>CM072545.1:54919327-57319327 GCA_036898215.1 Platycarya strobilacea | reverse complement strand
TTGGCTTCCATACTGAAATTGCTAATGCAGCCAAACTGAAAGATAGATAGATAGGATTGATCCAATTTAAGTACTTTCATGCTTGAGAATCCAGTAACAAAAGATGCTTCCACAGGAATATAAATAGTTAGGGTCATCGTGTTCAAAATCAGGAGCCGATTTTATTGGTGACTCACATTCCTTTTGAAATAGGTTAGGATTCGTGTTAGTGCCTCATCAAAATTATGTCATATCTTTTAGTAAAATCAGTTCAACTCTCTGAAAAATAGCCACAAACAACATGTGAACATGTCAAACTGGTGATTCCGATGACTACGTGATCTCATATGAGAAACGGACGTGTATCTATCAAACAGTACTGGAACCTCTTAAACACCCCTCGCATGATCATCCACATCTAACCAAAGTTTAATGTAACACATCTTACGAAAAAGCTATAGTCTTAAACACCACATATACAACCAAGTCATTAAATCTGGGTCCATATTTGCTGTAGATAAATTTGAACAAAACCTTTTTAAGTTTTTCTCATGCACATGGACCATGGTAAAAGTTAAACAGTTACAGAGAGAGAGAGGGTTAGTGCGGGAACGTACTTTTGAGAGAAGATGCGGTGGTACTGAAGATGCATACTGAAAGAATCGAGACCGTGAACCGCTTAACGTAAAGAAGGAAATTAACTTCTTCGTTTTGCCTTGCTTTTCTTTCTTGTTTCTACAGAGGCGCCCTTTCAGGTTCCTAAGGCGATAAACGTCAAATTATTTTCCTAACAAAGTTGTGTGAGTACGTACGGGCGCCACAATAAGCCTCAATTTTATTTTATTTTGTTTTATTTTATTAAGCCACGATTTCCATCTGCATTTATTTTACTTAATTTCAAGTATGAGTAGATCAGAACAATGATTTGAAAAATTACATGATTTAGCGTTTTTTGTTTTTATAAGGCTGTAATTCATCCAACCTTAAACGTCAGTTTACAAAATCTCATATTATACAGCACCATTTAACATCGAACCAGAGAAAATTCAAGTCACATATATGAATTTGTACTTCTAAAAATTATTAGTAAGAGTTTCTCAGTCGAACAACTTAAAATCTCATTCACTGCCTTTTTAAATTTAATTTGAGATTATATATATATAAGCAATGCTAAAAAAACTGCGAAAATAAAAAATAAAAAATAAAAAAAAAACAAAACTATCCATTATTCTTTTGTATAAAATTCCCAATTTTTTTTTTAATCTCATTTGACCCTATTCTAACGTCCACAATAACCTTAACAGAACATAACCAAATCGTAAGGCATCAATAAATGTAATACTACTTTAAAAATCATATTCGAATTTTAGATCCTAAAATGTGAGAGGGATGAATAAATGAATTCTAGCTATAGAGTAATTATAATTGTATGGTGAAATGAATTTCATTGACAATAAGGCATGAGATGAATTGAAATAAAAGTTGAAAGTTGAATAAAATATTATTATAATATATATTCTTGAATTCCTTGTTTTGGATCTTAAAAAAATCAAATTGTTTATTTTATGAGTTAGTATATAATCACCAATTGGGGACTGTTCATACAAGGGCCGATAATTTTGTCTTAAAATTTTTTTAAAACCTACAATAATATTCTTCTCAAAGTACAATAGTTTTCATTTAATGAAATGTATTACAATCCTTATTTAGAAATTGTAAATACAATTTTTCTTATTTTATATATCTTGTAAAAAAAATTATAAAAATTATAAAAATTAAATAAGTGTTATGAAACTAAATAAAGATACTACTATTGCAAAAGAGAAATAAGAAACTCTCTCTAAAACTGTTAAGAACTGAAACTTTCTTTCTCTCTCTTTATTTTCTTATGAATTTCATTACAATTGAAACCCATATTTATAGGTTTTGAAGTTACTATGCAAGTTACTATGCAAGTCACTATGCAGAATTTAAAATAATAGTGGTGGGATCATTCACATAATTTTAGTGGTAGGATAGGGGGCGGCTGCCGTTGTTTCGTTCTGCTTCGTTCATTACACTCCCCCTTGAATGACCACCCATAAGGAATCTGCCTCGTTAAAACCTTGCCAAGTAAAAACCCAGTGGGAAGAAAAACTAATGGCGAAGAAAAAAGAGTACAGTCTTCTTATATATCCACAAGTGCTTTAAGATTGCCTCATTAAAACCTTGCATAGGAAAACCCAGTGGGATAAAACCCCAGCGAAGGAAAAAGAGTACAATCAGCACATTTACTCCCCCTGAAAAGTGCATGACAAAAGATTTTTGAGTTTTCGCATTCCAATGTTATGTACAATCTTCTTGAATGTGGAAGTTGGTAACGCCTTTGTGAATAAATCTGCCAGATTATCACTAAATCGTATCTGCTTGACATCAATTTCACATTTCTCTTGAAGTTCATGAGTATAAAAGAATTTAGGTGAAATATGTTTGGTTCTGTCACCTTTGATATATCCTCATCTGATTTGAGTGATACAAGCAGTATTATCTTCATATAAGATTGTTGGGCTATTATTGATCATGAGAAATCCACACTTTTCCTGGATATGTTGAATAACTGATCTCAACCAAATACACTCTCGACTTGCTTCATGAATAGCAATAATCTCTGAGTGATTTGAAGAAGTAGCAGATAGTGTCTGCTTAACAGATCTCCATGATATGGCAGTATCTCCATAAGTAAATAAATATCCAGTTTGAGATCTACCTCTGTGTAGGTCTGAAAGATAACATGCATCTGCATACTCAATCAATTCTGGACTTGAACTACGTTGATAAAATAATCCCATATCAATCGTACCATGAAGGTAACGAAGGACATGTTTAATGCCATTCCAATGCCTTCGAGTTGGTGCAGAACTATATCTTGCAAGCAGATTAACTGATAATGTAATATCTGGTCGAGTGCAATTTGAAAGATACATCAAAACTCCAATTGCCAAGATCTTTCATTTCAAATTCATTTTTTAAATATATAGCGGTTTTTGAGATCTTTTCAGGAGTTCCCACAATATTTAAATCATCAACATAAACCGCAATAATGACAAATCCGGTATCTGATTTCTTAATAAAAACACATGGGCATATAAGATTATTCTCAAATCCTTCTTTCAATAGATATTCACTTAAGCGATTATACCACATGCGTCCGGATTGCTTCAACCCATATAAAGATCTTTGTAGTCTGATTGAGTACATATTTCTAGATGTACTTGTAGATGCTTCAGGTATCTTATATCTTTCAGAGATTTTCATATATATATGTCATGGTTTAAGAATCCATATAAATATATAGTGACCACATCCATCAACCGCATTTCTAATCCTTTTGTAACAACCAGACTAATCAAAAATCTAAATGTGATTGCATCCATAACGGGAGAGTATGTTTCTTCATAATTAATCCCGGGTTTCTGCAGGAAACCTTGTACGACAAGCCGTGTTTTGTATCGCACAATTTCATTTTTCTCATTACGTTTTTGTACAAATACCCACTTATATTCAACAGGCTTCACACCTTTTAGTGTTTGGACAACAGGTCCAAATACTTCTCGTTTTGCTAGTGAATTTAATTCAGCTTCAATAGCTGTTTTCCATTTTGGCCAATCATTTTTACGTCGACATTTTTCGACGCTTTTTGGCTCACTTTGTTCATTACTTCTGGTAATGTCAATGGCCATTTTATATGAAAATATCTTGTCGACAACAATTTTATTTCTATCCAGAATTTCTCCAGTTTTCATGAAATGTATTAAGATCTCATTATTTCCAGGTACATGTTCCTCTTTAGGAGAAAACATTTCATGACACACCTCTTCAGGATGTCCCTTTTTAGGAGATTTATACTCTTCAGGAGTTTCCTCTTCAGGAGGTATTGGAATAGAAGATTTGAGCTCTTTAGGAGCATCAATTATATTTGTAGCATGTATTGTAGGTACGTGTTCTTCAAGAACACCAAATTCATTTTGTATTCTTTTCTTTATGGAAATTTTGTCTTTTGCACCAATAGGTCTTTCATGC
Organism: Platycarya strobilacea; assembly: GCA_036898215.1. Classification (NCBI taxonomy): domain Eukaryota; kingdom Viridiplantae; phylum Streptophyta; class Magnoliopsida; order Fagales; family Juglandaceae; genus Platycarya; species Platycarya strobilacea. The sequence goes on along the minus strand of CM072545.1, from coordinate 57,315,289 downwards.
TTTAGGCGTGTTTTAGATTCACCTATTGCTGCTTTGACAATTTATCCTTCAGGGACTTCAATCCTTGCTGGAGTATTAACAGCAGGAATAGAAGATTTTACTACACCTTTAGTGTCAGTAAATACATCGGTAACTGATTTGCAACATTTTGCAAATGAATAATCCTTTAAACTTCCCATTTACATTCATTTGTAGGAGGATCAAAATGAGACAGGGTCTTATTATCCCAAATAATATTTTGTCGTGCTTCAGGCACCGACTTTTTTTTACCCATTAACGGAAAATTGGATTCGTCAAAATGACAATCCTCAAAACGTGCTTTAAACATATCCCCTGTAAGGGGTTCAAGGTATCTAATAATAGATGGAGAATCAAATCCAACATATATCCCAATTCTACATTGATGGCCCATTTTTGTACGTTGTGGAGGTGCAATTGGAACATATACAGCACATCCAAAAGTACGAAGATGAGAAATATTTGGTTGTTGACCAAATGCAAGCTGTAATGGAGAATATTTATGATATGCAGATGGTCTAATGCGAATTAGAGATGCTGCATGAAGTATAGCATGTCCCAAAGCAGAAACAGGTAGTCTTGATTTCATAAGTAAAGGTCTAGCGATTAGTTGAAACCTTTTAATAAAAGACTCAGCTAAACCATTTTGTGTGTGTATGGGCAACAGGATGTTCAACATCTATTCCTATTGACATGCAATAATGATCAAAAACTTGAGATGAAAATTCACCTGCATTATCCAATCGAATGGTCTTAATTGGATACTCAGGAAATTGTACTCGTAGTTTAATTATCTGAGTAAGAAGTCTAGCAAATGCAACATTTCTAGTGGAAAGAAGACAAACATGTGACCATCGACTAGATGCATCAATTAGAACCATAAAATATCTAAATGGTCCACTTGATGTATGGATAGACCCACATATATCTCCGTGAATCCTTTGTAAAAAGGATGGAGATTCAACAATGACTTTTGAGGGAGATGGTCTAATAATTAACTTTACCTTGAGAACATGCAGAGCACGAAAATTCATTGGGTAGAAATATCTTTTGATTCTTTAAGGGATACCCATGCGAATTTTCAATAATTCGTCTCATCATTATAGAACCCGGATATCCAAGGCGATCATGCCAAGTCATAAATACTTTAGGGTCAATGCACTTCTGGTGCATTACCACATATGATTCAATTGTTCTCATTTTTGTATAATACAATCCAGATCATAGAGCAGACAGTTTTTCTAATACGAGCTTCTTGCCCGATATTGTTTTAGTAATAAGAAGATGCTCTTTACTGCCTTCATTGGTCGTTTCAATATAGTAATCATTACGACGTATGTCTTTGAAACTCAATAAATTTCTTCTAGATTGTGAAGAGAATAGAGCATCATCAATACAAAATTTGGTGCCATTAGGCAACACAATATAAGCTCTTCCAGAGCTCTCAATTAAATCCGATGAACCTGATATGGTATGGACATATGCTTTACTTAGTGTTAGATTTTAAAATATTTTTTTTTTTTTAGAATTGTGTGAGTTGTAGCACTGTCAGCCAGACATATATCTTTATCATTCAACTCAGGGATAAAAAACTCATCAATGTGATCCATGGTTCTACAAAATATACAAAACTTTTATTACAGATAGAAAGGAAATACATTAATTGAGTGGAACGCTTCCATCTCCAATTAAGTGTTCAATACTACTTTCAGGATGATTAAAGAAATCAGATACATCAAGATGAGTAACGTCTACATCTACTGAATCTAATAAATCATCTGATGGTTCTACTAAATTTGTTTCATGCACTTTATTCTTTCCTTTAATAGAAGCTTGATATAAATCAGTTAAGTGCCTGATTGTACGACAGGTACATGACCAATGTCCAGTCATTCCACATCTATGGCACACTTCTTCACTTTTCTTTGAAGAATTATTCTGAAGATTTTTACCCCTTTCTGAATTGTACAACTTTTGGTGATATGGTATATTATTATCCTTTTTAATGTTGTCATTCCTGGGACCAATATTTCTATAATTTCTCATACCACGTCCACGTTCACGCCCCTGATTTCTTCTAAAGGATACATCATTCACTTCTGGGAATGATGCAAACCTATTACCATTCACTTTAGGGAATGATATTGAGTCAGTAGGACGTGACTGGTGGCTTTCTAATAAGAGCTCATTGTTCTGCTCAGTTACTAGAAGACATGATATAAATTCAGAATATTTCTTGAACTTTTTATCTCGATACTGCTGCTGTAGGAGCACATTCGAGATATGAAATGTAGTATAAGTCTTCTCTAGCATATCATCATCAGTGATTTTCTCACCACATAATTTTAATGCTGAGCTTATTTTAAAAAGTGCGGAATTATATTCACTAACACTTTTATAATTGTGTAACCTCAGGTGCAACCATTGAGAACGAGCTCTTGGGAGTATGACAGTTTTCTGGTGTTCATACATCTCCCTTAAATTGTTCCACAAAATATAGGGATCTTTTACTGTGAGATATTCAGTTTTCAATTTTTCATGAAAGTGGTGGCGAAAGAAAATCATTACTTTAGCACAATCCTGCAGGGATGCTTGATTTCCTTCTTTAATAGTTTCTCCCAGGTTCATTGCATCGAGATGAATTTCAGCATCAAGTATTCAGGATAAATAATTTTTCCTAGATATATCAAGAGCAACAAATTCTAATTTTGTAAGATTTGCCATTTTCTACACATATAAATAATGAAATAAATGTGTATCTCAGAAAATATATTTATAAATTCACACAGATAATCATCAATAAAATATATTAAAGATTTCAAATAATATATTGAAAAACTTACAGAGGAATAAAGCTACTAGCTTTAGAATTGGTAGAACCGTCGTGCTAATAACGTGTTATGAAACTAAAGAAAGAAACTACTATTGCAAAAAAGAAATAAGAAACTCTCTCTGAAACTCTTAAAAACTGAAACTTTCTTTCTCTCTCTCTATTTTCTTATAAATTTTATTAAAACTGAAACCCCTATTTATAGGTTTTAAAATTACTATGCAAGTTACTATGTAAGTCACTATGCAGAATTTAAAATAATAGTGATGGGATCATTCACATAATTTTAGTGATGGGACATGAGGCGACTGCCGTTGCTTCATTCTGTTTCGTTCAACTTCGTTCATTACAATAAGATAAAAATATTTACATAAACAAATGAAACCTTTTAAGTTTTTAATGGTCCTACAAAATCTACTTTATATCTTTATCTATTTTCTACTATAAATGCTAAAATGGGACAAAAGTTTTAATCAACCCAAGACAATAATTACAACATAACTCAAACAACCCATAAGATAACGCCCCTAAAAATCAATCTTGATTCTTAACATAAAATCAATACAAAATTGTCTTGAATCCAAAACTTTATGAAACCAACTTGACAAAACCTGATGCAATTGGACAAGAAATAAAGCTTTCAAGATTTTTCACCTCGTAATAACTGCCTGCAGTGACTCATTAAAGACGGCGAAACACGAAACTGAGCCTGGCTAACTACAATCTTTCAAATATGAGAAAAAAAAAAACCTACGATCTTCCGAAGCCGCGCGTGAAGCTCATCGGAGTTCGAACGACCGCCAAAGAGTACAAAACAGCCTCTCGTTTGTTATCTTAAAAGCCTATCGGAGTTAGTCAGGGACCCATTTGCAACCTCAAAGAAGCGCTCGCTTACTCTTGGGTCCATTTCCTAACCTTTTTCTTCTTACGTAGTAATGATTAGAATGAGTACGTTTCTTATACCGCAGCCCTAGCACGCACAAAGCACCCGCACCGGCCAGCACTCCAATCGCTATTCCTGCCTTTTTTCCGGCACTCAACTCCCCAGGAGAGACCCATATTTTTGGAAATTGAGTGGATGCCGGTGGAGAATCAGGCGGAGTAGCAGGAATAGTAGAGACAGGCAGAACATGATAATTATCAGGAACCTGCGGAAGTGAGGCGGGTGCTCTAGTTGGCGCCGGGTCAGGTGAGTCATCGGACTTCAAAGGTCTCAAACAATGATATTTGTTCAAGCCTGAGAAGAGAAACAATGCTAGAAAAATAGAGACAGAACACATTCTAAACAGTGGATCCGCCATGAAGGTACGCAATTGGTAAGTAGGTACAAAACGTTGAACACTTGAAATTTGAAGAAGGTAATTTTGAGATGGAGAGAAGTATATATAGATAACTATAGTCTATATATATATATATGTATCTATATATGTAACTTCGGGAAATCAGACCCGGGATAAAGAAAACATGAGCGGAGAGACCTAGTTTGAATGTCCAATGAAATGAAGTGAGAGTATGTTCTCTCTCGGATCTTCTTAGAGAATGTATGCATGGTATATTACGCCAATCCGGCTGTTTCAAATATGGAATGAAAAGAGTACTACTTCATATATAGTTACCCTATTCTGATCAGTTCAGGGACTTCCAGACAGAAAGGCCGGCTGCTGGCCGGCCCATCCATATCCAACAACTTTACCCCGGCCAACTCTTTCTCTGTCTGTAACATTATTATTTTATTTGGTTTTTCCCACTTGATCTACTATTACCCTATTCACGCTCACAAAATTATAAAACTACTTTTTATTGTAAAGTTTATATACCATAATACATATTATACAAAATCATATATCAGTCTGGAAGTTTACTTTTATGAAATATTTTTGTGATTATTATTTGAGATAATCATACAACAACAGCTAGTATTGTGGAATCTATCTCTCTCTCATTTAAAGTTATTTTGGACCTTATTTCAAACTTTAACAAAACCAAGAGATATTCTGCCGTATAAGTGCAAAGAACACAAGAAACATCAACACATGATGGCAATAAATCTAAACCTATATGAATTTTGAGAGGTTAGGCTGGAATTAAGTCTAAACTATTGCCAGCTCTTGTGAAGGATCTGCTGTCATGCGTCAAAGTCCATGCAGTGTGCCCCAAGTTCATTAATTTGTAAGTCATGCAAGCTTCTTCTCCCATGACATAATCTAATTATTCATTGGGTATACGAACAACTCCTCCCGTTAGTTCTTTCTTAATCAAATTCAAAATGTCTGAGACCTGAGTGGAGAAAAGAACAACTTATAATGAGAACAAGGATGATATATAAAATTATGCGCCATTCTCTTTATGAAATGAACATTAATACTCCTAAGAGACAGGTTAATTACCTCAAAGTACTGCTGCAGAACTGGTGAGTACTGACGCAGTCTTGTGTATATCTTCTCAAGTAGACCTAGAAGCACATCCACTTGATCACCTAGCAAATCTACCTATATCCCAACAAAGAAGCAGGATTTTGAGGAACAAAATGCAGAACAAACACAATCAAGATCTTCAAATTGAACTTATAATGTGGGGAACTTAAATGCGTATCATAACCTCAAGTTCAGCCTTCTGCAGATTGTAACATCTTCTTAAAAACGCCTTCCTGTAAAGCAATTCCTTGTTTCTCAGAGAGGCAACAACCTCAACAAGCGGGTCTAAATTGTGCTTCACCTCTATCAACCTATAAACAAGTACTACAGCAGGCATTATTCTTCATACAAAGTACATCTAATTTTTTGAAACTGTGTACGTTCAAGAATAAGTGAAGAAGTACCTCAAACTGTTCATTCCTAATTTTTCGAGCACTAGATGCTCAAAATCTGCAAGTGCTTGATGAAATCCCAAGAGAGGCGAGAAGACAGAATCCACTTCAGTACTTGATTGTCCCGCTTTATAATCATTGGGTATATGGAAGGAGGCCTCTCCAACTTGTGAAACGTCTGATATAGGAGTCATCTCATCATGAATGCATTCTAGATCACCAGCAATACTTATGCCTAGACTCTGGCCAAACTCACCGAACAGTGCCTTACTTGTGACCAACTGTTGCGAGGACTTCTCTAGCTTGCTACTTTCTGAGCTTAAAGTGTGTTCCTCTTCAATTAACAGCTTTCCAAATATATTTTTCTCATCCATTTCTTCATTTTTCAAGCTCACAAGGTCAAGGTGTGCATTTCGTTCCTTTAACTCGGTACTAGCACTTGGCTTCAAATCCCCCAACTCTTCATTATTCTCAGCACTAGCGTTTATACCATTATTTAACTCCTTAGAAGAGTGCAGATCTTCCAAAATATTGCCTTGAATTCTAGACTCATCTTCTCTATGCAAGATGGAGGCATCTCTTACTGCCTCGACAATCACAAAATGAAAGACATCTTCCCTAATCAGACTCTCTACATTATAAGAATCTATGTCCGTCTTGAATTCCTTCTCCATCTCACTGGTGATTGGGAGAAAATCCTCAGGAAGTTTGGCCTCTTGAAGTTGACTTAATATAGAACTGGCACTGTAGGCAATACTATTGAAGCTCTCACCAAAGACAATTCTATGTATCTCTTCTCTAATCAAGCTTGCAGTGTTCTGGCCTTCTGTGCTTTCGTTCCATTCTTTAAAAACTTGCCGCAAGAAAGCTGTCCATATGCCCTCTCTTACAGAGTCTTCCACAATATTATAATCCTTCAATGCCTCGCTGAAGGCAAGGAAATATATCTCCTCTCTGATCTGGGCTTCAATATTGCTGCTCTCAAAGCTCTCATTCCACTGCCCTACCTTTTCTCTGAACAAATATTTACACATACCCTCATGTATTAGGCACTCTAAATCATAAGAATCTAACTCAATGTAAAATTCTTTCCTTAGTCCTCTCAGAAGGTTAACATATATCTCCTCTAATATCATTGCCTTCAGATTTGCATCTTCTTTTTCTTGTCTTAGCATCCTTATCTCATTTTGTTGCTCTTCATTTACTGCAATATGAGAATTAAATGAAACTTTATTGATCTTCTCCCAGCCATCTGCCAAAGTATTGATGCTCTCATCAAATTGTGACACCCTTTTCTCGATAAAACTTTGATCATTTCCATGTATGGATGAATGATCACCAAAATCTTTTCCCATCTTAGCATCCCATTCCATGAAATTGTTTAGTCTCACAACAATTTCTTGGATCCTTCTTCTAAGATTTTGATGGTCCTTTTCTTCCTTGAGGGATAAACATCCTTTTTCTCTAAGAATTTCTCGGTTCAGCCTATTCAAATCTTCACTTTGCCTCCGAATAATAGATTCATGACTCTTTATCATCTTAGCCACATATTGGCTTCTACCCACCTCTTGTTCCTTCCCACTAACCTCTTCCTCCTCATATTCGGGTGAAGAAAGCATTTCTCTTGGTAGATGAGAAATCTTGCGTCCAGAAATTGATGGAGGGGCTGAAGCATTTCGGGTCTTAATACCGTTCCCCTGCATATCATTTTCACTGCAAAGGGGCTCGAGTTCTCGACGCAAACTTGCAACTTCATTCATCAAATCTGACCAATGCTCACTCAAGCACACACGAACTTGCTTCTCTTGTTTCCTCATTACTTTTGCCTCAAAACTCTCTTCGAGATTCCTCACTAAGCCTCTAATCAAAATAGAGATGGTATCGTTCTCTATAGACCACTTCCACTGCTGCTCTATTGGCCCCATTTGAGACAAAAATATGGCTTTCTGCATCTTTCCAAAAGCAAGATCTAACGTTTCCTTCAGCATATCTATGTCCAAACCCATTTGTTCAATCTTTTCATTGTCAAAACCTCTATTTCTTTCCTCCTCAATTAGACTATTATAATCAGGGCCTAGTTTTTGTTTGATATTCCATACCTGTTGATGCACAGAGTTCTTCAGCTCACAAAATTCACCATCTCTATCTCTATGATCTCTATCTCTATCTATCCGGTTGCCCAGTACAAACTCCTCAATGCCTTCAGTCTTTGTTCTTTCCATCTCAAGGCTAGAACGCAATGAATCCAACTCTCTTTCTTTTAGCTCCAATGCTTGCCTAAGCTTAATTTCATTTCCTGCTCTTTCTGTTAACTCTCTGTCCTTATCGGAAATAGCTAGCTGAGATTCCTTTAGACGCCCTTGAAGGTGATCTCTTATCTGTTTTAGGTCTGCGAGTAATTCCTCGTAATTGCTTTCAAGTATGCAGCCGTATGTCTCTTCTTGTACAAAAATCAGACACCCCTCTAACTGCATTACCGCCAACTCATAGAACTTTGACATCTCATTCAAGCGCTCCACAATCCCTTCTTTTGATTTTACTTTCTCGTGTGCTTTATCCATTGAATGATGCACAATCGACATCATGGTCGAATCTGTTATAGAAACCCTAAACCTGCCATCCATGCCTCCAGCAAAGAACTCATCCATTTTTAACCAAGAAACAATGGAATTAAGTAATATCTACACACTAATAACTTTAATGGTCATCTATGGAATGAGCAAAGCATAATAGAAACAGACAGGAGAAAATAAACTTGAGCTGAGTTTGGGTATTTATGGCCACTCTTTTCTCATCTGTCCCACTAAGAGTGGATGATTTGCTTGACCCATTCTATTTCTTCCCAACAAGAAGAAAATGGGGGTAAAAAGAAAACTACAAATTAATCTGATTTTTTTAAAAAATTTTAAATACATTAGGGCAAGGGGTCGAAATTGGAATCCATCATCTTTATTTTGGAGATGTAAGTCTTATACTTTCGAAAAATGATAATTACAATCGTTGAGTATATTAACGCATTTTAAACAATGAATCTCACTTATTTTTTCAGAATAACTGCACGATATTGATATTTGTATAATTGTATAATTGTACTTAACATTACTTTATGTCTTCATACTCCATTTTGGAGATGTGATCATATGAATTTTTATGCCATTAGACTACTGCCATTGTCACATTTCACACATCTTTTAAGAAAAAAATACATTTTTTTGTTCACTTTTGGAGCTGATTAGTAATGCAAAAGAGTTAAATAGGTTTTTTTGTTCCTCAACGACCGCTCTTTTTCTTCTTCCTTTCTTTTTTATTTTAAATACTTTTTGAATATGTTTATGCTCATTTGAAGGAAAAAAGGGCATAATTAAGCAATAATCTATATTACAAAGTGACATTTTCCATATTTTTGTTTGAGATAAGTGACATTTATTTATTTTTATTTATTTTTAGTCCGAGATAAGTGAAATTGGATCTGATAGTTGCGTCCCGTAGGAGAGAGAGTAATCAACGTACATACAATCACTGTGACCTTCACAATCCCTTCGGCTTCTACTTCCAAACATTTAGGTGAGATATAGATAATAAATTGAGATGAGATAAATTGATATTAGAGTTCAAAATTCAATAAAATATTGTTTTTTAATATTATTATTTAAATATTTTTAAAAAAATTAATTATTTATTATATTTTATAAAAAAAAATTTAACAAATTATAATAATTAAAATAAATAAGAAGAATTGAGATACCTCAAACGATTTTAATCCGTCCCATTTTATTTTAGGTTGACAACTAACTTTTAGCCACAACGGCATGCTCTCCCGTTCTGAATTCCAAGCTATTTTTCATCAATAATTAAAATTTAGTTAAATTTTGACTTAAAATATTAATTTTAGAAAATTTAATTAATTATTTTTTTATTATATCAAATAATCAATTCAATAAATTAAAAATTATTCTATTAAAATATTAATTTTTAACTTTTTTATTTATTTTAATTATAATTTAAATATTAATTTATTAAAATATTCATAATCTACTCATTATCTCATTTATTTAATTAAAATTTAACAAAAAAACATAAAAAAAAATTTAATAAATTTATTAAACTTCAAGTAAATTAACTTTCTTTCTTCTCACATTTTAAAAATAGGCTATATTTTTTAACAAATTTTAAATGCTTAGAATTTATTGCCAACCGTTCCGTCAATTACGCCCCGCCCATCACCTCAGGCGGCGCGTGCATCAGTGGCGCCTTTCGCCTTGCTCAGAAGCCATTGCAACATGTCCCTGAATACCAACTCAACGTTGTCCTCCGGTTCGCCAATTAACTGGTGCCACATCTCGGGGTAAATCTTGAGAGTCTTATCCTTGCTCGCGGCGCGTTTGTAGAGTTCTTCCGCGCACGCCGGGTCGCACACGACATCTTCCTTGCCGTGAACTACCAGTAACGGCACCCGCACCTCTTCAAACCTGCCCTGCAGCTCGTCGCATACCCTCACCAGCTCGCGCGCCGTACCCGCGCGTGGCCTCGCCACCAGTCTTTTCGGGCTCGCCAACGCCAGCTTCCGCTTCCATTCCTCCTTGAACGAGACCTCCGGCAGGGAACCCCGGGTGGGAATCACCCGCCAAGTGGGGAACAAAATGCCGATGAAGGATAGGAAGTACTCTAACGGCCATGGTGGCTTGAACTTGGCGCTGATTCCGCACATCGCTCCGTTGAGGATAAGGCCATCCCAGACAGTGTCCTTGTGAAGCAAAATGAGAAGGGCGATCGCGCCACCGAGGGACTCTGCGTATAAGAAGGAGGGCAAGGAGGGCGCGTGGCGAACACGGAAGGCGTTGAAGAAAGAGATACAGTCGTCGACGACGGGGTTGATATCGGGGATGTGGTGAACGAGGCCGTCGGAGAATCCGTGACCCTGGTGATCGATAGCGCAGACGGCGAAGCCGGCTTTGGCGAAGAACACGGCGCTGAGCTGGAGGAGCCAGCTAGACTCACCGGTGAAGCCATGGACGAAGGACAGGGTTCCAATGAGCTCGGTTGGAGGGAGTGGGGTCCACCACTGGGTGAAGAGACTGAGGCCCCTGTCGTTGGTGATGTACTCCGAGCCGTGAGTAACGGAATGGCGTGCGTAGAACTCGTCCGCAGACAGCGAGCCAAAGGGACTCTCCTCGTTCGCCTCCGCTACTGGGTGCGCCATTCTTCTACTCGGTACGCAGGGGTTAGATCAAGAAGTGCAAAGACAAAATATGAGAGAGAGAGAGAGAGAGAGAGTTTTTGTGCTTGAGCAAATATGGATTCATCGCACGATGATCACTTCGAAGTCTCTACTTAAATAGGTTTTCGTTTTCCTGGAGGGACCGTTACCACCTGATGCCTTGCCCAAACTAAGGCCCATCTCTTCAACTATTTTTTGGTTTTTTTTTTTTTTTAATTATATTAAATATTAGGGTACTTTAACTGAAATTATGGTACTTTTAACTGAAGTTTTCGACCTAAACGGTAATCTAGAAAATATGTTTGATAAAAAAACATTATGCACTATTTTTCGGTTCAGGAAACATGAGTGAATCGAATCAAAGGCTTTCTCCAGAAGTTTCAAATGCAATAATAAATTTATTTCCTTTTAGATTAATTATTTTTCATAAACAATAATGATACTCTTACTATTATTTTACTACTTATTTATAATTTTTTTTGTATTTATTTATTTTTCTAATTTTTAATTTTATTTAATGATTAAAAAAGTGAATATTAGTAAAGTTATATTTTTTTATACCCTTTTTTATTAATAATTAAAAATATTAAAAAAATATTTAAAATAAAATAATAAAAAAAATAAAAACATTCAAATGCAAATATAAGTAGTGAAATATTAGTAAGAAAATAATACGTCTATCACTACTCTTTCATAAAAAGTATTATCAAATAAAAACTATTCAATATCATAGATCCTTTAATTATAAAATTACCTAACTAATCGGGATACTAGAACTGTCGTACAACGTTTGAACAGTGAATACTCTGATAGGCTGGGGCGGCGGGGACCAACCCCCGCATGCTAAACCCCTCCCCAGTCCCCGCATATTTGGTTCTCCATTAATAATCTCCGTACCTAGCCTATATATAGGGTTGTTCTCGCAACCTCCTCAATCTTTATATATTATTATTATTTAATTTCTTTTAATTTTTTTTTAAATTTTTATTTTAAATTTGTTCTTTTTAAAATAATTTTATTTTTTTATTCATTATTTATTTATTAAATATTTAATAAAATTAAATAAAATAAAATGTGATGTATGAAAGTTGTGTGAATAATAAAAAATTATATAAATTTTTTCATATATATATATATATAATATACCATATATTTTGCCTCACACTAATTTTTATCCGTAATATTTATCATACAAGCATTTACACATATATTCTATGTAAATAAATTTATAAATTGATATAATTTAATGTTATTACATTAAATCATGTTAGCTTATAAACATCATTTTATACCGTTTTGTGTAGACCATACATTTATTTTTTTCATGAGCTCAATATATAAGAGAATTGAAGTTAGAATCTTTTGAAGCTTTATGCCGATACAACTACAAGCTAATAAAAGATTAGTTGTTCTATGCATTTGCTTCAACCATGCTCTTGTTAATAAAAAGTACTTGAATTTGAAAATGTGTGGATGCCATAAAAACGTCTATTTTTTCTATAATTGTGTTCAATGTTTTTACTTTTTGTATACTTGGCAGTTATATTAGTTTTAGACATTAATTAAAACTTATATAAGGTCAATGACTTTTAATTATTGAACAATTGATTTCGACTGGAATAAATAATTTTAGGTTTTAGACATTACTTTAAGTTCATTACAAACTAATATGGGTTTTGAGGTTAAACATGTATACGACAAAACGAGGAAGGTATAAAAAACTTGGCAAATGGCATTTGGCAATTTTTGGTGCTTCATTTATTAATGAGAAATACTTTGCCCATAAATAGATTATACAATACAATTCTACAAACAGATATAGTTTCATGTAATTTATCAGATTGTAAAATTATTTTTATTATAAAATAAATCTAATGAAACGCATAAAATCATATCAATTTGTATAATTACTTTTATAAAATCTTTTTCTGATAATAACACTCCTCTTTATTAATGGGTTTCTGATAATAACATATATATTTTTATATGTCACTCTGTTTGTACTATTTCGTACATTTTTTAAAGTTTAGTTCTAAGAAGAGAATATAAAGTTACGTACCCAACAAATATACGGAAATCCTATTCCTAAAGCATATACACAAAAAGCCCTAATTAGCGGTAGGATAAAGGTTTAATCAAAATCACAAAAAATTACAATGAATCTTTGTCAAATCAGGTTATCAAATTAGACCATCACAAAATAGAATTAAACTCCAAACAAAAAGCCCAACGCAAGAATATGTTGCTTAGTAAAATGTTTGTTCTTCAAAGCAAAGTTTTCTGTATTTGATAGGCTGGAAGTTGTTTTTTAAACAAGCATTTCAATAGACAGTTACACGATACAAGACTCAATGGGATAGGAGTTCCCAACAACATGAGAAAAATATAACAAAGAGGGATCTGGTGCCAATGATTTGTCTCTCATCCATTTTTCACAACAAGAAGCTACTTGACATGGTTTTTGACAGTCTGATAAACAGACAGTTAACTACAACTTGAAGAGTTTGGAAGTTGCTTTCAATCCAAGATACATTTATTAAGCCCAAAATTATAAAAACAGTGCTAGTCAATATCCTAGATTTGGTCATCACCCACACTCACATCTATTGATGCGGTACATTTTAGGCGACTTTACATCCATTGGGATAGTAACTTTTAGGATGAACAATAACATTTACCTTTAAATATTTCATGGCATATGAACAAACGGGCCAATTTATAATTAACATTCCAGAAACAAAAATCTATCAAAAAAAGAAAAAGAAAACATTCAAGTAACAAAAGCTTTAGAGGGTTAGCCAATTTCCAGTATACACAGTCTTTTCTTATTTCCAGGATAGATTCAGATTCCAAATACACTGCCAGATACTGCATCAATACTCATCTTCATCCAGACAAGCTGAAAGAGGAAAACATTGCCTATAAATTACCACAAAAAATATGCCAGTGAAGCAATTGATTGCATTCTGCGATCAGGGGGGTGGGGAACCGCACAAATTAAAAGCAAAAACAGTTGCAGAAAGCTAGATGATACAACACCACTGCCAGGAATTCAATGAAATTCATGTAGAGCAAATTATCTAGCATATAAAAACCATGATTCACAAGCATGTGTGCATTAAGAGTGAGTGAGATGGCTAATATGTTGACTAGGTTCCTTCCACTGGTAACATTAAACAGTACAAATTCAGCTCATTGAAGCTTAAGCCAACTCAAGTTAGTTTTGTTAGGTGGCAAGGACCCACTACCAATTTGTTCAAGTTATTTGGGTATTACCCAAAACATAATATCACCAAATTATGATCGAATATGCAGAGAGACTGAAAGATAGATTTAAAAATGATTGCAAAAAATCCAAGCAGAGCTATTGCAAACAACAAGTAATTGACAGAACCAGCAGACAGATTACTATGCACCATGAATTGCGGGCGATCCAGAACTCTCAACTTACCCACGGCGTTGTAAACTGAATAATTTCATGGTAAATTAAAATAATTCGAGAAATTTGCGCTGGAAAGACAACAAATATATGCTACCCCTAATTCAAGAGATTTTGAAACTTAGATCCTTATCCATTCTCTTATTTTCAAGCCCTGTAGGCAATTCATTCTTCACAAATCTCATAACCTAAACTAAACTAATCAGCTCAGAACATTCCTATATGAAATTCATAAACCCCCCCCCCCCCCCCCCCCCCCCCCGCCCTCCCGCCCCAACTTATGCCCGACGGTTGTCACCGGTTTTGAAAACTTTTTGCGCATCCTTATGTTGTCAATTACGTTTGCAATGATAACAGCCAACGGACTAGAAGTCCTATAGGCTCAGCTTCACGAAATCATTCTCAACAAAGGCTAACCATAACCTAAAATTCAGCACCATAAAAAGGTGCCCAGGAAAGAGTAATAAAATCAAATCCCTCAACAACCCTAGATCAATTTTTCCAACAAAAGATGATCAACGAATTTATAATATCCGTACCAGAAAAAGCCCTCAATCCAAACAGAAATTTGAACGAGGAAAGCAAAAGGGAGAGTGAGATCAATTACCTCCGCAACAGAAACAGCAAAAGCAACAGGAGAGAACCATCAGCAACTCCCTGCACACTACGAGGAAACCACCAAGATTCTCTGAATTGGGTTTCGCAGCTTCTTGTCGATCGGAAACAGGATCTTCATTATCCAACAGTTTCTGGTTACTTGAAGACTTCTGCTTTTCGCTTTCCATTCTGTTGAGGTTCCATTCAAGCTTTCTCAGGTATCCAAGCTTGAATGAGTCCCTAATCCTCATCGACGGCCATAGATGCATCTCTCCCTATCTCGAGTCTCTTGTCTTCCTAAATTGTACAGAGACGAGGTCAATTTATTAGGGTTACAAACTCTCAACTCTCAACTCTCAACTCTCAACTCTCAACTCTCTCAAGTCCGAAGACGGATCAGAATGTTTTGAGATAGGATCCTGGATCATCCATTAAAAATGTATTGTGACGACTTACTTAGAAACCGTCGCCAAAGAATCTAACACGACGAGCTTGATTGTCGTTTCGATTACATGCCGTTTCCATCGCTTGAACACAACAGCACGTCGTTTTATGTTTGAGATCAAACGCATCTTGTTGTAGCGCTTTATTCGCCCCAACGACCAAATTGACTTCTTTTCCACTTCAATTCAACACACTTTGTTTGACATTTTATTTTTCTAATCCTTTCTATTTATAAAATTTAAATCATTCCCAATCATACTTGATCACTTTAAATTAATATGAACAGCTGAATTTCTTGTTTAATTTGTTATCATGGCCTGTCAGATATAAGAAATTATAGATGTAATTATAGATTTGTAAGTGACGTACAGTCGTTTTGAAAAAAGTTGAATATATATGAGATCCACGTAAAAAAATTAATTTTTTTTTAAAGGAACTACACGCTATTTACAATTCTACAATTATATATAACATTACTCATCAGGTATTTGCATACGTGCGCAAAAATGGCTGCCTATAAAATTTTCCTTCTTGTTTAACCTTGATGCATCATAGGAGTAATTGAGTACAAATGCTGACAACTAAACGACTTTGGTTACATATTTGCCGGTGTATTAGGATCCTACTTATCGTGGAATATTTCGTTATAATTTTTAAAAATTAAAACACCAATCATTTTTTAGCATAGTTAATGGAGTAGAAAGCTTCAACATCAATGATGTTGAGTGTGTAAAAATCGAGACTTTTAAATATATTTTTTATAATTAACATTATAAAAAAAATTATTTATTTACAATCAGTTAATTTTAATAAAATAATTATTTATAATTAAAATTAATTATAAATAATCTTTTAAAACTCACATAATTTTCAATTACTTACATAATATATATATATATATATATTGTAATGAACGAACGTCGGCAGCCGTCCCCATGTCCCACCACTAAAATTATGTAAATGACCCCATCACTATTATATTAAATTCTGCATAGTGACTTGTATAGTAACTTGCATAGTAATTTCAAAACCTATAAATAGGGGATTCAGTTGTAATGAAATTCATAAGAAAATATAGAGAGAGAAAGAAAGTTTCAGTTCTTAAGAGTTTCAGAGAGAATTTCTTATTTTTCTTTTACAATAGTAGTTTCTTTCTTTAATTTTATAACACGTTATCAGCACGAGGTTCTACCGATACTGAAACTAGTGGTCTTCTACTTCAAGTAAGTTTTTTAATATATTATTTACAATTCTTGAGATAAATATTAAAGGTAATATTGCTAAATATTACTTGATAAAATTTTATTTTTATTCTCATGATAATGTGAATATATTTCTTAAATTCACAGATTTATTTTTGTAATATAATGTCAAATATTGAGATTTATTACTATTGACATTTCTGAAAAATGTTATTTATCCAAGATCCTTAATGAGATCTATTTGGATATGATGATGAACTTGAAAGATACAATCATAGAAGAAAATCATGTGTCCCTGAAGGACCGTGCTGTGTATCTCATGATGAAAAATCATCTTACTGTGTGAAATGAATTAAGAGAGTGATATAAGCACCAGAAGATGTAATCCTCTCAAAAGATCACTATGATTTATTGCACCTGAAGTTACAAGATTTTAAGAGTGGTATTGAATATTCTGCACTCTTTAAAATCAGTTAAAATTATACAGTGAAAATGTCACTGATGATGATATATAAAAGAAGACATTATTTTTTATACCTCGAATGTGCTCCTGCAGTAGCAATATCGAGAGTGAAAGTTCAACAAATATTCTGAACTTTTATTTTGTCTTCCAGTGATTGAGCTAAATAATGAGTTTTTGTTACACCAGTTACGTCCTATTAATAATATCGAATTTACACAATTCCTATAAGTGAACGGTGCATCCTTTCAAAGGAATTAAGGGCGTAGACGTGGTAGAAAATTTATAGAAGTGTTGATCCCAAAAGCGACAACACTAAAGATGATAAAATATATCGTATTACCAGAAATGATCCAACTCAGAAAAGGGTAAAGGCCCTCAGAATAATTCTTAATAAAAAGATTAAGATGTTAGTCATAGATGTAATATGACTAAACAGTAGTTACGTACCTGTTGTACGGCCAGACACTTAGCTGATTTATATCAAACTTCTATTAAAGGAAAGAATAAAGTGCATGAAACAAATTTAGTAGAACCATCAGATGATTTATTAGATTCAGTAGATGTAGACGTTACTCATCTTGATGTATCTGATTTCTTTAATCATCCTGATGGTAGTATTGAACACTTAATTGGAGATGGAAGT
Organism: Platycarya strobilacea; assembly: GCA_036898215.1. Taxonomy (NCBI): domain Eukaryota; kingdom Viridiplantae; phylum Streptophyta; class Magnoliopsida; order Fagales; family Juglandaceae; genus Platycarya; species Platycarya strobilacea. The sequence goes on along the minus strand of CM072545.1, from coordinate 57,297,629 downwards.
GTTCCACTCAATTAATGTATTTTCTTTCTATCAGTAATAAAAGTTTTGTATATCTTGTAGAATCATGGATCACATTGATGAGCTTTTTATCTCTGAGTTGAATGATAAAGATATATGTCTGGCTGACAGTGCTACAACTCACACAATTCTCAAAGAAAAGAAATATTTTCAAAATCTAACACTAAGTAAAGCTTATGTCCATACCATATCAGGTTCATCGGATTTAATTGAGGGCTCCGGAAGAGCTTATATTGTGTTGCCTAATGGCACCAAATTTTGTATTGATGATACTCTATTCTCTTCACAATCCAGAAGAAATTTATTGAGTTTCAAAAATATACGTCGTAATGATTACCATATTGAAACGACCAATGAAGGCAGTAAAGAGCATCTTCTTATTACTAAAACAATATCGGGCTAGAAGCTCGTATTAGAAAAACTGCCTGCTCTATGTTCTGGATTGTATTATACAAAAATGAGAATAATTGAATCATATGTGGTAATACACCAGAAGTGCATTAACCTTAAAGTATTTATGACTTGGCATGATCGCCTTGGACATCCGGGTTCTATAATGATGAGACGAATTATTGAAAATTCGCATGGGCATCCCTTAAAGAATCAAAAGATATTTCTACCCAATGAATTTTCGTGCGCTGCATGTTCTCAAGGTAAGTTAATTATTAGACCATCTCCCTCAAAAGTCATTGTTGAATCTCCATCCTTTTTACAAAGGATTCACGGAGATATATGTGGGCCTATTCATCCATCAAGTGGACCATTTATATATTTTATGGTTCTAATTAATGCATCTAGTCGATGGTCACATGTTTGTCTTCTTTCCACTAGAAATGTTGCATTTGCTAGACTTCTTGCTCGGATAATTAAACTACGAGCACAATTTCCTGAGTATCCGATTAAGACCATTCGATTGGATAATGCAGGTGAATTTTCATCTCAAGTTTTTGATGATTATTGCATGTCAATAGGAATAGATGTTGAACATCCTATTGCCCATACACACACACAAAACGGTTTAGCTGAGTTTTTGATCAAAAGACTTCAACTAATCGCTAGACCTTTACTTATGAAATCAAGACTACCTGTTTCTGCCTGGGGACATGCTATACTTCATGCAGCATCTCTAATTCGTATTAGACCATCTGCATATCATAAATATTCTCCATTACAGCTTGCATTTGGTCAACAACCAAATATTTCTCATCTTCGTACTTTTGGATGTGCTGTATATGTTCCAATTGCACCTCCACAATGTACAAAAATGGGCCCTCAACGTAGACTTGGGATATATATTGGTTTTGATTCTCCATCCATTATTAGATACCTTGAACCCCTTACAGGGGATATGTTTAAAGCACGTTTTGAGGATTGTCATTTTGACGAATCAAATTTTCCGTTAATGGGTAAAGAAAAGTTGGTGCCTGAAGCACGACTAGATATTACTTGGGATAATAAGACCCTGTCTCATTTTGATCCTCCTACAAATGAATGTAAATGGGAAGTTTAAAGGATTATTCATTTGCAAAATGTTGCAAATCAGTTACCGGATGTATTTACTGACACTAAAGGTGTAGTAAAATCTTATATTCCTACTGTTAATACTCCAGCAAGGATTGAAGTCCCTAAAGGACAAATTGTCAAAGCAGCAATAGGTGAATCTAAAGTACGCCTGAAGCGTAGAAGACCTATTGGTGCAAAAGACAAAATTTCCAGAAGGAAAAGTGTGGACTTCCCATGATCAATAATAGCCCAACAATCTTATATGAAGATAATTCTGCTTGTATCACTCAAATCAGAGGAGGATATATCAAAGATGACAGAACCAAACATATTTCACCTAAATTCTTTTATACTCATGAACTTCAAGAGAAAGGTGAAATTAATGTCAAGCAGATACGATCTAGTGATAATCTAGCAGATTTATTCACAAAGGCGTTACCAACTTCCACATTCAAGAAGATTGTGCATAAAATTGGAATGTGAAAACTCAAAAATCTTTTGTCTGCACTTTTCAGAGGGAGTAAATGTGCTGATTGTACTCTTTTTCCTTCGCTGAGGTTTTGTCTCACTGGGTTTTCCTCTACAAGGTTTTAATGAGGCAATCTTAAAGCACTTGTGGATACATAAGAAGACTGTACTCTTTTTCTTTCGCCATTGGTTTTTCTTCCCACTGGGTTTTTACTTGGCAAGGTTTTAACGAGACAGATTCCTTATTGGCGGTCATTCAAGGGGGAGTGTAATGAACGAACGTCGGCAACCGCCCCCCTGTCCCACCACTAAAATTATGTGAATGACCCCACTACTATTATATTAAATTCTGCATAGTGACTTGCATAGTAACTTGCATAGTAATTTCAAAGCCTATAAATAGGGGTTTCAGTTGTAATGAAATTCATAAGAAAATATAGAGAGAGAAAGAAAGTTTCAGTTTTTAAGAGTTTTAGAGAGAATTTCTTATTTCTCTTTTGCAATAGTAGTTTCTTTCTTTAGTTTTATAACATATATATATATATATGTTTATGTTTGAACCGATCGAGGTTCTCCAAGTACTCCTACATCATGATGACTGGTGAGCAAACAGTACGTGATGAGATGATACCAGCTAATTGTGCTTTTACACTATTCACAAATGATACCAGCACAAGATCATGAATTAAGTCAAATGACATGATGAGATTGAAGAGGAATATTTTATGCATACAGAAGATCTGTTTAGATTGGGAATACTGCTTAACTTGCACTTAGGATCAGGATCATGCATGGCTGGCAGCCCTTAATTGCTTCCCATGATCTATCAATGGTGAACAGCCTGCAGCATCGATCACATATTAATATCGCGCGCGTCACAACAAGCAATGACAAGATGCCGAACTCCACCTCATCAATGACTCAAGGCTCCATCTCAACATCACATGATGATAGTAACAAGAAATCAAATCACGATCAAATATCAGACTTTTTTTAAAAATAATTCTTCTTAAGATTTATATTGAAATCATCTCCCGAATATTCTTTGATTTTCTAATTGTAATTGAAAGAGAACATTTTTGTTATGACAGACCTATACAGCTAGCCCTAGGACTCATGCACACCTCATGTTTGTAAAATCGTTTCCATGACTCTCAGCTCTATAAATAAAGTACTTTGTAAACATTTCATTTAAGAAGAAATGAATTTATCTCAAATATAGAATATTTCACATAGTATCAAGAGCCATTCGAAGACTAGCGTCTCACCATGGCTGCAGAAGATCATCTTCCTCCACATAATTTGTCGAACCCTACCTCTCATTCCCTTCTCCCCCACCTTTCTCACTTTGTTTCCGTAAAACTCACCATCAACAACTCTCTTTTATGGCGCACTCAAATGATCTCATACCTCAAAGGACAACAGCTTTTTCATTACGTTGATGGCTCTGTCCAACCTTCATCCTGGTTTCTACCTGACAACAAAACTCTCAATCCCGCTTTCATTTTCTGATCCCAAACTGATCAATTCATCCTCAGTGCCTTAATCTCCTCTCTTTCAAACAATCTAATTGCTCAAGTTGTTGGCATACCACTGCTCGTGATGTTTGGGATACTCGGGAAAGGCTTTTTACATCTAAATCTCATGCATGTATCATACAGTTGCGTTATCAACTAGCTACTGTCTCAAAAGGTTCGAGCTCTGTTTCTAAGTACTTTAACAAGGTAAAACATCTATCTAACACCATGAGTGCTTCGGGCCATCCTCTCTTTCACCCAAAATTCATCTCCTATCTTCTTGCTGGCCTAAACAGTGACTTTGATGCCTTTGTAACCTCGATTACAGCTCGCATTGAACCCCTCTCTCTTGAAGAACTATATGGTCTCCTCCTAACTCATGAAACTCATATCTCTCATTCTAATCACCTCCCTACCTCCACCAATTTCTCAGCCAACTATACATCCAACTCCTATGGTTGTGGCTCCAATCGCAGTTCCCCCTCTAGAGGTGGTTACTGAGGTCGGGGTCGAGGTCGTTCACCCTCATCCTCCTCATCTACTCTTCCTCACAACAAACCGACTTGCCAAATCTGTGGCAAGGTCGGTCATCTAGCCATTCGTTGCTACTATAGGTTCGATCATGCTTTTCAAAGTGACCCTCCCAAAACACTTACAGCCAACTATACCAATTCTTCTTATTCCCTCGATATGTCCTGGTACCTCAACATTGGTGCTACAAATCATCTCACACCTGACTTATCCTACCTCAACCACAAATCTTCTCCTTATGGTGGCAACGAACAGATCCAGGTTGGTGATGGCAATGCACTGCCGATAGCACAAATTGGTGACTTTGTCCTTCCTACTTCTTCTAAGTCTTTTCTTTTGAAAAAATTATAACATGTGCCTACTATCACCAAGAATTTAAATTCGGTTAGACAGTTTGCATTGATAATTCTGTCTTCTTTGAGTTTCATAGTTCTCATTTTCTTGTGAAGGATTCAAAGACGGGGAATCTTCTACTTCGTGGCCACACAACTAATGGTCTTTATTCCTTCCCACCTTCTGTTTCCACTCCTAATGTCTGTGTTGGTGAACGAACTTCAACATCTCAGTGGCATTTCCATCTAGGCCACCCCTCTCTTCAGCTAGTAAACCGCATTCTATCAACTCACTCGCTGCCTATCTCATCTTGTGACTCCTCCAACAAGTACTCAGCATGCTACCAAGCCAAAAGTGCTCAATAACCTTTGTGAGACTCACATCAGCATTCTACCAAGCCCTTACAATTAATATATTCCGATGTCTGGGGCCCTGCTCCCATTGTATCTAGGAATGGTTTTCAATACTATGTAGCATTTCTAGATGATTTTACTCGTTATACTTGGTGGTATTCCTTAATACAAAAATATGATGTCGTTAAAGTCTTCCTTCAATTTCAAGCACATGTTAAGTTACTTTTTGATTTTAAAATCATTTCTTTACAAAGCGATTGGGGTGGGGAATACCTGCTCTCAATACTATCCTGCAAACCAAAGGTATTTCCCATCGAATATCTTGTCTGCATACACACCAACAAAATGATGCCGTTGAACGGAAACACAGACACAATGTTGAAACAGGATTAGTTCTAATGTCCCACACATCTCTTCCCCAAATTTTTTGGGTTGATCCCTTCCACACTTCCATATATTTAATCAACTGGCTTCCTACACCCTTACTTCATTTTAAATCACCGTATGAGCAAATTCATTCCAGGCCTTCGAATTACAACTTTCTAAAAGTATTTGGCTCTGTTTGTTGGCCTTATCTTCGGCCATTTAATCAACATAAATTGGATCTAAGGTCTAAGAAGTACTTGTTCATCGGTTACAGTGATTCCCACAAGAGCTATCACTATCTTGATATTGATACTGGAAGAGTTTATATTTCAAGAGATATAATCTTTGATGAGCTGTGTTTTCTACTTGCCAAGCCCGTTCACTCATGACCCACTATCTCCAAAAATAACTCTGTGTCACTACCTTCTATTCTCGGGCACTCACCAAGTTTATCTCACTCACAAAGGCCTCTTTCCCCTTAAAGCCCAACTTCCTCTCCCATTATTCCTACCAGCCCATCTACGTCCCCTTTCTCAACTCCAAACACTAATAACCTATCACATTCTCCTTTGAGCCCATCATTCCCCTTCCTCCTCTCCCGATACTTCTAGGGCTTCGTCTAGTTCTTCTCCTGTACTCTCCTCCAAATCATCTTCCCCATCTCTAATAATCAACAGAGCTCGTACCAATACTCTTCGTCCCCGCCGATTCACCGATGGCACTATCCTCTGGCCACCTCCTCCTAGTCACCTCGCCACCTCCACTCAAATTCTTGACTCACCCACCTCCTTCATCGAAGCTGTTAAACATCAGCCATAGAGGAAAGCTATGTCTGACAAATTTCAAACTCTTTTGCAGATTCAAACGTGGACGCTGGTTCCCCCCATTAGAGTCACCAACATTGTCGGCAATAAATGGGTATTCCACACCAAAAGGCTCTCTGATGACTCCATTGACAGATATAAAGCCCGCCTAGTAGCCAAGGATTTTCATTAACAGGAAGGTATTAATTTCTCAAAAACCTTCAGTCTAATGGTTAAACCCACTACTATTCATACTATTTTGTCTATTGCTATTACTGAAAAATGGTGTCTTCACCAATTAGATGTTAGTAATGCATTCCTTCATGGGGATCTTGGAGAACAAGTCTATATATGTCAGCCAATTGGTTTTGTTAATCATGATTATCTCAATTATGTGTATCGCTTGAATAAGGCCATTTATGGTCTTAAACAAGCACCACGTGTCTGGTTTTAAAAATTAAGCAATCAGCTTATTAAAATTGGCTTTGTTGCGTCTGCTGCCGATCTTTCTCTTTTTGTCTATCAAAATAATTATGTCATCATTTATATTTTGGTGTATGTTAATAATATCATTCTTACATGATCATGCACTAATGCTATTTCTTCTGTTCTTCACTCACTGAGTATGTCTTTTCCATTAAAAGATTTGGGCAATCTTCGATATTTCTTAGGTCTAGAGATAAATCAATTTTCCACTGGTCTTCATTTATATCAAACCAAATATATTTGTGATCTCTTAAAAAGGATAAACATGGACTTAGCTAAGCCTGTGACATCTCCTATAGCTTCCTCCACACGTCTCTTTGTTACTAATGGTCCAGAATTTTCTAACCCTACTTTATATCGAAGCACAGTTGGCAGCTTGCAATATCTGTCTATCACTAGACCAGATGTTGCCTTTGCTGTTAGCAAAGTTAATCAGTTCATGCATACACTAAAACTTTCTCACTGGCAAGCAGTCAAAAGAATACTTCGGTATTTAAAACAAACCGCTACTCTCAGTTTGCACATTAAACTTTCAAGTCTTATCATCTTCATGCCTTTACTGATGTCGATTGGGTGGGGTGTCTTGATAACCGTCGCTCAACTGGTGGCTTTTGTGTCTTCTTTGGTTCCAATCTGACGCCGGACAGAATAATAATTATTCTGTAGGCTAGTTTCAACAAATGATTCACAGGTTAGAACACATAAAAATCGCCCACAACACAGAGAATACGTCTCTAAGGTTTAACTAAATATTATGAAATCAAGTAATATCAAAAATCAGTCCACAAGCCGGACTATATAGCCAAAAATCGCCTGTATCCGAATTTTACTAAAAATGACAAAATCCAAAAAATCACGTTAAATTGGAATTCAAATTAAAATAAACAATCTGCGAAAAATTCGGCCCAAATCAGGTTTAAAATTACTTCCTAACTGACAAACGAAATAATATCAAAAATAGTAAAAAAATAACTAAAAATAATGATTTGAAAGGGAAAATAGAGGAATTTGAGATCGAAAGAAAGGCACATGGATCCATGCTCGATATGGACAGCGTGCGCGGCGAAAAGAACTTTTCAAATTGGGGTCTTATATGCAATTCTGACACCCGTAACCAAAATTATGGTCAAAAGACTAAAACGCACCTAAAACTCCCCCAATTAGAAAGAGATCACGATCATTTCCGGCCTTTACGCTGATCTGTTAATTCATGGTACTTTAGCACCATCAACGTGCAATCAGACAGTTCGGCATCATCTGTTGGATCCCCCTGCACCACAATCTTATCTCTTGGAGTTCCAAGAAGCAAAGAAAAGTGGCCAGATCAAGTACCGAAACAGAATATAAGTCCCTTGCAAACACCACTTCTGAACTACAATGGATTCAGTCGCTATTCAAAGACCTAAAAGTGTTTCTCTCCAAACCTCCCACACTATGGTGTGACAACGTGGGCACAACTTATCTCTCAGTCAATTTGATTCTTCATTCATGCACCAAACGCATGGAAATAGATTTCCATTTTATTAGAGACCGTGTTGCAACTAAGACATTGCATGTGGCCTTTGTTTCTTCTTGTGACCAGCTTCCAGATACCCTCACGAAGCCACTGCTTTCATCTTGGTTCTTGATGTTACGTTCAAGTCTCACCATGGTTCCCATGTTGGACTCACAAGAGGGTGACAACAAGATACCGAACTCCACCTCATCAGTGACTCAAGGCTCCATCTCAGCACCATATGATGATAGCAACAAGAAATCAAATCACGATCAAATACCAGACTCTTCTGGAAGCAATTCTTCTTAAGATTTCTATTGAAATCACTTTTCGAATATTCTTTGATTTTTTGTTTGTAACTGAAAGGGAACATTTCTGTTATGGTAGTCCTGTACAGCTAGCCCTAGGACTCATGCACACCTCATGTTTGTAAAAATGTCTCAATGACTCTCAGCTTTATAAATAGAGCACTCTGTAAACACTTCATTTAAGAAGAAATGAATTTATCTCAAATATAGAATATTTCACAAGCAATAATAATATTACCATATGCCAAGAACGTGATAATGATCTTCTCAAATGTAACCAAAACCCCAATGGGAAAACGACAGTTGATTGTTAGAAGTGAATGTGTAAACTGTGGGTGGCCAATGATGATCATCAGGAAACAAGAGAGAATGAAATGCAGAGAAAATGAAGAAGGGAAGGGTGGTGATGGGTGCCATTGGATCTTTAAATATTCCTCGATCCCTACCATGTTCGGCAACAATATATTTTCAGCCATTTCCTTTGCTTTCTCATCTCAAAAAGCAAACAAGAATTGATTGCGTTTGTTGGGATTCTTTTTTAAGAGCATAATGATTCATGAAGCGAATAGGAGACAGGCCGACTGCATGTGGGTCACTTGCATGCATGGCATATCATGCAGTTTGGCTTTAGTTTTGGTATAGCTTGTCATTTGTCATGTTAATATATACAAAGTTATCAAGTTGGTCTGTTTTAGGCAATGAGATCATGCATGGTTTGTAATTATACCATGGCATTAATGTTTAGGGTAATGCTACATACAGTCGTGGAGTTGCAAACGGCGTACAGTTGTTTTAGAAAAAAATTTAACTTTTTCACGTGAGTCCCATATATATTCACTTTTTTTCTAAAGTGACTGCACACCGCTTACAACTCCATGACTGCATTTATCATTTCTCTAATGTTTAATGGAGTGTGTTATGTTTGTGGATCTGAGATCCCTCCAATTTATAATTTGCCACCATCCCTCCCCCATGTGTTAGGCATAATAAATTGGTACGTACATATATAAATATTTAGATGAACATACCTTATTAATTCTTTTTCACAATATTTGATTTGCTTAAATTTAGGCATGATGTATTAATTTTAGCTTCAGAATTTATAGGGTTCTTAATTAAGATTTAGAGTACGCCCGAGTAGCACTGTAGGAGAAAGAAAAAAGTAGTGGAGCTGACATTAAAGACATGTCACTATCAATAGAATATACATAAGAGAGTCCACGTTTTGAGGTAAAGACGAGATGCTTTATGGCGGTTTGAATTGGTAGACGGTAACAACTTATCTTAATTTATTTTAAATTTATTATTATATATTCTTAAATTTTTATATAAAATAAAATTTTTAATAAAATTTTTTAAATTTTAATTCAACTTTTTTAAATTTCAAAATAATAATAATATTAAAAAATAAACTAAATTCATTTCAATTCAACTCCTTATTTTCATGCGATGGAATTAATTAAGAATTTATGCATGCGGTGGAATTAATTAAGAATATACCTCATTTTCAATAAAGGCATGTGGAATAATTTATTTTCATAAGTATTTTATTAACAGAAGATAAATAAAATATCAATTTTAAAGTATTTAATATTTTCCATATAAAATAAATTAATCGAAGCTACCAATTTCATACAATTTGCCGCTGATGTAATTTGTAACGTAGTTTTGTTCACTGTCTATTAGAGGAAACAGAAAAGAAAAAGAGGACATGAAATAAATATTAATTTATTAATTTTTGTTTTAGTTCAGTAAGAAAATAAAAGATAAATCAAGAAACTCTCTCCTAAATCATGAAATCATGTTTTTTTTTCAATTTCAATATTTTCTTTTTTTATTTTTCCTAAATTAGAAAATGATCTCTTAATGTCAAAAATTCCATCAACTATCATAAAAAAACATTCCATCAATTAGAAAAAGTCTCAAGCTAAGCTTAGCCTGCTTTATTATTTACAGCCCAAGTTTAACTTAGGCAAAGACAAGGGCCAAAGCCCATATAACAGCAGGGGGGTATTTGGGCCACATAAGATTTGAAATTGACATTTTGGTTGGGCTGTAAACTCGACTGAGACTCTTTGGCCCATTGGGTCTTAATTGGTTCACCTGTCATCTCATGGGCTCGCTAGTCGCTATGGGTAAATACCCTGAGCCTTGGGGGTTTCTATTTTCTACATGACCGTCATGCGAGATGAGTTATTGGGTTGTTTCCTACTGCAAAAAACCGATAAATTACCCGGACATTTTCTTTTCCCATTTTTTTCCCCAATTAATTACTCCTCCGGGATGAAAAAGGAAGTTTATGGGAACTTAGAGCGGTAATGGAACTGAATTGAGTCAGTTTTTACACTAAGTTCGGTTTGACTCAAAAAATTCAAACTCGACATTTCAAGTTAATCTTTGTTAGAACTCGTCCTAAAAGTGAGCTCGAACTCGGCTTGAAATTTTTAAATTTTGAATAAGATTCAATAGTTAAGAAGTTAGATAAATAAAAAATGATAATATTGAGTTTGTACAACTTATAAGTAGAAACTTTTTTTGAATGATAAGATTTTAAATTTTTTATAAATAATTAATATGTAATTAGTTTATATTTATTCATAATAATATATTATATGCTAACATAAATTATTAATACATATTTATAATATGATAGCATATATTTATTTTATGAGTGATGATACACGTATTATCATTTTTACGGTTTTTTTACAACTTATAAGTGTAATAGTGTTTTTTATTTTTTATCATTTTCTTTTAAGTATTTTTTCACATTTTTAATCATTAAGAAAAAATTAAAAGAATATATAATTTTATTAATATTCACAATCACTAAGTAAAAGTAAAAATTAAATAATAAAAAAAGTTGTAAAAAAGTTATAAATTGGTAGTAATAATATCATTTATGTTATTTCATATGTACCGATTCCACATACTAGTATATAAAATTATTAAATTTAATAGACTAATTCTTATACAGATTATAAAATATAGTTATCAATTATATTTAATTTATTAACATAAGTAATAAGATTATATATTATATATTTAATTATAAAAGTGTGATACCTATATCATTAGATAATATATGTATGAATATATACATAGACAGATATATATTTATTAATATAGGAATGAGTTTTAATCGACTCGAGCTAACGAGTTAACTTAGATAGAAATGAGTAAGTTTTAACAAACCTTACCAGTCTAGTTGAATTTAGTCAGGTATGTGTCATTTACTAATTGAATGAGCATTTGTTTTCATAGTCAATTTTTTATCATGAGTCGAGTTCTATTCAAATTTAATGGGACAAATATCGAGCATGCTATTGAGTAGACTGGTTCATTTATAGCCCTATTCAAGACTAAATAAAATCAATGATTTTATATGAAAGAGTCATTCTCCTCATGATTTATATACTACACACCACACTTGATTTTTAATTTTTAATTTTATTCTTATTAAACTAAAAGAATTATTCTACGCATAATCCAATAGCACCACATATATATTCTATAAGAAAAAAATGATAAGTAGAATTTTTATATCTAAAAATGGAGGAAATTAAGACAACTTTTTAAGAATATTAATCGTCTTTGTTCTGTATTCTATTCGTCTATATGACTTGTTACGCTCGTGAAACATTTTAACTTTTAAGCGATTCATATAAACAATCACTTGAAATGTATCAATCGCTTAAAATGTGTAAGAGATGATATAGAAGTTTAGAAGGGGGAGTTAGACCAGAAATTCATAAGCAATACTTCAGTCTTGTGCTCTGTTGCAAATGATACTTAGAAAGAGCCAAATTAGAAAAACTCCATACACAAGCACATTAACCAGTCATCCATTAAATATATAAATATGATTGTTAAAAATACCAAATCGATCCTTCCTCTTCTTCCAATCTCGATCATTCTGAGTACGTACGTAAAGCCATGCATGAAGAAATGATCAAACAATAGGGTTGCTCCTGAAAGACCCAAGAGCTTTAACAGCAGCTGCCCTCAATATGAATTGGTGGTAGAAAGCTGCTAGTGCTGCTCCAATGAAAGGTCCAACCCAAAACATCCACTACGTACAACAACAAACCCAGACCAACATAATTATTAAGATTATATAATTAATGATAACTGCTGTCTGCTGAGAATTAATTTTAGAGAATGATCAACAACAGTATAACGTACGTAGTAGTAAGATATTATATTAATGGATTAACGTAGACTTAACTTGATCATCCCAGGCCTTCTTTTTGTTGTAAATAAATGCGGGTCCGAGGCTCCTAGCCGGGTTGATGCCCGTGCCAGTCACTGGGATGGTGGCCAAGTGAACCAGGAACACCGCAAATCCAATCGGGAGTGGCGCCAATATCTTTTTTCATGCAATTCACCCATCAAAACAAAACAAAAAAAATTTTAGTAGTCCAATTTTTTCTCTCTCGATTATAAATAGTCCTGCTTAGATAGATGAGCCGGTAAGATGACATGCTTTGAAATAAAAATTAAAAATGGAATAAAATATTATTCATATATTTTTTTAGTAGTATTAATATTTTAAGGTTTAAAAAAATTAAATTATGTATTATATTTTGTATAAAAATTTAAAAAATTTATAATAATGAGATCATATATATATATGTATCCAAAGGGGGCTTAGACTAAGTTTAGATGTCGAGATTAGTTGCATTATAATATATAATAGTATTTTATGAATTTCATTAAAATCATAAGTTTAACTTTTTTTAAGTTAAGATGAGTTTAAATTTTTAAGTTGATCAAATTCCTGAAAAAAATTAGTTAAGTTTTTTTTTTATGAAAAGTTAAAACAAAAATAGATTCTAGATGAATTAAGAACCATAAGTTGAAATAGATTCAACCCAACCAAAGCAAATGAACTTCTTAAACTTAGAAGGCGTAAAACTTCATCGGTTTTTTTTTTCAATATTTTTAAATAGTGCCTCATATTTTAGTACTTGTTGGTGGAAATTAAGGTCTGTTTTTTTTTTTTCAAGTCATCTCATTTTAAATTTATTATTACAATTTGTTAATTTTTATACAAAATAAAATAAACAATCTCAAAACAAAATTTTTAAATTTCAAAACAAAATTAATATTATAAATATTATATTATAATAATATTTTATTTTATTTTTAATTTTGAATTCATCTTATTTCATCTTATCTATCCAAATAAATTAAGCCTAAAAAATTAAAACAAAGGATATCGAGCAAGATTCGGTAAAAACTCGGCGTGAGTGTTAAATGTTAATTTGTAGCTAGGGTACATGTATACCGGAACGTAGGAATCTCGAGCTTTCCTCTTGGGATCAGTGGCAGAGAAGACGGTGTAGACGAGGATGAAGGTGCCAATGATCTCGGCGCCCAAACCAGTGCCCTTGCTGTAGCCATCGGTGAGCGTGTTAGCCCCACCTCCGTACATAATATAGTACTCCTCGTTAAAGGCCTTCACCAGCCCTACGCCACTGATAGCTCCTAAACACTGAGCCACCATGTATAACACCGCTCGCACCAACGAAACCTTCCGTGCTAAGAGCAGCCCGAATGTCACGGCCGGGTTGATGTGACCTCCTGCATATCATCATATAACGTTGTTTAAGCCTCAATTACTTCTTATTTTTCCAAGAAACTGAATATATATCTGATCAAGAAAGAAGCTGGAAATTAAAAGAAAAAAAGTCTGCCACCAGACCTGAAATGCCAGCAGTGCAGTAAACAAGAACAAAAATCATGCCGCCAAAAGCCCAAGCAATGCCGAGAAAGCCGACTCCATTACAGGCGTCGGCAAGTCCATGACTCTGGCTCTTGTAGCCTATAACTGTGAGCACCGTAACATAGAGAAAGAGCAAAGTAGCAGTAAACTCAGCAATCAAAGCCCTGTAGAAGGACCACTTGCGTAGCTCCTTGGCGTCAAAGAGCGGTGCAGCAGGTGGATCTTGGTAGTCCTTGTGCGGTAAAGCCCCATGTTCTGCAGCCACCTCCACGTCCTTATCCATATTCAAGCTTATTAAGAGAATACAAAGAGAATGATTACGAGCAAGAGAGATAGGATCAGAAGTTGGGTGGTTTGGATGTGGAAGGAATGAGGGAGTGTTAAGGTATATATATAATGGAAGAGGCGAATTTTGGAGTTAATTGCTGCATTAAGCTTGCAATTATAATGGAGACCCAGAACAGCCAAAACTTTTGATTTCTTTGGCTGTCATCTACCGGTACCCCACGCGCGCCACCCTGATCGCTTAACTCCGTTCTCGGCACCTAAATGCATGCCACCCGCTTACATACTGGCGCTTAACGTCAATTTCATTTACACGTTTATTAGCGTGAGCTTTGATATTTTACACGGGGACACTGCATGGGCACGGACAGATCTAGAGACAAAAAACAAAAACAAAAACAATAAACTAAAATAAAACAAAGTGCTGTTCCATGTAATGTCCGCGTGTACCAATTATTCTCGTAGCATTTGATAAATCGATCCTACGCATGGTTTATACCTACTTTAATTTTTGCAGTATACATGAAGATGTGATTCAATCCATTAAGCGTATTTATCTACAACCTGTATACAAAAGATATGCCATTATCTTTTTCCGGATTAAAAAAAAAAAAAAAAAAAGAAGAAGATATGCCACAATTTCTCACTGGTTATTTGGTGGAAAAAAAAATGAAAATGTGGGACCAGGTACATCTGGCAATGGCTGATTGGCGATTATGCCAAGTTTAATTTTGTAATAATTTATATCAATATTAATATTATATATAATAATGTTGCATAATTATTTTGAAAAAATATATATATTATTATTAAAAAATCAATTTTTTTTTTATATATCTATATTTTACTCATTTTTCTTAAAATAATTAGTGACACTTACATGATTATAAATATTATTCTAAGATAAGTGCACAGTATGAACCAGGGGGTAGTAGCCAATGATGCGTAATGGAGACCCATAGGGAGCACACCCAACAAGCACGTGTGATAACAGAAGAGTGGACGGGTCTGAGCTTGTCGTCGTTTTGATTTTTTTGGAAGCCCAATAGAATGGAAAAAACAGTAACCACGTGGTTGATATCGGTGGCTTCTAAATACGCATAAGAGTCGTGTATTCATACACGCAGTTATACATATTATATCTTTTATTTTCAATATAAATATTTTATTAAAATTTATTTATTGACTTTAATATTAATATTTATATAGATATGGATGTTCATCCGAGTTCTGAATTTTCAAATCTAGAATTCGAATTTAAAATTTTCCTCAATTTTTTAAATAAAAAATCAAAATATTAAGAAATATATTAAAATTTTAAACTGGATCAAATATAACCCAATCAAGATGAACACCCTATATATAGATGCATAATATCACTTATATTTAACATTTTCTTACATATAATATAGGAGAGCCATGGAAAGTTGGGCCCACCTCCCAGTCACAGACATCTTTTATTGGCTGAGAAAGATAACGAGATGAGGTTGCTGTCCACGTCATCTACTCTAGCATTCAAGTATCTGTTTGAGTGGTCATGTTAAAGGTACTTAAACAAATGGAGTGTTGAAAGAGGAGAGAGAAGTGTCGTTTTAATTTGGGAACGGTGGTGTATAAATTGGGAAATTTTGCATGACAATGGTAAGTTGCGTAGAGCGAAAAGTTTTTAAAATTTTCGAATTTTTTTAGATGTAATATAATTTTTTTTAATACTCCTATGATATGTATAAATTAATGAATAAAAAAAACTATGATAAATGATGAAAATAGTAATAACTAGAAGTAGTTGAAAACAGTATTAATTCAAAATAATAATAAAATTACTATTTTTTTATTACTTATTTATTATTATTATTATTATTATTATATATTATAATTAAGAGTTCTGGTGGTCCTGCGAATTATGGTACAAATTGGAGGCAGCCTTATGTTATTATTGGCTGCTCAAGCCAGCAAAGTGATGCACGTGACTCAGAGCTCAAGCATATGGAAATCAATGTCCCTCTGATTTACCTCAGACAGTTTGTCCTTATAAAGCTCCTCATGCTCGCTGTTCATTCAGCTTTATTCCACAAATCTTTACATCAATTTAAAACAGTAATAAATATTCTTATCAACCACGATGCAGGAGCTGAGCTTTCCATTATGAATTCAACTTCAACGCCACGTGATCTCTCGATCCTAACAAAGAAAGGACAATTCTTATATCTATCAATATGAGAATGATTAAAATGGCGTTTCTGCCATAATACCAACAAATTCCTGCTTCGTAAATAATATTCGGGGAACATAATTTAATTAAGAAAGCTACGTATAGTGGCAGTGTATCCGTGCAAATATGCACCAAAAAGGATTTCATAGCTAAGCTAACAAGATAATATCAACGCGTGAGAAAAGAAGGGATAAGGCAAGGAGATTGAATGATTCTAGGACACACAAATTGGGGCTCCCTCACATTACATAAAAACACAAAAACAAAGTCCGAGACCACAAGTTTTAATGTTAGAGACTGTTTGAAATACAACTATTTCTTAGATATTTCAAAATATTTCATTATTATTTACAAACTACTTCGTTAATATATTATTTGAGATATTTTAATAACCATTGCTAACGTGAGAAGTCACCACCAAAGATTTGAAATTCGAGGTGGGTCCAACCCAAGGGAACAAAATCCTTGGACCACTCATGTAAGGTTGTAGCTCAGTTATTGGACCACCTGCAATTTCGGCATAGGCGTTGTTGGATCCGAGGCCTTCTCTACTATTCTATACCTTTGTAACTAGAATCTTCGCGGTCCCAAATTTTGGCAACATCTAATGTATAAGTCAATGACAAATCTTAAACCTACAAAGCATGAGTGGAAGCCCATCACTCCACGATTTTCTCACAGAAGACTGAAGTTTGTGAACATGGCTTGGCCGATTAAAGCCCGTTAATTTGCCCATCTAGAACCAAAAAATGATGGGAGAGTGCCACCATTTTTTCTTCTGATAAGTAATTCAAATTTTGTTTTGTGATCCTTTTTAAGTTCTAAGATCCACAAAATGGTGGGACTCTCCCATCTAATACAAGTTTGAAAATTCATAAACCCCAAATAAACATGGGAACAAACTATGTGATAAGTAAATGAGGGAGCAACTAATTATTTGATGATGGATGTTGCTATCAAAGAAAAAGACTTCGAGGATCAACATTCCCAAACTTCACTGCCAACAGATACACAGTTTGTGACATAACTAGAACGGCAGAGCCTACAATGGCGCACCCTGTGACGAAGGTTCCATAAATAAGAAAAAGAAAAGCATGAAAATAGAAGTTTCGAGCATTGCCAAATGCCAAATGCCAATTGCCAAGTTCTTCAGATTCTGTTCAACATACCTACCTACAACATTGCGACGGAAACAGCAAATCTGACGCCAGCATATACACCTGGATACGTGAACTCGATCAACTTTTACATTAAACAAAAAAGTCAGTGGAAGGCCTTCCATTCATCTCAAGCAGAGAAAGCAACTTCCATAGCTTGCAAGATTGGTCCAATATCAAATCTGAAATTTCTCAAGCTATTGCCAGGCCCTGTTTCAGGTTTGTAAACGTCAGCCTCAGCTTTTGTTGATTGGGTCTCCATTATCAACGTGCAGCTACTCCCTGTCCAACTGTTCCTTGCTTTCCACACACAAATTCCTAAACAGAAATAAATATATATATACCAATTACACCGACTATTCGGCAAAGCACTGAATAAAACTAGCACACCCCCTTGGATTCCACAAATTCAAATATATACAAAGCTTAATTTAACAAAAAATCCGGGTATGTTGGCATATAGACTGTTTACTTTTAGTGCCTTGGATCAATAATTCCGAAAGATAGGGATGTGGTACCTATTGAGGTTTTGAGGAAAATCTTAATAATATGTCTATAGACCAGCTATTTTCTATAACTGCTGGGAAGTTAAAAGGAAGTGTATACATAAAATGAGTGTATAGCCAAAATGAGAATGTTAAGATGAATGGTGAGAATATAGGAAAGAAAAGGAAATGTGACCCACATTGAGGAAAAGATATGGTAGAGTCAAACAACAAGGCCGGTTTCACCCATGAACATTGATTAAGATATTGACGAGAGGGAGTGATTTAATTCTAGTTGAGAGAGTAAAACCTAAAAGAAGGTAAACGTCTTAAACAACCTGGGTAGAAATAGTTGACAAGGTAATTAGGCAGGCAACAAAGAGTTGGGTTACTGCTACACCGGGACTGAGACACAGCCTGGGCTCTCATGGGCCAGCATTTTGATTTTTGACATAGGGCAGGGCTGTGAAAAAGACTACAAATACTCCATTCTGATCAGTCAATCTCAATTTAGCTTGGGGTACCTTACTAGATATCTCAAGCACCCAATGTAGGGCATGTATCATTACGGTGCCAAGTGCAGAGGAAGGTACATGCCAACTTGGAACTAGAAAGCAGGCTGGAACTTGGATGCAGCTGCTAACTTATCACATTTTCCAACTTTCCTTATCGTTTCCCAATGGATATTCTGGATAACTCTAATGCATACCCCATATATAATCATCTACAGTTAGAATTTGCAGCAAAATAATGATAAAATTATGAAACACTTACCGATGATAAATCTTCCAGAAAGGGAAATGAAATATTCTTCATTATAAAGACTAGATCTACTTAGTTTTAAAAGAAAACAATTGGAATAAGATGTTCTGACTGATAAATCTTATTACCATCTGAGTTTCTTCTCACTGTTCTTCTTCTTTCCCTTCTCTGGGATCCATTCATTAGATTTATATTAGCCTGACATTTGTAGGTTATGTGATTTTTGAAAACAAAAGAGTGGAAAACCTTTGAGTGACATATCAAGTTTGGAAGTCAAGGGGGGCTGATATGCTGAAATCCATGATTTCAAAGATCTGCAAGATAAACACAAGCAGAAGATGTTATAAACCTGAGGAGATAACAACATTGTTGACCAACAGTACTCACGTCAAAAAAGGAGCCACCATGTAAAGCTTGAGGCCATTGATCCCACGAGAAATCACATCATCATTCGCAGGCTGAAGTTCATCAAGCCGTTGCCATGCAATTTCCTGCAAGCAGATAAGAAAATGCAAAACACGTTCCAATACAACATTCTGTCTATTGAGAACCAAAATATTAAGCTTGATAAATGTGCCACTTGGATATTTGAGAATAACTACATTTTTAAGAATAAACACCCACGCTGATCTCTTTTTTGGTAAGTGGAGCAAAGGCAGTATCGTCCTTCACACCTGCAATTATGTAGAGACGCACCCTTTGTTGTCCAAATATCAGTTCAATGTATTCATCTTTGTTAAGAAGCTTAGAAGCATCAAAACCTGTTTCCTCCAGGACCTGCATTCAAACAAAATTCGCAAGCAATGCTAACCTTTTTTCAGACTTCAAATAATTGAAGTAAATACCATGGTCTGATTTGAGGTAAGAAATTATTCAAATCGAAAACTTCATTACAACTTGGTTTGGCGTGTACAATGATTTTCAAACAGAGATTCAGTTTGAACACAAATATAAGATAATCAGGAACAGAAAACAGCCAGGAAACACCTTGAGAAAGACGCTTACTTCTCTGATGGCACATGCATGATCTTCCTCGTCTTTGTTCTTTTTGCCACGTGGAAAACTCCAGCTTGACCCTTTCCATCCTTTCACTAGTAGACACTGTCAATAGCTTGGACAATGGTACTTATCAAAAAAGAAAAAAAACTTGAACAACAGTAAAAACCAGATTTGATATAAATCTCACTCAAATCATTCACCTGATAAAATAAGGTGTATAATAGGTAAATTCTCACATCCTGAATCACACAGAAAATCCTTTGAAAATGTTGTCAATGGAAAAGGCACTCTGCATAGAGTTTAACGAGGAATGATATGCTGATACAACATTTCTAGTCAAAACAATGGCTGGAGATCAGAACTATAGGGACGCTAGGACACCAATAAATGGAAGTCAGGCAGGGTAACTTTAAGAGAATGGTCACAACAAGAAATTATCATATTTCGACTTACAGTCTGTGTGAATGATCTCTTACATATGTATTAATGTACACGTCTAACCTTTCCACTTCCTTCAAAATATTTCTACGCACTTTCAACTTCTTATTTAGTGTCTTTTTGTAATTAACCTCTATTTTTCTTCAAACGGCATTTAATGCTTCCAATTTTCTGCAAACACTTCATTAGAATCTTTTATATTATAAATTATTACATTTTACGTTTCTACCCTTTTCTTCTTGGTCTAATTACCTGGAATTCAATCACTCATTGATGATGAAGACACAAGGGTAAAACACAATAATTTAATTTATTATGAGAAAATTCCAATTGTCAACTAATAGTGCTTGATGCTAGACGTGTCAGTAACAAAATCACATCATCACTTGCTTTGACTTCATAAAAGAAAATAAAATCAAACTGAAGGTGACACCATATGTATATATATTCATATGCATAACAACTTTTCAATAAAAGGCCCAAAGACTAGTATTATCATAGCCTTCATCCTATGAAGTTTACCCGTTCATAAGTCTCATCCAAAATGATTGCCCCAGTTACAGGAACTCGGACCTTGTAGGAAGTGAAGTCCTTAAATATGTCGTCCAGATGGGTAACATAAGGTTTCAAGACGTCACAACTGTTGAATACTAGGATGTATTAAGGAAATCAAAGCTACATTCACAACAAGGGAGATCAGATGCATATATAACAGAGGTTACAAAGGAGGGACAAGAATATAAATACGTTAGCGCCACTTGATCATTAAAGGAGCAAAGACCACACCAGCCAACATACAATTTCATGATAGCGAGGATATGATAATGCTTCAAGAACAACCATCAAGCATTCCAGATTATGTTATGCTAGAATAACACTGAAACTTTTATCTTCTGGAAAATATATAATATTGGCATAAAATATAAGACAAACATGAATATTTCCTTCAGTGCAACCTTATATCAACTGCATCATCATAATCCTTGGTACAGAGTGCATGGTGAAGGAGTCTTATGTCTTATGGCCTGAAGGGGGATGTGCAGGTGCATACCTGGAGGTGAACAGCAATTCGAAAACTAAAAGTCTAAAAGGTGGCCAAATAGGAGATCATGTGATAGCTTATTCCACCAGAAGATGCAAACAGAAAGTGAATAGAGTTACACTGAATTCACAACAAGCAGCAGCTTATCAGATAATAATAGTCTAATAGATACAATAATTTCGGGTAGCAGTGGGCAGGGGGGGCAGGGGGGAATGCAAGGATACGTAAAGAAGTGAACTCCTTCAGAGTGAATGACTTCAGTGATGGATTTTTCTCCACAGAATTGTCTTCATAGAACCAATGTGCATACTCCACAAGAAATAAAATCCTTTCAAATGACTCGAGGTCTTCTTTTGGCACATTTAAAACAAACCGACTGCAGAAAAAGTAGAAGAATGAAAAAGATTTCAGAACTAGAATGAAACAGGCGTAAAAACATCTTAAAGCAACACAAGAGAAAGCAGGGGAACCGTTTCAAATTTAAGAAAAGAAATACACGATTATAATAATCAAATTTCTATGTAACTGACATTCACGTAAAAAGAGATCATGTAATTACGTTAAAAAAATAGCAGATAGATCACTTCTCTCTGAAGGATTTGGAATTGCTGCACTAGAAAATTTCACAATCCATTAATGAAATGACAAGACAAAACAATGTCGCATCAAAGGTGAATATTAGCTAGAGCACCATTTACTAACTAACAGAATTTCATTCAAAGAAATCAAGCACAAATTAGTGACAGATTCTTGAACAGCCAAGAAAAACAAAAGAAAGATGCTTAAACAAGCACTCTCGACTCCCAACAACCTAACCAGACTAAAGTCCATTATTGTAGCACTGCCTGACTGTCACATCGGGAAAAGAAGTTAACCTTCCATCGAATCAAGGCAGTTAATGTGATACTACAGAAAAACCGACACTTACCCCACAAATTAACAGAATCGGAAATAGAGCGAGAGAAGAGTGATACGGACCTGCAGAGATCGTCGAGGAGTTCCTGGGGAGGAAGGAAGCTCTTCAGGGAAGCACTAGAGTACCGGTGGAGGCCGGACATGGCTTTTTTATTTTGACGAGCGGAACAGTGGGTTCGTTCAGGACCAGGATTGCTGAATTTTCGTCGGTCTTTGAACTCCGGTATTCATGTAGAGAACAGGAGAGTGAGGTTTCCGAATCAGAACAATCCTGTTAATGGATTTTCGCCCTTTTTTTATTTCTTACAAGTAAATAATAATTGATTTCTGAGACCAAAAACAAAATGTTAGAGCATTAACAATTTTTGTTAATTCATCCGTCTCACCAAAATAAATAATTAAATTTATATTTCTTACACACTTCTAAAAAAAAATTAATTATATTTAATCAAAAGTAGAAAGAAGAATTATGAAAAAATATTAAAAAAAATATTTTTTGTATTTAAAAATGAATAGACTCATCAAAAAAATTTTTAAATTTGAAGAGCATTAGTATTGGTCTCACTAAAATAAATAATCAAATTTATATTTTTTATACACTTCCAAAAAAAAATTAGTCATATTTGATCAAAAACAAGGAGAAGAATTATGAAAAAAAGATTAAAAAAATACTTTTTATCTTCAAAAGTGAGTAGACTTATCAAAAGTTTCTTCAAATTTTTGATGAGTCTACTCACTTTTGAAGCCAAAAAGCATTTTTTTCATCTTTTTCTATAATTCTTCTCCCTAATTTTGATTAAATATAACTATTTTTTTTAAGTGTATTATTTATTTTGGTGAGATCAATACCAATGCTCTAAATAAAGAAATGTGGAGTTTCTTTCAAAAGCTGATAAAATCTTAGCCCATATTTTAAGTTTTTCTAGAGATTTGAGAAATCATTGAAAAAATAAATTGAGATGAGATTATGCAATTTTGTCAAAATGGTGGAGTTGTCACTACAAGAAAAAAAATTTTATAATTAATTAATTGTGAGCATGTGACAAAATGATTATTTGTGATTTATTTTAATTGTAAATAATTTTACTGGAATTAACTAATTGTAAATAAACAATTTTCATGTTTGAAATTGTGATAAAAAATATTATTTTTAGCATAAAGCACATAATTTAAAATTTAATGTAATAAACTTTATTATTAAAAAATTATTTACTGTTTAGAATCTATGTTTCTAAAATATTTTTTAGAGCTAATTACGATAATTTTTTAAAAATATATAAATATCTGTAGAAATTTTTTGACAAAAACTCTAATTTAATATTTTTAAAAAAAACTGATTTTTTTATTTTTTTTAACCAATTAAAACACTTTTTACAAATTTATTAAAAATGTTATTTTTTCTTTAAAAGTATTTTTAATGATTTTCAATAACTTTTTAAGTCTCAAAACACAATCCCAAACAGACACAGATTAAGATTGAGAAAGTTTATGCCATTTTTTGTTTGTGAGGTTCGTAAAAATTATGTTTAGTGTTCCTAACTTTGAGCACGGCCATGCATACAAGTCTCTGGCATCTCATGAAAATGAACTCTTCAAAACTGAAATAATCGATTTTCTGCCTTGTAATAAATTGTACACCAAATGCTGGATAAGGACGCTTTAGGTCCAGCTACAAAATTTACATCGGAGGTGAGATTGAAAATCACATCATTTCACTTACAACTCACCAAACCACAATGTTAATCTATGTCTCTTATTTGGAAGCCAGAGTCCAGAAATTCAAAAGAAAAGATGGCGAGACTGCAAACCAACTCAGGAATGCCATGGCTGTTGCAGTCTCAAATCTAGTGCAATGGTTCTGTGCACAATCATTCAGATCATTGCCAATAAGTACAGTTATACCAGCAGATGCACAAGCTGCAGCAAATGTTAATGTGGAAGTGATCTGCAGTTATCAATAAAACAAAAGAAAAAGAAGGTAAATTAGGGAAAGAAAACCACATTAATAAACAGATCATCCTAAATGAAAACACACGAATTGATATATCCTATAATTGGCTCATGAGTCTGTCCAGTTTGGATACAAAAGTTCCTCCAAACTCATCTCATTTAATCATTATAATTTTATAAGGCCTTGTTTGTTTTGGGGGATGAGACCAAAAACCTAAAACAAATTTCAAACTCATCATTACATTTTTTCAAATTCCTATACAAAATATAATAAAAAATTTCACTTTTTCAAATTCTCATAACACTTTTTCAAATCCTCATACAAAATTAATATTAAAAAAATATCTTCAAACAATATTTTATTCTTTTTTTCATTTTTATCTCATCTAATCTCTCTGAAACAAACAGAATTTTCATATAAAATATAATAAACAATTCAATTTTTTCAAATTTCAATAATAATATTAAAAAAATAATATTTTAACAATATTTTATTCAACTTTCACCTTATCTTAACTTATTATCAAAAGGTTTTACTTGTTCTAGAAAATTATATCACACTGGTTTTAACATTCAGAAACCTAGTATGAATCTAGATGCACCATTACAATCACCAAGCCGTAAGCAATTAAAACACCAATAAGAGGTTAGCACGCTCAGCACCAAAACAGACATGAAAAATGGATGGAACAAGAAGCACCCTCTATATCTCTGAGGGTAGGATAAAGAGAAACTACTTCTAGCATCTTAGTTCCTATTCCATGCTCTTTGTATATTAGCCGGTATCTTAAATATTAAAAATTTAACAAGGCACTCAACGATGACATTTTCCCCCATTCAAATTAATTGACCAAATTTTAGAGATCGGCGAAAGTTTTCTCACCCCATCACCAATTGCAAACAAGGTGACAACTCTAGGATTCCGGAAACGGCGCTTTACTAAAATGGCATATACATCAAGAATGGCTAGTGTCAGACTCCATAAGCTCTGCAGGCTGACAGCAGCAACGAGATAGCTGGCACACAAAATACCGTAAAAACCTATTTATGCTTTGAGGTGAGAAACTAAAAACATCAAATGCCTTGCAAATTCTTACAGACAGATTGGATCAGACTCAAAAGTCTGTATTTTAAATAAATGGGTTGTTCCAGAAACCAAGTTGAGTATACCAAGTTGGATACAATAGAATAACATCAATTTTTCTATAATAAGCATATTATAAACCAAGCAAGTGGAGTTGATCAAAGAACTATGAATTCTGACATTGACTCGTTCTTGCAACTTCAAGAGAAGAAACTGTCAGCTGCTAGCCACTTGGCCGCCTACTAAATTTAGCTCCACTAGCTCCAAGCCGAAAAGGCCTCCCCTTCTGATTCAGCCCCAGAAACAGCCCATCTTATATAGTTAATAAGGCATATTTTCCTTTCTAGCATTAGACTGATAGTGGTAGAAATAGGAAGCCTTCTAAAAAATTAACCTCCTCCTCGGAAATAGTGATCTAGAAATGGCTAAACAAAATTAATACTTGACTGTAATAACTAATAAGCATTGGTCATATCAAAATAGAGAAATGGAACAGTGTATTATTCAGTAGCTGGGACTATAAACACGAAAAAGCCCCAATCCATAAGGAGACCCAGTTCCCAATTCCAAACAAATACCCGATAAATTCCAAGAACTTGTTTTATCAGACAAAACAAAATCTAGAAAACGAAATAAAAAGCATGAAAAGAAAATTATGATGGATGTGGGTACCAGAAAGCGGTGACGGAAGGGAAGTCGCCGGTGGTGGCCATGACGCAGAGTGAGAGGAGTGCAAAAGCGAACTGAGAGAAGCGGAGGGCGAGGCCAACGGGAGTACCGGGCATGCCCTGGATATCCTTCATCCGCCCTCTGGGAATCGCATCATTGCCTGCGTCAGCCACCGGTGGAGCCTCTACCGGGTGCACCGCTGGGCGGATCACGTTCATTGCCTGTTTTTTCCTTTCTTTTCGTTCTTTTCCTTTTTCCTCTCGCAAAACAATACTCACTCCTATACCATTGGATGAAGGAAAATATCTTTTGTTTACTTAATTCGAATCTCAGACATCAGAAGCTGAAGCCTCTCTCTTTCTTCCTGATATTCTCTTCCAGACACAGAAATGCCTCTGCTTTTGGTGGAGAAAGTGGGACTGTGGGAGGTGATCGCTTTTTGGTTCACCTCGACTGCTTTGTACAGCCAACGACGTCGTTCAATATGAACCGCCAACGATAAATAAGTTCTTATAAAATATTAAAAACTAATCTAATTTATTGTTCAAATTTATCTCAATTCATTTTATTATTATAATTTTTTTAATTTTATATTTTTTTAAATTCTCAAAAATATAATAAATAATTTAATTTTTTCAAATACCAAAACACTTATAATATTAAAAAATAATATTTTAATAATATTTTATTCATCTTAACTCAATTTAATTTAGTTCAACTCGATATCCAAGCAACATACAATTGTAGAGTACGTGAATTCTATGCAATGATTTTAAAAAAGAATAAAATGTATTATTAAATTTTTTTATGTAAATTTTATATTTATAAAATAATTATACAATATTTAAGAACTCCTCCTCAACTTAAACACCCAAGTTTTGACTTTGCTCCTTTGTAATCCCACATCGGTGGGATTTGGAAAATGGGGCAAGGTATGAGATTATAAAAAAAGGCCTAGCCTCCTTAGTTAGTTACACCAATCAAAAATTTATCTAGTAATTTTTTACTTTAGTAAAATTCTTCTATTGTCCTTTTTGTATGTAAAAGGAAGAGAGGTGAAAGTTAGAGTTTTACTAGTGAGAGAAGTTTTTGTGGGTGTCGTTGGGGTGAGGAGAAAAATTGTGTGATTGTAACAATTTTTCACATTGTATATTTTATTCTCTGGGTCTGGTGGTTTTTCTCCTGTTTTGAAGTTTTCCACGTAAATTCTTGTGTTGTGTTTATTTCTCTATTTTTCTTATTATTCTGTCAAAAGTAGATCCTGGTGGGAGGAATTTAGAAGCCCAGATTCCCAACAGTGGTATCAGAGCCACTAAGTTCTTTTTGCAGAGTGGAACTTTAGTGTGGTAGTGTGAATACGTATGGTCTAAGGAAGTTCTGTCTAGGATATTGAAAATTTTAAATGTGTCCGTTGTGACCCTCCAATCTTTCCTGGGAACCTTGAAATTCTGTCTAGGAAAGATTAGTCTTTCCTGGAAACTTACTTAGTGGGTACTATTCATTTCTACAGTAAAATTCATCGAAGTTATGTCAGGAGGTAGAGTTTCAAATCCTATCAGATTTGATGTGGAAAAATTTGATAGGAGAATCAATTTTGGCTTGTGGCAAGTGCAAGTCAAGGATATCTTGATTCAATCAGGATTACACAAGGCGTTGAAAGGTAGACTAGTCCCTGAAGTCAGTAGCGGTCCAAGCACTACTGGTAAAACAAAGAGCAGATTTGAAATGAGCGATGAAGATTGGGAGAATTTAGATTTGAGAGTAGCAAGTGCAATTCGTCTATGCCTAGCCAAGAATGTTCTTGCAAATGTGTATGGAATATTCACGGCAAAGGGACTCTGGGAAAAACTCGAAGAGTTGTATCAGATGAAGGGTGTCTCGAATCGAGTGTACCTGAAGGAGCAGTTTCATACACTGCGGATAAGTGGAGGTACGACTATTTCAAATCATTTAAGTGTTCTCAATGGCATTGTCTCTGAGTTAGAATCTATTGGAGTTAAAATTGATGATGAGGATCAAGCCTTGAGGCTGATCTGGTCTCTTCCATCTTCCTATGAGCATATGAAGCCTATTTTGATACATGGGAAGGAGAAAACAATTTTCTCAGAGGTTACCAGTAAACTTTTTCTGAAGAAAGAATGCTAAGTAGTGGAAGTAATGGTTCATTTGAGAACTTATCAATGGTGACAGCTGGTGATTGGAAGAGAAAGAACTCCATAAAGAAGAAAGTAGTCTGCTGGGTGTGTGGACAACCTGGACACGTCAGAAGAAATTGTCCAAGAGGTGGAGCATGTTCGACAAGAGACTCCAAATCAATAAATGGAGATACTGACAATGAAACTAATATCGTGTCTTTCTTTACAAAAGATGATGTCTGTTAAAAGGAGACATGTATATCCTCATGGCATATCCCTAATCCCAAAGTTATCATGATAGAGGATGTGTTAATATTAGTTGTTCCACAATTTTACACACGGGCATTGGTTTGGCATTGATGTAAGGTGTGTGGTGGAAATTCATGTCGATAGTTAATGAACTTTCAAGAAAGCTAAACGTGGGAGTTGCACCATAATTTTTCAGTAAGGTTATTTTCGACATGGGCCGAAGTGAAATGCTTAGAATTGATTTATTCTGAGTGGTTATGCTTTTATGGTGGAGCATGATAGCGGAAGCTATGAAGATCCTCATTGTGATGGAGCGTGACTGTGGGATCAGTCAAAGTCGCAAGGTGGAGATTGTTGATTTTGCTCCTTTGTAATCCCACATCGGTGGGATTTGGAAAATGGGACAAGGTATGAGGTTATAAAAAGAGGCTTAGCCTCCTTAGTTAATTACACCAGTCAGAAACTTATCTAATAATTTTTTACTTTAGTAAAATTCCTCTATTGTCCTTTTTGTATGTAAAAGGAAGAGAGGTGAAAGTTAGAGTTTTACTAGTGGGAGAAGTTTTTGTAGGTGTCGTTGGGGTGAGGAGAAAAATTGTGTGATTGTAACAATTTTTTACATAGTGTATTTTCTTCTCTAGGTCTGGTAGTTTTTCTCATATTTTGGAGTTTTCCACGTAAATTCTTGTGTTGTATTTATTTTTCTATTTTTCTTATTATTCTGTCAAAAGTAGATTCTGGTGGGGAGAATTTGGAAGCCCAAATTCCCAACACCAAGAAAGGTACGTATATAAGGAAGGAAATGCGCTGAGAGATGGTTTGGCTAAGGTGAGTGCTATAGATACTCTTGTTGCTGGTTGGATTCAGTTGAGACTTCCTTCGCAGCTTAAAGGATTTTTTCGAATTGACAAAGCAGGTTTGCCGCCGATGAGGATTTAGCAACTTAGCAAGTTTTTTATGTGTCCTTAAGTTTTTAATGGGATTTTTGTTATTATGGTTTTCTTTCAACACAAGTGAGGTTGCATTAATAAAGCACTGGATGTTCTGCCCTCATTTTATTAACAAAAAAAAAAAAAACATTTCTCATAATTTAAGGAGGATGTATGAATATAAGTTTTTTATTATTATTTTGAATTAGGTTGTCCAAATTTTAACAAAGATAGATAGATCATATGTTCTATAATATTTAATGGTATAAATATTCATTCGGTATGTAGGATAAATATGCCTACCTTAATATGTTAGATTATCAACTTTAATTAGATAATTAAAAAGATCACGATTGTTATATAATATAAGGAACTTTTGGGTAGTGATCGGGCTATTAAAATTATGTCTGTTCATCCAGGCCGGGTTGTACCCAGCCCGGTTTGAAAATTTAATATATTTCTTAATATTTTAATTTTTTTCAAAAAGATTAAAGAAAATTTTAAATCCGGGTTCCGGATTTGAGAATCCGGAATCCAATCCGAAATCCGGATGAACAACCCTAATTAAAATTAGAAAAGCATCTCTCCAATGAAATGATGACATGTAGAAGATTTGTAGTATTTAATTTACACTAGCATACACTTAAACAATAACTCAAATCAAACCTAAATGAGACCCCCACCAAAACTTCTTTCCCTTTCCTCTTTTTTATTGATGGGAATGACAAAATATGTTTAATTGTTAAGCAAAATGAGAAATGAGTAACATAATAATATTTTATTTGGGTGCTGAGAAAAATAAGTAATGAATCTTAGTTTTTTTATACCCAAAAAAAGATAGACCTCTTCAAAGAGAGGGGGTTTCACATTGTGGGGGGTTTTGCTCCCCTGCTCGGGAGGAGGGTTTCACATCAGGAGATTTTGCATCAAGAAGAGGGGATGCCGGTGCTCGAAGGGGTTGCAAAGCATCATGGGGCAGGGGGAAGATTGAGAAGATTTATGTTTGTGAATAATATTAACATGTGAAATGAGAAAGAGAACACACATAAATGATGAAGGGTTTGACATGATTTTATGTGATGAGGTCTAATTTTTATATTATATTTTTTTTCTATTGAATCCTGCGTTCACCATCTCATTAGAGGATTGCTATTTTAATTTTGACAGCCCAATTTCTCCCTATCGCTTTTTTATAATATACCTTATTAGCCTTTGTATGTTACATTTCCAACACAAATTTTAAAAATATTAAAATAAAATGTTAAAACAATCTAATAAACTATTAGCAAAGCAATTCAAACCATATCATTCTATTAATTTTTTAAAAAAATTCTTTAAAAAAAAAAAAAACATATTTTCTCAAAGCAGACTGTTTCTAATTTATTTTTTTAAATGCGATGGGTTGTATTTATATTTATACACCGTTAAAATAGTTTTAATAATATTTAATGGTATAAACATTCTTTCAGCGTGTAAGATAAATATGTCTTATCTTTATATGTTAGATTATCAAATTTAATTAAATAATTAAAAGGACCTCGATTGTTATATTGTATATCTTACTTACCTTTGTATGTTACATTTCCAAAACAAATTTAAAAAACATTAAATTAACACGTTAAACGATCTAATAAATAATTAACAAAGCATTTTAAACCATATCATTATATTAATTAAAAAAAATAAAAAAATAAATAAAAATAAAAATAAAATTAAGAAAAATTCTCAAAGCAGATCGTTTCTAACTGATTCTTTTAAATGAGATGGGTTGTTATATTTATACACCGTTAATGTGGGTGAAGTGTGCTCTAGATAAAGAGTGTGGGGTCATTCTCCACCTCAACAACCTTTCACCCAGGAGTTCAGAGCGACCACCCGACACCGTGCGTTTGATCTAGCAGCCGCCAGCTACTTTGCATAATTTATTCCGACGGAGAAATATGAGACGGAGGCCCGGCGGAAGCTCTTCATCAAAACCCGAAGCATCCGCTGCTGCTGATGAAGATGCTCATGCCAGTGTTCTTGTGCAGAGCCGCCCTCAGAGATCACCGGTTGTGTGGTTGACCTTGTTCTCGCTGATCATTTATAGCTCTTGGGCGGTTTATCACTACCAGTTCGAGAACTTGCCTCTTCCTCTCACTGCCGAGCAGGCCGGCAAAAGAGGCTTCTCTGAGGTCGAAGCCTTGAAGCATGTCAAGGCCTTGACTCAATTAGGTCCTCATCCCGTCGGTTCCGATGCTCTTGATCTCGCTTTGCAGGTTTTAGCACTGAATTGTGCTTTATAAATCTGCCTAATTATTCTTTTAGCGCGGTAGAATTTCTATCACACCGCCAAGACCAATGAGAATTTTTATTATAATTATGGATATTTTTTAATTATTTCCTTTATTTTGCATTCGTTTGGTTGACATATCGGTGTAACGATACTTTTCTTTTCCGCAGTACGTTTTGAAAGCGTCGGAGAAAATTAAGGAAACGGCTCACTGGGAGGTCGATGTGCAAGTGGAGGTTTTTCATTCGAACCACGGTGCAAGTCGTCTGGTCAGTGGTCTGTTTACGGGGAAAACACTTGTTTATTCCAATCTAAATCACATCGTTTTAAGAATCTTGCCAAAATATGTATCTGAAGCAGGAGAAAATGCTATATTGGTCTCTTCTCACATTGATACCGTTTTCTCGACGTATGTTTTCTTCATCTATTTTATCTCGTACTTCATATCTTTGCTAACTATATATCGAGTTAGAAGAATACGTGTTCCATATAGAAAGTACTTTCGTTTCTCGTGGTGAAATTTATGCATGTGTAGCTATCGGACAGCATTAAGTATTAGCCACAGAGTTCCTTTGTCATCGGACAAACTTTAAAACCCAGAATTTTGTGGAATAAAAGAGCATATATCTCTGAACATATGGAGAGTTTGCGAGTAAATTGAGAGAAAGCCAGAAAATCAAAGGTCTGAGCGTTTGTGTCAGTTATTTTTTCTCAAGTAATCCATTTGTGGAATGTTTCCTATAAAAAAATTTGTTCTCGTTTATCTCTACTGTTTTTCTAGATTAATCCTGCTGACACATAATTCACAAGAATATGTGAGCAATTCATATACATCATCTCTTTCTTCTATCAATTGTTCTACCAGTTGATATGTTTCCCCAACTAATTGAAACTCAATTTCTACATTTGTATCTTCAATTGTTGGAAGCTTAGTCTCAGACTCGCATAAGACAAGTGAAAAGTATCTCTAAGTTATGAACACTATTTTATTAGCCTATGAAGATATTTTTTATTATCCCGTATGGGTATTCCTTTTGTGAAACTAAAATGAGATTCTAAGACCTATAAGATCATTCTTTGCCAAGATTCAAGAAGTTGTAGCCTACAGCCAATTGTCACCTCTTCTAGAAAGAAAGTTTTATCGAGAGATGCTTACTTTTCCCCTCTGGCTATACTTTTTACTATCAATAAAGTCTTACTTTTATAAAAAATCTCTCCCTCTATTCGGTCAATGATTATCATGGGCAGTTACAATCGATGTTGCATATTCTCTGCTTTCTTTTCCTTTGCTAAGTTCATTTTCAGGATATATCCTTGAACTATACTGAAGTCTACTGCATTACCTGAAATAAGCTTTCATGCATGTTCCAGGGCAGGAGCTGGAGATTGCAGTTCATGTGTAGCAGTCATGTTGGAACTTGCTAGAGGGATTTCTCAGTGGGCTGGATTTAGGCAAGCTATTATATTTTTATTTAACACTGGGGAGGAGGATGGTCTAAATGGTGCTCATAGTTTTATAACTCAGGTTGAAGCATTTTCAACACATCCTCTAATCTTGAATTCTTTTTATAACCTTTTTTCATTTGCTCCAGCAATCTGGATTTCTTTATTTCATCCTCTAAATTATTCGATTTCTTGCACATATTGATATGCGAGTACTATTCAGCATTGCCCCACCTTGTTTTTGGGTACCTAAAACATTTATTGTACCGATCAAATTATTAATGTTGACTTTATTGATGCAGCATCCCTGGAATGAAACTATTCGTGTGGCTATTGATTTGGAGGCCATGGGTATTGGAGGGAAGTCTGGCATATTTCAGGTCTAGTTTGTGGATTATAATCTCCATATTGTTGCATTTTTCTATAGTTCACACAATAGGACTCTGCTTATCATAACTTTTATGGTTAGCCAGATTCCACCTAGATGGTTTCAGATAACAGTAATTTTCTGAAAATATTTATGTTGCACTAACTTGACTAAGCTGTGGAAGATGCTGCGTGTCTGATGTCGAATACCGCTTCAATCAATAGGTTGGGTTTAGGTTCCCTTTTTTGGAAAATGAGCAGCAACGTAAAGGGATGGGATCATTGTCAGGGCCTTATGTTCTTATTTCTATCAAGTCTTCCCTCTTTTTACTGCAAATAGCAAAATGTTGGCAAAATTATGGGATGAATCATCACTGCTGAATTCTCGCAGTGTCCAGCTTCTTTCCTGTATTTTCTTGAGTCTATGCTTATGTAAATACTTTCTTTTGGGTCTTTCCATTCAATTGATAAGATCATAAAAGAAGTATAATAGAAACCATCTTGGAAACTAACAGGAATCAAGAACTTGTTTCTCTTTCCCATTCTGAGTGCTGGCTATGGACAAGTTGGGCACATGTCCAGCCATACCCCAATTGTGTTGCATCTTACATGTGTTCCTAACCTCTCACAGTGCAGATCTGAGATGGTCATGATCATAGATAATGATGGACCGTTGACATTTTTTGAATGGGGCAAATGATCTAATTGTTATGGCTGTACATTATGTATTGCTTTTTAACTTATACTTCTAGTAATTAGCTAGGTATCAATTGATAGTTATATATATTTCCTTTTAGTTTTTGAAGGTTGTTCATCAGTCCCCATTATGTGCTTAGTGTAATGTATTTCTTTGTCTAATAGGCCGGTCCTCATCCGTGGGCTATTGAGAACTTTGCCCATGTAGCAAAATACCCATCTGGCCAAATCATTGCACAGGTTTGTAATTTTTGTTTTTGATACTTTTGACCCTCCTATTATCAATTTGGATGGTTTATGTGCATTTGTTCTAAAAGAATACTTAAGCTGAGTGACTTTAGGGTTGCAGGATCTTTTTTCTTCTGGAGCCATAAAATCTTCAACAGATTTCCAAATATACAAAGAGGTTGCTGGACTTTCAGGTCTTGATTTTGCATACTCGGATAACACTGCAGTATACCACACTAAGGTTTCCCTCTTGTTTCTTTTTCCTTTCTTTTTTGGTAAAACATATGAGCAGTTCCTTTCTGCTTGTCATCATTTTACATAGAAAGTTCTCTGTCATTTTTTGTCGAGGGATCAGAAAATACAAGAGCATTTGTTTATAGTTTTGTATGGTAAAGAGCAACATGCAACCATTTGTTGACTTTTGTATAGTCTCACAGTTATCAAATCCTGAGATTTTACAGCCCAATAGTTTGATTATCCTAGAACTTTGACTTTGGTTGTGCCAATGCTTTTTTTATAAGTAAAAAAATTTTATTCATCGAATGAAATAGGTGAAGCCCATGTACATAGTAAGTATACAAAAGAAACACTTAATTATATTCTAGGATTATGAAATGTAAATAAAAACTCATGAACAGTCTCTCCATTAAGTACAATAGCTGAAAACCATTGAAGCAAGGAAAACACAAAAATTTCCATATTTCCTCTACAGTACGGTCCTTGTTGTTAAAACACTGCTCTTTCCTTTCCATCCAAATACACCACATAATAAGGACTCATCTTTCACGCACCTGCCACTTGAGAACAACCATGAGGCCCATTCCAACACGCAAGTAAGTCCACCAATTTTTTAGGCATTACCCAAACCAGCCCTGCTCTACTAAACACACCATCCCATGACGCCTTGCCACCTCACAATGTAAAAGTAAATTCTCCACCGATTCACCATATTTCTTAAACATGAAGCATCACTCAATAACAATCATGCCACGTTTTCTCAAATTATCAACTCTCAGAATATTCCCCAGTGATGCTGTCCAAATAAAAAAGAAACCTTGGACGACACATGAACTCTCCAAGTACTCTTCCACGGTAAAGAAAAGTGATGCTGAACAGTCAACGCCTTATAGTTTGATCAAAAATAGAACCTTTTACTACCCGTATGCCGAGGCCTTCCTTGGCCCTTGGGAGAGTTTAGGGGTAAGGAGGCACTAGAAAACAAAATGCTCAGTAGTTCTTGGTGGATGGCATGTTAGGTTTATTGTAGCATGCTTGCGTTGGTGTGAGGGAGGGTTGTTAAGACATTGTACCTCTATTTGGTAAAAAAGGGAAAAGAAAACTAAGCATTTTGAAACAGTAAAAATGTGCCATAACCTTGTCAAGAAGTTAAGCCTACTAAGTGCACTTGAAGCTCTGAAGTACTCTCCTTGAAGGAACAAGATACAAAAGAACTCTTACAAGAATTCCTTTAGGTTGCTTAGAAAAAGAAAAAAAATAATATTTTTGTTAGATTTCTTATGTTGAATTTACTGATACCACTTGAAGTTTTTTCCTCATGCAGAATGACAAGTTAGAGCTTCTTAAATCAGGGTCTCTTCAACATCTTGGAGAAAATATGCTTTCCTTTCTGATTCACATCGCTGCATCCTCTCATATTCCAAAAGGCAATGCATTGGATGAAGAAGAAAATGCAGGCCAGAATGCTGCCACATTCTTTGACATTTTGGTAACTGTTCTGCGGGATCGAATCAGTGTTCTTGGTTTAACCTTCATTTGTTTGCTTCTTTTACCAAGTTTGCAATTCAGTGATTCTAAGACTTGTTGCACTTTCAGGGGATGTATATGATTGTATACCACCAACGTTTCGCAAATATGCTTCACAATTCAGTGATAATGCAATCGCTTCTTATTTGGGTTACATCATTGCTTATGGGAGGTTACCCGGCCATGGTTTCACTGGTCTTGTCATGTTTGAGTGTTCTTCTTATGTGGATATTTGCATTAGTCTTCTCTGTTCCTGTTGCCTTTATTTTGCCCCTAGTATCTTCATCACCAGTTCCCTACATTGCAAGCCCATGGTTGGTGATTGGGTTATTTGCTGCACCTGCTCTTCTTGGGGCACTGACTGGTCAACACTTGGGTAATCATTTTCTTCAAATATATTTGTCCAATGTGTATTCCAAGAGAAAGTTGCTGTCACCTGCAATTCAAGCTGACTTGATCAAGTTAGAGGCTGAAAGATGGCTCTATAAAGCTGGATCTGTGCAGTGGCTCATTGTTCTCATGATTGGAACCTATTATAAAATTGGTTCATCTTATTTGGCTCTTGTTTGGCTGGTTCCTCCTTCATTTGCATGTAAGTTGATATTTATAGCTACCATAACCTGACCCTTTGTTTTATTTTTGGAATGCTTGCTTTAAGACATGTGGGGCTCATTTACTTTTTTTATTCTAACTGAGCCAGTATGCTTGACCATCCAGATGGCTTGCTTGAAGCTACTCTTAGCCCAGCCCGTTTACCAAAACCACTCAAGCTTGCAACACTTATTATGGGCTTAGCTGTACCAATTTTAATTTCTGCTGGCAGTTTTATCCAATTGGCTGGCACAATGATTGGGACTGGAGTTCGATTTGATAGGTACCGCTTATGATACTCTGTTGATCTACAACCATGACGTGACTGTTAAAAGAGCAATATGCCTTTGAATTGAATTCTTGCTTTCTTTTACCATGCTCTAATTGTTTGTTTAGCATGCATATCTTCCATATGGAACGTATGAATATTTGATAACCCTTACTAGTGAATAATACCAATTGGCTTTGTTACTTATAAAAAACCTTATAAATATTACCAATAATAACACCTTCTAATAGCATGGTCCATGTGAGATTTCCTTCAGCAAGTTAGTAAATTCAACCATTTTACTAGTGAATATGGTACATGTACCCTCTTTGGCATTTGAACTTCTATTATTCATTTTCTAGAATTTAGGAAATGATTGCTTACCCTGTTTGTATTTTCATGCAGGAATCCTGGTAGCACTCCAGAGTGGCTAGGCAATGTGATAGTTGCTGTTTTTATTGCTGTTGTCACGTGCCTGACTTTGGTGTACCTCCTTTCATATGTTCATCTGTCAGGTGAGTTTCTTGCATCTGTTTTCTCTGTTGCATGTAACATTGTCATTTTCATTTGTTGGATGTCGCTATTGTCAATGTTAACTAGTCGGACTGCAAGTGGAATGCACTTTGCGCATATGTGGCTTTTTAGATCATTTGGAAACAAAAAAGGGCATGGGCTTCAGATATATCCTGTCTCCTTAATTGAGAAATTGCTGGCATGATATTGCATTTTGGCTTTAGAAGTTACATGGCATCAGTTTTTACCTTTTTTTAGAAACTGTCTTTGCATTCTATACAAAAAATTATTAATGGTAAGGATTGAAAGCTTTATTAGGTTGAATATGGCGCCCCCCCCCCCCCCCCCCCAAAAAAAAAACAACAAAAACATATTTGATCTGTTTCCTTTCTCCCCCTAAGTGACATATTTTCCCCTTCGTTATCAAGTTGTAGTCAACTACATATGAGAGACTGTTGTACTTGGGAACAAATTGTTCTGACGCTATTTATGCATAAAATTTGTCTAGGTGCAAAAAGATCAATTTTCATTTCCACTTGCCTGCTGTTTGGCCTCTCATTAGCCATCATTTCATCGGGTATTGTTCCACCGTTTACTGAAGACGCTGCCAGAGCAGTAAATGTAAATTTCTGCCTGTACCTATTTCCTATTGTCTTTGGCACTTACATAGTTCTTGTACTTTGCATTATGCTAATGTCCTGTCTCTGCATCATTCACGATCTATATGTAATTCACATGCGTGCACAGCATGCAGATGCATTTGTATCAAATATATATACAACCCCATTGAGAGAAAAGAGTGATACATTTGTGTTACGACAGCTGAGATACAAAATTGAGGGAAGGTGGAAAAGATTGGACATGCTAAGTCCCATGACAATGTCAGTTTCAGGTCATACGCATAACATCTTTGAGCAAATGAGTAGTTAACTTCCCTGGTTTTAAAATTTTTTATCAGGGAAAGGTTTTTCATTTTTTTTTTTTTTTTGTTTGCCAATTATGGGACCTAATATACTGGGTTTGGAGTACTGTAACTAAGTCACGAACTTATGTTAAGTCTTAATGGTAAGACTATGTATTTTCGACAAAAAGTTAGGGTTCTAGGCTCTTGATTCTCATTTTTTTGGGCCTTCATCTTTCCAATTTATCATTGAATAATGTAGTTGTTGTATTAACTACTAGCTCTCCATTGCTACATCATTCTAGTTTCTCCATGCCTTTGGTCAATTTATTGCATTCTTCTGTATGTATTGAAAATTCAAAAAATTTATGCTTTTCATAATTTATGCTTCCCAGGTTGTGCATGTTGTAGATACAACGGGGAGATTTGAGGGAAAGGAAGACACTAGCTCATACATCTCTCTGTTTTCTGCAACTCCTGGAAAGTTGAACAAGGAGGTGGAACATATTAAAGAAGGTTTCAAGTGTGGTAGAGATAAAGTTATCGATTTTGTAACTTTTTCTGTCAAATATGGTTGTTGGACGAATGATGACACTGAAGATGAGTGGAGTGAATCAGATATTCCCACGCTTCGTGTCGATGGTGATATCAAGAAGAGTGAAAGAATCACACAAGTTGCAGTTGATACAAAAGGCTCAATACGCTGGGCTCTTGCAATCAATTTCGAGCAAATAGAAGATTTTAAGTTAAAAGGTATGAGGGATTTTAATCAATGTGCGTTCTTTATTTCTAGCTAGCTTTGTTCTTCCATTCATTTATCCTATTTCTTTATGGCCCTATAGAAGGCATTGTTATTCTGAATACTTCCATCGTCAACTTCTTGCTCTTCCAAGCGGGAAGACCTGGCTCCATGTTCAATTATCATCGCATTGATCTGTTTTGAGCTAGCTTACCCAATGTTATTCCATCTCATGTCTCTTAATGTTCAATCGGAATGCAGGAAATGCAGAGGAGTTGGTTCCACTTGGTGGGAAGAGCAGTGTGGATGGATGGCACATAATTCAATTTTCAGGGGGCAAGAGTGCACCTACTATATTTGATCTAGCTCTTTTATGGAAGAAAAATGTTACAGGATCCAGTGACAAGGCGGAGGAGGGGAGAGGGGATGAGAGACCCCTTTTGAAGCTGAGAACCGATGTGGACAGATTAACATCAAAAACTGAGAGAGTGCTTGAAAAGCTTCCTCCTTGGTGTTCCCTGTTTGGCAAGTCTACGTCGCCACACACCTTGGCTTTTCTAACTAGTCTTCCCGTTAATGTCTAAAGATTTGGGTTCCATATTTTATTTCTACAATTGATTGAAACTCACACTACAGACTACAGTCACAATCACTCAGGGTTTCAAGGGAAATAATGTATCACACGAGGGGTTCCACCTATCGAATTTGTTTTTTCAGAACAGTTATTTTTGTTTTTTTTTTTAGTGTTAGTGTGGTATCAGTGGTTGTGGAAAAAAGAGTAAATACGGATCATACGTATAAAAAAATTAATATTTTAATAATAAATTTTACTCTTTACAAAATATTTACATAATATTTAGGCATTTCACAATTTTATATAAGAGATTGTTGAATTTTTTTTTTTTTTTAAATTTTAAAGCTTTTCCTGTTGGCAGCCTGGTAGTTTTCTGTTATCACCCCTCTTTTCAATTGAAAGGCGCGGGGGCGGGGGGGGGGAGGAAGATCCAACCTTGCAGATATCGAAGAGCCTGATTGGCAGAACGCTACGACGTTTCTGTCGTCAGATTCAAGATTGTATGACGCTTGTCTGTGTCTCAACAATTCCCCGAATTGTATAAAAAAAAAAACTAAATTATTTTATAAAATATTTCAATTAGATATCTCTATTGATATAAAAAAAAAATCACTTTTTATTTATTTATTTATTGAATAAAGAAATATTTTTAATGATATTATAAATTAAAAAAATATTTAAAAAAAAAAAAAATACTAAGAACAAATGTAAGAAATAAGTGGCAGACAAAAATTAAGTAATATAACATGATAAAAAACGTTTCAGATATATTTTTTTCAGTTTCATATATATTTTTTCATTCTCTAATTCATAGATTATTTTTAACATCATAGATTATCAGGTGACATTTATCTGCTACTTGTTTCTAATGTTTATTCTTAACATTTTTGATAAAAAAAAATATATAAATCAAAGAAAATGAAAAATATTGTCATGATAATGGTATCGTATCATAGTGAAAATAGGTGCTATGATTTAGTGCAAAATTATGAATGTTCTAATCTTTATTAAAGAACGGGATCAGGCCATATATTTATTTCAAGATGTACCCAACAATTAAAAAAAAAAAGGCTCTTCAATTAGACTTTTTGTATTAAAAAATAATATTTACAATAGAAGCTGATGGGTATATTAAAAAAATTGTAAAAAAACATGAGATCTATTTAAAAACGTTGTTTCTTAAAAATAGATTTTATTTTTATTTTTATAAAAAATTAAACAACATTTACATAATTTTTATTGTATATAGCATTATTCATTTGTTGTAACTGCTGAACGTCACTTTAAGAGATTTTTTTTCCCAAGCCCATGTTCTTGGATTTTGTAATTGTCAATGGATTGAATTATGAAATCACAGTATTCTTTGGTCTTTAAATGAGAATTAGTAATTAAATTACGGGATATATTCCTCTTTTAAGAAAAAGAATTTAAGACTAAAATTAGTTATATTAGAACAAATTGTGGTTCACAACAAAATATCACTGAAGTAAAGTTTACAAACCCATAAAAAATAATGAAATGTTATATATTAAGTAGAACTTAATGTGACGTGCCAGATTTAATTTATAATAATTAAAAATTTACAATAATCAAACTTGGTAAGTTTACAATTAAAATCCCTTTGACAAGAAATTTTGAGTGGCATGGACCATGGTACATCGGTACTACCTTCCCATGGCCTCTTTAAATTTCTATAGGGACACTTGCGTTTCCACTGTGAGGTGGGTCACCAACGGAGTGTGATAAGTGAGTTCGTCACGTAGGGACTGAGTTCAGTGTCGTCGGACCGAGTCCCGTCCAACAAGAATCTCCGATTCTTTAGCAAAAGAAAGGGATACAAATCGTCCGAGACATGCGGAGCATACCGTTGGGAATTTCAGTCTCCTCAACCTCTGCATCCATAAACAACTCCAAAACCTCGTCTTGTCTCAACAACCTCAATTTTAATTTCAAGAAATCACCGAATCCATCTTTCCCTTCTAGGGTTCCTCGCTCTTCTCATGGATTCTCTCCCTCCAAATCAGGTACCCCCAATATCAATCCTCAGTGTTTATGTATATGCATCTGTGAAATGTTTGTACCTTTGTTTCCCCTTGAAGCTGCGTATTGTTTTGGGTATGAAAAATCACTAGCGCCTTTGGGTGATTGGTGGATTTACATTTAATTTGTAATTTTTCTAATTTTCAATAAGATTTTTTTTTTTTGGGTGCAGGAGTTTGCGGAGCCAGTCAAGTGGTGGATTTATTTCCCATCGTCTCCCCCCAAATTGTTGTTAGGGAGGCCAGGTTAGAGGACTGTTGGGAAGTGGCTGAGACTCATTGCAGCTCCTTCTTCCCTGAATACTCCTTCCCCTTAGATTTTGTGCTGAGGGTTGACAGACTGATGGCAATGCTGGCCGGATTCTCTTTACCCAATGGTTGCAGAAGAACTTGTTTGGTTGCTGTAATTGGTAACACCGTCAATGAAGCCTTCTTTTTTGGAAGTGAAGATTGCAAAATTGGTGCTTTTGATGGGAAATTCAATCTCAATAGAGGATATGTGGCTGGAATTTTAACAGTGGATACTGTGGCCGATTTCCTTCCTCGGAAAGGACCACTCCGTCAGAGAAGGTGATTTCATTATGTACTCCTGGCCTTGTAGCATTTCTCGTGTGCTTCTTAGTTCCTGATTGAGTTGTTGTGCACTTGCGTACTCCCTTTGGTTTTCTATGGATTTTGATTGCTTATAAAAGTACAATCCCTAGAGGTGTAATCGGTCCGGTTTTAGATAAAATTTAAAATCGAACCGGTGCTACCGGTTTTGTATATTTTAAAATTAATTACGTACTGGTTACCCCCTAAAACCGGTAGTACCGGTTTTACCGGTTTTGGTTCGGTTTTTCAGTTTTAAATTAATATATTTTAGTCTATTAAACATTAGTATTAGTTATAGTGATTCGAATAATTATATATTAGTATTTCTTATAGTAAGTTCAATTTTTTATAACTATATCATTGATAATGATAGTATTAGTATATTAATACTAATAATATTAGTATTACTTCTTATAAAAAAATGTATTAGTATTACTATATCATTATTTTATAAGTAATCATTTAGTATAATAATTTATATATGGACTTAAATTATATTACTAATGGTAATATAGTATTAGACTATTAGTATTAGACTATAAAATATAACTTATAACTATTTTACACCCCTAATAATCCCTATGAAATTTATTTTCTTTTTCAGGTTATGTTGTCTGTTGATTTGTGAAACCTTCAATAATATAAGCAAATGTCACTTATGTAGTCTTGTTATAGTGAATGACTTTCTAGATGAACCATAATATCCTAGAAATCTTTATTATCTCAAAACCATCATTTGAATCACATAGGAAACAAAGTGTTTCATCTGTTAAGGCGTCCACAGAAGAATTATTGAGTTGGATATATGCTACCCTCATTTTATTCAAGAGCCATGGTTGTTGGCAGTGAAGTGTGTGTATATATAAGATGACCACTGGTCCGTTAGGCAACATGCATTTTCATCATGGCCTTTTATATTAAGTCATTTGGCAGTCAATTGTGTGGACTATATGAATTTGATTTTGCTAGGTGTGCAAGTGGATGCATCGCTGCTAATTACAAAAGTTCATTTGTGTTCAGATTTCATCTGTATGTTTGTAATTCTTCTCAGGTTACATTATTGACAAAGTTGGTGTCAGCTTTTGAATTTTTCCAAAAATAAACTGTCAAAAAATTCCCGAAGCGTTCCTACAATTGTTACGAATGCATGTTGATTAGAAGGCTAAAACAATCAAATCCAGCATGCACGAAGTGGGTGTGAAAAATCTAGTGGTTTTATTATGAATTTTTTTTGTTAAAGATGCTAA
The DNA here is from genome assembly GCA_036898215.1 of Platycarya strobilacea. Taxonomy (NCBI): domain Eukaryota; kingdom Viridiplantae; phylum Streptophyta; class Magnoliopsida; order Fagales; family Juglandaceae; genus Platycarya; species Platycarya strobilacea. Next base: position 57,254,174 of record CM072545.1, on the reverse strand, counting down.
TATTATAGTTCAAGTTGGTTTAGACTACTTTATCTCTTTAGACTCCCTGCTCGCAGTTCTCTCGGGTGGAAATGAGGAGACTGGCTTGTATGGTTCCTTTTTAATTAGTGATTCTTCACAAGTGCAGCATTGATGAATTTATCACAGGACTGGAATTGCATATATATCAAATGTTGCCGTTCGGGAGAGATTCAGACGCAAGGGAATAGCTAAAAAGCTCGTAGCAAAGGCTGAGGCTCAAGCCAGGAGCTGGGGTTGCCGTGCCATTGCATTGCACTGTGACTTAAACAATCCCGGGGCCTCAAAGCTATATAAAGGCCAGGGTTTCAGATGTATCAAGGTCCCAGCAGGAGCTAACTGGCCCCAGCCCAAGACCTCACCGGAAATTATGTTCAGCTTCATGATGAAGTTATTAAACACTTCAGCTACTGGTTAATGTGAAAATTAAAAGGTTAAATTACCATTGAAATAGAAAGCTCAAAGAGTAGGAGGGTCGAGATTAGTTTGTTGTATATGTAGATACTGAGATTAACTGAAGGAATCTGTTGCCGATCATGTGGCAATGTATTATTTCTGGAGCATGTCATTGTGCCATGACTTGTTCGTTTGATATATACGATTCCTTCAAAGCAATCCCAAAGTCACAATGGAGTAACATATTTGCTAGCTGATATGGATGCTTCTTCCTTCCCTCTGGTTTACTGTGATTATTTGGTCTGTGATTGTGTTGGTGTGTCTGTAGTGTTTGTGTATGGCAGCCTAAATCTTATTAACATCTAAACGAACCGAAATCTGTTAACAGCAGTGGGCTTAGGCTTAGCAAAATGTAATGCCACCTCTAAATCATGGGTGCATCAACCGCCTAGGCCCAATAATTCATACAACAAATCTCTTCATCATTCTCTTTAGGCATCAGATGATTGAATATTATTTATTATATTTTACTTGTAAATCAATTATTTAATACCATATTATGAAATAATAAAAGGATCATGAGAAAGAGGAAGGTGAGTAGTATTTACTTACAAAAAAAAAGAAAAAAAAAAGATGGCGAGTAGTATTATTCGATAAATGCTGGTTGTTAAATCTACCATGTCGTTTTGGTAGTTCGGGTAAAACTGAAAAAATGCAACGGGACACCTTTCGTTTTGTTAATTTATTCGCCAACAGGCACAGGACAAAAAGGTTCAAACCTCTGTTTTAAAAACCACAACTAACTGCAGACTCCATTCGATCAAAGGAAAGAGGCCGGTGGTGCCCATCATGTCTTGATGAGTAAACAAGTTGTGTGTAGACGGAATAGCAATCCAAGACAGCGATATATCACAATCGACAATGAAAATGCCACACCATTAATATCTCCATACAAAGTGCCCATTTTTGGAGGCAATTATATCAGTGGCCTGGAACTTCCTGTAGCATCTCATAATCCAGAGTCAAAAGTTGCAGATCATCCTCATTAAGAAAAGGGTACCCCCTTTCAAGAGAAGTGTCGCATGGAAAAGCCGACTAATTTTGCCAGTTTGGATAAGCTCCAAAGTCTATGGTTGGACAAATTTATCGAGGGCAGACGTATCCAGTGCTGGGAACTTATTGGCAGCAGCAAGAACATGAAGTCCAAGTTTGACAGCATCCTCCTTGCTTGGTGCCTACAGTGGTTTGAAATTAGTCAAAATAATCTTTTAATATTGAACATAACGGCTCAGACAGAATATTGAATACTTGTGCACCTCGATGTTAAGGGGAAGTACAGGATCATGTAGTGAGAGTCTAAGAAGGAACCACCCCCCATAGCCAGACACTCGGACCTGTTCATGTGAAATATTTAGAAACATGCGTTTACGGTGCCTTCAAAATGCAAAAAACACCAGATAATGATGACAACAACAAGAAGAGAGATAATAAATATGAAGGAACTCTTTTTCTAATACAACTAGAAATTCGCTGCCGTAAATACTTTGCGGGATTACTCATCCAAAATTTATAAAATAAATTACCCACCATTTATCTTTCCCTGCATTAAATGCATATCATGACCATCTAAATTTGTATTCTCCACAGCCAAAACATTAAACCATCAATCATAATCAATGAAAAGGAGGACACATCAACTTTGTGGGGGCGGTTGATGAGCATTAATATCAGATAAAAATAGAAGCAAATATTCAGCGAATGTTAATGCCACAAATAGTGTCCAACTAGTCATGGCATCATGATTGCATCTATAGAAGTCCAAATGATCAACTTAAATCAAGGTTGTCTTCTTCTTCTTCTTCTTCTTTTAATTTAAATTTATTATTATTATTATTCCAGAGAATTTATTGATATGGACTAAGCTTACCCCTTCATAGTTAACAGGGGCTTTTTGAAGCTTTGGCTCTGATTCAACAGAGTTCCCCAAGTGCTTCAGCACTGCCTCTCCGTAGTCCCGGAAAGATCTGGACAATAAAATTTATTGGTGATTTCACAGTACATGCACAAAGAATAAAGTTTACAGAAATCATATGCAGTGGCATACCCTCCTTTAAGTTCTGGGTGATTCTGATTGATCTTCAATCTCAATTCTACAGCAACAGCTGGTTCCTTCAGACCCTGTACCAGATCAGTTAAAACTTTGCTGCCACCACCCAGTCCTGAAGCTCTGGCTGAAGCAAGTTTATTCAAGATTTTGACCTGCAAATATGGCCACAACGTTCAATAAACAACAGGAACGATAGGAGCAAGCCTCTCCATATATCTGGGTCTGGCCAATGGCGGACAGCTAAGCAAACTAAAAGAAACACCAATGAAATGTTACATATAAAGCTTACCATGAGATATGCACCATCATCAAGCCAGTGATTCTCCTTAAGAGCTCCATGGCCACTGGTTTCAATAGCCAGATGTGACTCCTCACCAATAGAGTTCTGTCAGAAATGCAATTATTTCAGTTAAAAGTTAATAAAAAGTAAGATGAGGGCCATAGAAGTTGCAACCAGCACACCACAAATTTTAAAGTTCACTTTTTCACTTTTACATTTGATTTAATGTAAGAAAACAACACAAGAAATTTTCCATTAATCAAAAGACGATAGACAAAATTAAAATAACAAAGCAAGACCAAGAAAATTACTATTAGAAGAAGTACTTTATAGAAGCTAGTCAGCTTGAATCATAAAGAAAGCTGCAGCCTGCGTGTATTACGGTCTTACCGAAGCTTTTAACAAAAAATCTGTTGATTTCATTATCAACGTTCTAATTCTCAAAGGACAACAAAAAATGGTGAGTTTTACCATACATATATATAATATCCCATATTTTTGAAATAAAGACCATGCATGCAAGGAAAAAGAAGAAATTTATCAGGTTTTAAGCCTCAGATTCAATATTTTTCTTATTTACTTCCTATCAATACAAGTTTTAATCAAACTCTACCAATAAGAAAACTGCACTACCAAACGAATAGCTTCATCAATGACATTTTTATAGCCTCTTTTGAACCGATGGTGCTTCCCACCTGTAAGAAATTGCAAGGTATTATGCCTTAGTGTGAGACAAAACAATGGAATATTGCTACATAGATCTTTCCATACCAAGTTTCTTTTCAATAAATGTGGTCAGACCATCTGAAGTCACACTGTCCGTAACAATAGTTGTTCCAGGGTGCTAGGGGAAAAAACAAACAGAAAAGATTACGAAGGGGAATTTTGAGCAGCGTCTCAAATGTAAATATGTTCTTGAGACACCAGAAACAAGGGAATCTTACTTCCTCGAGAACAATGGCAGACATCAAGGCAATCAACCGATTCCGGTTGAACTCATGGCCGGTAGAATCAACAGCAGCAGATCTATACAGAAATAAATAAATGATTAAAATTAAACGTTATAAGAGCCTGTTAGATCATCTCACAAGTGAGAACAACAAATACCGGTCAACATCAGTATCAAAGATGATCCCCAAGTCAGCCTTGTTATGAAGAACTGCCTGAGTTATAGCTTTCATTGCTGTCTTGTCCTCCGGGTTTGGAATATGATTTGGGAACATACCTGATCCCAAAACAAATTTATTTCAAATACCAGTAATGAAGCAATCAATTTTTTTATTTATTTAGATTTTAAATATTACCATCTGGCTCCAAGAACTGACTACCGGCAGTAACCGCCCCCAAAGGCTCAAGCACCTTTGCCTGACAAACCACCGAAATACACATGGATATCCCACACTAATCAAATAAGAGTTGAAGACATGTTTCATGGATTGCCTTAAGGGGACTATATGAAGGACAACTTATATCAAGCAACAGTATTATTTCACAATCCAGTAACTTAAGCTAACTGAGCACTACTTTTTTATAGGCAAATACATGACTTACACCCACACAAGATTGAACCTGTCACCTTACCCTCCACCCCTTATTCGAAGAGGCAGGAAGTGCCATTTGGTCCAAAGACCATGGGACAATATCACTAATCAGACAAAAAAATAATTCACCAAGCGTGGGAGTTCCAAGCATCTGCTGTCTATCCTCACTTCACAAAAGGCACACAACAGTCAAGGTAACATGTATGGAGGTACAAACTTCAACACAGGAGAAAATAAGGGTTTATATTGTAACGGCCACATCGAGCTGGAGATTGATTTTCCGAATTCAATGATTGTACTATGTAACATTGGTGGACATGATGGCACCAACAATGGTAAGCAGAGATTGATTTTCCAAGTTCAAAACTGAAAGCCCCATGATCTTGTGTTAAAGCATATAGTTAACCATGAATAAACTTTTATGCCCAGAATGAGTCAAATAAAAGTTTAAACAAAATTGCAAAGGGAAGTTACTGCAAAAAATCCTCCAGCTCCATTCCCTGCATCGACAACTATATGGAATCCCTCCAACGGCTTTTCTGCAATTAGCAAACAGGTAAAAAAATCTCAGAAAAAAAAATGCAAGAGAAAAAAAAGATGACATCCTGGTGAGACAAAACTGGGGAAAAAAAAACAATGATACTAACATTTTCAGATATGCAAGACCTTATTACAGTATGTTGGGAACAGCACAACGATGGAAATTTCTATCATGCACTTCAAGTAACTGGAGAAAATGATTTTAATCACAGACACATTTCAGCTTCACTGAAATATTTTCAGGAGTAATACCTGTGTTTCCTGCAGCCTTGCGGACGGCCTTTACAAGATCAGATGTATATATAGTCATGTAATCAACTCTCTTTATCGACGCATGAGCTTGTTCCTTTGAAGTCATCAAAAATTCTGTTGTAAAGTTATTATATATATCTGCAGCCCGCTCTAAGATGTCTTTGATGTCGGCTTTTCCAAGCCCTCCAGCATTTGTGAAAAACTTGAATCCATTCCTGTTGTAAGGCAGATGACTTGCTGTTTGCAGGACATACAAATTAGAATTTCAACTAAGTAGAATTAACCTTATAACCAAATGAGAGATAAAGCACTTTAAAAATACAGAGTTTCCTGAAGATTAGAAATAAACCACAGTTCGCTGAACCGTGACAAGTGCCAATCATAGATATTGGACCAAGGTCACTAAGAATTTGGATCTATGATACACAGAAAAGAAAATAGGAGCCAAAAAAAAGGGAATGGTTTTGGCCATGAAGTAACATGGTTTACAAAAGACCCAGAATAATGGTAATGAAAATTATACCAGAATAATAACATGTTTAATCTAACTGTTTTTTGATCGGTAATGTTTAATCTACCTGTTATCATAATGGACCCATCAACTGGACATAAAAAAGCATCATCTTCAGTAAGTGTGCTGTTAAACATTGCTGGTGTAGATGCTAATCTACAAAAAGGCAAAGAAAAATACTTGAAGTTGATATAAATCTGAAACATGAGTTCTAATCAAACTAGTCAACATTTTTGCTAGACCAGGTATGATCTACGTCAGTAGCACCACTCAAATGAACAAAAACCATTGATCTTAGTAGATCCTAAAGCATATACCAACAAGAGGATAAACATAAAAAAAAAAAAAAAAATTACAAAAAGTCATCACTCACCCATATTGAACAACATCCAGGCCTGCACTGACAATACCTCGTGAAATTGCATCCTGAAGTTAATTAAACTTGTCTTGTCAGCAGAGATAACTGATTCTATATACATATACATATTTATATATATATATATATATCTGTGACGGGGAAGATGCAAACACTAATATATTCGGGCAAGAAACCTGTAACACTTGAGCAGATATTCGGGAATCGTGACCAATGGAAACTCTCAAACGACCAGAGGCATCAGCTTTCTTTTTCTCAACTAACCATCCAGAAAAGGCGGCTGATATTGCTTCTGCGACTGGTTCAGTGAGGTTGACAGGCTCTCCTTCAACACCAGCAACAGCAACACCCCGTATATCACTGTGTACATTCAACAACATCCATAAGTGACACCAATCATATGCTTGTTAGGAAATAGAGGATAAGGCACCATCTGTATAACAGGTCAGAGAAAACGAAATTAACATGGACAATATTTTGGTCCAAAAGACCAGCAGGAAGCTGTTACTGCTACCGGTTAAATACAATCACAAGCCATAGATTCGAAAGTCGACCGTTGAAGGTTTTGTATGCTTGAGGGGGTGATAGTGGCATTAAGTTGGCCATATATTTTCATCATTTCACATTACATAAGCAGAGCTATACATAACACATTCTCAAGGGTTCATGGAAACTCTATGGAAAGTTCTGCTCATGTATAAATACACCACTCTCTCATTGTCTGGACCCTGCTGCATGTCCAGATCACTCAAGAACTGTAAATGTCAAACTGAATGTTATTCCTGTGGGGGAATACAGTGTTGAAACAAAACAATTCACCAGCACATTTGTAAATTAGATCAAGACATCACTTTTGCTTAAAACTATGATTGTCAAGTATTAACTTCAAATCAGTGCAAGGAGCAATTGAAAATCATAAATCCATTAGTAATTTACAATTCTCGTAAGATTAAAACAGGATAAAATAAATATATGTTAATCAACGACACAGCAACTGTTATGTATCCCAAACAGAACATTTAAAATCTGAGAACATACAATGGTGGCATATTCTATACCTTCCATTTTGAAGCTTTAAGAAATCAACTTTGTCAAGAGATGGCACTACAGAAGTAGTAGGAGTAGCTGCAAGAGAATTCCAAACGCAAAAATGTTGATAGATTAAAAATAATTTATGAACGTTTTATGATATTAAAAAAGTCAGATTGCAAGCGAGGCCAATCCAATAGCAAAAATGAATCTACACCATCTATGCACAAACAATGGACTGAATTTGATGAATGAAAAGAAAACGAAAAAATGTGAGTAATCTAAGGGTGTCTAGAAATTCTAGTTTAGCACTCCATATCAACCTGGATAGTGAGAGTCTAGAACAGACCATTGCAGTGAACAGTTCCACGGTTAACAAAACCACTCCGGTGTTTTGATAAGGTGTGCAGTTGCATGGAAGAAATGCCAGTCCATGCCAACTTCCCTTCTCGAAAGGGAAGAAGGTTGCGCACATAAGGGGCACAACAGTCCCTTCGATATTGGGTGCTGATGATTTGCCTATTCTGTTGGTAGCACTGTGATACACAAACATTATGGACAACCTTCCCTGAAATTGCTGCATAAAAATTTTCAATTTTTATCAGGCTCCATTGTCATCAAAGCTTAATCAAAATTTTATTTGCTATGTTACTATTTTCTCTTAATTTCCAAGAGAAAAAATAAAATGATTTAATTTTTCCCATGCTCAACCAAATTGGGCTATCGAGCAGGAGGTGAAACGTTCCTACCAATAGCCTTTGCCCCTATAAGATGGGTTCTAAGGGTAAGAACGGCAGATAAAATCCGCATCAATTACAGACTGATTATTGCAACCCATTCAAATCTTCCGACTAAATTATCGATCAACCCCCCATTTCATTGTACGGGCCACGAAACAAAGGTTTTATTCGTTCGACTTTGTTTTGGATGGTTAAGAAAACCTTTAAACTTATAAAACAAGAAACCTCCTTTACCAATACCTCATTCACAATAATCAGTATCCCTGCAATCATGTCAAACGGGTGGTTATGAAAGAGAGGCCAGAAATGGCTACTGAAGTGGCGATGGACTTAAGAGGAAATATTCTAAGCAACTAGTGCGAACTAATAAAATTGTATAGAAAGCTAATAAAAAGCTAATTCTGAGAAGCTCTCAAATCATTCACACACTTCAAATTAGAGATATTGATAAAATTGTATTTCATTTGTTAAATCAACATAAATCCGGAAAAATAAAGGGGTTAATTAAACGGGCGGCTGGGACTAAACTACAGAGCGAATAATTGGTAGATTATCCAAGCGATTGGGAAATAAACATAGAGATACTATTAAAAGTTTATTGAATTTTTTTTTAAAGAAAGTAGAAGAAATGGAAATGGAATATAAACGAACCTGACATTTCGATGAGTTGAAGTGAGTAAAGGCAATAGCTTGGAGACAGATGGAGAAGACGGTCGGTAGAGGAAGAGAAGAGAAGAGAAGAGAAGAGTAGGTGCGTCAAATACGTGGAAGCAGTTGGAGATCAGGGTGATTATATGCTTCTAGTTCTAGCTGCTGGCCGTTTCATTTTTCTTCTTTGTATTGTAATTTGTAAATTTGGGTTTCGTCGTTTTTTCCCAAGAAACGAAGGAAGGAATATGCCCCTTTTTTCTTTTCCTTTTAAGTCATTTTGTAGTGTAGATGTAGATGGAATATCATTATTTATTATGTTAATGTTAACATTTTAAAGTGTGATAAATAGATTTGATTAATGAATTTCATTGCCTAAATTTATATTGTAATAAATAAAAAATAATGAGATCTAAAAATACAACTTCAATTATGAAAAAGGTTACTCTTTATTATAATACACTCTTTGAAATTCTTTTTTTTTTTTTTTTTTTTTTTTTTTTTCAAGAAAAAGAAAGTATTGATGCATGGCATGTCAATGATACTTTTTATTCAACGGAAATGTTTGCTTGTTGGTGGACTCTGTTCGAGAACTACGATCTTATTAAAGCCCAGTTATCAGGATATGCGCCGAACTGAAGTGTCAAATAGGATGTAGTAGTCCATGGGGTCTACATATGGGCTTTTTCTCTCAACGCTCTTTACAAAATTGATGTCAAGATGCTCCCCCGTATGGCCTCATCTGGACCCAACTTTTCAAGCATAAAGCAGTCTATTCACCGGCCCACCATTTCCTTTGTCCAATCTATATTCTCTAACTCCAACTCGAATTTCATTTGGATGCTAAGAATTAAGAGTATTTAAAATATGGGTGGGCAATAGAGCTCGCATCCCGCTACACCGCCTTCAACTGTCCCATTCCTGCATGAGCGGGATGGCAACCCACTCTCCCATACAAGGGCGGGGCTCCTTATCCTTAGAGAGAAAGCCTGGCAGGGGTGGGGGTGGGATTACTTCAATAAGGCCCTATCCCACTAATAAATAGTAATTAATAGGTCTGTTCATTTAGGTTCGAGATTCAAAAATTCAAAATTCAGGTGATTAATTTTCTTATTTTTGTAAAAAGAATTTGCTAAAGCTATTAAAAAATAAAAAAGATTGTGTTAATAATGTCCAGCCTAATAGTAATAATGAATAGTCTTTAAATAATAATGTAGTTTGAAAATATTTAAAAACAGTCACATTCTCAAATAGATCATGTTAATAATGTCCAAACCCGGCCTCAATGTTATAATTAAAGAAAAAATAAACACGAAATTGGAGAACAGGTTGTAATTCCCGATTTCCCAAGTTGGGAAATCCGCGATATATTGGTTGACCACAACATTATCCATGAAATTCTTGGATCTTGGTCGCTTAATTTACACGTTATAACTAAGCCATTGAAATCTGTAATCGGTTCTCAAATTCAACACTCTGTCTCGTTGAATATAAAAATCAGTGCAATCGAAATTGTTTTTTATTTTGTTTTCGGTTCTCCTAATATTGCGGCAATGGCTGACCTTGTTGTCCACTTCCCCTAGTGGCCCTTCTGTGTCTAGCCGTTGTATATTTCAAGTTTTTTTTTTTTTTAATTACTTGGGGATTTCCATTTCTACTCTCTTTTTTTGTGACATGAACAATTTAATAAAGAACACGTTGGAGTTCATTATTCATCGATCCCATTTCCACGCACGAGTGTCTTGTCTGTCTTCTTGATTTGTAAAATGTTTATTGCATGTCTCTGCTTACAGCTAATGATCTTAAATGTCATTTTTCAAACTACAAGTAGGTTCATTGCCTCTGCTATTTCTTTACTTGTGAGTCGGTATGCATATTATAAATTGAAAAAAAACAATCTCAACTAGGGCTGGGGAGGAAGGAAGGATGGTTCCCAAAGTTTCACTATTTGATTTGGAACAGGTAGAAAGACGTGTTATTTTGTTTTTAAAAAAGCATCTATTAATCTATTTTCAAAACAACAATATTACATATAATCATAAAATGTATTATTATTACATAATTACTTTAAAAATAAGTAAGATCTATTATTAAAAAATTAATTTTTTTTACATTAGATCTCTATTTATTTATTTTTTTTAAAATAATTATGTAACGCTTACACATTCTATAATTTATTAATTTCAATCATATTATTTTTGTGGCATATTTTAAGTTGTTATCTTTTAAATGATTGAGAGCCACTTAAATAAAAGCACAAAATATGAACTCCATGACTCCACAATGAGAACCAATTAAACAAAAGCACATGCCTGGTCAGAGTAGGCGTGCTTTAATCAAATAAACCTGTTTGACTGCAAAGAAAATTCACACAAAAAAGTGCCTTTTAGGTAGTCATAGGGCATAACAACTAAAATATCGCACTTAAGTTACCGGATGGCTAGTAGGCTTATTGACTGTGCAATTTGACTGGCAAACTGTTTATAGTTTCTACTTTCTGATTGTGCGGAGATATATCGGCACTCAAGTAGTCAAGTGCCTTGCTTTTCATGCCTGGTGACTCGGATCGGTTGACCCACAACGTCATGGCATTCTAATTTCTAGGTAATGGTATTCTTTTGGGTTTATTTAGGAAACCATTGGAATTGTTTATTTGAGATTCTGAGGGAAGTTGCTTCCCATTCTCCATTCTCCATTGTCTATTGTATTATTACATATGCTTTGCCGCAATCAAACTTTCGTAAAATCTATTAAATTTATTTTATAATAAAAATAATTTTATAATTTGACGTACTACATCAAGTCACGTTAATTTGTGAATTTACTTTTATATAACCTTTTTATGATTAAAGCATCCTTTTTTATATGGATAAGTGAAAATTAATCAAAATTTATAAGTTGATATGTATATGCTCCCAAACATAGAATGAGTGAAGCAAATCCTCCATCCACTCAAAACAGATATGTACACAACAATTTCACCGCGAGCTGGAAAAGAAGCTAAACTTCTTTATATTTGCAATTTTGCAGAGATATATTTGTGAGAGAAACTAGAACATGATACAAAAGATTTGCATAATGGAATTTGGCATTATCAAACCCATTACAGAACTAGTTTCCAGGAAAACAACTTAAATTAAGCTACAATATTCCAAAATTGGATGAAGATGGATTACTCCACACCTCTCCAATGGTTAGGTGAAGATAGAAAAACAAATTTGGGAATTCAACTGTACAATAAACTGATACTGCTCCTTCTCTAACTTCCTATGTTGTCACTGCTGGAATCTGTAAGAATGGTTAGCCTTCTTGCCGTCATCACAAAGTTCCTGCCAAAGATTATTATTATTATTTTTTAAAACGTGAAATTGTTAGACTCTGCTTAGACTGTTTAAAACTCAAGAATGCCAGTCTAAAGTAAACTGGTTCATTAAGAGTCAAGACGCGGAATTTAATACCTAAATGTTTCATCTCAAAGTGTGATTAACAGCATCCACAGCATCTTGGTAGAGCATGTTGGTCAGCGAATGAGAACTCCTTATCCCAAACATGCTGGCCAGCTTTCCATGGAACTCTTCATATGACCCAAGAAGCGATGGGTCAACGGTGGTCCGACCTACATCCTTAGATTCCATGAAAACTTTGCAATGAGCTGTCTCAAGAGCAGGAACGTGTTTTTCGTGATCTCGGTACCAGGGAGACCCTCCATCCGAAGAATTCTCCAGTGAAACATTCTGCCGTGACACAGAACCAGAGCCATCAGAGAAGTTTGCCAACTTCTCGGGGCTCCCATCTGATGAGCTGTTTCCAGTTGCATCACCAGAGCAGCTCTTAGAACCCTGCTGTTCTTCAGTCAGGATGAGTTGACCAAACAATACTATGTGGGGTGGCGCCTTTACTTGATTGTTTTCCTTCAGGTTCTGGGTTGAACCTCCAATTGTCAGCAAGCAAGATAAATCATTCTTATCAGTGCCTTCCATGAGCTTACCACAAGGGACTCGAGGAGGAGGAGCCAATCGATCAAGCTGCTGAAAACCAACTGGAAACAGACTTGTCTGCATTTTGTTGCTTTGGAGATCTCCTGAAGATGGTCTAAATTGAACATGCCTGGCTCCCTGTATGCCTGCAGGAATATTGTCTGATATCCGACTAAAGGGGCTGCTGGGATTAAGGAGGTTGCCGGAAAGAGATGGCATTGGAAATTGACTAATTAAGGAATAATCTGGATGCTGTGGAAGCCGCAACTTTTTTCTTGGTGGCGAGAATGGCGGGAGATGGATGACTGGTAAGTTTGATACGAGTTCAACCAGCCACGGGCTAACACGCTTCACATTCTGGAGTAAATCTGGTTCGTCCCATGCTACCTGGCAGGTGGTATATGGCAAAAGGTCATTAGAAGCATGAACATAAACAAAACAGATTAAAGCCAAACAAAGAACCCTTAGAGTTATTAATTTTTATATTTATATTGAACATAAGGCATATTGCCCAAGATTTGGGAATTAGCCAGGAAGATCATTAGCACAAAAGCTTTAGTACAATCGGCCAAATTTAGAATCACAGCCGAGATGATGAATTGTCACCATAATACAAGCCAGGCATTGCATGAATTCTGTTTAATGTGGGACTAAGACTTTTTGTGCTTGCTCATAGAAATCCAGATATCCATCTATAATGGTTCATTTTGTGGAATGTCTCTAAAAATCACACAAATAAAATCTTTTGTTTTGGATAATATAGATACTAATCTGTGGAATTTCTTTTTTTTTTTTTTTTGTAAGTATAGGAAAATAAAAACTGAACCTGTAAGAGACGCCATGGAGAATCAGGCCAACGAACAGGATCAGCAACCTGAACAGAAGATACGGTTCCCATGAACCAGCTTATCCTGGAGGAGTCTTCAGTTTCAAAAGGCATTTTGAATCTCATCCCAGAGTACCACTGGATTTGCAAAGCAGCTCTGACTGCAGAGGCCTTGACAAAAAACTCCGGCGTGCTTGCGCGAGGATAGTACACAACCTCGAATGGCTGCCCATTAGCAGCAAGAGTAGCAGCTTCCGCAACAGATTCACCCCTAACCCTTCCCGTCAATTCAACACCAGAATTTCTTCTATTCAATTTATTCTCGCCCTCCCTCAAAATCCCAGAGTGCCCACCAAATGGAGAGCCAGTCTTAGTAACATCTTGGTTCCACCCAGATAAGTACTCTGTCCCACCCCCAATTCCTCTCTTAGCCCTCCTTACCCCAACACAAAGATCCCCATTATCCGCTCTCAAAAACACAATGGAATCCCCAGCAACAAGCTTCTTCTGGTTCACAAAATTACTCCACCCTGTCGTCAGAAGATGACGGCGAGGCGTCCCTCTATATATATGCCTAAACTTCCAAATCCCACCATGAACATCCTTTGCTAAAATAGTTTGAACCGGGGGCTCAGCGTTATAATCCAGGCGCGGAAAGATGGTCTCCGCGCAATAACGAGGCACAGAAAAGCCCCCACCATTGTTTGCATCAGATTGTGTCAGTGTCTTGGCAAAAGAAACTGGTTTTTCTTGCCCCTCAATCCCACTATTTCCCGCAAAACCATCATCCTCAAAATCCCATTTACTGTCTCTCAAAGGTGTTAACTTTATTTTGGCAAAAACCTCGTCGGTCTCAGGGTCGGCCATGTATCTTATACCAGAGACCCTGCAGAGAATGAGTGAAGGAATTCGAGAATTCCCGATGTCCGTGGCCCCGCAGAGGACGTGCTCGGCGTGGCCTTGAGGGAAGTAGAAGACCTTTGAGTTAATGGGTGGCATTTGAACCATACCACCAGCACAGGCGTGCCATAACTGAGAGTCCAAGCACTTGTCCGAGTTCCTTTCTTTAACAGAATCCATCACCGTAATCATTGTGGACAGCAAAGCCTTTTGAAGCGTCGAAGTCCTAATTTTACTGGGTTCCCTTTTTCTTTTACCAAGTAAAAGACTGCTAGCAAGCAACGATTTAACCCCAGTAAGAATAAATTCCAACAGAAAACCATTTTTATTTTCCGAAATATTAACTATACAGTGAATGTTATCCCCTGTTTGGCTGCTGAGAAAGTTTTGCTTATAAATAAAATAAAAAGAAAATCAGAACAAAACAGCTGAGAGTCGAGGCCATTAAATACACATAAACAAGATTCAACTTTGAGAACTTTCCTTCGGGATTCACAGCAACCAAACGAAATAACATTACTCCGAAAGAAATTATTGAAGAGGGACAAAGGAAGATGCTCGCTTACCTTTAAATCAACGGAAAACGAGTTGAAATTCACCAAAACACTTTTTTTCGCCTCTAAGAGTGTTGCAATTCCTTCAACGAGCACGAAGTACTACCACCAGAACACATACCACTTTTACACGGAAAACCAGATGCCCAAAGAGACAGAATTTTCACAAATACGAATTCTTGGAAAGAAGATTGTGATGATGATATGGAGCGTGTGTGAGAAACAGTGTTTATCACTGTAAAGGAAGCGAAGCACCTGAAGTTGCTTCGTTGCCGACCAGACAGGAAATGAGCGAAAGAGAATTGACGGAACAGAACAAATAGTAGGGAAATACAGACATTTTTTTTTTTTTTTATATTCTCATTTTATTTTGGGATCGGAAAAGTCCAAGGCAGACCAATTGCCAATATTCAGGTGAATTTCTTTTCCCTTTTCCGTCGTTGTTTCTGTTTTTATTTCAGATCTTAATACACTGAACACTAGCAGTTTTAGATCTGGTTTATTTTTAAATGTGATGAGATAAAAATTAAAAAATTTAAAAAATATATTTTTTAATATTATTTTTTGTTTTAAGATATAACAAAATTATTTTTTAATTTTTTATTTTATGTAAAAAATTAATAAAATTATAGTAATTAAATCAAATAAGTTGTAAAAACAAATCACTCCTAGTCTTTCTTGATTATTTACTCTCGGTTTTTCAGCGCGTGTAGTTAGGTTGTGTTCACTAATTCAAGGAACTAGCATGGGTACAATTCTAAAACTATTCCTATTGAAACGGGGTTTTCAGTTATGTGACACGCGGTACAAACCAAACAGATCTAACGTCAATTAAAATTGGAATTCATTTCCATCCTACTTAATTGGGGTACAAATTATCTTTCCAATAAAAAATAAAAAAAGAAATCGAGATACAAATTAGTCTAAAATTTCATATTCAAACCTATACATTTCAAATTAAAAAGAAATAATAGATGTAGTTATAGAGTTATAAGTGATATACAATTATTTTAAAATATATATATATGAAATCTACGTAAAAAAAAATTAATTTTCTTAAAGTATTGTACGTCATTTATAATTCTACAACTATATATAACATTATTCTATTCCAAATAATTAGTCTTTATTTTTTTTTAATCCCAGGGAATGAAAATTTCGAATTTAAATTTTTCATTGTTAAAACCGAATCATATCCCATCAAACCAATTTGCTATTGACTATAACGAATTTTTATGGACTCTCAAGGTATGTTGTCTTTACCTGAATGCACCAGAATGACACAACCTTTCAGTACTAAAATCTCATATTTTTTATTTTTTATACTGTTACAAACTAGGATTTTATTATATAAATATTTTTCTTTTTTTGACAGTCGTAATATCTTGCATGTAGCAAGTGTAATGCACGCGACGAAAAAACGAGTAGGGGGGAAAATCTCCTTAAATTCAGATGGATTACTAATAATATATGTAAAATATAATATATATATCCCCTAAAAGACCGGATAAAACCCCGTAAAGATTTTGTCTACGAATCACGATACCGTCTATATACATAAAAATAATCACGAGTTTCATATGCATTCCCTCAACCACCTGAACGCCAAACCGTATTGTAAAATTCACGTCGTCCGGCCCTAACTCTACGAGGTGACCACGGTTAACTAATCCTAATGTCTAGTTTAGCTCACCGAAGTCTTCGGTCAGTCCGAAGACCATGTGTCATTGGTTAGCTCAGATGCATCATTTGTCGTGTAGGTGTGTTCCCATTTATTTGTTCGCTGTAATCTTAAGACGAAAGGAGGGACAAATTGGTCAAACAATGACTTTTATAAAAGTACTTTGTAGGGGTATTAATTGGAATTAAAACTAAAAATCCTTTAGTCAGGGTACTTGATCAATAATATGGACTTCTGGTGTCAAGATCTCAACCGCATCAGATGTATATATGCTTTTCATATATATATATATATATATATATAAATATAAATACGACAAGGTTTGGAATTAAGAATGGTTTTGGGTCGTAATCGGTGGTAGGGACGACAGAACTGTCCTAATGTGCCCTGAATGGAGAGATTAAAGCAACTGATCATTGGATTAAGGAAGGAAGGAAGGAAGTAATTAATGTATAATTTAAATCTAATGCGACAATGACAGAGGGAGTAAATTCAAATGGTTATGTGCCAAAAAGTACGATAGCTGAGAAAAGCCAAAAATGTTCGGCAGACGACATTGGTCGGTCTGGCTATAGGACACTGTTTCGGATGCCATTATTTTCTAAAGCCAAGCCAACCGCATACAGAATGGTCGTGAGAATTGCTAACCATATATTTATAGAAAAAGATTATCCATTTATAACATATCTAATCATATAACATAATATTATAAGATTTTTTCAACTACTTGATAGTGCAGTATATACTTGGATTTATACTAACATAATGTTATAGATAGTTTTAAGAGGTTTAACTTTTACAATTTTTTTTCTTTTAATGTATATACATGATATAGACATATATTTTTGAGTCTCAAACATATATGAAAGAGTTACAGACTACATTAAAATTTCGTTTGAATAGTGAGATGAGATTATATGATTTTATATAAAAATTGAAAGTTGAATAAAATATAATTAAAATATATAAATTCTTAATATATTATTATTTTAAAATTTGAAGAAATTATTTTTTTATTATATTTTTTTATGAAAATTTAAAAAAATTATAATAATTAAATAAAATGAAATAAGATAAAACTATTTCTATATTTAAATAGGCCTAAATTACAAAGACTTAATTGACCTGTTTCTCTGTGGCTTAATTATATATATATGGGTGGAGCACTCTATTTTTTCGTAATGAATGATCATTATCATGTTGTTAGAATAGACGTACACCACACTAATGGAGTAGATGAAAGGAAACATAGCAACAACAAACAAAATTAATAATTATGCTGCTCTCTTTCAACCACCAGAAAGCGAAAACCGGTATCGATCCTTAAGTTTAACCACCCCGAATACAAACTTGCCTGCCAATTTTGGTAGTATATATATATATATATATATATTAATTAGATGAAGTAGACTCTATACCAATCTATAATATATATATATTATCAGAATACTGAAGATAACCTGTTTTAACATAGACTTTGTACCAATCTATATATAGAGGAAACATGACATGATGCATGCAAGCTGCTGCGGGTAAGAGGGATTAATTCCACTTGTAGCCATCCTCTGATCTTGCAAAGTTTTATGTGACCCAAAGCCTAAAGATTCGGGAAAAAAAGAAAACAAAGGTCAACATTTTCTAAAGGTCTGAACTTAATAAATTTGTTTGTTTTTAGATATGAGATAAGATAAAAATTAAAAAATATATATATTATTGTAATATTTTTTTTAATATTAATTTTGTTTTGAGATTTGATGAAAAAATTGAATTTTTTATTTTATTTTAAATAAGAATTTAAAAAAATATAAAAATAAATTTAAAAAAAGATAAGATGATTTATAAGAACAAATCAGATTTTATCAATTAATTGATGATGATGTTCTGATCCATAGCGCCTTTTATTGACGACCAAACACGGGCTTGTGGTTAAAACACTTGACTTTTTCCACACGTACGGAGTGTATATATATATATATATATATATACAGTATACACATATATATCCGGCTTATGGCTAAATTTATTGTAACAATTGTTTGTTTTGCTCACATTTTTCGTAGAGAATAATAACAAACTAACAATGTTATTTCAGTCTAAGCTATAAGGTCCGACAGCAAGCTAATTTGTTTTTATTTTTGTTTTTGTTTTTGTTTTTCTTTTTTTGGTTAAGATCATTATAACATTAAAGAAATCCTACTAGTAGTTTTTTTTTTTTTTTTTTTCTGTTGACTGTATTTATTACTAACAGTCCGGTTTGGATTCTTAACTTATCTTAACTCATCTCTATTTTATTATTATATTTTTTAATTTTTAATACAAAATATAAATTTTTATATACTTTTTTCAAATTCTAATTTAAATTTTTTTAAATTTTTAAATAATAATAATATTAAAAAATAAATTAAACTCATATTTTTTTTGAATCCAAACGAGACTAAGCGATCAATGAATTAATAATTAATAATGGTGTTGTGCGGTAACATAGTACGTAGCGTATTGAGTGATTATAATTATAGTCGATCGTAACTAGTATTAATTATTTTTTGAATATAAATGCATGTATTTGCTATTAACATTGATTTTACATGGTTTTTAAATGTTTCTTTTATTTTAGATCAGTGGACTTGTATAGTGAACTCGTAGTAGTTCTTGATGCAATTATATAATAACCAAATTTTGTAAAGAGACCATGGATAAGTATTTATTTTCAGAGAATTGCTACAAATGTAGAGAGAATATATAACAAATAAATCCATAAACTTATGTAGATTTATAGAATTCATTAGATTTATTTTACAATAAAACTAACTTTACAATTTGACATATAACATCAAGTCATATCATTATATACGTTTATTTTTATATAATTATTTTATAGTTAAAGTAATTTTCTTATTTTTAAAAGTTCTAAGAAACTAAATTTGATTTCTAGACCATTTTATGACCTCTGATATTCTAATCTTAGGTACCTTACCATTCAAGTTTAAGCATTTTTTATGATCCTATCCAGTCGATTACAACCATCATGTACCTTCTCAAAAAGAGTTCTTACGTGCACTACAACATTTAGTAGTTTTTGCCACGAGTTATTTTGCTGAAAAGGCCACTTTTAGCTACTAAATTTGCTGGAAAGAATAAATATTGGTACTTTTCCACAAGATAGTTGTGGTGGAAAATATTTTATGACAAAAGTTTTCTTTTCTTACTATTTAAGTATTTTTTGTGACCAAATTATTTTATGAAAAAAAGACATGACTATCTCAAGATTTTTTAGTTGCCAATACAGTTATTACCACGAGTTCAAGTGACTTTTTACTGCAGATTATAGGGACAGCAAAAAAATATTTCAGATTTCCTAAGTTAGTTGGGTTATGTTTATTTACTGCAAAAATATTAAGTAATTGCCGCGAATTGTACTCGCCGCAAAAAAGTATATATACGCAACTTACACAACACCCAAATCTTCTTCCCCTCCCATCTGTTCCGTTTGATTCACAAATCCCACGCCCCCCCCCCCCAAACGCCCTCAACCCCGACGATTATCATCTCACCTCACCTCGTGTTCACTATAAGAAAAACAGTTATTTGTGACATTTTAATTGCAGCTAAAATGACTATTTTTACTGTAAATACTTTTTTTGTTCAGTATTTTTTCGACTTTTTGCGACAAAATCTAATGTCGCAAAAAATTAATTTTCTTGTAGTGGCTATTCCGTCCTCTCTCCCTCACAATGGCTATAATATTATTCGCCACTTATTATATGCCACAAAACTTCTACAATAATATTTGATAGGAAAAATCTTTTTTCCACCTAATTTCAGTTCTTTGTGACTACTACCCTTCGTGGCAAAGGCCATTATTTCTTGTAGTGGTGATAATATTCTAATTCAATCAATATGTATAGAAAAATGCTAGTGATCTTTAAATTATACCGCTCAAAATTATTACTAATGTATTCATTTTTCAAATATTTACAAAGTTATTAGTAGTAAATTTATATATGTTTTTTAAATATTTTTAAAAATATTCAATAAATAAATTAGTGGCCACGGCACAGATAAGAGCTGGGCGGGACCCAGACACGCACATATAATTAATATATATATATATAATGCCATTAAAATTAGAAAAATGCTAACGTTACTTAATAAATATTTACAAAAAAATTTACTTCTCTACATTCTATATGTCATTTATTGATACGTTGAAAATTATAAAATTTAAAATTCAAAAATTAAATTTTAAAAAATAATAATAATAAAATAAATCTTGTAAGTAAAATTGTAAGTAAAACTTTAAAATACATGATCGCTACTCTTAAATTATGTATAAAAACACTCATTAATCGTACGCATTTCGTGCATGATAAAATTATACCTCGTGGGCCTATGTGGTAAAATTGATAGTCTAATTATAAGGTGTCTCTCTCTCTTCCCCCGCCCCCTCCAACAATTCTTCAGACAATCAGAGACGACATGATTTTTCTATGAAGCCAAAGCTAAAAAATAAAAAAAATAAATCCTGAACTCAAGAACTAGACAATTTTATAAATACTCGTGAACAAGCCATACCTCTTTAATAATAGATCAAAGAGATCGACACTTTAACCAGAAGCACTGGTGGACAGGAATCTCGGACCGGGTCATGGGATCAAACAAAAAGACCTGTGGAATAAAACAAAACATGGACAACGATACTAACTTGTCTCGGTCCTCCTCTACGAAAACCTCTTCATCAACAATTGTTTTTTTTTCTTGGCCAAATGACCCGTGAATTAATGCTAATTAATTGACCCCTCATCAATGTTGTTGGACGTTTAATTTCTTTTTTGTGTGCTTGCATTATTGCTAGATAGCTTATCTCATAAACAAAGTGCATATATACCACCCATTATAAAAATTTTAAAAAAATATTAGTGACAGATTATTTGTGATGAAGATAATTATTTATTGTAAAAACAAACTCATTTTAATAAAAATAATTATTTTAATAAAAAATAATTGATCATAAATAAATAAATAAATAATTTTTTTATAATAACCAAAATTAACCTATACAAGTCCAACACACAAAAATGTCCCTGTACGTAAAAGCTATTATCTGATCGTGGTTGTCTTTCTTCGCATACCCTTATGATAATTTGGACCCCGCAACGCATGCATGCATGCATGCAGGACCAACAGCATTTACAACGTGTGTACTGTTCTTCGTTTTGGCCAAAAACAAATCACGAAAATAAGACGTGTCCGTATAACGTATGTGCGTAAGAGTTTCTTGTCGGTGTTTAATTTGATACGATCGGAACTGCATGCTTAATTAATTAGTCACACCCGGTGAAGTCAGCTCGTAGCAGTGCTAACGTTTGCGGAGTGGTCCAACCAAAACGGCAATCGCTTAGTCTGCGATATAAAATTTAACCACCCCCCCTGTAGGCACTCTTTTCTGTGACAATAGGTATTTAAGCCAAGGTTTTGATTAGTACCTTACCCTATTCGGCGGCCATTACTGTTGGAATTTATTATGCGAACAATAACCGGCATGTAGAAGCACTATCATGTTTTTCGTATCGGATCGATCAAATACTTATCAATTCGATAAATTTCAATAATATACGGCTCGCGAAATGAATATATTTTTATAATTAATGTAAAACTTTTGACTTTCTAGTTATTTTCATTCCAATTTTCATATTTGATTTTTTTTTTAATATTACTAACCTCTATCTTCAAGGACTAAAAATCAAATTATTATTTCTTTTCTTACGATGAAGATGGATGATTATTTATTTGGTACGCTATGAGTGATTTTTTTTAATAGATAGATTGAAAATGTAGAATTATTATTGAGTTTTATAAATATGTAATTTAACTTATTTTTAAATATAATTTTTAAGTATAATTTTTAATTTTAATTAATTTATATATAAAATATTTCTGAAACGATATTAAAATTAAGAAAAGGTTGGGGGTCGGTCGGACCAACCCTCTTGAGAAAAACAGCCCGCTGTTGGTAGTGGAGGTGGCCGACACCGCCCACTCCATTGTGACCAGCAGGTTTCGACGAGTTCACCCTTGCAACGACGACCTATGGCGATCTCCGACGAAATCCCAGCAGTCTTAAATTCGAAATGAGCTCGTTACGGTAACTCCGTTTGGCTGAGGATCCAATCTCTCTAAAATTCATCTTCATTTTATTCTTTTATTATATTTTTATTACATTTTTATTATATTTTTTTATTATATTATATTATATTTTTTTATTATATTATATTATATTTTTTTATTATATTATATTATATTATATTATATTATATTTATCATTAAAAATAGTCCAAACATCGTAGGCTGTTTTTGATACTGAAAGAACTCAACCAAGTCCCAGCATCTCTCTTAAAATTAATATGGATATCTTAATATTTTGTTCTTATAATTTAACCGAAACGTAAGTCAAAAATTTTAATTTTAAACTGTAAACGGTCTTTCTCACGTGCAGCGATCGCGAGTCTTCCACGTGTCTCAACATGACGTGGTGTCCCCACATGCATGCTCTGTGAATCTCGTAGTGACAGGTTGGGGCGTGACGTGCGGGGCCAACAGAGGTGGGGCCGTGTCGGAATCTCTGTCGTTACTTCTGATCCTACAGTAAACTCGCAGCCTCTTTTAAAACCCTCCACTTTAAATTTAAAAATAAATAAATTTAGATAAGTTTAATTTATTTTTTAATATTAATATTATTTTAAAATTTTAAAAATATATTTAAAAATTTTAAAAATGTATAAAAATTTATATTTTGCATAAAAATTTTAAAATTATAATAATAAAATTAAAATAAATTTTAAATAGAAGACTTAAATATTTCCCGACTTCTCATTCTTGTTTTCGTTTTTCTTTGTAATTTTGTGATTGTCCAATTAGTGAAGTATTTTCTCAAATCCTTTTTTTTTTTAAGATTGTAATATTGTGTCAAACAGCCACCGACAAATCACATGTAATGACAAACATGAAACGCATGCAAAATATTTAGTGGGTAATGATATTTTTTTAATGTTTTTAAAATTTTATTATTTTTTAAAATATTTCCTTAACACCTTTAATTATTAATTTTTTTAATAGCTTCCTTCTTTATAAATAAAGCGAATTCATACTTTTTTTTTTATTAATAATCATTTTTTAATCTTTAAATAAAACTAAATAATAAAATAATAAAAAGTTATAGAAAGATGACAAGGTTATCATTATTTTTAATTTATATATAAAAAATGATATTTGTAATTATAAATTATGCAAGTTTTCAACTATCGTCTAATCACTTAAATAAATAAATAAATAAAATAAAATTAATATTAAAAAATTAATTCTTTAATAATAAATTAATTCTTTTTTAAAATAATTACGTGTGATATTTACGCATCAACATTTATACTAAACACTAGTAGGAGGCCGGAGGGGTGTGGCCTGCTAATTTGTGACGTGGATTGGTACGAGTTGCTAACATCGTGATTGGTGAATAGTGTGGTGGGGATATTGGGGCAGGGAAGTTTTTTGGCATTGTGATGAGCAAAGAAAGATTCCGGGTCGGAATGGACAGCAAAATTAAGGCCTGCAATTAATTATGATCCCAACAGGCCTGCTCGTCGTTGCATGTACCCGTCGGTTGCTTCGACAATGAATGCCGCACATGTCTACGTACCCGCATGCAGAGGCTGTTGCTCATATGCCGCTCCGATGGCCGTGGCCTTGGCCACCGCCTTCGCTTATGTGTTTTTGCTTCTGAATTAAAAGCTAACATGAGGCTTCGATAACATCAACTCAACTTGCCGAGAAAAATAAAAAATAAAAAACCATTGACCCAACTTTCATCAATGGTGAATGGCGTCCGCGCTACTTGTGAGTTCCCACCACTCAAATACAAAATTTTATCTCGATTATTATTATTTATTTTTTTTATCGTAACCTCATACATAATAATCTCATCTCAAATTTATTAAAATATCTTCCCTTGTAATAAAAGAATATCATGATTAAAACCTAATACTTGAAACTTACAATAAGAAACATTACACCCAAAATTCAAGCATCTAGAAAAAAAAAATAATAACCAAATTATTAATATTCAAAAACATCAAAACCTATTGACAGAAAACAATAAAATTTATACAAGAAATGAAGACAATAAAGACCAGTGAAAAAACAAACCCATAACCATAAGAAAATCATTTTTGTTGCCAAACATGAGGGAACCCCCCCACCTCCCCAAAACCCAAAAAACACCTTGATCCAATGAATAACGAGCATAGAATCAAGTTCAATCTCAATATTAGATAAACACAACCTATGAAACATCCTAAGGCCATGAAGGAGACCTAATAATTCAGCAAAGTTATTAGTGCAATGGCCTCAAGACACGGCAAATCCACTGATGAAATCAAGACAATGATTTCTAACCACCCCTCTTGCCCCTGCAGCACTCAAATTATCCAAAAAACAACCATCAATATTAAGTTTAACCCAGCCAACTTGAGGATACATCCAATTAATTAACCAACACAGGAGCTGAATTCTTTGGTATCAAAAATGGCAAGTTTAACTCATGCAAAATATCTACATCTTTACTACTTAGTTTCTGGACCGACTTAAGCTTCAAAGCAACCCAAGACAACCATTAACAAATTGAGCGCCAAACAGAAATTATCGAATCAGGTTTACCCTCCATTCTCGCCTTACATCGATGAACCCATAACTTCCATGTAATAATTGATGGTAATATACCAATCAACTGTCCGATACTCAAGCTCTTCCTAGCTCGTCTATGCCAACAAATCACTTTATCTTTCCAAGGCCTTTCTTGCGTACGAGGAATGTCGATATGAGTCGGGCACAAACGCCAAATGCCTTCTGCAAACTCGCTTGTAACAAATATGTGGTCAATATCTTTCGAAGCAGGATGAGTACAACAGTCACATCTAGATAAACCATTAATGCATTAGACATTAGACATATTGGAGGCCGTTATAACCATTAATGCATCATTAATGAATTATGAGGAATAGTCAAGTTAATATAAAAGATGTGAGTACGTGATTTTAAATGAAAGGGCATGCTTGTGAAGACTAGCGGCTCAAACTGGGACCCGAGTTAGGAAACTCTAGTCTCTAAGCAATATGAGCGGCACGAGCTTTAAGGGTTAGGACGCAATATCGATGAACTCGTTCTACAATACAAGCCATCCGAGTTTGGTAATTAATTAGCCTAGCCCATATATAATAAGTGCCTGCTGGTTTCAGTGCTGGTTTAGAAATTACAGGCTTTTCAAAAAAAAAAAAAAAAAAAAACCTCGAAAGAAGGTCCTTTACAATTTCAGGATAGCCTTACCAAACCCAATTTTAACGCCGTAAAACTTGGGCATCCTCGAGGCTATCAATAAAATTTAGTTCCCACTTTCAAGGAACCGTTTTGATGGGTTCAAATATTTTTCAAGTATTTGACAGGCTCACGATTTGGGCTTTCAACTATTTGAGTCTCGGGAAAGGACTTTTGTTTTTTGTTCCGGCAGGTTCAAGATTTTCACAACGTCCCCAACACTTTATTTGGGCTGAGAACCCAAACCTATATATAAGACGATAAAACAACATTGTCAAACACTGGCCCATTTTTCTTAAAGTACAGTTACCCTAAGGAGCAATAACACCTCTCCAAAGAAGACCCAAGTTTCGTTTTTTCCAGAAGATACGTACAAAAGGTCCCAGCCGTTCCGAACGGAGTCCAAAGATTGCATCAAAGTTTAGACATTTAGTTTGCACAATGACGGAAAATAAAATCAGGTCAGCTAAGCTTTTCATGTTAGGAGGGACAATAGACAATTCTTTTTCCTATTAAGTGGAGTGAGAAGGGACACCATTCTAATGTTTCTATAAGAATAGTCATAATTAAGCGAAGTTCACGACATGTCCTTGAAAGGTATTACACACGAAATGATTAAAAAGTTCAATCAGCTTAAGGAATTGAGTCGGGTTTACGCCCTCAAATTAACATTATGTATATTTGTTGGTGCTAAAGTTGCAAATCTCAATCATTAGGTTGCGGTGGGTCGGGATTGGGACGCAATGCCAAATGCCAGAAAACAAAAACAAAAACAAAAACAAAAAAAAAAAAAAAACCCGACCATAGGTAAATGGTAAGGTTTCATTTTGCTGAAGCCTAAAGCAATCTATAAAAATCATTAAATCACCAACCCAATGATGTTTTCAGGTAAAGTTTGGGCCGTATGTTAAACCCTGTAACTGGACAGAAACACATGACCGCCCAATGTAAACGTGTTGACAATCGTCATGTCCATCGGTTCCCACCTAAACACGTTTTTACAGGAAGATATGCTCTGATCGTAACCCTCGTGCATTATCATCACCATCACAAAGCTGGCACAACAGGCAAATTCATAAGATGAATTTTATATATTATAGGTCACAAATGATTAAAGAATGAGAGGAAGGTTAAATTCATTTCAATAAGATCCATCCATAAAGTACTATTATTTACAACTGATCATGTCGACATTCAGACGTAGCGACTAATCCAATATCAAAACTTAGAAGCGTTCAGATTTTGATGAATATTGTTAAATTGTGAATTAAGTAATTAATTTTAATTATTATAAAAGACTGGAAGAGGCTGATCAGGAATCTCATTCGTGTTTGACATTCTTGCACTTGCTGTATATGTTGTACGACATCTTTATTTCTTCACGTAATTACTTCACTTGCTGGAGACTTGAGCCGATTCGATTGTGACACAAGCCTGTATCGATCTAAAACATCTTAGCCCGACATTGTTCAAGAAGGTACGTGTCGCTCAGATCCAGCCCATTTTTTCAAAAACCGGTTGACTGACTTTTGAGCTCTAATTACGCCATATTATAGAACATACTCATCGTTACAGACGAAAGGGAAAAAGCAAAAGTAACAGCAGGAAGGAAAGGATCTCAAAGAAGAATATGAAAGCTGGAAAGGAAGAGGCCGGAGGCGGAGGGATAATACTTAACTTTTCTCACTCATTCAAGCCAGTCTGGAGTCAATATTTGATTCGATCAAAAAGCAAAAACACTTCCCACCAATATCAAGGACATATCTTGGTTGCTTGAATGGTTGCACTTAAATGCTAAAGTAACTTCGATTTGCTAATAATTAAAAAGCTACAGTAGAAACGAAAGTTGCTTGAGGTGGGGAGATAAGAATCGAGCAAGAAAGAAGTGGGGGAGAGTAAGTACAATGCCGCAGACAGGCAATTAGGTGAAGGATAACAAATCTCAAATTCCATTACTTAAACTCAGAATTTCTACTACAATTTGTAGTCTACAAATGAACTGCAAAAAGAATTCCCACTGAAAGGAAGAAAAAGGAAAAGAATGCTAAAAAGAGAGAGAGACACACACACACTCACCCACTCCCATGGCTACTTAACTCAAGAAACTACTAATTTTAACCATCACTGAACCTACATTCTAACCTTAAGAACTTCCACTTATGTCTACCCATTTCGAGTTATCTCGTGACAATCCTCCTCTACATGCTACAATATGGTCATCTATTGCTCCTATCAGCCCCTCCCTTTCCATCCCTGTACATAAAGCAGTGAACAAAATAAATGAAACAACTGAGAAACAGCTTAAGAGAGGAAAGATGGAGGAAGTGAAGAAAAAAGGTTCCTACATGGAACAAGTTCTCTCATCATCCTCCCTACATGTAATCAAGTCCGAGGTTGCTATTTGTATTCGGAATAAGTTCCGGCAAGGCATTCTCATTGGGTCGTGTCGCCGTTATAGCAGTCTTCTCCCCAAACTTGTTTCTCATTTCAAGCACTTTCTTATGGGAATTGGAGTGCACGGATGGAACAAATGTTGGGCTTGCTGCGGGCCGGTATTCAGGGTAGAGCCGACCCGACTTGTAGCGGACACCACATGCATTGCATAGTGTTTTTGGCCCCATTGGTCCAGCCCTCCATTGTGGAGTCTTGGTTATCTCACAATGCATACATTTCCTCACAGCTTGCAAAGGTGAATTCTGATTGGTCTCTTCAGGTCCTTTTGGACCTGTCAATTTAATCTTCTTTTTCTTCTTGTGCTCTGCTGTGACTACTTGTTTTGGTATCTTGATCGACAGACTAGACTCTGCAAAACTCTCAGAATCGGAAGAGACTTTATTTGGTGCAAGGAATGGCTGAGGTGTCTCTGTAACAGAGGAGGATGGGGAAATAAGTTGGATTGCAGGGCGGGGATTGAAGGTAGCAGGGCGAGGACGCTTGCTGCGAGCCCGCCCACAGCGGCCAGGGGTGATTGTTTCGGGGCTGCGTGGCGCATTCTTCTCAGCAGAACAGGAGCTGCTGCTGTCAAGAACAGAAACAGGGCTTGAAGTCTGGAACGGGTGGTGGGATGATGATTCCTTCTTGATAGAGGATTCTTCTTTCTTCATGGTAAGGCTTCCACCAGCAAAGGAATCCTCCACAAAGTTTGAAAGCCATTCAAGCTGAACAATGTCTTCGTACTAGATAGGAACAAAACAAAAAAAACAAAAAACAAAACCAGATTGAGAATGAATGTTAGAAATTAAAGAGATGTTTCACATACATCCAAGAAAATCTCTCTAGCTATGGCAATCAAGCAACCAAAAAAATATAATCAATTCTTAATGTGTTACAGTGACACGTAGATAAATTGTGTAGTAATTGCATAAAACTTATATCTCAATCATTGATTCAAATTTCAAATTTCAATATAGAATATATAAATATATCAGATTATAATATTAGTAGACCCACATGGAGTTGGCACGATCCGGGTTAGTTAGGGGAGTGGAAAAACCCACCTCAGCATCCATTAAAAAACAACAATTATTTGTTGACACGTTAACTTAGCCACATATCATTGCACATGATCATAATTGACTTTTTTTTTTTTTTAAGCTCAAAAAAATATATATATAATTAATAAAACCACACGACAGATCACGTGACCTTCATAAATGATACCCAAGACTATTACACCGACCAATCGATCACCAGCGGGTGGATGACATGCCATGTCACCCTTCCGCCGACATGCATTTCAATTTTCAACTTTGATTTGCAAAGAAAATTCCCTTAAACCCCCTCCCCCCAAAGCAATTCGAATTCGAAAGCGCAGCGGAAGTTTCTGTTAAAATATAATATAGGTATTAATTAAATAACGCTCATTTGTACTTTAAAATAATTAATACTGCCAAATAATCAGGTCTGTGAGAGTACTCTTATCTCTTTTTTAAATTATCAATAATCAAACAGCTGCTATAAAAAAACTTGGGTTCGCCCCTATTTTTTCAGCTCCATTCTTGTGTTACTTACAGTGACCTCATAATTCTATGCTATCAAAATATAATATAGTTATTAAATAACGCTCATTAGTCATTTGGGTTGGCCCTATTTTATTAGATTACAGTTGTAATTTTATTAGAATCGAATGCAATTTTTTTTTTTTTATAAAAATAAATAATAATCAAACAACTTCTAGTTTTAAGAAAATACTAGGATTTATGACGTCAGCATGCATTTTCATTTACGAAACCATGGAAGACCATGGACAGTGGCCACTGGCCACTTGGTGCGCGGGTCTCAAATACTCACCGGAACAGAGAGCTCGGCGGAGAGGTCCGACGCACTGTTGGCGGAGAAGACCGACTCGGAACTGGGCAACGACTCGGATTGTGTCGGCCAGAGGCTGGGGAAGGAGTTACAGTCCGTGCTGCCGAGCCCGTCCTTTACGTCGACATCCTCGCCTGGGAAGTCCAACAGGTCCTCGATGTGATCGAAGAAGCTGCCGCAGTCAATCTCATCCATGAAGTTCGGTCCGATCATGGTCCCAATTTTTTCCTGAGAAACAAACATACGAAAGGACATGAAGAAAAGAGTTTTGAACGCTTTTTTGGTGATTAGTGGCAAATGCGTCAATTTTGAGGCCAACGCATTAGCCGTGTGGAGTATGTTAGCAAATACGCGCAGAATATGTTAAAAGTCGCAAAATTACTGAATTTTGTGTACGCTCTCCGAGAAAAATGAAGGTAGAAGAAAAAAAATTTCAAAAATATACGCTTATGAAGCACAAATTTCAATGCGAAATGCAGGTTTCAAAAGAGCGCAACCAACGCATGGCGTAAGGTAGTGCCAGCACTGCAGTCAAATTGAGTTGTGCTTTCTGACGATGGGATTGTAAAGTATTCCAATTTCGAGAAAAGGAAAGATTTTGTAAAGAAAATAAATGAAGAGGTTGGAACCAATTTTCGAAGCAAACCTTGCAAATTTCTGAACAAACAACTGCTGAGTGTTTTGAAATTTGAACGAGGTCGCAAAGATGGAGCTTTTACTCTTTTAACTGAAAATGAATTGAAGGAATTCTGCTTCGAGTCCTGCAGATATTGAAAAACAGAAAAACAGGTCATTTGAGTACATATGGGACCCAAATCTCTGCAGCGTGTTTAATTTATAGAAAGAATGTATAATTTCCTAAAAGAAAACCAAAATCATTTTAAGAAGAAAATGCAATGTTCTGTTGCGGGGAATACCGGGACAAGGAAAGAGCAAATGAAGTTGATTTCTGAAATTTATTTTCCTTGAGTAGTTTATACGACTTTCCTAACCAAGATAAGTCCTAAGTTAATATTTTCTTTTCGTTCTTTCAGGTTTCTCAGCAACCAAACAGAAAAATACGGCCAAAAACCTCGTACTCAAGCCCTGCCGACACACTGAGTTCTGAGACTCAAAATGTTGCCGACACTTGAAAATTTTAAAAGTTCCGGAAATGAGGAATGAAAAACCTAAAATTCGTTCCCGCCCAAAATACTTGCAAGTTTCAATGACCAAATGAAGAAGCACAATTACAAACCCAGAATATAAAACACAATTCTCCACTCCAGCAAGAACCCCCAGAAGATATAAACCGAAACGAGAAAGTTTTGCTTCAAGGCCCCCCGAAAACCCTATTCCTCCATTGTAAAATGAAATGCTAGTAATAGTCTAGAGATGAGTTCGTACCTCTTTGAGAGAGAGAGAGAGAAGAAATTGCGGTGGGAGGGAGGTTTGAAAGGAGAGAGAGGAGAAGGAGAAAGGCTAAAAAGGGAGGAAAATAGAGTGTGATTGTAACGGTAGGTGAGCCTCCTCCTTCATTGCTAGCTGTCTTTTACTATCCCCTCCACTGTCGTGACGTTGAAGTCTCTCTCTCTCTCTCTCTCTCTCTCTCCACACAAAAATTTAAAGAACACTCTCTCTCTCTCTCTCTCTCTCTCTCTGGGGTCTGATTACCCACGGGTCCCGCACCACCCCCACCGCACCCAACTCCCCCTCCCCCCAACTTTTATTTTCTCACGGATTTTCTTTGGTTCTCTATTCAAAATTATTAAAAAGAGAGGAAAAAGATAATGGTTTTCAAAAGAGCTACAGTGGGAAAAGAAAAAGAAAGTGCAGGGGATTGCTTACCTTTGTTTTTCTTACTACAACGCCTTCTGTCTTTCACTTCAGTTCATTGGTTCTGGGTTTACGAATACTCTGCTCGCAAATTCTGACTCTGGGTGTTCTTCTGTGAGAGATAAAGATAGATAAAGCTAATAGATTTTGTACCGTCCTTCTACTTATAGAGTCTGATCCTGAGGATGATTTGTCTTAAGAGTCTTCTTCAACTACCGTTGTTTCCGACAGCCATTGTTTTTTGTTTTTACTGCATCACTTTAACAGTTGGTTTTTACGGCCACCCATAATGCTAAAGAGTAAATATAAGACCAACTAATTTAAGATTAGCGTTGACGTACTTGAAACCTCTCGGTTGTCATTCTTTTGTTTTGACGCGTGAGATGCACCGCCTGTAATCAGAGTGGCTCTGTAACTGATTTGCCCAATTGCTTACGGTAATGGATTTTGCCCCCAACTTTTACTTCAAACTACCACTTCATTCCTCAACACAAAATTACCTAACGCATTAAATCGTTCGTTGCATTTGGCCAAATATTTTTAAAACGAAGGGTCATATTGTCATTACATCCATCACATGGTTTCATAATTCAGCGTATTTGTCTTTACTAGAATTCACCAGTTCCAGTTTATATCTTGACGTTAGATATCGGTTCGGCTGTCCAACGCATAAAGTAATTCAATACTTTATAATAAAAAATATATTAAAATAAAATAAAAAATATGATTAAATAAAAAAATAAATATTAAAAATATAATAAAAAAATAAAATGAACAAAACATAATAAAAAACACAATAAAAAACACAATAAAAAATAAAAACATAATAAAAAAATAAAATGAAGATAAATTTAAGAGAATTCTGTCATGGAACGAATGGAGCCGTCTCTGGTGGCGGTGGGCGACACCGCCCACGCCATCGGGAGCGACAGACTCAGGTAACCTCACCCCTACGACAGCGAGCTCCGGTGTGCCTCCGGCAGCCTTAAACCTGTTTCGAACCCGTACCCGTTGTAAGGGGTGAGGTCGCATGAGTCCGTCGGTCCTTATGGAGTGGGCGGTGTCGCCCACTACCACTGGGGGTGGTGGGAGCTGCTTTGTGTGGGGGCAGACCGTCTGCCCCCCAGGATATTCCTTATATTTTTTACTACATAATATTTTATGGATACTTTTTATGGGACACGTAAGAAATATTTTATTATGATTTTTTTTCTTTGATTATTGCTGCTAAGTCTTAACTCCTCATTTAATTGGATGGATTACATTCACCAAATATCATCTTTTTAAACGGTTCATTTCTTAACTTGGCCAAATAATTATATCGGTCCAGACTCCAGACTCCAGACTCCAAATTAATTTGCCGTTTTTTCCTAAATAAAAAAATAATAATAAACCTGGTTCTATTAGCAACTTATAATCCAAGAGGTTTGTTTCTACAATATGACTATTGAGATAGTAACTATATAATTGGCAAATGGCACGGACATAAATGGTTTCGGGCACATTTAAGAAAATTACAGGTTTATTTATTGTGGGAAAATAGGTCAACATCTTAAAAGGCAATTTATAGAACACACATATACTATATATAAGGTGGGCTCCCCCGTTTCCACTGCGAACGAAGCAAAATAAAGGTTGTTATACTTAAAAGAGCAACAATTTGCCTATAAAAGTCGCTATTCCCAGCAAATTCGTCGAGCAATTAAATTTAAAAAGATACAAGTTGTTGAAAGTATACAAATTAATGACATGCCAAAAGCATTGTTTTCTACTTTATTATCTTTTCTACAAGAGTTGAAACTCATTAAAAATCTTAAATAATTCTAACAAAGTTGAAACTCACCAAGGCAAGCTTGGCCATTGTAATTGATATGTATTTCGGAAAAAACACTGTTATATTTACAAATAAATTATATAAAAATAATCTATTAGATCTACTTGCAATAAAAATAATTTTATAATTTGATGAACAACATCAAATCACATTATTTTGTAAAATTACGTTTATATAATTTTCTTTATGACCATAATATTTTTCTTTTTAAAAACATCCATGTGCATATAAAGGAAAATAAGGTCCGTTTGGATTCGAAGATGAGATGAGTTTAGTTTATTTTTTAATATTATTATTACTTTGAAATTTGAAAAAATAGAATTGAAATTTGAAAAATGTATATTGAAATTTGAAAATTGTGTATAGAGATTTGTGTTTTGTATAAAAAATTGAAAAAATATAATGATAAAATGAAGATGAGTTGAGATGAATTGAGATGAGTTGTGAATCCAAACCAAATCTTGTCTGATATGAATAATAATAATAGGATCCTATATATCTTTGGGTGGTCGAAATTCAATGTATATTGCAAGAAGAATCAAATCAACTTGGCATATATTTTAGTCATGCAATATAGTATATATGTAAATTGGTCATTGGACTAGTGATAATCATGAGCTCCTGATAGAGCATTAAAGGAATAGGAAGTTCACAGCTAATCTACACAAAGTGGAAATATCTGATCAAGCTGCATGCATGTGATCATAACTTATAAAATGGGTGGGTGAGAGCCGGGCCGGTGGCTTATTTTTTGACGGTCCTACCCTTTGCCACCTTACGCCAATTTAAAGCCAAATATTTAGTGCGCCACAAGCATGTTACAAAATTGAAGTTATAAAATAATAAATAAAAGTTTGAATTCTTAACTTAATTTTAGAGAAAGGTGTTTAATTAATTGATTTGGACCTGATGACTGAAATGATAGGCATGAGTCAGTCACATAAAGACTCCTCCTCCTCCTACCTTTTTCGATTTCACTCTCTTTTTAACTAACT
This sequence comes from Platycarya strobilacea, assembly GCA_036898215.1. NCBI lineage: Eukaryota > Viridiplantae > Streptophyta > Magnoliopsida > Fagales > Juglandaceae > Platycarya > Platycarya strobilacea. The sequence continues at coordinate 57,219,486 of CM072545.1, read as the reverse complement.
TGAGGTGTACTCTTATGAGTCAATCCCTTCAAAAATACTCTCACTGCCTCTAAAAGTTATAAAATATTCAATAAACCCAAATTAGTAATGCAGCCCAATCTTCAGGCTTCAGCTGCTGCTGCTGCTGCTGCTGCTTCAATATATGATCTTCTCTTCTTCTCATTCTATTTAATTCTTCTTCTTCTTTTTCTACTTTTAACTACCTTGGATTGCACTCTTTTGAATTACTTCCTTCAGAGAGACTTCTCCGCGGCCTCTTTGAGAAAAGGAGGCGATTTAGGTAAAATCCAATAATATTTTAATGTAGTCAAGGGACGTAGAGCGGGTTGGGCGGCATGCACTATATATATTATATGGAGTAGTTGCGCCCCACGATGAGCGAGCTATGATTCTAGGAAGGAAGGCATGAATAGTACGTTCACGATCTATAAATTTTAGGAAGAAATTAATTAAACACGTCTACTGATAATATATACTATATAATTAGGAAGTAAGCAGTCATGATGACTTTTTACCACTATTTTCTCCCTTATACTATATATCGTATCTCGAAATAACGATCATATATAGACGACTCCACGACGACCCCCCTCAACCCTCACTCACATGGTGATGTAGAAGAAACCCAAAAGAAAACTATATAATATTGTTTCATTATAGCTAACATGCACGAGTCAAATTCAGATGTATATATAGTGCTATTCCACTTCAAGATCATTTTTCTTAATTTCGGTATATATATATATATATAAACACATCTTTCCGATTAATACTAGCTCGTTCGAGAACTGCATGTAGGAAATTTCTTAACATTTTATATATTTCTTAACATTTTTGAATTTTTTTTTTAAATGTTTAAGGAAATTTCAAATCCGGATTTTGGATTTGAGAATCCGAAATCCAGATGAACACCGCTAATGCATGATGCATGATCATGCAGGTTAATTACTCTTAATGTGTTATATTTTCTTTTTATCAAGATTTCCTTATTGATCATGTGTATATATAAATTTTATTTATAAGAAGAATAAACCAAGCAGCTATTTACTGTATATGTAAATTACAATTTCTTATCAAATGAATTGATCATCTCATCCCAAAATAGTCATTATTGTCACATATCATTAGTAAAAAATATTTGTTTTTATTTTAATGAATTAATATGTGTATATATATAAGTGTTTCTCAATCAGTACAGATGATGATCGAAAGGTATAATTGATATATAGGATAGAACTTCATGACGTCTAATCCTCTAAATAAAATAAAAAATCTTTCGAGTTTAGTGTAGAGATTCAAATTATACTGTTTTTCTTAATATCCATTTATATATATATATATAAAGAGCTTATGTAACGAAATTTCTTGTTTTAACAGTTATTATTAAAATTTTCAATCAAAAGAGTTCAATTATTCAACACCGTTAAATTGAATTAAATATCCAATAATATTTCCATCTATACATTTATTATTATGATATTTTCTCTTTAATAACAAAAAAATCAATGGCTGAGCCTGCCAATAAATGGATAATCTTAAAACTGAAAAAGCATTTATTACAATGGATTAATTAAATATGTTGTGATTGATACTTTTTGCCCAGTTTACAAAAGAACCTTTGAACGGAAATAAAATTAAAATGATGTTATTAAAGATGAATATTAAATATGAATGTATCTTAAAGATGAATATAATTTTACGATGATATTTTCGATGGAAAAAGTATATATGTTTATAAAATGATTTTTTTTTTTAAATTCATGTCTAATATTCCAATTCTGACGCATTCTCTCATTCATTATATTTCCATTTATTTCTTTAAAATTCACAGTTATAAATAACGAAATCTCATTATTTCGTGAGAATATATAAGAAATTGATTTAAAGTTCAGATTATTTACTGTATTATTTAGATTTTTTTCATTAGGTTCTATGCTATATGTTGAACGGAAAACACATGTTATAATAAATAATTAACAGGACCGGTCCCATAAATAAACATAAAATAACAGTATCTTAAATATAATAACATAAAATAATATAGCTTCATAAATAAACATCTCTTATAATGTTATGATACTTGTTGATTCCATTTCAGGATGAAGTATTTATATATATATATATATATATTATAATATACATGAACATTTATCTTGAGAATACGCCTGAATTCCTGATAGGCTGATGAAAACGTCATAACATTTATTATAACATGTGTTTTTCATTCAACACATAGCATAGAATCTGATAAAAAAATTTCAAACAATACAGTAATTATGAATTTTTAACTGATTAAAAAGTAATATCCTCACAAAAGTGCACATACACTATAATTATGAATTTATGAGATAAAGATCCGGGTTTAGAAAATCGGGTTATATTCTGGAGCATCTTCTGTTTATACCAAAAAAAATATATTCACTTCTCGTCTGGATTTAACTAATATTTCACCGCACAAATTTTTAACTAATTATAATATTACTAGGTGGAAGTAACGTAAATAAATTTGCTTAACTTTTTTAAAAAAATTATTTTTATTAAGAATTAATTTAAAGGAACAACAAAATATAAGTTGAAGTTAAAAAAAAAACAATTCAAAAAACAAAATCGGACCGATCCCATAAATAAACATAAAATAACAGTCTCTTAAATATAATAACAAAATTTTATAAATACAATAGCATAAAATAATATAGTCTCATAAATAAACATCTCTTATAATTTTATGATACTTGTTGATTCCATTTCAGGAATAAGTATTTATATATATATATATATATTATAATATACATGAGCATTTATCTTGAGAATACGTCTAAATTCTTGATAGGCTGATGAAAACGTCATAGCATTTATTATAACATGTGTTTTCCGTTCAACACATAGCATAGAATTTGAGGAAAAAAATCCAAATAATATAGTAAATAATCTGAGTTTTAAATCCATTCCTTAACATGAATCTATTCTGATACGAAGGTAGATCACATATATACATATATATCATAATTATATTTATTAATCTGTTTTTTCTTATAACATGTTTTTTTTTAAATAATAATTTTAAGAATATTTTTCTATTTTAACTTTATGTCACAATGTTAATGTTGTTATTAATAACATTACCTCTACTGAAATAAAAATTATTTTATTAAAATATATTATAATTACCATTAAATAAGAAATTATATTTTATTCACAATTTAGATATGTCTATCTATTTATTAAATTACATAATATGTTAATCAATATAGTCTTATATAATATAATTTTTTAACAAACAAGTTGAATGGTTAAGAAAATATTATTTACATTAATCATTAATATAAAAGAAACAAAATTAAAACAATAAATTCACATATAATCCCACTGTATGTAATAAAAATAAAAATAAAAATATTTTTTTGAATTAATTAAAATTCTTGTGCCTGGAATATAGAAGAAAACAAAGTTTAAAAAAAAACATGATGGAACTAAGTTATTGTGTTGATGGGATTATGTTATTGTGTTTATGGGATTATGTTATTGAATTTATAAAACTATGTTATTGTATTTATGGGATTATGTTATTTTATTTAAGTTAGAAATTAAATTTAAATGCAAAAGTATTGGATTATCATTAATCAAAAATTAATTCTTAATAAAAATAATTCTTAAAAAATTAAAAAAAATTAAGCAAACGTGCTCTGCACGTTACTTCTACCTAGTGTGTATATATATATATATATACTAGATAGAAATAATGTGTAAAGCACGTTTATTTAATTTAATTTTTAATAAAAATTTAATAATTATTCATAATTAAGTAGATGATAAATAATTATACGTTTTCATATATTATAAAAAAAAGTTAATAAAAATAATATGACAGTCTCATAAATAAACATAACATATAGTTTTATCAAACTTGTTTGGGATAATTTTTATTAAAGTTTTAATAAAATGTTAGTTCAAGATATAGTATTTTTTTAATTCCAAGATGATAATTTAATATTTGTATTATTTTGTACGGCCTAAAAATAGAGGACATTAAAATATCTATGTTTTTTTAGTTATGTGATTATTTATAAGAAATAATATGAGTTTTTTGAAAAAATAAATTATATAGTTTAAAATTTATATAAGAATTTTATATTACAATTTATAATTTATAATTTATATAAATTTATTTAATCATATATATTCAATTAAATATCAAACATATAATATTAATTATATTTATTTCTTATTATTACCAATTTAATATAGTTATAATAAATTATATATACCGTATATTAATTATATATACCACATATATAGTTAATTTAATAAATAATGCGTTCATTTTAAATTATAAATTATTTTAAAAAAAATTAAATTATTAATTATATAATAGGAATAAAATTTTCATGAATAAAATTAAATCCTCTAACATATAAATTATTATGAATGATTTATTTATATATATTGTTATATTTATATATTCTATACTATTATTATGTCATTCTATACTATTATTATTATTCTATATTTATTTTACATAAAATAAAATTAAAAAATATGTCCTATGTGAGAATTCTAAAATAGAAATTTCTAGTATTATTTATGGGTTTAATGAATTGTGTTTAAAGTATTTAGTAGTATTAATAGATTTTAAATGAGTTTTAAATGGAAAGTTTACTATTATAGAAAGTTAAAGAAGTAGAATTAATTTTAATGCTGTTGAACTCAAGGATTCAAGTTTCATATAAATCTACACATGGATTTTGATGATAACAAATAAATTCAAAGAATAAAGGAGTTTCAAGCTCAAGTTGTCCACACAATAGAATCAAGCACATCAAGGAAGCAAGCATGAGCAAGAAGGGAATAAGTTCACATTAAAATCATAGAGTAATTTTGTAAATCTCTTAAAAATTCAAAATTGGGATTAAGGCTCAAAATTAATATTTTATCATAAAACATTAAAATATATTTTCCACATGTGCATGAATATTTTGAAAATTAAATTTGAAAATTTTGAAAGATGATTGATTGTCATCTTTCACATGTGCATGACATGATTAAATGTTTGAATTTTGAAAATTTTGAAAGATGATTGATTGTCATCTTTCACATGTGCATGACATGATTAAATGTTTGAATTTTGAAAATTTTGAAAGATGATTGATTGTCATCTTTCACATGTGCATGACATGATTAAATGTTTGAATTTTGAAAATATTAAGATACTTGATTGTCATCTTTCACATGTGCATGACATGATTAAAGGTTTAAACTTTGAAAATATTAAGATGATTGATTGTCATCTTTCACATGTGCATGTTTTATTTGAATATTTTCAAAAGTGGTGGATGCTTTTCTTGACTTATGCAAAAGGTAGATGTCTTTATTTGAAAATTTTGAAAAGTAAAGTGTGCTCCTTTTGTCATATGCAAAAAGTAAAAGATTATGTTTGAAATTTTTGAAAAGTAAAGTGTGCTCCTTTTGTCATATGCAAAAAGTAAAAATATTAGATTTGAAATTTTTGAAAAGTAAATGATGATGTTTTTGACATGGGAATCTTTTCAAATTTGAAATTGAAAAATCATTTGCCTATAAATAGCTCACTTGAGTTTTACAAAATTCACAACAAGAGCTTACACATCTATTGTTAAGTTTTGTATCATTTCTTCAAAGCTCTCATTCTCTCTTTTCTAAAGTTTTGAGCCTTAATTATTGTTCTTGTTGAGAGAGATATAGGTTGCGCTGTATTGTTTCTATCTCACTCATTGAGGAGTGTACTTTGATAGTTTACCTACTATCAATTCTTGTATCAGTAAAAAGGTGTGTATAACCCTTGTGTGTGTAGAAGGTGTTCTACACGGGGAATAGTTAAATCACCAAGTGTAAGTTGATTGGAAGTGTAGAAAGTGTTCTACACGTGGAATAGTTAAATCACCAAGTGTGAGGTGATTGGAAGTGTAGAGGGTGTTCTACACGGATTCTTTGGAGCGGTGCTGCTCAAAGGTGTAATAGGTTTCTATCTCCACCTAAAGGAGATTGAATAGTGGATTTGGGGATCTTCAAGAGGTAGCTTGAGGCGAGGACGTAGGCAGTGGGGCCGAACCTCGTTAACATACTGAGTTTGCTTCTCTCTTACCCTTACTCTTTATATTTATTATTGTTTCATATTTTATTTATATTTTATATTATATATTTGATTTATAATTGTTATTTTTTTTTAAATACAACTCAATTCACCCCCATCTTGTGTTAGTCATCTGGGCAACAAATGCTAAGAACATTATTTTAATGAATAAATTTAAAATTGTGTTTAAAGCGATAATTTTCATTAGATGCAGTATTAATTTTAACAGAAACTGACGGAAAGCGTTAACTTTAATTAAAAAAAAAGAATTTTTATTAAAATAAAAATTTTTGTTAGATAGCGACTATATATATATATATATAAATCAGGATTGAAAAACTGAATGTATATATGGTACGTACGTGGATCACGATCTCTGATCAATTATGATCTCCTTCATATAATACACGGCCCTATTAGCTAGTCTATTTGGGATCGATCTTTAAAATTAGTGAGGCATGCAAGAGTATCATATACTACAACTCCAAAGGTCAGTGCGCCTATACGTACTTTGAGTAGTAGGCACACAGTAGTACTGTAACACGAGCTAGTTAACACTTAAGTCATATTTGAACTTGTTTTATATATATAAATATATATATATAATATGGACTATAAAATTAAGTTAACACAGTCACGTCTTGTTAATTTAATTTTATAGTCCATATTTTATACATATATATATTATGATAGCGATGACTTCCCATTGAGAAAGTACTGATCGTGACAATGACAATTATATATAGCAATTACTAGCTTTCCCCCACCACAAACCCCGAAATGAAATCGAAAATGTATATTTAATTGATCTCATACTCGTGGCTAGCTTCAGCTTGTGTCGGTAGGGAAGGTGTAGTCGTGTCCATCAAGGGGGAAAGAAAGAGAGAGAAGCAAATTAATGGCCTTTGTGTCGGTGAGGAACGTGTACTGTTGATGCATGCATTCGTAGATCAAGATCATCAGATTATATATACAAAGAAATTAGACTACTCATGAATAATATTGTAGCTTTGATTGATAGCAAATCCCTTCAGACAAGGACTTCAATTCATCACATAATCAATCATCTTAATTAGCTTCTTTTGTCTCTTCATGATTCTTCTTCAAACTCTTTTCTTTTTTTCTTTCCTTTAAAAAAAAAAAACAAAAACAAAAAAACAAAATCCATATATTATGTGCTTTATATATATATTATATATAATACGAGATTGTATTATAGTTGGTCATTCACTGTCATTAACACGCGCCAAGACAGCGTTGGTACGTCTGGACGGCATGTTGGTTGTCACGTACACATGGGGTTCCAGAATCCATACGCGAAATGACTGCGTTACCTTCGTAAGATATATATTGTTTAGTGACAATACCAGCCTTGGAATCTCGACTTCCTAATTATTTTGGAATGGGTATTACAGTAAATTGGAATAACATTGATCGACGGGTTGATGTGGCGGTATCCAGCGCGAAAAACGGGGGGTGCATATGCATCCTACGTGCGAGCATGTAAGAGCCCATGTTGTTGTGGGACCTCCTTCCCACGTTGGGCAACGTGGCAGGCATAGATTCACCGTGTTACTGTGGAGCCCACACATCGAATCAACGGCTCAATCCCAGCTGGTTTGTGTACTCTCTCTCTCTCTCTGAGGAGCTGCATGCGAGGTGGGTCATTGTCACGTGACTTTGTCTCGGCATTCCCAACGTTGCTTACGCTTAATCCTTTGGTCTTCTTGGACTTATGATTGTCCGCCAGGTTGTGGGCTCTGACTTTTACTGAACGAGATTGCCCCGTCGGAATTGTTCAATTTACGTTTTGAACATCGTTGAGATAATTAGGATGATCATGTGGCTCTGGGACCAAGATGACCAAAGCTTTTGTGTTGCTCTTTGGTTTACAGCCGTACAAAAAATGGTCGCGACAGAATGTGATCTTAAGAGGCTCGTTGTGGGCCTTTCCGCCTGTGGACTGTAGTCCGAAAACCAGTTCTAACCGAAGTTTGCCCGGAGGATTTCTTGTTACGTACGGACCAAGATTTATGTTTATAATTTGTTTTTCTAATTTCAAAGTATTTCCTTATTTTTCCAAAAAATCTCAAAATATTACTTAAATTTATTTAATTTATCTCATCTAATTATTATATTTTTTTTTCAGACTTTTATACAAATTATAATAAAAAAATCAAAATTTTCAAAAATCAAAACAATATTACTATTAAAAATAATATTTTAATAATATTTTATTCAATTTTTAAATTTTAATTTTTATCTCAATTCATCGTATCTTAATTTACGATCTAAATCTCATCTTAGTGACAAGATTATGTGAATACTCAATTAATGAGATGTGATGAGAAATTTATAAATAATAGTAAAATAACTTATAAATAATAACGAAATAGTTTGAGTTATCATGTTTTATAAAATTTTAAGAAATGAAAAAGAAAAGGTTAAATAAAAATATTATTAAATAAATATTATGAAAATATATTTTTTTAATATTATTATTTTTTTAATATTTGAATTATTTTTTTTATATTTTTTTAAAGTGAAAAATTAAATGTTTGAAATTAAAAAGTGATTTTGTTTAAGTAATATTTGTAAAGGAAATAAATGAGACTATATATACAAGGGAAGACGGGATGAGATGAAACTACCACATCTTTCAAAAAACTGCTAATTTTATATATATTATGTTAATATTAAAAATTTATATTTACTTTATTCAAATGTTACAAACGATTTGAAAAAAAAAAAACTGTAGAAATAATTCATCTTTTTAGTTCATGTACAAAACTTTCAAAATTATTGTCCAAAATTTTGCTATAAGCATAAAACGAATCCTGTCCAAGTAAAGTGACAAGGCTTGAATAATTTTGTAGAATGATGAGAAAAATTGTCAATTATAAAAAAAATTATATTATGTGTTTCTTTAACGTTAACGGAAAATATTAAAAATTATTTTATGTGAATAGACAGTATGATTTAGATAATAAATTGAAACGAGTTTTGAAAATCGAATAAAATATTATTAAGATAATACTTTTTAATATTATTATTGTTTTGATATTTTAAAAAATTTAAATTTATTATATCATATATGAAAATTTTATAAAATTATAATAATAAGATAAGATGAGTTAAGATAAATTTTCAATCCAAATATAACAAAAACAAATATATTAGTTTTACAAAAAAATCATCAGGATTAATTATCAAATTAATATAAAAAATGCACAATACTCAATTTTAATGAATCATAAGTCATGCTAAATTTATATAGATAAATATTCAAAGTTATTTAAAAAATTATGTAATTTACGTAACATCGTATTATGTTGTAATAGAAAGATTTATATATCATGTTATTATTTCACTTTCAACTTATTAAATAAAATATAATATATTTATCATCATTAAATACTTATTTATTATATATTTTTTAATTATTTAATAGTGATTAATGTATTACATTTTATTTAATAGGATCAAAATAGGTTAATAGTGCGATATAACATTATTTTAATATGATATATATATATATAAAAGAAAATGATATTTAGAGCTTTGCACATTCTTTTTAAATTAAATAAATATAAAATATATAAAAATATATATAGATAATAGATATTAATCATTGTAATAATAAACTTCAAGTTTCATTTTATAAAATTTATATGAAAATTAGTTTTGTGGGCTGGGAAGGCTGGAGTGTCAGGATCCAGTGGGTTCAGTATTGCTGCAGATGTCCCCTTTCAATGGTTGCAAGGCACTTGCAGCGGGAGCTGGATCAAAGTACCTCTCGCAACCTCGCTTACGGAACCGAAGGTCCGAAAGCAAAATGTGGTCCCCAAATTCACCAATCAGTGCATTTATATTTCACACCCACCGTATGACCCTACTCCGCGATGCATCCAAGTGGCTATAACTCCGTGTATCGTATCTTTCAAAAACAAAACTCCATGTATCGTATAAAAAATCCCAACCAGCAGGCAGCCACTGCAAGCTGCAAAGGTCCAAAACTTAAAAAAAAAAAAAAAAGGAAAATGAAATTAGAAACTACCGGTAATAAATCTCGCGTGTCGGTGCCGACACTCTTGCTCACCGACAGAGTTACCGGATGCATCAGCTGGGGAAGTATATAGACCGGGGGTTCTTACCGGCTATGTAAGGTTGCTGTAACAGAATATAATGCATCACGTGTATCGCTGTCACCGCGTCGGTGCGTTTATTTTTGACTCCGTAGCTTCTTCGATTTTCGATTATTCTTCCTTTCCCTCCTTCGCCTAGTTACTTTCTTATTTAATAATAATAATTATTATCTTCATATTATTTTGTATATAATAATATTATTAAAAAGAATTATTTTGCCCATTCATTTTAACACATCATTTTGTCATTTTACATATTTAATTTTTTTTTACTTAATAATTAAGAAAATAATTATTACCATATTGATATATTTTTATATTTTTTAAAAACATTTTAAATGACAAAAAGTAAAAAACTAGTTTTAAACTAGCCAAACGTTGGTCTATTTAAATAGAAGAGCAATGATGTTTATAATTTTTGAGTGTGTAAGGTTTACATACTTTTTCAAAAAGATATATAAAGATGGATTGACCCTCTTTATAAAAAGTCTCCATCATTGTCGGTCACAGTGGGCGACATTGTCCATACCCTCGAAATCGCCTCCCTTCAGCGATCTCATCCCTGTGACGATGACTCCCGGCGACCTCTCACTTTCTCCTAACAGCCTTAAACTCAAAATGGGTCTGTTATACGGTTGCCGACAACAACGGGGATTGGGCTGAGGTCGAATGCTTCTCTACCAAATCATTTTCAATTTATTTATTATTGTATTTTCTTCATATTATTTTTTATTGTGTTTTTTATTATATTTTCTAAATTATATATTTTATTATATTTTTTAGAAGTTTTTGTTATATTTTTATGAGGACTGATATTTACACTGAGGGCAACCGGATCAATTCCCAGTGTCCCCCTTTCAAAAAATAGATAAATATATGATCTAGCATTAGTCCAGAAGTTGTAAAATATTTTTTTTTTAATAAAATACACGAGATTTATACATTGTAAGGCCATATCTAACATTACTTAAATATTTTCCAAACAAGAGCCCAATACCCATGACCCCTACAGATTTCCATCGGTGAATCAACTAATATAATTAAGAAAAATGATATATACAAGTGTCAAATTCACAATATTTGCACAAGTCATTTATCAAAAACTAAACCCTACCAGAAAAAGGTAAATATATATATATATATATATATATATATATATTGTAAACGGGATCTACATTTCTACAAAATAATTTGTGCAACGCTTGGACGTTTGAAACTTCTACCTAGCACTACTCACAATTAAAGAATATAAAATTTAAGGCCACCTTTGGATCAGATTCCAGCAAATTGAGTATTTTAGGTTAGGCTTGAAAAAATGAAAGACAATAAGGTTGGGAGAGATTGGCCTAGAAGTTCATGAATAATGAAAGAGTCTAGATAACTTCTTTATACATAGGGAGTTGCTATTTATATTAAGAGTTTGGGGGATGGATTGTATTTGTCTTTGTAGGTCCTTTATTCTTTCTATTATTTATTTTGTCAAGTCCCTTTAATACAGGAACGTGGTCTTTGCGTGGCATCATTAATGTATCATGTAACTTGAATGATGGTGTCATTAATACGACGTAATTTCCTAATTTATATTATTATATATGTGCCTTCAGTAGCTTATTAATGTAGTCCTATCATAACATTAATATCTCTTCTACTTCTCGTTCACTTGAGCAAGCATTCGAGAGTGTGATGCCATTTGAAGGAGATCTAAGGTGGTAAGTCCTACCTTCTGTGTCGTCTGCTCTTGTATGAAGGTCGCATCATGAGATATTCCTTAGGTCTAGACCCTTCGTTCATGGATTCTATCGAAGTTTTGAATGGATTGAGCTAATAGGTCTACTTATTTTGAATTGGGTCTTTTTCTCTTATCTCCTATCATTCCTCTTGGTCTTATTACTCGGCCGGAAAGGAAGAAATTCCCTTATGTTATAAAACTAAAAAGAAAACTACTACTATTGTAAGAAAAATATAAAAGAAACTCTTAAGAACTGAAATTTTCTTTCTCTTTCTATATTTTCTTATGAATTTCATAACAATTAAAACTCATATTTATAGGCTTTAAAATTATTATGCAAGTTACTGTGCAAGTCACTATGCAGAATTTAAAATAATAGTGGTGAGGTCATTCACATAATTTTAGTAGTGGGACAGGGGCGGCTGCATACTCCTAATTAATTCATAACACTCCCCCTTAAATGACCACCCATAAAGAATCTGTATCGTTAAAACCTTGCAAAGGAAAAATCCAGTGGAAAGAAAAACCAATGGCGAAAGAAAAAGAGTACAGTCTTCTTATGTATCCACAAGTACTTTAAGATTGCCTCATTAAAACCTTGTAAAGGAAAACCCAGTGGGATAAAACCTTAGCGAAGGAAAAAGAGTACAATCAGCACAAATTTTCAGGACTTTTACTCTTCCTGGAAAGTGCATGACGATAGTTTTTGAGTCTTCACATTTTAATATTCTGCACAATTTTCTTGAATATCGCAGTTGGTGATGCCTTCGTGAATAAATCTGCCAGATTATCACTTGATCGTATCTTTGATATATCCTACTTTGATTTTAGTGATATAAGCAGCATTATCTTCGTATAAAATTGTTGAGCTATCAAAATACCACATTTTTCTTGGATATGTTGAGTCATTGATCTCAGCCAAATATACTCTCGACTTGTTTCATGAATTGCAATAATCTTTGAGTGATTTGAAGATGAAAAATAATATCTGGTTGACAAACTTAATAAAAATCTGATACCTGCAGTAATACTTAAACTCCCCCTGATAATATGCGTTAGTGTTTCAAGTAATAAACAAATATGATTTCGGTATATATAACAAGTTAAGAATTCAAACACGATTTCCAACTAAATAATGCATTAGAGAGAGTATAATAATATTTTCATCTAAAATTTTCTCCCCCTCATTCGGCGTTATTAGGGAGAACTTGTTTATATACGGCGGAAATAACATTGGAAACCATCTATGTATGATAAAAGCTGTAAAAGTTTTGAGATTTAATATTATCGGTTCGGCGGAAAATCAAATCCGCTTGACATTGTAGACAAACGAGATCTTGAAGAGATTTGAAGGTTTCGGGTTGTTTAAATATAACCAATTTTACCATTGGTTTACTCCAGCGAAAAGATCTCGCATTCTTCATAGATTCAGTTGTTGTTCATCCAGAACGATATTATGTCTGATAGAAATTCTAATGTCCCAGATTTAAATCACGAACCTTTTATACCTCAATCACTTATATTTTCTCCTGAGACTGTAAACACCATGATAGGAGCAGAGATATATCTTTTTAGTAAATCTGATCCTGAAATTGTTGTAGCATCAAGAACCCTCAGTGCTCAATATGCTGCCTCTCTTACAACCATGTCTCAGAGGCTATTGACGAGAACGAGTGAGGTTGATCATCTTAAAAATCAAATATCTGAGTTGCATCAAACGCTTGCAACTAAAGATAGAAAAAATAAAGATTTAAAACAAGAAAACAAGGAACTAAAGAAACTTGTAGACTGGTATTCTCGTGACCTGAAAACACGAGTAGAAGAGCTGGAACGAGAGAGAGTTCAGATACAAAGTCAACAACAGTAGCTAACGGCAGAGGTTCAGCGTTTACAATAAAATAGGGATAACTGTAATTAATCTCGCTGGCTTTTGAAATTATGCATCCAGCATATCTTGTAAAGTGAGATTTGAAGAGATGATAGTTTGAAATTATGCATCCAGCATATCTTGTAAAGTGAGATTTAAAGAGATGCATCCAGCATATCTTGATAAAACACATGGACATATAGGATTATTCTTAAATCTTCTTTCAATAGATACTTGTTGATTCAATTATACCACATGCGTTCGGATTGTTTTAACCCATATAAAGATTTTTGAAACTTTATAAAGTACATACTCCTAAATGTACTTGGATTAGATGTTTCAAGTATCGTAAATCTTTATATATGTAATAATCTAATGATCCTTATAAATATGCAGTGACTACATTCATTAACTGCATATCTAATCTTTTTGTATTAATCAAATCAATTAAAAATATGAATGTGATTGCATTCATACCAAGGAAATATGTTTCCTCATAATTGCTCTCGGGTTTCTACAGGAAACCTTGTGTGACAAATTATACCGCACAATTTCATTTCGCATTACACTTTCGTATAAATACTTATTTATATCTGACAAATATTACACCTTTTGGTGTTTGGACAATAGGTCCAAATGCATCTCGCTTCACTAACGAGTTTAATTCAGTTTTAATAACTGCTTTCTATTTTGGCCAATCATTTCTACGTCGACATTCTTCAACAATTTTTGGCTCACTTTCTTCATTACTTTTGGTAATATCAAGTGTTATCATATATGTTGTCGACAACAGTTTTATTTCTATCCATAAATTTTCCAGTACTCATGAAATGTATTGAGATCTCATTGTTCCTCTTCAGGGAAAAACATTTCATGAAACACCTCTTCAGGAGGTTTATACTCTTCAGGAGTTATACTCTTCAGGAGTTACCTCTTCAGGAGTTACACTCTTCAGGAGTTACCTCTTCAGGAGTTACACTCTCCAGGAGTTACCTCTTCAGGAGAATTAAAAAATACGGTCTCTTCATGAGCACTGATTTTTTTTTTCTTATGCACCAATAGGTTTTCAACGCTTCAGGTGTATCTTAGACTCATTTATTGCTGTTTTAACAACTCGTCCTTCAGGGACTTCAATTCTTACTTAAGCATTAACAGCAGTAATATATGATTTTACAACACTTTTAGTGTTAGTAAATACATCATGTAATTGATTTGCAACACTTTGCAGATAGATAATCTTATGAAATTCTGGTTCACATTTATTTGTAAGAGAATCAAATTTAAACAAGGCTTTATTATTCCAAGTAATTTCTTGTCGTGCTTCAGGCACTGATATTTCATTATTTCAAAACATGATGAAATATTAATAAACTTATATATAAAAACTTAGTATAAATAAATTAAGTGCTTGGCCGTACAACAGATACGTGACTACTGTTTAGTCATATTATATTTATGACAAACATCTTCATCTTTTTATGAAGAATTATTCTGAGGGCCTTTACCCTTCTCTGAGTTGGATCACTTCTAGTGATACGATATATTTTTATCATCTTTAGTGTTGTCGCTTTTGGGACCAACACTTCTATAATTTTTCTACCACGTCTACGCCCTTAATTTCTTTGAAATGATGCACCGTTTACTTCTAGGAATTATGTAAATTTGATATTATTAATAAGATGTAACTGGTGTAACAAAAACTCATTATTTAGCTCAATCACTGGAAGACAAAACAAAAGTTCAGAATATTTGTTGAACTTTCACTCTCGATATTGCTACTCCAGGAGCACATTCGAGATATGAAAAATAATGTCTTCTTTTATATATCATCAACAGTGACATTTTCACTGCATAATTTTAATATTGAGCTGATTTTAAAGAGTGCAGAATATTCAATACCACTCTTAAAATCTTGCAACTTCAGGTGTAATAAATCATAATTATCTTTTGAGAGGATTACATCTTCTGGTGCTTATATCACTCTCTTAATTCATTTCACACAGTAAGATGATTTTTCATCATGAGATACACAGCACGGTCCTTTAGGGACACATGGTTTTCTTCTATGATTGTATCTTTCAAGTTCATCATTATATCCAAATAGATCTCATCAAGAATCCTGGATAAATAACATTTTTCATAAATGTCAATAGTAATAAATCTCAATATTTGACATTATATTACAAAAATAAATCTATGAATTTAAGAAATATATTCACATTATCATGAGAATAAAAATAAAATTTTATCAAGTAATATTCAGTAATATTACCTTTAATATTTATATCAACGACTGCAAATAATATATTGAAAAACTTACTTGAAGTAGAAGACCACTAGCTTCACTATCGGTAGAATCTCGTGCTGATAATGTGTTATAAAACTAAAAAGAAAACTACTACTATTGCAAGAGAAATATAAAAGAAACTCTTAAAAATTGAAACTTTCTTTCTCTCTCTATATTTTCTTATGAATTTCATAACAACTGAAACCCATATTTATAGGCTTTGAAATTACTATGCAAGTTACTATGCAAGTCATTATGCAGAATTTAAAATAATTGTGGTGAGGTCATTCACATAATTTTAGTGGTGGGACAGAGATGGCTGCCGACTTCTAATTAATTTATAACACCTTACATGATATTTTGAAAAAAGAAATTTCATTATAATCAAAATCATTTTAGATGGTATCCTAAACTATGTTTCACGTTAAGTACACAATTGTGGGTTTGTTAGGATATATTCCATCTCAAAGAGTAAATCTCGTGATCTTATTTAATTATTTTTATTGTTAAAAAAAATCCAATTTATTTTTTAAGAAATGCTAAATTACTTTTTAAAATTTCTCAAATAAATCTCTCGATATTAACAAAATGATATTTTACTTAATTATTAAAAATTATTTTTTAATGATGTTGTGAATTTTTTTTCTTTTTTAAAAGATATTTAAGAATAAAAAAATAAAAAAAAATATGTACTTCTGTAGACAAATTCGAGTTATATTCTTTGAAAAATGTAGCACTACTCATTTTTTTCATGAATTTGAATTATGAATATCTTCATATAAAATGAAAAAAATACCATAATATCTTAAACGAATTAGAAGTATATATTGTTGTCTAATTTAGTCAAAGAGCTTCTCAAATATCGAAGAAAGAGAGACAATTTTGCCATAATTTATAATGGAACCATCTCATTTTGTTCTCATTGTTGGGTTCGATTGAGACTTTAATTTAATATGATGTGTTCCTTCTTTTGTCCCGAGCTGAGGACATGCTGTCTGGTGATGAGTCTGTTGGAGTGGAAAGAAGAATATGAGAGAGTAGCATGTGCGAGCGGCACGTGGTTGGACAGTTTTATTTTATTTTTTGAAGAAATGGCAGTACAAATTTGGTAAAACAGTCTAGTATCGTGATGGTGACGCGAAAAAATCAATATGAGTACCGTTATAGGAGCCGAGAATAGGGAATTGAAAGCATGTGAGATTTTTATTTAGAATCAAAGTAGTCATGTATTGTATCCAACCGCCAAATTTTCTCAAGAATAATTATAGCTCATAGATAAATATATAAAAAAAAAAAAAAACTTGGCCATGTGCCACGTGGGTTCCTCCATCAGTGGACAAAACGTGAAGACAACGATGGAAATTTACTATTGAGATAATGCGATGTGAATGACAAATTGGACCTTAAAATACAGTGTTTGGTTGGGTCTTTGCGTTCGTAGTAAAAACTTTGATTGATTTTGCTGCCATTCAATCAAACGTTGAAAATGGTAGAGAATGGAGAGTGGCAGCCAAACGCCTCTTTAAAGGCCAATGGGTGGGCCTGGGTAGCTCTCATTTAGAAATTAAATATATATATATATTATTATTATAGAAATTTTTTTTTAAAAACATGCTAAGAAGAAACTACATTCAAAAATATTTATTTACATAAACAGTAATATGAACAGTAATATTACTATTCATATAAGTGAGCGCTCTTAAATGTGCCTTCTCCTCGTTATTTTTTATATAATATATTTAATATGACAGCAAAACATACTAACCTTCTAATAAATAAATAAGAAAAAAACACCCCCCAGAAATCCTCCTACCTTCCAATAATAGGGCTGAAAACT
The DNA here is from genome assembly GCA_036898215.1 of Platycarya strobilacea. NCBI lineage: Eukaryota > Viridiplantae > Streptophyta > Magnoliopsida > Fagales > Juglandaceae > Platycarya > Platycarya strobilacea. The sequence goes on along the minus strand of CM072545.1, from coordinate 57,201,515 downwards.
TGAGGGATGAACACACACTTTCAGTAGTAATGGAATTATCGGTTGTGATAATTTTATGTTCATTTGTGTAGAATTGATGACGTGGCAGAGTTTCATTGGCGACTGTTAAAAGCCTAAGTAGTCCTCATTATTATATGATATATTTTAAATGATCGACACATAAAAATATTTAAAACCTATCGTATTAACAAATAAGGCTAGTAATGACACAATTTTAGAACAAAAATTAACGTTACTGATCTATTTATTATCGAGATTCAAGCAAGTCTCCCTCAAATCAAAACTATATATATTAAATTTCAAAGTATTGTGAAGCAATTGTGAAGCATTATTAATTGCAAGTGTCGAGTACTAAAGGGGCCAATTCTGGCTGGTTGCGTGCTTCAAACATGTGTCGGTAGGACTAATTACAAGGTTATAATTCAAAATCTCCCTCCCACTCCCCTCCTTCAAAAAAATTAAAAAATTAAAAATATCATAGTTTTAAATTCAAACATTTCCATCCACAGATGTCGGTAAGCATGATATGTATGCGAATGCAAATTACATTCATAACCATTAAGCTGTTATGAAATCTCATGATGGGAACCTGTTGCATTTGGATAAGGATGTTGATGTCGTCCGCTGATGCTATACGGTTGTGGCCATGCATAGGATGGGGCTGAATTCCTCGGTAGCCAGTAGGCTTTATGGTCCCAAGTTGGTGTCATGCGCCCCACACAACCCCTCCCCCCCCCCCCCCCAAAAAAAAAAAAAACAAAAAAAACATATCATTTTTCTGCTCTTTGGTACGCTAAGGATAAAGGATATTAAGGATTGAAACCGGGCAGAGTTAAAGAGATAAACAAATAAAATAGGTTTTGCAATATTTTGAGCAATATTCAATACTTAATAAAATATAGTTTATAGTTATTTATGTATCTACTTCTTCTCTCTCACATTGAGTCTATTACCTCATTTTCCACGAAGAATAATTGGAGCCACTAGGATGAAATCGTGAGGCTGTTATTCCCTGCGCAGCTTCAATGGATCGAACCGCGGGTGGAGTCCGTTGAGAGAAAAACTGGGCTTACACTATTATAAGCCCATGTTTAAAGCCTGCAAACCCAAACGGCCCAAAGCTGCTGTCTGGAATCATATATCATAATCACACCATCACTTAAAACGCAAAAATTTAATTATATCCCTCTTGTTTCAAATGTTGCTCTAAAAAACCAATGTTACAGTGTTTGAACCGTATAATATTGGATAGTGATCTGATCAACTTACTTTATATTAAAAAATAATTTTACATATCATCATACAAATACTATTAAAATAATAATAATCGAAGAATGAAAGCACAATTAAGGAACCCACGGTTTACAAATTTGCATTGTCACAACTTAGAAATTATAGTTAAATCATAAAATAAGTTCTGCAATATTTTGAGCAATATTATATACTTAATAAAATATATTTTAAAAGTTATTTATGTATCTATTTCTCTCTCACTTTGTGTCCGTTACCTCATTTTCCGCCACTAGGATGAACCGCGGGTGGAGTCCGTTGAGAGAAAAACTGGGCCTACACTATAAGCCCATGTATAAAGTCCGCAAACGCAAACGGCCCAGAGTTGCTGTCTGCAATCATCTATCACACCATCACTTAAAACGCACAATTTTAATTATATCCCTCCTGTTGCAAGTGTTTGAACTGTATAATATTGTATAGTGATCTGATCAGCTTACTTTATATTAAAAAATAATGTTACGTGTCATTATACATATAGTATTAAAAGAACAACAGTCGAAGAATGAAAGCACAATTAAGGAACCCAAGGTTTACAAACTGCATTGTTACAGCTTGAAATTATAGTTATACATTACATTGAAAAAATGCCTATGCACAAGTAAATTCTATGAACAAGGCAGAACTATTTGGATGCATCCTCCACCACTAATTTCGATGCATCCAGATGATTAATTCGACATGTTCCGAGAAGAACTTCTGGGAGCTCCTCCTCCGTGTTGCCCTGCAATTTTTATTTTATTGGGGTTATGGCAAAGCAAACTTGCCCAAAACATTTCACCAAATCACTGCACCTCATGCCTCTAGTTTACTTCATATCTCATAAACTACATATCAGGAATTCAATGGAAAGTTCAGTTCTTTTTTCTCTATTATCTTTTTAAAATTTTCTGTAGACATATGTTCTAGTGTCAGTTCTTTTGCATTGAATGTTGTTTGTTAATAAATTACCTGAAAGACTGATGTGATTTATCTATGACCTGAACGGTTGCATGTGTAGTGAATGATTTGACTTTTTACCTGTATTAAAAATGCCATTTCTATGACCAAATTGTTCAGGTATCCAAGAACAAGACTGACCACTCCCCTTGCCACTGTTGAAGATCCAACATCGATTACAAGCTGGTTTCGGACACAATGTAAGGTTAGCATTTTAGCACAAAACTACTGGCCAAAGAACATCTAAAAACGGATTCTGATAAGTTGCATTCCATAGTGTCAAGATCACTTAATTTACCTCAAAATAGTTTTTCCCACGAATATAGTGTAGATCGAGTGCTTGACCGATCAAACATGCTTTCTTCCCAACGCTCTGTTTGACTATCCATGATCCCTGATTAATTAATTGAAACCAATGCAAAATCTGAGGAACATGGCCACCTAATACCACAATATTGGTTTTTAAGAACTGTAAAAACTGTATGATTTCTTACTAACCTTTGAAATGTAAGGTATGAGCTTGAATCTTGAATTCCTAAAGGCATCATCTCCATTGACAAAAGCGTGTAGCAACGAATTGTCTTCTAGAGGAGTCTTCATCATGTAATATAGAGCCAGGGTATACATGGTTGGACCTGGGACCTGATCCATAGTATGTAGTAAAACTCTGAATCTTGATGATGAAGATGACCAATAATTTGAATCAAGCTTACCTGTATGTTGACAATGAAGAAAAATTCGGGTCCACCTTGTTCTGCAGACTTCTGGATGAATCAATACTTTTTATGAGAATGACTACTTTTCAATCATTTGCCTTCCTTTCATAAAAATGTGCATAGAATTTGTAGAAATGCTCATTATACATTAGCTCTTAATAATTAAAAATCACATAAAATGAGAGTTCAGACCTGAATGATACTACCAGGCCGGCCACCAAGACCAACTTCTTGCCTGTCAGATCTTAGCCAATCTGCACCAACCATTTGCATCAAGGTGCCTTTTGCCTTAATCTGGAGGGAGAAATTTATTTAGTCCAAGACAGAAAATAATGAAACTGAGAGTTTCATTTCAGAACAGAAAACATTGACATATAGATAGCCTGAGCCCCTCTAAATTAGTAAGATAACTCTTGTGTATAAGAAAATGGATGTCATATTTACATTTTTAGGTAGGAAAAGGTGAGTGGAGAATGAACCTTACTAAAGCAACACAGCTCATGTCCCACTTGTTAGACCTATAACCATTCTTTGATACCAAGAGTGATGATCATAAAATTTATACTAATATCACAGCACACATAATGAAAAGCCATGGGTTGGTTTTGGAGCCCTTGAAGGTCTAAAGTCTCTTGAAGCCTTCTAAGACAGCACCATTCAACTCAGCCAGAGGGTAAAACGGGGGTGAGGTTAAAATACATATGTTTTTAGGCGTACGATTTTAATATAGGTGAATATTGATTCTTGTTATGAACTATTCACACCATCAGTTTCTTTGCAAACAAGAACTAGAACTGAAAGGGATACCTTTTTATGGTCTTGTAAATAACTTTCTCCACGTATTAGAAATGAAGAAGGATCAGCTGCTGCCCAACTGCAAGGTAAACTACAACTTGGGTCTTTCTGCAGAGTGGCTCCATAAGAGCATCGTGCTCCATATTCCCTGGCCAGATCTTGTAAGTCCATATACCCTTTCTTCTGAACTGCACCATAAGGGAGTTTTCAATTAATTTCTTAAGCATAGAATAATCCAAACAAGAAATTAACACAGGTCCCACCCCTCAATCATGTTAAAATTAATTGTCGACCATAATGAGACTCACCTGCAAAATCATGCAATTTTTTTACAAGACTGGCTGCTGATGGCATTTTGGGCTGGTATTTATTCTGTACACAGTGTAGAAAATATTTCAACAAACAAGAATTTACACTTGTTCAGAACAACAATGTAGTTGGTTAGATCGGAAAACAATAGAAATTCACATGGAAATATAAGTGCAAAATGATGATGAAGCAACTCATGTGCACTAGAAAATAAAGGAAAGTAGATCTCTACCGTAAAGCTTAAAGACCACACATAAGATAAAGCGCACAATACTGGATTAATTCAACCCCAAGTTCTCACTGGGAATGAACAAGCAGATGTCCACCAAAATCAAGTTTACCAAGTCTCTTCCCTAGAACAAACTGCGTATCTTTCATTCTCGAGGGACATAAAAACCAACCATTTCTTCATCAAGATTTTCAGTTGCGTCCATTTTAATACAAAAAGGGAGATTTTTTATCCTTGCCTTTCGGAGCAGTCTTTAAGTTACTTTTTTTTACTAGCCTAAAATAAAAATGGCTCAAATTTCTTATTGAATTAGCATTCTAAATATTATCCCGACACAGTAACAAGTATGCATTTTATTAAACACAATGCATTCAGTCCAGTCAAGTCATCAAGGATCACCAGAAAAAGATCATAATGTCGGAGGCCAAAATTGAAAAACATAATTGCTAAAAACAAAATTTGATAACCATGAGCTAAAATGTAGACCTAGAAGAATGCTTTTCTGATTAAAAAAAAAAAAGCACAAATGGTTGTTAAAATGGTTCTATTATATAACAACTAGAGACATATGTTAAAGCTCAATAGTTGTCCTAGCCATAATTTCGAAATTCTCCGCTGTTATCAGCATAAAAGATGCATGGACTATGAACAAAACACAAGTAAGGAGACTGATAAAAGCAAAGTCCAAGTATGTTCAACTACTTCTGGAAATTAAAATTTAGTTTTGGTGATTAGCAAGTACCATAGAGTGCTCTTCTGTAATAAAGCCAGAAGGCCTATCATTCTCAAAATTGTCAGAGTCTGCTGGTTCAGAAACATCAAAGAACTCATCGGCGGCATCATTCAGCCCCATTAAACTTGGACGGCCAGAACGTGGTATTTCTACCTCATCTTCTACGGAAACAGCCTCCTCAATCTTCCCTGTTTCTTCTGGGCTCTGAACTTCAGTTTTTATGTCCTCTTCCTTACTCTGGGACAATCCAACATCACAGTTGAACTCTCCAGATGAGAATTCAGAGGAGTAATTTCCCGCTTTGGCTCTGAAAAGTTCCCTCAATGCTGAAAATTGTATAAGAAAAGTGCTCCCATTTTTATGTAAAACAAGACACAGAAAAGCAACAAGTAACAAAAAGTGCAATTCTTTTCAAGTAGTAAGAGGGTACCCGCGATTCTCTCAAGCATAGCGATAGTTATGGATCTTGCAGATGATGGGCGCAGATATAATTTCCAGAACTTCCAATTGATAGCAAGCATGTGCTTTACAAGAGACTGTTTCCCTTGGTTCACAGGAGTTATCACATATCCTCCACCTGCAATAGTCTCCTATTGTTCAATAATACACACATATTTATGTATACATGTATATGTGTGTATCTGGTATATACGTATATACATATGTACATCTGCAAAATAAATTCTTTATAGAATCGACAAGGTTATTGTTAAAGTAAAAATTTCTGGGACAATATGTTGGAACCTCGGATTCATGCATGTTTGAAGAGAGTGAAAAAGTTGATTTCTATATTCCTCACCATAAAATGTGAGATATGACTGAGAAAAGAAAATGGCCTATCATAGTTTCTGCCTTTCTGGCATCAGCCAGAAAATATTAGTACAAAATAAGATAAAAGGACATGCTTTGGTTTAGCTTCCAAATTAACTTGTTGAGAGAGGGTTAAAGGATTGAAAAAAGTGAAATAGAATTTTCTTGTATAATTAATTAGCATAAAAATGTTTAAAATTTCAAATTCAAGGCATTACTTTTAAGACAAGCACGAACATAGCCTCTTTGTGGTCGACACTTCTTGTGAAACACAGAATGATATAGAATTACTGCAATGAAGCAAGATAAGAAGGGTTAGAACTTGAGATAATATATACAATAATGCCTCCAAAGCTTCATATTGTATTAAAAAGCTTCAAAAAATTATGACCATATGTGCCATCATCCTCTCTTCTCCAATAGCGTCTCAAAAGTAAATCTCTTCGCCTCATCCCCCTGCAAACCTTGACGTGTTACCAACAGAAATAATCTAAAGAGAATCCTCTTGAATTAGGTTCCAAATCTCACCAAGGTAGCCAATCACTGTATAACTGCTTCCGAATAATATCTGTGTGACCGTCAAGGTGCTCAACCACACTGCCCTGGTAAAAACAGAAGTCCCATCTGCAAGACACTCGGTAATTTTACCTCTGGAATGAGAACAGCCCATCATCAGGAAAAAAAAAACAACAACTGCAACTGAGTTTAGATTATTTCTAGGACAAGCTGGACCGAAGTAAGGATTCCATGTCGCCAAAATTTTAATGTCGGAAGATATAGTTAACATTTTAGTGTTCTTACTCTGATCTCGAGGGACCAAGAGACATAAGAGTCTGGAAAATGGCCTCTGAAGTTCCATCAATCACACCAACTGCCATTATTGCTGGATGATCATCCCAATGCTGACAAAAGAAACATTTGTCAGACAAATATATTGATTCACATAATTAATGAGTAGTGCTCAAAAGAGAAACATACCTTCCCACGGGAATCCCAATCTTTTGCTTCTTTGAAAAGCCGTAATCCTACAACAAGTAATGAAATTTTGATACATATGCATGTAAGTCTCAAAAGCCAATACAATAATTATATCTTACCATTATGACAACCAAAAATTTTCCATGGTGAGGGTGCAATTACATCCGATGTCATTGCCTCCACGTACATAGATGAGCAAATAGTCGATTCTAAAGAATGCTTATGAACTTTCTCTGAACCACCTAATCTGCTGTGAGAAAGAAATTAGTGGATAGAAGGAGCACAAATTCTAAAACTTTTCCGTTGATAGAACATGGTGTTATCTCATGCTTTTATCTAAAAAAAATTCACACACCCAAAAATCCTTAAAGGCAGAGAATCACATAAAAGAGAACTCATGAAAATATAGAAAGAAAAGGAAAAAAAAAAAAAAGAGGTTCTTATCCTGTTTTTCTTATTCAGACAAGTCAAATATCTATTAGATAAGTAGTTCATATCTATTAAGTTACATGCAAAGTGCACTTGATATACCTTAATGGTAGGCACTTCCTCTTTGATGGATTTGGGCACTCCTGAAAATGCAGTAAAACACAAGGCTTTCATAAGAGAGCAACCATTATAATAATATGTTACAGGTTAAGATTTTGGAACCTTTGACGTGGCATCTTGCAAGGACTGTATCCATTTTGCTGCTTCTTCTGAACTACTTGCTCCCAACTATAGAGTTGAAACCGTAAGGATCAAGTAAATATATGGTAAAGTCAATATATATTTTGGAATCGGGGTTTAGCATACCTTCAGCTGATCACTGTGATTGGAGGTATTATAAAGTGTGAAAATAAAGATTACCTGCAGGTTGCATGTAATTTTATAAATTAAATTTTGATAAAACTTTATCATTTGTAGGGCTATAAATATGTTTCTGAAGTTCATACTTTTCTATTAATGGTCTCTCTTCCATTGTCTGAAACTCGAATGCAGAAGTCTATCATTGCACTTCTAACTGGCTCCTGAGTTAAAAAGAAAAAAATAATAATGAAAAGGAATTAACATTCAGTTAGTACCTCAATACCGTCTTGGTTGAAATTGCAAAATCAATGACCCCCTTTATACTGCTAATTATAAAGGTTAAATAGTTGGATGATTAGTCAAATTATGAAACTTATGTTACAGAGTTCTAGTTATCCACACAGTATCAAACAGTAGCAGTTTCAAGATTTCAATGCTGTTTTCCAAAATCTTTCTTGAGTATAGTATGCACCAATCATGTGCTAATCATTTCAAGTTTTACTTCCATCCCTTAGTCTCTTCAACCTCCTAAAAAGCCCCCATTTCATTTGAAACTTCATCTCTTAGGTTGATGGGATCCTTTATATTTGCCACGTTAATATAAGACCTCAATTGATAAATAATAACCAAATGGGGAAGTATTATCCCAAGTCAAATTACAAGCACTGGGCAAATATAGCACCAATCATGTAGTAATCATTCCAAATTTGATTAGTTCCATCCCTCATGTTTCTTCAGCCTCCTAAAAAGCTTCCATTTCGTTTGAAACTTCATCTTTTAGGTCGATGGGATCCTTTATATTTGCCACGTTAATATAAGACCTAAAGTGATAAATAATAATCAAATGGGGAAGTATTATCCCAACTCATATTACAAACACGGGGGGATTCGTGGGTTGCTTTCAAGTTCCTCAGCCTTCCACAAATTTTAATGCTTTAGTTTACTGTCCAGCAGCAGAAGTTTAATAATTTATCAATAAACCAAGTGTACTGATATTGAGGTTTGGGCTTTAAAACATCCAACAAGAGATCCCAGGACAAATTTGAGTAGAGGCTTTACTTCTGCAAAATGCTACTCTCAAGTCAAAAGAAATTCAAAAGATCCATGTAAAATGTTTGTGGCAGAGTCAGGGATCAATCGAAAAAGAAAAAGAAAATAAAAGAAAGCAATGCCTCCCCAAGAACCTCCTAAATTCCTTATTTATTTCCTTCAGTTTTGCTAGATAATTACCTCTTCATTCTTTATGAGGTAAAAACATCACCCAGAAATCAAATAGCGTATTGCTACCAAAAATAGAAAATATATTTTTTTTGATAAGTAAAATAGAAAATAAAAATAATGCCCAAAAAAAAAAAACCCACTATTCAATACAATTCATACAAGGACATAGAATTAAACAAAGGTAAATCCTTCTAAATACAATATAGATTACCAAGATTATAAGTCAAGCAATCAAAGAAAGAAGAACTACAAGTATTTTCAATAAATAAAGCAGGCTCCTTCGATTAAAAAAAAAGTTCTCATCAATCTCACATGACATAAAGATTAACCATAATTGAAATAACATCAGATTACGCGATTGGTCACACAATGCCGTACGTGAATATGGTGATCCAATTTATTGATTCTCTTCAGAATGAGAGAGAGAGAGAGAGAGATTTATCCATTATATACAATCAAGACAAACGAATTCCCCATATAATTTCTAGTTCTACAACGGGTTCTTCAAGAAATTAAAATAAAAAATAAAAAATCTTACTAGTGCGCCAAGAGTTCCAGATTTACCATAGAAAAAACAGAAGGAAAATAAGAATATAAAATAAAAAAATGGATTACCTCTCTCTCAGAGGTGGGTGTCGTTTTGTAACACCTGAGGCAATTGCCTTTGAGAGTGAAGTACCTCTTGCGTGAGTATTGCAACCCAAACCGATTGAGCCGAATGAGATAAAGCCATCCTTCCATTTTCACATCGGTTTGTGGGCTACCCATTTGCGAGAATCACACAATGACGACCTCACGTTGTTCAAAATATTGAACCCATCACAGATCTTTATGTCTTCTTGGTAGGCTCTTGTACCAGTACGTATATATATATTGTTTCATGCATACATCATGCTAAAAAGAAAGAAAGAATTATAAGAAAAAAGATTGTGAATGGAAAGGTAGAATGATCCTCTGATTCCACCAAATGGAATCAGAGAACCAATAGCGGGAAAGTTCAGTCCTGGATTTTTCAGGCACTGCCTTCGTATTTCTTTTGCTTTCAAACTTTTTCCTAAGCTTTCCCCTCCTTTCCCGTTGGAAACAACTGATTTTGGCGTGTATTATGTATACGAGACAGATTTGTTGGAATTACAATATCACCCTTTTATGATTTTATTATAGAGTAATTCTACCTACAATTATAAATATATAATCGTCCATAATTATTTTAAAAAATAATAAAATTTATTATTATAATACTAATATATATATATATATATATTATATATAAATCTCTTTTTTTTTTTAATTTTTTAAAATAGTTATGCGAGGGTATCAACACAATTGCATATATACTTTCCCTTCATCATTAAATTACGAACCGGAGTGTTTTTGGAACTAAAAGCAAAACAAAATTCGATGCTTGGAGCCAAAGATTATTGGGTGAATTCTGTATCTGTTTACCCTTTTTCTGAAAAAATAAGATATCGCTATCTATAGATATAACGAAAACAATATAGTAAGGAATTCGTAGTCTCAACTTTCAACCGTTGTTAAAACATATAATTTTTTTTTTAAAAGAAAAATCATGTCAAATAAAATTGTACAATTTAAGGTGCATGTGTTTACAATTCCAACTATAGAAATAAAGGATGGCATGATTATTTAATTTTCTAAATTAATACAGGATATAAAGATGATATATTTCATTCAAAATGGTAAAAGATTTGCATATATGTAGGTGTGTTTCCAACTTGTAAACACCACAGAGTAGCATTAAAAATGATTACCATAAACATCATCATCTTTTTTTTGTACTCATGATTAATCATAAACAATAATTATCCTTTGAATTTTTAATTTTATTTTTAATTTTTTTTGTAACATTTTGTGAAATGGTAAGAAGAGAGATATAACTGCCGCACAGTCCATTAGAATGGAAATGCTATTGTTTTAAAAAAAAAAAAAAACTTAGAATAGAACTTTTGTGGGCTATGAAAGCGCCCATCCGTGGATGGTGACCAATCTATTAATCCCTCCCATTCCCTTCCACCAAACTTTGCTAAAATCTATGATATGCTTCTCTGGCTTTCTCTTTCAGAGCTTTTACCTAGTCAAACAAAATGGGCAAAACTCTCATCTCTCTGTCTATATATCCCTTAAATAGGTTTTCTTGCATTATAATTTATGTCCTAGGTAGGTTTTCTTGTGTGGATTGTATATATCCTAGGTAATTAGCATTGGTTTCTTGTTAAAGAAGGTGTTTTAAAAGGAAAATTTGCAGTTAGGACAAGGTCTAAATCAGGAACATAAGCAATTAGGAATTAAGAATATTTTTTAACAGTAGCTAATAGACTATCTTTAGCATATATTCTTAATATTATATAAGTGTTTACATTAAGCTTTATTTGAGATATCTTAGAGCTTGTTTGAGGTTACGTTTTGAATTTTAAAAACTACTTTTAAATAGTGAAAAATATTTTTAAAAAAATGATATGCTTAGTAATTTTATAAAAAAATGTTTTAATCAATTAAAAAAGTCGAAAGTCTACTTTTTTTAAAAGTATCAAATTGAAGTTTTTATCTAAAATTTTTGTGAATAACTGTATATTTAAAAAAGATTATTATAACTAATTTTAAAAACTTTTTAGATACATGTTTACCAAATAATAAATAATTTTTAAAATATAGAATTTTTTATTTAAGTTATAAACTATAAGTTATAAGTTATGTTTTTCACTTTAATTCTAAACATGCGTCTTAACATTCTATGATTATTCTCTTCTTTCAACCCCACCAAACAAACGATGAAAGAAGTAATAAATATAAAAGAAAAAAAAACTAAATTACTATTTACGTGTTGACAGAATGATATATAGAAACTGGTGTGATTACTAATATTAAGGGCTCTTTGTCTGTACTCAAGATTTCTTTAAACCCAAGTAGTCTAGCGGCGCCAACCCACATCATTGATTCATTGCCATTGGTTTAGTAAGTTAAATTAGCTGTGAAATGAACCTTTCTTTTGTGTGGAATATTTCCTACTTTCAGCTCTGAGGTTAGAAGATGTAATCCATTACAATGCAACGAGCACTTAAGCTAGCTAATGATCATAGCGTGTCTGAGTTTGTCTTGATTATTTCTGTTATTTTTCGCCCTATCTACTCCGAAACTATATATTAGAAAACTAATGGAATGGAGTTATGGGTGACAGAACAAGCCCTCATATTCAGTTTTTTGGTAAAGGTATGGCTGATCTGCAACGATGGAATTATCAAGAAAATAGGAAGATGACATAGGCGGGGGCGGAGCCACGTTGGGGTCCCACCCCTCTCCTAATAAAAAAAATATAATATATATTTTTTCTTAAAGAAAAAAAAATGTTGGCCTCCTTTATAATATTTTTTTTATGATTTTATAAGATAATATTAATTTTATTTTACGTTAATTCCCTCTTTAAAAATTATCTTGACCCTCTTTATAAATTAATAATCTAATTTAAAAATAAAATACATCTTATATAAAATAAAATGATATAATAATATTATGACATATTTTTATTATAGATAAAAATAAAAATAAAAAAGAAATTTGATAATTTCTAATGTATTTTTAATATATTTTTATTATGATGGCATGTTCTTGATATATTATATACTTTTTTAATATATAAATTATATTAAATATATTTTATTTTTATTGTAAATCTTACTATCAGATTGTTCCATATCATATAAAAAATTGTATATCAAAATAAAAAAACATTTTATATATTTTATTTTAGATTTGCTTGACTCTCCCTAAAGCAAATATTTGGCTTCGTCACTAGACATGTGAGATTGAAGTGCATGATGCTTATGTATCATTTCACTAGTTTTTTGGCCGGACTATTTTAGGAAGGGTGACGCTGGGGCCCGGTCCGGTTGCCCCCAGCATCAAAAGCAGTCCAACCAATAAACACAATAAAAAATAAAAATAAAAAATATAATAAAATGAAAAAAATACAATAAAGAATTTAATAAAAAAATAAAATAAAGAAAGCACAATAAAATAATAAAAACATATTAAAAAACACAATAAAATAATAAAATGATGATGATTTTAAAAAAGGATTTGGCTCTCAGCCGAACGGAGTCGCTGTCGGTGGCAGTGGTCGACACTGCCCATGCCATCAGGACCAGCTCTCTCCGACGACCTCACCCCTGCAACGGCGATCCCCGACGACCTCCCATCTTTTCCCGGCAACTTTAAACTCGAAATAGATTCTAACGACAATAGGGCGTTGGTGACTGTTTTTCTTAAGGGGGGCAGCCGGACTGGCCCCCAGGAAAATCCTTTTAGGAATTTGACAAATTTTAAAGAAGGTTAAACTTCCCTCAAATTTAGGAAACACATACACCTAAAAAATAAATACGTACACACTGTTAGAGATATTGCCGAACATTCCCAAAGATCATAATATGTTAGTTTATGTTTCATAGTTGTTGAATATTAGTTGCACTATGTTAAGTAAATTTTGAGAATAGTGGGCTTGTTACTATTTTGAATAGTTTCCACATTTATTGTCCACTACTACTAAAGTGGCCTGTCATGTAAACTTTTATATATACACTTTAATAAAACACGTTTTTGGCATCTTGTCAAGACATATTTTTCCATAATATTGTATTCTCTTTCATAATATCAAAGTTTACCAGATGACGAATTGGGGTCCACAGTATTTATTTCATAATAAGGATCAGAAAAAATACTTGCATGCACGTCAGGTAGGGTGTTGAGGAATAAATCACACATTGTCTGTTGACAAAATTTTGGACATGTTTATAAACAATATGTAAACATATCTTATAGAATCGATTTTATGAGATGAGTTAGACCCATAAATTTTTACAAAGCTTCTTGTAATTCTGGTAGCAAAATGTCCAAAAGTTTAATAGTGACATGTTGCATGACTCCTCTGAATATCGACATATAGTCGATGCAGTATAGTATATTACTATTACACGACCTGATATTGTATACTCTATAAATCAGTTATGTCAACATATGCAAGCTCCAACTAGTACACATTGGAAGTCCACCAAGAGGGTTGTTCGTACTGACTTTAGTTTGTATTATCAAACAAGTATTGTTGCTCTGCATGAAGTGTACTGAACTGAATGCTTTTTTGTGAATTGCACATATTTTTATTCTCTCATCCTACAGTTTGGTGCGATAATCTCAATATTATGTTACTAGCATCTAATCCTATCTTTCATTTTAGAACAAAATATATTGAAATTGATTACCATTTTGTTCGAGAATATGTAGTCAACAAAGATGTCATTGTTCATTACATCAATGCTAGCAAACAAAATGCTGACATCTTCACCGAAGGATACACAGCTGATTGATTTTATGATTTATGTGACAAATTCTTGGTCTGTTCCCTACCCTCCAATTTGTGGGATGGTGTTAAGGATATTGTGGAAAAGTATGTCTTGACAAAATGCCGAAAATGTGTTATATTAAAGTGTGTATATAAAGGTTTACATGTCAGCTTACTTTAGTAGCAGTAGCAAATAAATGTGAAAACTATTAAAAATAGTAACAAATCCATTATTCTTGAGATTTATTTAATAAAGTATAACTAATATTCAACAACCATGAAACATAAAACAATATATTAGGATCTTTGGAGATCTTCAACAATACCCTTTTCCCCTACAATTTGGTGCAATAATTTCAGTGTTGTATCACTAGAATTTAAACTTATCTTTCATGTTAGAACAAAATATATTGGGATTGACTACCTAACATGGTAGTCAACAAAGATGTGATTTTTCGTTATGTCAATACTAGTAATTAAATTGCCGACATCTTCACCAAAGTATGTTTCAGCAAGATGCCAAAACCATGTTATATTAAAAGCTATATATAGAAGTTTACATGTTAGGTTACTTTTGTAGAAACAGCCAATAAATGTGAAAACTATTCAAAACATTAACAAACTCACTATTCTTGAGATTTACTTAACAAAGTACCACTAATATTCAACAGCCATGAAACATAAAGCAATAGATTATGATCTTTGGGGATCTTCGGCAATATCTTTTCCTCCTACAGTTTGGTGCGATAATCTCAGTACTATGTCACTAACATCTAATCCTATCTGTTGAACCCAAGGTTTCAAGTTTCATGTAAATCTACAAATGGATTTTGATGATAACAAATGAATCCAAAGAATAAAGGAGTCTCAAGCTCAAGTTGTCCATACAATATAATCAAGCACATCAAGGAAGCAAGCATGAGCAAGAAGGGAACAAGTTCACATTAAAATCATAGAGTAATGTTGTAAATCTCTTAAAAATTCAAAATTAGGATTAAGGCTCAAAATTAATATTTTATCATAAAGCATTAAAATACATTTTCCACATATGCATGAATATTTTGAAAATTAAATTTGAAAATTTTGAAAGATGATTGATTGTCATCTTTCACATGTGCATGACATGATTAAAGGTTTGAACTTTGAAAATATTAAGATGATTGATTGTCATCTTTCACATGTGCATGTTTTATTTGAATATTTTCAAAAGTGGTGGATGATTTTCTTGACTTATGCAAAAGGTAGATGTCTTTATTTGAAAATTTTGAAAAGTAAAGTGTGCTCCTTTTGTCATATGCAAAAAGTAAAAGATTATGTTTGAAATTTTTGAAAAGTAAAGTGTGCTCCTTTTGTCACATGCAAAAAGTAAAAATATTAGATTTGAAATTTTTGAAAAGTAAATGATGATGTTTTTGATATGAGAATCTTTTCAAATTTGAAATTGAAAAATCATTTGCCTATAAATAGCTCACTTGAGTTTTGCAAAATTCACAACAAGAGCTTACACATCTATTGCTAAGTTTTGCATCATTTCTTCAAAGCTCTCATTCTCTCTTTTCTAAAGTTTTGAGTCTTAATTCTTGTTCTTGTTGAGAGAGATATAGGTTGCGCTGTATTGTTTTTATCTCACTCATTGAGGAGTGTACTTTGATAGTCTACCTACTATCAACTCTTGTATTTGTAAAAGGGTGTGTATAACCCTTGTGTGTGTAGAAGATGTTCTACACGGGGAATAGTTAAATCACCAAGTGTGAGGTGATTGGAAGTGTAGAAGGTGTTCTACACGGGAAATAGTCAAGTCACCAAGTGTAAGGTGATTGGAAGTGTAGAGGGTGTTCTACACGGATTCTTTGGAGCGGTGCTGCTCAAAAGTGTAATAGGTTTCTATCTCCACCTAAAGGAGATTGAATAGTAGATTTGGGGATCCTCAAGGGGTAGCTTGAGGCGAGGACGTAGGCAGTGGGGCCGAACCTCGTTAACATATTGAGTTTGCTTCTCTCTTACCTTTACTCTTTATATTTATTACTGTTTCATATTTTATATTTTATTTTATATACTTGATTTATAATTGTTAATTTTTTAATACACTATCTTTCATGCTAAAACAAAATATATTAAGATTAACTACCATTTTGTTCGAAAAAAGGTAGTCAACAAAGATGTCATTGTTCGTTACGTCAATACTAGCAATCAATTTGTCGACATCTTCACCAAAGAACATACAATTGATCAATTTTGTTATTTTCGTGACAAATTGTTAGTCTATTCCCTAACCTCCAATTTGCAAGAGAATGTTAAAGATATTGTGGAAAAGTATGTCTCAACAAGATGCCAAAATCGTGCTATATTAAAGTGTATATAGAAAAGTTTATATGTAGTAATAGCTAATAAATGTGGAAACTATTCAAAATAGTAACAAATTCACTATTCTCGAGATTTACTTAACAAAGTACCACTAATATTCAACAACCATGAAATATAAAGCAATAGATTAGGATCTTTGGGGATCTTTGACAATACCCTCTACTCTTATAGTTTGGTGCAATAATCTCAGTACTATGTCACTAGCATCTAATTTTATCTTTTATGCTAAAATAAAACATATTAAGATTGATTACCATTTTGTTTGAGAAAAGCTAGTTAACGAAAAAGTCATTGTTCATTACGTCAATACTAGCAATCAAATTCTCGACATCTTCACCAAAGGATACACAGTTGATTGATTTTGTTATTTATGTGACAAATTGTTGGTCTATTCCCTACCCTCTAATTTGCAGGAGGGTGTTAAGGATATTTTCGAAAATCTCCAAAGATCCCAATCTGTTGCTTTATATTTCATAGTTGTTGAATATTAGTTGTACTCTATTAAGTAAATCTAGAGAATAATGAGTTGTTGTTATAAAACTTAAAAGAAACTACTATTGTAAGGAAATCTATTGCAAGATAAAAATATTTAAAACTTTTTATGACTCAAGAATTTCCTTTTTCTCTTTTTCTTTTTTCTTTTTTCTTTTTCTTTTTCTTTCTTCCTTTGTACTTGTTTGTTTTTAAAATGAACTCAGACTCTCTATTTATAGAGAGTCTGAGACGAGTGACCATCCACAAGTGGATGGTCATTCACTAATTGGGGGGACAAGAGGAGAAAAGGGGGGCATACAACGCCCCCCATATTTGACTTTCATGACACTCCCCCATGAATGATCATCCATAAAAAATCTGCCTTGTTAAAACCTTACCAAGGAAAAATCTAGTGGAAAGAAAAACCAATGGCGAAGGAAAAAGAGTACAGTATTCTTATGTACCTCAAAATACTTTAAGATTGTCTCATTAAAACCTTTCAAAAGAAAACCCAGTAGGACAAAACCTCAATGAAAGAAAAAGAGTACAATCAGCAAAAGTTTTTAGAACATTTACTTCTCCTGAAAAGTGCATGATGATAGATTTTTGAGCATTCGCATTCTAATGTTCTGCACAATCTTCTTGAATGTCGCAGTTGGTAATGTTTTTGTGAATAAATCTGTTAGATTATCATTTGATCGTATCTGCTTGATATATCCTCCTCTGATTTGAGTGAAACAAGCAGTATTATTTTCGTATAAAATTGTTGGGTTATCATTGATCATGAAAGACCACACGTTTTTTGGATATGTTGAGTTATTGATCTCAGCCAAATACACTCTCTACTTGTTTCATGAATTGTAATAATCTTTGAATGATATGAAGATATGACAGATACATGCAGCTCTATATCCCCCTCCGATATTGTCCTCTTTGACACTTCAGGGCCTTATGGATTAAAATGCATCGGACAAAATAGAGGGAACCCCACATATAAGGCGCTTGACAGACTTAGTAGAAATCTGATACCTGCAGTAATACTTAAAATCCCTCCGATAATATGCGTTATTGTTTGAAGTAATAAACAAACATGATTTCAGCATATATAACAGGTTAAAAATTCAAACATGATTTCCATCTAAATAATGCATTAGAGAGAATATAATAATATTTTCATCTAAAATTTTATCTCCCTCATTTGGCGTTATTAGGGAGAATTTGTTTATGTACGGCGAAAAGAGTATTGGAAACCATCTATATATGATAAAAACTGTAAAAACTTGAAGTCTAATATTATCGATTTGGCGGAAAATCAAATCCGCTTAACATTGTTGACAAACGAGATCTTGAAGAGATTTGAAGACTTCAGATTGCTATTTAAATATAACCATTTTACCATTAGTTTACTCCAACAAAAAAAAAATCTCACATTCTTTATAAATCCAGTTATTGTTCATCCAGAACGATATTATGTCTGATAGAAATTCTAATATCCCAGATTTGAGCCGTGAACTTTTTATACTTCAATCACTCATATTTTCTACCAAGGCTGTAAACACCATAATAGGAACAGAGATATATCTTTCTAGTAAAACTGATCCTAAAATTGTTGCAATATCAACAACCATCAGTGTTCAATATGCTGCCTCTCTTACAACTATGTCTCAGAGGCTACTGATAAGAATAAATGAGGTTGATCATCTTAAAAATCAAATATCTGAGTTGTATCAAATGCTTATAACTAAAAATAGAAATAATAAAAATTTAAGACAAGAAAATAAAGAGCTGAAGCAATTTGTAAACTGGTATTTTCGTGACCTAAAAACACGAATAGAAGAACTGGAACGAGAGAGAGCTCAAATACAAAGTTAACAATAGTAGCTAACGGCAGATGTTCAGTGTTTACAAGAAAATAGGGATAGTTGCAATTAATCTCGCTGGCTTTTGAAATTATGCATTCAGCATATCTTCTAATCTTGACTAAGTTATATTTGAAGAAATGATGGTTTGTCTTGTTTTTATTTCTATTTCTATAAGAACCATATTTAGTTTTATTTAGTTCGCATCAAATTTTCTTCTCATATATATAATTCATCTACATTCTTATTCTAAATTTTCAATGGCTCATCAGTTTCCTTTCAATATTTCTCACGATCAACATATGTGGTATCATTCACCTCAGTTACATGTTGTTCTTGCATCTTTTGCGGGTGCTATATTGCAGCAAGCGAATGATCTGGCTAATAAGTCAGATCGTGAAACTGTTTATGAGTTGGTGACTCTCGGCACTCGATACTCTTCCTCTATTGTTTAATTTTTCCAACCAATTACAATCCAAAAATCGTGAGATTGAGGAGCTTAACGAGAAGGTTTCCGTACTTCAACGACTCGTTCAAGAGTTTGATAGAAAAATTGCAGACTTAAAGCAAAAAATTAAGGATTTAAAATTCTTGCTTGCCTCTTCATTTCGATTGCCTAATCCTTTAGATAAGGATGTCATGTTGCTTTATAAAAAACAAATGCATTTGAGAGATGAGGCTAGAAGTCTCAAATTTATGTAACTCATATAACATTTGAATAATAAGATCTTTTTCTTCAAATGCATTTTTTGGATTTATAACAGTTTTTGTGATCTTTTCATGAGTTCTAATAAGGTAAATCATCAACGTAAACTGCAATAATGGCAAATCTGGATTCTGATAAAAATACATGGGTATATAGGATTATTCTCAAATCCTTCTTTCAATAGATACTCACTGATTCAATAATATCGCATGCGTCCGGATTGAAGTACATACTCCTAAATGTACGTGAATTAGATGCTTCAAGTATTATATATCATGATCTAGTAATCCTTATAAATATGTAGTGATCACATCCATCAACCGCATATCTAATTCTTTTATAATCTGAATATGATTGCATTCATAACGAGAAAATATATTTCTTCATAACTAATATCGGATTTTTGCAGGAAATCTTGTGCAACAAATCGTGCTTTGTACCGCACAATTTCATTTTTCTCATTGCATTTTCGTATAAATATCTACTTATATCCAACAGGCATTACACCATTTGGTGTTTGGACAACATATCCAAATACTTCTCGCTTTGCTAGCACGTTTAATTCAATTTCAATAGTTGTTTTCCATTTTGGCCAATCATTTTTACATCGACATTCTTCAACGGTTATTGACTCACTTTCTTCATTACTTCTAGTAATGTCAAAAGCCATCTTATATGAAAATATGTTGTCGACAACAGTTTTATTTCTATCTATAATTTTTTTAGTACTCATGAAATGTATTGAGATCTCATTATTTTCAGGTATCTGTTCCTCTCTAGGGGAAAACATTTCATGAAACACCTCTTCAGGAGTTACCTCTTCAGGAGTTATACTCTTCAGGAGTTCCTCTTCAGGATGTTTGTACTCTTCGGGAGTTCCCTCTTTAGAAGATTTGTATTTTATACAGAATATTTGGATAGATCTTATTACTTATTTTGTAGGTGCGGTCTCTTCAGGAGTACCGATTTCTTTTCTTTTATACCAATAAGTCTTCAATATTTCAGGTGCGTCTTAGACTCATCTATTATTATTTTAACAACTTGTCATTCAGGGATTTCAATTCTTGCTTAAACATTAACAGTAGTAATATATGATTTTACAACACCTTTAGTGTTAGTAAATACATCCAGTAATTGATTTGTAACAATTTACAAATAAGCGATCTTTTGAACTTCTGGTTTACATTTATTTGTAAGAAGATCAAATTTAGACATAATTTTATTATCTCAAGTAATTTATTGTCGTGCTTCAGGCACCGATTTTTCATTATTTCAAAACATGATGAAATATTAATAAGCTTATATATAAAGGTTTAGTATAAGTGAATCAAGTGTTAGGCCATATAACAAGTACGTGACCAGTGTTTAGTCATACCATATCTATGACAAATATCTTCATCTTTCTATGAATAATTATTCTGAGGGTATTTTCTATTTTTCGAGTTGGATCACTTCTGGTGATACGGTATATTATTATCATTTTTAGTGTTGTCGCGTCTGGGACCAACACTTCTATAATTTTGTACTACGTCTACGCCCTTAATTCATTTGAAATGATGCACCGTTCATTTTTGGAAATGGTGTAAATCCAATATCATTAATAGGACGTAACTGTTGATTTATTAACAAAAACTAATTATTTAGCTCAATCACTAAAAGAAAAAATAAAAGTTCAGAATATTTATTGAACTTTCGCTCTCGATATTGATACTACAATAACATATTTGAGGTATGAAAAATAATATATGTATTCTTTTAAATATCATCATCAGTGACCTTCTCACTACATAATTTTAATATTGAGCTGATTTTAAAGAGTGTAGAGTTATATTTACTACCACTCTTAAAATCTTGCAACTTCAGGTGTAATAAGTCATAATGATCTTTTGAGAGGATTACATATTCTAGTGCTCATATCTCTTCCTTAATTCATTTCACACAGTAAGATAATTTTTCACCATGATATATACAGCACGATCCTGCAGGGACACGTGATTTTCTTCTTTGATTGTATTTCTCAAGTTCATCATATCCAAATAGATCTCATTAAGGATTTTGGATAAATAATTTTTTCTAAAAATGTCAATAGTAATAAATCTCAATTTTATAAAATTTGACATTTTATATATATATGAATTGCAAAAATAAATTTGTGGATCAACGAAATATATTCACATAATCATTAGAATAAAAAAAGAATTTTATCAAGTAATATTCAAAAATATTATCTTTTATATTCATCTCAAGGACTGCAAATAATATATTGAAAAAATTACTTGAAGTAGAAGACCATTAGCTTTAGTATCAATAAAAGTTCGTGTCGATAATCTATTATAAAATTTAAAAGAAATTACTATTATAAAAAAATCTAATGCAAGAAAAAAATATTTGAAACTTTTTATTACTCAAAAATTTTCCTTTTTTTTTTTTCTTTTTCTTTCTCTTTCTTCCTTCGTACTTGCGTGTTTTTAAAATGAACTCAAGACTCTATTTTTGACTTTCATGACAAAGAGGAGAAAGGGAGACATACAACGCTCCCATATTTGACTTTCATGACTGTTGTTACCATTTCAAGTACTTTTCACATTTATTGGCTACCGCTATTAAAGTGGGCTAACATGTATACTTTTATATATACACTTTAATATAACAGGTTTTAACATCATGCCGAGACATACTTTTCCACAATATAGTACTCTCTTTCACACACTACCCAGTAATACGTGTGGTGTAAGCCCGCCTCATGTCTCCATCTGTTTTTCAATTTGAAGTTTTAACCCCAATATTCCCATTAAATTCAAGTAGATTTCCATGGGCATCATGAGCACTTCTACTCATCATCTCTATACCACACATCATACTTACTTTTTATTATTTTTATTTTTATTTTTATTTTTATTTTTATTTTATTCTTGTTATATTAAAATATTTCTTCTACTTATCATCCATATACAACACATTTAATAAGGAAAAAAAAAATGTGTAATGTGGTACAAAGATGATAAGTATAATTTATCGAGTAGGAAAGCATGTCGTTTCATAGTTCATTGAATTTCAACCTCGTGGTGCACACAACCCACAAATAAAATCCCAAGGGGGCAATCTTCGTTATGGTTGCACAAACGGTGCTCCGTCTGATCAAGAAGTATAAAATATTGAGAAGTAGAAATTACCGCCAACACGGCCATGTGGGTTGCTGATTTCTCTTTCTTCCTCCAATCTTCTGGCTCGCCCGGTTAAAAATCATACTAGATTCCCAAAAAGACGAGGAGGGCTGAGAGAATGCTTTATTCTCTTTAACACACATCTGAACCCTTATATTACTTAAAAAATGTCAATATAGCTAACCAATACATATGGGAACAGTGTACAAACAACAAAATTTCTAAATAGTGGCCGAAAGACAACTACGCGCATAGAGCAAAATTTCTAAATGCTACGTTCTCCCAGACTAACTTGCAACACCCCTAGCTCCAGATTTTGCCGTCACTGTATGTCAACCAAGTTAAGGTTACTCACAATTCTAGCTCCACAGGAAAGTCAAATTAGTCTTAATAACAAATATTTCATATGCATGATTACCAAGTTGCATGAACATTACCTTTTAGAGTTCCAATCACTTGCGTAAGGAAAGATCAACATGTAGATAAGCCAAGCAAGCAATGAATAATAAGAAAAACACAGATATCAACATCAATGGTTCCGCAAGCATGAATATCGGATTGAAGTTGTAGTAAACCTGGATTCAGAAGACATCAAACAATTAAGAGTCAATATCTGCAACAAAAGAATTTTCTTTTCTGGATGAACAATATCACTACAAGAAATACTAGAATCAGGAGGATAGAGAAAGGGTATCTCTGGCAAGCAGAAACATAAACACAAGCCTGGCCCAAAGTCTCCGGATTGTAAGAATGACTCATCTTTGCAGAGCATAACTGATCTTTAGTTTAACCTTTGTGTAT
Organism: Platycarya strobilacea; assembly: GCA_036898215.1. NCBI lineage: Eukaryota > Viridiplantae > Streptophyta > Magnoliopsida > Fagales > Juglandaceae > Platycarya > Platycarya strobilacea. The sequence goes on along the minus strand of CM072545.1, from coordinate 57,177,988 downwards.
CGATGGACTTTATCCTGGCAATCTATCAGCTTAAATCCAACTAAAGACGAGTCTGACTTACCATACAAACTAAAAATTGCAAATAGCAATTTATTTCAGTATTATAATAGCAGATATCCCTGCTAAAGAAGAAACAACATATTAACTGTTTTAATGGAAAATCAACAATTATGATTATATTGTAACTGCCACATTAGGCTGGGATATGCGAGCAGAGTCCAAACACCTAGATTTGGGAGAACTAGTAGAACACTACTTCACCATATTATTCTTGAGACTAAATAGAAAACTTCAAGTCAGTGTATAGTTCTACAACGTGTTTATCAATCACCTGGAAAGGAGAGTTGTGCTCAGGAACCACGTTGATCTTTTCCAGAACCACCACAGTCCTCCCGACGATGTCAAGATAAGAATATTTGGTCTGCAGGCACCAAATGAAAATATTTCTAATTGGTCCATAAATTTCTGATGCTGTAAATTCTGCTAAACGATGCCTTCATATCGCAACAAAAAAAAAATAACAGCAAGGTGCCTAAAATGGCAAAACCATTAAAAGTTTATTTAAACAGAACAAAAGCTAGAGTTTTAGCACCTTGAAAACACAAATTTATTGTCATTCTCAAATTCAAAAAAGGGCAAAAGTGATAGACTTAAAAATGTAAGTAGGTTTTGATCAACGCAAGTTGACACACTGTTGAGTTTCTGCACCAGTGTGCATGTGTGCGTGCGTGAATTGACAAGCTAGGTTACCTCCAGATGCTGCTCCACCGGGAAAGGAATGACAGCAGAAGGGTCTTTTGCTCCCTCTGGCAGTGCAACCTGGAATGTGACAGGTGGTAATCATATCATCCAAATTTCAAACATAAGCCTTGAAGCGATATGTGGAAAAAATAAGATAGCGATAATATGAATGCAGACTCATGTCACTAAACTCACTTTGACAGTCAATTTGTTCACCACTGTCTCCATAAGAGGACATCCAAAACTGAAGTTGAGGTATCGCCTGCCATCAGGTGACTCAAAAAGGAAGTCTTCCAGTGGGAGTCCATATCCAATGACAAAAGTAGCTTTCCAACCTCCGAATAAAGGATAACGTGGCTCAATCTCAAGTTCTGACTGTAAGAACAAATGGTAGTTATTTGCCTTTTTTAATAAAATGATACTTATAAAAAAAAATGAACAAATGGTAGTTATGATGTCTGAAAACACATTTGACCTTTTTTTTGGGGGGGGGGGGGGGGGGGGTACATAAGTATATTTTTCCACACTAATTTCCTCAAATGATCTTCTAAAATCTAAGTTAAGAGATCACACGCTACCTTCCAGGGATCTGTACGCAAATGTGAGGATGAGATGTTCCCTATTTCATCACGGTAGTAGACAGAGTGAACTCTAGGAGGTAGTCTTGCTAAAAGATGTTTAAATGAAGACACCCCGCTAATAGATGGTCTAGATTGATATTCAACCCTGCCAGAAGGAAACTTAATAAGTATGAACATTCAAGTTGAGTAAACATCAAGAGAGAAAAAATAACCAAAACAAATAAATGGGAAATGCCATGTTTTTTATTATTAGAGCAATCAAGTGATAAATCAAAAGGAAAAAGGAAAAAATTAGAAAATAAATATACTGACATTACGGTGTGATACCATATTAATACAACACTATATCCGTTTATATAACGTGTTGAATGAAACTTTGAAATGTAGTTTATAATGAAATCAAAGCCAATTCTAGCCATAAAGAAGACAAAATTTTTGTATAATTCAAAGGACTAAGAGGAATATATAACATAACACAACAATAAAAACTTACCTTGAAAACATGCCTTTGTGTCGAGCACCAGCATGTGCCAACTTGTAACTCTCTGTGATCTGCAGATTACCCCAGTGAGATATTTCCACTTCACGGACAAGCTCCTCAACAACAGCAAATGGATTGTTGTTCTCAAAATGAAGTATTATGGGTGAGAATGAATATGGAGGATGATTTTCATATGGTCCATATTTCAGCTCTTTTCCGGCATGGTTGGTTGGTTCCACTCTTGTGAATGATTCCAATTTAGAACTTGGAGTCTTGAAAAAAGTTGTTTGTTTCTTAATGTGATATGGTGACAATATTAGTGCACTATCACGATAGTAGACCAACTGTGGCTCTGATTGACTTATTTCTGCTGGAAAAGGTTCCAGAGAATGTGTCAATATGTAAAGAACTTCTAGTGTTGCAGTTTCGCCTGCGCTTAATGGGTTGAGCAAAGATATAGAGAAATACTTAGTTCCATTTGGTGCATCAGGTAGCTCAGTTGGAATCACATCAAGAGCCAAATAACTTTTCTTCTTCCGTTTTCCGACAGTTGCTGCAGCTTTGACAAGTGCCAGGTGATCAACTTGACTGGGAGGAAATGCCAGAAGTATTTTTGAAGCAGGAGATGTCCCAACATTTTCTACCTGAAAGAAAACTGTCAATCAAATATCTGCACCAAACTATTTGCACTTCTAGCACTTCAACGTAGAAGTTAATACATATATCAATAATTAGTATGAACCTTCACTAAAACCATGGTTTAAAATTTTCTTACTTCTAAAAAAAAAACTACAGTTTCAAAATTTAGACCAAGAGAATAAATGTTGGTTTCAACAGGCACTCTGAATTAAATTGTGCCAAAATCTAGCCATAAAAAAAAAACCTATCACACCTGAAACACACAATATTTATGTGATTTGGCAGACATAGACAAGGTCCAGAGCAGAGAGGATCACAAGAGAGCTCTCAAACCTTTTAACTTCTATAATATACAGAGACATTTCTCTGCATAAGTTCGTGGGAATGGAGAAAACCCTCCTTTTAATATGGGATCTCAAATCGAAATATAATCCCATAATTAGCCTATTCAAACAAGGTTGGGGATTGTAATTCCATGCTAGTCAGTTCCTAAAACCCTTCCCACCATAGAATTTAAGACCAAAAACATAGATACAGAAATTCAAACGAATATTTAGGAAGTTTGATCGAGATTTGGTTGCCAGTTTTTGCAAAATATTTATAAATAACAGAAATTCCATGAAATTAAACTTTATGTAGTGGCAAAATATCAAATTTCCACCTTGTGGTTGATTTAGTGTGAAATGGGTGGATTAAATATGTTAAATTAAGTTGTTTTAACCCAAATGGCATGCTTATTTGAGAGGCAGAAGCTGGTTTCATATTATGGGGCATAATAGGCATTTGTAAGGGACATAAGGGCATATCGGTCATTCGCTTCTATCAAAGCACTACTCCCTATCACCCCTCGCACCACACTTAGACAAATTCCTCATTTTCCCACTAATGAAACGCTGCTGTCTCAGGAACCGGATAGAATCTAAAGCCAAAGGATGGGAACTGGAGGCAAATCTGTTAGAGGCGAGATCATGGGAGAAGGCAAGGAGGATTAAAAGGAGGAGGAGAGAGAAATTTAGGGGGATAGAATCTCTAAAGGAGCATCTCTGACTAGAGAGAAGAAATTTTTAGGGTTTTATTTTCATCTAGGGTTTTCGGTATTTTGATGGTTTTGTTTCCATTCCTTTTGAATTTATTTTAGAATTTTACCTCACATGAGTGAGTAAATCCCCCAATCTAGGTCACAGAAACCTTGGATCCGTAGCTTGCTAAAAGGGGTTTTTTCAGATTTTCTTGTAGTTTGCTTTAATTTGCTCTCCATTGCTTCATCTGCTCTTACCTAGATTATCGGTAGGGTTTATTCCTGTTGATTTACAGCACAGTAGATGCTAAGAGGGTGTCTACCCTGAACTTGATGCTGCAGATTGAACTTGGGTTTTAATGAAAGTTATGGAGGTTATTCAGAAATGTTGATTTGTTATGCATTTATTTTCTAAATCATTCGAGTATTTTAGTCTTGACTGACTTTATACTTGAAGAATTTGGCAAGGAAATCAAACCGTCCCTTTTGGCTATCTGTGGTGAAAAGGGGACCGAGACCTAGACTCTTATTAATCTTTATCTCATATTTTCGAAATTGCTTTAGTTTTACCTGGTCTCTCATACACAAACAATTTTATCCCTTAAATTTCCACTGTTTGATCTTTTGCTTTCATGCACATTGGCAAAGCCAAAACCCATCTTCACCATCTTTGATTTTTGTGTTCATATTATAACAAGTTGATAAGTGCTTAGTTTGCTAATATAATATTGGTCACTGTGAATCGACCTTGGACTCACTTCATGCTACATCTAGACACTCCTACACTTGGGAGGTTGCTTTTAAGAGAACCAGTGGTTAGAAATAATAACTAATTAGACTGTGTTTGGATGTTGAGCTGAATTGTACTGAATTAAGTTCTTTATAACTGGTAATAAGTTGAGATAGTAGCGTGAGTTTTGTGGACTCTACTTAATATGAATTTAAATGTGTTTGGATATTAAGATAAGTTTAGATGTATTTATGAAAAATTGAAAAAGGTTGTGGTTCCACATATAAAGAAATGTTAAATTAAAAAATGTTGCGGGTCCACCGTGTAAAGAGATTTTGAGTTGAGATGAGTTTAGTAATTTAAAAGTTGAGTGTTCGGATGTTAAACTTAACTTAAAATTAAACTAAACTGAATTGAACTCAGATGAGTTTAACAACCAAACGGGACCTTACTCTCATTACAAAACCGTTACTAAACTTCCAAATGGTTTGGAGTAAAATGAAATCTTCATACATTCCATCTTTGATGGGTTCTTCCTTCCATGTCGCATGCCCGTTCACATGAAACATGAAATTAGGCCTCATAACCCTCATTGAGCTTTATAACTTCATTGAAAGGACAGTGAAACAATTCTGTTCTTGGGTTCGGAAATAGATTGGTTAAGTCCCCCACATCTCGGGGGTTAAATGAGGGCCAAATTTCACGTTTTATGTCATATGTGCATGTCAATAGGGAGAATCTATCAATTGAGCTAGAAAAATCATGAGAAGGTCTACTCACAATACCCATAACCACATGGACATGATTTTTGATTTTCCATAAAGTTAATTCAAGTTAAAAGAATAAAATTCGATACAAGCCCAACAAGGGAATCTCAAAATAACACTAACAATAACAAAAACTACAATAACAACAATAATACTCATAAAAAAAAACAACAACAGAAATAATGATGATGATTACGACGATGACGAAAATAAAAATAAAAATAATAATAATAAATAAATAAAAGACAAAGCCTCAAGCTCAAGGACGGAACCAGAAAAACTAGTTTGGGGTGGTCAATTTACAAAAAAATAATAATTTAGGGGGGCAAATACTAATTTTTTATATGGTCTACTTCATAAAAACACTTCTCAAAATTTCACTTTGCCCCCCAAGCGTAAGGGTAGTTCTACCCCTGCTCAAGCTCCCCACCCTAATTCAAATAGAATTTGAAGAAAAAAAAAGAACTTCTTTCAAATACTGCTACTATGTGCAATCAATTGAAGAAGCATTAGAAATGAATACCTTCAAGGTTAGGAACACTGTAACAATGTGAGAAGTCAAGTCAATCTGCAAGCATGATCAGCAAATTAGTGGTGACAGTAACTGAAAGATGAGGCTTCAGAGATGAAGAAACAGAAGGAAATATCAGCAGAAATCAATCAGGCTTCCTTGGGCTATCATCTAAGATCCAATGTGGCAATGATAAAGTTATGAGTACATCTACCAGAAAAGAAAATATAAAACGAGAATAATAAAATGAGAGGACCGTTACAAATGTGATAAGAAAAATAAATAAAAATAAAAATATTTTAATATAGGATACCTTAGATTGCCAACAAAATGGAGGGTAAGAATTATGTAGGTGTAGGATTCTCATCTAATTGTGATTCTTAAAATATCAAGGGTACAAAAGTTAAGCTCAAATGAGCCAAATAATTAGATCTAGGCTTAGGTGAGAGGAGCTTTTTGATACTCGGCTTCTGATCAGCACGAACATGCCGGTTTATGGTCCAAAAGCATGTCCCGCTTTTTACTGTCCTAAATTTTTTTGGAAAGACCAAACACCAGTTTGTCTACTAAAAACATTTCCGAGTATTTCTGTCCCAAGCTTCCAAAGAGACCAGAGAAAGCTTGCAATATTCAAAGATAATTGTCGGAATAAAAAAATTAATATTAAAGTAACAACACCAAAAGCGAGCATCCGCGACAGATAAGAACGGAGAATCCTAGGTCCATACTTTGATTTGAAATATTTATAACTAGCAAGCATCTAAAACAATCTTCAAGATGAACTATTGTATTCTAAAAACAAAGCAAATCAAACACGAACATGCAAATTAGAACGTATTACACAGGTTTCCAATCGAAATCGTTTTTCACTAGTTTCATTATCTTATAAGATGCAATAGTGTGCATTATCAAGTAAAAAAAAAACCTAATCAGAAATATCAGAATCTACAACGTATTGAGAAAATGAGTCGTCTTCAAGCGAAATAGGGAATTATTTTCAGGCTTACTCGGCGCTCAGCGTTGGCGATCTGAATCTCCTGAGAGTAGGATCTGATGAGTAGAGAGAAAAGAGCTAAGGCAGAGAGAAGCAAGGCAGCTCGGATTCTGAGCATAGCTTCCATTGATGCGCTCCTCTCCCCGTCGCAGTTGACGAGCTGCGAAGGCCGAAGACTAGAAGACAAGGCGAGAGAGAGAGAGAGAGAGAGTGGAGGCACAGTGAGTTTGTTGGCGTGTTAAATTAGTTTGGGCTCATTTTTCGTGATGTGGTTGATCATGGACTCATGTGCATTTGTTTTGGTCTAGCATTTTGGGCCCAATATAATAATCGCCTCAAAAGTAAAAGGGAAATATACTTTTATGTTATGAATTAACAAACGAAACGGCGCCGCCCCTGTCCTACCACTAAATTATGTGAATGACCCCATCACTATTATTTTAAAATCTGTATAGTGACTTGTATAGTAATTTGCATAGTAACTTTAACGCCTATAAATATGAGTTTCAGTTGTAATGAAATTCATAAGAAAATATAGAGAGAGAAAGAAAGTTGCAATTCTTAAGAGTTTCTTTTTTCTTGCAATAGTGGTAGTTTTCTTTTTAGTTTTATAACACGTTATCAGCACGAGATTCTACCGATACTGAAGCTAGTGGTCTTCTACTTCAAGTAAGTTTTTCAATATATTATTTGCAGTCCTTGAGATAAATATTAAAGGTAATATTGCTGAATATTACTTGATAAAATTTTATTTTTATTCTCATGATAATGTGAATATATTTATTAAATTCACATATTTATTTTTAATATAATGTCAAATATTGAGATTTATTACTATTGACATTTCTGAAAAATGTTATTTATCCAGATCCTTGATGAGATCTATTTGGATATGATGATGAACTTGAAAGATACAATCATAGAAGAAAATCATGTGTCCCTGAAGGACCGTGTTGTGTATCTCATGATAAAAAATCATCTTACTATGTGAAATAAATTAAGAGAGTGATATAAGCACCAGAAGATGTAATCCTCTCAAAAGATCATTATGATTTATTGCACCTGAAGTTGCAAGATTTTAAGAGTGATATTGAATATTCTGCACTCTTTAAAATCAGCTCAATATTAAAATTATACAGTGAAAATGTCAATGATGATGATATATAAAAGAAGACATTATTTTTCATACATCGAATGTGCTCCTGCAGTAGCAATATCGAGAGTGAAAGTTCAACAAATATTCTGAACTTTTGTTTTGTCTTCCAGTGATTGAGCTAAATAATGAATTTTTGTTACACCAGTTACGTCCTATTAATGATATCGAATTTACACAATTCCCAGAAGTGAATGGAAACTAAGGGCGTAGACGTGGTAGAAAAATTATAGAAGTGTTGATCCTAAAAGCGACAACACTAAAAATAATAAAAATATATCGTATCACCATAAGTGATCAAACTCAGAGAAGGATAAAGGCTCTCAAAATAATTATTCATAAAAAGATGAAAATGTTTGTCATAGATGTAATATGACTAAACAGTAGTCACGTACCTGTTGTACGGCCAAGCACTTGATTTACTTATACTAAGTTTTTATATATAAGCTTATTAATATTTCATCATGTTTTGAAATAATAAAATATCGGTGCCTGAAGCACGACAAGAAATTACTTGGGATAATTAAGTCCTGCTTAAATTTGATCATCTTACAAATAAATGTGAATCAGAAGTTCAGAGGATTATTTATCTGCAAAGTGTTGCAAATCAATTACATGATGTATTTACTGACACTAAAGGTGTTGTAAAATCATATATTACTGTTGTTAATGCTTAAGCAAGAATTGAAGTCCCTGAAGGACAAGTTGTTAAAACAGCAATAAATGGGTCTAAGATACACCTGAAGCGTTGAAAACCTATTGGTGCACAAGAAAAATAAAAATCGGTGCTCATGAAGAGACCGTATTTTCTGTATAAAATATAATCCTCCTAAAGAGGAAACCTTCTGAAGAGGTAACTCCTGAAAAGTGTAACTCCTGAAAAGTATAACTCCTGAAGAGAAAACCGCTGAAAAGTATAAACCTCCTGAAGAGGAACCTCCTGTAGAGGTGTTTCATAAAATGTTTTCCCCTGAAGAGGAACAATGAGATCTCAATACATTTCATGAGTACTGGAAAATTTATGGATAGAAATAAAACTGTTGTCGACAACATATATGATAACACTTGATATTACCAGAAGTAATGAAGAAAGTGAGCCAAAAAAAAAAAATCGTCGAAGAATGTCGACGTAGAAATGATTGGCCAAAATGGAAAGCAGTTATTAAAACTGAATTAAACTCGCTAGTGAAGCGAGATGCATTTGGACCTGTTGTCCAAACACCAAAGGGTGTAATATTTGTCAGATATAAGTGAGTATTTATACGAAAGCGTAATGCGAAATGAAATTATGCGGTATAATTTGTCGCACAAGGTTTCCAGTAGAAACCCGAGCAATTATGAGGAAACATATTTCCTTGATATGAATGCAATCACATTCATATTTTTAATTGATTTGGTTATTACAAAAGGATTAGATATGCAGTTAATGAATGTGGTCACTACATATTTATAAGCATCATTAGATTATTACGACACTTGAAGCATCTAATCCAAGTACATTTAGGAGTATGTACTTTATAAAGCTTCAAAGATCTTTATATGGGTTAAAGCAATCCGGACACATGTTGTATAATTGAATCAACGAGTATCTATTGAAAGAAGGATTTAAGAATAATCCTATATATTCATATGTTTTATCAGAATCCAGATTCGTCATTATTGCAGTTTACGTTGATGATTTACCTTGTTAGAACTATTGAAAAGATTACAAGGGTTGCTATAAATTCAAGGAATGCATTTGAAAAGGAAATATCTTATTATTCAATTCATAGATGAGTTACAAGAATTTGAGACTTCTAGCCTGCATTTGCTCTTCATAAAGCAACATACCATCCTTATCTAAAGGATTAGGCAGTCGAAATGAAGAGGCAAGTAAGGATTTTAAATCCTTATTCTCCTGCTTTAAGTCTGCAATTTTTTTGTCAGACTCTTGAACGAGTCGTTGAAGTACAGAAACATTCTCGTTAAGCTCCTCAATCTCACGATTTTTAGATTGTAATCGGTTGGAAAATTCAACAATAGAGGAGGAGTATCGGGTGCCGAGAGTCACCAGCTCATAAACAGCTTCACGATCTGACTTATTAGCCAGATCATTTGCTTGCTGCAACATTGCACCTGCAGAAGATGCAGGATCAACTTGTAATTGAGGTGAAGGATATCTCATATATTGATTGTGAGAAATAGTAAAAGGAAATTGATGAGCCATTGGAAATTTGTAGAATAAGAATACAAATACAGATGAATTATAGATATGAGAAGAAGATTTGATGCGTACGAAATGAAACTAAAGACGGTTCTTATAGAAATGGAAATAAGAATAAGACAAACCATCATCTCTTCAAATCTCACTTTACAAGATATGCTGGATGCATAATTTCAAAAGCCAGCGAGATTAATTACAGCTATCCCTATTTTCTTGTAAACGTTGAACCTCTACCGTTAGCTGCTGTTGTTGACTTTGTATCTGAGCTCTCTCTCGTTCCAACTCTTCTACTCGTGTTTTCAGGTCACGAGAATACCAGTCTACAAGTTTCTTCAGCTCCTTGTTATCTTGTTTTAAATCTTTATTTTTTCTATCTTTAGTTGCAAGCGTTTGATGCAATTCAGATATTTGATTTTTAAGATGATCAATCTCACTCGTTCTCGCCAATAGCCTCTGAGACATGGTTGTAAGAGAGGCAGCATATTGAGCACTGTGGGTTCTTGATGCTGCAACAATTTCAGGATCAGATTTACTAGATAGATATATCTCTGCTCCTATCATGGTGTTTACAGCCTTAAGAGAAAATATAAGTGGTTGAGGTATAAAAGATTTATGGTTTAAATCTGGAACATTAGAATTTCTATCAGACATAATATTGTTCTGAATGAACAACAACTGAATCTATGAGGAATGCGAAATATTTTTGCTGGAGTAAACCAATGGTAAAATTTGTTATATTTAAACAACAACCCGAAACTTTCAAATCTCTTCAAGATCTCGTTTGTCCACAATGTCAAGCGGATTTGATTTTCCGCCGAACCGATAATATTAAATCTCAAAACTTTTACAGCTTTTATCATACATAGATGGTTTCCAATGTTATATCCGCCGTATATAAACAAGTTCTCCCTAATAACGCCGAATGAGGGGGAGAAAATTTTAGATGAAAATATTATCATACTCTCTCTAATGCATTATTTAGTTGGAGATCGTGTTTGAATTCTTAACTTGTTATATATACTGAAATCATATTTGCTTATTACTTGAAACACTAACGCATATTATCGGGGGGAGTTTAAGTATTATTGCAGGTATCAGATTTCTATTAAGTTTGTCAACCAGATATTATTTTTCATCTTCAAATCACTCAGAGATTATTGCAATTCATGAAACAAGTCGAGAGTATATTTGGCTGAGATCAATGACTCAACGTATCCAAGAAAAGTGTGGTATTTTGATAGCTCAACAATTTTATACGAAGATAATGCTGCTTGTATCACTCAAATCAAAAGAGGATATATCAAATATACGATCAAGTGATAATCTGGCAGATTTATTCACGAAGATATCACTAACTGCGACATTCAAGAAAATTGTGCAAAATATTAAAATGTGAAGACTCAAAAACTATTGTCATGCACTTTCCAGGGGGAGTAAAAGTCCTGAAGACTTGTGCTGATTGTACTCTTTTTCCTTCGCTAAGGTTTTATCCCATTGGGTTTTCCTTTGCAAGGTTTTAATGAGGCAATCTTAAAGCACTTGTGGATACATAAAGAGACTGTACTCTTTTTTCCTTCGCCATTGGTTTTCCTTCCCACTGGGTTTTTCCTTGGCAAGGTTTTAACGAGATAGATTTTTTATGGGTGGTCATTCAAGGGGGATTGTTATGAATTAACGAACGAAACGGCGCCGCCCTTTGTCCCACCACTAAATTATGTGAATGACCCCACCACTATTATTTTAAAATCTGCATAGTGACTTGTATAGTGACTTGCATAGTAATTTGTATAGTAACTTTAACGCCTATAAATATAGGCTTCAGTTATAATGAAATTCATAAGAAAATATAGAGAGAGAAAGAAAGTTTCAATTCTTAAGAGTTTCTTTTCTCTTGCAATAGTGGTAGTTTTCTTTTTAGTTTTATAACATTTTATTTTTATTTTTTTAATTTTCAAAAATTAAAACTTCCAATTAGAGTATTGAAATTGTCATTTATTTCAGTAAAAGACTATTCTTTATCCCACTTTTGACTATAAATCCTACGTGATATTACATATCAATTATTGAATTTATTATTTTTTTAAAATAAGCGTTAATCTATTTAATAATTAATAATATCGCATCAACAATATGGGAGGAATAGAAAAAAAATCTTATAGGACAACTCTTTAGTTGATACGGTGTTTTTAATTACTAATGTTACCAATAAAAATAAGAAATATATGGCTGTAAGAGATTTTGCACATCAATAAACACATTTATTTAATATGAATGGTCAGAAAATTTAACTTTAATAAAAATAATACAAAATTCAATTTTAGATATAGCATTGATATGCAGATTGATCTGCAAATATATTTGTACGTATCAAATCCCATAAAAATAACATTAGTTCTGCTACATACTTGCACAAAATTTGCGCACCTTGCTGATGTTAGCGATTATATTATTAAAAAACAAGGGGAAGAAAAAAAGAAATCAAGAAGTTCATTTGATCTTCATATATTCATTTTAGCTTCATCCAGAAAGAAGAAGAAAATGCAACGAATACTTCCTCTCTCTCATACACGAAAACGGAACGAACATTTAACTCACCACCACATTTTCCTTTGTGAGGTATAACGAAATTGGACTGACAATTTACTAATGGCGTCAGATTCAAAAGCAACTTACAATCTTATTACAACACACACATGTTATACAAAGGAAACTCAAAGGGGAACAACTTTCTTTTTTAGATTGTTTTCCTTTTTGGATAGTATTTTTCTTTATAGATTTGCTTAGCTTTTATTGCTTGGGTATTCGTCCCTTTTGTTTTAGGTTATTTCCACCATTTGTGGATGAGATAGAACTGCCTAGGATTTCTATGAGCATGGTAAACACAATAAGGATGAATCTTTGGGGCTTAATTCTAATAAGCTACTAGTTGTGAGACGACCTAGAAGATGATGGTGGTATTAATAAAGATGAAGTCGATGACGACAAAAGAAAATGAGAAATAATTTTATGATCACACATCGATTAAGTACGAGATTGATTAGTAATTTATAACTCTCTAGGCACTCTCTACTTGTAACCCGATTTTTAAGGGGTGCGTTTTACTTAGTGGGTTCATAATAAATAGTATCAGAGTTACTCCCACGTTTAAGGTCATGTTGCGACAGTTGTAATCGTGTGAAATTATTGGTTACACCAGCATGGTAGTGTTCACCCGAGGCTAGAAAAGACCTAGTGCATAGCTAGCCCGTGTGAGCGTCGAGACTATTGTAAAAGTTGGTTGTAGAGCGTGGTAGTTGTTATGATCTCACATCGATCAAGTATGAGATTGATTGGTGGTTTATAAGTCTCTAGATACCCTTTCCTTGTAAGCCAGTTTTTAAGAGTGAGTTCTATCTAATGGACTTATAACAAATAATTTTTTGGGGGATTTGTCAATCGATAGGAACACACTAATCTTCAAAGATGAAGGTGGTTATGCTGCTCGATCGTATTCCTCCATGAGGTTAGTGAGACTCTCATCAGGCGTGATTGATATAAAAGCGTTAAGGTCCTCCGAAGGTAATTTATGACGAATGAGGAGGGAACATCGCATGTCAATAATAGCAATCATAAGAGGCTTGCAATTTTGAGAGGATCATCGAGATTCAAAGGGACACAAAAATATTCAAAAGGCTTAGGTTTGTAATGGAAAGGAAAAACGAGCCTTTTGGCATGAGAAGGAGACTAGATGTTGGAGGCTACATGGTGTTTGCATGAAACACACTGTTTCATTAGAGTAGCAAAGTTTTGAATTTCATGTCATACTAACAAATATGTATCGGATCAATCACTATGTTGGTATAGGAAAAATAGATGCTTCGTACATGGTCAAATACTAGCCGGTTTGATGTGTTTCGATCAAATACCAATTATTTCAGTACATTTCGATTAATATCGATCGAAATTCAGTATTTAAACTTATATATATATTTTTAATATATTTTCATAATTTTTATTCCAATTTTCACATATTATATTATTCTTTTTTGTTTTAAATTCCTTTTTCTTGAGTACTTAAAATTAAATTCCTACTTCCCTTTTCATAATAAGGATGAGTGATTATTTTTTTAATAGTTTGATTGAGAACTTAGAAATATTATTAGGTTGTTATAAACGAAGTCGGCAGCCGCCCCCCTGTCCCACCACTAAATTATGTGAATGACCCCACCACTATTATTTTAAATCTGCATAGTGACTTGTATAGTGACTTGCATAGTAACTTGCATAGTAATTTCAACGCCTATAAATATGGGTTTCAGTTGTAATGAAATTCATAAGAAAAAAATAGAGAGAGAAAGAAAGTTTCAGTTCTTAAGAGTTTCAGAGAGAATTTCTTATTTCTCTTTTACAATAGTAGTTCCTTTCTTTAAGTTTCATAACACGTTATCAGCACGACGGTTCTGCCAATTCTGAAGCTAGTGGCCTTATTCCTCTAAAATGGCAAATCTTACAAAATTGGAATTTGTTGCTCTTGATATATCTGGGAAAAATTATTTATCCTGGATACTTGATGCTGAAATACATCTTGATGCAATGAACCTGGGAGAAACTATTAAAGAAGGAAATCAAGCATCCCTGTAGGAACGTGCTAAAGCAATGATTTTCCTTCGCCACCATCTTCATGAAGAATTGAAAACTGAATATCTCACTGTAAAAGATCCCTATATTTTGTGGAACAATTTAAGGGAGAGGTATGAACACCAGAAGACTGTCATCCTCCCAAGAGCTCGTTCTCAATGGATGCACCTGAGGTTGCAAGATTTTAAAAGTGTTAGTGAGTATAATTCCGCACTTTTTAAAATAAGCTCAGTATTAAAATTATGCGGTGAGAAAATCACCGATGAAGATATGCTAGAGAAGACTTTTACTACATTTCATGCCTCGAATATGCTCCTGCAGCAGCAGTATCGAGAGAGAAAGTTCAAGAAATATTCTTAACTTATATCATGTCTTCTAGTAGCTGAGCAGAATAATGAGCTCTTATAAGAAAGCCACCAGTCACGCCTTACTGGCTCAATATCATTCCCTGAAGTGAATGGTAATAGGTTTGCATCATTCCCAGAAGTGGATGGCGCATCCTTTAGAAGAAATCGGAAGCGTGGACGTGGTAGGAGAAATTATAGAAATGTTGGTCCCAGGAGTGACAACATTAAAAGGGATTATAATATACCATATCACCAGAAGTGGTACAATTCAGAGAGGGGTAAAAATCCTCAGAATAATTCTTCAAAGAAAAGTGAAGAGGTGTGCCATAGATGTGGAATGACTGGACATTGGTCACGTACCTGTCGTACGGCCAGGCACTTAGCTGATTTATATCAAGCTTCTATTAAAGGAAATAATAAAGTGCATGAAACAAATTTAGTAGAACCATCAGATGATTTATTAGATTCAGTAGATGTAGACGTTACTCATCTTGATGTATCTGATTTCTTTAATCATCCTGATGGTAGTATTGAACACTTAATTGGAGATGGAAGTGTTCCACTCAATTAATGTATTTTCTTTCTATCAATAATAAAAGTTTTGTATATTTTGTAGAATCATGGATCACATTGATGAGCTTTTTATCTCTGAGTTTAATGATAAAGATATATGTCTGGCTGACAGTGCTACAACTCACACAATTCTCAAAGAAAAGAAATATTTTCAAAATCTAACATTAAGTAAAGCCTATGTCCATACCATATCAGGTTCATCGGATTTAATTGAGGGCTCCGGAAGAGCTTATATTGTGTTGCCTAATGGCACCAAATTTTGTATTGATGATGCTCTATTCTCTTCACAATCTAGAAGAAATTTATTGAGTTTCAAAGATATACGTCGTAATGATTACCATATTGAAACGACCAATGAAGGCAGTAAAGAGCATCTTCTTATTACTAAAATAGTATCGAGCCAGAAGCTCGTATTAGAAAAACTGTCTGCTCTATGTTCTGGATTGTATTATACAAAAATGAGAACAATTGAATCATATGTGGTAATGCACTAGAAGTGCATTGACCCTAAAGTATTTATGACTTGGCATGATCGCCTTGGACATCCGGGTTCTATAATGATGAGACGAATTATTAAAAATTCGCATGGGCATCCCTTAAAGAATCAAAAGATATTTCTACCCAATGAATCTCCGTGCTCTGCATGTTCTCAAGGTAAGTTAATTATTAGACCATCTCCCTCAAAAATCATTGTTGAATCTCCATCCTTTTTACAAAGGATTCACGGAGATATATGTGGGCCTATTCATCCATCAAGTGGACCATTTAGATATTTTATGGTTCTAATTGATGCATCTAGTCGATAGTCACATGTTTGTCTTCTTTCCACTAGAAATGTTGCATTTGCTAGACTTCTTGCTCAGATAATTAAACTACGAGCACAATTTCCTGAGTATCCAATTAAGACCATTCGATTGGATAATGCAGGTGAATTTTCATCTCAAGTTTTTAATGATTATTGCATGTCAATAGGAATAGATGTTGAACATCTTGTTGCCCATACACACACACAAAACGGTTTAGCTGAGTCTTTGATCAAAAGGCTTCAACTAATCGCTAGACCTTTACTTATGAAATCAAGACTACCTATTTCTGTTTGGGGACATGCTATACTTCATGCAGCATCTCTAATTCGCATTAGACCATCTGCATATCATAAATATTCTCCATTACAACTTGCATTTGGTCAACAACCAAATATTTCTCATTTTCGTACTTTTGGATGTGCTGTATATGTTCCAATTGCACATCCACAACGTACAAAAATGGGCCATCAACGTAGACTTGGGATATATGTTGGTTTTGATTCTCCATCCATTATTAGATATCTTGAACCCCTTACAGGGGATATGTTTAAAGCACGTTTTGAGAATTGTCATTTTGACGAATCAAATTTTCCGTTAATGGGTAAAGAAAAATCGGTGCCTGAAGCACGACAAGATATTACTTGGGATAATAAGACCCTGTCTCATTTTGATCCTCCTACAAATGAATGTAAACGGGAAGTTCAAAGGATTATTCATTTGTAAAATGTTGCAAATCAGTTACCGGATGTATTTACTGACACTAAAGGTGTAGTAAAATCTTATATTCTTGCTGTTAATACTCCAGCAATGATTGAAGTCCCTGAAGGACAAATTGTCAAAGCAGCAATAGGTGAATCTAAAATACGCCTGAAGCGTGGAAGACCTATTGGTGCAAAAGACAAAATTCCCAGAAGGAAAAGAATACAAAATGAATTTGGTGTTCCTGAAGAACACGTACCCACAATACAGGCCACAAATATAATTGGTGCTCCTAAAGAGCTTAAATCTTCTATTCCAGAACCTCCTGAAGAGGAAACTCTTGAAGAGTATAAATCTCCTAAAAAGGGACCTCCTGAAGAGGTGTGTCATGAAATGTTTTCCCCTGAAGAGGAACAGGTACCTGAAAATAATGAGATCTCAATACATTTCATGAAAACTGGAGAAATTCTGGATAGAAATAAAACTGTTGTCGACAACATATTTTCATATAAAATGGCCCTTGACATTACCAGAAGTAATGAAGAAAGTGAGTCAAAAAGCGTCGAAGAATGTCGACGTAGAAATGATTGGCCAAAATGGAAAACAGCTATTGAAGCTGAATTAAATTCGCTAGCAAAACGAGAAGTATTTGGACATGTTGTCCAAACACCAAATGGTGTAATGCCTGTTGGATATAAGTGGGTATTTGTACGAAAACGTAATGAGAAAAATGAAATTGTGCGATACAAAGCACGGCTTGTTGCACAAGGTTTCCTGCAGAAACCCGGAATTGATTATGAAGAAACATACTCTCCCGTTATGGATGCAATCACATTTAGATTTTTGATTAGTCTGGTTGTTACAAAAGGATTAGAAATGCGGTTGATGGATGTGGTCACTGCATATTTATATGGATCCTTAGACTATGACATATATATGAAAATCCCTGAAAGATATAAGATGTCTGAAGCATCTACAAGTACATCTAGAAATATGTACTCAATCAGACTACAAAGATCTTTATATGGGTTGAAGCAATCCGGACGCATGTGGTATAATCGCTTAGGCGAATATCTATTAAAAAAAGGATTTGAGAATAATCTTATATGCCCATGTGTTTTTATTAAGAAATCAGAATCCGGATTTATCATTATTGCGGTTTATGTTGATGATTTAAATATTGTGGGAACTCCTGAAGAGATCTCAAAAACCGCTATATATTTAAAGAATGAATTTGAAATGAAAGATCTTAGCAAAACAAAACTTTGTCTCGGCCTGCAGCTTGAGCACTTGCCAAATGGAATTTTTATTCATCAGTCCATGTATACTGAGAAAGTCCTAAAGCATTTTTATATGGACAAATATCATCCTCTGAGTACTCCAATGATTGTTCGAACACTTGATGTGAAGAAAGATCCATTCCGTCCTTGTGATGACGATGAAGAAATTCTTGGTCCTGAAGTACCATATCTCAGTGCAATTGGAGCTTTGATATATCTTGCAAATTGCACTCGACCAGATATTACATTCTCAGTTAATCTGCTTGCAAGATATAGTTCTGCACCAACTCGAAGGCATTGGAATGGCATTAAACATGTCCTTCGTTACCTTCATGGTACGGTTGATATGAGATTATTTTATCAACGTGGTTCAAGTCCAGAATTGATTGGGTATGCAGATGCAGGTTATCTTTCAGACCCACACAGAGGTAGATCTCAAACTGGATATTTATTTATTTATGGAGATACTGCCATATCATGGAGATCTGTTAAGCAGACACTATCTGCTACCTCTTTAAATCACTCAGAGATCATTACTATTCATGAAGCAAGTCGAGAGTATATTTGGTTGAGATCAGTTATTCAACATATCCAGGAAAAGTGTGGACTTCCCATGATCAATAATAGCCCAACAATCTTATATGAAGATAATACTGCTTGTATTACTCAAATCAGAGGAGGATATATCAAAGGTGACAGAACCAAACATATTTCACCGAAATTCTTTTATACTCATGAACTTCAAGAAAAAGGTGAAATTGATGTCAAGCAGATACGATCTAGTGATAATCTGGCAGATTTATTCACAAAGGCGTTATCAACTTCCACATTCAAGAAGATTGTGCATAACATTGGAATGCGAAAACTCAAAGATCTTTTGTCATGTACTTTTCAGGGGGAGTAAATGTGCTGATTGTACTCTTTTTCCTTCGCTGAGGTTTTGTCCCACTGGGTTTTCCTCTGCAAGGTTTTAATGAGGCAATCTTAAAGCACTTATGGATACATAAGAAAACTGTACTCTTTTTCTTTCGCCATTGGTTTTTCTTCCCACTGGGTTTTTACTTGGCAAGGTTTTAACGAGGCAGATTCTTTATGGGTGGTCATTCAAGGGGGAGTGTTATAAACGAAGTCGGCAGCCGCCCCCCTGTCCCACCACTAAATTATGTGAATGACCCCACCACTATTATTTTAAATCTGCATAGTGACTTGTATAGTGACTTGCATAGTAACTTGCATAGTAATTTCAACGCCTATAAATATGGGCTTCAGTTGTAATGAAATTCATAAGAAAAAAATAGAGAGAGAAAGAAAGTTTCAGTTGTTAAGAGTTTCAGAGAGAATTTCTTATTTCTCTTTTACAATAGTAGTTACTTTTTTTAAGTTTCATCACATAGGTTTTATTATTATGTGTTTTAACTTTTTAAGATTTACATTAATTTTATTTTGAAATAATATATATAATTTAATTATATAAAAATTATCTTAAAATAATATTGGTATCGAAATATTTTATTGTAATTTCTTAAACGGACCATCAAAATAATATTTAAAACTTTGATTAGTAGTGAGGAACCCGACTGTAGCATTTTGCCATAAAACGCTTCGTTTCATTAGACACCCTGGACAGCGTGCACGGGGCCTCCCCCGTATGCCCGACCTTAATATTCTTCATAAAACATTATGATACTTTGACATTTATTATATATCGGACTCAAATGTTAATTTTAAATTTCATCATCTTTAATTACATTTTAGTGACATGTTTAAAATGGTTTCATGAGTTAAACAGCTACAAGATAACATTTAACACGTGCCATTGGCACCATGAGATATGAAAATTTTAAGAGGAAAATCGTTGCTTTAAAAGAATTACAATTAAAAAAAAAATTAATAATATTTATTAATAAGAATGTGATTGGCACATGGACCCATCTTAAGACGGCAAGTGCAAAGGACAGTCAACCCAACCAGGCCCACATTCTTAAATTGGATAAACTTAAGAATAAAGATGATTTGGAAGAAGCGAATGTGATCCAGTCGATAAATAAAAAAGGAAAATAATAAATGCTTACATATTTTACATGGTACTACAATCTCAACGTAAATAATAAATATGCATTGAAGTGCGGTTAAACTCGGAACTCTGAACGCCCCAAACACTGACTTTTTCGTCTAACATCAGTAACTGAATTTTCTCCTAGATTTTGCGCTTTGGACTCGGGACCATCGACGCGCTCTCTCTCTCTCTCTCTCTCTAACCAGAAAACCGAAAAGTTAGCGCACAGAAAGATTTTTTGGGTGAGGAAGAGAAAAGCCATTTAAGCTCACTACCCATTTGATCACTGTCGTAATTGACATTGTTCCTCTACTTCTTTCATCGTTATTCTTTGTTATTGGGCTACAACTCTTTTTCCTAGTAGCTGACGTCCTTGAGTTGGACATGGCGTGCATGAAGCTGGGATCCAAATCTGAAGTCTTTCACCTCGATGGCCAAACCTGGTCAGTCATTTCTTGCTACTCCTATCGTTTTGTATTTCTTTTCCGTTTGATATTTGCCTTCAATTTTTTGATGAGGAGATTGTAATTTGTTAAAATGGAAATTTTGCAACGTGGGTTTGTGATAAGATTTGATGTTATGTGATCGGACTGTTTTGTTTTGCATTTGAATTCAAACTTTTGGGATTGATTGTGTGATTGTATTTATGAGAATGCTGTGACGTTTCAAATGAATCTCTATGAAAGAGATAATTCATTGCACTAGCCAATAACCCGATATATTTGATTTGTCACCGCCATCGTTAACTGAGCAAGCCTGCCCGCGTGTTCCTTACGGACTTCACTATCTGGAAGACTGGAATCTAGCACCGTCCCTCTCATCTCGGATAAGTAGAATCTGGCATTCTCCCTCTCATATGGAAATATTTTAAATTTGAGTGGTCGGATTTGCTCTGTAAAATACCTTGGCAAATGGGTTTTCGACTCGGGACAATTTGGGATCGGGTTTTTACTCTCTGTTCTGAAGTGTCTCATACTTTGCTGAAATGTCCAATGAAGTTTCTAGGTTTAGGAAGTCTGTGTTTGTAGGCTTGGATTTTAATGAGATTTTGGGGTACCAGAATGATTTCTGAAATCTTGATCGGATCCCCTGGTTATGAAGAGATTATTTGCTGGTTAATTTTATATCGGTATTTACCCACCTTGGCTCTTTTTGATTGGTTGGAATGGAGTAGCAGTTCGGTAACAGGGTGAGATGTAAAATTCGGTCAAATGAACAGTTACAGGAGTTTAGAAGAAGAAGAAGAAGATAGTAAAACAGATTTAAGTGGAGAAGATGGAAGTAAAATTGTCCTAAAAGTTCATAAGGGCTGTGAGATTAATTTGATTGATGTTTGGTTGTAAATTGAATTCACACTTGCCTTGTCATGGTTCCCGCCATGATAAATAACAGAAATAGACAAAAGCAATTTATTTCTTCCTCGTAAGACATTAACAAAAGCTTATATTTTTTGTTGGGTAAATAACGAAATCTGTGGGATTATATTGATATGTGCTATGATCAGAAGGAAAATAGTTGAAGAATATTTGAGAAATTTGATTGTTGTTCATATGTTAAGATTCATCTTGCTGCTATTTTACAAGCATGATTCTCAGCTCTGAATTCTTTCTGGTTCTGAATCCAGCTTATTACTGAATGCTGACTTAATGACCATTATTGTGTTGACAACATGTCTTTGAGTAATATATTCTTCTCTCCTATGTATTCTTCTAAGCCAAATGCAATTTTGCAGGCTTTGCTCAACTGGGCTTCCTAGCGATGTCATCATTGAAGTTGGAGAGATGACCTTCCATCTCCACAAGGTGTATTTTACTCGGCCATTTCTTTGCCTCTTACTTGCTTTGTCATTATTTATGGCATATATGGATTTCAACACCGTGCTTTAAGAGGCATGCAATGCTTGCATCCAGATTACATTGAGAGATGCTTGAAGAAAGCACCTCAAGTGCAACCTTAGGCTTAAGTGTCTGATCTCATTTGGTTGTGTGTTTTGTGTCTTGAGGTAACCCTCACTACAAGATGTATAACAAGAAATAGTCAAAGTAGCTGGTGCTCATAAACATCTTATCTGCATCTGTTTGTGTGACTTCTGTGATTTTAAACATTGATGCATGAGAGAGAGAGAGAGAGAGAGAGAGATGGGGTTCAATAATGTGCACTGAATAGGAGCTTAATAATGAAAGCTTTCTTTCTTCTTATAATTGTGGATGCACAGAAAATATGGACATGGGCTCTCTATCTTGTTATATCCCTTTTTAAATCTGTGATATAAATTTTTGAAACAATTTGATATTGTTCTTCATCTTCTTCCTCTTCATTGTAACCCTTAAATTTTGAAGCTAAAAAGAAAGAAGAAGAAAAACTGTGAATTATATTCGTTTACAGGTAAGTGATAAACACAATGTGCACCAAATAGAAGCTTAATTACGATCTTTTTTTGACTTCTTGTAATTTTGGATGGATGGAAATCAAATCCATATTATTGGTTTCCTTTTCTTTAATATTATTATTCTTCTTTTTGTTGTGATACTATTGAGTTGTCATTCAGTCTTGCCCGTTGAAAAGTCAAAAGGTCGGCCTGATTCTTCAATTCTCAGTAGACATTAAGTTGTGTGCATATCTTTAGACTTTGGTATTCTGGGATCTTTAGTTATATTCCTCATTTACTTATCATACTGGATTTCCTCGCTTTTTTGGCATGCCGAGCAGTTTCCCTTGCTTTCCAGAAGCGGATTATTAGAGAATCTTATTGGAGAGCTTTCTGGTGATGATGAGAAGAAGCGTGTTCTGCAGCTTCCTGACATACCGGGAGGAGCCAAAACCTTTCTTCTCGTAGCCAAGTTTTGTTATGGTGTTAAGATGGAGCTCACTGCATTGAATGTAGTCAGTCTCAGGTGTGCAGCCGAGCATCTTCGGATGACTGAAGACTATGGAGAGGGGAATCTCATAATTCAGACAGAACATTTCCTCAATGAAATTTTTTGTTATTGGACGGACTCAATTAAAGCTCTTGAAACCTGCGAAGAGGTTCTACCACGTGCAGAAGACCTTCATATTGTTTCAAGATGCATTGATTCTTTGGCAATAAAAGCTTGTGCAGATCCTAGCTTGTTTAGTTGGCCCATGTCAGGATCCAGTGCTGTAGAAAGCACAGATGGAGCTGTAATTTGGAATGGAATACGCACAGCAGCTAAGCCAAATCCTGTGACTGAAGATTGGTGGTATGAGAATGTGTCCTCTCTGAGATTCCCTCTGTATAAAAGACTGATTCTGGCTGTTGGATTGAGGGGCATGAAGGCAGAGAGGATTGCTGGGTCCATCGTCTACTATGCAAAGAGTCATCTCCCATTGTTGGGCAGGCAATCAAGTTGTTTCCAGAATGGGAACCGTGATGCCCCAGAATCAGCTATTTCTGCCTCATCTGACTTGGGTCAAAGGAATCTCCTTGAAGAAATAGTGGAGTTACTTCCCATTGGAAGGTGTCTCACAGCAACCAACTTTCTGCTTAGACTTCTGCGAACATCAATGATTTTACATGCTAGCCAATCGTGTCGTGAGAATTTAGAGAAAAGGGTTGGTGCTCAGTTGGATCAAGCAGCTCTTGAAGATCTTCTGATACCAAATATGGGGTACTCAGTGGAGACCCTTTATGATATCGATTGTGTTCAGCGGATTCTTGATCACTTCATGCTGGTGGATCATGATTCTAATTCTAGTTGTATGGTATATGAGGGGCAGTTGATGGGAACTTCACATCCACTGACCCCAATGTCATTGGTGGCTAATTTAGTGGATGGTTATCTAGCTGAGGTGGCATCTGATGTTAACTTGAAGTTACCAAAATTTGAGTCCTTGGCTGCTGTTATCCCTGATTATGCGAGGCCATTAGACGATGGAATCTACCGTGCAATTGATATATTTCTCAAGGTAATAACTATTTTTTCATATGTCCATCTGTTCATTGATGACTGACTTATATTGCAAAGATCTTTGGTTCTGTCTTTCCTAAGAAAACTAGTGTGTTTCTCAACTTCAGGCTCACCCATGGCTAACAGATTCGGAAAGGGAACAACTCTGCAGGCTCATGAACTGCCAGAAGCTCTCTCTGGAAGCCAGCACCCATGCAGCCCAGAACGAGAGGTTGCCACTTCGTGTCATTGTCCAAGTTTTATTCTTTGAACAACTCAGGCTCCGCACCTCTGTCGCCGGTTGGTTTTTTGTCTCTGACAACCTTGAGAACACTCAAAATCACAGCGGAAATCTTGCTCTGGTCAGACATGATGCCTCTATACAAGCAGGCCGCACCACCCAAAATCACCAGCTTGTAGCAGTCGATGATATGAAGGAACGGGTGTCTGAGCTTGAGAAAGAATGCTCAACCATGAAACGAGAAATCGACAAGCTTGTGAAGACAAAGGGAAGTTGGAACGCCATCTTGAAAAAGTTCTCTTTCAGACTAAAGACCAAGACCTATGATCCAAATGCATCCAAGCATGGCAACAGTTCCACAACCCCACCAGCATCAAGAGCACCACTTGTGAACGGAAAAGAAAACCATGGCAGTAGTACTGGTGAATTAGGAGCTGATTGATTTTCTCATCTCAAATATTAATTAAAGTTTTTTTTTTTTTAGCTTTTTTATTTTTTGCATGTTTAGAGTTACGGTGAAATATAACTTATAATTTTAGAATTTATAACTTATAACTTTAATAAATTCTATATTTCAAAACCTGTTTACAATTTGATAAATATGTATCTAAAACACTTTTAAAGATAATTAAAGTAATTTTTTAAAAATATATTGTTATTTGCAAGAATTTTTTAATAAAAATTTCAATTTGATGTAAAAAAAAACAGATTTTCAACTTTTTTAAATACTTAAAGCACTTCTTATAAATTTATTAAACGTGTCATTCTTAAAAAATATATATTTTTAAACAATTAAAAGTACTTTTTAAATTTTCAAACACAATCACAAACAAACTCTTAATTTCCATTTATTTTAATTAACTTATTTTCTCTAGTTGTTAATTATCTGTTTTTTTTTTGTGGTTTAGTTAATAGCGTAATAATAATCACACATTTGATTGTAATTACAATTCTTCCTCTTAAGCTATATATATAATTATATTCAAGAAACCAGTCGTGTGAATTAAATTCATGTCATCAATTGATACAGGTTAAAATAAACCTTATTGAAAGTCTCATGTCGTCTTTAACTACGGTAAGTAATGAAATTGAAACCCATCCAAATTCTTTCAATAACGCGGATTATTAATTTAGAACTATCCTTAAGAGAAATGCTTTAAAGCAACGCTACATAACAAAGCATTGAGTAATTTTACTTATAATTATAAAATACGTAAATATTTGTGTAATCATTTTAAAATAAAAGTAAGATTTATTATTAAATTTTTTTTTTATATGAATCTTAAGTTTTATTTTATTTTTTAAATGATTATATGAGAATTACGCAATTTACAATAATAAATATCTTTTATCAAAGTATTAACTATTGCAATAGCCAATACGTACGTCTATTCGAAACGATACAACTCTTGAGAAAATAAAATAAAATAAAATCTGACGCATTAAAGAATTACTCTTAATACTGACTAAAATAGATCAAAGTGAGTACTGACTAAAGTTGGTTTGGTTCCAGTTAAAATAAAGGGACACATCAACCAAGTACATAAATGATAAAACTCGTGCAATACGTCTATTCAAAACGGTAACCCTCTTAAAAAAAGCACAAGATTCCGATACTTTAATAAAATCACTACAATAGATCAAACCAACTTTATATAGAGATAGAAGGAAGATCAATCCTATAAGAGTACAAAGATTAGCTAGAAACTTTTTTCGCGAGTCTCTAGATTTCTTTTTCTCAAAGAAGTAAGAACAAAAGCCCATATATATTATGTTCTTCGACTCGTTTGGGCCTGGTAAAACCCAACTTCTGTTGGGCCTTGTTTGTGGACGCTATACATCACCCGAACACAGACACCTTCTCATCTCAATCTTTCATGAAAAACCCTAATTTCCTCTCTCTCTCTCTCTCTCTCTCTCTCTCTCTCTCTCTCTCTCTCTCTTGATGACGAAGGTTACTAACCCTAATTTCATCCACCCTAACCTTTAAGCTGCTAAAAAGTTAGAAACACAGCTAATTTGGTTTGTTTACCGGTGACTACACGAAGAAGGAATCTTATGCTTAGGAGTGATTCTGATGTTGCTGACTTTGCCATGTAGGTGCTCTGATGGTGTGCAGAAGTGACAATCATTGAGACAGTGATGAGTCTGTCTCCTAAAAATACTAACATTTCCTTTGCCACTACAAATATTCACTATTTCAACTCGTTTAAAAGATTGGGGTAGAAAATACCCATTTATCAGATATGGGCTTCCGATGGTCTCTCACTCACAGTGTTTGGGGCGGTTGGGTCTTGATCATCTTTTTAAAGACATGTTAGTGCTGTTTTTATTCTCAATTTACAATTCTAAAATGTCTGGTCTCACAGTTGATTATGTAAAAATGCAAATATATCGTATGAAGTGCTCTTGCAAAGTTGCAGGATGATCAAGAATGGGAAATTATTGAGACAAGAAAAGCTTTGTCCAGAACAGGACTTGTAGAAGCACAAAACCAAAAAATGTCACAGAAGGAGCTGAAGGACTTCTGCTGGCTTTATTCCATTCAATTGAGAGCATTTGCAGCTCACCTTTCTGTTTCTGTGTATGGGCTTTGCAAGGGAAAGTGGACATAAACAACTGAATACGTGAGAATTCCTAGACCGAATGATAGCAATTCAGGCAAGTTTTTGCTTGCTGCCTGCTGGAGAATCTCACCATTTGAATTTTCAATTTTTGGTTTTGGTTGCCAAAACATTATCAATTTTTTGGATTCACTAGTGAATTTTACCACTGCGGCTTTTGCAAGATTATCGAGAGCAGGTAAATCATATATTAGGCGAAAGAATACAGCATCCAACCATTTTCACAATTATAAACTATATACCCAGGTCTGCCAAATAGAAAAACCATTCCTCCATATGTACACCCCCAACACAACACAACACGAAAATGGAGAACATAATGTTTTGAGCCCTAACTAGTGTCCTTTTTTACTCCCAAGCATATTCTTTCACCCTTTCACTTTCCCCCAAGCTTATTCATTTACATATATAAGATAAACAGCCAAAAAAACCCTCTTCTTATCTTTCCAATTTATCACCCTCCCCACAACAAAATTAAAAATACAGGAAAAATGAGAAATGCAATAAAAAAAAAAAGCTATTTGAAGATGACCCCCACAATAATCCTGCAAAATTTACCTCGGCTTCGGTTGAGACCCGAATGACAACAATGGCTGCACAAGCCTCTGGCCTGAGGGACTTCCTAGTAACATGGCTTGAGATCGAGTAAGCATCTCAACCATTGATGGAGTTTGATAAGCTTGAACAAGACTTGAACCATCGGTGGAGTCACCTCTTGCTGTTGCTCTTTGCCACGAGTGTGAGCTCAGTCCAGAAAGAATATAGGCTCTCCCAGATGCCTCGTACACATGCCTACTTGCCATCCTCTCTTGCATTTCTTTGAGCTCAGCATCCAATGCAATGCAAAGCCGATCATGAGATTTGGATGACACGGTCTCTGACAACACTCTTCGGCAGTTTTCAAGAATTGAAACTGCGGCAGCCAAGTCTCCCTGCTCGGCTGCAACTCGTGCCTGTGCCATTGCCTCAGCCGCTTGGAGCCTGTTGCGTTGCCGGTCAACATCTATTGACACCACCACTTGTTGAGCAATTTCAGGCCTCTCAATCCTAACTTCTTCACTCTCTAGTGTCATCATTTCTTTAGTTAAGGGATCCTTGAACATACACCTCACCTTTATCAGTGATGTTTCACTGCTGGAAGGCTCTGCAGGGACATTTAGAGATACTAGAAAATCCCTCTCTTCATCTGCATACAGATCTCCAACATCAATAAATCCAGTGCGACCATCAGCCGTCACACGGCTGGGGTAATTTCCTGCTTTTAGTGAGACAAGCTGGGTTTTTGTATGGACGCACTCAACTCCCACTTGCAGCTCCTGCACCACGACACTCAAAAGCCCCCCAATGCATTGTGCAAACGCATCTTGAATTGCAGCTTCAGTTTCAATGAAAGAAAAGGTCCCTCCAGAAATCTCTGAAATTGAGTGCATTGATGAAGCATCATGATCCGCACCAAATCCAAAAGCGTGCACTGGAATCTGAAATCCTGTAATGTGACCGCTTTGCATAGACGAAGGCAGGAGCAACTGATAATTTGGTCGAGGTTGGTTATTACCAGAGCCATTGACGGTATAAGTGTCCTGCCCATCAGACAGCAGTATTATACTGGCCACAGGATTCTTGTTCCTTCGGTCTTCCATTATCTTGGCACCCTTTCTCAGGCCTTCAGCAATGTTGGTCCCACCATTTGCAACCAAAGCGTTAACAGCTTGAAGTGCCTGCTGTCGTCCTAAGTCAGACATGCGACGAAGAGGAAACAGGCGACGGGCTGTGGAGGAGAAGGCAATAACTGAAAGCCTGTCATTGGAGCCAAGGTTCTGTATTACAAATCCCATGGCTCGTTTAAGCAATGCAAGCTTGGTTCCTGCCATGCTACCACTTATGTCAAGCACTGTGACTAGATCCACCGGAGCACGAGGAGTCTGAGAAAATTGTAGCAAACTAGCCAGGTTTCTCCTGGGGTTTTTTGTCGTAATTGCAGCAGAGGCTTTGAGATGGACCAAAACAGTGAAATTATTGAAAGAATTGGATCGAGGGGCAGATGAAACCTCTGGATATGTTTTGATCTCTATTGTTTTAATAGAATTGTGATCTGCAGCATTCTTATCGCAGCAGCTTCTTTCAGAAAATACAGGCTGGTGATCTAAGGTTTCATCATCATCAAATACGGTCGGCTCCATAGCTTGATAAAGTGGCATGATATGCCGCCGATTCATATCTCTTCGAGAGGGAGGAAGTTGGCGGACCACAGCCATCAAAGCATCATTTTGGGGCCAACCAACTGGACTAATTGATGCTCTCCCAGGGAAAGGATCTAAACTAGGGCCTTGCACAGGGATTTCTTTCCATTTTGCTCTGCAAACCGGACAAACTTGGTTGCCATGTTTGACATTTGAAGCAATGCAGTGGAAATGAAATGAATGAGAGCATTCTGCAGTGAAGATAGCATGACCATCCCCTTGTTTCATTTTGGTTAAGCATATTGAGCAGGTCTGCTGAGAGCATAAAATGAAGCAAGCAAGATGAGTAAACAAAGGATGACGATACAAGCATGAAGGTATGAAAATACTTGAAAAGTCATACTCACAATATTTTGTCAAAGATTACCACAGATGACATTCTTTAACCAACTCAAATGTTTTATGAATTTTATATTTTGATTTTAATTCCACAATTTATATCTGGCAAGCTCAGACAATATTGTTATGGTCCTATGGACAACACAACAACGAGCTTCCACACAATTCACAGAAAGTAAATAAAACCATGTCAACGGGGAGTCAACTTCAACTCTCAAGGTGGGAACTGGGGCTTGATGCATGTGTGGTTGAAAGCCACAGGCATGCATGCTCATAGTAGTTACCCTCCAAAAACTAAGGATTTCTTCTTCTTCTTCTTCTTCTTCTTCTTCTTTCCAAATAGAACAATCTCAGTTCCAATATTTGTACATTCAAACTTCAAACCATATTTAGGTGAGCACTAGAGGGGTAATGGGACGAGCAGGATGCCCAATGTAGCAAGTTTAAGTTCATTTAATATTTTGAAAATATTTTTTTGATAGGTAATCAAAAGGATTTCATTAATATAAAAAGGCTAAGCTCAGGTATTCCGGAGGTATACTTGAGAAAACTTAGCTAGTGTTACAAAGAAGAAAGAAGTTCATGGATACTAAGTTCGTTACAAGCGATAGATCCCGCCCATTAAAGCAAAGTCCTATAAAAGTAAAGTTTTAGTTCCTCCAAAGTTCTCTCATAATCTTCGAAGTTCCTTGCATTTCTCTCTCTCTAAATGGACCAACACATACAAATAGGAACCATATGCCATATAGTCGCCACCTGTGAGTTGCGTCGGATACCTCTCCAACTTGCTAGAAAATCCCTCAAGTGAAGAGGCATGACCCATGATAAACCAAGTCTTATGTAAAACTCATCCTACAACTTCTTGGCCACCTCGCAGTGGAGAAATAAATGATTTACTGATTTCCCTTATTTTTTTCACATACAACACCAATCTATCATAACAATATGACGTTTCCTCAGGTTGTCTATAGTAAGGATCTTGTCTAGGGTTACAGTCCATACAAAAAAAGCCGCTCTTGATGGCGCCTTCGTTTGCCAAATACTCTTCCAGGGGAATCTTGGTAATCCGGGAGTAGAAAGGACTTGATAGTAAAAACTAACCGAGAAAATACCTTTCTTGGAGTGTCTCCATTTAATATTAAAAACTTAGGAGCGTTATTTTTGTTCTCTTCCTTTGTTACTTTTAATTCTAATGTGCCAATACCATTGTATTTTTTCAATTGACTCTTTGGGCTGTTTTCTCCTCTTCAATTAAACCATGTGCCCACTTCCAAGTTGTTCTGCTTGAATTATCACAGAGAAAAGTGGATGGAGAAAAAGAAAAACACAATTTCATGACTTATAAACCCGTGTTTTTCCTTAATCTAACATGTGATCAAATAAGGTTTCCGCTCCAAACATTAAGCAAACCCAGCCAGAGTAGTTGTTGTTACCTTACATAAATGTTTGTTAATTGTAGTGATATTCTTGTGATCTTACTTAATCAATTTATCAGTTCAAGGAGGGTAATTGGTACTTTCTTACTGATAAGAAAAATATTCAGTACTTTCTAGTATTGTAGATGCATGCAGCCATGAGATATTCATTTTTCTTTCTTTCTTTATTTATTTTTTTAGGCATGTGCATGAGATTGGAAGGACTATGCTCTTCCCTCCCCATTATCCAAGGGGCAAAGGAGATTGCAAGCGATTGTTTCTTCAGAAGCAATTAGGTTTAGCTATGGGTAGCTTTATGGCTAGGCAAGAAGAGAAGCATAACTATCTAACAAAAGAACAAACCAGTGAAGAAAAGGAAGTTAAACAAGTGGTTATCAAGAAAGTATACAGTGCTATAGTCTTTGCGTATAAACAAGGGATTCTATAACAACCAGAGAAAGTATTGCAAGACCCATCACCAAAGAGATGAAAATCATTCATTTCTTTATCATATTTATTTTTCTTTAATATCTTTTAGTTTTATTGAAATTGCAGGCTGGTGAGCTTGAAAACTAAGAGTCAAACAGACAGGCCGCCAACAAGCTATCTTATTCCAAGGTAAGCAGCCAGCAGGAGAAGGAAAGGTATAAACCGTGGCATCTTTTAATAGTAAGGCAAACAAGAATGGTCCTGAAAAGAACCTGTGAGGATGACACCACAAGCCTAATTAAGTCGGGGAAAGCTATATGACATCAAATACTAAACTCCTTGATTTCTTACACACCTTAAAAACAGCTAAAATATAGTTATTCCAAAGAAATATGCATGAAATAAAATTATGCATATTTCTTCAACAACAACAAAACTGAGATAGATTGAAGAACGCGTATCACTTCTAATGGGAAAATGGAAGCAAACAATAAACTTTTCGAAGATCTTTCACTTGTCAATGTCACGAGAAAAGTACGCGAAACGCCTCAAGGAAATACCGTGCCCCAGATTTTATATTGAAAAACAAATCGACAAGATGATCAAGTGAATTCTTGTCACAGAGTTATTTATTTTTTAGTACCCAAGAAAATCCATTTTCCATTATTTAGTTATCCCCCATGAAAGGAACTATTGGGCTAATTTGTCCTACTTGAGCTGGTTCGATGAAAATTTTAACTACCAACACTACAGAGAACACAAACCAAGGACTTTAGACTTTCTTCTGCCTCCATTTCCTTGGCAACCAAACAAAGCAAATATTTAAAGATAATCAAAAACCAACAAGAACCCAGAAGGAAAAAGTAATAATACACAAACCAAATACACCATAACATGGAACTACTAAAGTTAACGATACGATACCTTGGACGATTTGCTACCACTTTTGGACAACCTTAAACCATAAGAAGACGGCGTAGGCGTGCTCGGCCGCGAGGAAAGCGTGCTCCAATTGGCCGGGGAGAGCAGAGCAGCATCAGATAGCCTCTCAGAGGCCTCTAGAGAAGGAGGTGAGTCTTCTAAAGTTCTTGGGACAAACATACAGAGATTCAGACCCAGTGCGACCTTTGCTTTCCTCCATTTACTTCCCATTTTTCGCTTTCAGATCTCAAACAAGGAAACCGAAAAAGAGAAAAGAACCAAATCCAAGAATCCACAATACTTAGCCGAAGAAAGTGAAAACTAAAGCAAAGCCAAGATCTCAAAGAAGCGCTTAAGTTCAGCTAAGCTTCTTCTTGTTCTCTCTCTTGGCTGAGAGTTCACAGAGAGAGAGAGAGAGAGAGAGAGAGAGAGGATTAGAGCACGAATACCAAGATAGAGAGAGTGGAAGGTTAATGGGGGTGATATGGTTGCAGAGAAATAAGCAAAAGACTTGGGTTTTAAGGTTCAATGTGGGTTTTGAGAGTTAAAAATGTCAAAGGGAGAAACTGGGTCGTAAGAGGATGGAGTTGTTTGAGAATGTACAAGTCTTCTTCTTGGTGTTCTCGGCCGCCATGGAAGAGAGAGAGAGGTTGGCTATTGAGGATTTTGACCTGCTCTGCTTTGCTTTGAGATTTTTTATGGGAGGTAAAAGGACACAAATAAAAGCACGTTTTGGTTGAATTGGGAAAGCAAGCTGCTTTAAACATTTGTCAGCTACCATTTCCTGTATTACCCCTCGTATCTTTATCAATTTTTGCCACTCATTGTCACGACTCACGGAGCTGTAGTGCTATGTTGTCTTCTCTCCCCTTTTTTTCTTTTTTTATTTCTTTTTCTGATTATGCTCGATTGTCAAGGCAAAATGGTAAGAAAATTTTCACTCTCGTTCACTGCCCACTATTCATAAAAAGATTATTGTCCTTATGTGTTCTTAATTTTTTTATTTATTATATTTTTTAACATTTTTATTTTTTATTTTTATTTTAAATATTTTTTAAACATATTTAAATATTTTTTTAAAATATAAAAAAAATACTAATACACTAATAGTCATTTCTTTAACTATTAAATAAAAAAACATAAATAAACAAAATAAGTAAACAAATTGAAACCACATAATAGATTTCTCATATAAAAATTAAATAAAACAATTTGTCTGGTAAAGTACTATCGGTTCTTTGAATAAATGCATAGAAGAAGAAAAAAAAAAAGATCCTGAGTTTTAAAAATTTGTCACTTAAAAGAAAATTCAAATGACTCGTTACACCATAGACATAATCGCTTAAGTTGTTCAAAGTGGACTGGTTCGAATCTATACTTAATACCCTATAGTCCCTTTCTCAGAATGTCCAAAATCCCTTCAACATCCGATAGACCAAGTACAAGATGATTTTGAACCGTTGCCAAGCTTGTTATCATTCATTTCTACTACCCCAAGCTGCATGAGTATCAACTAGCTGTTAAATTTCAAGCTTATGCAACTATACTTTATTTATTTATATTATTTTAAATCATGTCATCTTATTTTACTGTCTAAATAGGATCGAAGTTACTAAATCATAATTTTTCTTCTGAGTCTTTGAGGAAGCGACCTTAGTTAGACAGGGTTTTATTGGAGTAACTGAAATTCGAAGATCATGGCATTTTCTTGTATATTCCTTTCCAACATGATCAGTCGACCCATTTAAAGACAACTTTTTCTACACATCCGAGTTGCCCATCAAGCTGGTTTTCAGCCATAATTTTACAAATTATGTGCCACATTTCCACTCTTGAATTCCTTTGAGCAGAGGACAGGTCGTCACAGGACCAAAAAAAAAAAAGAATACAATTCCTTATTGGAATTATTCCGTTCCACCACATGATCTGAATTTGTCCTAATGATATATAATTTCTAAAAAAGTCAAAATAAATAATGTTCTCTGCTTGGAAAAGCATATAATTTCGGCATATATCTATTTGTGCGTGGTTGTTGAATCTCTCTCTCTCTCTCTCTCTAGATTTTTCAAACATGACGATATGCTCTTGGTTTATGGTTAGGTACCCACGCAGCCCCTTTCACCTTTTGTAAATGGGTGACAACTGACACTACGCAGTATTTTTAGCTTAGTGGCTGGTTGTCAAGTCTTTTCTCTCACTCACTATAAACCAAAAAAGAAAAAAGATTTTTATAATTTTTTTAATAGTAATTAAATAATTATTTATAATTAATTTAAACTATAAATAATTATTTGAGTAAATTTAACTAATTATAAATAAATAATTTTTTTATAATGATTATTTCTCTTTAAAAAACAAATATTTTCATTGACTAATATAATATTACCAATCAAGTTGTTTAGTGGATTATGTCCTAAAATTATATATTTTTTAATTTCTCAAGAGGCCCTCCTCATGTATGATCTTTGAGAGAAAAGGATTCCCCATTAGTTAGAACATGATATATGCAGTATGAGTCGGTTGAATGAATGGCCTCCTGGCCCCCCCCATGCATAATGATGAATCATTGTTGGGCATGCTTCGGATGGTGGGATTTTTCCTAATGATGCTCGTTAAGTAGTTTTTCTTCCTCTCACATGAGATGATGATAAGTATATGCCACACGTGCACATCATCACAGTGGTCGTCTTTGTGGTTCCCATGTCAACCGGCCTGTTGACATCAATTCCGGATAATAATTATCATGGCTTTAGTTGAATCTCTTTTTGTTTCTCTCTATTATTTTGATTTATTTTTCTCCCAAATAATTCTCAAACACATAATATTTTCATCCCTCCTTTCTGGTTTATTTTTATAAATAAATAAGATAAAAATTAAAAATTAAAAATTAAAAATTAAAAAAAAATTATTATAAATCAAATTTGATGATTTATTATTTAAAAATTAAGTAACAAGTATTTTTATATTATTTCTCATATTTTTTTGCCATATTTGATTAAATATAATAAAAAAAAATTGCATATGTATAAAAATATATTTATTTTTAATAATAAAAAATAAATAAAACTAATGTGAATGCTCTTAATGGACAACAACGTTGAACTTTCCTAGCACCAAAAATGCAGGACTCTCTAGTCTCTCCGACTCCACTCCACCTAAGACGAGGTTTTCAACTTATAATTTCGAGAAATAAGTGCGATTCCCAATATTTTACATTAGAAGTTTCCAATGTAAATTCCAGATGGCCGCTCGCGTGCTTAAATTATTTTAATTTTTCAATGTGGACATAACCTTGGTCGACGAACCTCCACCTCAAGATTGGGTTGCAACTAATTTTCATTGAGTTTGAATATATAATATTTTGTTAAAA
Source organism: Platycarya strobilacea (assembly GCA_036898215.1). NCBI lineage: Eukaryota > Viridiplantae > Streptophyta > Magnoliopsida > Fagales > Juglandaceae > Platycarya > Platycarya strobilacea. The sequence goes on along the minus strand of CM072545.1, from coordinate 57,142,305 downwards.
CCGACATACTTGTTTTGGGAAGATTTCAACGCACTGCGTATACTGTTTCTTCTCCAAACCCATCCGATCGACTAATATTGAACTATTTATAGCATTAGCATGCACACACATATATATATATATATAATACATGTACAGAATATAAAATAAATAAATATTTGTTATCAGTTATTTATAATAAATACAGGTTTATTTTAATTGAAAAGGTAAAAATAATTATTTCATTAAAAATAATCGATCGTAAATAAATAATTTTTTTAAGTAATTATATATATATGTATGTATATGATTAATCAATTAAAACGCGGGGTAACATGCATGCATGCATGCATATATCAATTAACTTTGAATGTTGTCATTGAAGGTCTACTACGTCGTTCTTATTAGCTAGCATTCAATATTCATAGGCTCGTAAACACATATATGAAAGAACTCTTTTTTAATGGGCGAAATGTGAGAACTTTTCAAGATCAAGTCATCGGTCAAAGTTTAAATACATGATTATATAAAGTCATTGGTACCCAATTTGTGTGCATTGGTTGGTTTTGTAATGCTCTGATGACAGGTACCACCACAACAAAAGAGAAGAAAATTAAGCTAAAAGCTCAGCATGTAGTATTTCCATGTCTTACAAGAGGACAAAATTGATGGGTAGGAAAGGATTCTGGAGCACATGCGCCCCTAAACTTGGACCATTAAAATCTACTTGAAGTCACTAATAAAAGCAAGAATCTTGTTGAAGTTGGGTCCAATATATGTTGCTACCCATTATTTTAGAATGGTATAGGCATGTATATATTGGAACTTTGTTGATCTCTGATGACAGAAATACAGCAGTACTACTCCTAGATGATGAAACCTAGCTAGCTATATTGATCAGGGGAATATGAGATCAGTGAAATAAGGAATTAAGCTTGAAAAACTGGAGAGATATTGAGTGGAGGAATAATATTTTTGAGTCCATTTTCAAATGTTTGGTACTTATTGGTCTACACGACATAAAAAACAAAATAAAACTGCCATATATACAAAAAAAAATTATATATAGTAAATTCACAAATGGATTATACAGTCTCATAAGATCGTTAAATCTATTTTATAATAAAAATAAATATACAATTTGACATATCATATCAACTCATATCAATTTATAATTTTTTTTTTTTTTGTATAATATTTTTGTGTACATGTCTAAAATATTTTCTTAAAAAAAAACAACATAAGTACTTGCCCTGATTCAACCTAGCACCGGATCATCATATCAGCTTTGCTAGCTAAATCTCAAGTTGAAAGTGCAATATATTGCAATATATATATTCAGGCATCCCATGATCATATACGTACATATGATCGATCGAGTGGTAGAAGCGTACCAAAGAGTTACATGATGATAGCTAGCTAATGAGCGAGCTGGGTAGCTCTAAAGTGGAGCTCCCTATTCCCACTTTCTCAGCTTCATAAAGATGACCTTTTAAAAGAAAAAAAAAATGCTCCATCTTTTAGAAGGTAAAAGCTCCATCTTTAAGTTATTCCTCTCCCCCACAAAAAACATCAATAAGGAACCAAGGCACTGACTCCTTTTATTTTCATTTCACACCTCCTTTTGAGATCAGAACACATGCCTCGCACAACTTGAGAGAGAGAGAGAGAGAGAGAGAGAGAGAGAGAGTAGTAATAACTAGGGCAGCTTCTTCCTAGCAATGAGTGGATATCCATTAACAAAGAATCCTCATAAAAACCTTTGTGGACAGGGGATTGGATTCCCTTTACTACCTCTAAATTGGCCAAACTTTCTGGGGCAAGTCAACGAAAAAGCTGACTTTTCTGAAAAAAAAAAAAAAAAAAGAATTAGGGAACCTATCCTCTTATGGTGCCCCCCACTTGGGTGGTGACTAGAGGGTATGGGATGTTTTGCACTAAGAACTCACTGTACACCATTTCTTAATCAATAGTACACCATTTCTTAATCAATATTCTGATCATCTCTCTCTCTCTTTTTCGATAATACACGAGCACTAAGTACTTACTTATTAAACTAATACTTGTGAAATCTTGGAGTGGAGGGCTTCAGAACCGTTAAAACATTATCTTATCGCGAGCTAGGGTTCCTCGCCGCACGTCATTGGTTCTCTTTTTTTAATGCTGTATGCATGTTTCAACAAAGAGAAGAAAAAAAAAAAAGATTCGTTTCTAGATTGTGTTTAAAGAATCGAATTAATTTGTTGCTTAATTAGTTTACTAATGTGGTGGGTACTAATATAGTACTATATAGTATATAATATATATATATATATATAAGATCAGATTATCTTTAGAACATTATAGTGCAAAACAAAAGTGACATCATTCTTATTGGAAGTCAGTTTTTTAATTACTATCATGTTAAATATATTCCTGCAAAAGTTTTTTTTTTTTTTTATAAAAAAAGTAGACGTTGTAAGTTGATCTAACCATGCATATATATCCAACTAGCGGCCAGTAGCTTTCCTTAATCATGATGCCACATGTATTGATCAATATCATCGACAAGTCAAGCCTAATCCATGCCTTCAGTGGGTCCCGCGTACGTGATATGTCTAACCTTATGTCCCATGCATTAATATGCATATTAATGTTGATCATGTATACATATATATATATTATATATATGAGAGAAGTATTGTACAAGACAACTTTTTTTTTTAATTTAGTGAAATGATTATTTTTAAGAAATTATATAATTTTTATAAAGAAATAAATTTTGATTAATAATAGAATATATAGAAGAAAAAATGTAAGTTTTAATAAATATTTAATGGATGGTAAAAAATATATATCTTAACAACAAAATAATTATATATAAATAAATCATAAAATATTGTAAAGTGATAAAAGATAATAATGTATAATTATTATAATTTTATTTATAAAATATTATTATTTGAATGTAATGTTTCATAAGGAATTTAAATTAAGAAATAAATAATATTTTATTCAAGTAATTATATATATTCACAAATGTAGTTAGTAAACAGATTATTTTACATTTTTATATTTAAAAAATGAACAGAAGATCATATATATAAATTTATATAAAATTATAATTATAATTTATATAAAATAATCATGAAGTACTTTTACTAATGTTATATTATAATTTGCATGTTATATAATTTATTACTAATAAAATATTACTAATAAAATATTAGTAATTTATAATTTGTATTTTATATAAATTATATAATTTATACTATTAGAACTTACATTTTTTTTCCTTTTATGCATTACATTATATATCATTTATAATTCATATTTCACGATTTATACGTTAGTTTATATATATATGAATCAGTATATACAGGGCTTCATAAAACATGAGTTAAATCAAAATACTATATTTAAAAATAAAGAGATAGTTAATTAACGAAAGAGAAAAAAAAAAAAGAGTTGGTTTCATATATTTTTCAATGTCTCCTTTGAGTTTAGTGAAGTTATATATGAATACTGAATTAGGAACATTGACAGTACTGATCTATGTCCATGTACTGGGGTTTACAGTTTACACCTATATATGAAAGTTCTTTTAATAGGAGTAGTATTGGATTTTGTAAAGCGCCGGCTCGTTATATCTTATTTTGAGTAACGAAACTTATATGATTTATAATTTTTTATTTTATTTTTATAGTTTCTAATATTTAACAATGGACCAATATTAGAATCATAATTCTTCATTCAAAACATTCTGAATTTTACATAATTACTCTCAATTTAACATAGAGTTATAAAATATATAGCTATAAAAAAAAATACAAGGAAATTATCATTTTGATCTCCTTTTATGTTTATCCTACTATATAATATAAATTCATATATAGATATATATAAAGATGATCTCCATTATAATAATTACATTGCGACGTGACACCACTATAATTTAGGACTCTTATTTTTTTCATAAAAACAAGAATGCTTCTATTTAATATGTATATGCGCTATCCATGCTGGAACTGGAAGTATATATCTGATCTGATCACCTTCTAGATCCGGTCTTAAAATATTGGAACGGATTTTTTGTGTGGGGAGAATAAGGATTGATCAAAGAGAATAATATCTATGTACTGTTTATTAAATTGATTTGCCTATTATTCGTTATTGCAATGCCGTGTCTCTAGTGGCAGCAGATTCTTTCGACACCCCCACCCACATTAATTTTGGAGGCGTCGTATTAAATCCGGGAACGATGTCGTTTGATTCTCCTGGATAATTGGGCAGGGGCTGAATATTTTTTCGTAAATGTGAGCTAATTTACAAGTTCTTTCCCTAATAACAGGTATTGAGAAGTACCAAACATTCACATGCTTTAGAGCCACATCTTCCTCTAGTCAGGACATTTTAGGGGTGAAATGGTCCAATCCGAAAGGGTGATGGACCAAAATTTTCGATTTATTATTTTTTTAGAGACTGGATCGGCAGATTTCAGTTTGGATGGTCTGACTCAATATTCTTTTAATTTTGTATTCTTTCTTTTAAAATTAAATTAAAATTTTTATTTATTTAAAATACTAAATTAAAATTAAATTAGTTATTAATATGAATTATATAACTAATTCAATAAAATAGACCAAAATTTTTTATCCATTATTTTTTTTGAACTGGATCGATAGATATCAGTCCAGATGGTCTGAGTTAATTGTTTTTTTAATTTTTTCTTCTTTATTTTAAAAATCAATTAATTTTTTTATTTATTTAAAATACTACATTAAAATTAAGTTAGTTATTGATATGTATTATATAACTAATTCAATAAAAATATATTTTATATGATCAATAATAATAAATTAGATGAAAATTATATTGTTAATTTATATAATTAGTATATAATTAGGTAATTGATATTATATATTAGCTTGATAGAATATTAATTTGTTAATAACATATTATTAATGATAATAGATTAGATGAAAATTACATAATAAATTATATAAATATTATATATATAACATACATAAAATATATTTTTTATTTTTATTTTTCATTCCATCTGGTCCGAATTGGGAAAATCTAAAACCGGGATTGCCTAAACTTTTGGATACTCTAAAACATGGACCGAGATTGAAATCCACCGATTTCAATCTCGATTCAATCCGATCTTGATCAAAATACCAATCCGATCAATTTCTCCGATCCGGACGGACGATTTTCACCCCGATTCAAGCCCAGGACTTTTTGCATTTCATCAACCATGAAAGGAGTCATGCAGTAACTTTTTCTCAATGATAATATCACTTTTTGTTGATTAATATGAGTAAGTCAGACCTAATCCCTTCTTCCTGTGGGGTCATATGTTTAACATCATGTCCGACATCGATTGCCGTCACGTATTTCTCTTTCTTACTTTCTTACTCTTCTTTTTAATTATAATATGAAAGGAAAAGTTAGCACAAATAGTTTCTTCCATAATCATGATTTTGGGAGACAGATCCTTCAGTCTCCTTTTTTTTATTTTTTTGGACAAGTTGTTCTTAGATGATTTTATATAAAATTTCTGGCCTAATATTATGTTAAATTTAACATATATATAAAATTTTGTTAAATTTAATAAAGTGAAATGGATTAATTTCAAATTTGTTCTTCCCATTTTCATAAACTAGTTGAAACGAATCGATTAATCTATTTTGTAGTATTCACTAATATGTCAAAACTGGTTGATGCGATACGATCATGTCATGTTAATCTATTACGTAATATTCACTAACGAGTTAAAATTAATTAATACGACACGATCCATTGTTAATAAGTCGTGTTATTGTTAATAAGTCGTGTTAGGATTTGAAATTTTTATATGATGAGCATAAAAAGTTGAGTTTGAATTGATCTATATAGTATAATATGCATGCATTGACACACAAGCATGACCAATTAATACAATTTAGCACCCCTAAATTTGGCATTAAGATTTCATTTGGATGTTAATAAAGATTGTAAATCTTGGATATAAAGATGTAATGAGTTGAAAAGAATTAAGAGTTTCATGTATAAAGAGGTTGAGTTAAAATGAATTTATCAATTTCAAAATTGTGTTTAGATATTAAATTCAATTTAAAATTAGAATGAATGAGATTATCTTAATTCAATCTAAATTCCAAACTGGACCTAAGTAACACTTGCAATCCTAGAATTTTGTTAACTTTTTAGACATAAATTAGCTGTGGAGATTATTATGATAACCTGTTCAAGGGCATGAACTAATATGTTGGGGGGAAAAAATTTACAAATTTTTGTCTAAATGGCCTCATTTTTCTTTTGCGAACAAAATGAGTTGAGATAAAAATTTAAAGTTGAATAAAATATTATTACAAAATATTTTTTAATATTATTTTTGTTTTAAAATTTGAAAATGCTGTATTGTTTATTTTATTTTTATGTGAAAATTTACAAAATTATAATAACAAGATAAAACGAGATGAGAATAAAAAAATTTGTGGAAACAAACTAAGCTTAATGGAAATACCGGTGACTCCAAAATTCTGCCTTGTTCTGAACCTCCTTCTATAAACAGTAACTCCTCTGTAATAATCTTGTACTGTGAAAGAACAGATTACTTAGAAAACATATTATGCTCTTGTATTGTCTTTTTCCTGTTTCTCAAACTGTCTTCCACCGTATCTCAACATGTATCACTCCATTCTTCGAGTTGATCAGATGGTATTTCTCATTGATTCGGCCGTTGTGGACAACATCAGTAAGGTTAATCTCCACATGTCCTAATGTTTCCTAAATAATAGACAACAATTTAAACTAAAGTCCGGACATGACAAGAATGAAGAACAAAACTAAACTAATGCAACAAAGACCAGAAACAAGGTGGTAGTCATACCTTTGATCGAAAACTAATGCCCGTTCGCTTGCTCTTCACCTCGATATGAATCTTCTCGTGTAAAGGAGGCTCCTCGAGCATGAACTGGAATTCTTCATCCCAAATAGGGTCACGAGTCCTTTTTATCATCTATGCAAAATCATATTGATCAGCAAGTTAATCGGAGATTCGGAGGATAGACTGAACATAGTTGAAAAAGATAACGTAACAGCTCATATGACTGGAGAAACAAAACCCTTTGAAAGGTGATACATGGGAACCTTTTACAACAACAAAAACCAGGCTTCTAAATACAACTTGCAATATGAATTGTGTGGATATCCATGCAACATTGGCTTAAAGAAAATTTTACCTTTGTTTTCTTCTGTTCTCCTCTAAAGAGAACCAATGCATAAGGATTATTGTGGCGCTCGCCTTCTACATCCTCTGCTCCTTGGACAGTTACCGACAGTAAACCTGCTCCGGCCTCCACCTCATCATCGGAGGCTCTACTAAATCTGCTTTCCTTTCTTCCATATTCATTCAGTAGCCCACTAAACTTAGCACTGTCTTCCTTAAAAGGAACAAAAATCATCTCCACCAGAATTTGCCCTCTCTTTTTCTGGTTTTGAGGATTACTAATGTCTGTGTGCTTGAGCAAATCAAGCTTAAATTCTTTCGTCTCATAGGGTGTAAGCAGCTTCAGTGGAACTAGCTGCATTCCCAGCCTGTCATGTCCACCAACCTGTGAAGAACACGGAGAAGAAAATAATAACATATTTGAAGCTTGGAACTAATCATCATCACAAGTGCAAGGCCAGGTATTCGTTGCAGTTTCTTCTAAAGAATGCTTCTCTAATTTGTCAGAAGTATGTGTATTCTGACTGTTATATGGGCTGCTTTACATATGCTTTCTATAGAAATATATATCCAAGCTTCAAGTTTTAGCAAAACTGCATCACGATTTATGGTAATTATTTGGGTTCTTTCTTCCATGAATTCAGGTTTTGTTAAAATATTAATTAAAAAAATGGATTCATCATTTCTCATTCATTCAAACTCTCCGGGTATAATATTAACTTCAAACGTCAAACATGCCTGACATCTAGCAAAAGACAAAGAACTGCACGTAAGGCTTCATTTGCACATTATATAAATGAAGAAAAAACATATTTGAAGTTTAGAGTTTAGTTTCGATTCTATTATGGCTTGAGCCAAGCTGCTGCACCTGAAAAAAAGTATTAAACATGGATGGATCTCTTTCCTTTACTTTCTAAGCAACTAAACACAGAGAGCAGGGAAAAAACCTTGTCCCAGTCATATACTTCTAATTGAAGAACTTGAGTACTAGGTTCCTTCACAACAAGCTTGAACTTCTCATTCCACTCAGGATTCAAGTTGTTCTTCTTGACGGTGGTTTTCTTTGCAGGGAGCCTCTCTCCACTAAGGCTGAGTTTGACATAAGGATCAGACGTCCCCAAGATGTCCATTTTCAAAAGTTTAAGAGCTCGAACAATGTTCACATGTAAAATCCCCACGGGCTTTTTTATGGCCACTCTATAGGAAGACAAAATAGAAAAAGAAGATAAATTAATATTATTTCTTTTACTTCTTCTGTATGAACCTTACTGACAGGAAAACTCAGGTCACCAAATGAGATTTTAACATATGCAGAGAAACAGCTTGAGGCTCTACAATGGAATCAACTTCCCAGGAATGAAATACGTGGTAGAGAAACTCAACCATCGTTATTCAATTTCACAAAAACATATGTTTGGAACGGAAATGACTAAAATTATGAAGCATACTCTGTCATCACAAAAACTCACGTTGAAGCATCAAGAACAGGAATTTCAAGTGTTTGGGGCCAGAGGTAGAGGCTTGCAATTTGTTTCTTAATAATCTCCTGCAAGCACATTGAAAAGTTGGTTAATCCATAGTCATACCCTGATTTTGCACAAGTTATTTGCCTAAGATCCAATTATAGAAAGTCATAAAAAACATAACAACGCCTAGTAGAGGACTTACTACTGCAGCACCTGAACATATCTGTAGAGGCCGGGTATGGACATAATGTCACCTCCCAACACCTTTATTCCAAAATCTACATGCGGCTGCAGAGAATTAAGAAAAAGCATCACACCCGAATGACTCTTATCAGCCACCTTGGTTAAAAAGCAACAATATCCATTCATCTTTAGATTAATTAAGAAGATTCAAGGGAAAAATATACTCAATGTGCAAAATGATCCTACTTACTTTCTCCATCAAAGATAACGCAATGCTTGAAAAACATGGAAAGGTAGGCACAAGAGGCTTCAAAGTTATCCGTGGTAAAGTAAATATCTGTAAATCCACCAACTGAAAGAAGCATAGTCAAATTCTGAAAGGCACACAGACACACTGTTGGTTAAGAAGCATGCCTTTAGCCTCTTCTGACCTGAACTGTTATTTCTAGAGACAATACTTTCAAACCCAAAACTATATTGGGATTGCCAGCCCATCTGATTGCCGGTTCCATGACCAGTTCCTTCTCGTTAGTCTCGTAGACTTTAAGACCTGGGGTATATAATAAACCAAAATGAATAATTGGTGAGCTATTAAATGTGGTGCACTACCCATTAATAGTTGACATTAAAATCCTTTACGTCATCTGCTTTGTCCAAAGTTTATGAAAGCCTCATGTAATATGTGAATTTTATATATAGGGAGCAACCTAATGTTGCATGTTGCACGTACTAATAATCAACAGATATATATAAAATTGTAAAGGATAATTCACACCTAAATTATTTTTAACAATTATTAAATGATGTTTTATGCTTTCTCTCTTGGTACCATGCAGAAGTTTTTCCCCACTCAGTGTCATTTTTCTTAACTTCTGTTGGCTCAAAATATGTCATCATCAAGGCATGAAAGTTCTTCCACAAAATTTTCCCAAGAAATCTCAAATGCCAGATGAACCCTAGCATTGATGATTGTGGCTTCAATTTAATAGGCATCACCACGTGTATGAATTTATTGAAACAAAAACCAGCCATAGAGATATATTCTCATTCTAAGTAAAACCATAGTCCATAGGAGATACATGTAGGATTCTTGAAGCAATTTAAATAATATAATGGATAGATCACAACAAATCTCGAAAGAGCATAAAATGTACAGGACAGATGAACCAATAGCATTAGACTCACCATATATTGCAGGAGGAAGAGTGCCAAGACTAAGATTCTTAAACTCAATTGCTTTAATATGATATTGCCCAATGTACTCTGCAAATATAGGTTGTGCTGTGGTTCTAATCGTACTGCAAATTGCCTAGACATTGAAAATCACTCAGTCACAGATTCTAACAGAAGGGCAAAAGGGTTATGAGATAGGATATTACCTTATCAAGGTAAGGCCACATATCAGAGATAAATTTGTTTAACCAGTCTACCTGCTCAATTGTGAAAATGATCAACATGCTAATGAAAATTAATTTTAAGAGCAACCACAGAAAGAGGAATAAAAGTTCTACGATGGTTGTATGGCAATACTAACTCGATCATAATCAGGGTTCTTCACCCATAATGGAATTTCAAGAAGAATATCTTGTAAAGCACTTGAATCTAACTCATAGAGTGGCCTGGTAACTGGATCCTGCAACATTAACCATTTTGAATTATTGCAGCACTATGGAAATATTTAATTGAACTTTCTTTCTTTTTTCATGTAAACATACTTCATACTTGGAACTTATTATTACTCTACAAAACACCAGATTACATTAAAATTTTGGGGAAACAATTCTTAGAACTACATGGCTAACTTCTCCAGAGAAGACAATCATACTTTAAATAAATAAATAAATGGATAAAAAAACACAGAGACTCAGCACATTTACTTTACATGACTCTATGATGGCATTTTTGACATCTCGTGGAAAGAAACCGCTGCATTAGTTGAACAGAATTTTAAATGACTTCATTTTGTTTCTAGTAATTCAAAAATGGATTTGTCTCCATTTTATGATCAGGTTCATTTCCGAGCTTAACTTTTATACGGTTATTCCTACTTCTGCATCCACAACATTATAATAAGTACATGTTTTTGCCTTCAAGAGAAATGAAACCATTCACTTCATTGTGACAAATTAAAGCATCCCATACAGTCATGTTGATGTATTTGCTAATTGATTTGACTAGTTCTGTGTCTTATAAGAGTTTCAATCAATAATTGAATTTAGGGTTTAAAATTCATAACTCTCTTCCACAAAATGTCAATCTTTGGATGCATGTCATACTTCGTTCTCGATGGGGGCATGCCCAATTTACATACTTTTCAAAGGATCTCTTCTCTTCAACAAAAGCCACTTGAAATTTCTGGCCAACCATTAGCTATCAACCATATAAATGATGTCATAGCGGCATAAATTTCAAGGGAGCTACAAAGTCCAGGATTTATATGAAGAGTAACATAGAAGTCTAGGACTTAAAAGTCAAGAAAAAACCACGAAATGAATGGTGATCTCAGTCAGGTTTGAACAAAATATGATCAGTGTAATTACTTTGCAGAAAAACAACAGATTAAAGAAACCAAGAAACGAACGATCATTACTGAGTATAAGATGAAACATCGCATATATATAACCCTGGTCCCTGATAATTAAATGGCTTCAATTAAAATTCCGAAATAATAAGGTTCCCATCGAACTATGTCACAACATGAGCTTAATGAACAGGAAGACGACACTAATTTTGAGAGGAGATGACATTAGAATTGCATTCGTAACTTTTGGAAATTTGGATATCCATTATCCATCGAAATAGATTTAAAAATAAAGCAAACAACTAACACAAGATTGGTAATTTATGAACCCAGAGATTTTCAATTAGATTGATCGATGTAAAAACAAAGAAACCGGGCTCAGTAAACTAAATGAAAAAGAAGTTAAAAAAAAAACAAGGAGATTTCTGTCCAGTGTTATTGCAAACTTGCAACAGATTCTTAGACCATCAAAAAAAGCCGGTGGTTTAATGCTATACTCTTTATTTATAGGAAAAACCATTTAGCTGTAAAAGATATTACCTCCACATCTTTGGCTTCAGAGTAGATGAAGATGAAGAACCCCACAAAGAGCCCAAGAGGAATCCCAAAACCGAAACCAATAATTCCCAAGAAAGTGCTGAGAAACCCCATTTCCCGAAAATCCAAGGAACTACGGAAACTGATAGGATGAAGGTAAAAAAATAAAGAACGAATGAAGTACGTGAGTTTCTTGAGAGAAAATAAAATATATGTGCGACAAGAAAACTCAATAAAATCCCAAGAAAACCGCCAAGAAAGAGACGTTTTTTGAACAACTCAGAAACAACTGCGAGCTGTCTTCTCCCCAAGTTCGGCATCCGAGCTGACATTACTAGAAAGCTATTGTTTTAAATGCTGTGGAAAAGAGAGCTGGAATACATGGAGCGTCCCCAGTTAAATTCAAATAAATAACATTCATGTGGTACGTCACGTAATATCCTACCTCCTCTTACGTACTTTTCTTTAGATATACCATCAAATTAATATAAAAATTATCAAGTATTGGATGGGATATGCGCAAAATAATAATAATAATAATAATTGGACGGGATATGATAGGAACGAGAACTTTAAATTGGAAGAAAATTATTCGCAATGTCTCTTTCGATTTATTAATTTTGATGTTAGTCTCGACATTGGGATTTTGATCCACTTGGCACATTTGGATGGGTTTGCGAACTGCACTTTCTAAACTATGCGCAAATATATACATATAAATATATATATATATATATATATATATATATTTTTTAAGTAGATGGACAGAATATGAGATTTCTTTTTAAAATTTTTCTTAAATAGAAGTAGAGGATTGGGATTTTATATCTTAGAAAGGTTTAGATTTTGAGTTAAGATGAGATGAAGGTTAAAAATTAAATAAAATATTATTTATTATATTAATTTTTTTAATTTTAAAAAAAGTAAAATATCTATTATATTTTATATAAAAAAATTTAAAAATAATTAAATAGAATTGTATAAGATGAATTGAGAGGCTGTATCAATCCAAACATTCTCTGTGATGGAAAATGGAAATGACCCGTAATGTAGATAGAACCTGAAGAGGACAGACCCTATCAACATATATTTTTTATGAATTTAATAACCTCTCCGCAATCTTAATATTCGAGGTCATGAGACTAATATTTTAATTCGACTTGTTTTTTAATTAACAATAACAATATGCCTCATCTTACGAGTTAGATCTACCCTGTCTCTGTCTCCCAAGTTGTTCCTTTCAAGCCAACTAATGAATGATGATTTTTCCATAGGAAATTCAACGACCGTCCAACGAACGACAAAATCTACGTACGTGTTTCTTCTATGTAAACGTTGTCAATTACGAAACTATTATATACTCTCTTTTTTTTGTCTTTTTTATTTTTTTCTAGCGAGCATTTCACTCCTAACCCAAATCAAGTCAATTAAAAAAACATAAACTTAAAGAAAATAACAAGTATTTTTTTTATTTGAATAGTCTAGTTTCTTAAGAGCGATGCACCTCTAGATCATTTGACATTTCATATGAAATTTTCAAATTAGGTGACAGTTTAATGGTCTAGAATATCTATATATAATATCAATAGATTTGGGAGATGAGGATTTCAAATTTCATATCTTTGTTTTAAAAATTATAAATTATATCAACCTATTTGAATAGTCTTATTTGGATGCATTTACATCATTATTATCTACGTTTCCAATTTAATTTAAAAGATAAAATTAAATTATGTCACGTAAATTATTTGTTTTGTAAATTTTTTTAAATATTAGTATTGGTAATTTTTATATTAAAAATAACTATTATATACTACATTTCTTATTATTGTGTTGATGTGACAATATACATCATCGTTGTGTGTTTATTTTAAAATTAAAAATTAATGGATGGATAATATTACATATATATTACGTAATGAATATGAGAGAGAGAATATAATAGCAATCCAACTTCTATCAATTAAAACTCACGTCTAAGGTTGCAAATGAACAGAGCTGCTCGTGAACAATTTGAGCTCGACTCGTATAAACTCGATTCGAACTCGATTCGTTTAATAAATGAGTTGTTCGTGAACACTAATATTGGTTCGAATATTAAACGAGCTAAACTCGTATAATCTCGACTCGACTCGTATATACTCGGTTTGTGTTCGTGAATAAGATTCGTATAAACTCGATTCTACTCGTTTTGAGCTCGTAACAATACTCGTAATATTTTTATATACATATATATAATCTTCCATATATTCTTACATATATTCTTACATATATTCTTTTATTATATATATTTTTTGTGTTATATATATTATTTTTGATATTTTGTATAAGTAATATATTTTTTTACTTTATGTAGAAGTAGCATTTTATTTCTTTACAATAATAATTTATTAAGTTCACAAAAAAATTATTGAGTCAAATATTTATAAAGAGTAAGAAACTCGAGTAATTACTCGACTAAGTTCGACTCGTTCGTTAGAGAGTAAAAACAAAGATCGATAAATAACTCGATTCGACTCGAACTCATTTTTGATCGGCTCGAATTCGACTCGACTCGGCAAACTCTCAGCTCGACTCGAACTCGAACTCGAATTATTTTAGTCCAGCTCGACTCGACTCGACTCGAACTCGTCTTTGATCGGATCGTTTGCAGCCCTACTCACGTCCACTTGTGAGATGGCCTTGACATGGGTCGTGGCATTTGGTTGCTGTATCAAACTAGTGGACCAGTTGGGCCGTCGGCGATGCATGTGGGAAGTTCGGAAAAAATATGTATAGTAGACCAAGGCCCAGTGGTGGACGGTGAGGACAAGTTTTGAACCTTGATGAAATAATAAAAAATGTTATAGACAAGTGACAGACAAACGTCAACTAATAATTTATAGTATTTGGTGCGTGTTGTGTATTGTACAATATCTGTGAGTTGAGGAATAAATAAATGAATTTGAAACTGAATTAAATAGATTCGAAACGTTTTATTTATCATATCATATCAGTAAGCGTTTGTCTGTCGCTTGTATGTGGCGTTTGTACCTAGCATTCCTAACTAGCTGACCATTCCCTCCCACCTTTTAATTTTTTATTAAGGAAAAGAATGGCTAAAACTTCAACTTCAACACATAACCACCTCAGAAATCCAAATAAATCTTGATGTTCTAAAGTCTTAGACTCCACTTTCGAAATGTCTGCGTTTGAATATTGAGATAATTTTAAATGATTTAAATTAATTTGTAAAGAAAAATATTTTAACTATCAAATGATTACATAAAAATAATATAATAAATTTACATTGTTTGATGTGATTTATCATATTATAATTTTTATTATAATTATAAATAGATTTAAGAGATCACATGTGTCTAAGTTAATTTGTAGAATTATTTTTGTAAAATTTATTTATGAATATATCACTTAATATGTAAAAACAATTTATTATTTTTGTATAATTTATTTAAAAGACCACAACTTTAAGCATGCTTTTTTTTAATTCATCTCAACTCAATTTATCTTATCTCATCTAATTATTATAATTTTTTCAAAATTTCATATAAAATAAAATAAACAATTCAAAAATTTCAAATCTCAATATAAAAATAATATTAAAAAAATATATTATAATAAGATTTTATTCAACTTTTAATTTTAATTTTAACCTAACTAAAAAAAAACCAAGATTTAGACTTTTTTTTTTTTTTTTTTTTTTTGGGGCATTGAATAACCGTACCAGCCCAACAAGCGATGAAAATAAAAATAACACTGGCCCAACTGAATTTTGCTTGGATTGGGCTTCAGTTGAGAGATTAAACAGAGTCCTATCACCCCTTATTCAGACAAACCCTTGTCAATGCTTTTAAACTGATTAGATTTATCGCATCCATGCATGATATGAAAGTACACGTTGTGAATTTTTCCGTACAATATAAAGTTAGCTAGCTTGAGTAAAAACTAAAATTATATACATATCTTTATATATATATAAAATGGTTATTTAACAAAAAATTTTATTTTAATAAAAAATTTTATTTTATTTATTAAAGTTAACACTTTCCATCCATTTTTATTAAAATAAATACTACATTTAATGAGAAATATTATTTTAAATACAATCCATTAATTCCATTAATCATCGAAATAATATTCTTGATATTAAATTTAATTATACTACTTCAATTTTCTATAACGATAAAATTTTCATTTAAAATTTTTTTTATGTAAAATAAATATAGAATAATAATAATAGTATAGAATGATATAATAATAATATAGAATATATAACAATATATATAAATTAACCATTCATAACAATATAATAATGCAATCTTCACTTAAAGATGCTAATTTATACGTTAGAGAATTTAATTTTATTCATGAAAATTTATTCCTATTATATGATTACTAATTTTATTCTTTAAAAATTATTTTATACTTTAAAAATGAATTTTTTTTGAGATGATAAATATACGGTATATACAATTAACTATAATTATATTAAATTAGTAATAATAAAAAACAAATATAATTAATATATTATAAATGTTTGATATTTAATTAAAATATATATGATCTAATAAATTTACATATTTAATATTAAAATTTAATATTATAAATTATAATATAAATTATAAACTACATAATTTAATTTTTTTAATTATATTATTTCTTAAAAATAATCACATAATTAAAAAAAAATGTAGATTATTCAAGTTTATGTAGATCTAGAAAAATTCAAAGACTAAAAATATAGGTATTTTAATATCTTCTCTTTTGAAGCTGTGTAAAATGACACAAATATTAGATCATCGTCTTAGAATTATGAAAATATAATATTTTGAATAAATCTTTTATTAAAATTTCAATCAAAATTATCTCAGACAAATTTGATAAAACTATAAGTTATGTTTAATTATGAGACTATCTTATTATTTTTATTAATATTTTTTTTTATAATATATACAAATGTGTAATTATTTATTATCCATTTAATTATGAATAATTTTCTAATTTTTGTTAGAAATTAAATTAGATAAACGTGCTTTGCACGTTATTTTTATCTAATATATATATATATATATAAATTAAATCAAGTGATAAGTTTTGAAATTAAATATTCTTATACGGAACTGCGTTGATAAATGATGTTGTCCATATGACTAATACAAGAGGGAGATGAATTTCATTATATTATAAAAATTAATACTTATAAATCAAATGCACGATATAAAATATAAACAAAATATAAAGAATCAAGAAATATAAAGAGTAGGATAAGAAAAAACAAACTCAATATTTTTACGAGATTCAGTCATACTGCCTACGTCCTCACCTCAAGCTACTCCTTGAGGATCTCAAATTCACTAGTCAATCTCTTTTAGGTGGAGATAGAAACCTATTACACCTTTGAGCAGCACCACTCAAAATAATCCATGTAAAACACTCTCTACACTTCCAATCACCTCACACTTGGTGATTCGATTATTTATTATATAGAACACCTTCTATACACACAAGGGTTATACTCACCCTCTTACTGATACAAGAGTTGATAATGGGTAGACTATCAAAGTACACTCCTCAATTAATGAGACAGAAATAATACAGCGCAACCTATATCTCTCTAAAAAAGAATAAAAATTAAGATTCAAAATTTTAGAAAAGAGAGAATGAGAGTTTTGAAAAAATGAAGCAAAATTTAGCATTAAATGTGTAAGCTTTTATTTTGATTTTTGCAAAACTCAAGTGAGTTATTTATAAATAAATGAGTCTTCAATTTTAAATTTGAAAAGATTCACATGTCAAATAAGAGTATTATTCATTTTTCAAAAAATTCAAATAAAAGCATTTCCTTTTTACATTTATCAAAGACAACTCTATTCATTTTTCAAAGAAATCAAATATAATCTTTTACTTTTCATACATGACAAAATGAGTATGATTTATTTTTCAAACCAAATCATCTTCTTTTTGCATATGTCAAAAAAAATACACAACCACCCTTTAAGATTTTCAAACAAAATCATTTACCTTTTGCATTTGTAAAAAAAAAACACATAACCACATTTCAAGACTTTCAAACAAAATATCTACCTTTTGCATTTGTTAAAAAAGACACAACCACCCATCAAGACTTTCAAACAAAATATGCACATGTCAAATATGATAATCAATCATCTTATAAATTCAAATTTTTATATAAAAAATAATAATTTTCGAAATTATATTGTTTGATGATGTTATACACATGTGAAAAACATAATTTTCAAAACTAAGACATTTAAAGATATTTTGCATATGTGAAAAAAGTAATTTGATGTTTTATGAGAAAAAATAGTAATTTGGAACCTTAATTCAATTTCAAATTTTATCAAGAGATGTACAAAAATAGTCTATGAGCTTCATTTGTAAACTTGTTCTTTTATACTTGATGTGCACTTCACTTCATTGCGTAAATAATTTGAGTTTGAGACTTGAATTTATTTGTTATCATCAAAATCTATATGTAAATACGAAAATTGAAATTTTGGATTCAACAATCTCTCTATTTTTTATAATGACAAATACTTTGTAGAATTTTGAGACTTGCAATAATGCTTAAGCTCCTCCTGAGAATATGTGTTAGTTTTTCAAGTAATAGATAAACATAATTCTAGCATATATAATAGAGTTAAAATTCTAAATATTTACGTCTAAAACTTCTCCTTCTTTTGACATCATTAAAAAATGAATCATAATTAACTTAATAAGATATCTTCCTACAATAACCAATAGACAAATAAAACGGTGCGTTAGTAGAGACTGTAGATAATTCAGTGCGGAGTCACGTGTGTCCAACAAAACCTGCAAAGGTTTGAGGTCTAGTTCTGGCAATTCAGTGCGGAAAGAGATTCAAATCTGCTTGATGTTGTTGACAAATAAGATACGTAGATATTTGAAAGTTTTCAGTTTCTGTTTAAATGACCATTTTCACCCACCAAATGTTAAAACAAATCTAACATTGCTCATTGATCAAGTAAATGTTTATCCAAAATAATAGAATGACAGAGAAAATTTCGTCTAATAATCTTCCAGATTTGAATTATGAACTATCTCAACTAATCATTTTATCTCCTGAGGTTGTTAACACCTTGATAGAAGTAGAGATGCATTTTTCTGGTACAACTGATTCTAAGGTTGTTGCAGTATCAAGAACTCTCAGTGCTCAATATGTTGCATCTGTTACGACCATGTCTCGGAGATTACTAGTAAGGGCAAATGAGGTTGATCGACTTAACAATCAAATATATGTTCTGCATCAAAAGTTTCTAAATAAAGGTAGAAAGAATAAGAGATTAAAGTAAGAAAATAAAGATTTGACGGAATTAGCTCGTGTTCTGAAACTTCGAATAGAGGAATCGGAACGAGTAAGAGTTCAAGCACAGAGTCAGCATTAGCAAATAATGACAACGTTTCACAAGAGAAACAGGGACCATTGTAATTAATTTCGCTGGTTTAGTTAGGTAACTTTTGACAATATGCATCCGGCATATCTTGTAAGCTTGACTAAGTAAGATTTGAAGAGATGACAGTTTGTCTTCTATTTATTTTTATCTTTATAAAAGCAATTATTGGTTTTATCTAATCCGCATCAAATCTTCTTCTCATTTTTGTAATTCATCTTTATTCTCACTTTACAAAATTTCAATGGCTCATCAATTTTCCTTTCTTGTAATCAAGATATAAAGTATTATTCACCTCAAACTATTTCTGCATATATTATAGGCGCTATGAAGCAACAAAATACTGATTTGGCTAATAAATCAGATCATGATGCCATTTACGAGCTTGTAGATCTCGGGACTTGATATTCATCTTCCATTGTTACTTTTTCCGCTTGGTTACAGTTCAAAACTTGCGAAATTGAAAAATTTAGCGAAACAATCTTTGTACTTCAACGACTTGTTTATAAGTCAAATAAAAAAATATTAGAGTTAAAGTAACAAAATAAAGATTTAAAATCCTTAATTGCCTATTCATTTTGATTTCACAATCCTTTAAACAAGAATGACATGATGATTTATAAGAAGCAAATGTATTTGAATGATGAGACTAAACGTCTCAAGATTTTGTAGGTCACTTGAGATAAATGAATAAAAATATCTAGCAGATATTCATGGCATGCATCATTCATATTTCTCTTCTAATTATGCATAGTCTATCTTCTAGTAGGGATTTTGTAAAAATATATGCCAATTGATCATGTGTGCTAGTGAATTTTAATACAATATCGCCCTTCTACTGTTCTGCACATGATTTTTAAGAAAATGATATTTAATTTCAATATGCTTGGTCCTAGAATGTTGTATTGATTTATGACACTAGTATTATCACATTTAATAGGAATATGATTGTACATAAGTTTAAAATTCTCCAGTTGTTGCTTCATATAAAGAACTTGAGCACAACAACAGCCTATAGCAACATATTCTGCCTCAACAGTAGATAATACAACAGAATTTTATTTTTTACCATACCATGAAACAAGTGCATGACCTAAAAAATGACACGTTCCACTAGTACTTTTTCGATCAACTTTGCAACCAGCATAATCTGCATCTAATTAACTAATAAGATCGAAAAAAATATGCTTAGGATACCATAACCCTAGGTCAATGGTACCGACAAGATATCTAAAAATACACTTGGCTGCAATCAAATGAAATTATTTTGCAGATGATTGAAAACGTGCATATAAACATATACTGAACATAATATCAGATCTACTAGCTATCAAATATAATAAACTACCAATCATACCTCGATATACCTTTGAGTCAACTGACTTACCGCTTTCATCTTTATCAAGTTTGGTGGTTGGACTCATTGGTGTTCCAATTACCTTCGCACATTTCATCTCAAACTTTTTGAGTAACTCTTAGATATATTTTGACTGATTAATGAACGTTCTATTTTTTTTCTTACTTGATTTGTAATCCAAGAAAGAAATTAAGTTCTCCTATCATGCTCATTTCAAATTCTTCATGCATACTCTTAGCAAAATTTTAGTACATATTTTTAATAATAGCACCAAATATTATATCATCAACATAAATTTAAACTAGAAGAATATCATTTGTTCATATTTGATGAAAAGAGTTATATCGATATTTCCTCTTGAAAAATTTTTTTCAATCAAGAAACCACTAAACCTCTCATACCAAGTTCTAGGAGCTTGTTTGAATCCATATAGGAGAAATATAATTTTCAAAACCTAAAGGTTGCTCAACATATACCTCTTCATTTATAAAACCATTTAAGAAAGCACTTTTAACATCTATTTGAAAAAATTTGAAATTTTTATAACATGCATATGCAAGTAACATTCGAATAGCTTCTAATCTTGCGACAGGTGCATACGTTTCATCATAATCGATTCTTTCCTTTTGATTGAAACCTTGGGCTACAAGTCGAGCCTTGTTTCTAGTGTTGATTCCAGACTCATTTTTCTTATTTTTAAAAACTCATTTTGTTCCAATAACAGCATGGTTTTTGGGTCTAGGAACAAGTATCTATACATTATTTTTTTCAAATTGATTTAACTCTTCTTGCATAACTAGAATTCATGATTTATCAATAAGTGTTTCATCAATATTTTTGGGTTCAATTTGAGATAAAAAAAAGCTGTGTGATTACAAATATTTCTAAAAGATGATCGAGTACTTATACCTCGTGAAAGTTCTCCTAAAATTTGTTTAACATCTTTCACATGTTTATACTGTTTGGTTGCATCTTGTACTAAATCTTCATAATCTTTCCTAATGTCTCCATGTTGGACTTTTTCCATTGCATTTTCTTTGTTGAAATTGAGACTATTTGTATTATTTGTATATTTCGATTCTTTATCAATAGATTTCTTAGAGAGTAGAGATTTAGATTCATCAAATATTACATGCATAGATTCTTGTACAGTCAAAATATTTTTATTGAATACTCTATAAGCTTTACTATTTGTTGAATATCAAAGAAAGATACTTTTATCAGATTTTGCATCAAACTTTCCTAAATTATCTCTATCATTGAGTATAAAACATTTGTATCCAAATACATAAAAATAACCAATGTTGGATTTTTTTTCATTCTAAAACTCATAGGGGATTTTATCTAATTTAGATCTTAACATAACTCTATTTATAACATAACATGTAGTACTTACCGTTTTGGTCCCAAAATAATTAGGTAAACTATTTTCATTAAGTATTGTTCTTGTCATTTCTTGAAGAGATCTATTCTTACTCTTTACTACCCCATTTTATTGAGGAGTTCAAGGAGCATAAAAATTACGCAGAAAAATATTTTCATCACAAAAAAACTCAATATCTTTATTGACAAACTCTTTCTCCCTATCACTTCGGATGTTTGAAATAGTATAACCCTTTTCATTTTGAATTCTCTTGCATTGTTTGATAAAGACATTATGTACCTCATCTTTATGAGCAAGAAAGATGATCCAAGTATATCTAGATAAATCATCAACAATAACCAATGCATAATATTTTCCTCCCAGACTCACAACTCTGTTTGGTCTAAAAAGGTCAATGTGTATTAGTTGCAAATGTCTATTAGTGGAAATATGTTTTTTGATTTTGAAATTTTTTTTTATTTGTTTACAAAACTGGCATGCATCATAGATTTTGTCTTTAAAAAATTTTGTTTTTGGCAAACCTCTCACGAGATCATTTTTTAAAAGTTTAGAAATAAGTTTCATGTTTGCATGACCTAACCTTCTATGCCATAACCAGCTATTTTTATGTTGGGTTGATAAAAAAAAATAGTATCTTGTGAGGCAATTTATTTAAATTCAATTGTATAAATATTATTGTTTCTAAGAGTAATAAAACAAATATTACAATCATGATTATTCAAAATAATGTACTTATCCTTTTTAAAGGTAACTATAAATCATTTATCACATAATTGATTTATACTTAAAAGATTATGTTTTAGACCTTCAACAATTAGAACATTTTCAATTATGAGAGAATACTTATTACCAACTTTATCTATTCTTATGATCTTTTCTTTTGAATTGTCTCCAAATGTCACGTATCCTTCTTCTTTAGGAGTGAGATCAATGAACTTAGTTTTATCTCCTGTCATGTGTGCTGAGCATCCGTTATCTAAAAATCATCTTGTTTTACTTACGGAAGACTTCATGCATACTTACAAAAACAATTAAAATAATTTTTCTTGGTACCCATGTTCTTTGGATCCTTTATTTATTAGTATTAGTAAAAATAAAATTCTTTGGTACCTATATGACCCTAATATAGTTATTGTATGTTTTCTTCTTATAGGACAAGTATGATAGTTATGACCATTTTTATTGCAAAAATTACAAATAACATGTAATATACTTGAAGAACTTGAATGATTGTAATACTGTTTTTTTTTTTGACAAATCTATTTTTAGGAAAATAATTTTGAAAATCTGGTTTTAATTTAATGGGTTTATCAAAGAAATTTTTATAGGATTTGAGTTTTTCTTTTGACATGTATCACAAGCCTATCTTATCAAAACACATATTTGATTATTAAAAAGTTTTTCGAAATTTCTTTTTCCATTTATAAAATTTTCAACAATCTTTTCTAAATCAGCTACTTTCTTTCAGTTCATCAATGTCATCTTTTGAAACTATATTTTCTTTTCTTAAAACATCAATTTCATTTATTAAAAAAAAATTTTTCTTTTTCAAAGCGATATAATTAATACCTAATTTTTTTAATTCCTCATATACTTCTTTCAAAACATTTTACAACTCTTCATAAGAAGGATTTTCAATATTTTTCAGAATTTGTTACCTCAAGATCATCTTTAACCATGAGACAAAGATTTACAGATTTACAGATTTTTCATTGCTTGTGTCTCTGTCTAAGTAACTTAAATCATCATCCCATGTAACTTTTATTACTTTTTTACTTTTGTATCGATCTTTCTTTAGCAGATGACAATCTGCTTTGATATGTCCAGGCGTTTTACATTTATAATAAATTAATGAATCATTTTTACCTGTATTTTTGTCGGAAGATTTTTTTGAAAGATTTCCTTGGAAGAACTTTATTTTTCAAGAATCTCTTAAATCTTTTTGTGATCATTGCAATCTCTTCATTATCGCTTTTTTCATATTCATCGCTTTCACTTTCATGAGGAACGACTTTGAGTACCAAATTCTTCTTTTGCTTTCATTCTTCTTTTCCTCTTTTCAACGTGTATTCATGGGTAATAAGTGATCCGATGAGTTCATCTATTTCAAATTTTTTAAAATCTCTAGTTTCAAGAATCGCTATTACTTTTGATTCTCAACTTTTTGGCAAGGAGTTGAGAATTTCTTTACTATCTCTAAGCTAGAATAAATTTTATCAAGAGATGTTAAATTATTTATAATATTAGTAAAACGAGTATACATAAGAGAGATAGATTTATCATCATTCATTTTGAATATTTCATATTCACGCGTAAGAATATAAATTTTTGATTCTTTAACTTACGAAATTCTTTTATAAGTTACTTTCAAATTGACCTAAATTTTCTTTACTGTCCTGCAAGTCATTATTCTGTTAAATTCATTACTAGTGAGAGTATTATATAGAAAATTCATAGCTATTACATTCACAGTATAAAGTCTATCGTCTTCGCGATCAAATTCTTCCACTTTCTTTTTGACCTTTAGTCCATCAACAGTTTTTGTTGGAATATAAGGTCTATTTACAATACATTTCTATATTTCTCGACCTTGAGACATAAGAAATATTTCCATTTTAACTTTTCAGAAAGTAAAATTATCTTCACAAGATAGTAGAATTTGACTACTAGAATAACCTTCAACAAAAGTAATTATAATATTAAATATATGATTTTAACTTAATATATAATTAATCTTATAATATAATTCTTATTCTGCTATCAAACGAAATGATGAAAAATTAAACACGACATACTTTCTTTTTAAGTGAAATAAAGAAGATCGTGATGATGTCGGTTCATCCATTAAATAATTATGTACTTTCTTTTGTACTCTTTATGACAATAAGTACTAATGCTCCAATGTGTATATATATATATATATATGTTTTGTACTCTTTATAATAATAAGTACTAATCTCCAATAATGATACAGATATTTTCATACATCTTATATATGGGTGGCTCCTGTTAGTTATATTGTCGCCTTCTTCTTTTTTCAATATTCTTTATATATTTTTAACATTTTTAAATATTCTTTTTTTTAAAAAAATATTAGAATATTATTAAAAAAAATTTATTTAATTACTAAGTAAAAAAATTCAAAATTCAAATATTCAAACAATAACACTAAATAGTAAGAATTAATAAAAACAAAATATATTTTAAAATATATATATAGAATTTTCTAGTGCAACAAGTGAATTAGGAGGGGGCCAGGCCCCAGTTAGAGAACTAGGATGATGATCGTGACCTGTACAAAGTGGAAGTCCAGACAAGCTGCTGCTGGAGGAGATGCATTTAAGTTTTGAATTTTGTTGAACGGTCAGAATTTTCTGTTCCAATACATTACTGATATACTATATCTCTTTGTTCTGTTTTGATTCAAATTTCGATTTATTTCGATCAAATTCCAGCTTTTTTTAATAGAAATTTTGACTCCTATTCTATTTTAGATTTTTTTATATATTTAAATGATATTTTTTTAAAATTTTAAATTAAGGTTGTATTTAATTAATTTTAAATATAAAATATATTTATATACTTTGAAATTTTAAATATGTTCTTTTAAAAAAAAATAATTATTTGTTAATATTTTGTCTATTATTTTATTTATTTTTGTGTCTCAACTCAAGTTTTTTTTAACCTATATTCATTTTATAAATCTTTAATTTTTTTAATATATAGACATATATATGATATACACTTATATATATATTTATTCTATTAATTGTTAGTTTATATATGCATATAAATATTTATATATAATATATAATTAATTCTGAAATGGCACATAGAAATAGACTGATACCAAAATATTTTTTTTTAATATTTCAACTAAAACAATCACTAGAATGTAATTCAAAACTTTGGATGCATCCACCAGTATGACTGTAATCAAGTCTAGTTAAACCATTCTTAACTTCTTTACATTGCCAAGTTATGCTTATTCAAAAAATTCAATTTTGAATCCAATCACGATATTTTTATTTAGACCCGGTTTGCTTATAGTGACAAAATTTAAAATTTAAAATTTAAAATTCTTCTCCAATTCATTATTACATTTTTTAAAATTTTTATACAAAATAAAATAAAAAAATTACACTTTTTCAAATCTCAAAATAACCTTTTCAAATTCCAAAATAAAACTAATATTAAAAAATATATTACAACAATATTTTTTAAAAATTTTTATCTTATCTCTGAAAACAAATCCGACCTTAATTTTTGTTTGAGTTCGGTGAGTTAAATTTTTAATTCAATCTTTATATATAATTAATTGATATTTATTCATTATAATCATGTATTATATATGCCTATATAAATTACCAATACACATAAATAATATGGTAATATATATCACCATTTCATACATGTTCATACAAACTAGAATATAAAATTATTAAAATCTTACTAGCTAACTATTGTACAGATTATAAATAACTATGAGGTAAATTTGAGTAATTGGTCAGATACCATATATTTACTTATAAAGTGTGTTATGCTTACTAGTTTATATTATTAACCAACACACATCACACACACACACACACACAATTATTGATGTATAAATGCAGTGATTGAACCAGAAATTTAATTTAGGGGGCCAAGTTTTTTTTTTTGTAAGTAATTTAGGGTGGCAAGTAAAATTAAACTATAATAAAATATTTTTTATTCTCTTTCTATATAAATTTTTAGAGATTGGACCAATATAAGATAATATTAATATCATTTATTAAATTATCTATATTGTTTTTTGCAAAATTAATATGTATTATGATAATATGTATTAACTTATCATATAATTATTAAATCTCATAAAAAAAATAAAATTATCCTATTAAGGGGGGACCCTTACCCCTTAATAACTCTGCCACTGTATAAATGAGATTTAATTAAGTTTAGCTAACGAGTCCACTCGAGTTTAAATGAACGGATTTTTACGAGCTTTAGTCAAATAAAGTTTGAATATGTGTTATTTATAGATCGATTAAGTATCTATTTTTATAAATGGGCTTTTCTTTTTTATGAGTCGAAATTTAACTAAGCGAGTATTAATACGATATTAGAGATATTGGCTCATTTTACAGTACTATGTACCATGAACCCATGCACCCCACATAGGCGGCTTAAAATATTTTGAGACCTAAACGATAAGTTATAATGAGGCCTTTTATTTATATAAAATTAAATTAAATTATATCTAATTATTTTTATTTAAATTTTTTTTTTTTTTTTGCTTTTTGAGATGCAAAATTATTAATCGATTTTTTATATTCAAGTTTTTCTAATATTTTTTTTCTAAATTTATTTAAAGATCCTTTTTGAGAATCAGTTAGTTTTTCTATTCTTTTTTTTTTAAAGTTTTTCATATCCAGATGCATATTTTCTATTAGACATATTTTATAATAAAAAAGAATAATATCTATTATATAAATTCTATTATGCTTATAAGTATTATAAAATAAAATAAATAATAACATAAAATAATTGAACATGATTTAGCAAATAGACTTCACTTTAATATAACAAATGAGCTCCACTTTTATATAAAAATTTTAATCTGCGTAATAAAATAAAATATATTAATATTAATAGAAAAAAACAAATAAAAAAATTAATATTAAAAAAATAGATTGAAAAAAAAAAATAAGAAGCTCATGACTCATGGCCCATGTGCCCATGAGCCATGTATAAACCTATGAACGTGTTGCATATGTAGACTGTAGTAACTAGTACGCATGACCGGTTCAAAATGTTGTACATTTAACAACAATCAAAAATAAAAAAAATAAAAAGAATTTTTTCATCGGCCAGCGATTACACTCAAGTGTCAAGTTTCAGACTCTCAACATCAGTGCTCAGCAACACTATAATACAATAAGTCAGTAATAGTATAATATTGATGTGGCTATTTTTTTACCACACAAAATACATATAAAATTAAAATTGAAAAATAGGTGAAATATTTGTAAGTTACTTTACCTTTCTGGCGTTGTGTTCATTGCTTTCGACCTACTTCGAACTCACAGTCACTACCTTCTTCGAGTTCGAAGCCGCAAGTGAAGTGCAACGATGTTGATATTGCGATGCAACGATTGGAGCGATCTTGAAGGCAAATACAAGTAAGATGGATCAAAATATAAGAGGAATCAAAGTTCTAAATTAGAAATTGAAGTTGAGAGATAAGTAAAATCATCAAGTATAAAAAAAAATGTTTTTATGTTCTGATTATTTTTATAGATGAATTGTAACATTATTTGTTGGTTGTAGAGGTATAATCATTTATTGTGGTTTTGATTTTTCCAAGTTTATTGTGACTTTTTATTTTTCCAAGTGAAATCGAATCTGCAGAGTATTTAATTAGGATTCGTTGTTAACATTATTTTTTTAACAAAATGCATAATTGATTTTTTTTAATTTTTAAGATTAATTTATTTAGTTCGGATAATTTTTTCTTTTTAAATAATGAAAATTTTAATATTTGTTTAAAATTTTTCATTAAGAGGCGTTAGACAATCGTGAGGCCTTAAGCAATCGTCTAATTCGCCTAATGAATGAGCCGGTCCTGGACCAATACATGACCATCGTCAATACATGCACATATACACCACATGACCAATATTGGTCTAGACAAATATGATTGCATCTGGTTAGCATATAGTATAGAGATAGGGTTGCTATATAAATTATATATAGGTGAATTAAAGAGTTAGTCTAGGGAGAAGCTTCTGCAACTAGCAACACACAAGTACAGTTTTATTTTATTTGTATTTGTATTTTTTTTAAAATTTTTTTATTCTTTATTAGGGATATTTTGTTCAAATTGTGTCTGACTTTTTAAAGAGAAATCTTGGGGGCAGATGGTCTGCCTTTCCAAACAGAGCAGCTCCCGCCGCCCCCGGTGGCAGTGGGCGATACCGCCCCCGCCACTTCCGAGACTGACGGACTCAGGCGACCTCACCCCTACGACGGCGAGCTCCGGCGAGCTCCAGTATGCTCCCGGCAGCCTTAAACCCATTTCGGATCTGTAGTCCGCCGGTCCCGATGGCGTGGGCGGTGTCGCCCACTGCCACCGACGGCGGCTCTATTCGCTCCATGGCCGAATTCCCTTAAATTTATCTTCATTTTATTTTTTTATTATATTTTTTATTATGTTTTTATTTTTTTATTGTGTTTTTTATTATGTTTTATTCATTTTATTTTTTATTATATTTTTAATCTTCATTTTTTTTATTTAATTATTTATTTAATTTTATTTTAATATATTTTTCGTAATAAAGTAACCTATCTAACATTGAATTACTTAAGACGCTAGGACAGCCAAACCCGTCCCAACGTCTCCCCTTTTTAAAACCGGAGCTGCAACCAATATTAATTCATGTGAAATTTGAGGACTGCTAGCTAGATTAGTGACTGGAAGTACGTGGTACGCGCGCCGCCCATGTGTAGAATTGGTAGGTATTATGTAAAGGGGATGGGGGGCCTCGTGAAAGTGCAATATTTTCACCTTATTTAGTAGATCAAGTAGCTAGATAGGTTGGCAAGCATGCATGCGTTGTAACCAGCCGGCCGCCAATATGATATATTCTCATATTATATTGATATTGATTCACCAGTCGATCCCTGATCATTATTATATTTATATATCTTTATATATATATATAATAATAATAATATAATAATATAGAATGACATAATAATATATACAAATAAACCATTCATAACAATATAACAATGCAATCTTCACTTAGAGATGTTAATTTATACGTTAGAGAGTTTAATTTTATTCACGAAAATTTATTCTTATTATATGATTAATAATTTTATTCTTTAAAAATGATTTTATAATTTTAAAATGAATGTATTATTTATTTATTCTTTGAGATGATAAATATATGGTATATATAATTAACTATAATTATATTATATTGGTAATATTAGACAATAAATATAATTAATATATTATATATGTTTGATATTTAATTGAAATATATATGATCTAATAAATTTACATATTTAAGATTATAATTTCATGTTATAAATTATAATATAACATTATTTTATATAAATTATAAATTACATAATTTATTTTTTTAAATTATATTATTTCTTAAAAATAATCACATAATTAAAAAAATTGTGGATGTCAAGTTTATGTAGATCTAGAAAAACTCAAAAACTAAAAACATAGATATTTTAATATCATCTTTTTTGAGGCTATGCTAAATGATGCAAATAATAGATCATCTTCTTAGAATTATAAAAATATAATATTTTGAACGAATCTTTTATTAAAATTTTAATAAAAATTATTTCAAACAAATTTGATAAAACTATAGGTTATATTTATTTAGACTATCTTATTATTTTTATTAATATTATTTTTATAATATATAAAAACGTATAATTATTTATCATCCATTTAATTATGAATAATCTTCTAATTTTTGTTAAAAATTAAATTAGATAAATATACTGTACGCTATTTTTATTATATATATATATATATGTATACACACATATCATTCTTATATATGCCTGCTTTTACTATGATCAAGTCAACGCCAAATTTCTCGGACCACCCAAATTCAATACGCCGAGGTTGCAAGCTGCGCCCCTAAGTATCCATTTTTGGTAATTACATAATAACAATATCATTTAGAAAAATTATGGGGAGTATCCACATTCAGGATACTCCTCCTCACATGAACAGTGCACGACACTGTTCATGTACTGTTCATATGGAGGGAGTATCCTGAGTGTGGATACTCCCTAGAATTGCTCTATCATTTATGACGGATGGTATGTGATGAGAAAGACTACTTATGATTATAATAGACTGATCATTTTAACAAAAAAATAATTATTTTTACAAGAAATAATTGATCACATGAATTGATTTTTTTTTTTTTATTGTAATCATGTAAGCTTCATGTATAAACTGGAAGCATGTGTGCTTGAACGAACGTAATGTGTTACCACCTATAGAACAGGTATTTTTGAAGGTCTAGTACTAGCAAGCAGCTGCTAATTTCTCTTAATTCTTTTTGTCACTATATCACCATTTTCAACGTTTGAATCAGTCGCAAATGCTCCCAAAAATTGCCGTAATTGCTCAATTGTGGCATTTTTCAAGCCGATGCACAATGGTTGCCACAGTAGTATTGCTCTTACGTTTATGCGGCGCTTTTGCAAAATCGTTGCAGCTGCATGTCTATTTGCGGTGCACACAAAATGCCACAAATGACCCACATAACCGCTACAAATGATCAATAGCTGCGAAAGCTCATTGTGGGCAATCAGAAGTCGTCGCAAATAGTCAATATTTCACCGCAAATACTTGTACAAATTTTCCAACGAATTTGGATTCTGATGCAAAAACTTAATTATGACGAACGAAATCGAGAAATAACTTCCCAAAATATTGAACTTAGTGTAACGTTTGAAGCAAGATATATATACATATATATATATATATCATGTTAAGTTCTACTTTTTTTTTCTCATGTCATGTACTTAAGTTATACTTGCCTATATATTATTAATTTCCAACTTTAGTTGTAAAAGCTTGAATAATTGAGAATGGTAAGACCAACAGATCATGATCACTCCAGATCTTAGCTTACTAGATAAAATAAATTCACAAACATATAATTCATTTGCATAAAAATAAAAACATGCAGCACTCAATGTACTAAGACCAACAAATCATGATCACTTCAAAACATAAAGAATTCGAGGTCAAACTGGATTCGTACAACACTGAGCATGCAAAAGAAAAATAACAAAGGTTTCGAAAAGAAATATTATAAATTCTTACCAAGAAAATAAATATTAGGCTTATTAGCTATCAATTATTAAAGAAAGAGCTGCAAAGTGCAGCTGAATAATATGTTAAAGGCTGAATTAAGAGGAAATGTGAATACCTGTTGACAGATTGATGCATGGCGTTGCCAAACATACATGGAGAGACCAGACCAACTGCATGTTTTAGTTCCCAAAAATAGTAATGGATTAGATGAGGTAAAGTGCATACTTAGGTTGAATGCTCAAATTGGATATCAATCAGTACTTATAGTGGATAGGCAATAATAAATTGTGCGGCGAACACGGTTCAGTTTAAAACATACTTCATTTAAAAAAAAAAAAAAAATTCACACAAGTGATTGATAATGGTATCTTCATAAAAAATAAAGTATTCACGGATATTTTGGTTTAAAACATACTTTAAAGTTTAAGCCAATAGCATATGTAATATATAATACAAAAAAAAAAAAAAAAAAACAAGAGCACAGAAAAATATTAATCACCGCAACCTCATCTAAGAAAAATAATTGCTGATGAAAAATGGGATATACAAGAATTGGGAAGAGAGAGTTATCAACTAAACTAATCTTTAAGAATGAATTATGACTGTGCTCTTTTGTGATATGAGATTCCAAGATTATAGATGAAAGAAATAAAGAGACAGAGAGAGAGAGAGAGATGAGCGAGATTAGGATTGTACATGTTGAACTCAAGATTTCAAGTTTCGTGTAAATTTACACATGGATTTTGATGATAATAAATGAATTCAAAGAATAAAGGAGTCTCAAACTCAAGTTGTCCACACAATAGAATCAAGCACATCAAGGAAGCAAATATGAGCAAGAAGAGAACAAATTCACATTAAAATCATAGAGTAATTTTGTAAATCTCTTAAAAATTCAAAATTAGGATTAAGGCTCAAAATTAATATTTTATCATAAAGCATTAAAATACATTTTCCACATGTGCATGAATATTTTGAAAATTAAATTTGAAAATTTTGAAAGATGATTGATTGTCATCTTTCACATGTGCATGACATGATTAAAGGTTTGAACTTTGAAAATATTAAGATGATTGATTGTCATCTTTCACATGTGCATGACATGATTAAATGTTTGAACATTGAAAATATTAAGATGATTGATTGTCATCTTTTACATGTGCATGTTTTATTTGAATATTTTCAAAAGTGGTGGATGTTTTTCTTGACTTATGTAAAAGATAGATGTCTTTATTTAAAAATTTTGAAAAGTAAAGTGTGCTCCTTTTGTCATATGCAAAAAGTAAAAGATTAGATTTGAAATTTTTGAAAAGTAAAGTGTGCTCCTTTTGTCACATGCAAAAAGTAAAAAGATTAGATTTGAAATTTTTGAAAAGTGAATAATGATGTCTTTGACATGTGAATCTTTTTAAATTTGAATATGAAAATATCGTATGCCTATAAATAGATCATTTGAGAGCTTCACATTCACAACACCAAGAGCATACAACATTCATTCAAAGTTTTCATTCTATCTTCTCTAAGCATTGAGCCTTAACCCTTGTTCATTTTGAGAGATATAGTTTGCGCTGTATTGTTTCTATCTCACTCATTGAGGAGTGTACTTTGATAGTCTATCCACTATCAACTATTATATTTGTAAGAGGGTGTGTATAACCCTTGTGTGTGTAGAAGGTGTTCTACACGGGAAATAGTTAAATCACCAGGTGTGAGGTGATTGGAAGTGTAGAAGGTGTTCTATACGGGGAATAGTTAAATCACCAAGTGTGAAGTGATTGGAAGTATAGAGGGTGTTCTACACGGATTCTTTGGAGCGGTACTGTTTAAAGGTGTAATAGGTTTCTATCTCCACCTAAAGGAGATTGAATAGTGGATTTGGGGATCCTCAAGGGGTAGCTTGAGGCGAGGACGTAGGTAGTGAGGCCGAACCTCGTTAACATACTGAGTTTGCTTCTTTCTTACCTTTACTCTTTATATTTATTATTGTTTCATATTTTGTTTATATTTTATATTATATATTTGATTTATAATTGTTATTTTTTTAAATACAACTCAATTCACCCCCCCTCTTGTGTTAGTCATCTGGGCAACAATTGGTATCAGAGCTATAACTCTGTTATAAGATTAACTATCTTTTGAGTTAAGATCTTATGGCTAACATTGCAGCTTCATTTGGTGAAGGTCAATCTAGCAGTCGGCCTCCACTCTTTTGCGGAGACAATTACTCATTCTGGAAAGTTAGAATGAGAATATTCCTTCAGGCTCAAGGTCGAGAAATCTGGAAATGCATTGTAAATGGACCTTATATTCCAACAAAAGTGGTTGATGGAGTAAAGGTCAAAAAGGAAGAAGAAGAGTTTGATCGTGAAGACGATAGACTTTATACTTTGAATTTAACTGCTATGAATTTATTATATAATGTTCTCAATGGTAATAAGTTTAATAGAGTAATGACTTGCACTACAGTAAAAGAAATTTGGGATAACTTAGAAGTTACTTATGAAGGAACTTCTCAAGTCAAGAAATCAAAAATTTATATTCTTACTCATGAATATGAAATGTTTAAGATGAATGATGATGAATCTATTTCTAGTATACACACTCGTTTTATTAACATCATAAATAACTTGACAACTCTTGGCAAAGTTTATTCCAAAGTGGAGATAGTAAGAAAAATTCTCAACTCTCTACCAAAACGTTGGGAATCAAAAGTGACAGCGATTCTTGAAGCTAGAGACCTCAAGAAGCTCGAAGTGAATGAACTCATCGGGTCACTTATCACCCATGAGTACACATTGAAAAGAGGAGAAGAAGAAGGAAAGCCAAAGAAGAGCTTGACACTTAAAGCCATTTCACATGAAAGTGAAAGTGATGAAGATGAGGAAAATGACGACAAAGATGAAGAAGTTGCGATGATAACAAGAAGAATTCAGAGGTTCTTAAAGAAAAATAAAACCCCTCCAAGGAAATCTTTCAAAAAGTTTTCCAAGAAAGATTCAGGTAAAAATGACACTTTAATTTGTTATAAATCCAATAAACCTGGTCATATCAAGTCAGATTGTCTTTTGTTAAAAAAAGATCAAAACAAAGGCAAAAAAACAATGAAAATTACATGGGATGATGATTTAAGTAGCTCATATAGTGAAGCAAGTAATGAAAAATCAGCAAATCTTTATCTTATGGCTAAAGATGACATTGAGGTAACAAATCTTGATTATATTGAAAATCTTTCATATGAAGAATTGCAAAATGTTTTAGAAGAAGTATATGAAAAATTTGAAAAATTGGGTATCAAGTATACTGCTTTGAAAAAGAAAAATTCTTCTTTAACAAACGAAATTAATATTTTAAGAAAAGAAAATATTATTTTGAAAGACGAAAATCTTGAGTTGAAGAAAAAGAAAACTGATTTAGAAAATATTATTGAAAATTTTACGAATGGAAAAAGAAATTTTGAAAAATTTCTTGGTAGTCAAAGATGTGTTTTTGACAAGGTAGGCTTGGGATATATGCCGAAACAAAAATACAAATCTTATAAAAACTTTTTTGATAATCCTTCTACATCAAAATCCAATATTCAAAATTCTTTTCATAAAAATAATTTTGTTAAAAAAGGATACAATTATAATCACTCAAGTTCTTCATATATGTCACATGTTATTTACAATTTTTGTAATAGAAATGGTCATAATTATCTTGCTTGTCCTATTAGAAGAAAACATACAATGACTATTAGGACCATATGGGTACCTAAACATCTTGTTTCTTCTAATACTAATAAATAAAGGATCCAAAGAACTTGGGTACCAAAAATTGTTTTTAATTGCTTTTGTAGGTATGCATGAAGTATTCTACATGTAAAAATAAATGGTTTTTAGATAGTGGATGTTCAAGACACATGACAGGAGACAAGACTAAGTTTTTTGATCTTAGATGTAAAGAAGAATGACATGTGACATTTGGATACAACTTGAAAGGGAAGATCGTGGGAATATGTAAAATATGTTGAGCAACCTCCAGGTTTTGAAAATCATATTTCTCCAAATCATGTTTTCAAACTCACAAAAGTACTATATGGACTCAAACAATCTCCTAGAGCGTGGTACGAGAGACTCAGTTGTTTCTTGATTGAAAAAAGCTTTTCAAGAGGAAAAATTGATACAACTCTTTTCATTAAATACGAAAATAATGATATTCTTTTGATTCAGATTTATGTTAATGATATAATATTCGGTGCTACTAATGAAAATATGTGCCAAGTTTTTGCTAAAATTATGCAGGAAGAATTTGAAATGAGTATGATGGGAGAGCTTATATTCTTTCTCGGATTGCAAATTAAGCAAGCAAAAAGTGGGACATTCATCAATCAATCAAAATATATTAAGGAATTGCTGAAAAAAGTTTGAGATAGAAGGTGCTAAGGAAACTGGAAAATGTATTTTATGCTTTATGATAAAATAATAATTTTGAGCCTTAATCCTAATTTCAAAATTTTAAGAGATTTACAAAATTACTCTATGATTTTAATGTGAACTTGTTCCCTTCTTACTCATATTTGCTTCCTTGATGTGCTTGATTCTATTGTGTGGACAACTTGAGTTTGAGACTCCTTTATTCTTTGAATTCATTTGTTATTATCAAAATCCATGTGTAAATTTACACGAAACTTGAAATCTTGAGTTCAACAATCTCCCCCTTTTTGATGATGACAAATGCTTGATAGAACTTGAAACCTGTATGAATACTTAACCTCCTCCTGAGAATGTGCGTTAGTTTTTCAAGCAAAAATATAAATATAATTCCAAGCATATATAACAAGTTTAGCAATTTAAACAATGTTAATAATAATATAATTCCAAACATATACAACAAGTTTAGTCAGACACGCGTAACTCCGCACCGAATTGCCAGAGTTAGACTTCCAACATTTGCAGGTTTTGTCGGACATGCATGGCTCCGCACCGTATTGCTAGAGCTAGGCCGGCAGCTTTTGCTGTCTTTGTCGGATACGAATAATTTTAATTATTCAACTTCAAATATCTGGAACATCTAATTCGTCAATAACATCAAGCGGATTTAAATCTTCTTCCGCACCGAGATAATAAAATTCGGCTTTAACCTTTGCAGGTTTTGTCAGACACGGGTGGTTCTAACTTCTACAGTCTCTACTAACGCAGCGTTTTATTTGTCTATTGGTTATTGTAGGAATATATCTTATTGAGCTAATTATGATTCCCTTTTAATTATGCCAAAAGGGGGAGAAGTTTTAGACTAGAACATTAACATTGTTTTAATTGCTAAACTTGTTATATATGCTTGGAATTATATTTATTATTAACATTGTTTAAATTGCTAAACTTGTTATATATACTTGGAATTATATTTATATTTTTACTTGAAAAACTAACGCACATTCTCAGGGGGAGGTTAAGTATTCATACATGTTTCAAGTTCTATCAAGCATTTGTCATCATCAAAAAAGGGGAGATTGTTGAACTCAAGATTTCAAGTTTCGTGTAAATCTACTCATGGATTTTAATGATAACAAATGAATTCAAAGAATAAAGGAGTCTCAAGCTCAAGTTGTTCACACAATAGAATCAAGCACATCAAGGAAGGAAATATGAGTAAGAAGGAAATATGAGTAAGAAGGGAACAAGTTCACATTAAAATTATAGAGTAATTTTGTAAATCTCTTAAAAATTTAAAATTAGGATTAAGGCTCAAAATTAATATTTTATCATAAAGCATTAAAATACATTTTCCACATTTGCATGAATATTTTGAAAATTAAATTTGAAAATTTTGAAAGATGATTGATTGTCATCTTTCACATGTGCATGACATGATTAAAGGTTTGAATTTTGAAAATATTAAGATGATTGATTGTCATCTTTCACTTGTGCATGATATGATTAAAGGTTTGAACATTGAAAATATTAAGATGATTGATTGTCATCTTTCACATATGCATATTTTATTTGAATATTTTCAAAAGTGGTGGATGTTTTTCTTGACTTATGCAAAATGTAGATGTCTTTATTTGAAAATTTTGAAAAGTAAAGTGTGCTCCTTTTGTCATATGCAAAAAGTAAAAGATTAGGTTTGAAATTTTTAAAAAGTAAAGTGTGCTCCTTTTGTCATATGCAAAAAGTAAAAAGATTTGATTTGAAATTTTTAAAAAGTGAATGATGATATCTTTGACATGTGAATCTTTTTAAATTTGAATATGAAATCTCGTATGCCTATAAATAGATCATTTGAGAGTTTCACATTCATAGCACCAAGAGTATACAACATTCATTCAAAATTTTCATTCTCTCTTCTCTAAGTATTGAGCCTTAATCCTTGTTCATTTTGAGAGATATAGTTTCGCTGTATTGTTTCTATCTCACTCATTGATGAGTGTACTTTGATAGTCTACCCACTATCAACTATTGTATTTGTAAGAGGGTGTGTATAACCCTTGTGTGTGTAGAAGGTGTTTTACACGGGAAATAGTTAAATCACCAGGTGTGAGGTGATTGGAAGTGTAGAAGGTATTCTACACGGGGAATAGTTAAATCACCAAATGTGAGGTGATTGGAAGTGTAGAGGGTGTTTTATACGGATTCTTTGGAGCGGTACTGCTTAAAGGTGTAATAGGTTTCTATCTCCACCTAAAGGAGATTGAATAGTAGATTTGGGGATCTTCAAGGGGTAGCTTGAGGCGAGGACGTAGGCAGTGAGGCCGAACCTCGTTAACATACTGAGTTTGCTTCTCTCTTATCTTTACTCTTTATATTTATTGTTGTTTCATATTTTGTTTATATTTTATATTATATATTTGATTTATAATTGTTATTTTTTTAAATATAACTCAATTCACCCCCCTTCTTGTGTTAGTCATCTGGACAACAGTACATGCTAGAATTTTTTGAAGAAAAATTATATGCATGACTGACTAGGGAAGGGGGATGGGGATGAGGTTGCGTTGGGGAGGAATTGGCCTTGGGTGAGCTCTCGGTGGAGGTAGAAGTTTACTAGAGTCACGAGAAGAGAGAGACAGACGAGTTATCATGGGGAAGAAATGGGATTTAAAGTTCAAAACTAATTGCGGCAGTTTTTAATCGCCGCAAATAACTTATAATAACACGGTAAGTTTTATTGGTTGCAACAAATCAATTTTTTAGAATGTGTTATTTGCATTGGGCCAATTATGCCGCAATATTTTTTTATAATATTATGGCGAATTTTTCCATAGCCACAAGTAAAAACTCGGTATAAAAAAATGGTCTTTTGCAGCGACTTTTTAAATCGCAAAAATTAAAACAATCGCTGCAAAAAGTATGTTTAGAATTTTATGTAAAAATGCCGCGGCGATGTTTAAGCAGTTACGATTAAAGGCTTTTTGCAATAATTTTAGTTTCAGCAGACCCAAAATTGCCGTAAAAGGCCTTATTCCTTGTAGGATCACTTTTTCTTAATCTTCTTGGCCCGAAGATGATTCCACGCACGTGTGGAAAAGACATTATAAAAAAAATAAGTTAATATAATCAATATGATATATCTACTAAGTTTTAGCTTGAGAATCTGATATTAAGAAATTTTTGCAGAATTTAAGAGCCCAAAAAATAAAAGAATTTGATGCTAGTTGGCCTATAAAGAAATATAATTCTATTTGAAAAACAACGTAAATGACGCCGATGCATTTTCGACACTGATAAATTTATAATTACCAAAACTACTCACAATGTCCCATGCATTATATATATATATATATTAAAAATACTTGTGATCGATACATTATTTTCTGTCCCAAGGATTAGCGTCATTATCATCAATTTATCAGATAAAATGGATCATTAACTAGTCATGGAAATATAGTTTAATGCTTTCTGACGTGACCTAATATTATAATTGATTATCAGAACAAAAGCGAATAATATATAGTTAAAGACCAACTTAATTGCAAATTTTAAGATAACAATAAAATATTGATCATATTCATCGATGACAAATTTTGACATGTTGAAACTGATGAACACGCGCGGTCACCAAACGACTAACGTACATCGATTGACCTCCATCTTGTTCTTGTTTCTTGAAATAATTAACTTATTCGATATGTATTGATCTTCAAAATTTCAAAGACTACATACATATATATATGCACCACCACAAGTTTCATGTGGAGATCGTGTAAAAGGTTATTCAGAACAAATCTGGAAATTAAGGGGGCGAGAGAGATCATAAAAAACAGATCAGAAAGAAATTGCAAAACAACCCGAACACAAGAAAGATTTAATTTAATAAAAAAACGATGAAAAGCAATATTGTATGTGTGATAGTAGGTAGAGTTCATCAGGCGTGCTGTATATATTAAACTAAATTAATTGTATATTAACCAAAAAGTCATTTAATTGTTTACGTATATTAAGAGCACTCTCGTTGGAGTGGCTAAAAGTTATCTTTCAAAACATATATTTTTACACAAAAATCAAAAAATAAGTATCATATTTAATCATATATGACAATAAAGTATGTGGAAAAATGTTCAAAAAGTATTTTTTGTGAATAATAATGCTAAATTTTATCTAAAAAGTTAAAATAATTATCAAATTTGGTAGTTATTTTAGTTTTACTATTCACAAAATATACTTTTTGAATTTTTTTTCACAAATTTTATTATCATATTTGATCAAATATAACACTTGTTTTTTAGTATTTGTGCAAAATTATATTTTTTGAAATATGGCTTTTAGCCAATCCATTGAGAATACTCTAAGGTTTCGTTTGTATTTGAAGATGAGACGAACTTGTCTAAACTCATCTTAAATTTATCATTATATTTTTTATATTTTTATATAAAATACAATCACAATACAGTTTTTTTACTTCTCGAGTTAACTTTTTCAAATTCCAAAATAATAATAATATAAAAAAATAAACTCAACTCATCTCGCTTCATCTCCGAATCCAAATCGGGTATTCTAACTTTAAGGATAATGCCCAATAAAAAAACTGAAAAAAATATCTTGGTGGGTGAAGAAAAATACAAATATTGAACTAATTAAATTGATGTAATTGTAGGAGTACTAAATCAAATTTTGAAGTGATTTTTTCTTACGTAGTTTGGTGGGTGAAGAAGAATATTCAACACCAAACACAGGAAGAAAATAAAAATACTACAATGATGGTGGAATATTATTGCGTTCGGCAGTCATGCATTGGACAATATTGAATCACACGTCTTCGGTCTCAAACTCTTCAACTTTTTTTTTTTTAATGAATTCTTAAACTCTTTTTGTTGGTGGTTTTGTTGATCAACCCCGCCCCCCTCTCTCCCACGAGAGTTCATTAATGAATTCTCGAATCGAAAATAATAAATAGGTTTTAATCTAATTACTTTTTGTTTTCCTTCATGGGTCGATCTTAAATTTTGATCAAATTATAATTAATAGCATATCTCGCTGTGGGAGCCGAAATTCCCCCCCCCCCCCCCCCGCCCGAAAATCCAAAATGTTAGATTATATACACACACACACATAGCAATGATATAAGGATTTTGCGGTTGAGATCCCTTTGCGTCTTCGTTAGCATAATTTATTTTGTATTTTTTTATAGTTCATTATTTTTTTTTAAATAATAAAAGAGTGTATGCGACAAAATATATTTGATTTTTTTTTCCTTCATTTTTTTTAATTAAAAAAAAAGTTGTAAAGGCGCAACTTAGAGACCCAAGCGTGGGGTCTGTAGAATTACTGATATAGTTTATACTTGAGAAGTTGGACCATCTCGTGGGCAGGCATACCGCGTGTATATATATAGTCGGATCTCGTTTATATCTCATTGGGTTCACCTACCCCAAAGAAATGCAGTGGTGGTTGGTGGTGGGCATGACTTATCTTAAGCTTAACAACCCCAATGTTTTTATCAATATTTTTTTGTTATTGCTTTCTTCATAACATCTCTGATAAGTGATAAGTGATATGCTTTTTAATTCCTAATAATCTTGATCAATGTAATAAAAAAAAATGACATGAAAGGCACATAGTTTATGCTTGATTTTTAACTCGGTCAAATTCTTCAATCATTCAACAGGAATTAATCAAGCATATAGCTACCATGTATAGATAATTTGATGAAATAGACAAATCTCCATTTCGTATTAATTAATAGATTTTTGACTCGGTCAAATTTCCCAATCATTCAACAGGAATTAATCATATTGCTACCATATATAGATATTTGATGACTTTAGGGCATTTGTAAATCTCAGGTATTTGGTTATAATTGCGATTTTTTTTTAGAAGTGAGAATAATCAATAAAATTGAGATTCTATCCTCTTGTTAAAAAAAAAAACAAAGACAAGCTTATAAATTGGCATAATTTAATATAGTTTGTCGGATTATAAATTTATTTTTATTGTAAAATAGATCTGATAGATCACATAAAAAAATATGATCAATTTGTGAGATCATATATTTTTGTGTAATACTTTTATGACCATAACACTCCTCTTATATATGTTGACTACTTCAATAAAATTTTGCTTGAAATAAATCGCATCAACCAGTATAACTTAAAATGATAAAACTGAAGATAAAAATAATATTTTGGTTTAACAAGTTGTTGATAATATGGAATTTTTTTTTGTTTCATTTTCTTTGAATTCAAACAGGACTAAATAGTTGAGTGGGATATGTATTTGACTCATGATCAACTTTTTGTGAATTAAGAAATACCCTAAATTCGATCCCACGATAAGCTTGTGACAATCTACCATATAAACGTTCAGAATACATGATAAAATGAATATAAAACGAACCACGTGAAAAATGATTTTATTATTCATTTACGTGAAATTAATTATATCACTTATCATAAAAACTTAATTAATTGATAAGACCAGTTTAGTAGATAGAAGGTAAAGTTAGGGTTCAAATTTAAGATTATTCTACTCTAATATTATTTACGTTCTAAAAATTTATTTTAAATTGATAAACAATTATTATTAATTTTATATCTTAACTATTCTAAACCTCAAAAAAAAAAAAATTATCGACAGTAAGATGCTGGAACTCAAGCATAAATTATTGAGAAGTAATTTAAAAGAACATATATATATAATGTATATATATATTTGGCAGGCAGGTATGATTAGGGTTAGAATTCATGAACAACATTGAATTAGAAGTATCTGTATTCCTTGTGTTTTTATTTTTATTTTTGGGAATCTCGCATTTTGCTCATTGTCGTGTTACATGCTAATAATGTTGAAGGTTTGGCACTTATATAAAATACGGGTACTGATTTGACTTGTCAATTTAAAAGAAAATTGATTATTTGTAGTTAGCTATTTTTTATGAAAATAGTTATTTTTTATCAAAATAAGTATTTTCGTAATAAATAATTATCTTCACAATAAATATTCTATCAAAAATACCAATTTTTCTTATAGTAATATGTTATTTTTTATTTTTTGAATCAAGGAATACCTCATTTCCTTTATACTATCATGTCATTACAACTTTTGTAAAGATATCCTGTGGCACTAATTCCCCCATCCAACCTATTTCTCCTTCTAAATGTAAAGATAACTTTGCAAGATAATGAGCAACAAAATTGCCTTATCTATTCTGCCGCTCAAGTATCATGGATGAACAGTACTGTTCTGCCGTTCGAGTAGTACTGTTTGTTTATATCGTTAGTGTAAAATTATCATTGGATTTTTTTCTACGCTTTTATTTATATTTTATTACCATGTTAAAATATTTTTTAAAAATATTAATATATTAATAATTATTTATTAACTATTAAGTAATATATATATATATATGAGATGTCAAAATTAATAAGTAAATTAAGTAATATTATTCATCATGGGATATTTGTCTTCGAATAAAAATATAACTATATAATTGAAAATTTACGTTTTGGATCATCGCGAGAAAAAATCAAACTTCCACTCATTTTGTATCGGGAATACAAAACTATATTTTGTAAGCATTTTTTATACAAAACTATACCAAAAAATTAAAAAAAAAAACGGAAACGGGATGGGATGGAGACAATATTCATAGGGATGAATAGCATTTTCCATTTTGTAATATGACTTTCTCCTTTAGAAATCATACTATTAATAATTACGTTACATATTCATTCTCTCATTTTAATCGAATTAGGAAGCTCAAATGATAGTTAACAAATTTAAAGAATATTCTACGTCTCCCATTTTTATTGTATTTATATCTTCAATGATGTAGTATTATTCATCAATTTTTAATCTTAAAAAATAAATAAAGAATGATTTAATAATAATAAAAGTGTTATATACATTTTTTTTTAAAATCAATGTTACTCAAATATTATTAGTAATAGTAACTTCACTTATAACCAAAGAATATTTTATAAAAAAAATTATAGAAGAGTGCCACATGATTTATACATATATAGCTGTGAGTATAATTGGTGGTATAAGTTGTGAGTGCTGATTAATGTATAGGTTGGATGAGAAATTGAGGAATTGACGTTATGCTTATTGTTTAGGAACATGCTTAAGGCTAATCCCATGCTCACCAACCCCGCCCTTCCGAACGAGTTAAACCCTGCATCGTTTATGTCGTGGACCAAAAGTTCACCACGTGTCTCCATCTTCCCCGTCCGAATTTGGAACAATCCGACGGCATAGAGCAATCTTCAACTAACCCATCGGCCTACCCACCCAACACCCTTCAATGTGACAACTGACAATTCCCACTCTATATATACGAAACACAGTTTTGGCCAATTCCTCTCAGAGGTATATTTTCACTCTCTCCGACCTGAAATATTTCCTCCCACATTTTGTCTCCTTCAGTCGTTTCTTCTCTTTTGTTTCATATGCACCGATAGATCTTAGTTAAGAGCGAGTTGATCAGAAGTTTTTAGTTTTTACCTTTGCATTCTCTTCCCCCACCAACCAATCCCAATCCGAGATCGGAGCAATGGCGTGCAATGGCAACGGTACAGCGACGTCGAACCTTTGCACAAACAGCGACCCATTGAACTGGGGCGCGGCTGCGGAATCACTTT
Source organism: Platycarya strobilacea (assembly GCA_036898215.1). Taxonomy (NCBI): domain Eukaryota; kingdom Viridiplantae; phylum Streptophyta; class Magnoliopsida; order Fagales; family Juglandaceae; genus Platycarya; species Platycarya strobilacea. The sequence goes on along the minus strand of CM072545.1, from coordinate 57,097,319 downwards.
CCGGTAGTCACCTTGATGAGGTGAAGCGCATGGTGGAGGAGTACCGGAAGCCGGTGGTCCGGCTAGGGGGCGAGACCTTGACCATTTCGCAGGTAGCAGCTATTGCGACCCATGACGCCGGAGTCAAGGTAGAGCTTTCCGAGGAAGCTCGAGCCGGCGTTAAGGCCAGCAGCGACTGGGTCATGAACAGTGTAAATAACGGCACCGACAGCTATGGTGTCACCACCGGTTTCGGTGCAACCTCTCATAGGAGGACCAAGCAGGGTGGTGCCCTTCAGATGGAGCTTATCAGGTAATTAATTTTTAATTATTTTTCTAAATCTAATATATGTGTGTATAATATATATATATATATATATTTATAGATGTTAGTTTTAATTTGGATATTATATAATTCAGCCACAAGGCTTTCATGAATGGATTAAATAGGTGGTTTTACCACACCATTTGAATTGGGAGATGAATTTTAACTTATCTCACATCATTATTATAATTATTATAAATTTTTATATAAAATATAATAAATAATTTTATTTTTTTAAATTTTAAAATAATAATATTAAAAAATAATATTTTATTTAATTTTTATCTCAACTCAACTTATTACCTTAACTACAATCAATCTACTTAATTATTTGCCTCTTGCAATTAATCATACCGAGTCTCATGCTCGGTATCTTTTCTAATTTTCTTTTTATTTTTGATGAATGATGATATACTTACTACTCATCTATTATTATTTTATTAATTTTATAATTTTTTTATAATTTAAAATTTTTTTTATTTAATAGTTAAGAAAATGATTATTAATGAAATTATAATTTTAAATTTTTTTTATTGATTGAAGACGTTAAAAAAATTTAAAATAAAATAATAAAAAAATAAATGTACTAAAAATGATAAATATGTAATAAAACCAATACTAAGTCTATCATTACTTATTATTGATTGAGAAATCCTTCCCACCGCTCCAACTGTTCATACTCAAATATAACGCTCCAATAAACTATTGCCACGTAGTTCCTCCATTTGAAACCTTATGCGTCAGACTACAACTGATAAGGTGCAGTGCTTCCCAACCCGTGCTCATTCCCTTTCTTCTTCCCTCTTCCACTGAAGTTCCCAAGTTCCAACCTCAGAAATTCCCCGACCCACCCCGTACGGAGAATATCCCAAGTCCTGTCATTGAACAGTGAAGTTGGCAACGACAACGGCATGGATTTTAAGGAGGTTGAATGCTTTACGGAGGTTCGATTTCTTTAAATCTATCGTCGATTGGTGTACGTTGCAAAAAATGAACCGAATAAAGATCAAGAATTTGGGAGCTGGGTAGTAATGCTCCTTTTGGCTTTGGAGCAGACATCCGTTGCTTTGCACTTAGATCAACCGCTACCTTAAAATTAACGTTTATTTCACTATCTTCTCTCTTAATTGGTCGATTTCTCTTATCTTTCATGAAAAATACTTTATCCAAAATTAAAGCATATTTGAAAGAAAATCATACAAAATCAAGACTATCTAATGCTTGTATTTAAAGTATATTTTTTTAAATTTAATATAATCTTTTCAAATATCAATATATATTTTTTAAATCTTAATTTAATTTTTTTAAATTTTAAAATAATAATAATAATATTTTATTTAATTTTTAAAATTTATTTTAACTCATCTAATCTTAATTCTAAATTCTAAATAGAACTTAAAAATCCAAAAAATTAAAAAGTAAGAATTTTGGGAGGGGGCTAGTAATGCTACTAGCCTACTAAGAGAAGGTGAAGATTGTTGGGATGGGGGCTTCGCGGGCTAGTAACTGCTCTTAACAGGTACTGTTCCGAATAGGAATTGTTTTAGTTAATGTTAGGTTCTAATTAAACTTACAAATACAATTTAATTTGATTAATTCCCCAAAAATATGGTTAGAAACATGCAGGTCTGGGATATTTAGTTGCCATTACCTGTTACCTTAATTTGGTAGAACAATTATTTAGGAGACGTAAATGGATCAACTCGATCGGGGGCTCCGTCACATCGTTTGAGCTAGGAGCTTACGGTTACAGAATAGCCTTATGTTTTAACTTACAAGGAACAACAACACAAAATAAAAATTATGACCCAAAAAATAAAAATAAAAAATCACAATTACAAACTAAAATAATTACACATCATATCATTTTTTTAGTAATTTCTTAAAAGTAAACTAAACCTTTTTTTTAAATTATATATATATATATATATTCTTTTTTCTGTTTTTGTATGCACAATCGTGCTTCCATTAATATGAGATAGCGTGGCGGTGGCGCATATATATATATATTATGGCCAGATTGTTATGATACCACACCCGATCAAGATTACAACCTTTTTAATTAAAAAAACAAAACCAAACCTAACACCTGAGATTTTTTCGATGACTTGTTTATATAAAGGGTTTGATTTTTCAAGTTTTGACCGTTCAAAATTATTTCAATTTATTTAATGCAAAGACGATGAGATTTTCGAGAAAGAAAGACCCTACTTACTTTAAATTATATATATATATATATATATTTCAATATCGATATGCAAAGAAGAAAGATTGAAAAAGTAAAGGGAGGTAGGACTGGGCAAAGAGTCAAACTCCTTTAAATATAGCTTCGTATAAAGAATTTAGTGGCCGCTGTTATAGGTTTTTTGGGTGGCTCTACCTGGAGCTAAACTGGAAAATCGGCACATTAATTCCCTTTCATTGGTCATCAGAAACATCGATCATTATTATTATTTAATTCCTAGATATAAGAAAGTAAAAACCATCCTCCGCCCATCTACCTAGTCAAAACAAATTTGTGATTTGTGAACAAGTGGGATTTCTTAATTCTCGATTATGCGTCGACAAGTAAACATGAATTAAATATGTCCCAAATGAACCAAACATTAATGGTAAAACATCATATAGACGTGCGTTCCAAGAAAATTCCTGTCCTTTAATTTACACGCTTTCAGTCTTATCTTAGTGTGTTGATTTTTTTTTTTTAAAAATTTTAAATGAATGATTGAACGTGAAATATTTAATTAAATTTGTGATAACAGATTCTTGAACTCTGGAATCTTTGGCAATGGGACTGAATCTTGCCACACATTACCTCACTCAGCAACGAGGGCCGCGATGCTTGTGAGGATCAACACCCTTCTCCAAGGTTACTCTGGCATCAGATTTGAGGTGATGGAAGCCATAGCCAAGCTAATCAACCATAACGTTACTCCTTGCTTACCACTCAGGGGTACAATCAGTGCATCAGGCGACCTGGTTCCTCTGTCTTACATCGCTGGTCTTTTGATAGGCAGGCCTAACTCCAAGGCTGTAGGACCCAATGGAGAGTCCCTTGACGCCGCTAAGGCCCTTCAATTAGCCGGGATCGATGGTGGCTTCTTTGAGTTGCAACCCAAAGAGGGTCTGGCACTTGTGAATGGCACTGCAGTTGGATCTGGATTGGCTTCCATGGTTCTGTTTGAGGCCAACATAGTCGCAGTTCTTTCAGAAATCTTATCAGCAATTTTCGCAGAAGTAATGCAAGGGAAACCAGAATTCACAGACCACTTGACACATAAATTGAAGCACCACCCTGGACAGATAGAGGCAGCAGCTATAATGGAACACATTTTGGATGGAAGTGCTTATGTTAAAGCTGCTCAAAAGTTGCATGAGATTGACCCTCTCCAGAAGCCCAAACAAGACCGCTATGCCCTTCGAACCTCTCCCCAATGGCTAGGACCACAAATTGAAGTGATCAGAATGTCAACCAAAATGATTGAGCGGGAGATCAACTCTGTGAACGATAACCCTTTGATTGATGTTTCGAGGAATAAGGCTCTGCATGGAGGGAATTTCCAAGGGACCCCTATTGGTGTTTCTATGGATAACACCAGATTAGCCATTGCATCAATTGGTAAACTAATGTTTGCTCAATTTTCTGAGCTTGTTAATGACTTCTACAACAATGGGTTGCCTTCCAATCTCACAGCAAGTCGCAATCCAAGCTTGGATTATGGGTTCAAAGGCGCAGAAATTGCAATGGCATCTTACTGCTCGGAACTCCAGTTCCTAGCCAATCCCGTCACCAACCATGTCCAAAGTGCGGAGCAACATAACCAAGATGTGAACTCCCTGGGTTTGATTTCCTCGAGAAAGACGGCCGAGGCAGTCGACATATTGAAGCTCATGTCATCTACATTCTTGGTTGCATTATGTCAAGCAATTGATCTGCGGCATTTGGAGGAGAACTTGAAGAACAGCATCAAGAACACTGTCAACCAAGTGGCCAAGAGAGTCCTTACCATGGGCCCTAATGGCGAGCTTCACCCGTCCAGATTCTGTGAAAAGGACTTGCTCAAAGTTGTCGACCGAGAGTACGTTTTTGCTTACGCTGACGACCCCTGCAGCGCAACCTATCCGTTAATGCAGAAACTAAGGCAAGTCTTAGTCGAGCACGCCTTGAACAATGGCCAGAAAGAGACGAACTTGAACACTTCCATCTTCCAAAAGATCGGAGCTTTTGAGGAGGAGCTTAAGACCCTTTTGCCCAAGGAAGTAGAGAGTGCGAGGATCGAAGTTGAAAATGGAAAAGCGCCCATTCCTAACCAGATTAAGAACTGCAGGTCCTACCCATTATACAAGTTCGTGAGAGAAGAGCTGGGAACAGATTTGCTTACTGGTGAGAAAATCCGATCACCAGGTGAAGAATTCGACAAGGTTTTCTCAGCAATGTGCGCAGGGAAGTTGATTGATCCTATGCTGGATTGTCTCAAGGAGTGGAATGGTGCTCCTCTGCCTATTAACTAAGATGTCTCTTATAACCCTGAATTTGTTTCTCTTGTTTGCGCTTTTGTTTTTATAGTAAAATTGTTTTTACTGTCAATGTACCTGGTATATCATATATGTACTGCAAAACTGTATCCCAATGCCGGTATAGCTTTGTTCATTGGTTTTCATATAATTTGTGTTTGTACCTGAACTCTCGGTTATGGGAAATGTACTATAGATCAAACTACTTTTACTTCTCCAACTGTACTATGTGGAGTATGCGAAGAATATGCAAAAATGACGTTATATAACAAAACTCATGTAAAATAATCTAAACTTTGATATGTAATAATAAAAAGCAAAAACAACTACCAGCATAATGATGATCTGTAAATTTAGGATGTTTTTCGAAATGCAAAATAATAATTAACTATCTCTGAACATGACCATATTACATGTTAAAACATGCATAAATACTGACATCATATGCAGTCATATAAAAAAAATATACCAAAAAAGAATTGCGGAGGTGGTTTTGGCAACGTCATTGAGTGTCATTAATGGTGGGTATTTGAGGCAAAACTGTGATCAGATCATGCCCACCAGCGTAGGCATATCCATGCATGTTGTCGTCGAAGCTCCCTGTCTCAATCATGATTCATGGGCGATGAGCGGCAAAAAAGCAAGAGTTGCAGAAGGGGGTGAGGCGTTTATCGGCTCAAACTGTTGCCTAATCCAGGTTGGGTCTACAGTATGGTACTGAGTGTGGACGTACGCCGCACGGATAAAGATAGCATTAAAGGTTAGTTATTGTACCCATTATTAGGTTGGGTCTTTTGTGGAATGTATGCCCTATGGGCATGCATTCCTACGTTAGGATAATCCTCAAAAATCTTTTTACACTTTATCAACATAAATACACTTTTTTGTCCGTCCAAATTGACCAAATATCGTGAAATACATGCATATATCCAACTTTTTTCGACAATAGAATTTATTGGTTCTTGTTGAAACACGCTATAATGCTAGTTGGCTTATTGTCATGAAAACAGAGCCTTCTTTTCTTCTTTTCCTATCCTTTCTTTAAAGAATAAGTTTATTATTCCTATTTATTTTTATACCTATTTTTGAAACTTCAGATTTTTAATTTTTTTATTTAATAATTAAGAAAGTGATTATTAATATATTGATTATATATATAAAAACAAAAAAAACCAAAAATATACTCAACGGTAGAGTATAGCACCGCCCTTATTAAATGTATGAGAGGAAGGAGGGTGGTACCGTCCATATCTATGAAAAAATAAGCGCCATCTACTTAATAAAATATCACTGCTTATAAAAAATAAATTAAAAACGAGGTCGGTGAAAATAAGATATGATTTAATATGATGCATCAAAATTATTTTATAATAAAAATAATTTTTTATATTACATCAAATCATGTAAATTTTATTAACTTTTGTACTATCTAAATAAAAGTTCTCCTTTTAGACTAAATCTCGTTTGTAGCGTATTATTTTAATAATCATATGTTATGTGTATACTCATCATGCTGATCATTTAGAGGATCGGTGGTCAAAGAGTTGACACCTATGAATCTTAAGGGGATATATATATATATATATGGAAATTACAATTGACATCTCATCCCCATCTAATTTCATCTCGTTTTGTTATATCTTATTTCCTTTCTAAATATTATTCAAATAAAAATATTTTTAAATTAATTATTACAACTTTAGAAAAAGAACCATTATAATTTTTCTAGATTTTTAAATAAATATAAAAATAATTCAACATTTTTCAAATCTTAAAAAAAAAATAATATTAAAAAAATGTATTCTTAGAATATTTTAATTTTATAATATATATTTTTTTATCTCCTTTATCAAAATTTAATAAATACTTAACTCAAACTATCTTACCTACTATTATTTATAAACTATTTTATTACTATTAATATATATATATATATATATATATATATATTTTATCTCATTTCATTCCTCGAACATCCTTCCCAGAGATAGTAGTATAGATCATATCATTTTCAAGCTAGTTTGACAATAACAAATTCTAGAAAGTCGAAAAAAAGAATTCAACGGAGATGATTTGGATGATCCTTGATTTCAGCAAAGTGATATCGATTAAGTTGAAAGAGAAAGCACCGATTCATCGTTCATTCCAATAAAGTGGTCATTAAAAATAATTTAAGAGTAATGTATCGACACTTGCAATTCTTTTATATAATAATTATCTAAAATTACAAAATAGTTATAAAATAATTATAAAGTTACCATTTTCCATACTTTAAATCTATGCATGAAAGTAGTAAACGATTACTCCAACAAGAATACGTATCTCGACCTAGCTGATCGATTGATAAGAGTATACACTAGTGATGATATATACATGTAACATCACGAATATCTAATATCGTTCAAATTCTTGATTTAACGAATCAACGTTTCTCATGAGCACTGCAGAACCTAACATCTAGCTAGCTAGCTTCTCATGTACATGCAAAAACACAGTGTCTTTAAAATAGAAAAAAATTCAACATAAGTACTTATATCGAAGTACTTATCATGATCAATAATATTACATGTCAATGCTGTACTCTTACCATCATGTCAATAGTTTTATAATCTAACTTAATTACCCGATTCTACAAGTCATTTTAGCTTAATATATATGTTTGATAATTAATAATGTCTTCGTTCATAATTGAAATCATGTCTACATAAAAATAACAATACCCATAGTACTTAAGAGTAACATTGAAAAAATTAAGCTGAATTAATGATCAGTAGTATTTAATTGATGTTTTGTCCCGTACGTACGTACGTTGTTTGTTTCGTCAACAGATATGATACCTAGCTACCTATCATGTTTTTCTGATCTGCATGCAGTATTGCATGCATGGTCTCGACTCTGCAAATAAAAAGGATATACATAAGCTGAGGCGTAGGAATTAAGGCCGGCTTAATATATTTTGTAGTTTAAGGCTATCGTCAAATATATTATTTTTTAATTTAGAATTATAATAATGATAATAATTTTTAAATATTAAATAATAAAATTTTATTTAAAGATTTTGATAAACAAATATAATATATTTCTTTATAATTTAAATACTTACTTTTATTTTAAGTAATATATATTTCTTTTAATATTAAATCTTGAAAATAAATAAGGCCATCAACATAAAGAATACACATCATTTTACTACTTTTATTCTAATTTTATTATTGTTTAAAAAATTTGTGCGTTTTGAATAAAATAATTTTTTTTAAAATTTATATTTATTTTATTTTTTTAACAAATATTTCATCTTTTAGACAAAATATGAGGCCTATTTGAAAAAGGGATCTTAGGTGGTAGCCTAATTAACTACCCCTTTGAGCCAGCGCGCCTTGCTAGGAATTATATAATTATAATTTTGTTTGCTGGATTTTGATCTACAATATTGTTATGTACTGTATTAATTCTTTTGTAACTCTTTTGTAACGCTAACATCCGGCCATGCATGCCACCTATAAAATGGCCATCATGATGGTCTGCTTTTGTCTTCGATACCGGGGGCTGAAAATGCCAGTACATTGATCTGCTCATGATGAAACGGTACATTTTTAGTAAATATTGCTGCATGCCTGCAGAATCTCGATCTCTAGCTCTTACCTGCATTAATTATTGATTATTATAAGCTGGTAGCTGGTGGGTTTGGTGAGTGTTCTCGTATATATGGATAATATTGGAACCAAAGCGCTATTTTCTTCTTGGAAGGGATAAAATTAATTAAATATCCCTGGCGGCTGGCACATAATATAGCTAACATCTCAGGCCAGTCCACCATAAGAGACATGCATGAAATTAAGAGAGGACAACAACAAGTAGATGCCATAGGAAAATTAAGAGAGGACAAGGGGTACAGATGTTCAGTAATGGCAATAGATATGAGAGAAAATAAGGGACGAAGAAATATAAAGTTTAATTTCTCACCAACCACTAACAGGAGCTTAAGAAAAAGGGAATTTAAGTTCAAATATCCGGGAACTTTGGAGCAATTAGGTGAGAGAGATTCTTTAGCCTCTAGATGAAAGCTTCAGTAGTACTTTTATTACTTTTCTCCAAACGGTAGGCGGGGATCACCAATCTATTTGTACAGTACTCATGAACTACGAGAGGCCATGCACGATTGTAAAATTCACTACTATTTATAATGGATTAATTACTCTTCAAATGACTCGTCCAACTACAAAATTATGCATGTCTCATTCTCCATTTATATTTTCTATTTATTGAGATAGTTGTATGTACCAACATCATACCACAACTCTGGACCATACACTACAAGAGAAATAGGTAGAAATAATCAATCTAGTCCATCCAAAATAATTGTTTTTGTTGAAAATAATTTTTTACGATATTTTTTCTTATTTTTTGCGATAAAATTTAGCGTTACAAAATGTCAATTTTCTTGTAGTAATAGTTAATTGGAGACTCTAAATGACATCAACCCAAGCTCAAACGTACCCTCGTCATGAATCGGAAATAACTATTTCTCCCATTCTAGCATACTCCGACAAAAAGTCTTACCCCTTCCATAATTAGAATCAGAGTTATGTATATGCTGATCATGAAGACACGATCTCCATCCACATTATAATTTCCAAAAATTAAGAAGGTATATACAAGGACCCAAGGTAAGTACCCAGCTGATTGTTTTTAATTATACATTTATCGATCAATCCTCGAATTCTTTAATGCTCAAGATCGAGGAACTAAAAGAGATATATAACAACTTTTACACAGTTTACGTAGTACAACAGATTTAACTATATAGTGTCTTTTCTGTTTTGCCTCTTTAGATCTGATCATGTTAATGAGATATTGCTCTAATATGTGGGAAAACCAAAAACAGGAGCTTGCAAAACACAAGATGAAAACTTGCGATCGATCTTGTCTTAGCTGCCGCGCCTAGCTAGCTAGCATGTGCGGCGAAGAATGTCGAAGCCGAAAATGTTCTCTTTGAAAGGAATGCGGAGTTTTGAACTGGTGAAAAATTGAAACAGTACTTGCTCAGCATGATCAAGCAATGCCTGAAAAAGAGGGTGCTTGAGTAAGGTCTGCTTGGATTGAAGAGTGAGTTGAGCTTATCTCTATTATTATTAAAATATTTTATTTTTTTTATATAAAATACAAATTTCAATATATATTTTTTAAATTCTCTATCTCCCATGTAAACTACAAAAAATAGTGGTTTTTGCCACGAAAGATAGTGGTCACAAAAAGCTAGAATTAGGTGGGAAAAATTTTTTTTGTCGTGAGAGTTTCGTGACATATAATGAGTGACAAATAATACTATAGCCACAAAAAAAAAAAATTCATGAAAAATAATTATTTTTTTCCATCAAATTTGTTTGTAATAAAAAGTAATTTTTTTTGTAGCAATTACTTTTGTCAACCAAATTTTTGTTGTGTTTTTACTTATTTATCCACTAGATGTTATGGTCGGAAAAACTTTTTTTTCCATGAACATTTTCATGGGCAATCTAGTGGAAAAAAGTTTTTACCAATATAGCATATTGATCATATCAGATTTTTTGAAGCAACTGAAATGCGTCGTAAACAGCTTCAAAATCGCGACAAAAATTTATTTGCCGTGATTTGAGAATTGCGGATTAACCGCAGCAATTTGAGTGTGACTAAGTCTAATTTCTCATCGTAATTGTTCCTCCGCAAATATTAGGTACTATTTGCTACGATTTGGACGTTTCACAGAGAAAATTAAAATCAAAGACTTTTTGCTACAAAATAGTGTCAGAATTTAAAAAAGATATATACTCAACAAATAAAAAGCCAAAAATAACCCATACAAAATTAAAATATATATATGCAATTAAACATAATCACGAAATTCCATTACATAAGTTTCCGCTTCCCAATCAATCTGAAAACCCTCTTGTTGATGTAAAATTTGGTAGTTGACAATTTTCTAGTGAAAAACCTAATATAATTGAGTTGTAACTAATGGTGGACAGAGTAAACATGAAGAGGATCAAAATGATTCGAGAAAAACCAAACACAGTGATCTCGCTCAACAGTCGCTCAACATCGCGCTCGAGCGAAGTCCAGGCAGAGACTTCGCTCGACCATCGCTCGACATGGCGCTCGAGCAAAGTCCAGGCATAGACTTTGCTCGACCCTCGCTTGATATTCCGCTCGAGCGAAATTTATGTTAAACGAATTTCTCTAAAGTTTGAGCGCCGTTTCAGTAGGATGCCTATAAAAACATCTTTAAGTCTCTGCTGCAGAATGGAGAAAAACTGAGAAAAAGCCAAGGAGCTTCATTTCATCCCTTGAGAGAAACTCTTCCATTGATTCAAAGATCATTCTCTCTTTGATTATATTACTCCACCACAACACACATTCAAATCTTTAGTGAGTCCATTGGAGTGGACGTGTTCATCAAGCTGGAAGAGTTCTTCTAGTTGCTTGGATGAAGAAATCAAGATGTTCGTGTGAGAAGCTATAGAAAGGTCGGAGTTCTGGCACTACATGCGTGTAGAGATCGAGTGGGTCACTCGTGGTGTTGCAAGCCAAGTTTAGCTGTTACAGTGGGTTTGTAAGTATTTCTAAATTGGTTGTAACAAACTAAAAATTCTATAGTGGATTAGAGATGGTGTCTTACACCCGGAGTGGTTTTAGATTTTGAAGAGGTTTTTCAAATGAGTTTCCACTTCGAAACCAAAATCTGTGTGTTGATTTCTTCATTATTGCTTGTTTATGTTGATTAAATTTTTAAACTACCATCGTTTTTGTAAAACACCTATTCACCCCCTCTAGGTGTGTAAGGTAATTAGCTACCACTTTTTCAATTGGTATTAGAGCGGGTACACTTCATTAAGATTAATTTCCTGAGTGTGATCCTGCTTTGGTGGTCAAAATGGATAGGTCTCAATCCCTCTCATCACCACCATATTTTGATGGTAGCAACTATGCTTATTAGAAAGTTCGAATGTGAGCTTTTCTTAAGTCTATAGATGAACGTGTGTGGGTGTCCTTGATAAGATGATGGAAAGAGCCCGTCACTATTATTGATGGAGTAGAAGTTCCCACAGACGTGGACAACTACTCAAAGGATGAGTTGAGTGAAATTAACTAGAATAGTAGAGGCCTAAATGCAATTTTCATGGCCGTGTCCCAGGAATAGTTCAAACGAATCTCCATGTGTAATACATGCAAAGAGGCTTGGGACATTCTTGAGATCACTCACGAGGGAACTAGGGCTGTAAAGAATTCTAAACTCCAAATGCTTACCACCAGTTTTGTGGAAATTAGAATGAAGGAGGATGAAATATTTGATGTCTTTTATGCAAGATTGAATAACATTGTAAACTCTCGGTTCAACTTGGGAGACAAAATTCCAGAAAATAGAGTTTTAAGAAAAGTTCTCAGATCTTTTCCTGAGAGATTTCATCCCAAGGTCACTGCAATTGAGGAAAGCAAAGACTTAGACGTCATGAGAATAGAAGAGCTGGTGGGTTCCTTGCAAACTTATGAACATACTCTGCCATTGGATAAGAAGAGCAAGTCCATTGCTCTTAATACAATTCAAGAGGACTCAGATGAGTCATTCGATGAATTAGCAATGAGTGACAGAGAAATAGCATTTTATGCTAAGAAGTTTAGAAAAATGTTTGTAGCTAGAAAGCATAGGAGCCAAAGACCAGGGAAGAAGAAGTTTGAGAGATATAATGAAGGGTCAAGCTCAGAGAATAAGGAAAGAGTTTCCAACAATTACAATAAGGCTAACAAGGACAAGACACAAGTACAGTATCATGAATGTCATGGATTTGGTCACATTCGCTCGAAGTGTGCAAATTATAAGAGGAGTAAAGAAAAGGCAAAGATTGCTTCTCTAAGTGAAAGTGAGTTCGAATTAAGTGACTCATCTGCCAACTCCACTCTCAAAAGGAATCTCAACTACATGGCTTTTACATTTTCTGTTGGAGACATAGATCAGTGCAGTGAACAAGTTTCTGATGATTGTAACATACTTGAAGATGAGTCCGAGTGTGAAGATCAACTGCAAGAAATCTAAGAGAAACTTTACAAGGAGTGCGTAAAATTGAGAAAAGTCAACAAAGTACAGATTGAAAAAATAAGTCTGTGCAAACAAGAAAATGATGAGCTTCAAGGCAAACTGAATGAAGCTTATATCTTGACTGATCAATTACGAAAAAAAAAAATAAGTCTTTGGAAGATGCTGTGAAAACTAAGGAAAATGAATTAACCCAGCTGAACAGAAGATTGCGAGCCTTTTCCACTGGAAAACAGAATATGGACAAAATTCTAACTCTTGGAAAGCCCTCAGGAGACAAGAGTGGAATATGATATATTGGAGGAAAGTTTGAAGTGGGTACAAGCTCGAAAACTCCTCAAAATAGCATGGTGAAAACAACAGTTATTCGTGAGTCCTCTCACAATAAGAATCACTCACTAGCAAAGGGAAAGAAAGCTATACATGCCCAAAAGTTTGTTTCATCTCAAGAGAAACAAATAGCTCACAACACGAGACCCGTGTGTCATCACTGTGGGAAGTTGGGTCATGTGAAAACAGATTGTTTGAAATTTAAAAGACTCGCCAGAACAGCTCCTAAGGATGACTTGTCTTTTAGGAAACAACAAACTCACAAAGAATATCGCATTTGTCATGATTGTGGCAAGTATGGTCACATCCGGCCAAATTGCTATGAGTTCAAGAAGCTCTCTGTGAGAAATAAAAGGAGACAACCAAGAGGAGATCATATAAATCTGTGGGATCAAGTCATGGTTCTCACTAGACAAAAAGCTCGTCTAAATGATAAGATAGACAACCTGACAAGTACCCAGTAGGTGTTTTCGACATATGTCCGGTGATAGAACTCTTTTTAAGATAGTTGAAAAATACAAATGTGGGACAGTGACATTTGGAGATGGTGGAAAATCGAACATAATTGGGAAATGTGAAATTAACATTACTGGACTACCGGCATTGAGAGAAGTTCTATATGTTGACGGATTAAAAGCAAATATTCTTAGCATAAGCCAAATGTGTGATAATGGTGCCGAAGTTCGGTTCTCAAAAGATATGTACATTGTTTCTGATAACAATGGACAATACTTGATGCAAGGAATCAGGACCTCTGACAATTGCTATGGATCGCTCCCACTTCACAGTACAGCTGCAATAGTACTAAAAGTGAGACCACTACTCTCTGGCATCAAAGACTTGGACATGTGAATCACAAAAATTTGTCTAAGATTTCTAAGAAAGAAATGGTGATAGAACTGCTCGAACTTGGTAAAGTGGAGACATCTGTTTGTGCATCATGTCAAGTGGGAAAACAAGTTCGAGCAGCCCACAAGAACACAACATATATCCTGACCAAACGACCCTAAGAGTTGTTACACATTGATCTTATAGGACCCTCTAGGATTGAAAGTCTGGGGGGAAATAAATACATACTGGTAGTGGTAGATGATTTCACCAGATACTATTGGGTAGAGTTTTTGAGGAAAAATGGTGAAGTTTCAAATGTGATAAGGAATTTGTGTAAGAAACTTCAAAATGAATAAGGGAACCCGTTGTTAGAATCAGGAGCGACCATGGATGAGAATTTGATAACTCAAGTTTAGGGAGATTCTGTGATAAAGAAGGCATTCGTCAAGAATTCTCTGCTCCTATTACTCCACAGCAAAGTAGAGTTGTTGAAAGGAAAAATCGAGTTATCTAGGAAATGGCTCGGGTTATGATGCATACCAAAAATGTTTCTGCTCATTTTTTGGGTAAAGCTGTGAACATAACATGTCACATTGTGAATAGAGTCTACCCTCGACCTAACACTTCTCAGACACCATATGAGCTGTGGAAAGGAAAAAAACCAAATGTGAAGTACTTCAAAGTGTTTGGGAGCAAGTGTTACATTTTAAGAGATAGGGAAAATCTGGGTAAGTTTGACCTAAAGAGTGATGAGGAAATATTCCTTGATTATTCCAGAAACAATCGTGCTTACAGATGTTACAATCTACGCATTCAAACTGTCATGGAATCCATCAATGTGGTTATAGATGATACTCCTAAAGAGGAGTTGAATCAAGATCTAATTGACACACTGAGTGAAATTGAAGAGACCTCATCAAGATCAAGAGACCTCATCAACTGAAAAAGTTTATATTCACAAGGAGTCCTCTTCAAGAGTGAAGCTAAATCATAATCGGGAATCTAAATGAGGGGATGAGGTTGAGGAAGAAAGTGATAAGTCAACTAGCTCACTCATGTTATATCTCTCAAATCGAACCAAAAAGGGTGGAAGAAGCCTTAAAGGATGAGAATTGGCGAATGCCATGCATGAAGAAATTAATCAATTTGTGAGAAATGATGTGTGGTACTTGGTTCCAAGACCTGAAAAGCACAATGTTGTAGGTACCAAATGGATTTTCAAGAACAAATCTAATGAAAATGGAATGATTGTACGGAATAAGGTAAGATTGGTGGCACAAGGTTATGCCCAAATGGAAGGAATAGACTTTGATGAGACATTTGTACCGGTGGCAAGGCTTGAGTCAATCCAAATACTATTGAGTGTTGCTTGCCATATGTGTTTCAAACTCTATCAAATAGATGTAAAGAGTGCCTTCCTAAATGGAATCCTTCAAAAAGAAGTGTATGTCGAGCAACTAAAAGGTTTCGAGGATCCAAAATATCCTAATTATGTCTACAGGTTGAAGAAAGCCCTGTATGGTTTGAAACAAGCTCCCAGAGCCTGGTATGATAGGCTAACTTCGTATCTTTTGAAGCACAAGTTTCTGCGAGGAAGTGTTGATAGGACACTTTTTATCCAGGAAGTGGGTGAGGAGATAACTGTAACTCAAATCTATGTGGATGATATTGTGTTTGAATCATCCATTGATGACCTAGCTCTCGAGTTTGCAGAAGAAATGAAGAATGAATTTGAGATGAGTATGGTAGGTGAGCTAACTTTTTTCTTGGGACTCCAAGTAAAACAGCTAGATGAAGGGTTGTTCATATCCCAGTCTATATATGCAAAAGACCTGCTAAAAAAATTTGAATTAGATGGGAGTAGCCATGCTAGAACTCCCATGAGCACAAGTGTAAAACTTAGTGCTGATGTGTCAGGAAAAGGGGTTGAGCAATCTCTGTACAAAAGCATGATTGAGAGTCTACTATATCTCACTGCTAGTAGACCTGACATTGCTTTTAGTGTTGGCGTTTGTGCTAGATTCCAAGCAAATCCCAAAAAATCTCATCTTGTGGCTGTCAAATGCATACTTCGCTATGTGAATGCTACAATGAATTATGGAATTTAGTACTCCAGAGATTCTAATACTGAGCTTGCAGGCTACTCTGATGTTGATTGGGTTGGAAATGCCGATGATAGAAAGAGCACTTCAGGTGGATTTTTTATATGGGAAAAAATCTTGTTGCTTGGATGAGTAAGAAACAAAACTCAATTTATTTGTCTACAGCTGAGGCTGAATACATTGCTGCTAGGAGTTGTTGTACTCAATTGCTGTAGATGAAACAAATGATTCGTGACTATGGCATTACTCAAGGTGTGATGAACATTTATTGTGATAATACCAGTGCCATCAACATCTCAAAAAATCCTGTCCAACACTCTAGGACCAAGCATATTGACATTAGGCATTATCTCATTCGGGAACTTGTGGAAACACACGAAATTACTCTTGCATACATTCCCACCAAACATCAATTAGCCGATCTTTTTACCAAACCATTAGATGGTTTTCGTTTTGAGTGTCTTAGAAAGACTATTGGTATTTGTGCCTTAACACAAGAGGTGTAACATGCATTTCATACATTGCATGTATATCATTTTTTTTCTTATCTTATGCCTTGTTATTTTACTTGTCTTTATTCTCTTCTTTGTCTTTCCTCTGACTCACTTGCCCTTCCTTAGATGTAATGCCTGGCCTTACTACTAGACAGTACACTTTCAAGCATGTGTCTTGTGAAAATTGTATCATAGACTTATGTTGCAAATGTGTAAAATGTGTGTCACTTTTAATATGCGTTTTGCCACACACACTGCACACCTAGCTCAATCTCTTGACATTTGACCTTATGTGAGACTTTGGGGAGGCAATCAAAAGTGTAAGGGAGCCTTACGAGTGTTCAGAATTGACCTCAGGCTAGATGACTAGTGTAAGAACTTTTGTATCTCAAAATAAAAGAAAATGAAAAGGCTCTATCGTTGTATTAAAAAAAGGGGGGCACAATACAAATCCTGAATCTGGTTCTATTAGACACAAGAAAATAGGTCCTAGCAGCATTGGGTTTGACTTTATGTACTTTGAAGGGTCTCTCAAGCACCTATGGTTTCTTGTTTAGCCCAACCCCACTCACGCCTCTCGGTTAGAATTTATTGATTGAGCAAGAACACTGTCTAAACACGCATATTCATATTAATTGTGACATACAGTCTTTATACTTGTGTGGTATTTAGAATATGATATTATTTTACATTTGCTATGCTATGGATGTTTTTAAATTGTCCCCACTGAAGTTTGAAGTCACTACTATGAGTATTAGTCTGAATCTGGGCAAAAACTGGAATTTTGCTCGACTTCTCGCTCGACCATAAAATTTCGCTAGAGCGAAAAACTCCTATATTGCACTTTGCATCGCGCGATAAACCAAAATTGCCGAATAACATTTCAAACATCTCTCTAACACTTCTCTCCTCTCAAACACTTAATCCACGCCATACTCTCTCCATTTTAATAAAGAAAAAGCATCACATTCACGGTAAGCTTTCTTCTCTCAATTTCTTCTTCCATTTATTTTCATGTCTCATTCCATTCATAGGGAAAATGTTGGGTTGTGTTTGGATTATAGTGTTTTCGGGTTCTCTTGTATTTAAGAAACCTGGTGGTTCATTCTGGGTATGGATGATCCTATTAGAGTGTTGTTGTATTTAGGGAGGGATGGGATAATTAATTGGGTGTTAAACCCATGATTGCACAGCATGCACATTACCTGTTCGATGAAATGCCTCAATGAAAATTTGCCTTCCATTTTGTCTCTCATTTGGTGCATTGATCCTTTAGACAAAATTTAGGTCTCATTCATAGTCTGCACACCTTGTTTAGAACATTGTTGAGTCACATTTTAGTCATTTTAGTCATTTTAGGCATGTTAGGCATTTTAGGCATATCAGGCATTTTAGGCATATTGGACATCCATATGCAACACCACATCATGTCATATATGCCTCACTGTCTGTGCTTGGTCCATTTACAGCTGCCATGGCATCTCGGCGTTCGTCCTTGCACTGCCCCATCCGCCTCTCAGACTTACTTCCACAGTCCCCAAGCTGAGAAACTCTACACACAGAATTTTTCTCATCGCTCCCTTCTTGTGGAATGTGAAGTTCTTCTCGGTGAGTTTCGGGATACTTATCCCATTGTCCCTCAGATCTTTGAGTCACGCCAGTGGCCCGCTTTAACCACTGGTCATCCCGCTCCCTCGGTGGAGTTGGTCTGGGAGTTCTACTCTAACATGCATGACATCTCAGAGGGATCCTTTCAAGTGGATCTCCGATATATCACCTTCACGGTGACTCTCGATTTTGTGGCAAATTTGCTAGGGGTATCTCGAGTCAATAATCCTCTTTATCCCTATCTCCATACCCTAGCCCCTAGCAGACCTGATTTGGGTCATTTTCTCACCAGGACTCCTATGGCTTGGACTGGGGTCCCTCCTCTAACGACCAAGTCGTTTCTCCATGCATACCAAATTGTGAGTCGGATTGTTCTGACCAACATATACCCTACTGATCATTATAATGACATTGATCCGGATCGTACCCTTCTCCTACATGCCTTGCTCACTGATGTCGCTATTGATTTGGGTAGTCTTCTCTGTCGGGTCATGATTGAGGCCCATATGTCGTCAAACTTTCGAATTGGTCTTCATCTTGCCTGTCTCATTACGAGGATAGCCTTGTCTCAGTCTGTGTCCATCCCTCCCCAGGAGTTTAAAGTGAGTCTTAAGACACCGATTGGCCGGAAGACCATGCAGCTAAGTCAGGCGCATCTTCCTAGTGTTGAATCCCCTCTTGCACATCCTACCCAGAGCAGACCTATTCCCTTAGCTCCTGAGTCCAGCTCTGGTCCTTCCAGCTCCAGTCTGACGCCACTAGCTACAAAACCAACCATGCAGACTCTACTGGATTTTCTAATTAGCATTCAGCAGTCCGTGACCAGCATGGACACCCGCATTGATAACCAACTTAACAGCCTTGAGACTCGGGTTACTCGATTGGATACTCATATCAATGCTCGGTTTGACACACTTGACACTTAGGTGATTGAGCTTGGCACTCAAGTTCAGCATCTTCTTGCTGAGGAGGAAGAGACTGATGACGATTGAGACCCTTTACCATTTGTGACAAAAATGGGAGTGATCTTAGGGGGAGTAGCTAGAATTTAGGGGGAGCTTAGCTACATTTAGGTGGAGCTAAGCTACTTTATAGGGGGAGTATCTAGTAGCTTGATGTTTTTAATTTTGTTGTGTGATTAAACTCTTGATGTATTCTGTGTTGGACTAATTGATATTGAAAGTTTAGTGTTAAATTTTTGTGATAAAATTGTTTTTACTTTTGAGTTCATCTGTTAAATTCCTTGCAAGTGTTTTTATTTTGGTACATTTACATGTTTGTTAAGTGTGCAGATACTTCACTTGCCAAGACTAAACCTACATGTGGAAGTCCTGTTATTTGTGTGTGATAGGATTAGGTCCAATGTATAGGTTAGAGGTTTTGTCACAGAAATGCCAAAAGGGAAGATTGTTGATGTAAAATTTGGTAGTTGGCAATTTTCTAGTGAAAAACCTAATATAATTGAGTTGTAACTAATGGTGGACAGAATAAACATGAAAAGGATCAAAATGACTCGAGAAAAACCAAACACAGTGATCTCGCTCAACAGTCGCTCAACATCGCGCTTGAGTGAAGTCCAGGCAGAGACTTCGCTCGACCATCGCTCGACATGACGCTCGAGTGAAGTCTAGGCAGAGATTTCGCTCGACTCTCGCTCGATATCCCGCTCGAGCGAAATTCATGTTAAACGAATTTTTCTAGGGCTTGAGCGCCGTTTCAGTAGGAGGCGTATAAAAACATCTTTAAGTCCTCTGTTGCAGAATGGAGAAAAATTGAGAAAAAGCCAAGGAGCCCCATTTCATCCCTTGAGAGAAACTCTTCCATTGATTCAAATATCATCCTCTCTTGGATTATATTACTTCACCACAACACACATTCAAATTTTTACTGAGTCCATTGGAGTGGACGTGTTCATCAAGTTGAAAGAGTTCTTCAAGTTGCTTGGATGAAGAAATCAAAATGTTCGTGTGAGAAGCTATAGAAAGGTCGGAATTTCGGTACTACATGCGTGTAGAGATCGAGTGGGTCACTCGTGGTGTTGCAAGCCAAGTTTAGTTGCTACAGTGGGTTTGTGAGTGTTTCTAAATTAGTTGTAACAAACTAAAATTTCTATAGTGGATTAGAGGTGGTGTTTTACACCCGAAGTAGTTTTAGATTTTGAAGAGGTTCTTCAAATGAGTTTCCACTTCGTAACCAAAATCTATGTGTTGATTTCTCCATTGATTGCTTGTTTATGTTAATTAGATTTTTAAACTACCATCGTTTCTGTTAAACGCCTATTCACCCCCATCTAGGTGTGTAAAGTAATTAGCTACCACTTTTTCACCTCTCTCTCTCTCTCCGGAACTGGGGACTCCCTCAATTTTAATTCACTTGAGTTATAAATATTTGTAATCCAGCCACCTAATTTAGGTTATTAAACTACTTCAATAAACAGAGTATATCTGAACTAGAATCAAATACACTAATACAAAGCCAAGACACTCATATCAAATATGGTGGACTTGGACCTCGCGTCTTGAATACTCACTTCAGCACAAATTTCAACACATCACCCACAAGATGTAAAGAGCCAATCACAAGGACCTGAATGAGTCATTATTATGACTTAATTAAATGACATTAAAATAAATGGAGTAAGATAATTCCACTCTAACAGATATGTCTTATCACAATGAAATACTAATTTAAATCAATACTAATGTCTTATCACAATCGCGACAATATGCAAATATTGATGAGTGCCAATAGGACTTGTGATCAAGTATAAAAAATTACTAAAGGCTGAAACTTACCAAAAGTACTGCTTCCTTCCATCTAATTTTGAGTTCCCCCCATTATGATAAAGGAAAATGCAGCTATAGCAACAACCTAGAGGTAACAAGTATAGCAGCAACCTAGAGGTAACAGCTATAGCAGCAAGGTTAATATAGTGGGGTAGAAACTCTTTGTGCATGGGAAACAGCTTAGACATCCTAAATATATAATCAACAAAGCAGAATATAATTTACCAGCGTTAAAAAAGCTCAAATACTCAAAAAACTAAAAAACCAACAGAAAACAGAATTATCATAGGAAAAGATAGACCAACATCAAGTTTATCAGATTAAAAAATGAGCCTGCAGATCCCAATGAGTCCTTAGATCATAGCCACATCCAATAATAGCTTAATGCTTATCTATACGAAAGAAAGTAAAATATGCTTTGAAACCTTGATATAGATATACCTCATTAAAGATGCACAGATCAGATTTATTTACCCCAAATTTAAGTAAAGTTCATTTAAAACACTTATAACTGCATGTAAAAGAAATATATGTATATCTTGTACTTTCTCCCCTGCTAACTAGTTCAGAAGAAATAACATATTTTTCAGTGATTCTCAATTTGAAAACTGCCAAACTCATCATGCAACACATTTTTAGAAGTTTAATTAGTTATATTGTATAACTGCCATTAATCTCAAATATAAATATGTGACCTCTATTCCCAAGTCATAGTAACATCATTGTTGCTTGAATAGTACAGTTTTAGCATAAAAAGAAAGCTAAAAACAAGATAAAAATGGCCTTACTGCTTTAGTATGATTTTTTTTCCAATAAACAAAAATGGACTTGCTTAATGATTCTTAGCTTAAACCAGAACCTAATGAATTCCTCTAGGTTGGATCCCAAGTTAAAAATTAATTCATGAAACACATACATATAGATTGTAACTAGTAGAATAAAATTATGTATGCACTATTGGTATGTAAAGACAACATAAACTTTGAACGGATTGGCATGAATATAAAAAAAAATCATATATATAGTGATAAGCAAAACAACAAAAACAACAAGAAGATTGGATTCAAAACCTCATAGCAAAGGAGCAGATAAGAGAGTATAGGAGTATATTTATTGACCTTGGCATCAATTACCCAGAATTGACTCCAAATACCATTAAAAACAGATTCATTATTTCCTAATATCCTTGCCATTGTTTTCGTTGCAGAATTAACGACTCCTATTCTTGCACTGTAACAGTAAAAAAGGAAAAACAAAAAATTTATTAGAACATTGCAACCACAAAATAATGTCCAGGCTACTTTAAACCATGTTTGGTAGACTAATCTTTTTATTTTTACACATTTATAAACAATCTTAATTATGAAGAAATAGCTATAAACATACATAGCCACTTATATATATATAAGTAACATCCATAGCCAATTTTATTTTACAGTTTCAGAAAATTGAAATTTATAAGTCGACATCCATAGCCACATATTGTTCCCTAGGCATCTATACTAACATTGCCATGATGTGTTGTATTGTAAGCAAAATCTGGATTACTAATTTTTTTCCAATAATCAATAAACATGAGACTTTATGTGAACAAAGATAGTAAGAAACTTAGAACATGTCAGGCATGAAGGAAACATTAAGGCAATGACTTAAATATGATAAATAAGTTCCTTCTTTGAATCATCAGCAAAATACTACGTATGAAGCATCAAAAAAAAAATCCATCATTTTTGTCACATTTCAATGCAACAGACTACAAAAGACAGTAACAAGTACTCATACCTTAATGTTGGTCACACGAAATAATAGAAAGAAGATACAGATTCAAACACCCAATCATGTACCGAAAGTCAAATTGAAATCCCTATAAGTCTCATTACTCTATAAATGCAAAATTAGGGTGTTAGTTTGCAATTTTCAAACCATTCATATAGAAACAATTAGAAAATTAAACAAATAAATCACTATCATGCTTGACTAACTACAACATCACATTGAATAAAATATCTTATTACCTATAAAAAAAAGTATTTTTTAGTCACAAACTCGAGAGTTACTCTGTTCTGGGTTGGCTCACGGCATTGAAGGGGAGGCGGTGGAGCATGAGGATGGCGTTGCGGCCGTGTGGCGGGCTGACTTACAGTGGTGATGCGCCATGGAGGAAGGCAGCGCAGGGCTTGTCTGAGGCACTTGAGCGAAATCTGTGCGGGGGAGAGCAAATCGACGGTGAGAAAGAGGGAGAGCTTGTGGCGGCACTAGGGACCTTGGGGGGTAGCTACGCTAGCGGCACTGGGAACCCGAGAGAGAAAGAACTTCGAGGGTGAAGAGGGAGGGAGATCTGCGAGACAGAGAGAAGCCGTGAAAAAGGGTTTTGGTTGGGTTGGCCGACGACGGTAGAGGTGGATGGTGAAGGTGGGTCGACGGCGGCGTGCAGTGGCAACTGCATGGAGGCCTGAAGAGTAGAGATCAAGGGAGAGAAGCAGAACGGCACTGGGGGGAAAGAGAGAGAGAGAGAGAGAGAGAGAGAGAGGCGAGGGTTATGGCAGGGATCGATGAAGGGGGTTTTTAAAATTAAATTTATTCTCTTTTGCAGCCACTTAAATTCGTGGCAAAAGATAATTAATTTCGTGGCAAATAATTAAATACCCACAAACAATAATCTTGTAATCCAACATATTTTTTGCAATGATGTCAATTTCATGGCAAATTTTTTTTGGTGACGTTAAAAGTTTTAACTCATGAAGATCAAGTGTTATTGTGAATTCTTTTTTACCATCAATACAAAGTGGTGGCAAAAATACATTTTTTCATGGTAAATTTTTTTTTTACCACTACATTATTTTCACTAATATGATTTCATGGTAAAAAGCAGGATTTGTTTTTACAAAACTGTTTGGTGGCAATAAAACAAATACTATTTGTCACAATATTTTATCATGAAAAAAGAATTCGTGGTAAAATCTACTATTTATTATAGTGCGGGGACTGTTAACTTCGATTACAAACCTCTTGCAGTACCCCCAACATAGATTGCTAGGCCGGCGCCGTGACCTTTGGGATCCATCTTCACGAGGGAATATATAAAATTTGGAGACGTAGTACTTCTATTTATGCAGGCAGGACCATATATTCCACTTGCCAACGTCTTCCCACGTTAAGTACTTTAGAACCCGAGTGCCCGCTTTTCTATGCTTACGAAAACATCAATACAGGAAACTTTCCTTCTTGACAATCGTCATTATTTGCGTCTGTGTGGAGAGAGATCATGATCAGGAGATCATGGTAAAGTAATTTATGGATGGACATGCATGCAGGGTTGGAACTTGGTTTATATATTAATTGCTATGTACATAATCTAAGCGATCGGGAACTTAATTTATCTATTTCTCGATACGAAAATTATCATGATGATCATGAAGATATATAGGCAAGGATCCATTATTTTGTTCATTATGTATATTTTTTTGTTTAATCGATTAATCGTTGCGACTTTACACGAAAATGTACGTACGAATGTGCACGTACGCGCGCACGTTAGATTTCTTCAATGCATATATATAGATCAAAGGTAGAAAGCTCGATTGGCACATGCACTCTCTTTAATTTACGTGAAGGGCATATATACTATATAGTACCCTTCAGGACGAGAGTGCTAGCCAGCTCGGAGAAATAAATAAAAGAGGAATGGAATCGGGAGAAGTTGCTCGATTGACAATTATATCCTGACACGTAGGGATAGATCCAGAATTTTGTGTTTTAGGGGACGATCGATAAAATATGTAATAAATGTAAATTTTATAAGAATAGTCATCAATAATAAAATTGTTATATTTTGTTATTATTGAACTCTCTAAATATATATTAATTTTCGAATTGTTCACGTCTTTAAAAAAAATCAATTATTTTTAAATACTTGCTCATATTTTTTTATAATTTAAGAAAAATTTATAGATTAAGAATAAATTTAAAAATTTTCTAATAAGTAATGATGTAATGCTGTTAAATTTTTAACAAATTATATCTCATAATCATACAAGTTAGACTGAAACTAAATAAGTGAGTATAATCAATCAATTTTACAATCATATAAATTTATAATCAATTTTTTTATTAGAATTAGACTGTTAATTGAGGAACTGTGAGATTATGTGAGTTGAAATTTAAATTTAAATGAAATTAAAAATTAAAATATAAATGGGTATATATTAAGATTTAGATAAATAATTTTAGTAAAAAGAATTTGGGGGAGTAATTTTTATTTATTTTTAATTTGAAATTTTTTTAATTATATATATATTTATATATATTTATATCATAAATTAATTTTTAAAAAATTTTGGGGGTGCAGTAGCCCCAACTGATAAGCTGGATCTGCCCCTGCTGACATGATATATCAAACTGATCAAATATATATGTAATGAATATTCAAATTAACAGCAATTTTCTGTAACTTGCAGGTTTCTTAATCTGGATATTGTAAAATAAGTAGCAATATTGGTCTTCTAGCTAGTTGCGTATGTATGTATGTATGTATATATATGTATTAGGTAAAAACAACGTACAAAATACGTTTACTTAGTTTAATTATATAATTAATTTTAGCAAATCATATTTGTTTAGTTTAATTATGCAATTATTTTTAAAATTTAACATTATTTTTATTAAAAAATCATTTTTGATTAATAATGTAATACTTTTGGGAAAAAAGAAATTTTGATTAATAATGGATGCATTTATAACACATTATTTTGATTAATTTCGATATAGAAAGTATAATATAATCAATAAACAGAAATTAGACTCATTTATTTTTTTCTTTTTCGGGACTCAAACTTACAAAACTTTAGAAGGATGGTGAGCTCCCTTAAAAATGACTCGTTCAGCTTTTTGTAATATAATATATTACAAAATAGATTTAAAGTGATATATAATATTTTTTATATATTATATATAAAATTTTAATTATATAAAATGATGTTATATTATAATTTATGACATAAAATTCTCAATTTATGACATAATATAAAAAATATTATATATATATATATATGTATATATGCAGCCGCACAAAATTATTACAATAGGTCAAGAGCAACATGCGAAGTGCACGTTGCTTAGTTAAGTGAAATAGTTTTTCTACAAAAATAATATTATTTTAAAAAAATTAACAAGCATCTATAGATAAAAATAACGCAAATCTAATAGTACTAAGAATAATATGGAAACTAAAAGATATTAGATATTCTAACAATAATTTTCTCAACAAAATATATGAATAAATTTTAAAAGTCAGTTATGTATTACATAAACTTATCCTGATATTCTTCATATAAAGTGCTTTCCACCCAAATAAGAATCGATTTGCGCCATCATCTCTCTAGTTTCCTTTCTCAGGAGCATGCGAAATTGGCATCCATGAATATTAAACCATATTTTGTGATGCCAACCAAGTTTTTAAACCATCACCATGAGTTGGCATAATCTACTAAAACACTAAGGCGGGAGCATACTACTTTTCTTCATCACATCTGAGTTTATTAAACCATCACCATAATCAACATCATAGGCACCATCATTGCTGTAATTAGTCCACTAAACTGCACATTGTAGATACTGATTATGCAAAATGATCCAAAAATGATTATCGTGATAAAATAAAACACAAATAAATTACATAATGAGTAATTTCCCCCACTTTTTCATAGGCTTCTAAATTAGATGTATGTGCAAATGACTCCCAACAAATGAAATTTTAGAGAAAAATTGATATGATTACAAAAATGACTTACCAGGTCCATTCTTCTCACTGGACTCAAAAAGTAACTAAAGTCCATGACAAATGCCCAAAAACGGGTGATCCTTCTCAATAAAGCGGAATCTGTGTTGGCTTGAAAATAAAATAGGAGTGCAAACTTGTCGATAGCCTTTCATGAAGTATCTTGAGGATCTGATTTTTGTCATATACTTGAAAAGTTAACACCATAGGCTTGCCTAGCACAAAAGAAGTAGTTGGTAGAGTTACTAATAAGTATATTCCAGAGATAAGGGCCAGCTAACATCAATTGTTACATATTTGAAAGCAATAAGGCCAAGTTTAAAAAGAAGGTATTAAAGGATATATTTAAGGGATAAATTGAGAAGAGTTTGATTAAACAGAATAATCAAGCTAAAAACTACTTCTTCCCATATTGCCAAGTAAAATAAGGGCGAGTTTCACTGAGTATTGGATAAAGGACCTTTACAAAATTAGAACGATCAAAAGAATTTAATAAAGACAATTTGGCATTTTAGCAAAAGACAAGAGTCCATGTTTAACAAATAGTCAGTGTAGGAAGGGATATATAGGAATTATAATTCAAATAGTCACCACCAATGTTTTCAGAAACATGATTAGAACAATTAAAGATGTCTGGAAAATTCTCACAATTCTATCTTAGTTGGGGCATTTTCTTCTTGAGTGTTGTATTGGGTTATGCCCATTCATTGATCAATAAAATTTGTTTACTTTAAAAAATAATAAAAAATCTAGGAAAATTTTGTTACCCGGATAAGTAAACTGTGTTAAGAGTGTGAGAAGAGGGCAATCCATATTCCATTGCGTTATCTTCCTCGTCTTTCGTGGCAGTTATTCTCCAAATAGGTGGTGAACTGGGTCTTGGATCTGATACAACATCCTAAACACCACACATGGGTATATTCACAAATAAGCACTAAATGACATAAAATTAACAAAAAGCTTACAATGTCGAGGCGAGCGAAAAAAGTATGCACATTCGCTCAATTCCCTAAATAATCACAAAAGGCCATCGGTCATTTGCCTAGCCAATCTGCCATGCCCGATCTACAATATTACCCAAAAATCAATGAATTTGCATTATTCAAATGTTGGTAAATACAACTTCACCCAAATCCATAACACAACAAAAACCCAACTAAAATTTTAAGAGTAACCACATTATATAGAGGCAAAACATACTCAGAAGAGCAGAGGAAGAAAGGCAGTGTAAAAGGGCACATACACAACACAAGATAACCCAAAAAATGAATTAAGTTGTAAAATAAACCATATGTTTACGTAATTCACCAAAGAATAATCATATGGGTTCTATAATTAGTAGCAGATATTGATTGGAACCTAGAATTGGATATGGGTTAGCGAATTTTTTCACGACCCTAAAAGTGGTATCAATTTCTATACAGTAATATTAGCACCATCTTTATCTATTCTCTCTCGTAAAATTTTAATTTTATTCGTAACATTGAGCCCGAGCTCTTGTTGATTCTGGAGCATAGAAAAGAACAAACACGAGAATGTAAAAATGACCAGGGGCAAATCAAATCAAATCGACCACCCCACCGAAACCTCAATTGTTTATTTTTTTAACTAATAAAACCTTGTTAAAAAATAACACATGGGCGGGCTGATCTTGCCTGAAAAGCAATGTCCAATATCATAAATAGTGACTTGCAGAAAATGGTCATAAGTTACGCCATATTTGGGGAAAAATAAAGAATATGCGACAAATATCGTTCAAAGAAAAAAAATATTACCTTTTGGAAAATGTTTCTAACATTTTTCTCGGATTCTCTATTATACATGTTGGTCAACTCAAGCTATTTTAACCCCCTCAAACTCACTTTCTCGCACTCTCTCTTTTCGATTCTCTCACAATTAAAGTGAATCGCTTGAGTAAATCACTTTTCTTGATCTTTCTCGGCAACCAAACAGAGCCTAAAAGCACTCCAGCTCCCACCAACACCAGATATTTCACTCTCTACATTTTTATTCTCCTTCTCCTTCCTCGACCTTTCTCCTTCCATGTTAATGATTTTCTTGATTTGCAGAGTAAATAGGGGGTTTGATGTAAAAGAGAAAATCCAAGAGGAAGACTAAGAGAGAGAGTGCGTTCACAGACGGAAACTACTATCTCTTCGAATTCTCACTACAACAAATATTGCTTTTTGCCACGAATTCTTTTTCCATGACAAAATATCATGGCAAATAGTATTCTATTAATACTAACAATTTTCGTGAGAACAAATTATGCTTTTTACCACGAGATCATATTAGTGAAAATAATATAATGGTAAAAGAAATTTTTACCACGAAGAAATATATTTTTGCCACCACTTTGTGTTAATAGTAAAAAAATATATATAATAATACTTGGTCTTCATGAGTTAAAATTTTTAACGTCACCAAAAATTTTTTTTCCATGAAATTGACATTATCGCAACAAATATGTCCGATTACAGGATTATTCTTTGTGGGTAATTAAGTATTTACCACGAGATTAATTATCTTTTGCCACGAAATTTAGTGGCCGCAAAAGATAATGAAAAAATAATTTTAAACCCCCTGATCTGCATCGATCCCATATCCCTCGCCTCTCTCTCTCTCTCTCTCTCTCTCTCTGTCTTCCCTAGTGCCGTGTTCTGCTTCTCTGCCTTGATCTCTACTCTTCACACCTCCACGCAGCTACAACTACACGCTGTTGTGGACCTATCGTCACCGTCCACCTCCACCATCGTCGGCCAACCCAACCAAGCCTCTCTCTCGCGGCTTCTCTCTCCTGCAGATCTCCCTCTCTCTTCACACTCGAAGTCCTTTCTTTCTCGGTTTCCCAGTGCCACCGCGTCCTTAGCCGTCGCACCACCTCTAGCTACCGGTGTAGCTACCCCAAATGTCTACAGTGCCGCCACAAGCTCTCCCTCTCTCTCACCGTCGATCTGCTCTTCCCCGCATGGATCTCGCTCAAGCACCTCGTACAAGCCCTACGCTGCCTTCCTCCACGGTGCAGCACCACCGCAAGTCAGCCCGCCACACGGCCGCAACGCCACCCTCATGCTCCACCGCCTTCCCTTCAATGCCGTAAGCCAACCCAGAACAGGTAAACCCTAGGGTTTGTGACTAAAAAATACATGTTTAATTTTCTAATTACTGCTATATGAATGGTTTGAAAATTGCAAAATAACACCCTAAATTTGCATTTATAGAGTAATGAGGCTTATAGGGATTTCAAAATTTCTGATTGGTACATGATTGGGTGTTTGACTCTGTATCTTCTATCTATTGTTTCGTGTGATCAACATTAAAGTATGAGTACTTGTTACTTCTTTTTGTAGTCTGTTTTATTGAAATGTGACAAAATTGATGGATTTTTTTTTTTGTGCTTGAATAAGGATTAGGGCTTCCGAATTCTAAAGCTAATAAGTGTCTCAACCATTTCATTGATGGTAGGATTTTGCTATTATGTTTAAGCTTTTGGGATATGAATTTTACATTGAATATTTATTAATCATGTTCTCAAAATCTTGATTATGTGGAGCTTCCTAATGACTGTATGCTAGTGCTCTTGTCATGTTTATATTGATGGAACTGTTTTAGTTACTCAAGGAGGTGTTGTGATGGGCCAAGGTTTATACACAAAAGTTGGTCAAGTTGCTGCTTCTGCCTTCAATATCTTTCTCAAGGTTCGTCCTTGGGAAAGAATTGAAAAAATTTATTATAGGTATTTCTCAAAAATTATGTTCTCTGTGCTTTCTTTTGCTTTGGAGCACCCATCCTGATATTGACTGATCAATGTCTTCATCACCCATCCTTTGCTTTATATTTATTTTTCTGTGATAAGTCATAAATTTGTTTGGTTTGTATCTATTATTTGATGAAGGGAATAAAAGTACAGGTTGTGGTTGTGAGATTTACAAGGAAAGAAAGGTAAAGGAAGATGGAGATTAATACCTGAGCCTTAGAGACCACAAAAGTGGCTGCCTTGATATCTGATTTGTGGCCTTACCTTGATAAGGTGAGTCTTGGAACTCTTCGTCCTGCAATATTTTATGATATCCATTCTTTGTTTTATTAAATTCATTAGTGTTTAGGTTGTGATCTATGCATTCTCTAATGCTGGTTTCTAGTTTCTTTGGTTGCTCCATCTCTCCAATTCAATGGAAGCCTATTGAGAATAAATATGTTGACTTCTTTGAACTGTGATTGCATTCTTATGGTACTAGATCTTTAAATTCTGAAGTTGAGATGATTGCATTCACAATCTTTTAACACTTGACAAGTATGATTTTTTACATGGCTATTACATAGTTGTTGGCATTTTGGCATAAGATCCAACAATTTTCTAGTGTCTTGCATCATTTTTTTTTCCTGTTTGTGACAAGTCTCATATTCAATGTATTCTTTGGTATTCTTTTCTGTTCAGTGTTCCCCATACGTCCTTCAAAGGATTTTCATGCATTTAATAGATCGTTGCCCTTATTCTCATTATCAATGATTCAATCTTATATATTGATTTGTTGCCTGCCATCTACTTGCACCATGCACCACAAATACACTATTGTTGGGTCACTAGTCAAATCCTAAAGTCTCATCCACCTAACTACGTGATCTTATTTACAAACTCAAGTTGACGTTTTTATTATCATTTTGAATTTGAGAAATATTATAGAATATATTTATGACATTTTTTTTTTGGATAACAGCAAACTTTCATTGATAAAAATTAGATTACAAGTGAACTTGATCCAACCAAATAGATTGAGAAATACAATAAGGAACTGAACCTATCCAGAGCTCATCATTTGCAATCTTCAATGCATTTCTTTCCAATTGATGAGCTACTTTGTTGCCCAACATCAAGACATGTTGAACTTGGAAAACCTTAAACTATTGAAACAATTGTTTAACCTCATGAATTAGATTTCTCAAGGATAATATTTGAAATCCCCAACTAAATACTAAATTAAATTCCACGAAACATGGCTAATAGCTCCACTATTTCAAGATCACTCACTTTATTTTCAACTTTGTTTACAGCCATCAACACATTATCCTTACCATCCCTCACCACAACTCCAACCCTTGCATTATGGATATCATCAAACATTGCTCCATCTAATTAAATTCATACACATGTGTATGATTCGAGATTTTCAATTCATTGGTGTTTAGGTGTGATCTATCCATTCTCTAATGTTGGTTTTTGGTTTCTTTGGTTGCTCCATCTCCCCAATTCAATGGAAGCCTATTGAGAATAAATATGTTGGTTTCTTTGAACTGTGATTGCATTCTTATGTTACTAGATCTTAAAATTTTGAAGTTGAGATGATTGAAACCGTTTTGTTTAGGTTGACATATTTTTATTTTTGGCACTTTCAGGACACAATTGGCAACATGCATTGTGGAGGAAGAAGAGGTTACAAATTACTTGATTAGTAATGCTAATTGAAATATGAACATTTGTACTGAGATTACTGCCTTGATGTTGTTGGCATGCGTACATTAATTTCCTAATGTATTCTACAATAATTCCCTCATGTATTTTAGGCTGGAAGTGAATTAGTTTTGTATGCTTTGATGGGCTAGATTTTATGGAATGGTCTTCTATGGTTTCATGGCCTTAGAGACTTGGCCTGAAAAGGCTCATGATGGCATATTTGTATTCCTCATGGTAAATATTTGAATGTATATTTAAATTGAATATAGTTTTTTTATTTACTCAGTTGGATTAGTATGATGAAATGTTGGGATATAATTTCCTTTGTAACAGGTGATTAAATTTGTTTTTAGGATGCCTTAAATGTGTTGGAAAAGTTATTTTCCCACAAGCTTATTCTTGAAAACTAAAAAAATAAAAATTAAAAATTGTAGAGAAAAATGTATTATCATAAACAGTTATATATAATAGAAACTATCATGACTAAACGTTGTATTTTCACTGTAAGGTTTCATAGCTAAAAATAAATTTCCAATGATAGATGATGGTGGGAAAGACTCTTTTATGATAAATAAATAGATGTTATGTGATAATTGCTGCTAACAATGTTTATTAGAACAACCATTTTGTTGTCAACATGCTAAATTGCAAAAAACTTTTTCCCACCAGATTGTCCATAAAAATGTTCATGTAAAAAAAGTATTTTTGACCATAACATCTAGTATGTAAATAACTAAAAACACCAGAAATGCTTGGTTGACAAAAGCATTTGTCACAAATAAAATTATTTTTTACTGCAAATGAATTTCATGGAAAAAAGTCATTATTTTCCACGAATTTATTTTTTGGTGGCTATAATATTATTCGCCACTCATTATATGTCACGAAGCTCCCACGATAATATTTGGTGGATAAAAAGTTTTTTGCCACCTAATTCTAACTTTTTGTGATCATTATCCTTTGTGGCAAAAGCCACTATTTCTTGTAGTGTCTAGAAACGTTTACAGATGGAAAAAGTTTACTTTTAACAAATGGCCGTTAAAACAACAATATCCGTTACATAGGCTCTTTACATGTAGAAAGATATATATATATATATATATATATGTACATGATGCTTTCGGCCTGTGCGAGCGAGAGATCAAAATTAAAGCATGATCGACGTGATCAACTACATGCATCCATAATTAATATATCATGATGTTTTATAAAGTGACGACGTTTCATTTCATCGAGAAAACTTAAAACAAATTTAATTAAAACTTATTTATTATTATAGTAGCCAGGACACGAACGCTGCTAATATAATATATAACCAAGTGGAGTTTATATTATAATAAATTTTTTAACATATTTAGCATCTTCGTTTTATTCATATAATAAGCTACGTACGTACCGGTTTCTGTGTGCTAGCTTGTTTCGTTTGTTGAACATGGAGGCATGCAATACCATGAGCAAGCGCACACGTATTTCTCTTTTTAATTATTATAGGATGTATGGTAAAGTAGGAATGACGAAGAAATGACCATCCTGATCTATATATCGGGTAGGCCGCCATTGATCTGTGGGTCGAACAGCCAACAAAATTTGCAAATTAACATGGGTTTTTTTTAATCACTCGTCTCCCTACCCACTCTGCACCAAGATCAGATGTACTATAGATCAGATTTTTTTGATCGGAAGTTGGTAATGGTAGGTATCTCTCACCTGACATTCAAGATCAAATCTGCTAGTTTTGACTATAAATTGCATGCTTGCTATTCCAAGACATGCATATCCCTTTTTTTTTTTTTTTGACATTATGCTCTCTTCTAAGCATGATGGTTAGAATTGAAGAGGCCGGCATGGATCCGAGCTAGATAGCTTATATGGTACAATTTAGATAGTGAGTTAATTAGATGAAATAAAAATTAAAAATTAAAAATTAAAAATTATTTTTATTTTAAAATTTGAAAAAGTCAAATTATTTATTATATTTTATATAAAAATTTTAAAAAATTATAAGAATAAAATAAAATAAGATCATTTCTCAATCCAATCGATCGAAGCTATGCTTTTGTGAGGAAAAGAAGATGTCAAGAAAAGAAGGGAGCCAGGCGATCGAGTGAGGAAAGGAGATCAGCAGCTTCATGTATTGCATGCCAGCAAGAGTTTCAAAGCGTGTGGATACTGCATGTAGAGGCCAGCTGGCTGGTCACTACTGGGGATGGTCTGGAGGAGATCAATGTGTGATGATTGGGGTGGAGGGAGGAATTTGAGGCTTATTTGGATGCATCATGTTTGGTTTCTCTGAAGATCAAAGTACTATTAATATTGCTAATTAATGTTTGGTTTTGACTATAAATTGCTAGCAAGTGCCCATGTGGTCTATAACAATTATAAGAAGATTTGGAAGGGGTCCTTTAACCCTTTAGTGGTTAAATATCAATTTTTTTTAAAATTTTACTTATTTTTCAAGTTCTGTGAAAATATATAAAAATAATAATAATTAAAAGGAAAATAAATTAGTAATATTATAGTATATGCATTATGTATCCTTGCTGCTAGGTACGTATGTTTGGATATTTAATTTATCTTTGGATAATTCTAACGTGACATTATTTAGAGATTCATAATGGTTCTTTTATCTTATTTTTTAAAATACTTCACTAAATTTCACTTTTTTATTGTACATATTAATTTTTACAATATATCGTACATTAGTTTATCTATTTTTTATTCATATCATTTAAATAATATTTTTTTATTCTTTTTAAACATTCTCTTTCTATTAATAAATTTGTAATATCCATATATATATTATATAATTTGCAGTATATTATTATATACAATGTAATATAATTCAGTGCTATGCACAAAAAATAAAAAAAATATAAGTCAAATAAAACCAATATATGAAAAATCTAGATAACTAATATTTCCAAGATCTTTTTAGAAAAATATAAGATCGAGGTTTTGTCATTGATGAGTAAGAAAAAGAATTTGTATTAAAATATCAAAAAAATCGTGTTGAAAAATGTAAAGATAAAAGAAAATGAGAAAGTAAATGAAGTACAAAGTAAGGATCTCTCAAAAAATAAATTCATATTTAAAAAAAATGTATAACCGCATGAATAAGCTTACACTAACTTGTCAATTTCAGATCTAATTTGAGATTTTTTAGATGAAAGTTACGGTTTTGAGCCCTGTCAATTCTTGAGGGAATCAAATCCAATTTCAAATTGAGAATTCAAATCTGATCTCCTTTCATGCTTCACAAGCAACTGCTAGCTCAAAACTTCATTTACAAGCCTCATGAATAAATAATAATACAATTGTTTGAAGGATGAACACTACACGTAACGGTTTTTTGAAGTTATTTGTATTTTATATGTTCTTTTACATAATTGGATCTAAATTATTTTATGAATATTTTTTTAAATAACCTATATTTTTTATATTATAAATAAGACATTGAGAATGATCTAAATAGTTTTTTGATCTAAGAAGTGTAATTAGACCCAAATTAGATCATAAGTTTTGAATATTTTCAAATTGATTTTTTTTTGGAAAATAATTAATAATAAAATTGTTTGAAGCTTGAACACTACACGTTACGGTTTGTTGAAGTTATTTGTATTTTATATATTCTTTTACATAATTGGATGTAAATTATTTTATGAATAATTCTTTAAATAACTTATATTTTTTATATTATAAATAAGAAATTGAGAATGCTCGAAATAGTTTTTCCATCTAAGAACGGTTAGATCCAAATTTGAGCATAATACTATTCATGTTTCAAATATTATTTTATTCATTTTTTTGTCTATTACAGTATTGACTATTTACTCGCCTATGTTGTTTTTAAGGTTGTCGGTCATCATTAACTACACCGTCGACATTGTTTCACACCGGTGACCTACTCTTGAAAATCTCATTTTCGAAAACTGAGCCGTCATCTCCCACACGCAATCTCCAACTTTGACGACGTGTATTTCCAAATTAATTTTTTTCTTTTAATTTGTAAAATAAATCTAATTAAAATAAAATACAAATATTTTAAAACATATAGATAAAAAATAGAGATATTGATAAATGATAAAATGTAAAAGTGAATAGATAAAATAAAAAAATTAAATTTTTAATAATGTATTTTTAAAAAATTATAATTATTTTATTAAGAGTGCTCTTAAATCATAAGTTTTGAATATTTTCAACTGATTTATTTTTTTATTTGGAAAATAATTTTGGAATCTTGATCATCGCCGGATAACATGCCCGTGGTATACACCCTACACGTCCCTATCTAGTGCGCCGCTTCATTCTAACGTCCGCCCCCGGTTCTATGACCTGAAAGGTTCCTCAGTCGAAGACTCGAAACCCCCACGATAATCGTACAAAAAACAAAAACCGACAAATCGTCCACTCCACAGCTGATTGACCTTAGCATTGCGCTATACCATTGCTGCGTAAATTAGGTCTGTGTCTTCAGAGAATACTAACTTGCACCGAGGGGAAAATGTCGCTCAAAACCTAGTCAATACCCCCAATCCCTTCTCCCCACCTCCTCTCCCTATCGTGCTTTCGAAGGTCAAACATATACTACCCCTCGCTGTTCAGGTTTTGTTGCTTATTTCTTTATTCAATTTCCCTTACATTTCTGCTATTTCCCTCAACTCTTCTACGTTTAATGTGAATTGAATCACAACAAACCCTTTTACAACTTCACCAAAAAATTCCCAATCTAGGGTTTCAATTTTCAAGACATTTTGATGTTTTCTTCGGTGCTTTTTTCTATCATTCAACGAAGACAAGACAATGGTGTGTGATTGAGTTCTCTATATCATATATCCCATCCAATTGTAATTGGTTGTCAATCTTGGATGTAATGGGTAATGTTGAAATACCCAATTGGCTAAAAGGGTTGCCGTTGGCGCCTGAGTTTCGCCCAACTGACACTGAGTTTGCTGACCCGATTGCGTACATATCGAAAATTGAGAAGAAAGCTAGTGCTTTTGGTATTTGTAAGATTATCCCGCCATTGCCAAAACCTTCAAAAAAATACGTGTTTGGCAACTTAAATAAATCACTTTTAAAGTGTCCGGAACTGGGTTCTGATGTAAATTCTTCAAGTTTGTGTTCTTCTTTGAAAATTGGTTCTGGGGATAGTGATAGTGAGGGCGAGGTCCGGGCCGTGTTTACTACGAGGCACCAAGAATTGGGTCAGAGCGTGAAGAAAACAAAATGGGCGGTGCAAAGTCCGCAATCAGTTGTTCATAAGCAAGTATGGCAAAGCGGAGAGGTTTATACGTTAGAACAGTTTGAGTCTAAGTCAAAGGTTTTTGCACGGAGCGTATTGGGAATGACTAAGGAGGTCTCACCGTTAGTTGTAGAAGCGATGTTTTGGAAGGCAGCTTCTGAGAAGGCCATATATGTGGAGTATGCAAATGACGTTCCTGGGTCTGGGTTTGGAGAACCGGAAGGCCAGGTTCGCTTTTTTCATAGGAGGAGAAGGAAGAGGAATTTTTACCAGAGGAGTAAAGAGAGCTCTGACTGCAATAAAAATGAGATAGATGGCCTAATGGATTCTTCTAATGATGAGATGAAAAGTTCTTCCACCCAAAATGAACCAAATACATCTTTGGAGGCACCAAAGCCATTGACATCAACATTGTTAGTGGCTGAAAATTTAAGATGTTCTGGGCGTAAGAGTTCAAATGCTAGTAATGAGATGGAAGGTACTGCAGGTTGGAAGCTCTCAAACAGCCCATGGAACTTACAAGTCATTGCACGTTCGCCAGGCTCACTTACCCGTTTCATGCCGGACGATATTCCAGGTGTTACTTCTCCCATGATCTACATTGGTATGCTTTTTAGCTGGTTTGCTTGGCATGTTGAAGATCATGAGCTTCACAGCATGAATTTTCTTCACACTGGCTCGCCAAAGACTTGGTATGCTGTCCCTGGAGATGATGCATTTGCTTTTGAGGAAGTCATTCGCCGTGAGGCTTATGGTGGCAATATTGATCATTTAGGTATTTGATATCTTTTACATATGCTTATTTAACAAGAGAATTTTAATAAGCTGAAAAATTCTACCTTAATTTTGAGAGATATTCCTGAATTCTGCATCTATGCCATCTATATGACAGCAAGCACAAGTGACTGACTTGGGTGGACTTTGTTGACTTGACAACAATGAGCCACTGCAGAATTAGAACTTACTTTTGGTATTAAGATCTGGAAACATTTCTAGTTCATGCTTTACTTTTGAATATAACCGTTTATGTGGTTGATAATGTTGCATTTAGCTGTCATTATAGCTTATCACTGAGCAAATAAGTTTTTTGATGAGTTAGTTAAACTTTAAAATGATCAGATAACAATTGGCACATACTAATATGATTGTTTTTTCACTCATTCAGCGCAATTTCCCAATGGTTTAGTACTTGATAATTCTCAGATTGAATGGGAATTATGTGAAAAATCAGAAAGAGGCAGCTATGGGAGTAAAAACTTTGATGCTCTAAAGTCTAGGTAAAGCAGGTTCACCAAATGGAAACTGCAGAGGCATGGTAGTTGGGTGAACTAGTGGGATCTTAACTACTTATATATATATATATATAAAAACTAGTGGGATCTTAACTATTAATTGGTCATTCTTAGTTATTCATAATTAGGATCAGTATAAAAAGAACATATGAGAGATTTTCAATTATGTATCATGAACATGTACCTAGCTGAAACTAAATTAAGTTTGCCCAAAT
Organism: Platycarya strobilacea; assembly: GCA_036898215.1. Classification (NCBI taxonomy): domain Eukaryota; kingdom Viridiplantae; phylum Streptophyta; class Magnoliopsida; order Fagales; family Juglandaceae; genus Platycarya; species Platycarya strobilacea. The sequence continues at coordinate 57,058,304 of CM072545.1, read as the reverse complement.
TTGTGCTGCCAATCGTAGTGAAGGTGATTGTATAAATAATTGAAGATGGAAAATATGGTGAACCATTATCAGAAGTTGGTCCCACAAGTAAATTAAGTTTCCTGGCTATTTCAAAAAATTACTTTTATTTGCAATTCAGTTCCATTTTGTCTGCGATTTTCTGTCCAAAAGTTGAAATTTTTTGACTGATTTAAGAACTACTCTTGAGGCACAATCTTAGTCATACATTTCATTGTTCTTTCTTTTATGTGGATAGGTCATTTCTGTCTGAAATTAATTTGGCGTTATTATTTCTATACCATATTCATAACTTGGGCTTAGTTTCTCTTATGTTCAGCTGCTCTCACATTATTGGGTGAGAAGACAACTCTTCTATCACCTGAGGTAGTAGTTGCATCGGGCATTCCTTGCTGTAGGTGGGTTGCTTTCTTTCTATTTCTGTGAGGCCTTTGGCCGTCAGCATCACAAAATTAGTGAGGATTATACTTTGCTAGTTAATCATTCTATAGGTTTGATAAGTGCTGCCGAGGCTGGGATTGTTGTTGGTTCTGATAGTGTTGTTGTTGGAGTTCTACTTATGTTGTTCTGGTTTTTTCTGTAGGTTAATACAGAACCCTGGTGAATTTGTTGTGACTTTCCCAAGTGCTTACCATGTGGGATTCAGCCATGGTAATTGCTTTGCGAATATGATTGGCTTGAACTTATATGCTCGTCCCTGAACATACCGCTCTTACAATGTTGAAGGCATTACAACTGGCCTAGGTTGTCAGAGAAATTACATGTTTATATAAGACTCAAACTTAAAAGATGGATAGGCCAGCAAAAAGCAAACTTAGAAAATGGAAGTTCTGCAAATGCTTGTAGTGAATGTTGGTTTATATAATATCAATGAATTCCTGACTCAATAATCGCCATTCATTTGTTTCTTGCAAAAGCAAAAGGATTCACTTTCTTTGTGAGCAAGGTCAATTTTGGTTTACAATTGATGTTCAAAAGAATTAATATGGCACCTTCTTAAGTGTCTGCCAAGTTACTTATGAGAAATGATCTAGTCTACAAACTACAAGACTTCGGTAATCCATTTCTGTAATAGCTGATGTATTATTAGTACTAAAAAGAAGCTGATGTATTATTGATGTTATGAACTTTTAAAACAAAAGGAATAAAAGAAAATAATGAAAATTATAAATGAGAACAAGGGGCAGAGGTGACCCCCCTGGAATTTAATTGTTGTTCTTCGAAGAAAGTAACAAGACATATACTGAAGATGAAAATAGTGGAAGAAATAAAAATTCATGGAACGCTAGTTCTTATTAATTGCCCACCCAAAGCATTTTCCACAATAATCACAATAACGCACATAGCTTGCCTTTATGTCGGTGTGCTGCTTTTACAAAGAGTTTACTTGATTTTTTGTTTAAATCGTGCATCCTTCTTGATTCTTTTATTTTATTGTTGTAGCATTATTTTTCTTTCTTTGTTTTTAAACTAGGTTTTAATTGTGGGGAAGCTGCTAATTTTGGAACCCCACAATGGCTTAAAGTAGCCAAGGAAGCTGCAGTGCGCAGAGCTGCTATGAATTATCTTCCCATGCTTTCCCATCAGCAGCTGCTATACCTGTTGACCATGTCTTTTGTCTCAAGGTTAGCCTACTACAGTTCCTTGAAATCCTCTAGTGAGCCTAAGTTGTTGAGCAGAACTAGTGACTGAAATGTCCGTCTATGTTGCTTCATGGTCTTGCTCTATGACGGTTTATATGAGATAATTTTCCAGAATGGCACTTGTAAAAAAATCATGAAAGTTTATTCATTACAGTGAAATGAAAGTATTCTGCTTGATTATGGTACAAGAACTGACTCTTTCCGAATTTCTGGGGTCTGTGGCCATATCAAATAAGTTATAACTATAATTAACTATAAGTGTCTCTTATTCAAATCATTCAAAATACCTTGTAGAAATATAACAACAAAATATATAGAAATAAATTGCGTCCAATAGGATTTGAACCTATACTAAAGGTTTAGAAGAGCTCTATCCTATCCACTAGACAATGAACGCTTTTTTATTTCTTAGTTGTATTTTCACATCTTTTGTTCAGAAAAAAGAATATGTAAGAGAATTGCAGAAATTGTGCATTTAATTCAATGATCCATTATATTAATTACATTTACGTAATCAATTTCCCTGCTGTGGACCTTTGTGGTTTACAACTTCTGAATTATGTTTGCAGATATATTTTATAATTGTGAAGGATATCATGTAGGTGTTACTTATCAAAAAAAAAAAAGGATATCATGTAAGTGTTGGTATTTTAAAACTTGTTATGAATGCGTGTTAATCTTACTTATCAAAAGCCTGTTATGAATGGGCTCATGATTATGTGAATGTTTTTAAACTTTTTTTTTTTGGGGGAGGTGGGGGGTTGTTATTATCTTTCTAGTTATACAAAAAATTTACATGAATTTTGATCATGATCTGGGACCTGGTACTGGTGACTAGCTTCACCTGGGTTTTTTTAATGAGACTAGTTTGGGTTGAGTTTTACTTCAATGCACATTATATGATTTTTTTTATCATTAATAATCATTTCATTAGTCTTTATTATAAAAAAATAAATAAAGTTCTTGTATTGAATATGGATAATTTAAATGTTTTTCTTTCAAACTTTACTAGTTCCTAGTTCCTAGTTCCTAGCTTGTATTTAGGTGTTTTTGCTTGTATCTTCCTGTGTACTTGGGCTATGGACTATGCCTATTTACTTGCATTAATAAAATCTCTTATTACTTATAAAATTAAGAAATAATCATTTCATTAAAAACACCAAAGGCTCATTCCTAGTACAATTGTAGCTACATATAGAAAAAGATACAAGATAATCATGGAGAGTAAGCCCATTAAAGTCTATCGGAATGCTGTCCAGAGGAGGAGTGTGTTGAAAAAGAAAATTTTCAGCTTCCATCATCATTCTCTAAATTTGTATCATTCAATTTCCTCCAATTACACCATATGAGATATGGAGGAACCATTTCCCACACTTCTGAGATTTGTGGACTTCCACTTTTCCTCCACAAGTTAAAATGGTCCACTATGCTTCTGGGCATGATTCAAGCCAAACCAAACCGTGGAGCTCTAGCACCTGGCAATGTAGTAAAACTGTAAAATATCATCCACTGAACTTTTGCAAAGGCAACATCACTTAATCATACCAATGTGTCTTTTCCTTATATTTCCCATGGTTAGCTTGTCTTCACCTCTTGTTCTCAAACTAGTAGATTACATCATATGAAAACTGAATTGTGAGCACAATTGTTTTACTTCTCGTTTATCATACGGCTTATTCAGCGGATATGTAATTGCTGTTGGAAAGGGGAAAACCAAAATAAATACTGCTGAGTTTATGTAGTTCATTAGAGTGAGTGCAAGTTTGGATGAAACCGCAAGAGATTTTCGATCTCTGATAGTGCTCTTATAAGTTACCTGTCAGTTACCACTTGAAGTTATAGACGAATAACCAGGGCTAAGCAGAATTCCATTGCAAACATTGGCATTTGAAGCTGTCTCATGAGTTAATGTTACAATTGAAAAATACTTTATCCCTTTTTTTTTAAGAAAAACTATTATATATATCAATAGGAGTAACCAAGTACCTAGGCGTATACAAGAAAACACCTAGCCCATACTAGAGAGCTCCTAATGACCCAAAAAGCTTGCGAAAAATTACCCAAAATACACCAAACCCGAGTTGGAATAAACTACCTTATGTTACCCCATTTCATCTTCTAAAAGAGGCTTGTCAGTGTCTTCCAAAGTACTCAAGACCCTCAAAGGACGCTCATCTTTAACTAAAGTGAACCTTGGAAAAAAGTACCAACCCCATTAGCAACTGGTGACTGAGGGTAGTTAGACGACAAGCTACCGATGCCCTGAGTGACATTGGTGAGAATAGTGACGCCGGCGTCCAACGACCCTTATGACGACGTCGAAATGCCCTATGCCAACACACGTGAGGCCTTTGAACCCGTAATATATACCCCCCGCTCCCCTCGTCTATTTTCGAGCCACCACCCAAACCCAAGACTTGGTCCAGCCCCTTATTCATTTTAATCATGAGATCACTCATATACTCTATAACTCCAGTCAATTGAGCTTTCACAACCCACAAGACCCCCTCCATTTCTTCCAATGTCACTTGACAGCCTTTGTCTCTCATAAGTGCCTTACCATTTCCTTTTGCCGCGGAGCTATTATTGGTTGGACTACCCGCCAATGACCTCAATGCCAAAGTGTATGAGGCACCTTTGACCAAGGAGGACCTTTCCACTGTCTTTCCATTCAACAAACTCCCATTTGTTTGCATGCTTGAGAATAGCGGCTTTGGATCCAATAATGCTTCGAATGGATTGCAGTGCATTCCATCCAACGCCATTTGTGCCTTTTGGGATCACCAACAAACCTATCTTCCCTCCGTTCCAAAATTCTGAGAGTTGTAGAAAACTACCTTTTGCATTAATATGATGTTGAATGATGAGAACTTCATTACCCATCCTTAGCTCCTTGAAGAATCCCCTATCCCCTGAGCCACCCATGAAGTTGCCTTCCCACCTAGGTACATGAACTTAGCCATCATTTTACTACATTCAGAGAGGCGAAAACTATTTCCTCCCACTTTTGTAAAAATGAAAGTTTTCAATTTCAATTTCACCTTCAACCACCTCTCACCATCCATTTGAGAAGAATCCATGTCACCCGTTGTCATCGTCTGATGCCAAGTCACGGGATCATCTCCCAGGATCATCTCGCTTCGTCATCTCTAGGGAAAATTTGTGTGGACAGCAACCCTGGACAAGATCCTTACAATAGACAACATGAGGAAATGCCATGTAGTTGTGATAGACTGGTGCTGTATGTGCAAACAACACGGGAAATCAGTGGATCATTTACTTTTACACTGCGAGGTGACCAAGAAGATGTGAGATGATTTTTTCACAAGACTTAGCTTATCATGGGTCATGTCTCTTCACTTGGTGGATTTTTCAGCCAGTTGGAAATGACTCCTGGGCAACTCATAGGTGGCGTCCAGTTGACGTATGGTTCCTATCTGTATGTGTTGGTGCATCTGGAGTGAGAGAAATGCAATGACCTTTAAGGATTGTGAGAGATCTTTGGAGGAATTAAATATTTTCTTTTATAGAACTTTGCTTTCTTGGGCGGGATCTATTTCTTGTAATGGACTTAGTGTCCATGATTTTCTTTCATCTTGTAACCTCTAGTTAAGTTTTTTCAGGTATACTACCGGTGTACCTGAGTTTAGCTTTTTTTATTAATGAAATCCTTTTAATTACCTATGTAAAAATATAAAAAAAATCTCTAGGGAAAATTTGTTATTCAAAAATAAAAGGCAAACCAGAGTAGGATCTTCGCTGGTGAAATCAAAGTGCAAATCAAAATCTTTGTCGTTGGAGGGGGATTGACATCGAAGGCCCCTCAATGGAGTTGTCGAAGCCCATCGGTCTTGTTTGTGGCGGTGGCGGAGGCATAGGTTCGATGGTCGATATCGCCTCCGAGAAAGACAGAGAGAATCTTGCAAAAATCCAGGTTGCCGAACGGAGGACCTACGCCGGATGGCCCTCAGCAGAGTCACCGGTGCCCATCCGCCTTGTCTGTGCCGGTGGTGAGGTGTCACTCACCGGTCTAGGGTGGGTGAAGGGTGGCAGTGGGTTGGGTGCCTTAGGGTTTTCTCTCTCTTAATTTCTCATAATTGGGGTTGAGATATCTTGTCCTGATAGTCAGAGCCATGCATAAAATAATATATTATTCATTTCAGAGACCATTAGAGGAGTAATCGGCTTATGCTCAGTATTAATTTAGTGAACTTGTATAGGATTTCATCCAACTTAACACGGATTTTCTATCCTGACCCGGTTTCACTTTCCATACTTTGAGCCACTCTTAGATACTGCTTTTACATCAAATGTCTTTACTTAATTTGTCAATAAACATATCATGTGGACACTGAATCTTTATTTGTTTCTTATGTTGTTTTGCTGGACTGTTTTGATTTCAGAGTGCCAAGATCCTTACTACCAGGTGTGCGGAGTTCTCGTCTGAGAGATCGCCAAAAAGAAGAAAGAGAATTGTTAGTGAAGAAGGCTTTTATAGAAGATATGTTGACTGAAAACATTCTGCTATCTGATCTTCTTGGAAAAGTAGCAAATTGCCATACTGTTTTATGGAATGCTGATTTACTACCACAATTGCCTAGTGTAGCTGCTACTGATTTTACCACACCAACAGAAAATTCTTCTCGTGTTCATTTTGAAAATAAAAATAGCTGCCAGAGCGATCTCCTTCATGAGATGAACTTGTATATGGAGACTCTCAATGATTTATATCTGGATGGCGATGATGTATCTTGTGACTTTCAAGTTGATTCTGGAACAATGGCATGCGTGGCTTGTGGAATCCTTGGTTTTCCATTTATGTGTGTTCTGCAACCATCTGAAAAGGCATCCATGGAGCTTCTTCCTGTAGATAGTCTTTTGGTCGAAGGAGGCCCCAGTATCCCAGCCCCTGAGGTTACTTGTTCTCCAGAACTTGATCGGTCTGTTAAAAGTTCTATTTCAGGTACTTGGTGTGTGTACTTCTCGCCTGAAAATCTTGCTCTCATTCTCAATCATTTCTAATCCTCTATCTTAATCTGTCAAAGGTACCATGTCATTTAATAAGTCTGGATTATATGTTGAAGGCTAACTTCAATCTATAGGCGGACATGGCACGTTAGACGTTAGAGGAAATAATAAGTTCTGAATCTTTTATATCATTTGAAGCCAATTGAAAATTTGAAATCCTTACCCTCCAGTTTAGCACATTTTATAGGTTGTTGGTCGGGATATGTGCAAAATATTTGAGTGTTCGGTGAGAGTTTCTCTTTTCCCACATAACGGCCTTCAATTTGCATGCCTTTGGGACTTCATAAAATTGAGGGGTGTTGATAGTAGTTTCTCATCATAGCAATGCAATCACTAAATTTAATCTTTTTTACCTCCTAACCTGGCCTCATCAAGTGATGCTGAATCAATTATGCTTTGTTTTGCAGAGAATCTTCCTTCTGATCCTGATGTATCCCAACCACCAATGGATCTGCAAATACCATTATCAACCGAGTTTGATATGGAATGGAACATCTCTACTAAATTTCTGAGGCCTAGGATTTTCTGCCTGGAACATGCCATTCAGATTGTGGAGCTCTTGCACTCTAAAGGCGGAGCTAAGGTGCTTGTGATCTGTCATTCAGGTATATAGGCTTTAACCCACATCATGATTTATACTGCAAATTAGAGTTGCATACCTGCCCCAAATTATAAAGTTAAATCATGCAATCTCTTCTTCCCTTTTCATTTCATCATTCTTCTCAATAATTTTTTAATCTTCTCCCAGGAAAAGACTAGGCTTTTGGATGAATGTGAAATTAATTAAAATTCGAACAGGGCACAACCAGATGGAGGTTGACATGCACTCTCTTTAAGCTGTGACAGATATCATTTTATCTGTTAGGATTTTTAGTCCCTTTGTTTGGGTCTTAGTCAAAGCATATGGATTGTAGCAATAATTATCATTACTTTTCTTGATGTGTAGACTATGAGAAGATTAAGGCACATGCTATGGCGATTGCAGAGGAAACTGGTAGACCTTTTAATTATATTGAGGTTCCATTAGATACTGCATCCCAGAAAGATCTTAACTTGATAGATCTTGCAATTGATGATGAAGAACATGTTGAATGTGGGGAAGACTGGACGTCAAAACTGGGTATCAATTTACGGTACTGTGTTAAGGTCAGAAAGAAGTCTCCATCTATGCCAATTCAGTATGCACTGACATTAGATGGATTGTTCTCTGACGGTAGTCCCACTTCAGAATTGTTGACCATCAATTGGCAGTCCAGAAGATCACGTTCAAAAAAGTTAAATCATCCTTCCCATAATAAAGCATGTGACGATGCTCAATTAAAGAAGGATGAAGTGTTGGGGGGAAGGTCAGATGGCATCTTCATCAAAAAAGAAGACAAACTAATTCAATATTCGAGAAGGAACCGTAAGTTAAAATTTGGTGGTTCCATGGGGGCAAGTACGGTACATGGATGCCTTGGAAAAGATCTGTCAAAGGATGTTTCAACTGCTATGTATGGAAATCTTGATAAGCAAATTGGAAAGGATTCTGAAGTAGATCTTTCTAACAAAGGAAGTTTGGGAAGTGAATCTGCAGGATTGGTCTTCTCTACAGCTACTAGAATATCTGAAATGCAAGATGAAACCCCGATGCTTACAGCTACCAGGGGTATGAGCTTGAACTTGGCTCCTTCACGAATTGACAATCTCCCTAGCGCTGCTACAGCAGTGGCTAGACATTCTGAGGTGCAAAGTGAGAATCACACACTGCATGATTCTGACATGGATGGAAAAGCTTATAATTTAGCAACGGAAGATAATTCTGAGATGCAACACAAAACCAAGGCCACTGATGAAACCAGAGAGGACAAGATCGCTGGTGTTGAAAAATGTGATAGTGCACCTTCCATTGAAACTGGTGAAGAGCTTGGAATGCAAGGAGAGAATCAAAATATGGAAAGAAGCACCATCTCAAATGAGTTTCGCCATCTGATTTCTGAAGAGAAGTGCAATGTCTCAGCTGAAGGTTTGATGAACGATGTTGCCAACCCTGCAAGTCTACATGTTGCTGATCTGGTTGTAAGAAATATAGAAAATGGAGCCCTGGAGGATTCTTGTGTCAACAGTAAGGTTCATATCTGCGTGAGTTTAGATAATGAGAAGCAGCAAGAGATCCAGGCCACCATCAGAATTAACAATGATGGGCCTGTTTCAGGTAATCTTGGACCAACAAACCAGCATTCTGTTGCCCCAATGGAAGGCATTTCTTGTACTGTTGCAGTGGAAACCCACCCTACTCTTGCCTCGCCGCAAGCAAGTTGTGAGTGTCCTAGAATGAACCATGATGCCAAAGACATTAGTGTTGTTATGCCTTCAGAATATACAGGGGCGCAAGAGCTGAAGCCTACAAGTGGAAGTAATAGGGCCGAGCTAATTTCAAGTTATGTCCGACTAGCAAATGAGCTTACTCCTGAATCAAGAGAAATCCTGTCCCCTGACGGAAATGAGGAAATCATCTCAAGTTCTGTTTCAACAATGGAAGTTAGTCAGCCTTGTGCACCGGTGAAACAAAGTTCTGAAGGTCCAAGAGGGAGCCCTTCTGACAAAGATTTGCATGATGATGTCACCTTAGACTCTGAAATGCAGCAAGAAATACAGGTTACGAATGGAACTGATGTGGGGGAATCTGTCTCTAGATTCATTATGCAAGTGGAAAATGAGCCTGTAACTGTGTCAGGGGGGGAGATCTTTGAAGTTCCAAGAGGGAATTTTACAGAGGAAAACATGAATAATGAAGTGAAACAGAAAAAGATGGTGATAAATGAAAATAATGAACAGGTTTCTGGCCATGATACACTTACAAATCGTCCTTGTCCTGCCTCACTTGAGAAACATTCCATGATTCAAGAAGAGTCTTGTGCTGCAGAAGATCTACTTTGTGGTGAAGTTTGTTCACCACAAGACAATGGAGAGCTGGAAAGCATTGAGTCCACTGTTCTAGACCCCACGCCAAAACCTGAATGCAGAGGAAAAAGAAAAAGAGAGGTGGAACATTTGACAGAAAACAAGTTCAGTTGTAGTGCTTTTATCAGGAGTCCATGTGAAGGGTTGAGACCAAGGGCGGCTGAGAAGGATGCAACAAATAGATGTGGACTAGACGTGAGTAAAACGGTGGAGGAAAAGCCAGTAAGAAAGGTGAGCAAACCATCAAATGTTTCTCAACCTCGGAATAAGAATGCAAAGGGGTCTCATAGGTGTGACCTTGAAGGTTGCCGCATGAGTTTCAAAACAAAGGCGGAACTTGTCTTGCACAAACGCAACCGGTGTCCACATGAAGGCTGTGGGAAGAGGTTCAGCTCCCACAAGTATGCAATGCTTCATCAACGTGTTCACGACGATGACAGGCCCCTCAAGTGCCCATGGAAAGGTTGCTTAATGTCATTTAAATGGGCATGGGCTAGGACTGAGCATATAAGGGTGCACACTGGTGAGCGCCCCTACAAGTGCAAGGTCGAGGGCTGTGGCCTCTCGTTCAGGTTTGTATCAGATTTCAGCCGGCACAGACGAAAAACTGGGCATTATGTGAACTCACCCGCCTGAGAATGTCCTGATTAGGCTGGTTTTGTAATCTTTGGTTAAATGAGCAAGTGGGTTTCTGAGGCCCAAGGGGTGGGGGGGAGCCCCAGCGGATGGTATATAATCTTACATTGTTCTGTTTAGGTGTAGGGCTAGGGATATAGAGTGATCTTTTTGTAGTTTGGCATTCTTTAATCATTTGAATGCACTGATAGATGAAAGCCCTCGAACTCTGATCTCTCTGAATTGTTCGGGAAAAGATGCGGCAGTCGCATAAAGCAGGAGAAGAATCTCTCCAAATGGATGCTACATCTACATGTTGGGTGGTCAAATCTTTGCTGGCCACTTTTGTGTTACTCACTGGTGCCTTGTTCACTTTATTTTTCTTCTTCTTCTTCTTCTTCTTCTTCTCTCTCTCTCTCTCTCTCTCTCTCTCTCTCTAGTGAATAGATACTGATGTTCTCTGGTTGCTCTAAATGGTCGGAGAAAGTTGTAGAAGAGTCTTGTGATTTCATTATTTGTTTCTGAGGGTAATTGACCAAACAGCTCTGGAGCCTGCTCAAAGTTTGACGATATGCCTAAATCCGGACTTTTGACTTCATTTTTTATTTAACCCAAAAAAAAAACTTTTGCTTTTGCTTTCGGTGTTCCCCTTTCATTAATTTACCAAAATACCAAACGATTAGTGATCAAGTCGCACATGCCGAAGTTTGGTCTCTATAAAAGTGGATTTGAAAATCTTGGAATTTGTTCTTATAAAATATGCACGACTGTGTGAACTCCAAATGCATTGAACAGAACAAATGATTTGCACCTTTGTTATTTAAATCATTAAATTTCTACGTGTTAGAGTTTAATACGTCTTGTTGGACGAGTAATTATCAAGACTCTTTACGCTCATGTTTTACTTTATTGATGTGACATTGTCTACATGAGATTTCTATTTTATATTTTAACAGTTGATATACAATTAATAGCATATTCATCAACGTGATAAAAGTACATATGATATAAAATATAAGTAGAATGAAGGTGTTTATATTTGTATTCTTAAAAAAAAAATCTTTGTTATAAAACTAAAAAGAAAATTACTACTATTGCAAGAGAAAAGAAACTTTTAAAAACTGAAATTTTCTTTCTCTCTCTATATTTTCTTATATATTTCATTATAACTGAAACCCATATTTATAAGTGTTGAAGTTACTATGCAAGTTATTATGCAAATTTTAAAATAATAGTGGTGGGGTCATTCACATAATTTAGTGGTGGGACAGGGGGGCGGCTGCCGACGATCGTTTATAACACTCCCCCTTGAATGACCACCTATAAAGAATTTGCCTCGTTAAAACCTTGTCAAGGAAAAACTCAGTGGGAAGGAAAACCAATGGCGAAGGAAAAAGAGTACAGTCTCTTTATGTATCCACAAGTACTTTAAGATTGCCTCATTAAAACCTTGCAAAGGAAAACCCAATGGGATAAAACCTTAGCGAAGGAAAAAGAGTACAATCAGCACAAGTTTTCAGGACTTTTACTCCCCCTGGAAAGTGCATGACGATAGATTTTTGAATCTTCACATTTTAATATTCTGTACAATTTTCTTGAATGTCGCAGTTGGTGATGTCTTCGTGAATAAATCTGCCAGATTATCACTTGATCGTATATTTGATATATCCTCATTTGATTTGAGTGATACAAGCAGCATTATCTTCGTATAAAATTGTTGAGTCATTGATTTCAGCCAAATATACTCTCGACTTGTTTCATGAATTGCAATAATCTCTGAGTGAAGATGAAAAATAATATCTGATTGACAGACTTAATAGAAATCTGACACCTGCAGAAATACTTAAACTCCCCCTGATAATATGCGTTAGTGTTTCAAGTAATAAGCAAATATGATTTCAATATATATAACAAGTTAAGAATTCAAACACGATCTCCAACTAAATAATACATTAGAGAGAGTATGATAATATTTTCATCTAAAATTTTCTCCCCCTCATTCGGCATTATTAGGAAGAACTTGTTTATATACGGCGGAAATAACATTGGAAACCATCTATGTATGATAAAAGCTGTAAAAGTTTTGAGATTTAATATTATCGGTTTGGCGGAAAATCAAATCCGCTTGACATTGTGGACAAACGAGATCTTGAAGAGATTTGAAGGCTTCGGGTTGTTATTTAAATATAACCAATTTTACCATTGGTTTATTCCAGCAAAAAGATTTCGCATTCCTCATAGATTCAGTTGTTGTTCATCCAAAACGATATTATGTCTGATAGAAATTCTAATATCCCAGATTTAAACCACGAACCTTTTATACCTCAACCACTTATATTTTCTCCTGAGGCTGTAAATACCATGATAGGAGCAGAAATATATCTATCTAGTAAATCTGATCCTGAAATTGTTGCAGCATCAAGAACACTCAGTGCTCAATATGTTGTCTCTCTTACAACCATGTCTCAGAGGCTATTGGCGAGAACGAGTGAGGTTGATCATCTTAAAAATCAAATATCTGAGTTACATCAAACGCTTGCAACTAAAGATAGAAAAAATAAAAATTTAAAACAAGATAACAAGGAGCTGAAGAAACTTGTAGACTGGTATTTTCGTGACCTGAAAACACGAGTAGAAGAGCTGGAACGAGAGAGAGAGCTCAAATACAAAGTCAACAACAGCAGCTAACGACAGAGATTCAGCGTTTACAAGAAAATAGAGATAGCTGTAATTAATCTCCCTGACTTTTGAAATTATGCATCCAGCATATCTTGTAAAGTGAGATTTGAAAAGATGATGGTTTGTCTTGTTCTTATTTCCATTTCTATAAGAACCCGTCTTTAGCTTCATGTAGTACGCATCAAATCTTTTTCTCATATCTATAATTCATCTGTATTTGTATTCTTATTCTACAAATTTCCAATGGTTCATCAATTTTCTTTTACTATTTCTCACAATCAACATATGAGGTATCCTTCACCTCAATTACAAGTTGATCCTGCATCTTCCGCAGGTGCAATGTTAAAGCAAGCAAATGATCTGGCTAATAAGTCAGATCGTGAAACTGTTTATGAGCTGGTGACTCTCGGCACCCGATACTCCTTCTCTATTGTTGGATTTTCCAACCGATTACAATCCAAAAATCGTGAGATTGAGGAGCTTAACGAGAAGGTTTCTGTACTTCAACGACTCGTTCAAGAGTCTGACAGAAAAATTGCGGACTTAAAGCAAGAAAATAAGGATTTAAAATCCTTACTTGCCTCTTCATTTCGATTGCCTAATCCTTTAGATAAGGATGGTATGTTGCTTTATGAAAAGTAAATGCATTTGAGAGATGAGGCTAGAAGTCTCAAATTCTTGTAACTCATCTATGAATTGAATAATAAGATCTTTCCTTTTCAAATGCATTCCTTGAATTTATAGCAACCCTTGTAATCTTTTCAAGAGTTCTAACTAGGTAAATCATCAACGTAAACTGCAATAATGACGAATCCGGATTCTGATAAAACACATGAATATATAGGATTATTCTTAAATCCTTCTTTCAATAGATACTCGTTGATTCAATTATACAACATACGTTCGGATTGCTTTAACCCATATAAAGATATTTGAAACTTTATAAAATACATACTCCTAAATGTACTTGGATTAGATGCTTCAAGTATCGTAAATTTTTATATATGTAATGATCTAATGATCCTTATAAATATGCAGGGACCACATTCATTAACTTCATATCTAATCCTTTTGTAATAACTAAATCGATTAAAAATATGAATGTGATTGCATTCGTAATAAGGAAATATGTTTCTTCATAATTGCTCTCGGGTTTCTACAGGAAACCTTGTGCGACAAATTATACTGCACAATTTCATTTCGCATTACGCTTTCGTATAAATACTCACTTATATTTGACAGATATTACACCCTTTGGTATTTAGACAACAGGTCCAAATGCATCTCGCTTCACTAGCGAGTTTAATTCAGTTTTAATAACTGCTTTCCATTTTGGCTAATCATTTCTACGTCGACATTCTTCGACGATTTTTGGCTCACTTTCTTCATTACTTCTGGTAATATCAAGTGTTATCATATATGTTGTCGACAACAGTTTTATTTCTATCCATAAATTTTTCAGTACTCATGAAATGTATTGAGATCTCATTGTTCATCTCCAGGAGAAAACATTTCATGAAACACTTCTACAGGAGGTTCATCTTCAGGAGGTTTATACTTTTCAGGAGTTTTCTCTTCAGGAGTTATACTCTTCAGGAGTTACATCTTCAGGAGTTACCTCTTCAGGAGGTTTCCTTTTTAGGAGGATTATATTTTATACAGAAAATACGATCTCTTCATGAGCACCGATTTTTATTTTTCTTGTGCACCAATAGGTTTTCAACGCTTCAGGTGTATCTTAGACTCATTTATTGCTGTTTTAATAACTCGTCCTTCAGGGACTTCAATTCCTACTTAATCATTAACAGCAGTAATATATGATTTTACAGCACCTTTAGTGTCAGTAAATATATCATGTAATTGATTTGCAACACTTTGCAGATAAATAATCCTCTGAACTTCTGGTTCACACTTATTTGTAAGAGGATCAAATTTAAACAGGACTTTATTATCCCAAGTAATTTCTTGTCGTACTTCAGGCACCGATATTTCATTATTTCAAAACATGATGAAATATTAATAAGCTTATATATAAAAACTTAGTATAAGTAAATCAAGTACTTGGCCGTACAATAGGTACGTGACTACTGTTTAGTCATATTACATCTATGACAAACATTTTCATCTTTTTATGAAAAATTATTCTGAGGGCCTTTACCCTTCTCTGAGTTTGATCACTTCTGGTGATATGATATATTTTTATCATCTTTAGTGTTGTCGCTTTTGGGACCAACACTTTTATAATTTTTCTACCACGTCTACGCCCTTAGTTCCCGTTCATTTTTGGGAATTGTGTAAATTCAATATCATTAATAGGACGTAACTGGTGTAATAAAAACTCATTATTTAGCTCAATCACTAGAAGACAAAACAAAAATTCAGAATATTTATTGAACTTTCACTCTCGATATTGCTACTGCAAGAGCACATTCGAGGTATGAAAAATAATGTCTTCTTTTATATATCATCATCAGTGACATTTTCACTATATAATTTTAATATTGAGCTGATTTTAAAGAGTGCAGAATATTCAATACCACTCTTAAAATCTTGCAACTTCAAGTGCAATAAATCATAATGATCTTTTGAGAGGATTACATCTTCTGGTGCTTATATCACTCTCTTAATTTATTTCACACAGTAAGATGATTTTTCATCATGAGATACACAGCACGGTCCTTCAGGGACACATGGTTTTCTTCTATGATTGTATCTTTCAAGTTCATCATTATATCCAAATAGATCTCATCAAGGATCCTGGATAAATAACATTTTTCAGAAATATCAATAGTAATAAATCTCAATATTTGACATTATATTACAAAAATAAATCTGTGAATTTAAGAAATATATTCACATTATCATGGGAATAAAAATAAAATTTTATCAAGTAATATTCAGAAATATTACCTTTAATATTTATCTCAAGGACTGCAAATAATATATTGAAAAACTTACTTGAAGTAGAAGACCATTAGTTTCAGTATCGGTAGAATCTCGTGCTGATAACGTGTTATAAAATTAAAAAGAAAACTACTACTATTGCAAGAGAAAAGAAACTCTTAAGAACTGAAACTTTCTTTCTCTCTCTATATTTTCTTATATATTTTATTACAACTGAAACCCATATTTATAGGCGTTGAAATTACTATGCAAGTTACTATGCAAGTCACTATACAAATTTTAAAATAATAGTGGTGGAGTCATTCACATAATTTAGTGGTGGGACAGGGCACGACTGTCGACGATCGTTTATAACAATGTTATATATTTAACAATATCACATTTTATGATTTTAAATAAATAAATATAAATAAATAAATAAGAGCCTGACTGTACATCCGTGAAATATACTCTTGACTCTATTTGTTGTTGGGAATCGATAATGAGATTATTTAAAAAAAAAGGACAAAAGTCACCGACTCAAGGAACCAAGGTCTGACCTATTTTTATAGTTGTGATGAGATAAAATGTGATAAAAATAAATATATATATATTATAAAATATTTTTTTAATATTAATTTTGTTTTAGATTTAAAAAAATTATTTTAAGATTTGAAAAAATTAAAATTTTTATTTTATTTTATATTAGAATTAAATAATAATAATAATAAATTTAAGATGAAATAAAATAAAATAATTTTAAAAAACAAACAATATATAAAATTTAAAAGCACCATTTTCTGTAAATATTCATATGATATTATTATCCAAAAATAAAATATTCATATGAAATTACTCAAAATTGCAACCTCTATTTCTCTATTTTCATGATTTGAATTTTGACCATGCCAAAACCCATCGCTTAAGAAAGTAGAAGGCAAGGCGTGCGTGCAAGTCTAGTCTAGAAATTACTAATTAGAATCCCATTGCTCTTCTTCTAAACAAATTTCCCAAACAAGCCGACAGAGGAATACGAAAGCTGCAATGGCCGCCGCCGCTCCTCCACCTCCACCGGTCCCAGCGCCGGCAACACTGCCGAACCCAACCCCAACGGGGTACCCACTCTTCTCCCGTGTCCGCTTGGCCGACCCATCTGACGTCCCTCACATCCACAAGCTCATCCACCAGTTGGCCGTCTTCGAGCACCTCGCCCACCTCTGCTCCGCCACCGAAGACTCTCTTTCCTCAACCATTTTTACTTCCCCTCCTTTCAAATCCTTCACCATCTTCGTCCTCGAGGTCTCCCCGAACCCATTCCTACCCACTTCACATCCTCTCTTCTCTCCTATGACACAGACGCTCACCCTCGATCTCCCCATCGATGATCCAGAAAAGGAAAATTTTCGATCCGTCAACAGAGACGGCTTTGACGTTGTGATTGCCGGCTTCGTTTTATTCTTCCCCAACTACTCTACTTTCCTGGGTAAGCCGGGGTTTTATGTAGAGGACTTGTTTGTGAGGGATTGCTATAGAAGTAAGGGACTTGGGAAAATGCTGCTTTCGGCTGTGGCAGCACAGGCGGTGAAGATGGGGTACGGGAGAGTGGAGTGGGTGGTTCTGGACTGGAATGTGAAGGCTATCAAGTTCTATGAGGAAATGGGTGCCAAGGTTTTGGAGGAGTGGAGGATTTGCAGGCTTACTGGTGAGGAACTCCAAGCCTATGGAAATGTTACTAATTAATTGAAAAAGAACATAGCTTTTTATTATATTAAAAAACAAATCTTGGTTGTTAAGAACTTAAGAGCATGACTGAGGGGAGCTGTGTCTGATGTCTGTATTTTCTGAGTACTTTATTTTCTGGTTTATCCAAGTTATTTCGCTGCTTCGCTTGCTTTCAATTTCCGGATATTGAACTCTGTTTTGTTGAGTTAAACATTTGTGGTGTTTTATTTCTTCACTGTTTCAATTATTTCTATCATTTTCTCCCTTTTCTCTTCCCTTTATAATAATTGCCAGTACTTTCTAGGATGGGTGGTATTTTCCTTTCTAGGATGGCAAAATATCCTTAGTCATTGCCGATGATTGAACATGAATTACATCAACTTAGAACTGGATTTATTTGGAAGTCCAATTTGTTTAGCACTGGATTGAATAAACGTACAGTTTGTCCGACTCTAAACACTTCGAAACTGTTGTCGTTTGTATACAATTCATCTTAGACCATATTGAGAAATGAGAAGGAAAAAACAACCAACGCACATCGATCTAGCTGGAATTTTTTTTTATTTTGTTTGCCTCTTTTTGTTCCCTGTTCCTTTTAATATGAGAACCTCTCCCGAGCAGCGGAATCCCAATGGTTAGGGATGATAATATATCACACTTAATTTAACACAAACATAATACGATGATAATGGATTATGATTTAGTATTAACGGGTTCATGTCAAAGCGGGTGGCTCCCTTAAGATACAATTGCTTAATAGATTGTGATGCATTAAGAAAGTTAAAATTATAATTATTAATATCTAAAAATAAAATTATTAATATTCTAATTTTGGTATTTTTATTATTTAAATTATAATTTCAGACTTGTAGTTGATTTTATAATTTTATAAATATTGTGATTTTAACATTTATATTAAATTATATTAAATTTAATAAGATCATATAGGTTAATTTTAGATTTATGTAACCTTTTTTTTATAAATAGGTTGAAATAAATCGTATTATATCGTGTTAAAATTTGAAATCTCGATACAATAAATTTAATGAACCGAATTAAGATTGATCCATATAATATAATATATATATTTTAACACAATATGAAAACTCGTTAACCTAATCTAATGGCTATGGATTCGGTTCCGGGTTGTGTCGGTTATTTTTAACATTTTCTTTATATATATATATTTAATTTAATTTAAGTTTGTGATGTATACCTTGACCGCCTAATCTAATCTAATCTAATCTGAACCAGGCCAATAAAAGCGAAACCAAAAGTAGCTGAAGACATATCCCACAGAATCGAGTGGATATATACAAATTGATGTTTTGAGAAATGGTTGAATTGATCGGACATATACAGAAGAGGGCTTTTTCAAGTTTAGCATTTACGACCGAAACTCGTTGCACAAATTTTTTTCAAATTCCCAGACTCGTCGTGAGAGAACATAACAAATAAATAGGCACGGTTTGATTTGAAGTTTGAGATAATTTATCTCATCTCAATCTTATTATTATAATTTTTTTCTAATTTTTAAACAAAATATAATAAATAATTCAATTTTTTCAAATCTCAATTTAACTTTTTTAAATTTCAAAACATTAATAATATTTAAAAATAATATTTAAATAATATTTTATTCAACTTTCAAAACTATCTTACCTCATCTCTTCATTCAAATGAATTTAAATTTCAATGCAGAAAAATACTACTAGCCAAAAGGTAATGAATTATAGCTCAAGATAAACCTTCTCTAATTATCAAACTTTATTCATCTAGTCAAAGACATTTAGCACAAAAATCTCTAATACCAATAATGTAAGCCAAATGTCCTTGTTTATACTAGTGAAAAATCTCACTCATCTTCATTTATCCTTCTGATTACGCCACTCAATTTCTTTATCTTTTAAAAAGCCTAAGACACCAAGAATAGCAAAAAGGATCCATCCACCTGACGAATTGTCTCCACCTCCACCGCCACCGCCACCACCACCATCATGATAGGGTGGGAAACCAAATCCACCGTCATCAAGTTTTGCTGCCTTCTCCTTGCCTGAAATGCATTAAACCATTATATGCTGCTATTTGAAATGATCTAATAAATCCCCAATAGGGGATTCCAAATTTTAAAACAAAGTAAATCAGCATTTCTCTTAATAACTCCAACTGAGTTCCTAAATAAAAATAGGATTAGAATTCTAATCCAATACTAACATAAAAGCTGGATTGGCAGCATTCTTCTGGCAATCCACAGGTAGACAAATTTAACCTTCCAAATAAATTTTATATTGAGATGCGCTAGCGGTTAGCATTCAAAAGATTATCTTCCCCTCAGAAATTAGAAGATTCTCCTGCATATTAATCATATTGTCTGGTGCACCCCGTCTATGACATCTTAAACTACCCGCTGCCCCTCCCCCCTCCCCCCCCCAAAAAAAAATCCAGTGGAAGGTTTGCTAGATAATGCAATATAAGCATGTTCAATAAATGCCACGAAGTAAAAGCACAATTCAACAGAGAGAGGGGACATGCACACACATATATATTACTGGATATTGCATCACCACCAAGCTGAAAAGTAGGAACAGTAATTGCCAAAACTATTCATCCAAAAAAATGGAAAAGGAGACAAGTCTAGGAATTGAAGTTGAAGCAGTGCAAAGTACAAGTAAAATGTGTGGCTTGTATACTTCCAGTGTTCATGTTTGCATCTTCTTGAGTTTTCAATATAATCCTACTTATTAAAACAAAGTACAGTTGAAATGCAAATGACCGTAGCTACATAAGGTTACCCTCTTGAAATAAACTGAGCAAAGACAGCATCAGTCGTCTGGCTAGGGACATCAATGCATCAACTAATTCTTATGCAGTTTGGCAAGTGAAAAATATTGAGAAATAGCCATTACCGGGAGTGCCAGTAATTGTTGGAGCCTTCCGCCTCACGGTTTTTGTTTGCTCCGAAGTTGCTGCAGAGCACGTTGCATTCTACAGAATGAAGAGTGCGGGAACAAGACATAAGAGATTCATGCATAACCACATCTCTAGACAGACATGCAGTAGCATAAATACCAAGTAACGGAACTCCTATGCATCAGTGATCAGGTATTCAATTGACTGATTTCTTCCCCAATCTGTTTTTAATGCTAAAACTTGTAAATCTCAACCAGCATAGCAGAATTTTTTTACAAAAGAAACAACCATATCCAGCTCGTGAAGGTCTAAACTTGGGTTTGCCACAACAAATTTTGACTTTTAAGGTTATAGGAGGTGATCCAATGCAAAAAAGGCTGTATCCTATCCAATAGAATGAGAAAATGCAGAAGCCGACATATAATACAAATTATAAATATGCCAAAGCAAACATACCAAACCAACATGACATACAACTGAACTAGATTGCTTCATTTGACTGGAACGCAATCTGGGCTGCCTTCTATCCACATTTGAAAATGGCATAGAAACAGATTTAGCAGTATGAAGATGTCTGCTTCTCTTATCAAAAGGTTGAAATTGCACGGTGATCTGGCCTAGATTGGACCTAATTAGCTTGGTTTGCTCCATGTATTGACAATTCGTTCTAACTGTGTACAGAGAAGATAAATGTTGAGTAGCAATAACAAATTATTTTCAATATATGGAAGGCATAACAGTTAAGCAGCTTGGTTGCAATCAAAATCTAATAATCTCTTCAACTACTTCTAAAAACAACTTCGAGGGAGCCAAAATCAACTTTTCTCTTCCTCAGCAGAACATCAACTTTTGATGTCTGCTTCTCTTATCAAAAGGTTGAAACTGCACGGTGAACTGGCCTAGATTAGACTTAATTAGCTTGGTTTGCTTATCTATCAAAAAAAAAATAAAAAAAACTTGGACAACCAATCAGTTATAAAGAGTGCCATATGTATACCTCGCTCTCATAATTAATACTCGGTATGTCTAGGCACTTTACATATCTTAGGCTTTGTCAATTTTCACCACATGCTCAAAGACAAAAGAGCTCCTATTTAGTAGGTTCATTCTGTTGAGATTGATAATCAATTATCTTGTAGTTAGCAATCAACTACATATCCTTAAATTAAAACTAATCATGATAGCCATATCGGGTAGAGGAGGAGGCAATAGGATTTGCTTTGAAATTAACATTGTTATGGAAATCTTATTTGACCTAAAAGATAAAGCTTGTTGGTCAAAACAATTGTACATATGAACAAAATAAGTAGGATGAAGAGTTCAATGAAGTAAAAGTCCAATAAAACAAAACTACAAGGGATAAATAAAATATAGATATATATCGTTAGGAAACCAGAAACTTAATTATATATAAATAAACATATTCCTCTAAGTTCTAGATCATTTATTTTTTTGATAGCTAAAGTTCTAAATCATTTATACAGGGTAGATTGTAAAAAAATCAATTAGTGCCAGAAAGAATAAAGAAAAAAAAAACTATTTAACGGTCAAATTTTAAGAGAGGCTCTTCTATTTCTATTTCGTATGTTCTGATCTTCTGAAAAACAAACAAAATAATCCCAAATAGCAGTAACGATATGTAGATTGATGTAGAAATATTCACATAAATATATAAAGCATATATGTTCTTGCAAGTCTGTCAAATAAATAGGCATGTACATAGAAATACCCATATGTATGCAAGCAGAGCTGCCTCGATGAAAGGAAGAAAGAGAGTGGAGTAGAAAGGAGAAAGGATTATATATCCCTTGAGCCAGGCTTCTTTTGTTATTATTATTATTATTCTTTTAGTTCAAATATTCTGAAAAATAAATAGGGTAATCCCAAATTTCACTAATAACATGTAAATTCAAGTAGAAATCCTCCATAAATGCATAAACCATAAATGTTTTTGCAAGTTTCAGCATCTATTTACACATAGGCATGCATCCACAGATGGAGAGAGAGAGAGAGAGAGAGAGAGAGAGAGAACCTGCAACTGTGGTTATATCGCTGGCATGCGAGAAGAGCCGCCTCGAGTGAGAGGAAGAAAGAAAGAAGCAAGTAGAAAGGGAGCAGGAGTAATATATCCCTTAATCAGGCGTTCTTTTATGAGATGTTCTAGGGGTAGCCTACACAGTACACGCGGCAGTCCCCTTATATAAACAATATAATTATAATTATACTGTATTGAATAATTTTTGGCAGTCTGGAGGCAGTCGGAATCGTTAGAGATATAAATAATATTTTTACCGTTTGTATGAACGGTAAAAATATCATTCATATTTTTAGACTGTTCCGATTACCCCAAATAGTAAATACGGCTAATCACAATTCCATTATATTATACTGTTTATATAAGAAAGTTGTCGATGTGTAGGCTGCTTCTCACATTAGACTTCTTTCTTTTATTATTTATTATTATTATTATTATTTTTAAAGTCGGTTTGATTGTTGCGTGCTTTTTTTATTATTTTATTTAGTTTTTGAGGTTGGTTGTTGCGTGCATTTGACCGCGCAGCAGAGGAGAGAAATTTATAAAATAATATAACGCCAGGTGGATGAGAAAATATTGACAAGGATCCGACAGTCGCGGTGCGTATTCCACCTCCAAAGCACGGCAGGATCCGATCATCCGATTCTCTGCTATGCTACGCCACCGCTACCCGGCGCACTTGCAGCTTAATTACCCATCTCCGACCATCATTCTCGCCTTTTTCACCCTTTTCCAATGTGCAAAACGAAGAAAAGCACAGACGTGATCGAACCCCAGAGGAACGGGCATTCGAAATCTCGCAAATCGTTCAAGTCTTCCCCCCCTTCGATCCCACCAGACACCACCACCAACAATATCTCCAGCAACACCAACTTCAACACCACTGGTTCCAGTAACGATAACTTCTGGTCCAAGTCTTCCGCCTCAAGCCGAGCCTCTCTCTCGAGCCTCAAGGACTCTCTCCCGGAAAACCCTCACGTCTATCAGTTCTCCGAAATCCGCGCCGCCACCAACAGCTTCCTTGCCAATCGATTCTCCTCATCTTCCTCGTCCGCCTCGTGGCGTTGCTCGCTTCGCGACAAGGACGCCATCGTCTTCCAGCGCAAGCTCCGCCGTCCTATCGAATTACTGGAGCTACGCGACCGTGTCTTGACGATCTGTCGGAGCCACCACAGCAGCATAATCAAGCTCCTTGGCGCGTCTTTGTCCGGGAATTACGTTTACCTCGTGTACGAATTCGTTGAAGGTGCGAACCTCACTGGTTGTCTCCGGAATCCTAAGAACCCTAATTTCACGGTCCTCTCCTCCTGGCTCTCGCGCATGCAGGTCGCCACGGACCTTGCGCACGGCCTCGATTACATCCACCATTGCTCGGGGCTGAACTCCAGCTTCGTTCACAACCACATCAAGAGCTCCAGCATTATCGTAACCGAAGAGTCTCTGAACGCGAAGATCTGCCACTTCGGCACCGCGGAGTTGTGTGGAGAAATCACCGAAAACAATAACTTAGATTCTGCGAAATCCAAGAAGTTGGATAGTCGGGAAGTTAAGTTTGAGGGGACGAGAGGGTACATGGCACCGGAGTTTCAGTCAACGGGAATTGCGACGCAGAAGAGCGATGTGTACGCGTTTGGAGTGGTGGTATTGGAGCTGTTGTCCGGAGAGGAGGCCCTCAAGTATAGGTTTGAGGACGAGGGCTCTAGTGTTAATGGTGGTGTGGGTGTTTATAGGAGGGTGAGCGTGATCGACACGGCGAAAGAGGCGGTGGCCGGAGGTGGTGGTGGGGAGGTGAGGAGGTGGGTGGATAGGAGGTTGAGGGATTCGTATCCGGTGGAGGTGGCGGAGAAGATGGTGCGGCTGGGGTTGGAATGCGTAGAGGAGGATCCGGACAAGAGGCCCGATATGGGTCGGGTTGCAGTTACGGTATCCAAGTTGTATATGGAGTCACAGAAGTGGGCGGAGCAAATTGGCCTGCCCACGGAATTTTCGGTTTCGATGGCCCCCCGATGATATTTTGCAACTGGATTCCATTTTTGCCCCCGCCGCTTTTGGTTTAATCTTTATTTGGAGGGGGTTGTGACTTGTGTAAGTTTTTTTTTATCTTTTTCGAGGGTTTAAAAGTGAGAGATGATATTTGTTGTCATAGAGTTTGTCAATATCTTCAATTATTTTATTAAAAATATATAAAATATATATATATATATGAGATTTATATGTAAATTTTAATTTTTTAATAATAAAATAAAGATTTTTAATTTTTTTTTAATGTGTTGCATTTACATGATT
The DNA here is from genome assembly GCA_036898215.1 of Platycarya strobilacea. Lineage (NCBI taxonomy): Eukaryota > Viridiplantae > Streptophyta > Magnoliopsida > Fagales > Juglandaceae > Platycarya > Platycarya strobilacea. The sequence continues at coordinate 57,033,542 of CM072545.1, read as the reverse complement.
TGTAAATGTATGTAACCTAATTAGCTTTTTCCAAACCCATTAAAGGAGATTGAGAGGAGCTTGCGAACACTGCATGTATTGTGAATAACAGACAAATTTTTAAATTTTCTTGACGACCTATTGCCTATTGGGAGGGAGGGGGCGTTAGCCTCTGTTCTGAGTGTAATCTATGTGATAATTATATGCTATTTGTTTATTGATTGTTATTTCGCGTACTCATTAGATGCAATATGCTATTTTTTACTAACTATTTATCTATTATCTTAAAATCTTGAACAGAGTAACGATGGTTGAAGTCAGAACAAAATTAAATGATGATGGCAACGAAGATACGGCGAGATATAGGTACTGTTTCATTTTAATTTATCTCAAATTTATCATTATATTTTTTTTTATATATAAAATATAAATCTTAATACAACTTTTTTAAATCTTAATTTAATTTTTTTAAATTTTTAAATATTAATAATATTAAAAAATAAATTCAATTTAATTATTCTTATCTTGTTTTTGAATTCAAACAAGGTCATAATCAACCAAGTTGAATGAGGGAAGAGAATAGACAATAGACGAGACTCAAGAGGGTCTCTCTCTTTATCGTTTTCTTCTTTGTTTTTCCGAGGAGTTATAATGAATGGGCTAGGACAAACAAAGGAACGTATGGTATAATGGAAGGAAATCATTATTTTCAGCTATTAGTATAGAAACAGTGAAATGGACCGCCAGGAAATTACGGAATAAGCTGTCGACAATAGACTACTGATCTACGGTCGAAATTAATTGGTATGGATTTTGACTAGTCAAAGTAATCGAAAATGTACTGAATCTACAGCCTTTATAAGCTTCTTTATATTCTTTTTTCTATAGATATAGAGATCATAATCCAATGAAGAAAAAAACAAGGTATAAAACCACCTCAATGAAGTGCTATAAAGGACTGGCCACCACTAACTATAATTTAAATAAATTTGAAGTAAAATACCTGATTTTTCAATAGAAAATTAATATCACTATAAATAAATTATTATTTTCATAATAATAAAATTAAGAATAAGATCAAGGCTCCTGTAACATTTGAGTGTCATCGCTTCGAGTGTTATGTCGGCGATGGCTTTGACAGTTTCGAGTGATGAGGATTTCGAAGTTTTTGGTCTAGTCCAAGGAGAGGGAGGGGCAGAGAGGAAAAAGGAGAGAGAGGGCTTTCGCGCAGATGAAGAGGGTGGGCTTTCTTGCGAAGGCTTTCATAATTGTACTAGGGCCGGCTCAATATTTAAGTTATTGTCTAAGTCCCTATTCTATGTAAGGTCTTTAATAATAAAAATGATTAAATATATATATATTTTTAAATGAAAAAACATATCATTAAATAAAATTTAAATAAATATACTTTTCAATATATGCAAAACCCCGTAACACTATATTTAATATTTAATATAATAAATTATTATATTTTTAAATGATTTTAATATTTAATATAATGAATTATTTAATTATGATTTTTTATAATGATTTTTTATTTAATAATGATTTTTTTTAAATCATGCTAAATTGAGGTACAAAATTTTTATTAAGACCTCATTTTATACAAATTGTTGTATTAAATATAAATTCAAAAACAATTTAATTATAAATTTAAATAAAATCTCATTTATTTTTATATAATCATTTATATTTTATTATATTACATATAATTATGATTGACTTACTTAAATTTCATCTAAGATCTCAATATATATTGAACCAGCCTTAAATTATACCATTCATCTAAGCTCAGGCACAAGAAAATTAAGTAGGAAGTCTATTTGTAATTTACTCATTGGAGAGTTGTTATTTGGAGTTTATTAAATGAATCGGTCAAAATATTTTCTCTTTAAATTAACCATATACAATAATTTCTATTTTTTTAATCACCAATATAAATTGAAACTTCAATTGTAAGATGTATCTTCTTACAATTTTCTTTTATGTCAAAAGTTTATAATTTGATTAGCATAATTTTTAAGCTTTAAAAAAAAAGTTTGAAATTAAGATTCGGTTTGAATTCAAAATTCATTTTAATTCATTTTTATTTTATCATTATATTTTTTTTAATTTTTCATACAAAACATAAATTATTATACACATTTTTTAAATTTCAATTCAATTTTTTTAAATTTTAAAATAATAATAATATTAAAAAATAAATTAAACTCTTCTTAACTAATTTTATTTCTTAATCCAAAGGGACCTAAAACTTCTATCTCTCGAATGTATAAAGACAAAAAAAAAAATCATAATTTTCTTTTTGTGTTTTTTATAAAGTAGGAGAAAAGGGAAACTTGGATTAATTGGCAAGTAATTTCAGCTTTAAAAATGCACAAGGATGTAATTTCGTTTATATCCCCAACGTTGGGCGTGTGTGGAGCTGTCCCTAGCCTTCGAACTTGGACAGTAAGCCATCATGGCGGCGACTATGTTGCGGAAGAGGCTGCTCACTCTCTTCGTCCGTAATCAGACTCGGCCCTACTCCTCTTCCCTCAAAGGTGCGCGCGACTGTCTTCTTCTTTTTGGGTCATCTTGTTTTTTTTTTTTTTTATCAATTATAAGATTATACTGTCTCCGATTATGTTCTTGTTATTGGTTAGGTTAAAGTCTCGTGTTCTATGTCCGCTTATGGACCAAAACTGAGGAAATTGAAATAAATAAGCTATGCATTTGAAGCCCTGCACTTCCTTTTTGAGTTGAAATATTGTGAACATGTAGCTAAGACGTAGCTTCCATTGGGTTCTGCTAAGAATCGTTCTCCATGTGAAAAATTCGCCCACTCTAATTTTTAAACCGAATGTAATTTAAAAAAAAAAGGAAGAAGAAGAAGAATTGAACTTTGGCCTTTTTCCTATCTACTAATCCGTTGATGAGTGATCTTGAAGGGAATATTTCATCCTGATCAGGAAGTGGAAGTTTTCTGTGGTTTTTGTTCGTCATTAATACTTTCCTCCAAGAAACAAACTGTTTCTTGAGCGAGTATGAATTGAGAATGGAGTTTAATAAAGTAGTATGAGAATATCTGAGAGACAGTTGTGTTCCCAAACAGGCCCTAAAGCTAGAGGTATAGCAAATGGTCAAGGTTTATTAGTTCTCTTTTTCATTTCAATGTTCAACAATCCTGTCTTATGGATGGATTAACACCTGGGAGAATAAGACCTCGTACGCCTAATTCAGTTTGGACTTTAGAGCGGTAAATTTTATCGTTATTGTTTCTCATCTCTATAATTGCGCTGGAAACTTTCCTAGTTACATATTTCCTGATTTAAAAAAAACGGATGGTGTCTAAATTGCGTTTGTTTGTGTGGATTCCCCTTATTGGTGGCAGAACCTTTTTGGCAACTTCTTCCTTCAGCAACTGCATCCTTCAGCAGCTCCCAAGTTTGTAAAGGAGATATTCAGACTCAAACAAATCCAACCAGCCATGTTAATAAGGATTTAGAAAATCATGAAGCTGGCAGTTTGAAGCCTGATGGCGGCGATTTGGCTGATGTTCCCTCTAATATACATAGTAATGACAGTTCGACTGTTAAATATTCTGCCACTTCAAACTTGAAAACATCGTCAAGGCATGATCTTGCAATGATCTTTACTTGCAAGGTCTGTGAAACAAGATCTGTCAAGACAGTTTGTCGCGAATCATATGAGAAGGGAGTAGTGTTGGCTCGGTGTGCCGGGTGTAATAATCTACACCTGATTGCAGATCGTCTTGGATGGTTCGGAGAACCAGGAAGCATTGAAGATTACTTGGCTGCTCGTGGTGAGGAAGTGAAGAAAGGTTCTGTTGATACCCTGAATTTGACACTTGAAGATTTAGCTGGAAGGGAACTTTGAAAGAATCATACAGCAGTACGTCAGAAAGGGTTTTTGTGTTATGTCTGTCTTCATCTCTGAACCTTAGTCTGATTTTGCTATGTAAAAGGCTTGCTCATTAATTTTATATTTATTTTTTAAATCAAGTTACAGGGTTGGTTGCCAACAAGTTGAAAGAATTTTATGCTAATTATAAGTCGGTTATAAATACAGTACTACTTGAGAACATCTGAACATTAATATGTTTCTATGGTAATAAATTTGGTAAATTTTCACGTTGATAATGTATTTGGTGTAGGGCAGTGCTAGTCATCCCGGTGAAAGTAATTCTAATTGTGTCCCGTTTTGAGTTTTTTTTTTTTTACATGATTTGTAAGTAAGTATTTTTAAATAATATTGTGATTCTTTTATATTTTTAAAAAATATTTTAAGACGATAAAAAAATCACGTAAAAAAATCATTTCTTTACTTTCACAACACTTAAAACATTTTTTAAAAATATAAAAAAGTCATAGAATTATTTAAAAACACTTACTTAAAAATCATGTAAAACTCAAAACGGAACACAATCGAGATGACTTTCACCAGGAAATATAGCATTTTTCATTTGGTATATCACTAGTAGGAGTGTAAGAAGATCGAACCGAACTGGTGGACCGGACCAGACCGGATGAAATATGGTTCAGTCCGGTCTAATTTTTTTATGGACCAAATATTTTCGATACGATTCAGGGGGAGAACATTTCTCCCCCTGAACTGGACCGAACCGAATGCACACCTATTTTTTTTATAAATATGTATATATATAAGTAATAGTATATAAATTATAATATTAATATTAATATAGATTAAGAGTAGTAGTATAACATATTAATATAATATATATTCTTATAATGTTAACATATTATAATTTATAATAGTTATAGTATAAAAGTATAAATTATAGTATATTTATATAAAGTATAAATAATAAGTGTATTATTATTATTTAATATATTATTACTACTTTATCACTATTCACTAACATATAAATTTATAATATACTAATATAAATTATGTAATAGTATTATTAGTTATAGTTAACTAACCTAGGATGCATCACTAAATTACTATTAACTAATTAATAATTATTCTTCTTATGAGTACATGTAGCAATTATAAATATTAATTATTAATGTTATTTTTAACTATATATGAAATATGATCGATATCATTAATATCATTGATTAATTGATATGACTTATGAGAATTAAATTAACTAATCAACCTATGGATTATATATAATATACAATATTAGTTATAACTTATAGTATAAGTATTAAGTTTAAAGAGTATAAGTGATAATTATATATTTTGTTTAATATTTAGATGAAATTAGAAATTGACAATTGACAAAGATGATTATTTTTTATGAAAGTAATAGTAGTATATATTTAATAATTTATAAACTTTGGCCAAAAAAATATATTTAATTATTGCAGAATTTTAAATCAAATTTAGTCTATTAAATTATATGGAGTACTCTTAAATCGGACCGGACTACCCCTAAACCGAATTAGATTTGACTGGTATGGATCGAATAGGAATTCAGTCCGTGTAGAGTGAGAAAGAAAATTTTTAGATCGAATAGAATCTAATCCATATTTTTTTCAAATCAGATCAGACTATTTATATCCCTAATCATTAGACTGATTTGTAAATAAATTTCAATTCGAAATGGAACAGCATTGTATCAAAGCTTATATCACCACTCTTCTATGAATGTGAAACTTTTCCAATCGAGCCATCCTGACTTGGGACAAATATGAACAAGAGTTGTTGCCTGTTGGACGTGGAAGGAGTCGGAGCTTGAGACTTGAGAGGCCAGCCTTACGAACTAAATAACTGTCGGAATGCTGTATAAGTAGAACGCAACGTTTGTTGTAGAGTAGGAGGTCTAACACGTCCGGTTTTGTACATTTTAAGAAAAAAAGTTTAAAAATCGATACTCAACCAATTCACTATTAAAATTGAAACTTCCAGATTTTTCGATTTCGGTCTGGTCTGATTTTTTCAATTTTACATATTATCTATATTAATAATAATATAATATATATATTAAATTATTAATCTATTTATATTATAGTATGAGTATATTATATATATATATAAAGTAAGTTCATATTAGTAACTTAATATTAATGTTTATGTTTAAGATTTAAATTTTGTGCTATACTAAGTTTATACTATAAGATTAAAACTTATATGTTATATCAAATGTTATATTAAAAATTATAAAATTAATTTTATGTTATGTCACGTGTCATATAAAATTTACATTATAAGATTAATATACTTGAGCAATAAAAGTAGAATATCATGTTATATTAACTAACAATCTAGCATATATATATATATAATACCAAAAATTGTGTATAATATTAAAAAGTCTATAAAGATTTTGAGCTCTTTAATATTGCTATATTAGCTAAGCAAGAGTGGTGTCTCATACTTCCTGGCTTCCAAAGTACTGAGAGCGAAATATTACTGGCGATTCAATTTTCTTCACAGCAAAGTTGGCAGCAATTCTTCATACTTGTGGAGAAGCTTCTTGGAAGCGAAAGAGGTACTGAAGGAAGGACTTTTTTGGAGGATTGGAGACAACAACTTTGTCATAAATTGTGAGGACAAGTGGATTCCACAACCGGTTTTCTTTCAAGTGCAATCAAATCTGAGCCAAGATCTTAAAAGGGGAAAAGTCAACATCTTAATTGATGCCGATACGAGATCATGAAATACGAGAATGATTTTTGATAACTTTGAAGAGTCTGAGGCTTTAACTATCTGTCGGATTCCAATTAGTTGTTTGGGAAGAGCTGATCAGTTGACATGGAGAAAGACTAAGAATGAAAGTTTTCGATGAAAAACGCCAATAATCTCCTATGCCAGTTAAAACAAGAGTTTCATGATCAAAGCTCTTCATCAAACCGAAGGCAAGATGTTTGGAAGTTTTTCTGGAGAATTAAAGCATCGAATGCAAGCAGGGTATTTCTTTGGTGAACTGTTCATGAGTCCCTGCCTACCAACCATAATTTGAATAGAAAGAAAATGTTAGCTTCTCCCCTCTGTCCAATCTGTAAAACAGGAAACTGAGACTATTCTCCATGCTATTTGGACATGTGGCTTAGCACAAGATGTTTAGAGTTCCAGTTTGAGGAAATTGCAGAAAATGAGTGCGGTCTACTCAACATTTCAAGGACTGTAACACACTTGTTTCAGGTTCTAACAGAGGAGGAAATGACAATATTTACAATCACAGTTTGTTCAATATGGAAAAGGCGAAATACGTATGTATTTGAGGATAACTTTGAAGCTCCAAATGAGTTATCTAAATTGCTGCATCTTAAAGCAACAGAGTTTATGGAGGCTAACAGAAAGAGCTCTAACCTACGACCTCAATGGTCACCTCCTCAACAACAATGGTTTCCTCATCCAAAAAATCAGTTTAAAGTAAATTGAGATATGGCGGTGAACGATGTTAATTGCCGAATGGGCATAGGTGTCATAATCAGATATTGGAGAGGGAATGTCTTAGCGTCAATAATGTCTCGATGTGATGCATTTCCTAATGCTACTTTAGCTGGAGCATTAGCTGCTATGAAAGCAGTTGTTATCGCTCGACACTTAGGACTAAACGCTGTGATTTTTGAAAGTGATGTGTTGAAAGTGGTTAACAGCCTCGATGGAAATAGAGAAAATTGGAGCATGTTTGGTTTAATAAACCAATATACAAAGGAAATGCTCGAGCATATGACGTATTGGAAAGTTTACCATATAATTAAGAACCTAAATGTTATAACTCACACTTTAGCTAAGGAAGCACTTAAATTCTTTGAGGAGAGAATAATGTTGGAGGAAATTCTTCTGGCAATTACTACTTTAAAGATTAATGAAATGATTATCTTCTTCTCAAAAAAAAAAAAAACCTAGTATCTCATAAATTTAAAACGGATTTTAATTTTATAAGAATTTCAATTGAGTTTCTAATTTTTTTTTTTTACGCCCCTAATTAGTTAATCAAGCAGGGTACCCGTCCCACCGGTTTTCGGGTCGGGCATGAGATTGTTTTATTACCCAGTGCTCTCCTTTTCTACTTGCATATCAAGCAAATCCCAAAGGGCTAAGGAATTGTTTTGTTGCAGACGTTATGGCTAGTCGTTGTGTTGCCTCCACTTTTTTACCTCCCGTTCACAGTTTTGCCCCTAGAACTTCCATGGCAACGGTGGGTTTGCTCTCTTGCCCACTCACCTCCCTCAAAACACAATCCATAGCCAGAAGTTTCAGCATCCTCTCACTTTCCGCCACTAGAAAACCTCTCACAAAATCACTCTTGGGTAATATTTTTCAATACCAGTTCTTATGATTTATCTGGCGTGTTTAGTTTATCTTTTTCTTTCTTAAGTCCTTGTAGGATGCTCGACATGTATGTGTCGCGTATTAATCCCAAGACAGGAGCTTTCAGTTTTCACTGGGCTTATAATCAAGCCTGAGTTTTTATGGATTATAATTATGAAATTTGATTTTTCTGTGGGTACTCAATTATTTATTTTGGGCCACAATCTTATCTGGTTGTAATTGGGGGTTTGCATGGTTAAACCTGTATACTGCACATAGGAGACACATAATGGTAAATGGGAAGATGAAGAATAAATTAAAGGATAGAATATAAATGGGGGGAACATATGGGTATGTCTTTGGTAGCTTGCGAGGATGAATGTATAGGGCCTGGTGTTCAGTTGTGAACTGTATCTGGGGAAGAGGCTGCCCCCTTGTTATCTATTCCTCCATTAAACAATATAGTTGATCATCATCGGATTGAGTTGTGTGGGGATTACATGTGGAGTGTTTGACGACCAATTAACAGCTCTACTTATTGCAATTAATGCTGGTCACTCGCTTGAAACAAAATCAAGATTTAAGAATAACTATGGGTTAAAGCATCTTACTTGGACAATCAACTATGGCACAATGGGAGATAGTACAAGTCAAGGGAGGACTAGTGGGAAGGCATAAAACCTTCCTCAGTCTATGCCTTCCCTCTAGTCCTCGTAGGATCGTTTAGGTGGAGTATTAATTGTGTGGAAAATAAAGGGTTAGGGTAGGTACATAGACTTGCTTTGCTTTGTGGAGGTGTATTTTGTCCCAACAGGGCTTGGAGTATATCAGATGGGTTTCTAATTTCTTCCTCGGGGCTCTAATATGGGCTAGGTGTTCTCTCTTGTATACACCCAGTATACTTGATTATGCCTATTGATATTAATATATTTTACTTATATAAAAAAAATTAGGTTGTTCAATCCACCAAAAAGTAAAACATATTAGCCCCAATACTGAACTTTCTATTGTTTGCAGTGTTCATTGAGGTTTTGTCCTTTTTTTTTTTGGTTGACATCGCACTGGTCTACCATCTATATTCTCCTGAATGAACGTTGTGAATCATGATGGAATATAAGTTGGATTGCAATTTTCTTGATGTATTTGGGTTTGTGTTTCATGATCATTTCATCTCTATTTTTATGAATCTGGATTTGCGTTTGTGTCTAAATTCTCAATTTTTAGATCGTCATTGGAATGAGCGCAATTATTGTTTTTATAATATATAATTAGAGAAATCTAGGACTTGATTTGGCCCTATCTCTCTCTCTCTCTGTGTTTTCCTTCCTCTCTTTCTCTTAAACCAGGATGAAAGTTGTTGGAATTTCTACCTTGATTAATCAGCAGCATATAACGTTATACCTAGCATATCACGTTACATCATGATTTAAGTTCACAGTTCTGTAGAAACTGAAAGAAAACGTACTTTTGGTTTCTGTATAAGGACATAAAGTTGTTGGAATTTCCATAGACACAAGTTGAGTGTCAGAAATGAGTATCTATTGTATCCCTCTTTTTGGCAGTGAGATCAGTTGCTACTCCTGCTGAAGGTGTTGCTGTGTTTGATGACATGGCTTCTGGGACCGAGAGGAAGTATTACATGCTAGGTGGCAAGGGAGGTGTAGGGAAGACGAGTTGTGCTGCCTCACTTGCAGTAAAATTTGCTAATAATGGGCACCCTACTCTTGTGGTTTCCACTGATCCTGCACATTCCTTGAGTGATTCCTTTGCTCAGGTTTAAAAGATTTTTTTATTGTTCTGCATTCAAATTTCTGCAAGCCAAGTGGCACTGAACTAATTTCATCGAGTGTGCATACATCTGATACTTTACCTAGGATTTAACTGGAGGGACACTGGTTCCAGTTGAAGGACCTGATGCTCCATTGTTTGCTCTTGAGGTATATAGAAAATCCCTGTATGATTACCCCCCCCCTTCCTCCTCTCCTTTTTCTTTATTTGTAGAACTTACTTTTTATAATATATGTGTTGATGGTTCGTCTCATATACTTAATAAGTTACATTTCATTAGTTTTATTACAGATAAACCCTGAGAAGGCTAGAGAAGAATTCCGCAGTGCAACCAAGACAAATGGTGGAACTGGGGTAAAAGATTTTATGGATGGTATGGGCCTCGGAATGCTTGCGGAACAGGTGAAGCTCTCTATAGAATTCTCAATATTGTAACTTAAGCCAGTAGTTATCTTCCCCTTTTTTGATAAGTAGTTATCTCCCCTTAATAGAGCTAGCATAACAATACATCATGGATGTTCACTTTAAACTTTAGTTTAGCATTTATCACAGCTTGAAATAAGTTGATAATTTATTTATCCCAAAAAGCAATAACTTGAGAATTTCGTTTAACCTGAATTGAGTTTAGTGGTTGTTCCATGGTTTATTTCTCTGTACTCGTTTAACTGGCTAAGTAGTAGGTTGCATACTCATGCACATAAGTAGAGCTGTTCACTTATGTTGCAAGCGAGATTGGGTTTAGAGCCATGGAGAAGTCAATTATTTTTCCTTCATATACTCCCTCTAATCAGTTAGGATATACCCATCCTTAGAATAAACATATAAAAAAGAAAGAACAAGTGAAATAAAGAAGCAGAAGAAGTTATAAATCTGGCAATAAATATGTTTACTTTTTTGTTAACTGTACCCCAGTCTATTTGATTGACGTTTTCCCCCTTTTATTGACAAAGTTAGGAGAGTTAAAGCTAGGAGAGCTATTAGACACACCTCCTCCTGGTTTAGATGAAGCTATTGCAATATCCAAGGTATGTATTATATATGATACTTATTTTGCTTGCTGTTTTGCTCATTACATGTTTGTTTGTGGTTTTCTTGCTTCCTTACTAACTACAAATCTGTCAGGTGATCCAATTTCTTGAATCTCAAGAATATAGCATGTTTACCCGTATTGTGTTTGATACTGCACCCACGGTGAGTCCATGAAGAATATTTTCTGTCGCTTAAATTTTTAGATTATGCATTGAACTTCCAGTTTTTAGAGTATGCGCTGAACTTGATGAGTTTTCTTTTACAGGGTCATACCTTGCGACTTTTGTCTTTGCCAGACTTCCTGGATGCATCCATAGGCAAGATATTGAAGGTAGGAATCTGAATAAAGTGCAAGTAAAACAGACTAAAAAGTTCTTTCTGCTTAAAATTCTAGACATGACGTTGAAAAAGCGTGTATTGCAATCTCTCCGCCAACGTAAAGCTAACTATGAGAATCTTGATGTTTATAATTCTTTGGACGGAATCAAATTTCAATTATTGGATTAAGCAATTGGAACTTGGAAGACGATGTTTAGTTTTTGATGTGATGATGAATTTATGTGCATAAACCATGCTCTTCAAGTTTGTTTAGTGGTCATTACATAATTGTTAGCGGGGGTAGACCAGGCCAGGACTCAAATAATTATTCAAGTTAATATTCTGGATTGAGAAATAGTTGAAAGTCATCCCCAACCAGACAAGGATGGTATCCGAATGCATTTGAAGTAATTATATGTCGGCACATCATTGGCCGATCTCTCTGTGCGCGAGTAATTGTTTCCCCCATATAAGTTCTTCCAAACACCCATGGTTTCCATCCATTTTTACTGGTAGGTAGGCCATATTTTCAATTATATTCTGCTTGCATCACTTTATCGTACCATATTGGATTGATTTTTATTGCTAGTAAAATCATGGTTATTCTTCTAATACGAGAATTTTACCAGTTCAGAATTATATTTTAAACTGGTTCCTTATACTACTTACTATACAGTGCTTCTATTGGTGCCATTTTCATTGACATTTTCCTTTAATTGTTTTGGCTTTGGTAGCTTAAACAGAAAATATCATCAGCCACCTCAGCCATCAAATCTGTTTTTGGGCAAGAAGAAGCCCGGCCTGATGCAGTAAGCCTGACATCACTAGGAATTAGTGTTGTTCTCTCTCTTGATAAAGATTTGGAAAAATATTCTAATATTCACCGAAATGTAGGCGGACAAATTAGAGCGACTGCGGGAGAGGATGATAAAAGTGCGTGAGCTTTTTCGTGACACAGATTCAACTGAGTTCGTCATAGTAACAATCCCAACGGTAAAAATGTTTCGAAGTACCTTCATACTAGTTGTTTGTTTTGTCATTTAAATGGTATTTTTGCTCTATGTTTTACTACTATTTGCTTTTTGCTTTCCTTTAGTGAAAGCAGCAGTGATTGACATCATTGTAGGATAGCTGATTAGCTGGTTTATTTTTTATATCTCCAAGGTGATGGCGGTTAGTGAGTCGTCAAGGTTGCATGCCTCCTTGAAGAAGGAAAATGTTCCTGTAAAGAGTCTTATTGTTAACCAGATTCTGCCTCCTTCTGCCTCAGACTGCAAGTTTTGTGCTATGAAAAGAAAGGTATTAATCAGCACACACTCTCATTGGTTGACAAGATTCTCTCAATTTCAGTAGGAGCATAACTCTTAATGCTAGAACAACCCAAACTGTCAACATTTGTCATTAACACAAAGAAAATGTCTTGTGGTTTGATTTGTTCCTTCTTTTTTTTTTTTTTTTAAATTATTTCAGGATCAGTTGCGTGCTCTTGATATGATTCGAGGTGATCCAGAGCTCTCCAGCTTGACCTTAATCCAGGCACCACTTGTTGACGTGGAGATCAGAGGAGTTCCGGCTCTACGATTTTTGGGAGATATCATTTGGAAATGACCATCTACTCAATTAAGTGATAGCGATGTAACCTTTCTCATCTAATATCCCACTTTATTATCTGGAAATTGGGAGAAGTGTGAACTGAAAGATCAATTTCTTTTTTTTTTTTTTTTGCTTTTTGCCGGCAGTCTAACTGAAGCGCTGAGGATATATCACATACGAATGTGTAGCTTGGCAAAGTTCATTTGTCAAGAGTCAAGCTCAGTTCCAAAGAGGTGCTATCCTTTTATACCACAAATCTTTAGCTTGAGATGCTAGAAAACTGGGGCGTACTCCAACCAAACTTTAAATTTTGAAGGGTCCCAATTCTTCTTACTGCCAAAACCTTTTGAGACGTGTATGCGTTTAACGTTTTTCTTTTTATGTCCTTGAATCGTTTTTCTTTTCATATGTTCTTGGATGCATATATAATTCTCTTTCAATCAACTTGTATTATCCAGCGAGCAATACATCTTGACCAAATGGTTTGTTTGAAGTTCAATCTCCGTTTGGATTCCCAGAAAATGCCTAAACGAAGCAACTCATTGCATTTGAAAAGTGAATATGGAGGTTTAGAAGTCAAAACTCAAAAGCACTTGTAAACATTCTATCGAAAAAGATCAAGAAAAAAGCTAAATGCATTATGAAGCCCATCTTGGATTCTTCAAGGCTCGAACTATTTTGTCAAAAGCCTTTCACATGATGCCCTCGGCGGCCAATATAACAGAGCAGACGAAACCAAGTTTCCCAATCTTCGTCTCATTTTGTGATACAATCCTCACAAAGCAGTACGTATTGGCTGAATATGTGCAAGTAATAGGGTAGTAATAGGGTCAAGAGTGGTAATGAGTCCGATATCACTTCTTCTGGAAGATCAACATACAAAAAAATGCAATCACACGACAAACTAAACCAATGGATACGAGGATTGCTATACAAAGATTCCAATCATGAACGTTATAGCCGCTTTTCAGAAGAGAACCACAACGAGTTATCAGCCACACTCCATAATACCTGTTGTCCAAACATGACAATTAGCATTATGGCTTTACTAAAAACAGCAAATAATAATAATAATAATAAATGAACTTTGCTACACATAAGCCCACACTTTACACACCACACATTTTTTTTTTAATTTTTTACAATTTTTTTCTGAATTTATTCTTTCTAAAATAATTGAATTCTCTACTCATTATTTATAAACTAGATATGTTCTAAAAGAAAGAAAATCAAAAAAATTATAAAAACATATGGTGTGTGGTGTATAGATTTATGTATAGAATTTTTCATAAAAAAAAAAAAAACCCACAATCGCTTATCAAACAAGTTATATAGGGAACTGCTACAGATACAAATAGATTACATAAAATAAACTCACAAACTAATGTGATTTCATAGAATCCGTTAGATCTACTTATAAAAATAACTTTACAATCTAGTGTATCATATCAAACCATATCAATTTGTGGGTTTATTGTTGTATAACCTCTTTGTGGCTAAAGCATCTTCCAATTATATATATATATATAGAGAGAGAGAGAGAGAGAGAGAGAGTTGACCGCATTACCTTTCGGCATTTGCAGTGACAAAAGCTTCCAAAGCCCACTTTGGGTAGCATAAATTAGCTAAAATCTTCATAAATTCACTCTCTTTCGGCTGTGTTGCAATGAGAGTTAAAACAACTGGAAGAAGAACAGAAAACTGCGAGGCACAGTACCATTTCAGTAAAAATCAAACGAAGAAAATAAATTAAATTGATAAGCTGATAATTTCTTAATGTCTCACCAGCTGAGCTGTTCCAGGTTCGAAAACAATGGCCAATGAATAAGCTATACCAGTTACACAGTACACTAGGCAGAACAAAACAATGTAATTATCTGCAAAGCTAGATCTTGGATTTGTGAAAAAATAGAACATAGAGAGATATACTGCGGGCTTGATCACTGTATTAAAATGGTCAATCGTATCCTTAGAGAGGAAATAAGCTAAGCTGCTGATCCCAGAAGCACTCTCCCTCCAGTAGTGTAATTTATCCAGAGAAAATGATCTCAAAGCCGCAATTTTGCATAGAAGAGCTGAAATAAGTAACAAAAATCCGAGTAAGGTAGTATCATTTGACTTAACAAGACTGATTGATCAATTCCAAATTTGGGATTGTTATGATTGTTGCTGTGGGATTCAGGTTATATAAGAAGATCGAAATTTGTTGCTTTTCCGAGTAACAATACCCCCAATGTTAGCGGGTGGTGTAATTATCTGAGTCAAAAAACTTTTTTATGCATAAAAAAGTAAAAATTAAAACCAGCCTCAGGAGCAGGTAACTAAGAATTTTCTGAACTTACAAACTGCAATAATGGTATAGGTATAAGCATCTGCACCAAATGTCTGATCTTTCACTTTAACAAGTGATCCTAAGCAAGCTCCTGCAAGTAATAAGATCAGGTAATCCATTGCTACTATTTTAGCTTCCCGTAGTCGCTGCTTACCAACCCTGAAATGTCATGGACACAGAAGATGAACTAACACTGGATGGGGAACTCCAATCATATCACCAACATACACACAAAAAGAAAAAGTAAAGAGAGTAATATGAGGGGAAAGAAATTTATTGGGCACAGAGACGAAAAAAGATGCTGAAATGGAATTAGCAGTGGATGGGCAACCTTTAACAGTCCTATCATATGAAAAAAAAAAACATAGTGATATAGAGGGATGATACAGAATGACATGTATGTTTAAAGAATACTCTGTAACTTAATTTGTGCTGTGAAACATGCAAGAAAAACACAAGGATTTCATCCAAAATATTGACTCACTGGAAAGGCCAACAAACTGCACTCACATGACCGACCACCTTTTACCCTTCAATTGGCTTTCAGTACAGGTCAAAGGAAGATTAGAGTTTGCAATTGTTTTAAAGTTCTAAACAAAGAAAAATTTTCTCACATTTTCCTCTACTTTCCCCATACTCTCAAGAACCAAACAGAAATTCATAATATTTACAGGACAAAATGATTTTTCAGATAAAGACCATATGGAAATACTTAGGATCTTCAAAATGCCAACCATACTCCAGATTTCAGTGAATCAATTATCTAAAATAGAGATATTTGGAGGTACCTACAACGTAATTAACTATTTACCTCCCAAGGAAGTATCTGTATTGTTGGAATGCACCAGGAGTCCTTCGATTTGTTAAGTCCTTGGACTTCAAAAAATTGAGGTGCAATTTATCCCGCTGCAGCATCACATTACTTTTCACACCTTGCCATAACTCTCTGGCAAAAGAATGATCCTCCATTCCAGTACCAGAAGGAT
Organism: Platycarya strobilacea; assembly: GCA_036898215.1. NCBI lineage: Eukaryota > Viridiplantae > Streptophyta > Magnoliopsida > Fagales > Juglandaceae > Platycarya > Platycarya strobilacea. Next base: position 57,017,285 of record CM072545.1, on the reverse strand, counting down.
TTATTTCATTAGCTGGAATTACATCCATAGAAGACCTAGAAAGTGCAGCGTTATTCTGCTGCATATCAAGGGGTACTGGGTACCCATTACGAAGCATCCATCTGACTGGAAGATCTTTATAACTCACTCTTGAGCTGCCTCCGGGTACTACTATACCCTCCAAAATGTCAATAAAGTGATCTGGAGGATTCACACGCTCTGGGATATTGATCCCAAGGCTGGCAAAATATTCTTCGACTTTCTTCACCGGTCCATGATAGACTGTAAGACCACCTTTTGCTAGAAGTATCAAATCATCAAACATCTTGAACAAGGCGTAGCTGAGACAGAAATTTCACCGATTAATAAATAATAGAAAAGTAAAGTAGTACTACCAGCAACTACACTGGAAGAATATGCCATAGAATTTAAGATGAATTCATTATTATCCCAGTTACAAGAATTCATCTAGCCTGCTCAGTCTCTGCAGAATTCTGATAAGCATGTACAGTAATTTTCTAAGCAACTTCCTTCCACGGTTTATTACTTTATATGAGTTATGATGTAGACCTGGTCCCAGACTTGCTAAAAAGTTCCTTTTCAACAGGTCAAGACTAGGAATATAACTGAAAGGCCCCTCCTTTCCCACCAAAGATTACTTTTCGGTCTTCTAACATAATTCTGCAGAACATTGAAAAGAGTTTTCCAAAAATGCAAAATTTTGATCAGAGAATTTAACCTTGGTTGGTGAACCACCATGCAGATGTTTACCCCTTCAAGAGCTTCACGTCGAAGTGCTCTAAGAAGTTGCAGAGACGATGCACTGTCCAAACCAGATGTTGGTTCATCTAAGATCAAAAGGGAAGGTTCCATTACCATTTCCAATCCAACATTTACTCGCTTCCGCTGGCCTCCAGATATTCCTCGTTTTTCCACTGTTCCAACCAACGATGACCGCACTGTCTGAAGCCCCAAGAACTCGATAACTCTTTCAACAACTAGAACTTTGTCCCGTTTTGACAAGTCAGTTGATAGTCTTCAACAATCAGAAGTCCATAAAAAAATAAGATTATACAGGAAGCTTGACAGAAAAATCATTGTGCAGAACATAGCAAAGAATAGTGCACAACAGAAAGAAGCAAGACAAGCAAAGACAATCTTAAAGTCATTGGCATGCTACAACAGGAAACTCCATAATTGAAGGTAAACTTTGAATAGACTTCAGAAGCTACTTCAAACAATTTTCTTTTATCAATAAACAAAAAATTTATTGATCATGAAATAGACAAATGCCTGATTATACGGGACATATACAAGAGCATTGCCTGTGCATGCTAGTTCAGGGATACAAGGAAGTTGTGAAAATGCATGTCACTAAAATCAATTACAATCAACCAATGGAGTAAAGTATTGAAAAATAAACTTCTAAGCTCATCCATTGACCACTCTCATTCTTCAAAATATGTAAAAACACTTTTGAAATAAATTTCATTACCATGATGTAGAGCAGGAGGTTGTACTTCTTTGTACTAAATTAGCTGCCATGTTTGATAGCTTCGCTTAAAAACAGGGGATTAAGCAAATAAATGAGGCTATTGAGTGATTCGTTCTCCAGTCTTCATTTAGAACAACTTTTAAGTTTACTTCCAGGTTTAGTCTCGCGTGGTTATTGTAACAAGATGAAAATTACACGGCCAAGCATGCAGCATATATGGCTTGTGCATTTATTCATCTTTCATGTTAAATAAACTCATCAAATGAAATAAAGTAAAAAAGCGGGGGTACCATTCAAGTACACAGGTAGTATATAAGGTCCCCCCAGAACCTACAACCTAAAGTTTAAAAGATCAAAAAACTCCAAGAAAAAGGAAGAATGATCACTGCCCAAGGCAGTCATTCAATCAAAATTAGATCTCAGAATCAAACCAAGCCTGCTACATGTGGGTTTCAATGCTGATCGAAATTGTGGAATTTAAGGAATTAGACTACAGTATCAGACGACACATTACTGTCTTCTGCGTCACAGTTCTGCGAGGAGTTTCTTAAAGCATAACAAGATAACACAATAAAACTGGCCAAAACAAATTCAACTAGTAGAAACTTAAAATCAGAAAAGTTTCTCTGAACGTTAAGAAAAGAAACTGCCCTGAATTCTCAACTTCCAATCTAATGGCTCTGATTTGCCATTCAAAGAGGCTGTTCTTAATATATGGTGCATATAGCCATCATAATGACACCCAACTGTGTGTAAAGTTATAGACAATTTATTACTGAGAGAAAAAGATTCTTGCCTTTTGCTCATTAGTTTTGATTAATGGCAGTTCGATGATAACTTTACTACCAAATATTCTTAAGTGAAGATGTTAGTATGAATGGTACATGAATATGCAGTGGGAATCTGCAAGGAGCTGAATGAGATGTACCTGCACTTTGCACTGAACCAGAGATTCTCTTCCACTGTCAAATTTCCATGCACAACGTCATCTTGTGGCACAAAACCAACAATTTTCTTATATGAGTGGATTGATTCATTCTTTCCATTTATAAGAATTAAACCACTTGTTTTGCATCCTATTGCCTTTCCCGCCACAGCAGAGAGAAATGTTGTTTTTCCAGCCCCAGAAGGACCCATGACGGCAGTAATGCGGCCAGGCTTTATTTCCCCAGTAACACACCTCAATAAATGCTTGTTTTTGGCTTTCAAGGTAAGAGTCAGGTTTTTGAAAGAAATCTCAAGTAGAGGCCTTTTCCTAATTTCGGTATTAGTAGCTAGTTTTACTATTCCTGAGAAGGTAAGTTTCTCATTTTCTTTCTGCTGTGCTCTTTCTTTCTCAAGTTGAGAATATGCATACCTAAAAATTTGGCTATGAGTTTGTTTTTCCTTCGGCACAGGTATGTTCATATTCTTATCTTCTTTTGCAACACTGAAACCTTGACACCCATCAGGGTCATCTTCAATTTCTTTCATTATCCGCAAGAGGTCGCTGGGTTCTGTTTTCTTCTCTACTGATGTCACTCCTGAAGACAGAAATGAAACCGAGCCTGAAGTACTAGGATGCTGTATTGGATCATCATCTGATTTGACTTGATCCAAAATCTTAAGTTTCTCAGGATGTGTAAAATCTTTTTTACGAGAAAAAGTGCGTGATAGATGGGCTTGCAAGCCACTCGCATGCTTCTTAGTAGCATCTTTTGCTGTTTTCCACTTCTGGCGTGCTGTTGCTGTCTCCCTTGCACTTCTGGCTGCTGCTTCTCTGGATTTGGCCAGCCTCCTTTCCCTAGTGGTTAGAACTTGGTCAGAACAGTTGTAAATGATGAGTAGCAGAGTACTTAAAGCAGCCTGCATAAGTAATTGAAAGGCGTCAGTTTAAACTAACATGATTTTTTTTGGCTGATATTAACCATGATTTCATTAGGAGCTAAAAGCACACTTCTTGTTGAGTATATGAAACAGGAAGTCAAAAGAATGCAAAGCTGTATCAAGAAATATTGTTAAAAGATATCAGGGAATATCACATTAAGATTAGCACCATTTTTTGAAAGAAAAATCAATGATGTTGAGCCATGGAGTTCAAAATCAGTTATCAAGTTTTCAGTTCAGAAGTAAAGTGGGCAACTTACCAAAAGCATAATTCCGTATGCTTGCATGTTTTGTTTCGCAGAGTTTGGATTGCATGAAGACAACTTGAAGCAGCCTGCAGGATAATTGGTAAAGAGTTAAATGCACTTGGCAGCCGGCAGGACAGAAAAAAATAACTTTAAGAATACAGGAATAAGGACATAATCATCAAATATTAGCATATATACAAATACCAAAATTCACCTCTAAGCTACTGAGACCACAACACTATGTGCACTACAGCATATGCATGTATGCCTCTATGACCATATATTATATTAAACTAAAATAATTTTGGGCAATCAAAAGCAGAAGATAGAGAACTTACTTTTCTCAGCTGTAGAACCCATCCTGCAGTAATTTCTGCCATTCCATTAAAATTTTTTTATAGCATTAGATAGGTAAGTATAGAGGCAGCAAGACGCAACTTTATTATTTTAAAAAAGAGTATAACATGATTAAGAAAACAAAAAACAGAAAGTTTACTGTACTATCTTGTCGAAGCATGATGGAACAAACAGTACATGGTTGCAACCCGCAAAAAGTTATATAAGGTTGCTACATAATCAAGAATAAGGGAAATTTTTTATACCCACTACTGCAAGTAATTCTTCTGGTGGTAGTTGGACAAAATGATCCTGCTGAACAGAATAACTCACTGCTACTACCAACATCAGCCCAAATATTTGCTCCTCCACAAGTATGATTTGGTTGCCCAGGAGGTAGTTGATATAGATATCTGCAGAAACATATATCTGTGTATGATTTGCATGCATGCACGACAATTAAAATTATAAATTAAGTGATACTAGGCCCAGATATCAACTTACGGTTCACAAACACCAGTGGTTTTGTTGAGCTTTGCAAGGGGACAATAAGAACCTAGTGGGCACGCTTCAAGAACATGATATCCAATAGCAACAACCAGAAGAAAAATTAGAAACATCTTTTACCAAGTTCAAGAACATATTACACTTCAAAGAAGAGAACTGGTTGACCGTTGAAAGTTCATCCTAAGGGCAGAAATTTACATGCAATCTCCTATTCAATAACTTACAATCAAAAAATTTTCATGGTAATTTTTTTGAAAGGATACTTAGCTTTTCAAGGTAATTGAAGCCCTCAAAGATAAATTAGCTTTTTAGTTTCTCAGTCATAACCTACTGCCATTTAGCAGGGACTAGGAGATAACATGTAAAGGATTATCTGATACTTACGTATCATGCATGTAATACCATGAGGACAGAAGAAACCCTCACAACAAGCCTGGCAGTTCAGAGTTCTTGCAGGGATGACCTTTGCATCATTAATATTAACCTGCTGATTTGAATTAACAGTACAAGCCCATCCTGGTTCACAACCAGAAACCCAGGAAGTTAAATTACAGTTCTTATTAGGTTTCAAGTAATTTTCACTTCCTGGACTTTCAAAGAAACTATTCAGGTAAAATTTCATTTCTGCTGCTGTACACACGCGCCGAGTAATGTCTCCTGGTGAGCAATGAAGATAACCACAAAAGTATGAGAAGATAGGAATTATAACTAAAAGTAGATTGAGAGCATTCAGCAAGGAAAAACTGCATGTGTTACTCGGATTTTTGGTGATCAATTTTCTAGGCCCTCCTTGCACTCATGGTCCTTTATGCTTAACCATAAACTCGCCAAAGTAGAACCAGGCTGAGGAGCACACTAGTGCCACAAATAGTAACTTACTTATTGCTAACCAGAATCAATTGAGGGTCATATAAATTTATTCTGATTACAAATCAGATGAGCGTGAACCATCAATTTCCTTCTCTGACATCTCTGGTAGCTATGGAAGATTGTGTGAACCATTAGAGTAATACGATAGTTACGTTGAACTTGGTATACAATACCGAAATTTAAAATGTGAGATCTAGCAACCCCACATCATTCCAAACCCTAAAATTCTATTTACCTCCATCTAGTCAACCATACAAGGTGTGGTTGTCTTGTATCTCTGAGATTTCTACCACTACATCAGTAGTCTTTCAGAGTTTCACACCAGTGCAGTTTTGGGCTAAGAAATGAAACCTAAATTGGTTGGAGATAAAACACTATTAAGCTAAACAGAAGGACGCAAAAATTATTGAGCATTGATTAATATCTTGTTGATTTCTCTCGAAATGAAAAGGTCGGTTTGACTTTTTCTCTCATATAGGTTGCGTGATAATCAGCAGACTAGATACTAAGAGAACAAAAATCTCCGGAAAAAGGAAGAAGATCTCTGCTCTTCCTGCATTTTCTCAGCAATCAAAAGAGCAGCATTATCTTTATTTCTTTCTACTTATTAATTAGTAATTATACCCTTAGTCTTTCGGATGCAAGAAGACAAGAAGTCCAAGTTGGATGAGAATTCAAATGCTCGGTCCCAATCAGCATCCCTGAACCAACAAAGTAAACTTCAAAACCAACTCGATTAAACTGTAAGACTCAAGCATGTGTAAACATATATCATTAGATACGACGTTCTAACATTTTATAAATTAAATTAAAGGGAATCGTTGATTATGTAGCCAAGAATTTGGAAATAAAAAAACAAAAAACAAAACGTTGAAACTAGAACACATAAATATATAAACTACATTCTCTACCAGCTTAAGCTTTGGTTGCAACTATGTGATCAAACCATTGTATTGGCAATAACTCAATTCAACCGAGCTAATTCAACTAAATTTGACTTTGACTTTGCAAACCCTAATTAAAAAAAATAAAAAAACATATATTCAAATTCCTGATTTAGTTTCGCGACACGTATATTCTGAGCAACCGAGCATAGCGCAAAGCAAAAAAGAATCACTGACCAATCCTTAATACAGAAGCTGGACTGGTTGCCGACATCCTTCTGAATAACAGTGCTCAGATTGGAAAGCTGACCGTAGACAACCTGTGTGACAAGCGCAAGAGTATCAGGGTTGTCAAATTGGTTAGTACCGTCAGTCGCATCTTGGCACCGGACCAACGGCACCAAACACAGAATTACAACGGCTAAACTGAGAGTTGTCGACGAGGTAAATGTTTTGAGCTTCTTCTCTAAGGTCATTGGGCAATGGAAGATGATGGAGGTAATGAAACAAGGACTACTGAGATTATCAAAGGGAAACGGAGTCTGCAGAATGTGATCGGTGCCGGTGGAGATCCAGGGACGAGCTGAACTGGGGTCAGGCCTGCTTGGTCTGGTTCATCCGTGGCTGGGGATCTTTGTGCTGGGATTTCAGAGGTCAAAATGTTGATGGAAGTATAGAGGCGGAATGAGGCAACGAGGGAGAGAGAGAGAGAGAGAGAGAGAGAGAGAGAGAGAGAGAGAGAGGTGAGGCGAGAATGGTGGGACCAAGCAGGGGAATCACGTTCTAACGACTAGGCTTTGCTGGTTTGCCGGCGGCCTTCAGACAAGTTCGGTATGGTTGTCCTTGTAACCAGAAACGTATTCGAGTATTTAAATGGTGATCGTGCAGCCGTGCTTGCAGCTGCAAATGAATGTCTTGTAATAAGAAACTCCGTAAAATGTGGAAATTTAACTCAAATTATGGAGAGCTTGTCTTTTACTTTCGTCTCTGCTCCGGAGCTCTTGAGATTGACCAAACAAGTCGGGCTTAGGACATTGTTTGGATTATCCGGTTAAGTTTCTAATCATATTAATTTCCTGTTTTATATTTTATTATCTGAATGCGATTTTTATCGAAGATAGTAGAATTATAATTAGAGTTATTCATCATTTTTTTATTATCATTTTTGCATCAAGTAATTGATTTATAAATAAAATAAAATAAAAATAATCTTTAATTATTTAATATTATGCGATAAGATGGGCAAAAAAAATAATAAGTAATGCTGCTTGTCAGTTTTATTGTTTTGATAAAGTATAGAAATATTTGAGTGCATTTTTCTATGAAAATTAGGGTATAAATATCATAGAGTTGTAAGATTACTATCATAATTTAGAATACCGTATCATACTCATCAGTATTTCAAAAATATATTGTACTGATCACTTGACTGATTAAAAAAAATCATATTTTATTTTATTTCATATTTCGGTCATGATCCAGATTTTACATTTTAGCATATTCCTTTTATTTTTTAAAGTAGATTTGCTTTTTTCTCTTTTTTGTATATATAAAAGATATATTTATTTGTATAGATCACAGAATAAATAATAATTTTATCTTTTTTGTAGTTTATGCATGTACATATAATTAATTTGTCCATATATAGATTATTCTTAAATAATATATGAAATAATATCGATATCAAAATATTTGTTCTAATGTTTTGATTAGTATGGCCTTTGACACAATATTCAAAACATTAAATTCACTTTAGTCCTTCCATATAATACAAATTGCTTAGATAATCATTGTATTTTAATGATGTTAAGGCAAATTATGAGAATAACTACTAATTGAATGTGCTTATGTGCTTGCACAAATGGCAAAAGTCAAGCACAAATATTTCATAAATTGGACATTAGGTAATACCATTAAATTATAATTACGATTTTTTTAATGAATTTTCAAAAGAAAATAAGAGCACTTATATAGACACAATATAGTAATTTGACATTCATAAATAGTCTTTAATATAGAAAAATGCTATATATAAGTCATTATTAGTCATATATCTCATATTGATGTATTTTTGTTGTTGTCAGGTCTATTATTTGAATATCTTTCTTTATTTTTTTTCAACTTTTACTGAACCCATCTCTCCCTCTCTTCAACCCCTCTCTCACTCTCTTTCTCTTCTCAAGCTCCCTCGCCGTACCTCCTTTCTCTCATCATCAAGTTATTTATTCTCTAGCTCTCTCTCATTGAATACCTTCTGTCTCGCCAAGGTCTTTCTTTAACATCTCTTTCTCATTGAATCCCCTTTATCTCACCAAGGTCTCTCTTTCTTAACATTTCTCTCATCGAATCCCCTCTGTCTCACCAAAGTCTCTCTTTCTCTCATTGAATCTATTAAGAGCTTTCGAGTAAACGATAGTACGGTACGATGTCGTTTGAATCTAGAAGAGATATGGTGTCGTTTGGAGCTGTGTTGCATTTTGATTCTTAATGTTGAATACTGAAGATGGTGTCGTTTAGCATACTCAAAATGGCTTATTGCAATTCGAATTTAGAGACCACACGTTTGCATTACCTGTGAATAATAATAGTTTGTTATAGATTCTTTTTTCGTAATTTTTGACATCCATATTATAAGGGTGGAAGAATTAATACGTTGGCTATCTTTTGGCAACTTTTAGACTAAATTGTCTTTCCTTTTCTGAAGGTAAGGAGTTCTCGAAGATCCCTAGGTTATCTTTGAGTAATTTCAATATTTTCATCTATTTTATCAATCTCTTATTAGCGATTACATCATTTTTCCATAATAGAATCCATCATTTTCACTAAAAATTATCTAGCACTATAATAATTGGTATCCAAAACCCTTCGATTCTAAATGGCTGTGAATCCTAGCTATACATAGCAACTAAATTTGCTGTTAATAGATAAAATTTTAGAAAAAGTGTTGAAGATGAAGGAATTAGTTGACCGATTGGAGGAAGGTAATCAGAGACTACAGCATATTCTACTGGAAAGGTCAAACGAAGAAGACGACTAGGATGATGAAATCGACGAAGAAATATCAGAAGTTGAAATTGATCGAATGGAAGTTACTAATAGGAAGAGATTGCTGGTGGTTTTTGAACTGAGAAAAAGAGTCTCTAAGCTCTCTATTGTTGTCGGGGGGCTCAGGTGCTTCAGAGTGCTCGATGAACCGATCTTCAGGACAATCCAATGCTCTTCTCGTGCCAAAAAATTCTTCAACGACACCCTTTTTGGTTCCTACCTGCAACAACTTGCAAATCGAAGGGGTATGCAATTTCTCTCCCATTTTTTGCTAGTTGTAATGCTACTAAGAGTTGTTTGTGAGCCTTTTGATAGGGAAATGAGACCTCTAATGTAGTTCTTACTTATATTTTCTCAAAGATTCGAAGTGGATGTAGAGATGTGTTTGAGAAAGTGAACCATAGCTATGTGGGTTATTGGAATGTTCTTCATGATCTAAAGGTTTTTTGTAAAATTACTAGAGTAATTGTGGATGGTTTTTCATGGGGTGCAGTTGATGATGTGTGGAATGAAGCTTAGTGGTCTAAACTGTGACCATTTGAAGTATAAGAATTTCTTTGCTCACTATCTGTTTGGTTATTTGCTTATTAAAGTGGTTTTTAAACCTTTTGATAGAGGAAGAGGTGGACATCATGTTGGGTCTTGGAACGTATTTAATATTGGAGTTGCAATGGAACTTAAGGTGAGTAGCTGCGGAGTGCTATTTAGCGCGTCAGTCATAAGTTTTGGTGTGTTTTTTTGACTTTTTATAAAAAAAAAAAAATATAAATTAGATTTGAGTAGTTTATCAAATGGGGGTCATTTTTGAATTAATATTACAGCTATGAGTTGCGAGACAAGGAGGTTGGAGTTTAGAATTTTCGTTCTTCCAATTACGGATTGATCTTACTTATGTTGGTCAAGAGCACATGCAAGATATTGCTGAATTTGAATCAACTAAAGATAATGCGCTTCAGGTCGTTAACTACATGACTCTAGAGGAGTTGTTTCAAATGCTTGAGAGAAGGAGAATTATTAGATATGGATTGTTTGTGGGCACTTGCAGTAAGACTGTAAGAAGGAGAATCAGCTAATTTTGAATATGAAAATGAATGAAGATCAGGATTTTTGTAGTTATTTCAACAAGTATGGTTTTGTTAAAATTTTGGAGGTGTTTGATTAGGATTAGAAGAACAATAGTCATGCTACAGAGCTTCAACATGTAGTAAAAAATCTTGGAGAAAATATAATCGATGAAAAAGTCAAGGAGATGATACGCGGAACAGATATGGACAACGATAGTCGAGAAAACTATGCTGAATTTAAAGAGGGTTATTCCATTATTTTCCATGACGAGTGAAATGTTGAGTGCTCCAGTTGGACAAATTGATGAAATTATTGCTTTACCCCACTCAAATGATTTTCTAAAAGTAGTATGGAAGATGTTCAAATAATTGCACTCATGCTCTGAACCTCAAGGACAATATTTTTTTTAAGAAGAGGAGATTGTTAGGAGTTTTAGAGGAGACGACAGTACGGTACGATGCCGTTTGAAGCTATAAGAGATATGGTGTCGTTTGAGGCTGTATTGCTAAAGCTGTGTTGCATTTTGATTCTTAATGTTAAATTCTAAAGACAGTGTTATTTGGCATACTCAAAAAGGGCCGATTGCAATTCGAATTCAGGGACCACACATTTGTATTACCTCTGAAGAATAATAATTTGCTATTAGATTCATTTTCTATAATTTCTGACATCCATATTATAAGGGTGAAGGAATTAGTACGTTGGCTATCTTTTGACAAATTTTAGATTGAATTGTCTTTCCTTTTCTAGAGATCAGGGGCCTTTGAAGATCCATTAGTTATTTTTAAATTATTTCAATAATTTCATCTATTTTCTCAATCTCTTACTATCGATTACATCATTTTTTCATAATAGAATCCATTATTTTCATTACAAATTATCCAACACCATGAGAATCTTTTATCTCTCTCATTAAACGCTCTCTCTTACAAAGTCCTCTCTTTACTCTCTATTTCTCAACGGTCTCGGATTGGTTTGTTTTTTAACTTTTTTTTTTCATTAAATTTTTCCACACACAATACATTGAGAATCTGAAGTGAGTTTTTGTGTTTTTATATTTAATTAATGAACCAATTTTGCCACATCAGATGTGTGGTGTAAGATTTTTAAGCCAACTGATGAGAAGATTTATTGTTTAATATAATAAAGTTAATGTTATCTCTATTTTTGATAGTTGAAACTTGAAACTATTTAAGCATATGTTTGGATAATGTGATGATATGATAATTTTGTGAATAGTAATAAAAATTTGAGTTAAGATGTTTGATTAAATTTTGAAAAATGAGAAATAAAAAATTAAATATAAAAAGAAAATATTTATTATTTTATATGTTTTATTTAAAAGTTGGAAAAAGGAGTGATGGTGATATAATGATAGCCACTATTGGTTTGAAAAAGATGTGATGGTGATATGGTCCCGTTTGTATTCGGAGATGAGCTCAACTCATCTCAACTTATCTTTATTTTATTATTATATTTTTATAATTTTTTATATAAAACATAAATTTCTATACATCTTTTTCAATTCTCAATATACTTTTTTCAATTTCCAATACACATTTTTCAATTCCCAATATACTTTTTTCAAATCCTAAAATAATAATAATATTAAAAAATAAACTAAACTCATCTCAACTCAACTCATCTCATCTCATTTCATCTTTGAATTCAAGCAGGGCCAATAATGATAGCCACTATTGGTCCTATATCTCATATATGTGTTTTTTTGTTTTTGTTTTTATTGTCAGACCCATTATTCGAATCTCTTTCAAATTCTTATTTATTAAAAAAAATAATGATTAAATAAAAAACTTGAAATTTGAAATTAAAAAGTAGTTTACATTTAAGCGATATCTAGAAAGTAAGTTTTGAAATATTATGAGATGAGATTATCTCTATTCTCAAACATGACTTAGATGAAGAAAAAAAAAAAAAAATAGAAGGTAAAGACTATAATCTCAACCGTACTATACAAATTTCTTATCAATTGATATGTGCGTGATTTTGCGTAATAAACAATGCAAGCTCTCAACAATATTCATATTATCTATTATTATTATTATTATTATTATTATTTTCACAATTTTACAGTAGAAAAGATCTACCTTATAATTTATTTTTGTTTAGTCTGTATTCGTACTTTGTATTTAGTTTCAGGCTCAATTTGCTTATAGAGATGATGTCGAAAATTCAAAATATATATCAAATTTATTATTATATATTTTTAATTTTTTTTATAAAATATAATAAAAAATTCAACTTTTTCAAATTTTAAAAAATAAATTTTAAATTATAAAATAAAGTAATATTATAAATATATTATTATTTTTTTAATATTTATTCTATTTTATCTTATTTTACCTTATTTTATTTTTAAAAACAAATAAGTTTTAATAATACTACTTGGCCAAATAAAAAAATAAAAAAAATATAAGGGTGCTACACCGAATACGGGAGCCACCGAACTATTATTATTATTTTTTTTTTCTAGTTTTTCCACTGTATAATAAATAATCGAGTAATCACTGGACACGTAAAGAGTCAAAGACTAGACACCGTTGGACACGTAAACAGTGCCCCTGGGGTTGTCAACTTCCGACTGCGGTTTATGAGGACGACCCGAATGAAATGATCAAGTTCTTAAAATATTTACAACATTCAACGAGGCTCGGTCTCCGCGGTTTACATATTGCTCCATGTCTTTCTCCGAAAGAAAGCCATCCATCTTCTCACTCGGTTTTCCTTTTCACACCATAAACTCGAATCATTCACACGCCCCCGACCCCTCCACTTTCTGGGTCTACGATTCCATACTCTTTATTTATTCTTTTGTCTCTTTTCTTTTCCTTTTTTGTCTAATGGGGTTTTTGGTTGGTGAGCTAAATTCCAGCTGCGTAGTATTGACTTGCCGTGGATCGTGGAGTGCTCGTCGTGTCCCTGGATACGCTCATATCTCTTTCTCGGTCTCCGGGTTTCGCTCGGAATCTCCTAGAATAAAGTTCTTTGATTGTTGTAAAATTGTTCCTTCACCTCTGTCTATTTGATTTGTATTAGAGGTAAGTCTTCCTATACTTCTTATCAATTTTTCCTTTGTTTTATGTGTTTTAGCCTGCTGAATTTCTGAAACTGATGTTTTATAATGGAACTCCCCGGATTCATTCCCCGGTTCTGAGTATTCAAGTGAGAAAGTTGTAGGGTAGCAATGAAAGTTGTTAAGTTACCATAGGGTGACGATGTGAATATATTTAGCTGTTTGACAATGGTGGAGATTGCAAAGAAACGGTGGATGACTTTTCTGAGCTCAGTCCTAACTCTGAGTTAAGGGGATTTCTTGAAGGGCAGGAGGAAACTCAAAAGAGATGAGCTATATATTCCAAGTATCACACTTCTCAAGTCAGAAATGCTTTGGCCACGAATGAATTTCACAAACGTATAGTCACAAACTGAGATGACTTGGTGTGATACATTAGATTCTAAAATTATTTTTATTGTAAATTAGACCTAACGTATCATATGAAGTCATACCAATTTTGTGAGTATAGTTTTGTGAAATCTCTCTGTAGCTATGGCACTTCTCAAGTCTATAACTGTCTTTGCTTGTTGGGAAGAGACTTGAACTCTATTGTTGGCAGATTTGGTTCTTGCTTTTTAATAATGTTTTTGTCGAAGACAATTAACTTACCTATTTCGTGGTGAATTTATGGGGATATTTAAGCAAAATAAATTTGACAATTGTCTATTCTAATATGTGAAAGGAAAATTTAAGGTGCACTTTTGTATTTCTTAAACATTCATGGGTCTTGTAAATCCAAGTCAAATTTGTGTAGCTGGGCCTAGCCTATTTTTTTTTTTAATGAAATCTCTATGCTTGCTTATAAAAAAAAATGAATCCAAGTCTATTAATAAAATGGTGCCTTGGCTACTTACTTGCATCAGCCTTTTTTTTTTCCCCATCATGACACAGTTGTTGGATATGCAGAGAAATCATTTTTGAGAAGCCATGAAGTGTTTTCCTTTCCCCAATAGAGAGAACAATGATGAACCAGGGACTATAAAGTCTATCTCTGTTCGGTCCACCTCCACGTCTATGTCCACAGACCAGGATACGAGGAGATCTGGTTCTGAATTCAATTCTCATAATGTCTCAGAATTAAGCACTGCATCCTCTGTCAAGTCATTCGCAATCATGTCTCAAAGACAAAGTAATCTCAGAGAATTCGCATTCTCAGAGATGAAGACGGCCACAAAGAATTTCAGCCGCTCTGTCATGATTGGAGAGGGTGGGTTTGGTGGTGTATATAGGGGTGTGATCCGGAGCACGGATGATCCTCATAAAAAGATAGATGTTGCTGTTAAGCAACTAAGTAGAAGAGGATTGCAGGCAAGTTTTAGTGGACGTTTTAGGTTATTCTTCCTCTTCAGTACTCGAGTTATAATATGCTTCTAGTGTATTTGATTATGCAATAACCTAAAAATTATCTTAACCCTCTTATTGGTGAAGTTTATCTGTCTTTGCGGCATTTCAAAATATTTAACGTCTTAAGAAGTACAATTTTTTGCTATCATATCTTGCTGACAGGGCCATAGAGAGTGGGTGACAGAAGTAAATGTTTTAGGGGTTGTTCGACATCCAAATCTTGTTAAATTATTGGGCCACTGTGCTGAGGATGATGAAAGAGGGATCCAGAGGCTGCTGGTATACGAATACATGCCCAACAAGAGTGTGCAAGATCACTTATCAAGCCGATTTCAGACACCTCTTTCGTGGGCCACAAGAATGAGAATAGCCCAGGATGCTGCTCGCGGCTTAGCATACCTCCACGAAGGAATGGATTTTCAGGTCTTTTGTATTCTGTCAAGTCTAAGCTTTAGTAGAACTATTTCCTTTTAATTCTAAGATAATCTATTGTGCATCAAAGCTGCTAGTCCGAAAAAAAAAAATTGTCCTATTTGTTGCTGCTCTATGAACATTTTTTGTTGATGCAGATCATCTTTAGGGATTTCAAGTCTTCAAATATTCTTTTGGATGATCAATGGAATGCAAAATTATCGGATTTCGGATTAGCCAGGCTGGGGCCTTCAGATGGATTAAGTCATGTCTCAACTGCGGTATGTCTACCACACTTGTACTAGCTTGTCTCACACTTAGCGTCTTACAATTATTTTCATTAATTAAGGGATTTATACCATGTTCGGAAGATGTCTCGTTTATACTTATCAAAAGAAGGTGACTCTTTATGGTTGAACTTATATACAAATTCGAGTAAACTATCTTCTAACTTTTCCAATGATAATGACCTTTTTCATCTAAAGTATCTATCTTCTTTCTAACTTTGAAAGCCTTGTTATGTTGATCATTTTAGTAGATGTACTTGACAAGATAAGCTGTGCATAATGTTTTAGATTCTGACTTTGTATTTATGTTTTTTTTTTTACTTGCATGTCTATATTCTTCTTGTTGTTGGGACCATTATCGTCTCATGCATTCTATGTATGTTAATACTAGTTCACGCAAATAGAGGAACTGACTTTCCTGATATTCGTATAGGTTGTAGGAACAATTGGATATGCGGCTCCTGAATATATTCAAACTGGGCATCTTACATCAAAAATCGATGTCTGGAGCTATGGTGTTTTCCTTTATGAACTCATCACTGGCAGGCGGCCTTTTGATCGGAACCGCCCCAAGAACGAGCAAAAACTGTTGGAATGGGTCAGGCCACACCTCTCTAATATGAAAAAATTTGTGCTGATTTTGGACCCCAAACTCGAAGGAAAGTATTCGCTCAAGTCTGCTCAAAAGTTAGCTGCTTTAGCCAACCGCTGCCTGGTGCGGCAGGCTAAATCACGCCCCAAAATGAGTGAAATCTTGGAGATGGTGAACGGAATTATGGAGACAACAGATGTTGGAGTCCCTCAACAACCCATAATGAGTTTAGCTGCAGAAGAAGACTCCATAGAATCCAAAAGAGAACGTTTAAAGAGAATTTTTTTGGATCCACTTACAGGAGAAAATAGTTGTTTGAATTGTGGAACATGGAGACCTAAGGTTGTCATGTTTAACATGCTTGGTAGAAATGAATGACCTGAGAAGTACTACCTTTTGTTTTTTTTGGGGGGGGGGGAGTTGTAATGGGCTGGGCCCTCTCTCCATCCCACCCAGCTCCTTCACGAGGAGAGTGGATACGTGAGTCAGGCTCAAGGCTGCCTTAATGCATTATGTATTGTGCAGCACTGGATTGGATAAGCATAGCTGAGTCATGAGTGCATGCATAAACATAGATGGTGCTCTCTACTTGCTCATTGTTGGCCTCAAAACTTATTATTATTTTTTGTGAATAATGTTACGTATAATTATAGAGACACAAGTGCCATACATTGAAAAAGAATGGAAGTTATTATTAAAAAATTATATATATTTACATAAGTTATGTATTTATTCAATTTTTTTAAAATAATTATACTGCACTTCTGCATTCACGAATATACCTATTCCATATCCATAATCCATCCATCCATCAGGATAAAAATCCATTCATCCATCCATCAGGATAAGAAAGAGAAGGTAATTAAAAGATGACTACATGACATGAATTAGCATATGAAGAACTGAATTTGAAGGATTATTATGGTGAACTACAAACATTAAAAAGAAGGTAAAAAAGATGAAAGCCCATCATCAGTGTTTTCAAATTATATTTCCTTTTAATGATTGTTATTTTCTTAAAGCAGGACAAAGAGAGAAAGAAAAAAACAAAACACGAAAGGACACCATCCTAACCAAGCACATGGGGTCGATTGAGAGTTGAGTCATTACCAAAATAGTTAGTTCTCGTTGAGATATCTTAACCACGTACGTGCCACATCAGAAAGTGGCGGCTTCAATTTCCAACGGCGAGTTATACGACACATTACGTAACTAACTCAGAGCATCTTCTTTTGAGTCATCAATTTTTTTTTTAAATATGTACTTTTTACAAAAGGAGGAGAAGTCGCTTTTGACATTTGTAGAAGGAGGGTGCTGGAAAGAGAACAGGACAGGCACTAATACAAATTAACGGACGTCAATGTTTTTACCCACTCCCCCGACATATTCTTTCCGTTGCGAGTCCGTACTCATAGCTGCTTGATACTTATCGACGAGTGCAATTCACAACCGAGTGACACATTTATCATTTTTCTATTACTTTATTATTATTATTAGTATATTTATTTTTTTATTATTTTTTAAAAATACCCTTTTAACACTTTTAATTGTTAATTGTTTTAAAAAATATACATTTTTAATAGTTATTTTTTTAATCATTAAATAAAAAAATTTTAAAAATAAAAAAAATGATAAAAGAGTAATAAAAGAGTAAGCTATCATTACTCTTCACAACCCCCCCCTCTCTCTCTCTCTCTCTCTCATGATTCTTAGCATCGCTCGCTTTCACAATCATCCCTTGGGCTGTCCTCAATCCATTCTTTGATTCTCAGAGGTACGTTTCATTCTTTCTCCCTCTCTCTCTATGTGATATGTATTTTCTCTTTCTTTTTATAATTTTCTTGGGTCTTTTTGAAATTAAAACATCGGGAAATTTGAGAAAGGTGAAGTTTGTTGGTTTAGGGTTTTGCGATTCTTGTCATTCATGGGCGAAGTTTGAGTTTTACTGTGGAACGAGTTCCTTGTCCTCGTATTTTTATTTATTTATTTTCGGAATTATTGAGTTTGGAGCTCATAAAGGGCATAGGGTGCATAACAGATTGAACTACTCCTATCATGATGTGAATTTAATTCCGACATTTTAGACATTTTGGGATTTTTTTGGCGTACTAATAACTTTGAAATTTTAATTAGATAAGGTACGTCTGTGATCCTTGTTTTGAATTACTGTAAAACTCTTATCAGTTTTATGTTGCAATAGAAAACTTCATCCATATGATTGAAAGTTGTCCGCATATTTTACTTTTTAAAAGTTATTTATATTTCCCAGTAGTCTCTTTAAAAAAAATATTTATGGGTAAAATTTAAAATTACTTATAAAAAATGATAAAATGAAATGATAATTTACATTTTATTGTATCTGTGACTTTCTCACCACCCTCGGTGTCTTTTAGGTCGATTGAAATTGGAGATTTTATTGATAGTGGTTTGTGCTTACTTGTCAATGATCTCTTTGGCATCTCTTTTTATTTTTTATTTATTTTTTATAAGTATGATCTCTTTGGCATCTCCTTACGAGAATATGGTGAAGAGTTAGGATATTATTTCAATACTCAATTGGAAATGATATTGGTTATTTTTTCTTGTGCCTCTGAAGTGGGTTATGCATATATGTATTTTAGTTGCAATGTGATTATGGCTTATTAAATTTTTTTTTTTGATAAGTATGGCTTATTTAATTGTCTCACACAATTATTGGAATTGTTTTGGGCTTAGAGATAAAGCAAGGTAGTTGCAAGGGTTGACAGCTCCTTTTGGGTCTAATATGCGCAAATGAAAACATACGAGCTAGAGCCTGATGTTGCTCGGTGGGGTCTCCATCAACTAGATATTGGCACCCTTACAAATAGCGGCTATTGTAGTACCATTACTCGATATGACCAAGATTCGAGTCAAGTTGAGTATGTCAGAGAAGGTTTTTCTGAGAATGCTAATGTGGAGAATGATGAGGCTATAGCACGTGCTCTTCAAGAAGAATTTACACGAATCGAATCTTTTGAAGTTTCTGGATTATCTAATGTTGTGGAAGAGCATTTGCAAGCATCTGTTCTTGCACAGGATTTGCTTGGTCCTTCAGAAAGACATCACAGTTCTGGTGAAGATAACTTCGCCGTTGCCATTCTGATTAATTTTCATTTTTGGTACGATTTCGTGCTTTTCTTATTATACTAGATCGCCAACAATATGCAGGGCATGAAAATGATAAGAAAGCAGCAGATAATCCTGGCAGAAAGATGGAGGATGCAGATCCCAGCATAAACATAATGGAAAAGGCTGATGATCATGGGGCAACTGAAAATGATGTAGCGGCTGAAATTGAAATTTTCGGCTCATGCTCTAGCCCACGAGAACAATCATCAAATGTCGAGGACCTGTTGCATACATCGCACATAACATATGAGTTTGCTCTGGATGGCGGTTATTGTAGTACCATTACTCGATATGACCAAGAGTTGGGTCAAGTTGAGTATGTCAGAGAAGGTTTTTCTGAGAATGCTAATGTGGAGAATGATGAGGCTATAGCTCGTGCTCTTCAAGAAGAATTTACACGAATCGATTCTTTTGAAGTTTATAGATTATCTAATGCTGTGGAAGATCATTTGCAAGCATCTGTTCTTGCACAGGATTGGCTTGGTCCTTCAGAAAGACGTCACAGTTCTGTTGAAGATAACTTAGCCGTTGCCATTCTGATAAATTTTCATTTTTGGTATGATTTCATGCTTTTCTTATTATACTAGTTTGCTGACAATATGCAGGGCATGAAAATGATAAGAAAGCAGCAGATAATCCTGGCAGAAAGATGGAGGATGCAGGTCCCAGCATAAACATAATGGAAAAGGCTGATGATCATGGGGCAACTGAAAATGATGTAGCGGCTGAAATTGAAATTTTTGGCTCATGCTCTAGCCCACGAGAACAATCATCAAATGTCGAGGACCTGTTGCATACATCGCACATAACATATGAGTTTGCTCTGGATGGCGGTTATTGTAGTACCATTACACGATATGACCAAGAGTTGGGTCAAGTTGAGTATGTCAGAGAAGGTTTTTCTGAGAATGCTAATGTGGAGAATGATGAGGCTATAGCACGTGCTCTTCAAGAAGAATTTACACAAATCGATTCTTTTGAAGATTCTTTTGAAGTTTCTAGATTATCTAATGCTGTGGAAGATCATTTGCAAGCATCTGTTCTTGCACAGGATTGGCTTGGTCCTTCAGAAAGACATCACAGTTCTGTTGAAGATAACTTAGCCGTTGCCATTCTGATAAATTTTCATTTTTGGTATGATTTCATGCTTTTCTTATTATACTAGTTTGCTGACAATATGCAGGGCATGAAAATGATAAGAAAGCAGCAGATAATCCTGACAGAAAGATGGAGGATGCAGGTCCCAGCATAAACATAATGGAAAAGGCTGATGATCATGGGGCAACTGAAAATGATGTAGCGGCTGAAATTGAAATTTTCGGCTCATGCTCTAGCCCACGAGAACAATCATCAAATGTCGAGGACCTGTTGCATACGTTGGACATAAAAGATGAGTTTGCTCTGGATGGTGAAGTAGGCAAAAGATTTAATCAGATGGTTCCTGTTCCTGTAAGTAATTTTTTTTTTCAAGTTTTAGTTATAGTAGTTGAAGAAGTTGTGCTGGTAACATGCATTTTCATTTGTTGGGCCCCGATTCTGCAATGTATTACAACTTAGAGAGAATTGATGAGCTCAAGGACTAAGGCCTCATTTGGGAACCCATCTCATCTCATCTCATCTTATTTCCTTGCCAAACATCACTCATACACAAGCACTTTTCAATTTCAAATCTTCAGCTTTTTCATCTAATCAATACCTATCATTACAACTTTCCCAAACTTCCAAACAAAACACAAAAAGTAATTCAATTTTTTCAAATTTCAGAACAAAAATTATTTTAAAAAATTACATTCTAACAATACTCTTAACTTTATAATATTTTTTATTTGACTTTTTCTCTTTCATTTTCCAAAATTCAATAAAATATCTTAACTTAAACCATTTCACTATTATTTATAGATTTCTCGTCTCATCTCATTTCCCAAACAAGGCCTAAGAAATATGAGAGACATCTTGACGTTTTTAGCAGTGTTGTGACGTTTTGAAAAAATATGAGAGAATATCTTTTTTGGAAATATGAAAGTTATGGCATATTGTGTTTCACCTATGTTGAAGCCATTGCCATTGTAAAGCCCGCCCAAGATAACAAGGTCCTATAGAAAAAGCTCTTTAGTCCCTCTAAAGATTTCTCACAATCTTCAAAGTTCCTTGCGTTTCTCTCTCCTCAGATGCACCAACAAATACAAATTGGAACCATACGCAAAAAGTTGACACTTGAGAGTTACCCTTGAGTCCTCTCCAACTAGTTAGGAAATCCACCACTCGAAGCGGCATCACCCACGAGAGGCCAAGCCTTGTGAAAAAATCATCCCACATATACCTAGCTACCTTGCAATGAAGGAAAAGATGATCTACTAATTCCCTATATTTTTTGCACATACTACACCAGTTTAGCACAATAATATGGCATTTCCTCAAATTATCTGTACTTAGAATTTTGTCCAAGGCTGCTGTCCACACAAAAAAAGCCGCTCTCAAAGGAGCTTTCAACTGCCAAATACTCTTCTACGGGAACCTAAGGACTCCAGGGCTAGAAAGGACTCGATAAAACGAGCTAACAGAGAAGATACATTTCTTATAGTGTTTCCATTGCAGCATATCCCCAGTGCCAACCGGAAAAATAAACGAGTACAAAGTCGCAAAGAAATCTAGAAAAGTCTCAATCTCCCAGTCTTGAGCATCCCTCCCAAAATCTATATTCCAATGAGGAGTGCCATTAGAGAGGACCACTAGATCTGCTATAGCTCCATCCTTATCTCTTCCTAAATCAAAAATAGTGGGAAAAAAGTCTTTGAGGCTATTGTGACCACCACACCAACTATCATGCCAAAATCTGATATGTGAACCATCCCTTATCACAAGTTGTTCATGAACTCTGAAAATCTCCCAATGCCTCCTTATAAACTTCCACAAACCCACTCCATGTGTGCCTTGCACCTCATTCGAGCACCAACCTCCCCAAGACACACCATATTTTGAGTCTATAACGGAGTTCCAAAGCGCCTCCCTTTCGTTTTGGTACCTCCACAACCATTTACCCAACAAAGCCTGATTGAATTTTACCAAGTGTCGAATCCCCAAACCTCCCCCCGTTATTAGAGTGCACACTGTTGGCCAATTAACCAAGTGAAATTTGAACTCATCCCCCAAGCCACTCCACAAGAAATCTCTTTGTAACTTTTCAATACGCTTAGCTACCTTGGAGGGAAGCAGGAACAAAGACAAAAAGTATGTGGTTAGGTTAGAGAGAGTTCTTTTAATCAAAGTCAGCTTTCCACCTTTAGATAAATATAACCTCTTTTAAGTGACTAATCTACGCTCTACCTTTTCGATCACCCTGTTCCAGATCCGTTCAGATTTAAAAGCACCACCCAATGGTAAACCAAGGTAAATGAGGGGTAAAGAGGATACCTGACAACCCAATAAAGTAGACAATAACTCTGTTTCCTGAACCATCCCCACAGGCACTAGTGTAGACTTGGAAAGATTAATTCTCAGCCCTGATACAACTTCAAAGCAAAGAAGCAACCCCCTCAAAGCCTGAATTTGTCCAGGGTAAGTGTCGCGAAAGATAAGAGTGTCATCAGCAAATTGAAGGTGAGATATAGAAAGATCACCATTCCCTCCGGAAAACCATGGAGTAACCCCACATCTACCACACGATCGATCATCTTGCTTAGGACTTCCATAATAAATAAAAAGAGAGCAGAGATAAGGGATCTACCTATCTCAGACCACGGGAGGATTCAAAGAAACCCACTCGCGAACCGTTTACCAAAGATGGAGAAACGAACTGAAGAGATGCAAAACTCTATTCATTTCTGCCATTTCTTCCCAAAGCCACATCTTGAAAGGAAGTCTAAAAGGAATCGCCAATTGACATGGTCGTAAGCTTTCTCCATGTCTAACTTACAAATCAAACCAGGTTCCCTAGATTTAAGGCGTCCATCCAGTATTTCATTTGCAATAAGGACTGTATCTAAAATCTGTCTGCCTTTTACAAATACATTTTGGGGCTTCGAGATAACCTGTTCAATCACCGAGCTCAATATGTTTGCAAGTAGCTTAGAGATGATCTTGTACACTCCATTCGGAAGACTAATGCTAAAAGTGTGCCTCCCATTAAGGGAATGTCCATGAGTTCATGTTTTGCAATGAAATCAGAAAACTCCCTCATGGCTGGAGAAATATGAGAAACCCTTGACCTCTCACTCAAGAAGCGAGTGATATTAAAGTCACTCCCGATACAGCTTGGTAACTCCCACTAAGTTAGAAAACCAGCCAACTCATTCCACAAAAGACTTCTTTCCATGTCTAAGTTTGGCCCATAAACTCCAGCAAAGGCCCACTTGAATCCATCCTCCAAATTCACAAAAGAACAAGCGACAGTGTATTCACCCACACTCTCCTCCACCCTTTCAACCACCCTTGTGTCAAACATAATTAAGACACCCCCAGCAACTCCTCTTGTCGGCAGGTAAGACCACCTGACATGTTGTCCTCTCCATAAACTACGAAATAGCTGCCTAGTAATAATTTCTAGCTTGGTTTCCTATAAACAAATTATATCCCCCTTCCATTGTCTCAGTAAGTTCCTCACCTGGAGCCGCTTGTTAAGAACATGCAGCCCCCTAACATTCCATGAAATTATTTTTGGCTTCATGGACCAACCGATTTACTTTTCCCTTTAATACTCTCCCGACTAGAACTCTTGTCACCTCCATCATTAACTATATCCCAAGTAAGTCTCTTGAGTTCTCGATCTTTCTTCTTCACGGAAAGGATAGAATATTCGGATTTGGACTGTGTATGTGCGGCCTCAGCAGCGGTGGGAAGTGCAAAAAATTCAGCTTCAAAACCTGAACAAGCAATTCCGACAATATTTTTGATGTCCCAAGCAGTCTTGACCACCCAATCTGATTCCTTTAACGAATTTAGGGGAATAGGGTCATTCTCTTTTTCTTTATAACTCTAAACTAAAACCAAAGCACCTTCCCCATAATCTAAAACAGAGTCCAGGCATGAAGACCCAACTGTACCCGTAAGAGGAAAACTAGAGTCTGAAGACCCAGAAATCCCCATAAGCCCAAGTTTCAGCTCTAAACGTGATGAGCCCACTGTACCCGTAGGAGGAGAAACAATGTTCGCATGCCCAAAAACCACCGACGGCGTGATGACTGTCACCGGCAGCGGGGATACGATGTCGGTAGCCTCCAGCGACGAGGTCTGTGCAGAAGACGACAACTTTGACTCAGATCCGGCGACACCGAGGCTTGAAACGGGCCTTATAAGCTCTGATATCCCCGTCTGCCTAGGTTCCAGCACACAAACCATCGACAGCATGATGACTGTCATTGGTGGCGAGGATACGACATCGGTAACCTCCGGCGACAAAGTTTGTGTAGAAGCCAACAGCTTAAGCTCAACTCCGACGACACTAGCGAGGCTTGAAACGGACCCTATGGACTCTGCTATCGCCGGAACGGCTACTGGCAAGGCTTCCACCGGCACGACCACCTCATAAGATGCCAACGATGACCTTGCAAGCCCACTCGACGATGGGCCTCCCCCCTGGCTCCCGACAACAGGCCTCTTCTTCCCTAGGTTCTCGGCGAGAAGCATGGGCCTGCTCACAGTCTCTTTGCCTTTGGTCTGACCCAGCAAAAGGCTCGAGTCCACTTGAAGTTGGGCCTCCCCTTCTACCCAACCCTCGACGCACCGTATCATTTCCTTCACATTAATTGCCAATTCTTCTAATTGACGTTGCATGTAAACCAGTTCCTTCAAAAAACTTTCCTTATTAGACCCAACAGAAAGTCTGCCAACGCCTTCGCCACCTAGGTCTCCTGCCGAAAGGACACCCTTCTCTGATTAAAGCACGTCTCTGTGAACTTCCAAAACTGCTTTGTACGTTATGTTACCAGGTATAAACCCTAAATTTGTAGGCTTCTCATTTCCTACCTCCAGCAACGCCGTTGCCAACCTTGCCCAACCCACACCATTCCTATCTCTAGGTATGAAAATGGACTTCTGTCGACCACCCCCACAAAACTCCACCAACGTCATGAAAGGGCCATTGAGGTTGAAGCACCTTTGAGAAGTGTAACCTTTACTTCCATCACGATGAGCAGAGTAGTCCTCCTTACCCCCAGCGTTGTTGCCTTCTTCTAGAGCTTTCGAAAGCCATCTTGAACTGGCTAAACTCATCTTTAGAGTTTTTACAACTCTCCGCCCTTTCTCTGTGACAAGCACTGCATTCCCATCTCGCTTGACCTCGAACACCTTCGACTCAGACACGACCCTCTTCATAATGAACAACAAATATAACAAAAAGTTAAGCCATTGTTGTAGCTTCAGAAGGAGTCCATCTTTTTCGCATGTGAACAGAGAGAAAATTTACCTTCTATGATAGATAGGTGTGGATCCTTTGTCAGCTAAAGTTGGTATTGTTATTAGCTATTGTTGTCTCTAGTAATACCTTGCAGTTATGCATTTCCCAATGTTATGAACTTAAGAGACATCTTTTGGCCTGTATTTTTCCAGTTTCGCACTTTATCTGATCAACTGTATCGTTCTCCTGAGCACCATGCTTTTGTAAGAGAACAGATCATTCGACAGGTTGGTTGCTTTTGAAGATGTTCTTATTTTGTGGTGCCAATCTTCAATTTATAGTAGCATGATAATTTCTGTATTGACATCATCAGCTTACGTCTGACCCAGAAATGTATGAGGGTTATGTCCCCATGGCCTACAAGGACTATTTGAAGAAAATGAGCAAGTATTATTCTATTCTATGCTTTCATGGTATTTCATTTGCGAAAAGCCTTATGAGTATGATTCTCATGCTTGTATGCCTTCTTTTTTCGGTTTATGAAATAGGACTGGTGAATGGGGTGACCATGTGACATTGCAAGCTGCTGCAGATTGGGTATAAGGAACTATTGGACTTTTTTGTTTCTCCCTTTGCTTTCTGCTAGCTTTGCCTTTCTGATATAAATAGCAATACTAAGAGTTTAATATTTGACCATTAACGTTCTTTTCTTGATCGCCTAAACTTTATAGATTTAATCAATTTATGATATCCTATGTAGATGGTAGTTCCTCCCTTTTCCTTTGTTTTTTTGTTTTTGTTTTTATCAATTCTTCCGTTTCCTTCAAATTGTAGACAAGGAATATGGCATAGGTCATTAAGGATGCTATAGCAGTTACTGTTAATAAAATTACAATTGGAAGTTGGGTTTTTTGAGTTTTCTCTTAGAAGGGAAGTTTATAACTCTTGAGATCAAAATTACAAACTTTAGCATTTATTTCTATTTTAATATGTTAATGAACTTGAATAGAAATATGTGCTGCAAGTGAAAATTATGTGTTGCTTTTTTTCACATTCTTTAAAATATCCAGTAAAACTTTCTTAGCCTGGATCCCTTTGTCAGTTCATTTAATTTGATTTTTCCTTCATGTGTTTTAGTGTTTTTTGCTTCTTGAATTTGTTAGCCTCTCATGAATATCTATAGTTTTTGTGTTAAAACCTATTCAGGTGATGAGTAATGAATGTTTTACCATATGTTATGTAGAGTATGGTACAATAAAATCAGAATTGTCACATAGAACATATTGTATAATGCATAGAACGAACTATATCAAATCACCCCCTTGTAGGGTTTATTGGCTTTCTATGATCTTCCACTCCCTCATACCCTAGTCGAACTTGCTGCTGGGCCTCCAACATCATTGCCTGAAGGAGTAGAGTACGAATTTCAGACATTACCTGTAAGAGCTATATTCTTTTCAGATTCTATGTCGCCATAATTGGGTCATGCTATAAGCCGACGGCTGGGTTTGATTTAGTGAATCATTTGATGAAATTAGGTTGATGCAAGAGCTGTAGCAGATGGAGATACTATGACTGTGTATGTCAATACGGCAGATCCCCGGGAGTCGTCGTGTGTGCCAAGTGATGTACAACTAGTGGCGGTCCACAGGTTACAAGCGTGCTCTGAGAGGAATTATGCAATGGCAGATGCACTTCAGAAGATAATTGTAGATGCTGGATATCGGTTAGTTGTAACTTGGGCTTTAGTTCGAAAGTTGGTGGATTTGGTTTCAAAATCACTCACAAGGAGACATGTTCTTTCACCTAATTGTTTCCTTCAACCAGGGTACTCAATATTCAGAATGAGGAGA
Organism: Platycarya strobilacea; assembly: GCA_036898215.1. Taxonomy (NCBI): domain Eukaryota; kingdom Viridiplantae; phylum Streptophyta; class Magnoliopsida; order Fagales; family Juglandaceae; genus Platycarya; species Platycarya strobilacea. The sequence goes on along the minus strand of CM072545.1, from coordinate 56,989,949 downwards.
TCCTGGCTCGTAAGTATCGAATTCGGCTAAGGTAAAAAACTTTGTGGCTCATAGCAATTGAGTAGCTAAACTTTTTACTTCATCTAGTTAATAAGTCATGAACAGGGGAATAGATGCACCTGAGGGTGAAATGCCATATGGGGAAGAAGCAAAGGAGGAGCTGACTAAGATTGTTCAGGGTAAGTGTTTGAGAGTCCTTGTGTATGGAGAAGATCGTTATGGCCGCTGCGTAGGCGATATATATTGCAACGGCAAATTTGTACAGGTACTTTTTTTTGCTCTCAACATTACACCTTTTTTCAATTAACTAAAGTTATCATCTTCTTGTTCCTCTTGTCCTACTCTCGAAAAGGAACTAATGCTTAAGAAAGGACTTGCATGGCATTACACAGCCTACGACAAACGCCCAAAACTTGAGAAAGTAAGAAATATCTTTTCCTCCATTATTGTAGTTCCAGTCTTAAGTTTCTATCCTAAAGCTCCATATTTGTGGTAACAGTGGGAAAAGCAAGCTCGAGCCGAACGCGTTGGGCTGTGGGCTTCATCAAATCCTGAGAAGCCGTGGGACTGGAGAAAGGACAGGCGCGAAGGGAGATGACATTCTTTTGATTGGAGTGTCCGCGTTTAACCATTCGATGCAAGTTAAAACTTGTTATTCATAATTCATATGGACTTAATCCAACACTAGGGGTTGCTGCTACCGATTTTCAAAAGTGTGTTTATTTTTTTGGTATGCACATGTGTTGGGTCCTATCAATGGCTTTTATAACTAAAATATTTGGATTATTCCCAAGTAAGAAGTATTGTGAATGGTTTTCGGTACTCGAATATTTGAATTTCAAAATCCAAGCACATCACAAAGGAAGATTGGGATTTGTAGGGTGAAAAAAACGTTATATCCTATGGTTCAAACAAATATTCAAGTAATCCATATATTGGTTGTTGATATAAGGTACAACATGAGAGGCTCTTTATTTAAGCTGTCTTGTCGATTTGTCCAATGCAAATGAATTCCAAGCACAACCATTCAAAATTGGCCCTCCCAACATTATGTCATAATTTTCGCACCGAGCCATTTAGTTAGTTAGGACTGACAGAATAAAGGGCAAAAATATCATCTCAATACAGTCGTCAACATCCTTAACAAGTTTGAGATTGCAACGAAAAATAAGGCAGGAGAGTGAAAATGCTTGAAAAATCAACCTGTAAAATCGTTTAAGAAGCTACATCGGCTTCAAACTTATCACAGCCCAAGATCCACAGCAAAAGAATGGCTATATATCATGTTGTCCAGATGACTAACACAATAAAGGGGGTGAATTGAGTTATATTATAAAAATTAATATTTATAAATCAAATACATAATATAAAATATAAACAGAATATAAAACAGTAAGAAATGTAAAGAGTAGGGTAAGAAAAAATAAACTCAGTATTTTTACGAGATTTAGCCCCACTGTCTACGTCCTCGTCTCAAGCTATCCCTTGAGGATCCCGAATTCACTAGTCAATCTCCTTTAGGCGAAAATAGAAACCTATTACACTTTTGAGCAGCACCGCTCCAAAGAATCCGTGTAGAACACTCTTTACACTTCCAATCACCTCACACTTGGTGATTTAACTATTCCCCGTATAGAACACCTTCTACACACACAAGGGTTATACGCACCTTCTTACAAATACAAGAGTTGATAGTGGGTAACTATCAAAGTACACTCCTCAATGAGTGAGATGGAAACAATACAGCGTAATCTATATCTCTCTAAAAAAGAATAAGAATTAAAGTTCAAAATTTTAGAAAAGAGAGAATGAGAGTTTTAAAAAAATGATCTAAAACTTAACAATAGATGTTTAAGTTCTTGTTGTTGTGTGATTTTTGTAAAATATAAGTGAGCTATTTATAGGCAAGTGAGTCCTACTCAATCATCTTTCAAATTCAAAATTCAAATTTTGATGAAATCATTGCATATGTCATGCATATGTAAAATAAAATTTTTGAAAATAAAATTTTTAATGAGATCATTGCATTGTCATACACATGCAAAATATAATTTTCCAAATTAAAATTTTTAATAATGTCATACATATATCATACTTATGTCATGCATAAAAAAATGCAATTTAATGTTTTATAAGAAAATATTAATTTTTGAGCCTTAATCCAATTTTATCAAAAGATGTACAAAAATAATTTATGAGTTTCATTTGTAAACTTGTTCTTTTACTTGATGTGCGCTTCGCTCTATTGCGTAGATAATTTGAACTCGAGACTTGAATTTATTTGTTATCATCAAAATCTACACTTAGATACAAAACTTAAAATCTTGGATTCAACAATTTTCCCTTTTTTGATGATGACAAATACATAGTAAAATTTTGAAACTTGCAGTAATGCTTAAGCCCTCCCTAAGAATATGCGTTAGTTTTTCCAGCAATAGATAAACATAATTCTAACATATATAACAGAGTTAAAAATCTAAATATTTACGTATAAAATTTCTCCCCCCTTTTAGCATCATTAAAAAGGAATCATAATTAGTTCAATAAGGCATCTTCTTACAATAACCAATAGACAAATAAAACGGTGCGTTAGTAGAGACTGTAGAGAATTCGGTGCGGAGCCACGCGTGTCCGACAAAACCTGCAAAGGTTGGCAATTCGGTGCGGAGCCATACGTGTCCGACAAAACCTACAAAGGTTGAAGGTCTAGCTCTGGCAATTCGGTGTGGAAGGAGATTCAAATTCGCTTGATGTTGTTGACAAATAAGATACGTAGAGATTTGAAAGCTTTCGGTTTCTGTTTAAATGACCATTTTCACCTACTGAATGCTAAAACAAATCTCACATTGCTCATTGATCAAGTATTTGTTTATCCAAAAAGATAGAATGACGGAGAAAATTTTTTCTAATAATCTTCTGGATTTGAATTAGGAACCGTCTCAACCAGTCATTTCATCTCCTGAGGTTGTCAATACCATGATAGAAGCAGAGATGTATTTTTCTAGTAGGACTAATTCTGAAATTGTTGCAGCATCAAGAATTCTCAGTGCTTAATATGCTACTTCTATTACGACCATATCTCGGAGATTACTAGCGAGGACAAATGAGATTGATCGACTTAACAATCAAATATCTGTTCTGCATCAAAAGCTTGCAAATAAAAGTAAAAAAAATAAGAGGTTAAAGCAAGAAAATAAAGATTTGACAGAATTAGCTCGTATTCTGAAATTTTGAATAGAGGAATCGGAACAAGTGAGAGTTCAAGCATAGATTCAACATCAGCAAATAATGGCAGCATTTCACGAGAGAAACATGGACAATTGTAATTAATCTCGCTGGCTTAGTTCGGTAACTTTTGACAATGTACATCCGGCATATCTTGTAAGCTTGACTAAATGAGATTTGAAGAGATGACAGTTTGTCTTCTACTTATTCTATCTTTATAAAAGCAATCATTAGTTTATCTAATCCGCATCAAATTTTCTTCTCATCTCTGTAGTTCATCTTCATTCTCACTCTACAAAATTTCAATGGCTCATCAATTTTCTTTCGGTACTTCTCGTGATCAAGATATGAGGTATTTTTCACCTCAAACTATTTCTGCATCTGTTGTAGGCGCCATGAAGCAACAAAACACTGATTTGGTTAATAAATCAGATCAAGATGCCATTTACGAGCTTGTGAGTCTCGGAACTCAATACTCATCGTCTATTGTCGCTTTTTCTACTCGATTGCTGTCCAAAATCTGCGAGATAGAGAAGTTTAATGAGAAGATCGATGTTCTTCAACGACTTGTTCAAGAGTCTAACAGAAAAATAGTAGACTTAAAGCAATAGAATAAGGATTTAAAATCCTTACTTGCCTTTTCATTTCGATTGCATAATCCTTTAGATAAGAATGGCATGATGATCTATGAGGAGCAAATGCATTTGAATGATGAGACTAAACGTCTCAAGTTTCTGTAGGTCATTTGTGATAATGGAATAAAAATATCTAGCAGATATTTATGGCATGCATCATTCCTATTTCTCTTCTAATCATGCATAGTCTATCTTCTGGTAGGGATTTTGTGAAAATGTCTGCTAATTGATCATGTGTACTAGTGAATTCTAATACAATATCGCCCTTCTGCACATGATCTCTAAGAAAATGATATCTAATTTCAATATGCTTGGTTCTAGAATATTGTATTGGATTCTTTGAAAGATTTATAGTACTAGTATTATTATATTTAATAGGAATATGATTGTACATAAGTTTAAAATCTTCAAATTATTGCTTCATGTAAAGAACTTGAGCACAACAACTACCTGCAGCAACATATTCTGCCTCAGCAGTAGATAATGCAACAGAATTTTGCTTTTTACTAAAGCATGAAACAAGTGCATGACCTAAAAAAATGATACATTCCACTAGTACTTTTTCGATTAACTTTGCAACCAGTATAATCCGCATCTAAATAACTAATAAGATCGAAAGAAGTGTGCTTAGGATACCATAATCATAGGTCAATTGTACCGGCAAGATATCTAAAAATACGCTTGATTGTAATCAAATGAGATTGCTTTGGAGATGATTGAAAACGTGCACATAAACATACATTGAATATAATATTAGGTCTATTAGCTGTCAAATATAATAAACTACCAATCATAATTCAATATACTTTTGAGTCAACTGGTTTACCGCTTTCATCTTTATCAAGTTTGGTGGTTGGATTAATTGGTGTTCCAATTACCTTCGCACCTTCTATCTCAAAGTTTTTGAGTAATTCTTTAATTTATTTTGACTGATTAATGAATGTTTTACTTTTTACTTGCTTGATTTGCAATCCAAGAAAGAAATTAAGTTCTCCCATCATACTCATTTCAAATTCTTCCTGCATGTTCTTAGCAAAATTTTAGCACATATTTTCATTAGTAGCACCAAATATTATATCATCAACATAAATTTGAACTAGAAGAATATCATGTTCATATTTGATAAAAAGAGTTGTATCGATCTTTCCTCTTGAAAAACTTTTTTCAATCAAGAAATCACTAAGTCTTTCATACCAAATTTTAGGAGTTTGTTTAAATCCATATAATACTTTTGCGAGTTTAAAAACATGATTAGGAGAAATATGATTTTCAAAACCTGGAGGTTACTCAACATATACCTCTTCATTTATAAAACCATTTAAGAAAACATTTTTAATATCTATTTGAAAAAATTTGAAATTTTTATAACATGCATATACAAGTAACATTCGAATAACTTCTAATCTTGCGATAGGTGCATATGTTTCATCATAATCGATTCTTTCCTCTTGATTGAAACATTGGGCTACAAGTCGAGTTTTGTTTCTAGTAATGATTCCAGACTTATCTTTCTTATTTCTAAAAACCCATTTTGTTTCAATAGCAGCATGATTTTTGGGTTTAGGAACAAGTGTCCATACATTATTTTTTTCAAATTGATTTAGCTCTTATTGCATAGTTAGAAACCATGATTTATCAATAAGTGTTTTATCAATATTTTTGGGTTTAATTTGAGATAAAAAAGTAGTGTGATTACAAATATTTTTAAGAGATGATCGAGTACTTACACCTCGTAAAGATTCTCCTATAATTTGTTCCACTGGATGATCTTTCACATATTTCCACTATTTGGTTGCATTTTGTACTAAGTCTTGATGATCTTTCCTGATATCTTCATGTTTGATTTTTTCCATTGTATTCTTTTTGTCGAGATTGAGACTATTTGTTTTATTTGTACTTTCTGATTCTTCATCAATAGATTTCTATTCCCACGATCTTCCATTTTGAATTGTCTTCAAATGTCACGTATCCTTCTTCTTTATGAGTGAGATCAATGAACTTAGTTTTATCTCCTGTCATGTATCTTGAGCATCCGCTATCTAAAAACCATCTTATTTTACTTACGGAAGACTTCATGTATACCTATAAAAATAATTAAAATAATTTTTCTTAGTACCCATGTTCTTTGGGTCCTTTATTTATTAGTATTAGAAGAAATAAGATTCTTTGGTATCCATATGGCCCTAATAGTCATTGTATATTTTCTTCTATTAGGACAAGTATGATAGTTATGATCATTTCTATTACAAAAATTACATATAACATGTAATATACTTGAAGAACTTGAGTGATTGTAATAATGTCTTTTTTTGACAAATCTATTTTTAGGAAAATAATTTTGAAAGTTTGGTTTTGATTTAATGGGTTTGTCAAAGAAATTTTTATAGGGTTTGAGTTTTTCTTTTGACATGTATCCCAAGCCTACCTTATCAAAAACACATCTTTGATTACCAAGAAGTTTTTCGAATTTTTTTTTTTTTTCCATTTGTGAAATTTTCAACAATTTTTTTTAAATCAGCTACTTTCTTTTTCAGTTCATTATTGTCATATTTTGAAACTATATTTTCTTTTCTTAAAACATTAATTTAATTTATTAAAGAAGATTTTTTTTTTCAAAGCGGTATACTTAATACCTAATTTTTTAAATTTCTCATATATTTCTTCCAAAACATTTTGCAACTCTTCATAAGAAGAATTTTCAATATTTTCAGAATTTGTTACCTCAAGATCATTTTTAACCATGAGATAAAGATTTTCATATTTTTCATTATTTGCGTTGCTGTCTGAACTATTTGAATCATCATCCCATGTAGCTTTCATTACTTTCTTATCTTTGTATCGATCTTTCTTTAGCAGGGGACAATCTGCTTTGATATGTCCAGATTTTTTACATTTATAACAAATTAATGAATCATTTTTACCTGTATTTTTGTTGGAAGATTTTTTGAAAGATTTTTTTGGAGGAGCTTAATTTTTCAAAAATCTCTTAAATCTTCTAGTGATCATTGCAATCTCTTCGTCATCGCTTTCTTCATCTTCATCGCTTTCACTTTCATGAGGAACGGCTTTGAATGCCAAGCTCTTCTTTTGCTTTCCTTCTTCTTCTCTTCTTTTCAATGTGTACTCATGGGTAATAAGTGACCTGATGAGTTCATTTACTTCGAGTTTTTTAAGATCTCTAATTTCAAGAATCGCCGTTACTTTTGATTCCCAACGTTTTGGCAAGGAGTTGAGAATTTTCCTTACTATCTTCAAGTTGGAATAAATTTTACCAAAAGATGTCAAACTATGTATAATATTAGTAGAACGAGTATACGTAGAAGAGATAGATTCATCATCATTCATTTTGAACATTTCTTATTCATGCGTAAGAATATAAATTTTTGATTTTTGGACTTGAGAAGTTCCTTTATAGGTTATTTCCAAGTTATCCTAAATTTCCTTTGCTGTCCTGCAAGTCATTATTCTGTTAAATTCATTACCATTGAGAGCATTATATAGAAAATTCATAGCCATTACATTCACAATATAAAGTCTATCGTCTTCGCGATCAAACTCTTACTCTTCCTTTTTGACCTTTACTCCATCAACAATTTTTGTTAGAATATAAGACCCATTTACAATACATTTCCAGATTTCACGACCTTTAGACTAAAGGAATATTCTCATTTTAGTTTTCTAGAAAGTATAATTGTCTCCACAAAATAGCGGAGGCTGACTACTAGATTGATCTTCAGCGAATGTAGCTGCAATGTTATCCATAGAATCTTAACTCAATTGATAATTATTCTTATAATAGAGCCTTTATTCTGATACTAATTGTTGCCCAGATGACTAACATAAGATGGAGGTGAATTGAGTTATATTATAAAAATTAATACTTATAAATCAAATACACAATATAAAATATAAACAGAATATATAACAGTAAGAAATATAAAGAGTAGGGTAAGAAAAAGTAAACTCTGTATATTTACGAGGTTCAGTCTCACTACCTACGTCCTCGCCTCAAGCTACTCCTTGAGGATCCTGAATTCACTAGTCAATCTTCTTTAGGTGAAAATAGAAACCTATTACACTTTTGAGCAGCACCGCTCCAAAGAATCCGTGTAAAACATCCTCTACACTTCCAATCACCTCACACTTGGTAATTTAACTATTCTCCGTGTAGAACACCTTCTACACATACAAGGGTTATACGCACCCTCTTATAAATACAAGAGTTGATAGTGTGTAAACTATCAAAATACACTCATCAATGAGTGAGATGGAAACAATACAGCGCAACCTATATTTTTCTCAAAAAGAATAAGAATTAAGGCTTAAAATTTTAGAAAAGTGAGAATGAGAGTTTTAAAAGAATGATATAAAACTTAACAATAGATGTGTAAGCTTTTGTTGTTGTATGATTTTTGTAAAACACAAATGAGCTATTTATAGGCAAATGAGTCTCGCTCAATCATCTTTTAAATTCAAAATTCAAATTTTGATGAAGTCATTGCATATGTCATTCAATTTTCAAAATTCAAATTTTTGAATAAAGTCATTGCATATGTCATGCATATGTAAAATATAATTTTTGAAAATAAAACTTTTAATGAGATCATTGCATATGTCATGCACATGCAAAATATAATTTTCCAAATTAAAACTTTTAATAATGTCATGCATATATCATGCTTATGTCATGCATAAAAAAATACAATTTAATGTTTTATAAGAAAATATTAATTTTTGAGTCTTAATCCAATTTTATCAAGAGATGTACAAAAATAATCTATGAGCTTCATTTGTAGACTTGTTCTTTTATATTTGATGTGCGCGTCGCTCCATTGCGTAGATAATTTAAACTCGAGATTTGAATTTATTTGTTATCATCAAAATCTATACGTAGATACGAAATTTGAAATTTTGGATTCAACATATTATATTATAGTGATTAGCAGATCATGCTGGTTAAAAAGCAGAACACTAATCATTTCTAAGATGGCTTGATTATTCAAGTTAAAAGTCATTAACTTTAGACGCTTCCTTTCTTTCCTTTTTCCTGATATTGAGAAAAAAGCCAACTATGTATAGAGCTGTTCATCCAACCCGTTTCAACTCGACCTGATTAGAAAGACATGTCGATTACCGCTTTCCGTTAATAAGGTTTTTTGGAAAACTAGATAATGCAAACGAGCCACGTCCCTAGAAAATCAAACGGATCTCTCATCCCTGAAAAAATCAAAAGAACCATGAAAGACTTGTAAAGAAGTGGAGATTCAAAGCCATCACACCTAGAAAAACAAGCGAATCATCGCCCCTGAAAAAGTTCAGTGAAGACGGAAACTTTCGTGTAGACTAATCTTACACATAGAAGCAGTATCGAGTCGTCTAATCGATACCAATTACACTCTTAGCAAGTCGGGCTTTTCGAGCCGAGTCGGGTCAGCAAAACGGATGGATTGGAAGCTCGACTTTTTTGAGCAGCCTTAATCATGTACCTTTCAAGAACCTCCTAGAACATTAACAGCGTAATCTGTTGCTACTAGGTATGTTTTCCTACGTGCATGAGCCGCTTCTATCTAATTATCTGATTGTAGCATGCTCTGCATATTTCCTCAAATTCTTTCGTTATTATCTTGAGATAGGAAGAAACAGCATGATAATTTATATTTCTTGCACATATTGTAACTCAAATAATTTTTACATCCCGCAGTCAGATCAAGAACCATGCAGAAAAATCATCAACAAGATTATGAAACAACAATAATATGCTTTATAATGCATAAAAAACTGAGTTTTGGCAACTTATAATGCATAAAGTGGGCAAAGGCCCAACAAAACACAATAACTAATGAGGTACGAGACAGCTGGCGATACATGAAGAATGCACCAAGAAGTGAGAATGGGGCAACTAAAAGAGGAGATACAAAGGGATAAAAATGAAGAAAAATTTTATTTCATTCGAATGGGATTTCATTGTTATTATTATTATTTTTTTACAAAATAATTAAAAAAATATATTTTTTAATAATGATATGGTTTTTTTTTAATTATTTAAAACTTTCAAAATATTGATTGAAAAGTAATAAAAAATAATAATAACAAAAAATTGCCCTTTCGAGACAAATTCAGTCTTATTGAGAGTTTCAGCAGTTTAACAATTCATGCATAACCGAAGATAATTATGATAGTTTCCCCTAAAAAATTTTCGCAAACAATATATCTTTTACCCCCACACACACGTATATCTTAAATATCGAACATAGAGATATGCGGTAAACAAGAACTTTTTTTGATGGATTAAGAATATGAAAAACTAGTCATAATTATAGTAGAAAATTAGACACACAGAAAAGAGAAGGAAGTCCACAAAGTGTTCTTCTTCTATATTATCTGATACTTATTCATCTGACCTTTCGAATTCTTCTCAACTTAAATAAATTTTACATGACCCGATTCTTGATCATTTTAATGCAAGAACGAAACACCTATTTCAAAAATTATATAGGTCATTGACAATTTTTATAATGTTTTTTTTTTAAATTTTATTTTTAAAGAGACAATTTTTATAATGCTTGAAAATAAGGAACAACAAAGTAAATAACTTACCTTTTCAGTTTCCCCTAGTGTTGAAGGTTATGGCTTTGAGCCTAATGCACATTTTAGAGAGGGGGTAGAACAAGTGTTAATAATAACAAATTACACCCATTATTTGATCACCAAATTTGGGCAACACTGAAAAACTTCAACAAATACAATCAACAGAAAATCACATTCCACCTTATTTTTCATCGCCCTTCGATTCGTCTGAATCTGAGTCACTTGCATTGTAACCTAAAGGAAACAAAATACTCATCAACTAAAGAAATCAAGGCTACAATAATAATCAGCCAGAGAGAGAATACAGAATACTTGGATGTTTGTTGCTTACATTCCAAACTAAAACCCGACATAGCCACTATAGTACATCTGGCCGACAAGGACCTGCTTTGCGCTATCTATTTGAATTGTATGAGAGGTAAGTCTTTCTGTTCTTATCAATTTATCCTTTGTTTTCTGTGTTTTAGCCTGTTGAATCTCTGAAACTGATTTTTTATAATTGAATTCCTCGGATTATGAGTATTCGAGTGAGAAAGTTGTAGGGTAGCAATGAAAGTTGTTAAGTTACCATAGGGTGACGATGTGAATATATTTTTGGTTATTTGACAATGGTGGAGATTGTAAAGATAAGATGGATTACCTTTCTGAGCTCAGCCCTAATCCTGTGTGAAGGGGATTTCTTGAAGGCCAGTAGGAAAACTCAAAAGAGATGAGCTATATATTCCAAGTATCACACTTCTCAAGTCAGAAATGCTTTGGCCACAAAGAAATTTCATAAAAAACAAATTAATATGATTTAATGTGATACATCAAATTCTAAAATCATTTTTATTGTAAATTAGATCTAACATATCAATTGAAGCAATTTCAGTTATGTGAGTTTAATTTTGTGAAATCTCTTAACTATAACACTTCTCAAGTCCATAACTATCTTCGCTTGTTGGGAAGAGAGTTGGACCCTATTGTTGGCATATTTGGTTCTTGCTTTTTAGTAATGTTTTTTGTCTAACTTACCTATTTTTGTGGTGAATTATGGGGATATTTAAGAAAAATTAATGACAATTGTCTATTCAAATATGTGAAAGGAAAATTTATGGGGCACTTTTGTATTTCATAAACATTCATGGGTCTTATGAATCTTGGTAGATATGTAAGATATCTTTTCTTTTCCATCCCCTGTCAAGTCATTTACAATCATGTCTCAAAGATAAAGTAATCTCAGAGAATTCACGTTCTCAGAGATGAAGATGGCCACAAAGAATTTCAACAATTCTGTCATGATTGGAGAAGGTGGGTTTGGTGGTGTATATAGGGGCGTGATCCGAAGCACAGATGATCCTCATAAAAAGATTGATGTCGCTAGGGGTGTTGAAGTGGGCCGGGTATTTTTCTGGCTCGGTCTAAAACCCGGATAATCGGATCCAAATTTCGATTCTCAACCCGAATTAACCCTGATCCGGTATCTGCTTTGTTTAAACCCATGCCCATGCGGTCTGGATCCAGTTTTAATAGCTTGGGTACTGGTTTTAAATTCAGTACCGGGTTTAATATAAGAATAAATCTATTCATCATCTTCTTTCTCATCATCCTCTCATCATTCTATGATGTGGCATTAGATGATAGGTTAATAAATAAAACATAATAAATAATCTCCAATCATCTAATACCATATCATAGGATGATGAGATGATGATGAGAAATGGGATGATGAGTAGCATTGCTCTTAATATAAATACTCATTGTTTTCTTCTCCACTCTAGAATTGATGCCCTAGTGCCCCCATTCTCTCTTTGCTCTCTCTCTCACTCCTCTGCGAGGTTCATCTGCTCTGTGTGTGTGTGTGTGTGTGTGTGCGTGTGTGTGTGTTGTGCGACTACCTATGCCTTCTCTCCGATTCCTTTCTCTCATTTGATGTCTCTCTCGCTCTGCAATGTTTAGCCCCTACTGAAATCTCTCAAGTCTTATCTTCTTCTCTCTCTACGAATCTCTCTCTGTCTCTCTACGAAGACTGATGCCCTACTCTACCTCCCCCCATTTTCTTTCTCTCATCTGCTTTCTCTCTCTCTCTCTCTCTCTCTCTCTTGCTCTGCTTTGCGTTTGCTGCATTAGCCCCTCTCGAAACCACTCGCTCATCTGCTCTATCTCTCTTGTAAGAAAAGAAACCAGAGAGCAACGATAATGGAGATGAGAAATTTCCTCTGTATTCACTATGTTTTCTGTACAGTAAAGGAATGAGGCCGTAGCCTATATACACGAAAAAGGAGTCTAACAAACTAACATAATTGATACTAAGCCTATCTCTTATTTACAGCTGTAAAAGGAATAAAAGAATAAAAAACTGACTTAAAATTTGGACAGTAAAGCAAATATCAGGCTGAGTTATTGTGAGATATAATAATCGACCAATAAGCCTCCTAAAAATGCTAGGATCAGAGATAGGATTGTCATACTCTTTGCTAAGCTTGAAATTTTGATTCAAAGAAATTTTGAGAGGTTTACAACCTAGTATACCCAAATCTGATAGGATGTCTAGGGTGTATTTTCTTTGACATAAATGAATCCCTTTAGAAGAAGGAGCTATTTCAATGCCTAAAAATATCTTAGGCAACCAAGATCTCTTATTTTGAACTTGAGATTGAGAAAAGTTCTAGGAGTGGAAATGGATTCATTTGAATTGCTAGCAACCAATATATCATCAACATAGACTAGTAGAGCAACATAAGATTCTCCCTCTTGTTTAGTAAACAAATTATAATCATATTTGGATTGAACAAATCCAAACTCAAGTAGGGAAGAAGTCAACTTCGAATGCCATTGCCTTGAAGTTTGTTTAAGGTCATAAATGCTTTTAAGCAATTTACAAACTTGGTGAGGGGCCCTTTTGTTATAAACGGGTGGTTTCTTCATATAAATCTCCTCCTTAAGGTCACCATTTAAGAAAGTATTGCTAACATTAAAATGACTCAAGAACCAGCCTTTAACAGTAGCAATACTAAGTAAAATTCTGACACTGACCAGCTTAGCAACAAGTGAAAAGGTGTCAACATAGTCTATGCCCTCAATTTGTGTATAAACTTTGGCTACTAGTCTAGCTTTTCAATCTTTCCAAAGTTCCATCAAAATTTAATTTCACCTTGTAAACATACTTACAATTAATGGTAGATTTCTCTTCAGGTAAATCAATGAGTGTTCAAATGTGATTGTTTTCCAAAGTTTCAATTTTAGCCTCCATAGCCTTACACCAAGCTGGATCCTTAATGGACAGAGTAGTAGTAAACAATCTAAAAGTAGGGGTCGATTTATGGTATGATAAACAATTAACCAATGAGAAGGATTTACCATTTGAGATAGGAGCACACTTGGAATCAGATTGTGGAGGAGGTTGATACATAGCATGTTGACAATGGAAGTCCTTAAGGTATTGACTCATTGAGGGGTAGACCTGAGCCGAGTTGATCTCCTGAGTGTTGGGTGAGGATGTAAATGGACAGAGGTCTGTGGAGGAGCAGATGAGGGGCAAAGGGAAGGGGGAGTATTGCTGGCATTGTTTTGTTGTGGCTGGGAGAATAGGTTCAGCAGAGGGTGGATTGAAGTTGGTGGAAAGGGAATTTGTTTGAGAATTAGGATAAACAAAATTAGGAGAAAAAACAGGTAAATGTGAATTAGGAGAAGATGAATGTGTGGTATTGTTTTTGTGAAAAGGAAATACAAATTCATGAAATATAACATCTCTTGAAATGAATATGGTATTGATTTTAATATCTAAAAGTTTATAGCCTTTAATCCCAAAAGGATAGCCAAGCAAAACACAAGTGCAACAACCTCTTGGTTGAAATTTATTTCTGCCTTGAGAGATAATGGCAGCAAAGCATAAGGATCCAAAAATTCTCTTATGAGCATAATGAGGTTTTTGTTGAAAAAGGAACTCATATGGAGTTTTATTGTTTAAAAGAGGGGTGAGAAGTCTATTGATAATGTAAGTTGCTGTTAAAACAACTTGGTTCCAGTAATTATTGGGGAAACCCGATTGAATTAGAAGGGCTCTTGTGACATTAAGCAAATGTTGGTGTTTCCTCTCAGCAATACCATTTTGTCGAGGGGTTTCCACACAACTTCTTTGATGAATTATACCATTTTTATTGAAGAATTCTTTCATTTGAAATTCAATACCATTGTCGCTTCTTAGGATTTTAATTTTCAAGTCAAATTGTGTTGCAACCAATTGATGAAAAGATTCAGTGCAATGGCGGGTTTCAGCTTTGGTTTTAAGTAAATAAAGCCATGTAGAACGTGAAAAGTTATCCGCAATGATTAAAAAGTATTTGGAACCATCATGTGCAATAGTTGGGGAAGGACCCCAAATATCACAATGGATGATTTCAAATATGCGAGATGAAGAATGAAGACTATGAGGAAAAGGTAATCTGTTGAATTTTGCTAAGGGGCACATAGTGCAACTGTTTTCATTAATTATAGAACTATGATGCTTTACATTAGGATCAAAAATTAACTTGAGTCTATGAAAAGATAAGTGACCTAGGCGACAATGTCATAGGTTGTGTCGAGAATGATGATGTGAAAGAGAGACGAGAGGTGTAGAACTGTGTGAGTGAGTGGAAAGAAAATTGGTAACGGCTGAGGGAGAAACATATCGACAGTGTAAGTGATACAACCCATGCTGAAGATCATCCGTCCCAATCGTTTTCCAAGAGTGCAGGTCTTCAATAAAACAGTAATAGTGAAAGAAGAGAAAACAACATGTATTAGACTTGGTCAATTTGGGTACTGAAATCAAATTAAAATTAAATGAAGGCACACAAAGAATTTCTCTGAGTGTGATTGAGTTGGTTAGACTGATGGTACCAACATGTGAGACATGAACCGAGCTTCCGTTGGAAAGTTTGACAGAACAATTTACTGATGAAGTTATGGAAGTAAACAGTGAGGTGCATAGTGAGGTGCTGCAGACCATGTGGTTTGGAGCACCTGTGTCAATTATCCAAGTGGAGGATGGTTGTAAAGAGGGGTGTGTGTGTGTTGAACAGCAATGAAAAATACTAGACATCTTTAAGTGGCGAGGAGAAAGAGCAGCAGGGTTAGAGTGCAGAACAGTAGCCGATATAGAATCCTTAGGCTTGAGTAAGGATAACAGTTGCTGATATTGAAGCTTTGTCAATCTCACCTTGGAATCACCATCACCATCACCATCCGAGTCATTAGCCATGGAGAGACTGGATTGGTTAGCATGTGAAACAATGGACTGCTTGTTGTGGAACTTGTGACCCGGTGGATAACCATTGAGCTTGTAGCATTTGTTAACACTGACCAGTCATATTACAATGTGTGCAAAGGGGTGGTTCAACATTTCCAAGTTTGAAATAGTTCTCCATAGTATGGTCGGTTATTTTGCAATGGTGACAATAGGGTTGATCCTTTTTGGGTTGATTTCTAGGAGAGAATTTGGGAGGATTATATGGTTTCTAGATGGCAAAGGCCATAGTGTCTGGTGAAGTTGAGTGGGAGGTTATTTGATGATATCTCTCTTGCTGTTGGACAAGAGCAAACACTTTGGAAACATGGGGAAAAAGATCTAAAAGCATAATCTGATCTCTGATGGGTGAATAAGAATCATTCAAACCCATTAGAAATTGGAGAACACAGTCCCATTGAGATTGGTCTAACAGAGTAGTCATAGGACCACAAATACAAACAGGGATGGGGTCATAAATCGCAAGTTCATCTCAAAGAGTTTTCAAATTGCTATAGTATACGCTTACCAAGTCACTTTCTTGGGAAAGAGACGTCAAAGCCTTCTTGAGTTGAAAGATCTATGGCCCATTGTGGTGACAAAATCTCTCTTGAAGATCCAGCCATATCTCGCAAGCATCATCGACAAAGATAATGCTGGATTTGAGAGAGGGACTAATTGAGTTTTGGATCCATAACACAACCATGTCATTGCAACGATCCCAGAGGTCAAGTAAAGGGTCATTTGGGTCTTTGGATTTTGGTAGAGAACCAGTGATAAACCTGAGTTTGTTCTTGGCTCGTAAAGCCCAACGCATAGCACGGGACTAGATTGCATAATTGTCCATTTTGAGTAGATCAGTGATGAGAGTAATTGCTGGACTGTCGCCATGATCTAATCAGAATGGATTAGTGGGATCGTGGAGGTTTAGATAAGGAGATGGGTTGTTTGTGGAAATGCCGAAGTTAGGGTTAGGGTTGGGTGAATTGGCTGGGGTTGTTGGTTCAGAATTGGCCATGGGTGTTGCTTCTCAATGACTCTAATACCATGTAAGAAAAGAGTTGAAAAAAAACCAGAGAGCAACAATAGTGGAGATGAAAAATTTCATCTGAATTCACTCTATTTTCTGTACAGTAAAGGAATGAGGTTGTAGCCTATATACATGAAAAATGAGCATAACAAACTAACAGAATTGATACTAAGAGTTTGTTTACGATTGCGTTTCAAGACTTAAAAAGTGTTTTTAAATAGTTAAAAGTACTTTAAAAAAAAATGACGTATTCAGTAATTTTATAAAAAATGATTTAGGCAGTTAGAAAAGCTAAAAATCAGCTTATTCAAAAAGCGTTAAATTAAAACTTTTATAAAAAAACTCATGCAGATAACTATATATTTTAAAAAACTATCGTAAGTAACTCCAAAAAGCGTTTTAGATATATGCATCACAAACGATAAATGACTTTTTAATTGTAGAGTTTATTACATTAAACTTTAGAGCATGTTTGAGATTGCGTTTCGAGACTTAAAAAGTATTTTTAAGCAGTTAAAAACACTTAAAAAATGACATGTTTGGATAACTTTATTAAAAGCGGTTTAGTCGATTAAAAAAGTTAAAAATATGTTTTTTCAAAAAGCACTAAATTTGAGTTTTTTTCAAAAAGCTAATGCAGATAACTATATATTTTTAAAAATTACCGTAACTAATTCTAAAAATACTTTAGACATATGGATTCCAAAAAGTAAATAACTTTTTAGTAGTAGAGCTTATTATATTAAATTTTAAGTTATAAGCCTTAAGCTAAAAGCAATATTTCCCACTGTAACTCCAAATATGCACTTAAGTTATAAGTTTTAAACTAAAAGCAATATTTTTCACCGTAATCCCAAACATGCACTAAGCCTCTCTCTTATTTACAGCTGTAAAAAGAATAAAAGAATTAAAAACAACAATGCTAATACAAACGACAGTGCTATACAAAAATAAATGATAAGACAAACGGCATGTAGCATTTATCCTTGATCTTCTAACACTGCTATCTACGTTGCCAAACATTGGAAGTACTTGAGCTTGGGATCCAAGAGATTAGAGAGTATTTCCGTTTGGGTATGTTTTCTTTCTTCCCTCTTTTTTGTTCTCTATTTGTTCATTTTGGATTTTTTCTATGAGAATGTTTGAATGTTTGAGAAGTATTTTTTATGGGTTAGACTTAGATTTGTTTAGTTGAACATTTTTCTAAACACTTTAAGATTGGGTTTGTTGTCATATACATAAAATAGAAAATAAATAACAAATATGTTTAGATCTGCTTCGATACAGAATAGAGCTTGAGATTATTCTCTGCCCAACCGTACTTGTGAAAATATATATCATATTTGCAATGTTTTAACCATGTTATTTTTCGTGTTTTTATTGTTTTCTGGGTGGTCATGTGATTTTGTTTTGTTTGTTCGTGTGGTCTGCATCATGCTTTAGTTTGCAGATTTTGGTCAGTTTTAAATTGTTCTACTGTAATGAGATTGCCCTGCTTCTTTATTTGATTGGACTCAACTTGTCATTGAATGGTATAAATAATGCAAAGTAGGTGGTTTTTTAATTGGGTAAGAGCCGAATCACCTAATATCTGCTTCTAGTTTGGGTTTTTGTTTCACTTTTGTGCAGATGGGTTTGATTGAGGTCATTTGACAAACATGTTCTCAAGAAAGTTTCTTGTGTTTTACATTATGGATTTGCATCCTCATGAAATTCCCTGTGTTTTGCATGTAGAAACTGAACAAGGGGTAGCTCATGAAATCCCTTAGCGTAAAGTAGAAATGTCACCAAAAAAGTATGCAAATAAGGTCTTAAAATGTTAGCCATGAAGCTCTTTATAAATGTAATATATTTCCATTTAGTAGCCTATGCTTTGTCGGGAATAAGTTACTTCTTGACCAAAAGACTGCAAATGGAAAACATTCATGAGGAAAAGCACAATCTTAATTGGAACGTGTTTTGTATGGGTCAAAATTTTGCTTCTTATTGATCTTATCTCTTTCAAAAGCCCTTCATGTTCTAGTTTAACTTTTGTTGGGTGAGTGTTGATTGCTAACTAAGATGTCCCTTCTCTTTTTCATAGATGTTTTTTAAAATGATTTGAGCATGTCCTACGTCTTCTTAATTTGAAAGTGAGATTTTGGTATTGCATGTTTGAATATTTGTTAAGAATGAGGTTATTACATTAGCTGATACTTTTTTTTCCCAAGGATCGGTGTTTGTGACTGCAGTATTTTTTTCTTGTCCATTGTTCAAGTTATCATTTTTCTTGTCCATTGTTTCAGCAATAAGACCAGCTCATGGGGGAGGAATATACCATTCAAATCAGTTCAGGCCAAAAGACAGATCACTTGAACTTGTTGCTTGCTACTTGAAGTTGCTACTTGTAGGAATTTTTATGTAATTCAATTATTGTAGTTTTATATTTGTAATGTAATATAGTTTTATACAGATGATCCTCATAAAAAGATTGATGTCGCTGCTAAGCAACTATGTAGAAGAGGATTGCAGGCAAAGTATGCTTCTAGTTTATTTGATTATCCAATAACCTAGTTAAGAGTGTTGCAGCAGGAAAATTAGAAACTTTCAGACATGTATTTTGCTTGTTTTTCATGGTAATGGTACGAACTTTTGGAACTAACGTATTAGCTTTAAGCCACAAACACTACAGGGTCTGCTTTTTGTAATATATTATCTTCACCCTTTGAAAAAAAAACTTCACCCTCTTATTGGAGAAGTTTAATAAGAAAAACTAAAAGGAAATGGTCTTATTATTGTTTTATCTGTTAAACGTCTGTCTTTGCAGCATTTCAAAATATTTAACGTTTTAAGAGGTACAATTTTTTGTTATAATATCTTGACGACAAGGCCATAGAGAGTGGGTGACAGAAGTAAATGTTTTAGGGGTTGTTCAACATCCAAATCTTGTTAAATTATTGGGCCAGTGTGCTGAGGATGATGAAAGAGGGATCCAGAGGCTGCTGGTATACGAATACATGCCCAACAAGAGTGTGCAAGATCACTTATCAAGCCGATTTCAGACACCTCTTTCGTGGGCCACAAGAATGAGAACAACAGCCCAGGATGCAGCTCGCGGCTTAGCATACCTCCACGAAGGAATGGATTTTCAGGTCTTTTGCATTCTCTCAAGTCTAAGCTTTAGTAGAACTATTTCCTTTTAATTATAAGATTATCTATTGTGCTGGGCCTTCTCTTCGTCCCACCCAGCTCCTTCACGAGGAGACTAGATACGTGAGTCAGGCACTAGGCTGCCTTTTCAGTTGATTTTGCAATTACTCTGCATTATGTATTGTGCAGCACTGGATTGGATAAACATAACTGAGTCATGAGTACATGTATAAACATAGATGGTGCTATCTACTTGCTCATTGTTGACCTCAAAACTTATTATTATTTTTCGTGAATAATGTTATCTATACTTATAGAGGCACAAGTGCCATACATTGAAAAAAAGGGAATTTATTACTAAAAATTTATTTCTTTTTATGGAAATTATGTATTTATTTCTTTTTAAAAAATATATATATATAATTGTACCGTACTTATGCATTCACGAATATACATAGTCCATATCCATAATCCATTCATCCATCCATCAAGATAAGAAGGAGAAGGTAATTGAAAGAAGACTACATGACATGAATTAGCATATGAAGAACAACTGAATTTGAAGGATTATTATTGCGAACTACAAACATTAAAAAGAAGGTAAAAAAGATGAAAGTCTATCATCAGTGTTTTCAAATTATTTCCTTTTAATGATTGTTATTTTCTTAAAGCAGGACAAAAGAGAAAAGAGAAAAAACACAAAAAAAAAAAAAACAAACTAAAAGGACACCATCCTAACCAGGCACATGGGTCCATCAGAGTTGAGTCTGAGTCATTACCAAGATCAGTTTAAGGACTCTTGAGTCATTACCAAAATCAGTTTAAGGGCTCATTTAAATTTAGAGATAAGTTCATATATTTATTTTTAAAATTTTAAAATTTATTATTATATATTTTAAAATTTATATTTTAATACAATTTTTTAAAATTTCAATTTAATTTTTTAAATTATAAAATAATAATAATATTTTATTTAATTTTTAAAATTTATCTCAATTGATATTATCATAACTCTAATTCAAACGGAACCTAATTAGATATCCTCCTCGTATCAGGTCAGAAAGTGACGGCTTCAATTTCCAACGGCGACTTATACTCCACATTACGTAACTAACTTATGGAAGGAGGAGATGCCGCTTTTGTAGAAAAAACAGGACAGGCACCAATACAGTAACGGACGTCAATGTTTTACTCACTCCTCCCGATATATATCCTTTCCGATTAAGAATCGTACCCATAGCTGCTTGATACTTATCGACGCGTGCAATTCACAACCCCCTCTCTCTCTCTCTCTCAAGATTCTTGGCATCGCTCGCTTTCACAATCATCCCTTGGGCTGTCCTCAAATCATTCTTGGATTCTCAGAGGTACGTTTCTGTGTTTTTGACAATTACGCAATGCAGTATTCATTCTTTCTGCCTCTCTCTCTCTCTCTCTCTCTATGTGATATGTATTCTCTTTCTTTTTATGATTTTCTTGGGTCTTTTTGAACTTAAACATCGGGAAATTTGAGAAAGGTGAAGTTTGTTGGTTTAGGGTTTTGCGATTCTTGTCATTCATGGGCGAAGTTTGAGTTTTACTATGGAACGAGTTCCTCGTCCTCGTATTTTTATTATTTATTTTCGGAATTCTTGAGTTTGGGGCTCATAAAGGGCACAGGGTGCATAACAGATTGAACTACTCCTATCATGATGTGAATTTAATACGGACATTTGAGACATTTTGGGATTTTTTGGCGTAATAATAACTTTGAAATTTCAATCAAATGAGGTACGTCTGTGATCCTTGTTTTGAATTACTGTAAAACTCTTATCAGTTTTATGTTGCAATAGAAAACTTCATCTATATGATTGAAAGTTGTCCGCATATTTTACTCTTTAAAAGTTATTTATATTTCCGAGTAGTCTCTTTAAAATATATATATATATATATATATATATGGGTAAAATTTAAAATTACTTGAAAAAATGATAAAATGAAATGATAATGTACATTTTATTGTATCTGTGACTTTCCCACCCTTGGTGTCCTTTAGGTCGAATGAACTTGGAGATTTTATTGATAGTGGTTTGTGCTTACTTGTCAATGATCTATTTGGCATGTCCTTACGAGAATATGGTGAAGAGGTAGTATATTATTTGAATACTCAATTGGATATGATATTGGTTATTTTTTCTTGCGCCTCTGAATTGGGTTATGCATATATTTATTTTAGATGCGATGTGATTATGGCTTATTTAATTGTCTCACCCAATTATTGGAATTGTTTTGGGCGTAGAGATAAAGCAAGGTAGTTGCAAGGGTCGAGAGCTCCTTTTGGGTCTAATATGCACAAATGAAAACATATGAGCTAGATCCTGATGTTACTCGGTGGGGTCTCCATCAACTAGATGTTTGCACCCTTACAAATAGCGGTTATTGTAGTACCATTACTCGATATGACCAAGATTTGAGTCAAGTTGAGTATGTCAGAGAAGGTTTTTCTGAGAATGCTAATGTGGAGAATGATGAGGCTGTAGCACGTGCTCTTCAAGAAGAATTTACACGAATTGATTCTTTTGAAGTTTCTGGATTATCTAATGCTGTGGAAGATCATTTGCAAGCATCTGTTCTTGCACAGGATTGGCTTGGTCCTTCAGAAAGACATTACAGTTCTGGTGAAGATAACTTCGCCATTGCCATTCTGATTAATTTTCATTTTTGGTACAATTTCATGCTTTTCTTATTATACTAGATCGCCAACAATATGCAGGGCATGAAAATGATAAGAAAGCAGCAGATAATCCTGGCAGAAAGATGGAGGATGGAGATCCCAGCATAAACATAATGGAAAAGGCTGATGATCATAGGGCAACTGAAAATGATGCAGCAGCTAAAATTGAAAATCTCGGCTCATGCTCTAGCCCACGAGAACAATTATCAAATGTCGAGGACCTGTTGCATACATTGGACATAACAGATGAGTTTTCTCTGGATGGTGAAGTAGGCAAAAGGTTTAATCAGATGGTTCCTGTTCCTGTAAGTAATTTTTTTTTTCAAGTTTTAGTTATAGTAGCTGAAGTAGTTGTGCTGGTAACATGCATTTTCATTTGTTGGGCCCCCATTCTGCAATGTATTACAACTTAGAGAGAATTAAAGAGCTCAAGGACTAAGGCCTTATTTGGGAACCCATCTCATCTCATCTTATTTCCTTGCCAAACATCACTCATACACAAGCACTTTTCAATTTCAGATCTTCAGTTTTTTCATCTAATCATTACCTATCATTACAACTTTCCCAAACTTCCAAACAAAACACAAAAAGTAATTCAACTTTTTCAAATTTCAGAACAAAAATTATTTAAAAAAATTACATTCTAACAATACTTTAACTTTATAATTTTTTTTATTTGACTTTTTCTCTCTCATTTCCCAAAATTCAATAAAACATCCTAACTCAAATCACTTCACTACTATTTACAGATTTCTCATCTCATCTCATTTCCCAAACAAGGCCTAAAAAATATGAGAGACGTCTTGATGTTTTGTGCATTGTTGTGACGTTTTGAAAAAATATGAGAGAATATCTTTTTTGGAGATATGAAAGTATGGCATATTGTGTTTCACCTATGTTGAAGCCAATGGCATTGTAAAGCATATTCCACAAATGATATAGGATATATTTTATTATTCTAGCATCAGAAGAATGGCAGTTCTGCTTTTACTGAAGGAGCAGCATTTTCTACTTTTTTAGGGATGCTGTAGGAATTTTCTTACTATTTTCAGGGGTGCTGTCTGGAATAGAATGCCTATAAACTTTTCAGATCTCTTATGAAGAACATTATCTCATATAGTAGCATAATTGGTCATTAATTCATTTGAAAAATACTTGGAGAGAGAGGAGTGCATGGAATTTTGAAGGGGGTGAATTACCACTCCCAGAGTTGAAGTTTATCCTACTTAAGTTTGTGGGGTATGAATGATTGGACAGCGGCTACAAGATGTTTCTCCTACTAAAGTTTGTGGGAGTTACTTGATCTTTTAAATTTTAGATCTTAGTTTTGCCCTCTGGGTTTTTTTTTTCTTTGTACCTTCCTTGTGCTATAGTTGTGTCCCTTTTTGTGCATTTAAAAAGAAATCTTTGCAACAAGCATAACATACATTTGAGCAGACATACTTTCCTAATGTCGCTGCTGTGGTGGCCTTTAGCATTTGAAAGACTGCAACTGAGGCTTTCCCTCATTTGGTTTTCCAGCATGTTCCTAAAACAAATGAGAAAATACCCTCTGTTGACGAAGAAATATCAGATCACCAAAGGCTGCTAGAGAGGTATTGTGCCCTTGCCCCTTAATATTGCCATGCTTAGTATGCTTGGTTATTGTGTGCTCGAGGTTATACATTTATAATGGTTCTTTTTAAATCATTTACCAAGTAATGGCTATTTCCATATATATGGTTTTTTTTCCCAAAGGAAATTTGAAATCTATAGAAGCAGCCATTACTTGGTAACTGATTGAAAGAAACCTTTGAATGATCCTTGAGCTGCTATCATGTTGCACAGTTGCCTGTTGGATTTCTGTTCTGATGGATATATGGGTGAGTGATTTTTATTTTATTTCTTTGTGTGGTTTTGTGGGACATGGTTTCTTGATATTAAGATAGGACAGGACTATGAAGTTCATTTTGACGAGCTTTGTTGAGAAAGTGATTACTAGATTGCTTAAAAAGAAAGCAATTACTGTGTTGTTTGGTATTTGAGCAGCGTTGTAATTTAGTATAGTGAGAAAAAGGAGGAATAGGGGGGATGGCTGGAGAATTAAAGATATCATTAAATCACTTGGTTCTACTTTGAATTAACCTTTCAATTTAACTTAGTAAGCAGCTGTTCATATAAAGCCTAAAGAATTGGATGCTATTGATATTGATTTATGGTTTCCCATGTTATGTGGCAAACACTATCAAGTTGATCTTATGTTATGTCCACACAGTTAAATAATATATTTGAAAAAGTTAATATTTGAATACGTTAACTAATTATTTTTGCATACATGATTTATTTTTTATATTTCTTTTAAAGGAATCCCCAATTTACATTGTGTCCATGTTCCTCTTGCGTTGACCCCATCTGCTTGGCTAGGCACAAGTGTTATTTGGTGGCCCTTGTGAAATTGCCTTTGAATGAAATTTATTTGTCAAGAAGTTGTTAGTACATTTTTATCCGTTATAGAAAATTTAGTGCCATATATTCCTTTTTGGATAGTTTTTACAAGTAGAAAGGTGTTGAAATTATTGGACATCTGGTGTTTAAAGATTTGGTCTTTTCAGACTGCAATTATATGAGCTGATTGAGCTTAAGGTTCAAGGAGATGGTAACTGTCAGGTTAGTTTTTTTTTCTCTTTACTATTTATCAAAAAAAAAAGTTTTTTTTTTCCTCTTTACCTTTCTGCTTAAGTACTTAACAGTTTCCATGTTGTGGACAGTAAAAAAAAGAGAGAGAGAGAGTGATAAAGTGGTGCAATTTTTCAAATGCTCTGCAGATTTTTTTTTTTGGGTAATCAGTTTTTATTGGCACAACGTAAGCAGACACTTTATAGTGCACGTTTTATGTCAGTTGCTGATCATATCTTTTATTCTCTTTCTGAGTCCATAACCTAAAAAGGCTATATATTGTAAAAGGAACTCAGCCTTATTTTTATGAAAATGCATAGTTAGGGTTCAGACTTCTTCAATTTCAAAGTGGGAAAGGGGTCCCAAATAAGCATCCAATGAAGGTAATAAACCTTTATTTGAGTTTTCTTCTGGGATTGAGGGTAATTCTGCTATTTAAATGTCTAATTGGAGCATATTATCAGTTCAGAAAAAAGAAAGAAAAGAATAAAAAAAAAAACCTTGTATGATAGATAGGTGTGGTTCCTTTGTCAGCTACAGTTGGTATCGTTATTAGCTATTGTTGTTTCTTGTACTACCTTGCAGTTATGCATTTCCCAACTTTATGAACTTAAGAGACATCTTTTGGTCTGTATTTTTCCAGTTTCGCGCTTTATCTGATCAACTGTATCGTTCTCCTGAGCACCATGCTTTTGTAAGAGAACAGATCATTCGACAGGTTGGTTGCATTTCAAGATGTTATTATTTTGTGATGTCAATCTTCAATTTTATAGTAGCACGATAATTTATGTATTGATGTCATCAGCTTATGTCTGACCCGGAAATGTATGAGGGTTATGTCCCCATGGCCTACAAGGACTATTTGAAGAATATGAGCAAGTATTGTTCTATTCTCTGCTTTCATGGTATTTCATTTGCTAAAAGCCTTATGAGTATAATTCTCATGTTTGTATGCCTTCTTTTTTGGATTTATGAAATAGGACTGGTGAATGGGGTGACCATGTGACATTGCAAGCTGCTGCAGATTGGGTATAAGGAACTATTGGATTTTTTCTGTTTCTCCCTTTACTTTCTGCTAGCTTTGCCTTTCTGATATAAAAAGCAATACTAAGAGTTTAATATTGACCATTAACCTTCTTTTCTTGATCGCCTAGACTTTATAGATTTAATCAATTTATGATATCCTACGTAGATGGTAGTTCCTCCTTTTTCCTTTTTTTTTTGTCAGTTCTTCCTTTTCCTTTAAATTGTAGACAAGGAATATAGCAGTTACCGTTAGTAAGATTACAATTGGAAGTTGGATCTATTGAGTTTTCTTTTAGAAGGGAAGTTTATAACTCTTGAGATCAAAATTACAAACTTTAGTATTTATCTCTATTTTAATATGTTAATGAACTTGAATAGAAATATGTGCTGCAAGTGGATATTATGTGTTGCTTTTTTTCACATTCTTTAAAATATCCAGTAAAACTTTCTCAGCCTGAATCCCTTTGTCAGTTCATTTAATTTGATTTTTCCTTCTTGTTTTAGTGTTTTTTGCTTCTGTTGTTAGCCTCTTATGAATATCAGTAGTTTTTGTGATAAAACCTATTTAGTTGATGAATAATGAATGTTTTACCGTACGTTATGCAGTATGGTGTCAAGATATTTGTGCTAACTTCATTTAAGGACACATGCTATATTGAGATCCTTCCACATGTCCAGAAGTCCAACCGAGGTAACTGTAATGCTTTTCATCAATGTTGTGGAGCGTGATGTTTTATAACCAATGGAGATCAAAACAGTGGAAATGTTTTAGATTATCATGCTGTCATAATAATCTATATCGCCCCCTTCTTATGTACCTTTTAAAATAGTGGGTATGTAAAAAGTTGAACAATCAATATCAACTTCACCATCTGACCATCTCTCTTGGATGCAAGGAGGTTTTTAAATTTTAGTCGATCCTTATGAAACTTTTACAGATCTTGTGATGGCTTGATTGACTTTGTTACTTGTTCTATACCTTCATTATGATTTTTTTCCCTTGTTTGGCTTGATCATTAAACTTCTTTAAGCTGGGTACCGAACTTGTTAAATTTCACCATTTAAACAACTAATAAGTTAGGTATTAATCATTTTTAGTAACTATGATAATCTGAATGGATAAAATTTTCATGCCCCTCTCTTTAACCCTGTGGTATTTTGACTTGTTTGGTTAGAGAATGTTTGTAAAATACTTTCTTATTTTTGGCTTGTGCAGTTATTTTCTTGAGCTTTTGGGCTGAGGTGCATTACAATTCAATATATCCGGAAGGAGGTAAATAGTTAACTTTTCATGATATACATCTGCTGGAATATAATACGAACGAAAAGGTGACACTTGAAGTTCATAGGATGATCTTGGAAATGATTTTTCTATCAAACCCGATACCAAAATGTTTATTCTTGCTTCTTGTTCCCAATAGTGTTTCCATACTAATTAGGGTGTAAATGGTCCGGTCTGAGAAAAATGTGGACCGGTTCTATTCGGTCCAAGAATTCTCCCACTTTGGACCGGATTGAACTCCTATTCGATCCATATCAGTCCGGTCCAGTTCGGTTTAGAGGCGGTCCAGTCTAATGTTTTGAATACCGTACTGGTACCGATACTAGTACCGGTTAAGTCACTAAAACGAAATATTTCGGTACCGGTACCGTTTCGTGTACCGTTTCGGAATAATTTATACATAAATAAATTATATATATAAATACAATTATAAATTATATTTCAAAATAATAGTTAATATATAAATAAATTATATAGATAAATATATATGTAATTAATTTAGTCTAAATTGAGATTAAAACATAGTAAAAAATTTTTAAAAAATTTTTAAAAAAAAATTAAAAAAAAACCTGGAATGTCGAAATCCGGTACGGTCATACTGGACATTTTTCGGCCGGTTTCGGCTGTACCGAAAAATCGGCCGAAACGAAATTTTATCTGTACCAGCCGATCGGCCGGTACAGAAAATTTTGGCCGTACCGGCCAGTACAGTACAGTATTTGAAACCCTGGTCCAGTCCAGTCTAGGAGCACCTGATATGATTTAATGGGCTAAAAAGTTTTATCCAAAATTCCGCAATGATGAAAAATAATTTTTAACCCAAATTTAATTATTATACTATTACATGAGTATATTATAAATGTATATGTTAGTATATAGTTATAAATTAGTAATAATATATTAAATAATAATAATACACTTATTACATTTACTTATAAGTTATTACTAATACTTTATATAGATATACTATAATTTAAATTTTAAACTACAACTAATCAACTATTATAAATTATAATATGTTAATATTATAAGAGTATATGTTATATATTAATATGTTATACTACCACTATTAATTTATATTAATATTAATATTATAATTTATATAGAATTATTTATATATACATATATATATATATATATAATTTGATGTGTATCCGGTCCGGTCTGGTCCGATCTAAGGGGAGAAATGTCCTGGACTGGGACCGGATCGGAAATGTTTGGTCTATATAAAAATTGGACTAGACCGTACCGAATTCCATCTGGTCCGGTCCCCTTTCAGTCTGGTCCATTTGTCCGGTTTGGTCTTCTTACACTCCTAATACTCATTGAAAACCTTTAAGCTTGTATTCAGCGTTTTGATATTGAGAAGTGTTGAGAATACTTGTGAGTAATAATAAAAAGTAGGTGAAAAATAATAATAAAATATTGAATAGTAGTGAAAAAGTAATGAATGGTAATAAAAGTAGGTGAAAAGTAATAATAAAATAATGAATAGTAGTGGAGAATGTTGAGAAGCGATGAAGAAGTTCAGTTTTTCAAACCTAAATAAGTCTTCACTTGCAAAGCCCACTTTCCTTTGGAGGAATGAGTAAAGGAAATATTACCAAAAGAACAGTTAAGGTCTATGTTTAACTGGGGGGCAGGGTTTGGATTCTCTAATCGACTAGTTCATCTCCAAGTCGACCCACCGTCGTGATAGGACATACTGCAAGATTAAGTTTTGAATCAAAGGTATTTTGGGACACCTTTATACCATCGTGGAAATGGAGTTGGAAATGGTGGCTGAATTTGTGACCAAAATTATTAATAAAACGAGCATTATAAAAAAAAAAAACTATTGATTATGCAAAACAGCTATTGGAAAAGGTTTGCAGAGATTATAAACATTATTGATGATTGAACACAGCCAAGATAAGGTCCTACATCTTAAATTACCCATGGCATCAGACGATATCACTCATATTTATTATCAACATTTGCAAAGTTTTAAATGATTTTAATTTGCTGTGTTGTCGCTCATGTCCAGATCTGCCTGCATCCATGAAGAAGAAGAAAAAATGGTGGAATTTTGGAAGCCTAATCAGCTCGTGATGGTGTTTACGTTAGTTTATACGTCGTGCGTTTTGGGCGACTGCTGGTGCTGCGAGTCCGATTCTTTTGTACATATTACGTTATATTTTATTTATTTTAAGGTCCTTTGGTCGAAGGGTCCCTTTACTTTATAGTTTGTATATATAATCATTTTTGTATCGTTAGTTTATACGTGGATGTTCCATCCGTTTAATTATTTTTATTTTTCATTACCATTTTAGGTGATATCCAATTTCTTAGAATTACCATTGCCGTTTATGAGATTATATTAAGGGCGGTGCTACAGCCCCAGCTGTAGTGCACCGCCCTATTACACCGTTTAGTGTCAAAAAAAAAATAAAGTTTTTTCATTTGTTTTTTATATTATTTTTTAAATCTACTTGAAACATTTTAGAAAAAAAAAGTTTCAAAAAAGAAAAAGAAAAAAAGTAACGGTGTACACCAAACGGTGAATAAAGCATTTTCCTTACGATAATTGCATGTCTTGATGATTCAGAGTTCTCTGAAGTAAACAAACTTTTGTTTAATTCAAGTATTAAATTGTCTAAATTCGAAATAAATGTCCAGAAAATAGTGTTTAAAATATGAGCGCACACGCTCTTGAGGTTTTCAAGAGACAATAATAAGATCAGAGTCCAGGGTCCAGACACCTGCAAAAGCATAACTGTAGAGGTCTCCAATGAGTGATGCACTCTATGATCCATTCAGCTCTAAAATAAAAGTGGAATGTTCATAAATAAATAAATAAAACGTCGATCGTAATTCAAAATAAAGAAATAAATAAAACCTCTGAAAGTATACTAATAAAATTCCAATAAGATGTTGAAAGTATATATCGAATATTTTAAAATGATATCGATATTTAAATATTTTATTTTAATACCTTACTCATCAAAACAGTATTTTTTTTTTATCAATGATAGCATATTGATATCATGCAATTACAGATTCAATTCTGAATAGTGAATACTAATACACATGCATTACAGATTCAATTATGCTATATGGAAATCTGCACACACCATATACATTAAAGATTTTTAAGTGTAAAATAACGGATGATAACAAAATAAAATCAGAGATGTGCAGTAAATGTGTAGAATGTGAGGCTTTCTCTATAATTTTTCTCCCTAATATTCCTTCATCCCTCGGACACTCGGTTCTCGTTAGAGACTCCGGTGGAATCAGGCGAAGCAAAACAGAGCAGCCTGCAGTTTCTCTTCAAAGAAAACCCTAATCCTCACAACCGTCTCCAATCACCGTACTCATCTATCTATTTAAACCCAACAAATATAGAGCAGCCTGTTAATCCTTCTCCATGTTCATCACCAACCCCACCTCCAAAACCCTCAAAAAGCTGATCTCTTCCTGTAAAAAACCTAACTTTTCTTTCCTATACCAGCCCCTAAACCCTCCTTATACTCATACCCAGAAATCCCACTATGTAGATGTGTACATGAAGTGGAAGAAAGACCCGTACTATGACTCAATTGACCACATCCACGGGTCCATACAACTCAAACCCATCGTTTCCTTGAAAAACTGCATAGCTGAAGACCCTAATGGCTGCATCCCAATCTCTCAAGTCTCCAAGAAGGGACTACAGTTGGGCCTTCCCATGAAATTGAAAGTTGCGAGCTTCTTGAGGCAATACCCAGCAATTTTTGAGGAGTATATGGGTCCCCAATATAACTTACCTTGGTTCAGACTGACCCCAGAAGCTATCGAGATTGATAAAGAGGAGAAAAGGGTTTTTGAGGAATGCAGGGATGATTTTAAGGATAGGTTGAAGAGATTGATTCTGATGAGTAACGGGAAAGTTTTGCCTTTAAAAATTATCCAGGGAATGCAGTGGTATTTAGGCTTGCCTGAGGATTTTTTAAGGTGGTTGGAAATGAATCTTGATGGGTCCTTTAGGTTTGTGGAGATGGAAGATGGGTTGAAGTGTTTGACGGTTGAGAGAGAGGAAAAGGTATTGTCTGTAGTCCAGAGAAATGCTATTAAGAGAGGGGTTTATTATGGGGAGCCAATGGAAACAATCGAGTTTCCACTTTTCCCTTCAAAGGGTTTGAGGTTGAGGAGGAAGATTGAAGGTTGGTTGAAAGAGTTTCAGAAGCTTCCTTACATTTCACCTTACGAAGATTATTCTCATTTGGACCCAAATAGTGATTTAGGGGAGAAGCGGGTGGTGGGATTTCTTCATGAGTTGCTTAGTCTCTTTGTTGAGCATTCAGCAGAGAGGAGGAAGCTTCTATGCCTTAAGAAATATTTTGGGTTGCCACAGAAAGTTCACAAAGCATTTGAGAGGCATCCCCATATGTTTTATTTGTCTTTGAGGAACAAAACTTGTACGGCTATTCTTAAGGAGGCTTACAGTCATACCTCAGCTATAGAGAAGCATCCTCTATTAAGTGTGAGAAAGAAGTATATCAGGTTGATGCAGGACTCCAAGCAGATTTTGAAGAATAGAAGATCCAGCAATCGGTTTATCAAACGTGAGAATTTGAACTTGGGTTTAGATTTGGATGCTGCGTGTGAAGATTAAAAAGATGGCAGATTGCTCTTTCTTAGGAATTTTTCCCTCAGCATATAAATTTGACGTTAATTGCCTAATTACAGGCCGATTAGTGACATATTTTGTTTGAGGTGATGGATGTATGTGCACTTCAAAGGGACTGGGGGAACTTCCCCTTCTCCTCTTTTCTTTTTCAATTAAAAAGCAAGGACATACTTATAGCGCTTCACATGTGCATATCAGTTTGTTTTACCTTGATTTATCCTCACAAAAGCAGAAAACTTCTTGTCAAGGGTCTATGCAAAATTAGTTGGTCGGGATGCTGTTCCAGATACTTGGTGCTAATAAAAAAAAATTATGATCTAACATGACAGGCAGAAGAAAGCAAAAATTATATATCTCAAGAAGATTGCAGAGTATTTACATATATATATGCCTTTGGATGTCAACAAGCCGAACCTAATATCGACTTTCAGTAATCTCTCTACTGTTGCGATTTTACCATTTACAGTTCCTTTTAGTTCATAAACACTGAACCTCATTCATGTAACCCTGTCTAGTTGATCTTGACTTCCTAAGTTGGCCTCTCTTTTGGAGTCTTTGTAGTTTATCTAAAAAAATTCTTATTCAAGTGGGCCTGCGAATTGTGTTTATTTACAACTATTATAGTCTCCTCGAAAGTAAGTAGTTACTCCAGATGATAGCTTGATCAAATCAGCATCCATGTTGGCTGTACAAAAGTGTCGTTTGTTGTGGCAAAATAAGAAAGCCTGGGTTAAATTGCGATGCCTCCAGAAGGGAATGATGCTGACAAGCCGATGCGCCTTTCTGCAGTTGAAATGTTTTAAAATCATGCGTGGTCAGGATGATAACCAAACATGGTAGAAAAATATAAAAATCAAAATCTGAAATTTCTGTAGGAAAAAGTTGTGATTCCTCACCTCCAGTTGTGATGAGCTTCTCAACACGAGAAACTATATGTTTACCATATGTATACTTCTTTAAGGTATTCAAATGAACCTTGATGCGAGAAAGAATCAACTCAAGACTCCGGTCATCACAGGTCTCAAGAACCTTTTGTACAACATAGTTTCCAAATTGATCCTTCATCATTACCTGCAATTTTTTTACACAAACTTTTAATACGACCCTATAATAATAATAATAATAATAATAATAATAATAATAATAAGTTATGATCGGTGTTATGATCCCAAGAGTTTAATGTTTCACCAAATTAGTATCCAACAGTCCTAGAGTTTTTTGGCTTTATACTAAACCGTATAGAAAAAGAAAGAAGGAAAACTGTTGTGATATGCTCTCAAGAATAAAGATGTCTTGAATATCAATCTCTTCATATGCTAATTGAAAATTAGAATCCTGAAGACCCCCACACCCAAAAAATCCTGTACAGGCCACTTTGGAGACGGGAAAGGAACACAGACCTGCAAGGGTTCATTTTCATCGGTGGAACCAAGCATCTCATTCACCAACAGTAGACGCTCCTCAGGACCACCAAAAGTTAAGCACTTCTCCACCACATTAGAAGCAAACTTCTGCTGACTCATTTTTACAATCTGTCCTGCAAGCTTGCTAATAATAGCAGACCTTTCGTGCAGTTTACCATGTTGAAGGACGTGCTACCAAAAATAAAATTAAAAATCTCATGGGTCCATGACTGGTAATATCATAATACAGCACTAACAATAAAACAATTCATACTACTCAAATCCGCAGAGAACAGATAAGCATTTAAATGTTAACAAAATATATATACAAAGAAGAAGCATCTGAAAGCTAAGCATTAACTCTTTAAAGAGGATGAATTAAAAAGTTAGATTCGTACTGTCCATAAGCCAGCATTGTATAAATGTTTCAGGGTAATTGAAAAACAAGATGTAACCCAAAATAATTGTCAGCACATAAAAAATCCCAAGGCAGTAGTTCGATAGGTTTAATCGAGAACCTTTTAAATGAAAACTTAGAATTCCAGGAAATCAGACTGCTTGAATATGATAATGCTAATGATAAAATTTCATTGACAGTCAAGTGTACTCCTTAAAGTACAAGTGTTAGGGCATGTCATTTTGCTTTTGTCGAGTAAGCAAATTACGGAGTTCACTCGAAAAAAACAAAAAAACATGCCATAAACTGGTTAGCTACAACTAGCAAGATTTTGAGGTACTAGGGACACTGTTGGTTTTAGTTAGCTTTCATGCATTTTTGTTTTCAAATATGAAAATTGACAACATCCACAATGTTTGCAACAAAATAGTACATACTTTTTTTTTTGATAAGTAACAAAATAGTACATACTAATAAGCAATAAAAAATTCCATCCAAGAAAAGGGAACCAGGTTGACAAAATACTGATTGAGAATGGACAAACCCCATCAGTTTTTTCCTTTATTAATCAACAAAAATATGATTGAACTAGATTTAAAACAAAAACGGATACCTGGATAACATAGTTCCCATATTGATCTTGTGCCAGAACACATACAGATTGCATGATTTCATCCATAATCATTTGTTGAGTTTTGGGATCATCACAATGTTCCAGGACCCGCTGTCAGCATAAAAAAATCAAGTCAATAAAGGTCATATACCACCTTCAAAGAAAATAAACATTACTCTAAAAACGATTTAAACCTGAATAACACGGCAGCCATAAGGATGGGTGGAAAGTGCCACAACTTGCCCATAAAAGGCCGAGATAATAAACTGAATTCGATCTTGAGGGATGCACTCTATGCACTTCTGAATAACATGATTTCCATTCTGATCTCGAACGCATTTAATGACTGAACAATCAAGCTCTGCCACCATCTGAGTCTGCTGATCCACACCAACCACCTCCAAGGCCTGTCGTCAATTTAGAGCATTAAAACCTTCTCTTAAATCAAAAAATACAGAATGCTTCATTTCAGACCATTGCCAAATAATTCTTAAAGCAAGGATGATAGAGCCCTTTTATTTTCAGCACCCTCATAAATTAAAGTTCTTCATGCATAAGCACATTAATATACAACCATGATATCCATTTATGCCCTTACTTCCTAGAAAGTGAAATGAAAGAAATATATGCGTCAAACAGAAATTCATAGGTTTCATCTCTTTGATATGCATTTTTCTTTCATTTTACGTTCTTACGAAGTGGATCAAAGTTCAAACAGGTCACTTACACAGTGCAATAGATCATGTGAGGTGGTAATCACAATAAAACATGTTAAAGAAGACAGAAACAGAGAAATTCATAGGGATGGGTATGGCATGTGTTATGCCAACACATGCCTGAGAGTAGTAAATAACCTAAAGTGTTGGAAAGGTATTAGGGGTAACGTTCACATGCTGCTGTGTGGTAAATGATTCCTCATTGTATTACATGGTGTTTGTGGATTGAGAGAAATTGTAGCTGCTCTGAAGACCGGGAGAGTTCCTTGGATGAGTTGAAGAGATTCTTTTTCAACACTATTTTCCAGGGCTTCGGTCATTGTTTGTAACAGGGACAGTTTTCATAATGTGCTCATATCCATCACCAGTGCTTGGTGGTTATTAGGTGTATTTTTGTATATGTACTTGGGCTATGCCTCTTACCATCAATAAAGTTTTACTTTTGCTTACAAAAAAAAATCAGTTAAGTTCATATCAAAGTACTGAAACTTCAAGCAGATAAAAGAAGTGAAGCAAGAACATCTTCAATGGATATTGCTCTTCCAGAGAGAATATGGGAGAAAATCTAGATGCTTGTATATGAAAGTACCTTCTGAATCACTCTGCACCCATACATTTGGAGACTCAGGGGCAAAACATGGCCAGTCAGTTGGCTCGCTAACTCCTTTCTTTGGTTCTCTGTACCATGCTCAAAAAACTACAAATCCAACCAGCAATAATTAATTAATCAAGAACTTTGAAAAGTGTATTATAGCCTTATTGAGAGTTTTGAAGAAACAAATCTTCTACTTTCTGTATGACATAATTCCCAAAGACATCAGTCATCAAGATACGAGCATGAGGAACGATCTCAGGAAAAATCTTGGTCTTTTCTTCCACTGTGGCAGTTTCTAATTTCTGCTGAATAAAGCGACTTCCATACTGATCAGTACTGCAAATATAGGCAGGTGAGAACCAATTCAATACCCTCTCTGGGGCTAGAGTAGAATAGACTCCTAAAAAAGCATTCTGTGCGTACCTGAATTCAACTACATGATCGACAATGTCTGAAAGTTCAAAAGACCTAGTCTTGCTGTTCTTGAACTCATCTAATAGTGTTGATGCAAATCTTCCTTCCGCATTGCTGCCAATATCTGAATTCCATGACCCAATTGATCCCCCCATTGAGCTTCTCATCAAAGAAGTAAACTGTGTTAGTCGCTCATTCTGAAATGCTGGATTTCCCGATCCAACAGAAGGAAGTACAGAATCCACCATTGGATTTCCTGGATATGGTATGCCAAAACCATATGATGGATTCTCATAGCACCCATGACTAAAACCACCAGA
The DNA here is from genome assembly GCA_036898215.1 of Platycarya strobilacea. Classification (NCBI taxonomy): domain Eukaryota; kingdom Viridiplantae; phylum Streptophyta; class Magnoliopsida; order Fagales; family Juglandaceae; genus Platycarya; species Platycarya strobilacea. Next base: position 56,953,309 of record CM072545.1, on the reverse strand, counting down.
TTTGCCTGAATATGGCAGTTCACATTCTTGCTTATTTTGATCAAGAATCGTCTCAAGGTACGCTTTCTGAACTCCCTCCAACTCCCCATGTGAACTAATAAAGTAATTTCCATCCTGAGCTCGATCACTTGGACTAGCCATAGCATGTGTAGCATAATCAGAAGGTCTTTGGAAGTACTGTATAGAACGAGGGTCTATAGATGGGGAATGAATATCAGGCCACACCTGGTTTCCCAGTCTATTCAGAATTTGTTCATTCCCAGAAGCAGCCAGAGCTGAGATATAAGAATATCCAACTGTCAAGGATAGCTAAGCTAATGAAAGTTTTGAGATGATAGAAAATGTGCATGAAAAACTTCATGAAGAAACAAAAAGAAAATGGACCTGAATCAAGATTGTTGTTAATGAACGAATTCAACTTTCCATTTACAGTATAATCATCACTGGTATGGCTAGCCAAGCCCATACTAGGGATATTTGAATCTTGGTGATGAAAATTTGATCCCTCTGAACTTGTAAACCCTGGAGAATTAACTTTTGAATAAAGACAGGCAGAAGAAGAAGTTCTTTTGGGAAAGTTAACTTGCTCATTGAAACTTATCTTGAAGGCATTATGGTTATTTACAATCCCATTTTTCCTGGCTAAATCGATGTGGTTGGCAGTCAAATAAAGCTTTTCAGCGTTGGAATTGTCAGTGAGTTTTCGTTGCAGACTCTGCTTGTGATCGTTGGGCATGTTGTACAAAAAATTAGACTGATTATCAAGACCAAGCTGAAGCAGAGACTGCAAATGACTATCTTCATGTGCCTGTTTAGCTTTTGACAGGTTTAAGCTAGATAAATTAGCTACAATATTGGTAAGTTCAGTCACACCAGAGTAGTGACCATTTTGGAGAGCCTCCCCAGCAGCATTCCTCTCCTTGATCTGGGAAACTCTGCTGCTCCCAACAGGAGGAAGACTAGAACCAGCAGCCCTTCCAACGTGTTGTGGTTCAGGGGTTGCACTTCTTGACAGAGATGAACCCAGAGAAGATGAATAATTATGAGAAACTGCTGTACTGTGATTCTGAACCCCAACCAGGTGCATGGGAGAAGATCCAGAATGCAAGCCCTCCATGGACCCCACTCCATTACATAATCCTACTGGATGGGGATCAGCCATTCCTTTACCTTTAATATGCAGAATATCACCGAAAGCATTATGACTTGCTGCATGTGACATGTTGCCAGATAAGAAGGTAGGTCGATCAAGTCCTTCCTGCATATACTAATTTCAGTTATTACTCACCCCCCCCAAAAAAATCAGTCGTCAATGAAACAAAATGCCCATATCATTTTGCTATCGCAACACATGCTCTATGCAAGCAAATTGCTTTTATCAGGCAAGCGAGAGCGCTTTGCAAACAATGTTCATAATCTTTATTTTTCCTCAGAAAACAATGTTCTTGACTGAAGATAAACCCAAAAGTTTAAAAATAAAGATAAAACTATTGTCAACTACCTGAACAATGTCTGCAAAACTCTTCCTCCTTGCACCGAGGCCACTGCTTGACAATCCAATCAAATCATTTGGGCCTCTATCAAGCCACTGAGATGAAGTCTGCCTCAAGAGATTCCTTCCACTGGCATTCCTCAATTCCATTAAATCATTCTCTGCCTGTTGCACAGAGAGTCTCGGCTGCATTGAAAACAATGATGAATTATCATCATCATTCACCAACTTCTTTTTCCAGCTCCCAGTCCCCCCAAATGAAGACCCACCAACCTGAAACCTTTGTGCTACACGCCAATCCTCTTTTGACATCAATGGTGGGGGTAGTCTTGGATTGATAGTCTCATGAGAATAATAATAAGAAAGATAAGCCGGATGCAAGCGAATCTCATCCTCGGACAAACCCCCATTTTTAGCACTAATACTACCATTAAACTCTCTAAAATCAGGGTTCCTAAAAAGACCACCAACAGCACTCAGTGATCCCTCAACTGTCGGCGGAGCACTGCCACTCCTATATATATTCAGATCCCTTTCTCGCCCAATAAAGTGTTGATTGCGCTGCTCACGCAGAATCCATTCAAGCTCATTCTGCAAACTATCTTCTAAACTCCCATCAGGTCCTTGCAGGCCATCATCAAGGGTTGATATCATATCCATACTACTCCCACTTACCTTTCCAAGAACACTTATTTACCCAAAGGGAAAAGGGAAAAAAATTAGAATTGACAGAATTCAGTAAGTTGAAAATTAAAGATGCAAAATACTTGAAAAGAGACAATCTAACACTAACTCTAATTCTTAAAAAAATCTCGAACAAATTTTAAGAATCTTAGATTTTGGGTTACGGCTTCCACAAAAAGAAATTCCATAGCAATCAGCCAACTTTGTTTTTTCTTTCACGTAGAATTGAGTTTTTTACTTTCGTGTTTCTTGATTAACCCAAATTGCCGCAACCCAACAAACAAAGACTACAATTCTATCTTTTCTAGCCTTTTAATCAGCAAACAAACATAGAATAATTAATTATCAACATTTAATAACCAAAGAAAATAAAATACAAAAAGAAAAGAAAAGAAACATGAAGAAGAATTCCGCACCTTAACCTGAACCTTCACATCAATAAGAAAAAAATAAAAACCCAAAATCGATCCTCCTGAAAATAAATAAAAAAAGAAGAAAAACATAACAATGAAAACTCACAATTCAGAGGAAATATACGTGCAATCTATACAATTTTATACACCCACGTGGAATGAAAATTTTGTAAATTGAATTGAATTGTGCGAAAACTCCAGAAAGAATCTAACGGTGATGTATCGTTGCACTTAGGAGTGGAAAATGGAAATGACGCCCGAAATCAACTTGTATCTTTTTCCTTTTTATTTTTAATTTGTTTTTTGTATGAAGGCTGAAGCAGATGAATTGTAAAGGCAATGGAGCTGAGCTTACAATGGATAATCTGTCGGAAGAATTTTCAGAACAAGTGGGGAGGAAAGAAGATATTGGTATGTTAATGTGATCGCGTGGACCTGAGATTCTTCAAAACGGTCGGCTTCTTCAGAGAGAGAAAACAGAGAGTCATCTGGTGGGGCGTAGATATTTTGGGCCGTCTGATTGCGGATCGACGGTGATGGGCAGTACTGCGAACTTGGTGAGGATTTCTGTTGTGGCTTGTGCTTTTGGAAATAGAGGGTGTTTGTGTATGAGCGAAATAGAGGGAGAGGATTTGTGAGGTTTGGTACAAAAATGCTATGGCCAAATATTGGAGACAAGCAGGATAAATTTCAATTAATAATATGTGATATTTGGTTTTTATTATGTCCTGCATAATATTTATAAGTTGAAAAATGAAGAAATATATATGAAATTAAAGAAAATAAATTTAAAATATTTTATTTATCACGTCATATTAATTATCGTTTGTCTGTTACTTATCTCTAACATTTATCCTTAACATTATTCGATTTGGTATGAGTATTGGGCAAATAATTTTTTTTTCCCAATATTCATCTTGTAATATTTAAAAAATAAAATAAAATACTTTCCTTCATATTGATTGGGTAAGAAGGTGGGGAATATGAAAATAACAAAAGTTGAATAAAATGAATATTGGAAATCATATAAAGAAATATGAATGATATAGAGATTGCTTCGAATGAATCTCGTAATTGCAAAATATTTTATAAATAATTTCCAATATCCATTCCCACCCTTCTATTTATTCTTAGTTGATAATGAAGAATGAACCAGACGTCAGCTAACTTGTAACTTTTCAATAAATAAATAAATAAATAAAGGCCAAACAGCCTTAGGAACCATTAGTTCGAAGGCTGCTTTCCAAACGATTATATCAGTTTGCCTAAAGTAGCATTACCCTTTAAATCCCTCGGCCTACTTGTACCAATAAATCACATGGTTTGCCCCAACGAAGTTGCCAGTTTGGTCAAAGCACTGGGGTTTGTAGCTTTTGTGCTGTCTTGAATCTTTTCCATTCAGATTTAAAATCCTCCTTTGTTTCATTTCAAATGAATGATATGATACCCTTTAAAAAAAAAAAAAGAATGATATGATACAAATACAAGCGAGACACAGGATTTATAAGAGATGAACATTAATGAACAGTAACATTTTTTGACTTATCCTGTGTCTCCTCCCCCCTATCCCAATAATTTTTTCATTTTTACACTAAAAATGGATAATGTGTAAACACAAAGGATTATTGTCTTTCCAGACACTGCATACACACAATTATATGTCCCTGGCCAAACAATGCAGCTTGGGCTGGTTTTAACAACAAAACATCTAATATCATCTCATCTTATCTGCGTAACCAAACAAGATTATCAAATATCAACCTCATTTGATATTGACATTATCAACCTGAAATAGGCATTAGCATCAGTGTGAAAGCAACTGCGAATAATATATTGCCAACTCCAATTTTTTGGATGCTCGGGTTTATGCTAAGAAGCTCTCACAATCCGTCAAGTTTGGAAAAGGTCAGGGACAAGACAAGAAATGGGGCATCTTGTGGGTCTTGTTTTGAAGAGATACCCAAAAAAAAAACGCTTAGAAAGGGACACAAATCATCTTCCACTGCCATTGCAATGATGCCAAGAGCCACCGACCCAGAATAGGATTATTCTTGGCCGCTTCAAGTGCAGGTGAGGACTCAAGATCAAAGAATATATTGTTTTGTATCCTGCTACTAGCCTCTTTTTGTGAATGAAACCGTCAGTTTGTGAATCCAAATGTATGAAGGAAATGCTGCAGCTACATGCATATGCTTTTTATGATCGAACTTTGAAGTCTAAGGTCTCAGTAAGCCAGTTCAATAGCTTTGTTCCTAATTCTTAGATTGCAGCCAGTTCAGCTTCATTAAGTGGTTGGTTGTAATACAAGTGACAAGTGTCTTTCCACTGTTGAAGTAATCAATACCTCTTGCAGTTATATCCTATGCTGAAACAGAAGACCATAACAAACAATTAAATGTGTTTTTTTTTGGTGGGTTTTGTTGGGATCCCTCAGGTAAAAAGGGGCAAAATTAAACTGCTGATGCAAGAGAACGATAATGGTCCAAGCATCTATATTTTTCAGGTTACATGGTAATTGTATATTGTCTGACATAAAACACCTCTTTGTATATGCTTTTCCCAGAGCAAAGCACTGGCAAACGCAAATAATTTTCTTACTAAAGAAATTGAAGGAAAATTTTATGACAAAAAACTGTAAATTTGATTTCCATCTACATGTAACCATAAAATGGAAAACGAGGAAAAATGAAGGTTGCCTGCTGTACTAAAATGCTTACACAGTATCCTCATTTTCAATCATTTGTCGGACTTCATTGATAACTAAATATGCTTTGTGGCTACCAATCAACTCAGCATGTTTCTTGCGATCCTTCCACAGCTGTCACACAATCATTCTTCATTAGTAAAAAAAAAAAAAAAGAGCATACCAAGTTCCTCAACACATTCATTTGCAATGAACTTTTACCTGTATAGTAGGCATCTTCTACATATTTAGGAGCCCGCCACATACACATGCATGGAAAAGAATATACAATCAAGTCAACAGTCAGCACACAACACATGTATGGCTGAAGCAAACAGAACAATGAGATTGATAAGATTCGTAAGTGCCTCCATTTAGATGGACAGGAAATGAGAAGAAATGAAGAAGAAAGGAGGAAGTGCCAAGTATATGAAAATTTCCTGGTTACATCAATTTATATTTCATTTAAGCTGCCATTCATTGAATTAGATAGTAGCATGCCTCGAAGTTGGACAGTGCAGACTGTAAGGCTGACAGAATTGAAAAGCTAGCTAGCTTCATGCCCAACTAAAATAACTGCAATCATTTGACACATGTACAGTTCATAATTATTTAAATACAAACTCCATAAATCCATATGGAAAGACTGATAGTTTTACTTGAGACATTGCTTATTTTACTCGTAGTTTGCCTTTGCACCTAGCTCGAAACCAATAAATTGGAGCATTATGAGGAACTTACAGTGACTCCAGCACGAGAAACGAGCAAGTGTGGAACTGTATTGACATCAACACAGTAGAACCGAATCCTGCACCAAATTAATTCTTGATTATGCAGTCACTATCATACACAGATACACTCCATGTATCTTTGGACTTCTCAGTTTTAAGATCCCTCAAATCTGAGGATTTGAAACCCAGTTTTCCCCTCCTTTTTCTTTTTGGTTATCCATTGTAACATACCAACTTAATTGTGCTAACTACTCAGAAGAAAAAGTCATTCTAACCTTGGGTAGAAATCTGCGGCCAACTTTTCCAGTTTGGGTTTCAAATATATACATTTTCTGCACCAGCTTGCCATCCTACAAGTTTAAATGCACTCACTTTAAAACCATGTCAATGAACCGATTCATGTGTAAAGGGAAAGGAAGATTTAGGTTCCGCGAGTGCCAATATTTATAAATGTATAGAAAACATCTATGAATCAGTAATTTCGTAAGTAGAGCCATCAAAATGAATCCCCATATCTTAAGTAAGCCATTATAACCATACAAGACATTCAAAACGAACCTGCAGAGAGAAGTGAAAAAAGCCCTTTTTGCTTTTTTGTAGGTAAAAGTAGACTTTATTGATAGAAACAAAGTACACCAGCAGTATACAAGCAGGTTATGAAACCTAGTCACAACTAGGTACTAGTGAGAGATACAAGCAGGTCATGCAAATTGCCCCTATTACAAATGATGGCCAAAGCCCAAGAAAATAAAGTATTGTAGAAGAATCGTTTCAGCTCATCCAAAGAACGCTCCACGTCTTCAAAGCACCTCTTATTTCTCTCTAACCACATGTACCACATAATGCAATGAGGGACCATTCTCCACACCACAACAATTTGTGAATTCCCCCTCATACCTGCCCAACACCCCAGAATATCCCTAACTTTTCTAGGCATAACCCAAGCCATCCCTGTCCTATTAAGGATCTCATTCCATAAACCCCTTGCCACCTCACAATGTAATAAAAGATGATCCACTGGTTCCCCATCACTTTTGCACAAGAAACACCAATCTGCTATGATAAGACCCCGTTTTATCAAATTATCCAACGTGAGGATCCGCCTAATGGATGCAATCCATACAAAGAAAGCAATCTTAGACGGTACTTTACACTGCCAAACAAACTTCCAAGGAAAATTATGGTCAAGAGGGCCTTGTAGAAAGAACGGACCAAAAATGTGTTGTTTCCATTCAAAAATCAGATCATTTTATCCTCCGTCTCCCTGCCCATCGATTTTGTATATGGCGAGTCAAAAAAATCAGCAAACATATCTAACTCCCAATCATGAGCAACTCTTGAGAAGCTTACATCCCAATGGACTACACCATTAGAACTTACCATAAAGTCAGCCACGACAGCCTCTTTGTCTCCGGAAATCTGAAAGTTTAAGAAAAACCTGCTTTTGGGCCCGTTCACCTCACCAAGCATCATGCCAAAAACACTTGGGAAATCTACCCCATCCTGCTCTAATATTTTCCCACAAGCCCACACCATATGTCCCTCTAACTTCCTTGGAAAACCCTTTTATTTTATAAGTAAAAAAATGAAAAACCTTGACAATTTTAACAAAATAGATTTTAAATTTGTAGCTCAATTGCCAGTTTGGCTACTTAGGAACCGCTTAAGCTGAATAAATTAACATTTCAATCTTTTGTATCCAGAAAATGACAAGCAAACCTAAAAGCAGATTCGAACTTCATGTTTCTTTTCAGTACAAGCAAAAGTGAGAACTGCTACCGGCACAAAGAAATTATTCAAAAGAATTTTTATCAAATGACGTAGTTAGATCTTTTATGTCAAATTATAAAGTTATTTTTATGATAAATGGTAAATAGTTCTAACGTATCGAGCAATCCGCACATGTTATGCAACAAAAAACCCCCAAGATTAAACTTGACACGTTCCCTTCTGTTTTCTCCACCACCCACATGGCACTGAAATCTCATAAATTTCTAGCATAAAAACATTAAACCATACCAAATAATGATGATCGATTCGTCGAGCTGTTGGGCCTCCGCAAGAACCCGATCGAACTGAGTCTCGCTGCATATGGGGTGGAGCTCCACGGACACGGGCGACTCATCTAGCTCCTGCAAAGACCCCTCCCGACTCAAAGCACTAAGCTTCCAAAAAGATTCCCCTCCAATCACATCAATTTTCGCGGGAAAAACCTGGTGTTTTCTGGGCAGAAAAAGTGTTCTGGAGCCCGAAACTACTAGATTCGTAAGTGGTTGTCGCAGGAAATCACGTGGGGTCCGGGCTTTCAGGAATCTGGGACTGATTTGGAACCGCAAAAGAACCTCGGACATATTGGGATCAGCAAGAGGGAGAGAGTGTGTTTTAGAGAGAGAGAAAACTTCCGTTGTGGCGTGCGAGGAAGAACGGTAAACAGTCTTGCGAAAAGAAAAAGTTTAAACAAGGTCGACGGAGGAGGAGGGTGGGTCCCAGATCCCGATTACTCTCCCGGCGTTGCGTTTGTAGCCGCCGGAATGTAAATATCTGCTGGAGTCTGGACCCACGTTGACTTGGACGGATCAATCGGTTCTGCGCTTTTGTCTCAGAGCTCAACCGTCTTTCACAGGCTGTTAAATTTTACCGAAATCACTTCTTCTTCTTCTTCTTTTTGGGCTTACCGTAATCACATCTAATCATTAAAAAACTAGATTGTATCCTTGTAATTTTACAGATTACCTTTCATTTCATTTAAAATCGTAAATCGTAATTAAAAATTTACTTACAATAAAAGTTTAATTCATAAATTAACTTAATTTAAATGTTGTGTATTAAATTATAAATTATTTAAAAGATTTTTTTTTTTTGATAAATAAACCATTGTATTGATAAAATAAGCCAAGTCCAAGTATACAAATAAGTAAACAATTATTTAAAAGATATCGCAAATATTATATCAAATAAGCGTATTATATAACTTTTTATAATCTCTTCATAATTTAATTAAATAACGCTATATATAATTATTGATTTTGAAAGCATCACACTTGTGATGAAAATAAGAGAAATTTATAACTCAAAAATTAATATTTTTATATAAGTTTTATATTTATTCATTTTCAAAAAAAAATGTACAATATCTACACATTATATATAACTGTAAATATTATTTTTAAATAAAAAAATATAAATAATCTGAAAATGTAAAATATACTTTTAAATTAAAATTTAATGTGTTTACTTACTGGGTATTGAATGTTAATGCATTTGTTTGTCTATGAAAAAGACAATACCACCTCAAATCTTGGTAACTATGACCGAGTTCCACCATAAAGGTTGTCAAATTAAAAAGCAAAGCAAAAGGGACCTTAAATAGAGAAATTTATTTTAAAACAAACAAACAAAAACGTCTTGGTGAATCGACATAATCTCTCAGCAGTAACCAGAAGTGATCCTCGTGAAATACAGAAACACCCAAGAAGAAAAGCGATACAAAATTCAAAATTGGGATTAGGGAATGGATAGGCTAAGACGAATTTAAGTACATAAATCAAACTGTCTTCTCACGGTTGAAAGTTGAAACCATCCTGGAAACTTCAATCCATCAAACTTTCAATAATTTTTTGAAGGGCGGAATATGTTCCAATCGCAGACGATATAACACCTACTGTTATAATTATGATGCATAGGGCTACCTGAAAAGAAGAAGAAGAACAACGACAACAATAAAATATAAGTAAATGAGAAATACTTTAATCATAAACAGATTAGACAAAAATAAATCTACAAAATAATGTAGTTTGATGAAGTATATTAGATTGTAAAGTTACTTTAATGTAAAGTAAATTTAATGCATCGTGTGAAATCACATCAGTTTGTAAATTTATTTTTATATAATCTTTTTGTGTCGGTATCAATTTTCTAAGTAAATAGCAAGAAATTATAGTAAGAATGAATATATTGAGGCCATACCTGAAAACGGGTTACTTTCCTCCTCAATATGCTTAGGAAACAAGCACAGGGAAGTATCAAGGTCTGCAACAGAAACCAGTTTTGATGCATATATTAGAAAAGAAAGAAAGCGTGCGGCTTCAGGATTTTATAAATATTCTTTTATGCAATATCACTGCTACTATAAGGAACAAAAGAATTTGTTTGCAGAAGAAAACTTACTACAAGCATCGTAAGCAAAGATCCGATCAACGACATTACAAGACCTGCAAAAAGAGAAAGATACAATGATAATGTAACAGTTTGCAATTATACAGAACATTTAATAATGAAAAATTCTATTTGCAGTACTGAGTATGAGACTATATTCCAGTCCATTGATAAATGAAGGTAAAAAAGGAAAAAATATTATTTTAAAAAAGAAATTATTATAATTTCAAAACTTTTTTAAACTTGAAGACAGTACAGTACGTAATATTGCTCTCTAAGAATATAATGTCTATGTTTGCTATAATCCAACAATGAGTTTCTAATGACAGTTTCACGTAAATACTATCGTCGATTATGTGGTAAGCTAATACCATAGTTATTTACCTGTTTCTTCATTTCTGTAGGCCCGTACAATTGGCCACAGATGGAGGGAAGATAAAAGATGGTTTTCTTGGAAAGGAAACAAATCAACAAAAGAAAAACTTTAGAGAGAGAGACTCACCGAAGAAGGGGATGACAAGACCTACAACCAAGGTAGAAACCACCAGTGCCGTTCTAATGCATATAGAATATATATGAGACTTGCTGTGGTTTGATGGTATCAACTCCTCCAGACACATCACAACAGGAGACATGGTTAATGCATATGTGTTTCTGATTAAGGAGAATCATTTTTCTATATCTTAAATTTTATAGGTATTAAAATATACGAGATAATTATGATGCATTGCATTAAATTTTGGCATTTTTATTTGAAGAGAAAAGAGCCAGTTTGGAACTTTGAATTGCCAGTCAAAATGGGGTCATGCTGTTCAGTTTTGGTGGAACATATCTTAGCAAATTCTTCTTTCAAAGTTCCTTCATGGTAGGCCTGTTCATCCAGGCCGGATTTTATCCGGCCCAGTCCTGAATTTTTCTTTATTTTCTAATAATTTTAGCACATTCACTTAAGAGATTCAAGAAGGAACCAGATTCCTGAATCCAGAACCCGGATGAACATGCCTACTTCACGGCCCTACTTGGAATGATAGACTGGACCTTCAAATGTTATAAAAAAAAAATGGGACAGCAGTTTTGATGGACATACAAACAAATCCTAAAGATATGAAATTAATGTCAATTTCTCCTGTTTGTTTCTGGAAAAGAATATATCAGTTAGCATATCCTAAAGACAGTTTTGATGGACATACAAACAAATGCTAAAGAAAAGTTTTGATTCCAGACATGCTACACTACATACCTACAAAAACACATGCTAAACTCTGCGATTTAGCTATATGTCACGTAAAGGATATTTGGTGAGAGGGTTAACTACCTGCAAAAGAACAACAAAAATCATTTTAGCAACCAGTTTGTATGTTAAATGGTTAAGAATCATGACATGCTGAAACTACTAAGTACACTAAAATTGCAAAGTGGGCAAATAAAATTGAGCCCAAAAGCAGCCTGGTGAATGCGTAGCTCCAGTAGGCTCAGACCTCCCATCATAGACTTAAACCTAAATAACATCTAACTAAACTTAAAACCAGGCAACATTCCAGTTGACAGAACTAAACCGGTTACTGCCTGAGTTGAAGAATAAATCTCAAAGAGATACAGCAGCACAAGAAATATTTGTTGGATTTTGATATCCATGTGAGAGAATGCAGCTATGAATTAGGATGAGATTTGGTTAGCCTAGTTTATATGTACTTAATAAAACCCGTGAAAAGGACAACATTTGTAACAGCTAAAAACAACTAGCTGACGAAGCCTGATGTATGCATGCCAATATGAAACAAAGAAACTCCAATCTAGTGAACATACCGTAGTCCAGACAGCAATCTTGGTTGCAACCAGACCCTGGGGCATGTTAAGAGTGAACTGCGACTGTATTGATTCTCCAAACATTTTGTATCCCAAAACAGCAACCCCAGCATACATCAAAGTACAAATGCAAAAACTGCAGAGATAACAAATTATATGTGGATAGAACCAGGGATATATATACAGTTAGGGTTGGTGAACGCATAGCAACAAGATGCACCATTGTATCATCTAGGATTATCTAAGTGAATTGTTCTCTTATTTAGTGATAGTTAATATTGAAGTTAACTCTGAAGTATCCTCTGTAGCCTTGTAGGTCTTACAAGACCACGAACATAATTCTGAAATTTTAAACAGGATTCAAATGTAGTAGTGCCAGAATGCATAAGAATTCCTATTTTAACTGCCTGATAAAATTATAAAACAAGTCTTAGTGATAGGATAATTGAGCATCTTGAGTTTACCATGTTAAGAGGACTGCAGGAAATTGGCCTGGTCTTGCCATTGAAGTGTAGATGTTTGGGAAAACAGCATGTCCTGAGTAGCAGTAACCATAGAGACCAATAGCAACAGGAAGAGTTGCAAGGTTCAGTGTAGTTCCTTTGCTTTGAATGCCAACTCCATCTACCAGACCAGCCCAAAACAAACAAAGGACCACCAGGACTGATGCAATAACTCCACCAGCTGGAAGGTGAGAAGGCATGACATAAGAATTTCTCAAAGATCATCAAGGATTTGGAATTTTGAATACTGTAATCTTTGGCATTGCAATGCACACCGATGAATTGACGAGGAAAAAGGGCAAAGAATAGAACAATTGTGATGCATGTTAACCCTTGACCTGTTCGTGACCCAACAACTCTCTGAATACTTAATCTTAGATTTTTCATCACCTGTCTTGGTATTTAGAGAAGTAAATTTCTAACAAAACACTACGCAACTCTAGCCTGCAAGTGCAGATAACCTCATTCAAGACTTTTCTACTGTTCCATTCATCATATAGTGCAAAAATGGGTTTTGTTTTCTTTGTTCCCCCAGTACCTAATTACAGTGCTGTGTGGCAGAATGCATGGCATGGATCACCAATTGTGTTTAGCAATAATAAGAAAAAAATACCCACATGGCTAAATATAGCTAAATAAGGATGACTTGATTCACCAAATGCCAAAAAGAGAATAAAAAGTTATTTATGAGTTACAAAAAGTAATAAAATTTGTTACATATAAAAAAGGTAAAAATTACTTACCAGATATATAACTAAGAACACTGAGGTCTCGAAGCCAAACAGTAGGAAGAACAGCAAGGGTTGTCATCAATGCAAACAACATGTGCGAATTTAACTCAACTGCACCCAAACTTAGGTGTGCATTTGGAAACAGTGAAGACAAGTTGTCACTCTCCAGAATTATATATTCAATGCAACAGGCCTGGATGGAGAGAAACTCTCACTGTCAGTCCATTGCTCATAGTGGAAAACTTTCTTCTATGTTGTATAAGACTTACACCAAAGGCTAATGCAGTAACATTTGTAACATGTATATATGCATTACACCTGATATTATGCAACCCAAGGGTGAACACTGAAAAGAGTAGCCAGTAAGACCCATTCATTGCTCAATACAACAAAAAAATTCAAAACAGAAGTTTGATGTCAATAATCCAATCCCACTAAATCCCTTGGCCATGCCATTTTAGACCTCGACTCTGATAAAGAAATCCAAGTTTCTCTGTAATTGTCATCTTTCTGGACATTTAGCTATTTCTGAAAAAAGAGGTTAAAGTTTCATAAAGCAAGCACCATTTTGCATGGGAGTAATGGGAAGCTTAGGTAAGATGCAAAATAGGGTTTTGTGCTCAGGGGGCCACAGACCCAGTCGCCGGCTTCCCCTAGGCTGACCCCAATCGTCGAGATGGCTTCCTCTAAGCTAACCCTAGTCAATTCGTGCTCTGAGAGATCCAAGACAAGTTCAGGACAGAACATGGAGATAATCAACACAACAAATGTGGTGTGTGCAGAGTCCTCAAAGCAAGTGGCAGTTTTTGGGGAGGGCTTGTCATTGGTGCCTTGTGATGAGAAGTTATCGTCGGGATCTATGTCGGGAGAAGTTGTTGTCCCTTTGATATCTCTTCCTCCACTAAACGATATATTTGAATCATCACCTGATTGGCTTTAACAAAAGGTTAATGAGATTCAGCATGTCATGAGAATCTCACATGGAGGATGTGAAGATCAGTTTAACATACTACTCACTGCAATTGAGGAGGGCCACTCACGTGATACCAAATCAAGATTTAAGAATAGTAGGGAGCTGCAACATCTTTTTTGGAGAATCAATTACGATAGTTCAAGTCGAGGGAAGACTAAAGGGAGGAGATTCTGAAGATGTTCCTTTAGTGGATGTTTCGAGTGGTTATCAATCTATGGGAACTATGGATTAGGGTTGAGGAGGTGTGTTGTATTCCATGGGTATTTTGGGCTTGAGGTATTTTGGGTAATTTTCTTGGGCTTGTTGGGTTTTTCATGGGATAGGTGTTTTCTTGTATGCTACTAGTGTACTTGTTTTCTCTTTTTGATATTTATAACATTTTTACTTATTAAAATAAAGATGCAAAATAGATTACATCATTCAAGAGGAGATTTCTCATGAAAGAGGATCATTCCACTAGTGAAGTAGTTGTAGTTTCTCCAGTGGTTCCAATTGCCGTAACTAGATAGCTTATTCCATACTGAAGGGTTAACAACAGTCAAACAAGATGATTTTTAGAAACATATACCTACAGCATAGAACCCTCCGATGGTGAGCCTTGAATCCCTTGATCTAGTTTACACTAAAAATCATGTGGTTTGAAATAATTATTCTCCTCCAATTTGCACTAAGGTTCCATGATGTTAGCATGAGGACAGGATTATGATTTACATCTACTTCTATCTCACAAATCCAAAAGTAAATGGGCCCAAACTTAGCAGGAGAATGATCAAATTAAGCTTACTTTTGTATACATGTGTAGTAGCAATCAATATTGTATCCAGTAATGGTGAGTTCTATTAAGCCTACAATATTATCGGCCACAATAATGTGAGCATGCAGACAAATGGGAACCAAGGTGATACCGTATCATGAGACATGAGCCACTGGCATCTTGTCTTTAGCTATGTCGATGATGGACTAGTCAGAAACAGAACTGGCTCAGGTTCCAAAATGATGAATCGAGGACAAAATGGGGCCCAATCAACAATATTTAGATATGGGGGGCTCAGGAATATGTTGGTGGTCCCACCAGAATCTAGTATATTTTATCTACTTTCATCATTCCTAAACAACTAGGGGTAGAAGAATCCAACAGACACGTCCATCAACAGGAAAACTCAGTCAAGGCAGCTGTACTTACATATAGTTCCATGTACAAGATTACCTGCACCCACAAAAAGAAACAGGTTAAAGGACTTTAGCATTCAGTCAAAGTTTGTGCATGGTGCTCTAATCATTTATTATTTACATTCTGATATCTCCACATAAATGAAACTATACAAACTTACATGAGTAGAAGACAAAATATAAAAAAAGCAACATACAAGTAGTGGAGTGAATATTAAAATGACATTAAGTATCAATTATATGAAAATACTTATCAAAAAAAAAAGTATCAATTATATGAAAATAGAAACCTTTTGAAATTTATTAGTACCATTGCAATACTTTTGGAAACAATTTGATATTCAAAAGATGAAATACTAATAGAAAGAGCAAACTCATATCTGGCTCCTACATTAAACCTTTGCGCGTTAGAAGATAAAGATTATGAAAAGGACATACCGAGATGAAAATTCGGCCAGCATTACCAAATGCAGCTTGGCCAATGTCCGGGTATGTCTCAATCCCAGGCTCACTATCCAAGCAGTGGCGCAGGAGGAGTCCAGTATAAAAGGAAAGCACTGAAAATACAAACAATATGGAGAGTCCAACCCATCCTCCTTCTTTGGCAGCATAAGGAGTTGAAAGGATACCAACTCCGCATAGAACATTTATACCTGCATAACTGGAATTCATCAGAAACCTTTAATTAAGCCTGGGTAAAACTTTGATATGCATATGAATACACTGTTTTCAATTACCAATACTGACAAGTTACATATATTTGCTATTGTTGACAACCACATATAATTTTGCCACATACACGTAAAAAAAAATTTACAGTCAATGAGAACGTACATTTACTGGTATATAGTCTTGTTAGTTGATCTCTTCATGTGACTATGTACAACATGGACTAAACCATCACATCATGATTCATATGAAATGCAGGGTCATTGTAGGAAAGTCCATAACTAATGATAATAATTAGCTACAGACAAAGGTAAGAAGGCAGATCTGTATATGAGTATATAATATTTATAAAGGACAAGAATTCTGTCTGTCAGGTTTGAAGGTGGTTTTTGTTTTTCCATAGGTGCAGCCATCCAAGTAATATTTTATTCTTCAAAGTAACATGCAGTTCACATTAGCTTAAATAAGAGTTGCCTATATATAAGATAAGAAAAAAAGTATCACATTATGTCTACAAAGTAACAAAGGTGATAATAGGAAGATGTACTTATAGGCAGCCAACTTTACATACATCCATTAAAGAAAGTGAAGATGACAAGTGCTGCCAACTCTATTAAGTTTTTTTTTTTAAGAAGAACAGAACCAGATTTGAAACCACATGGTAAAAATATGTGGTCCCCGCAGGTGAAAAGTTAACTTAGGATTGTGCTCTGTGGTTGTAGAAATTCTAAGATAGCAGGCAGCAACAACAACATATTGGATGACCGAAAAGCATAATTTACAAATTTACAACAGTCGCACATAGCCAGTCTCCATGGCCTAGTTAAGTTGATGTGGTGTTAATGTTATCATATGGGTGAAGAGAACATGCTGAAAATCCAACAACTGATTCATATCGGTATAGTGCTACATAATAGTAGATTTTCATGTAAGTAGATTTTCATGTAAAACGCATCTGAAGTCTTAGTTAGCATTTAAAGGAACACATTTTATTATTTCAATAAATTGCAAATGCAGTCAACTCATCAAACCATGAGGTGAATTTTTATACAAAGGGATGAGAAAAACCTCAAAAGTGGGTAACCTCTAGAAAATGCTTAAGGTTTATAGGAATTCAGTGCAGAGTGAATATGCTGATGACTGAAAAGCATTTGTTAGGAGAACTAGATTACAAAAAACAGAACTAATGCAATTGTCTCATGTCTGCATGACTGCATGTCTCTAAGTCTCTACCACAGATCCAGTCCAACAAAAGCAAATACGCCAAGCACACAGTCACAATCACGGACATTATGTGAAACTAACCATGTCACTAGCAAACATAGAGAATGAACTTGTTCTCGATTCTTTTTTTTTTTTTTTGGAGGGGGGAGTGTTTGTTTACCATTTAGCACAGATTGCCCAAATGAGCATTGGTGAGAAATTGGAAGCTCATGTGAAACCTTGGATGGTTTCTCATCCTTTCTTATAGATGATCTCCGTGATGGAATAGGCGGAAGCAGAGAATGCGAACTACGTCTTTGTTGCTGCTGTTGCTCATCTAACAAAGGTTTTGTCACAGTTGGCAACGTTTCAGGAGTGTGTCTTCTTGTGAGTGATGAGGACAGAAATGAACTGCCCAATCTTGACAATGTGGGAGTGCCCAGAAACCCAATGCTTGGAGATGGTACACTGCTATATAAGTCAATAGACTGCCTGAAACATAGATCGAGCAGCAATGAGTATTTGAAACAAACCATGCAAGCAAAGCATTTTAAGATCAACAGATAAATCGATGCAGACTACATCACTTAAAGTGAACATTCATGTGGATTATTATAACATTCCCGTTGCCATTGCCAATTTTACATCTCCTACCTCCCAAGTTATGTAGAAGCCAACCTGCAAATTACCTTTCAAGGCAGCAGGAAAACTTGATGAAACCGTCATCATAAAACCTATTTGAAGGCAAGTACAATCACAACATAGAGTTTTTTGGTGCCTGACTGAGCCAATTCCACTGTTTTTAGAATTATGATTTTTAATTAGATATTATGATTTCTGAAGCTTGACTAGATCTTGCACTCAGAGAAATCAGATGACCAAAGTACTAAGTAGGAGACTAATTCATCTTAAATCTCTATACAGTAAACAAACTAATCGATCTGAAGGTTCCATTTGTAGGCCCAAGAAAATGGATATGTCACCAAAACCAACCACAATAACATTATCCAGAAATCAGAAAGAGGATATATCACCAAGGACATATGGAAATATGTTTATTGATGTTGTTTGAGACACATCCGGACAATAAATTACAAGCATATGCAACTCTTGCATTTTTGGGCCACAATCATGGTCAGAAAGATCAGTGAAATCGTCAAACTTCAAAGAACATCAACAGTGCTTCCTTTCCTTTACTAGACGGGTTATTTAAGCCAGCCCATATTAGTCCAGAGACCTTCTATTGAATTATATAACTAATCTCCCATACTAAGACAATCCGCCATTTTTTACGACAATAAAAAAGCAGGCCAAAGACATATTATCGTACAGCTAGGCCACGAAAAACTATTTTCCCACACTCCATGCCACCTTTATGTATATAATTCCAAAACAAAATCAACATGTTCAAAGCCAGCCAAGTCGGACAAATTTTACTAATTTATATGTTCTCTAAACTCTTTAATTAAATAAAATCATTAAAAAATCGTGAAGTCGAACGGAGCGGGAAGAGAACAGAAACAGAGGAAGAGAGATAGATATATTGTCAGAGAGAAGATAAAACCTGTAACTCTGTGGCCAAGAGGTGTTGTAAGAACCGGGCTTGGTCTGCTGCTGGTTTTCGGCCGAAGAATCAGATGAATCCGAAACATTACCATCGTTGTTGTCTTCACCTTTGTCAAATTCTTTCTCGACATCCTCTTCTTCGTCGCTATCAATGTAGAAGCTGTGATCCGAGTCCGAGTTCTTCATCTTCCTGTCTTAGATCTTTGACTCTGAAAAACTCGTACACATGAAAAAACCTCAACGACTACGAAAGAATATACCCAGACAATTTCAAAAACAAAAATGATCCATTTAGGAGTAAAAAGTGTAACAAGCTGATTTCATCGAACAAAATAAACCAATACGAATACATATATTAGAAACAAAAACATAGGAAACTTGTGAGAAAGAAAAAGAAAAAAGAAAAAAGAAAAAAGAAAGAGATCTTTCTCCCGTACTTTCAGGGTGACTGCTCTGCTATTCGTAACAGCGCGCTCTCTCTATCAAGTCGTAGACGTGAATATGTTCGATGATTGAACCTTTATAGCCGCTGTGAATGTTGGAGTTTTAAAAATTTTAATACGCTACGTGACAAATGACGACGAACACCGAAACTACAAACTAGTTCCAACTCGGAGTCCTTAAAAAAATAAAAAATAAAAAATAAAATAAAAAGGTTACAAACTTACAACTTGGAGTTGGGAGGGACTCTCTCTCTCGCCCTATCTCTGCACGTCATGAATTCGTGTCAGCCGTTAGATCTAATCCACTCATGATGGCCAACCCCCTTTTTTATTTTATTTTATAATTTCGGTCCAACACAATTATATATTTGTATGGTGGAGCTATCATTGCACCATAGAGCCATTATTCACCAGTCTGGTTTTTTTTTTTTTTTTTTGCCCATCATGGCACCACTCCTATATTTTATATGGTAATATGATTAAAAATAAAGATTATAATTAATATTGTTTCTTTTTTTCTATTTAATAAAATTGAAATATGAAAAGATTAATAGGAATACAAAAGCCCGAGTACCTTATAAAAATAATTAGTCAGTGTAATCTTTGGAATAATGGTTCCCTTGGGTAGTTCGATAAATTTTTCAAAACCATATAAAAGATTGTTGAGAATTTTAAAATTTAAAATTCTTATAAAATCATATGAATTTAAATTTTTAATTTTTAATTTTTAATTTTTAATATATATCAATAGCTGAGAATTAAGTTTTATTTTTTTTTTTTTATTATTTTTTTTTACAGTTTTCTTAAATAAAAGGTAAGGAAAGTTGCAGTCTCGACTAAGTTGCCTTTTCAGTTTAGGTCATATTTTTACAGCCTCCAGTGACAGATCATTAATCAAACCGAGCAAAATGGGCGTTTATTACTTTTATTGCGTACTGATTTTTTATGATTTTCTATGTTTCACATATCTATTTAAGCTTTAATGAAATTAGCATCTCTCTCTCTCTCTCTCTCTCTCTCTCTCTCTCTCTCTCTCTCTCTCTCTCTCCATTTGGTCCCAACATTAATACTCTAATTTTTAATAATGTATCAAATATTCTACATTCCTTTTACCTAAAACGACATTAAAACAAATCTAAATTAGCTTAAAATTAAAAAAAAAACTTAACACTAATTTAATACCTTAGATCTCTTAAAAATACATGACAAGATCATGCATTTTCTGATCACAAATTGAATTACAATGTACATGATAATTGATCAATGTCACGATCCATGAAAAATTGAAAATACTGCATACATATAAAAATATTATCAAAAGTATTTGGTCATATATAAAATCCTTTTTCAACCGTTCTTGGATTATTATTATTTTTTTGGGTCTCAATTATTGAGTAATAGTTGATCACTTTGTTGCAGGTACTGATCAATTCGTGTCCGATTCTCCGCATTTTCGTTGATCATGATCGGTAGCTAGCTGATCATGTCATGATCCGAAGGGATATATTTGCATCATTATTGTTTTCGTCCATATGTGAGTACTGCTCATGTGGACAGCTTCTTTTTTTTTTTTTTAACATATAGCTGTACAGATAATCCTACAAATAATTGTAATAGGAAGTTTTTAATTTACAGAATAAACCCATGCAGTACTTCGATCGCCATTCGGTGACAAGTTCAAGTAGTGCACAATGTAATATCATGATGATGTGCTGCTTCAAAGGTTTTATAAAGATGATGCATCTCATATTGCCCAATTTTTAAAAAAATGAAATTACCATCATTTATTCATCATAAATACTATATATTCATAACCGAATAAATTTTGAAATTATATCTCATATCAAATATGACATTATTAACTAAATAATGTATACGAAACTCCAACAATATTACATTATTTTATTTTGTGATTGATCATTTAGTCTTCATTATTGCTAATATTCTAATTATAGACAAATATTCAAAAGATAGTATTTTCTACCTAAATAGAAACTCAACAATATTACGCTTTATAAAAAGAAAGGATTCGATTTCTAATGATCATCCGAAAGACATGCAGAATTTAGATCTAAGTAGTTATATTTTGAGTTTTTTATGTTCGAAAATGTTTATTAATACTACGTACCCGGCCCATGCATGATATATGTCGACAGCCATATGATATTTGATTATTGGATCTATGTTTCAGATCAAATCAGAGAATGGAATATTTGAAATTAATATCCCGTTCCTCCTACCATACCACCATTTCCTATTTGAATATCACATGTTGTCTGCCAAGTTGCATTCTTGGGATGGCATTATTCAATCTATATCGGATTAATCAAATATAACTCTTTATACGTGATTGATCAAATATAATTCTTAATTTATATGATCAGATCATCTGATCATATATAGAACTAGAAAACTAAAGTACTGTTAGCTAGATCTAAGTAAAAATAATTTTCACAAATAATTTTAAATGTAAGATTTAATATAATATATCAAATTTTTTTATAATAAATTTTTTTTTTATAATGCAACAAATCACATTAAATTAAAACAATTTATAGTAAACATGATGATCAAAGAAGACACATACAGATCCAATTATCAGCAGTAGTACCGGACCCCTAACCAGCTAGCAGTCCATCTCTCTTTATAATTTACCCCACGTCTGTCCTACCTATATTTGTATATATACGTGTGTAGGCCATGCATGACTTTATACGTGAAATATAATTTTATCATAAAATGGTAAAGTTGATAATGTCACTCCATTAATCTCGCCAACACGCACAATATTATATATAATATATATATATATATTTATTTTAAAAAAAAAAGGTATGTGCTTATCCACACGTCAGCAGCATGAACGAATTGTCGTCCATCATCCACATGATATATAATTCTTGGTACTCCTGATCTGGTCTATTTTGGACTACATTCGAAAAAAGATAACATTTATAATTAATTAATGATAATTAAAAAGATTATTTATGATGAAAATAATAGATAAATAATCATTTTTATTATTATTAATTAATTATAAATGTCAATTTTTCTTGATTATCCATTGCGAATAAAACACCGCACCACATTTATCATGCATTTATTTACTCTGATTAATGTCCCACCCGATTAAACATGTTTTTAGTGTCTGATGGCTATTAAAATATAATGTTTGGATTTAGTTTGTCCATTCCTACGCGTTTTCGTTCTTTAATTCTCTGAAGTGATGCCGGCCGCTGGTTTATAATTGCGTTTTTTTTCAAAAGAAAAAAAAAAGATTATTCACATATATTTTGCTGCAATATATATGTTAACAGCAATATATATGTTAATGTTATGAGCAAGGTGGGAAGATGATTAAAGAACACAAGCCCAATTAAATGAGATTATTAATGGATTTTCTGACTAGATCTATATATATATATATATATATATATGGTCGTAGACTTGAGGTCATGAGTTGATCTACATATATAAACACATAATCTTTTTATGTAAAAATTTGGATGCTAATTTAGAGCTACGGTCCATCGAGTATGATCAATCACGTTATAATTATTAATTATTACTGAGTCCCCTGGAATATATGGCATGTGCTTTTATTATTTTTAAAACAACAGCTGCAAACACACACATGATAATATTATACTACAAGAAAAATAGACTTTTACGACCAAATGATTAAACTACAAATAATTATTTAGTCGCAATTAAATAGTTACAAATAAATAATTTTCTTTTAATGTTGGCAGTGACTACTCTTAGTTTGGCTGTACCGATGAATCTGGTCACATTTTTGTATATGATGCATTTTTGTTTTTGTTAGGAAAGTATATGATGCATTTTAAACATTCAGATCATAATCAATTATATATATATATCAAGTTTCATTTTCCACAAAATTTGATGGCCGGTTAGAAAAATAAGTCTTAATGGCATATATATATATATATATATATATATACAGTCTACTGAACGCCATGCATGTTTTTAAAATGTAATTTGAGAATATAGATGAATTTATTGAATGATCAGATCAATAGAGTGTATACAAAGTATGTAAAAATAATTAAATATAGCGTAACTCTTTCTTTAACTATTAAATTTAAGTACAGTACTACTTCATCAAAGCTTTATATTATAATGGTGTTATGTATCAAGTTTTATATAATTACCGATCGACGTGAAAAGAATTCAACATTTTAATTTAATTTTGCACCATTAATAACAGTAATTTTCCGTGTTGCGGCCAGTACCCTTCAATCCAATTTTTAACTAAAACGTGGAAGAAAGAAAGAAACATACAAAAAAACTTCCGTGTAGAATATTATAATTATCACCATGATGACTCATCTTAATGCGATTTCTTTGGAATGCATGCTACACAACCAGCTGATCTTAACCTCCAATACATGATCACATTTTTTTAATTTTTTTAAACTTATTCTTCTTAAATTAATTAAAAAAATTATTCATTATTTATATATTTAATATTGATAAAAGAAAAATAATAATAAAAATTAAAAAATATGTGATATTTGGGAGGTTGTTTAACTTTTCTCAAATTAATTTAATCGCACACGTACGACATTTGGTTTTTCTTTTCTATTGAGTAGACGTCAATGAGGATTTATAATACTTAAGCCCTGCCTTTTTGATGGTGGGAGCATTTTTCTTATCTTAAATTTAAAAATAATAATATATAATATTAAAATTCTATCCAAAGTACTACACCTTAATAATTAATAATAATATTTAATATTAATATTAAAACAATAATAATATTAAATCCCAAAAACAACAATATTTCTAATAATATTATTTAATATTCATCTAAAATCATCCTCTGTCATTTTACAATCGGCCAAGCTACACCTTAATGATTGATACTGTAAACATCGATGCTGTCAATAAGAAGTGTTAAATATGATTTAAAGAAAAAAAAAAAAAGAGTGTTAAATTTGGTGTGATTGTCAAGTTGCATGATAAACAAAATATTCTTTAATTTGATATACACGCAACTGGCAGAATGCATTATATTGCAGATAAACACCAAATACTCGAAAATTTGTGGAACCACGTCGTACAAGAAAACAAAGAATATTCAGATCCCAAATGATCTAAAAGTTTGACTCATGACGTACTGGGGCGGAGAAATAAAAATCCTGCATGTGGTTTAATATAAGATCCAATATCTCAAATGATCGATCGATCTCTAGTAAAAGCCATGATCATGATCATTAATACATGAGTTCGTGGTTTTAGAACTAATATATGATAATTAATTAACATTTGTACACGTCTCCCCTATATATATATATATATATTATAGATATTGTATTTATAATGGCAATCGTCATCCGCACTACCCAAGCTTTGCGGATGAAAGGCATTATAGTTTCGATGATTATATCTAGAGATAATGATTTCCAGGTAGGATCAATGGCAACAATGTTTAAGGAAAATCATTATTATTTTATTTTAGCAAGAGTATGTCACTGAACATGACATGTCTATATATATAATATATATAAACACAATTTGGGATAGATATACTATGATATGATTTTTTAAAATATAATTATTATGAGGGGACTAGATCAAAGCAACAAATTATACCGAAGAGAAATACTTTAGCCATATACTTGATGTATTATATCAGATTATAAAATTATTTTTAATATAAAGTAGATATAATACATCATGCATAAGTAAAATCACATAATTTTATTAATTTAATTTTGTATAATCTCTAAAGATATTATGTAACGTGACCTATAAAATTGGGAGTAAACTAATATATGTATATATTGTTATTATTTTGATAGAATCTAGCTAGTTACATTATAAAATATTGCTAGATATATATCTCATAAGAATACAGCCAAACCAACGCATTGCTTTCCAAGTGTAAATCACGTTCATTTATTATAGGAAAAATTTTAGTGCAGTTCCAAGTCGTGCCCTCTAAAGGTCAAACACTTGGGACTTTGGTTGTTCTCATATCAAAATCATGGTAGCATAAGCATGAAACTCTTGAGAGGTTGGGTAATCTACACAATTTAGAAAAAAAGATATTTCCATACTCCACCATTTGGGACGAGCAATGAGTTCTCACACTCATAAAACAGGGGGAAAAAATTCTTTAAAAAAGCACCCAAATATTAAAATAAATAAATAAATAAAGTTGAGTTATTATTGTGGCATTCAAACATAAAGCCAAAAAGCCCATCATGACCCGGAATAAAATTGATTATAATAGGATTGGATCGAATCCATCACGATAGTCGAGAAATTCGGCTCAAAAGTTTGAAAAATTAGACACGTCAAATCAGCCCGTTTGGACATTTTTTCTTCTTTTATCTCATTATTGAGAGCCTAATCAATTCGATTTAATCATATTTTAGATAAATTTTAAGATCGGATCGATATATACTAATTTTTTATTTTTATAAATTGATTTCGCATAAATTACTCTCTCAAATAGATACTTTTAATTATTAAGTCTAATCCAGTTTGATTTGATTTTCTAATTTTAATCAAATGTCAATTTTCCATTAAAAATATCAATTTATTTTAAAATTTATCTAAAATCGAAATAAACTGAAACGATTATATCTTTAATTTAAAAGCTAAGTTATAAAGTGTATACTATAAATTATAAATATAACATTACTTTATATATAATTATAAATGATATTAATATATATTATTTATAACATTTCTTATATAATATAATATTAATTTTTTAAATATATAAATATACGATTTGATCCGGTTTTAGAAAATGTAAAATCAATATCGAGCCAAATTTGGTCAGTTTAAACATAAAGGAATCAGTTCCAAACCGAACCAGTCTAAAACCAGACCGAATCAACCACTCTGGGCCAGTCTAGACCCATTTTCAGATAATTTTTAAAACCCTACTCACCTTCATATTTTTTTTTTAATTTACACCAAAATATAATAAAAATTTAACATTAAAAATAATATCCTAACAATATTTCATTCAAGTTTAAAATTTTATCTCAACTCATCTGAACCCATTATCCCAACAACACTTGAATTTTATAGAAGTATTATAAATAGTATAATACTCACTCGATTTATCTTTCTCATTCTAAACATTAAAGCCCCATTTAAATACATAAACAATTTTATCTTATAATTATAATTTTTTTAAAATTTCATATAAAATATAATAAATAATTAAATCTTTTCAAATTTCAAAATAATAATAATGTTAAAAATAATATTTTATTTAATTTTTAACTTTCATATAAAATCATATCATCTCATTTCACTATCAAGACCTGAGACTGTTGGATAGGATGGGAAGATCTCTGATCTTCCCCTAGTCTTTCAAAGCAATTGTCATTTCTTAATAATGAAAAATCAACAGTAGTGGACAGCAGATAATCCATGTAATGAAAGTGGATTACTTAGTTTACAAAGGAAAGCTAAGCACAAAGGAAACTCTTGTCAACAATATAAACAGCATCTCCATGGCAACAACATAAAATTATCTCCTGTATGCGTGTCCCATAAAAAATTTATAACCTAAAAATATCCGTATCCAATCATGTTTTGCAAGAACTTCATTTTACAGTACACCATCCCATCATGGTATGAGAGCACAACAATGAACTTAAGACTTCATCAACAACAGACTTAACCATCAAAGTATGTGAAAAATTTCTGGTGTATAGAATTGAAATCTCATATCATGCTGGCATCCATAATAAAATTAGTCACTTCCAAGTCAGCTTCAGGCTTCTTTGCAAATTGAGAAGAGAAAAAATGACTGAACTCTTAATTCCTCTACAAGCTGAATAACAGGCATGAGAAGTTAACTCCAAACAGAGTGGAGGCCAAAAAAATTTAGGAACCATCACGTGAAACAGGGAAGGTAAGACCATCTTTTAGATGGCCCAAAGCAGTGGGGCACCACCATTTCAGCATGTTTGGGCCTAAGACCTAAACAAAAGGCATATACAGGTTACCATATTGACAGATTACAGATATAATTGAAATGTGGATATATAAGTCATGAGAATGAAATGTAGAACCAACAGCCAGGGTACAGAAAAGGGGGGAGAGAGAGAGAGACCGAAGTAATGTTTCTGTAAACACTAAGGTTGAATGGATGTTGATAGCTCTGACCAGATTTCCGTGCTAACCATGATGCCCGTACTCCTTCGTAATACTGGTAGAATATGAACTATGAGATACTAACTTAATTACTACTTCTCTTAAAAAAAAAACTTAATTACTACTTAAAAAACATTGATGATATATCCAGCTTTGGAAACTAGCAACCTTTACCTACCTCTATGGTTGTCATATTATGAATGATAAGGTAGATATGCCAAACCAAAAGAGTTCCAAGCGTGGCACTCAAGCCAATCATCACTGCTCCGCAAATAACCTAAATTATCAATAGCTTTCACAATTTTTTGAGCGTTATTGATATCAATTGAAAGTTTAATGACTAAAGCAAGGGTCAACAACTAAATAGCAGTACCCTGAAATTCTCAACTCATAACAGCAGCCACAAAACCTGCTGCAGGATAACAGGCATCCATGAAAAATGATAAGCTGATATCCTAGTCCGTGGCATTACTTCGCATCTTTGAAATTTCTTTCCTTTTTTTTCTCCTTCTTTCAATGGTGTATGAGTTTTTTCTTTTTTCTTTTTTGGTGCTTTTGTCAATTGTTTAATTTATGAGCCGGATAACCCAAAAGAGGCTTCACCAGAATTCCAAACTGATTCGTATATCTATGATATCACTCAACATGGCAGATGTAGATAATTATATACTCACATAAAAAATCTTGAGGGGAGTCCTTACGCCGAAGTCCTTTTGAAACGAAGACATTATTACTGTAAACTAAAAATGCCAAGAGAGTTCGTTATAGCTTACGGCAACTTGAATACATTAAAACAAACGAAAGGAAAAACTAGATAAAACATACCGTAGAGTAGATGCTACCTATAGTTGCATATAAGACAAGTATAAAAAAGGGCTTATAATTCCAATAACCAACGCAATTATTTATCCAAACACAGTGATGATCCTGCACCAATTTCAGAAGAAAAAAGAAACTTAGATCATACATTTCATCACCTTCCTTACTGTAGTGTCATGAATCAAAAGATGGAAATATCATGTCACTTGCTAAAAATTAAATAATCTAACCTACCATCCTCAAAACACACCTTCTGCAGACCCGACAATGATGAGCCCTAGGAGGCTTGTATGTAGAACACCTGTCACAGTGCCTCAGTCGCGCACCCTATCAGAAATCATGCATCCGAGCATAAGAGTCAGAATCATAATTTACTCTTTCTCATATCCTCTTGGCAACGAAATGAAGCCAAGCCAACGAAGGACATCTCAAAATTCTTTCAAAAGGAAACACGCTAATTAAATCATTAGTCTAAACAATTCCGATATTTTCCTCAATTTTCCCATCAGAAAAACAAATTATGACAAAAAAAAACCTAAATTCATATCACAATTCACTTATTAAAGCACGAAAGACTCACATTTTTCTGGGGTTCTTCATCCGATCGCCTACTTTCTTCAACATCAGGGACAAAAGAAGCCGGAGTTTGACCAGGGTCAATGAGAACACAAGCAAAGAAAGAGAAAAGGCAGAGAAAGCACAAAAGAGTGAACATCATTGCGTTCAAAGAACCAGCTGAGCTCCGCAACCCGATCCAGTCCTCGACGAAAACGAACACTGTGATGTAATAGACAAAACCCGTTAACAGAAACACCAAAGAGACTGGGATCGAGAGGAATCTTTCGAACTTCATTTGGAAAACTTGGGGGGTAGAACCCTGGAACTGGAAGACGAGCTGGTTGCTGGAAGTTCAGCGGCTTCTGAAAATTCAGAATCGGCGAAAGTGTGTCTGTATTTTGTGAAGTCTATTAGGTGTTCGACAATTAGACTGGGCCTTACATTGCCCAATATTGTTCTTGAAGACGTCCCTTGGGTCCCCATACTCCTGCAGAATGGGCTCGGCCTCAGCCTTGGACATGGGCTTTGATATACGAGCGGGCCATGGTTTTTCACCATAGTTTTGAGCTTCGTGAGGTCATGAGATTGGGCCTTTAGACGATGTGGTGTGATTTGGATTATGAAATTAGATGGGATAGTTTAAAATGATAATTAAATAAAATATTATTATAGTGTTATTTTTTAATAATATTATTATTGTTTTAATATTTAAAGAAATTAAATTATTTATTATATTTTTTAAGAATTTGAAAAAATTATAATAATAAAATAAATGAAATGAAACACTTTCAATACTATTCAAATGAGGTCTCAAATGAACAAGGCGTGAGCCCAAAATCCGACTTCTCACTGTTTAGATAGAATGAACTGTAATCACGTCTAGTTAGGAAAACCACCTTCAATTATTATATCTTGATCTATCATATTTAATTCAGAAAAACAAAATGGACATGGCCTAAAATGTCATAAAATTTGCAATATCACTACATCTTAAGCTTCACCGAAAGCTTTGAACCAAATGCGTACAAGCTCTTACATGTCATCAAACCTGTCGCGATCTCAAACATCAACACAGCAAAATGGTTGTCTCGTTCCTCGTCTTTTAAGGTATAATTTGTACAGTGAGTTAGACATCAAATGAGATTAGTTAAGATATTTTAAAAATTAAATAAAATATTATAAAGATAATATTTTTTAAATAATATTATTAGATTTTTAAAAAATTAAATTATTTATTATATTTTATATATAAATTTTAAAAAATAATAATAATAAAATGAGATGAGATGAATTTTAAATTTAAAAAAAAAAAAACTTAAACTTCGTCAATGAAAATTAACAGCCAAGCTGTCAGCTTTCACTACATTTGTGGTCTGAAACAATCACAGTAGTACACTGTTGTTACGACCATTTATTTTGGTTGGGGAACTCTACCATAATTATAGCATGCATGGGGGACCATGTAATTCGTGGTGAGCACACATTCATATTTCATACCAACAACCCACAGTACTACGTAATTAATTTAGTGCATGGTTTTGGAGGAAAATGAGGGAGCACATTGAAGAAAATGGTACCACTTAATTAATTTCAACCAATTAAATCCAAGCAATCCGATCCAGTTTTACTGATGAAGTTGGTGCAAGCTGCAGTTGCCTCGGTAGCAGAGTCTAAAGGGTCGGGGGACCAAGATATTGTTAACAGAAAAAACTTAGAATTTATTGCAACATAAACTTATCTATTTTTTTTATGTAGTACTCATGTAAAGGTGATCAAATATTGTCCTTAAAAGTTAGCCAATAAAAGAAGTTGATCGACCCGCAGCTTGTGGTTCGTATTATTAATCGCGGATATCGCATTAATTGACAATTGTATGTATTCAAACCCTGGCAATAAAGCTAGCTAGCTAGCAAGTTAGGTTCAATTGATCCGTTCATATATATAATGGATTCCACGCATGTTGGGGAGAGCTACCCAGCTGGTTAGGTGTGAATTTAATTTTGACACCAGTCATACTAATCCGCCACAATATAGGACATGTACCAACCTAATTAATTAAATTAATTTACATCCACATTCACATGAATGATCTAAATATAATTTTCTGCTATATATGAAATATTTAGATAATTTGAAATTTTGTAACAAATTGGTGCAGGATCATCACTGTGTTTGGATATATAAGAAATATTTAGACAATTTTAAATTTTGTACCAACATAATTAATTAAATTAATTTAAGCCCCCAGAACAATGCAAACAAATCACTTAAGTTGGGAAGTACAATTGAGGCTGAAGATAAAAAAAACAATGCAATAGTACGCCAATAAAATTAGTGGTAGCACTCATCCCCCAGACTAGCTAGAAGCTTAGGATATATATTTGCCATATTGGACTAAGGGAGAAATAACAAAATAGGTTTTATTACAAAGAATATGTCATAATCTTTTTCCAAAGTGTGTACATTTCTAGATGATTCTCTGCTTATATATATATTTATAGCATTTACATTTAGATCATGATTTTATGTTATGAAGCTTTTAAATGATTTCTTACATTTAGAATATGATTTCTGCAACTTCCTCCCACGGGCCACTACATGAAAATAGGCATTTTTTGATGTTAAATTTCGTCATAAAAAATAAGAAAGAACATCGCAAAAATTTATTTATAATAAAAATAATAATTTTAGTTGTAATTAATTAATTATTTATACCTTTTTGTAGTACTTAGAAAATTATCTAAATATTTAGATGAAAAAATGATTGTAGAAATAATTTTCTGCAACTCCTTTTTTATATTTATGTATTTCATGACCATATGTAATATATTTACTTCATATATTAGTTGATAGCTGGCGCTAGTTATATGTACATACATATATATATATATAAAATAAGCTAAACAAGTAAAAATTTGAGTGGCTCTTTTTTCTTTTTGGTGCATTTCGTGGGACCAATTAAATTAACTTTGGGCAAACTATTAAGTATCTGTCACCCATGAGCAGTAGCACCTCGAATTCTCTGATGTTGTCTGGTAGTCCCTGGCACCTGCATGTACTGATCAGCAGCATATTCATCTTCGAGTATGAATATCATGTTCGTTCCAACCAATAATCCCCCATTCCAAAACCTTTTTCGCCAAAATTGATCTACAGCTTAAATCTTAGCTCTTTCAATGGTACGGTTCCGTAGCCATATATAATTTATAAAAGACATAAATGTTTTAGTTAAAAAAAAAAATTCGAAAAATAAATCTACGGATCGATTTACTTGACATAATATTTTAGATTGTAATTAAATTTTATCTTTATTATATAATATAAGGTATCATTTAAATTTATGTAAGCTCACCTACGTATTTATTTTTGTGATACCTCTTTGTAATTATAGTAACAGTGGCTATGTTTGGGTAGTAGAGTATTCTGAGAAGATTTCATTATTATTCATTATTTTATTATTATTTTTTATATATTTTTACTACTTTTTATTATTATTTAGTATTTTATTATTATTATTTTTTATTATTCACAAAATATATGATAATTATATAATATCTTCCTTATGTAATTTGTTGAGATTATTTAGCTATTATGTTCACAAAAACAATAGCTTTAAATGAGCTAGAATAGTTAAGAAATATTCAAGTAACTAAAAGAGCCAATTATATGAGAGTAATTATGTTGGAATTGAGTCATATAACTTCTCATCTACTATGATGGTACCAAACACATGCAACCTTATACCAACCACCAATGACTCTCTTAGTGAAAGTTTACGACGACTTTGTTAATATAACTTATCATGTATGATGACGTTCTAGTGTATCTTTTTTCTCTTCCTATTTTTCTCTTTAACACCTCATCCCAACACTCACCCTAGCCATAATCGCTCTACGCAGAGGGATAGAGCTTCGGTTTCTCCCTGCCCCCGCTTGCCTAGCCACCATAGGTTGTTTTCGTTTTGCTTTTTCCCATCTTTTTCCTTTTCTTTTGCCTGTAGCACCATGGCGCTCCGATCTCTTGTTTGCCAAACTTCAAAGATCCCCAAGCGTTTCTCTACGAGACTCCCCCAACTACCGATATATTGGACAGAAGGAGAGAAAAGCAAAAAAAAGTGTTGCGTATCTCACGCGCAACTATCAATGTGTGTGAAACTCACGTGCCACCAAATTAGAATAAGTCTCATGTCGCCACATCGACACCAACGTAAATAGCGGCCTCGGATCTTTTAGATTCAGCCGACCTTTCTCTATCTAATGTGGCTTGTGCTCCTCATGTGACGTCGTAGCAGCGACAATCTTTTGTGAGTGCATTAACACATCTTTCAATTGCTACTTTTTTATATTCCTATTTGTCCTTCCTATAGATCAAGACACACTAATTGTCATGAGAAGCATCTACAATTGAAGATATTAACAAAAAAATAGCATACATTTTTTAATTACGACTTTTAATACTCGTAATTCAATATATAATGTATTTATCATACTATTTTAAAATTAATTCAAACGGCATGCCCTTAACAGAATGGAATTATAATACAGGAAAATGTACCATGCACCGGCCACCACCGGCCAGACTCTATAGTAAAATGTATGAAACGATCATTAATTTAAGAGCGATCGTCTATGCTGTCAAGATTAAATACAGCCACCATGCAGTACCTCATGATGCTATATATTACCACCCAGCAGTACGATGACCATGCCTTATCACCATCCATGTCATTATCGTAGCTCTGGCTAGCTCCCTAGCTATCATTAATATTAAATGACTTGACATTATTGTCATAACCCCACACACCAACACACCAATATATATCACCAGCAGCTAGCTAGTACCGTATTATCATCGATCTCCTACCAACATGGTATAATATACATGGATAGCCTCTAACATGCATGTTTGTTTCTACACTACAAAAAAAAAAAAAAAGGTATTTGGTACATTTTTATTGTAAATAATCTTTTTAATTACAATTAAAATATCATAAATATTTTTTTAGTAATATTATATATATATTAGATAGAAATAACATACAAAACATGTTTATTTAATTTAATTTTTAATAAAAATTTAATGATTATTCATAATTAAATAGATGATAAATAATTGTATGTTTTCATATATTATAAAAAAAATTAATAAAAATAATAAGATAGTATCATAAATAAACATAACATATAATGTTATCAAACTTATTTGAGATAATTTTAATTAAAGTTTTAATAAAAAATTAGTTCAAGATATGATTTTTTTTAATTCTAAGATGATAATTTAACATTTGATTATTTTGTACGGCTTCTAAAAAGATGACATTAAAATATCTATATTTTTTTAGTTGTGTGATTATTTTTAAGAAATAATAAGAGTTTTTTGAAAAAATAAATTATATAGTTTATAATTTATAATTTATATAAGAATGTTATATCATAATTTATAATTTATATAAATTTATTTAATCATATATATTTCAATTAAATATCAAACATATAATATTAATTATATTTATTACTTATTATTACCAATTTAATATAATTATAATAAATTGTATATACCGTATATTAATTATATATACCTTATATATAGTTAATTTAATAAATAATGCATTCATTTTAAAATTATAAATTATTTTAAAAAAATTAAATTATTAATCATATAATAGGAATAAAATTTTCATGCATAAAATTAAACTCTTTAACGTATAAATTGTTATAAATGATTTATTTCTATATATATTGTTATATTTATATATTCTATACTATTATTGTATCATTCTATACTATTATTATTATTCTATATTTATTTTACATAAAATAAAATTAAAAAATATATCCTAAATATGAATTCTAAAATAGAAATTTCTAACATTATTTATGAGTTTAATGAATTGTTTAAAGTATTAAGTGGTATTAAATAGATATTAAATGAGTTTTAAATAGAAAGTTTACTATTGTAGAAAATTGAAGAGGTAGAATTAATTTTAATGCCAAGAATATTATTTCAGTGAATAAATTTAAGAAATTGTGTTTAAAATGATAATTCTTATTTGATGCAGTATTAATTTTAATAGAAATCGATAGAAAATATTAACTTTAACAAAAAATTATATATATATTTGTTAAAATAAAAATTTTTATTAAATAACCAATTTATATATATATATATATATATATAAAGATATATGTATACCATGAATGTCAACATGCGTGCATGGTTGCTACCGCGCGCGCTAACTCAACCCTAACCGGTTTACCTGATAATCATCATTAGCGCGCATCCGATATCTGTCCCCACATTTGTCCATTTTTTTAGGGGGGTAGGCATGCATCGCTGGCCCACATGATTTTCACTATATATACCAGTACTGGACCCATTAATTTACCTTCTCTTATTTGGAAATCCGAAGTCTGAATGAATCATTGTTGACAACTCATTTCTAATTTGTCCTGTCACAACTAATGCGCGATCATATATGAGAAAGGGAAAAGTGTCAGGACTCAGGACCGAGTTAATGGACTTCTTCAAATGCTACTACGAGGTTTCCGGCTTTTCCCGAAGAAGACGCGACGATTTTTGTTTTTTTGTTTTTTTTTTTTATTATTATTTTAATTACAAGCTGTATAGCAAATGGATCATGACCTAGCTAGGTAGCTGTCACAAGGATCTGAAGACTGGCATTGATCTTCCATTTCCAAGCGCGCCTGCTTATAACTAAAGAGTTTTGAAAATATTTCAGCCTTCAAGCTAGCTAATTATTGTAATCAAATCCCTGTCGAAATCATTTTGCAGCATATATGGTCCAGATCAGAAGTACAAACCCTAACCCAAAAATCGCGAGCCTTAATAAAGTCGAAGCAATCTTATACATTTAACACTACATGCAGTACTACTACACAAATGAAGATCAATATTTAATCCTCATAAATGAAGATCAATATTTACTCCTCATTCGATATACGTTCGATGTAATTCGAATTAAACTTAATTTGTAAAAAGAAAAAGTTGGATCATAATAATAAAATTTTGCTTAATTAATAAATGACACGCCCTTTATTAATTTTGACTTGATTGAGTAAAAGTTCATGAAAGTTCTACTTATGCTTGACTTGATTCTTTAGTTCGACTCAATGTGAACGTGTCCATAAATTATTTTATATATATAATTTATTTCTATATATTAATATTCTTATACACACATATATGATGCTTTTATACATATTAAATTTAATAATATAAGTATAGTTATTTTGATATATAAATTACTTATACCTAGTCATTTATCCATTTATCATATATATTGAATATAGTTTATAATTATAGGTTAATAATTATATGTTAGTTAATTAAGTACTTAAGTCATGATTAATTATAGTATATATTTTATAATGTATAATGATTAGTATATAAGACTTATAGTTTTGTGTTTCATTATTTACTATAATGTATAATCATGTAAAAATATATATTCAATATGTTATAATTTTATAGTTCAATATAAGTTTTATATATTAATTATAATTTTTATTAAATTTAATATTTTATTTTATAATTTAATATTTCATAATTATTTAATTCATTCAAAAAAATATATTATATTTGAAAATACAAACAAAACTCAAATAATAACTATGTATACTAATAAAATATATAAAATACTGTGTACTGACCAGCCTGAGCATCAAAAGCCAAAACTTCAATCCCTAATTACTTAAATTACGTACGATCGAATCCCGTATCATCGTCCCATGGAAATAAATAAATATATATATATATATGATGAAGATCAGTTCGTCAGTACACATGTAAAGAAACTTTGT
This sequence comes from Platycarya strobilacea, assembly GCA_036898215.1. Classification (NCBI taxonomy): domain Eukaryota; kingdom Viridiplantae; phylum Streptophyta; class Magnoliopsida; order Fagales; family Juglandaceae; genus Platycarya; species Platycarya strobilacea. The sequence continues at coordinate 56,916,739 of CM072545.1, read as the reverse complement.
GAAAAACTCGCTCGCTCCTAACCACCTGAAGCGGCCTGAAGGTTCTGATTCCATTGATCATAGTTTTGCAGTACTGGATATATATATATATATATATATGCGTTAGACATCAATCAATCAATTAGCTGGGAGACCCAAGACAGCATGCATGTACGGACGTACATACGTACATTCTTACAGGCCGGCATATGTAATTACGTCCGCATGCATACAAATAAGTTCTTAGTAAAATTGATTTGCTATGATCTCATTGTACTCCCTAGTATTGTTTTATCTCACTAAACATGATACATACGTACTGGCAGGTGGACCTTCGGAGAAGAGAAAGAATGATTCATTGCCTTCTTTTATTCACCTGTCAATTTGACAATATAACAGCCTTTTGTCACTTAGTGCCCCCACATGACATGGCTTAAGATTCTTCTTCACTTCCTTGCTTTATAATTAATTAATTAAGTAATTTAATATTTATTTGACCGGTTCTCTCGGCCTACTTCTACATGATGAGTACTGGTCTTGACTCTTGGGTTCGGCCATTTCCAAAACATGACGCCGTCCTCCAACTTCTAGGAAAATCAAAGTGTTCATGGCTCCCACCCCGCGGAACCATATTAATTATAAAAACCAATTTTACTTAATTATCTCGGCTCATTTTATTTTATTTTATTATATTATTATTTTCATAATTTTTTATACAAATTTTGATTCAATATTCAAATTTCATCTAAATCATCTCTTCTAATCTCATTTTACTATACAAACCAACTCAGATTGAACTCAATATGCAGCTTTGAGATTTCCTTCTAAGATTGCCTATAATTAAGGTACGTATAACTAATTCACCTTAAAGTCAAGGTATCTAAGCTATATGATCATCTTTTGAAACTACCATTCAACCTATGGAAGTGAAAAGTTTTGAATACCGTTTTAATTAAAACACTAAGACAGCATGTTTTAGTACTGATATGGTTTTGGGATAGTCTTTACCTATATAAATTAACTATATATAATAAATAAATTATATTTCAAATTAACATCAATGCAAGTCTAAAAAAAAAGTTAAAAGCACATATTTATAATACTTAATACTTTTAAGGTCTCAATCTAATTATTAAAATATAAAAATCACCTATCTTCATCAAGAAAATGAAAGTAAGAATTAGATTATCTATTCTCTAGAAAATGAGATTAAAAAAAGTTAAAAAAATAGTATTCAAATATAAGATTTCAGCCTGTACATTGAAAGCAGGCCGATACCTTCCATCAAAAAAAAAAAAAAGAAAGCAGGCCGATATCCCAAAAACCGACCGCTATTGACTGAAATGCACAAAAATTGCCTGTGTTTGATCGGTATGAAACACCTATATCCCATGCCGGTTACTGGTATGGCTCAGTATATATCAACCGGTACAACACGATATTCAAAAACCTTGGCAGTGATACGATCATGGTAAAATAAATTTATATTTCTCTAGATTGCTTTCCACCAACAGACAATATCAAGCAATCAATGTATAATCAATATATTATATGCTACTGATCAAGGTAAATCGATATATTATATGACCCTCATTTATTTTTCTCAGATATGTACATGAGATAAGAACTTGAGCTAGTTGTTTGATTTGTACTATAAATCTACTCATGAGCATGTTTAATGTTCATGTGGGACAATATTCTGCAACATATATATATATATGTCTCAACCAGTACGGCCAAAACCACATTATATTCTGCATTATTGCTGCACATCCTTAATTCAAGTATATCGATCGAAAAAAACCTGATCAGTTCGTATATGTAAGACTAAATAACGAGAAGCATAAATAATACATCCTAAAAGCCACTGCAATGAACCCGTAATTGATGTATTCAAAGATATGAAAATTAAGTGCATGTACTTAAAATATGAAAAGGAAGAAAACAGATGCAAACGAAAGGTTTCGTCCACCCGCTAAACATATATATATATATGTGTGTGTGTGTGTGTGTGTGTGGTGGTTTCAATCATCTACGTTTCTTTTTCTGTTGATTGATTCAGAAGAGCAACATGACTAGTACTAAAGATGGGTGGTCTGGGCCTGGGGTGAAACCAAAGGATCAGCAATGAAAGGATCACAACAATGTATCAGGACATGAAGAGCAGCAGCTATATCAAGCTGGATCCGCTGAACATTTGAAGAAAAGTTAGATCATGTAATTCTAAACGAATAGGGAAGGAAGGCCAACATATTAATGTTTCTAATTTTCGAGTGGGGGCCGGCGCGAGGTGTTTGAAAAATTCTTCATTATATATTCAATAAACGTTGTCTTTTCTCTTTTGTTTTTTTAAAAGGCCATTTCTTGAAATGTAGGATCTTTTCCTGGCTTTCCACGACCTTCTTAGATTATTACCCCAGAGAGAGAGAGAGAGAAAGAGAGAGACGTCTGCTGAACACGAATGATTTATAAAGGATCTTTTCATGGTTCCTCCATCAAGTTTGGAAACGGGTTTCAGCTGGTGTGCATATTTGTGTGTTTTGACTCAAGAGTCTTAAGAAACCCAAACCTAAGCTATCAATCGAAGTGCTAGGAAACATCATCGATCAGACCAAGATTCTCATTCAAGTTCCTAGAGACGCTCCTGGTGTTTCTTTTTTCCCCCGTTTTTTGATAAGTGATGAAGATCGATGCAGTGAGGACGCTCCAAGTTTCAAAACCCCAAATCCCCCCACAAGAGCACAAAAGAAATATATTGTTTATTAAAGGGAAAGTATCTCTTTTCAGGACAGTAAATACTAACAAAACCCTAACTCGATTTATATCATGAATCCTATCAAATATATAGCACAAAAGGTAAACGTGCATATATCATATTCATATATAATATGTTTCGAAACCACAGATCAGGACATATGAGATGGCAGTTTCCCTCACCTTTCTTAATTCTTGCACTTCAATAATATATATATATATATATATAGATATAACCGGTCCTGTCAATATGCTTAATCCCTTGATTCCTGGAAATCACGAACAATAAAGAATGAAAGAAATACTCAAACACACCAGCAGACTCTAGATCCTTGATTGATAAGGTATTTTGTAGTCATTTATCCGCCGATGCAGCATCATCAAGATTCTCAACTCCAACATCTGGAAGAAATTTACTTCATCAAATCGCTTCCGCCGTGCATTAATGGCGTGTGAATCTTGATGATGCTGCGCCTGCAAACAACGACTGTGAAACTGTATATTAATCTAGTCTGTCGAAGTCGAAGAAGAGAGAGAAAGCAGAACGAATAGTATAAGCAAATGGAAACAGCATGAAAGAAACAGGAGCAACTCCGAGGTTATACACCAGTGGGCTTCCACAAACTTTGGGCTGATGTGGCACTTAGCAAATGGGTGAAACTTGAGTTACAGAGTGGCCGAAGGAACCCTAATAGAAAAATAAGGTTCCAAAAGAAAACTGCGCAGAAAGGATGAAGGGAAGGTAAAGTTTTCTTAGTACTTTTATATATAAATTAAATAATCCAATCCGCACGGGCAGAATGGTTAGCTGAGATTATACCCTCCAAAAAGGAAAGACAAAACAACTCCCTTTACTTTTTCTTTTGGAAATTCATGGAGTTTTGAGCTTGGGGGTCGGATTTCCCAGGGGTATCCTGAAAACAGAACAACCATCTAAATGACCTAGCCATGAGAAAGAATAAAAATAAAAAAAAGGAAGGGAGAACGAGATCTAGTATCGTTTGAGATCCAGGAATTAGCAAAGCAGATAGAAGAGGATGGGGATCTAGATTAAATCCAAAGTTCAAACGATGCACTGCGTATAGGAATAGTTCTGGTGGAGGAAAAAGCAGGTAGGTCGAGATCTAGTAGCGTTTGAGACACAGGAACAGAGAGAGAGAGAGAGAGAGAGAGAGAGAGAGAGAGAAGAGTAGGTTAGGGAGGGTTTCGTCGCGGTGATCGGTATATATACACGCACGACGTCAATTTTTTGGGGCGCTAAGAAATAGCGAAAACGACGTCATTAATTTGTGGGATTCTTACCGGACTGAAGGGTTCATTGAACTTATGTGCCATTTGGCTAAAATAGGCACAAGGCGGCCTTAGGTCATTTCTGGTGGCTGGTGGGACAGACAAGCAGGTCTTGTAGAAAGGTGCGTTTAGATTTCGAGTTTAGTTCAATTGAATGGAATAAAATATTATTATAATATTAATTTTTAATGTTATTATAATATTATTTTTTAATATTATTATAATATAAGTATGTTGAGATATAAAAAAATTGAATTATTTATTATATTTTATAAAAAAATGGAAAAAATATATAAATATTTAAAAAAAATTATAATTATAAAATGAAGTGAATTGAAAAATGTTTGGTAACCAAATTGGACGTAAGAGAAATGTTAAAGTCGAAACAAAAATCACACTTTAATAAAATATATATTTTTTTACTTAATAATTAAAAAAGTATTTTTTAATAATATTATAATTTTTTTAAAAAAATTAAAACTATTTTAAAAATGTATAAAAAAATATAAAAAAAAAAAAAACTTTGTCTTGACGGGATCCGATCCCGCATGAGTAGTTTTAGAGCCACTCTTCATTGAAATATTGAGTTAAGATGATATGAGTTTAATTTTTTATATATTATAATAAGTTGAGATTTTTTGTTAAATCTATTTAATATAAGTTTATATATATTTTTATGTTAACATCATTTATGAAAAATTAAAAAAGATTGTAAGTCGTACAAATAAATAGATATTTAGTTGAAAAAAGTTATATGTCTCATGTGTAAAGAAATTTTGAGTTGAGATACATTTAATAAATTGAGAATTATATTTTAATATATCAAACTCAGCTTAAAATTAGTTTAAACTAAGTTGATCTTAGTTGAGTCTAAGTCCCTAACCGAGCTAGACTTTATCCGATAAATTTCTCTTCTATTAGAATGTTAGTCCAAAATATTTGGTTTGAACAATAAGTTTTGAATAAAATGAAATGAAAGTTGAAAGTTGAAAGTTGAAATAAATATTATTAATATATTACTTTTGTTATGAAATTAACTAAAAGGTTGAATTGTTTTCTATTTTGTAAAGGAGGTTGAAAAAACTATATTGATTATATTAAATGAGTTGAGATTCACTCTCAATCTAAATAAGACCAGGTACTATAATGTGAAACATGTAAGTATAAGATTTTAATTAGGGTGTAACAACTTTCAGTGGGAGAAGGCCATGACCCCCTACTATGCGAATCTTCCTGGGAGTTTAATTTTCATGGATGATTCCTAAAGACTTTGCTGTGGGGTGGTTTTCCTAGCCAGTCATTACAAAAAATTAGGGTGTAAGGGCCTAATTTAAGTATTAACCTTTTTAATTTTTAGTTTTTATGTTATGTTTGAGTGTCTAATATATCTCAACTTATATCGAATCAATTATTAAACGGGACTCACTACTTTTTTAGCTTTTTATAAAAGTCAAACATATATCTATATATTTACATATTTCATATATTCAAACACATTTGAATGGGATCAATAGAATATTACTATTTACAAACCAATTAAGATATTGCCTCGATAAAGATATAAAATAATAGAATTTTTTTTTTTTATCAGCTTAAACTTTTGGAATAAATGATGCTTTTATATAGTATTAGAGTCAGGTTAACCTATGACCGATGATAGGTTCTTGCGATCTACCCATGATTATGATATCAAAAATACTGACCTCTACACGGGAGGAGGCGTGTTGAGAAGTTCCACATGGTTTAAAAACAAACTCATCTTGATTTTTATAAGAAATGATCTCATATTCCTATTAAGCATTTTAACGAGAAAAATAAGTTTATTTATATGATATAAAAGTAGAGGTCATGAGTTCAAACTCTGGCTCTATACTATACTATATTTAATTAAATATATTACTTGTTAGGCCTAGCCATTGAAGAAAAGTTTAGCTTATAAGTAATGGAGAGTGTTAGGATATAAACTAATAGAATCTATCAATTCTTGTTTCACAGCCTCAACACTCAAATAGCCTTAAAATATAAACAAAAAAATAAAAATAAAAATAAGTGTAGTATGTAATATATAGGAATGATGAATAGAAAAGCTCATTGCATGAATCCCCATACGCACAACTAGCCTCCTCCTCCCAAAAACCTAATAAAATAAGTTTGTTCTGAATTAAATTACATCATAGCTGGCTCACAGGGGTAGAAACAAAGGCCACCGACTAATGCCTCCAACATGAGTAGGCCTTCCACAAAGAAAAAATAAATTATAAAAAATATTGATTAGTATAAAAGATGAAAAATATTTTACTTGAAATAAAGTTGATATTAAGTGAGAAATTTTGGTTGAAAGAACAAGTAAATATTAAGTTTTACTAAAAATATTTTATTTAAAATATATAAAATATTCAAAAAACTAAAATAAAAGAAGTAATATAATGTGTATTTTGATGTTAAAAGCCTTATTTATTTTTAAAATTAAGTAGTAAAATAACTAGTAAATATACTTAAAACAAAAGTATTTAAATTATATGGAAATCATTCTATTTACAGAAAAATTAGATTCACTTTCAAATTGTTATCTTACTTATAAAACAATTTTAATATGTATTTTGCATCTCAAAATTTTTAATAAAAATTTATTATTTAATATTAAATATTAATATTATTTTTAAATTAAAATATAATTAATTTGTGATCGCCTTAAATTACAAAATCGATTGACTCGCCCCTGCTATATATATATATATATATATATACCCACACACATATACAGTAGCAATTACTATGTTTTCAGCACACCACGACTAATTTCCTGCTTTAATTCCGACCGTTTAACCTGGCTAGGCTGCTTAGCTATTTCGTTGCGATTTCTCATTATTTATTTCCAACACTCGGGCCCATGGTTATTTTCAAAATCTTCACCTCTTCATGGGCTAAATAATTAAGAAGAAAATAATAATAAGTCTAGTGTCACCACCTGAATTTTTCTAGAGAATATTACTACCATCTAGAGTCTTTTAGTCTTTTATAAATTATTCTAGAATCTTATATATTATTATAGAGTTGTGTAGAGAACTCTAGAGTGGTATAAAATCTCTTAGGAGAACCTCATAAATAATTCTAGAAATAGTTTAGAATGTTATTTGCCCTTAAGATTGTAACACTTGTCACAATCCTAGTCATTTTTTGTATCAAGAGATCCCTATAAATAGAGAGTCCCCATTTATGTAGATCACCAAGTAATAAGAGCAAACAAGTTCTCTAGAATTTCTCTCTCTAGATTTGCTCTCTCTTGTCTTGAATCACTTAGAAGACTTACTTGAGAGTTTTGTCAAGGACAAAACCTCCTAAGACCCCACGGTACGTGTGAAGAAATTCTAAATCCGTGACAGTTGGTATCAGAGTATCAAGTTTGGGATGACGGATGTAAATCCAAGTGAGATCACTATGGAACACCACAAGACCCGAAAAAGCAAGAGGTCGAAGGAGTCAACCTCGTTTATGGAGTCTCATCTCAATGGCATTGAGAAGGTCATGGCCAAGATATTGGCCAAGATGGAAGAATGGGATCAGTCTCACAAGAAGGTGAACATTCTTGACAATACTGTGACTAGGATGAAGGTGGCGGTAGCAGATGTCAAGAACCGACTTGACATCGTGGAGCAAAATTTGGAGAGTTAGAATTGGAGGGCCAATCTAAATCACTCAAAGAGTCTATTTTGAGTATCATCAACCCCACCATCGAGGTATAGTGTGTTGAGAATGTTGTCTTCCAAGACTGGGTCTTGGGAGAACTAACAAAACTCCACGAGCAAATAGAGGAATACCGCATCGGTCTGGAGGAGACCAAGGTGGACTGGGCCATATGCAAGCGGGTGGTGGCCAACGGAGGTACCCTTGGAGCTGGAATGGTGGTGACACCAAGGGTGAATACCCCCGAACTAAAAGAGTTCGATAGCAAGCGGGATGCCAAAGAACTAGATAACTACATGTGGCACATGGAGCACTACTTCGAAGTTTTGAACATGCAAGATACACATGTTAAGGTACGTACTGCATCTCTCTACCTCACTAATCTTGCTGGTACTTGGTGGCGTCGTAAGTACAATGAGATAGAGAAGTGTACTTGCACAATTAACTCTTGAGTGGAGTTCAAGGCTGAACTCAAAAGGCAATTCTATCCTGAGAATGTGGCCCTCATTGCGCGGAAGAGAATGAAGGAGCTGAAGCACACCTCTTCCATTCGCAACTATGTCGAGGAATTTTCTGCACTCATGCTTCAAATCACAAACATGAGCGACGAAGATCTCCTCTTCAACTTCATCGATGAGCTCAAGTCATAGGTGGCTCAAGAGCTTAAGCGTCGTAGGGTCAATGACATCTTTACCGCCTTAACAGTGGCAGAAACTTTATAAGAATTTGAGTATCACAAGAGTAATGACTCTTCAAAACCTAAGTCTTTGAAGGATAATCACGGAAAATGTGGGGGAGCAAAGGGGTCCAAACCCCCACGACACAAAGAACGAGGAGACAAGCCTTCGACATCAAAGGAAGGCAAGAAAGACCACTCCAGAAACAAGAAGCCAAATGATGCTTGCTTCCTCTGTGACGGACCACATTGGGCTAGAGATTTCCCTAAAAGGAAGGCTCTAAAGGCTATGTTAGAAGAAAATGAAGTTCAAGAGAAGTCGCACATTGGGTGCTTGCAACTTCTCAACTCACTCAAGGTGAACACCAAGCCAACCACCAAGGATGGGTCGTTGATGTTCGTCGAGCTGATCGTCAACAAGAAGAAAACTCATGTCATGGTTGACTCGGGGGCTTCTCATAACTTCATCAAGAAGGAAGAGGTCGTACGACTAGGGATTCCCCTCAAGAAAGGTCAAAAATAGTTGAAAACCGTAAATTCTGAGGCCAGACCCCTCGACGGTATAGCTCATGGGGTGGAGCTACAATTTGGCACTTGGAAAGGAAATGTGAACTTTTCCATCACCCTCATGGATGATTTCAATGTCGTTTTAGAGATGGAATTCTTGAGACTGTTCAACGTAATGTCTATTCTTCACTACAATTCGGTGTGCATCTTAGAAGGTAGACCTTGCATGATACCCACCGTGTCTAAACCGAACACCACTCAACTCCTATCGGCCATGCAATTTAAGAAATGTTGGAAGAATGGTGAGGTATCTTACTTGGCTACCATGGAGGAAGGTGAAGTGAAGATTTCCTCCCCTCCACCTAAAGAGATCTAAGAGGTCCTCAAGAACTATGAGGACGTCATGCCACCAGAGTTGCTCAAGCAACTATCACCTAAGAGAGAGGTGGATCATATGATTGAGCTGGAATCTGGTGCCAAACCACCCGCCAAGGCGCCTTACCGTATGTCGCCTCTAGAGCTTGAAGAATTAAGGAGGTAACTCAAGGAATTACTTGATGCCGGTTTCATTCAACCCTCCAAGGCACCATACAAGGCACCTGTGTTGTTCCAAAGGGAGCATGATGGTCGTTGCGGCTGTGCATAGACTATCGGGCTCTAAATAAGGTAACCATAAAAAACAAGTACCCAGTTTCTTTAATTGCTGACTTGTTTGATCAACTGGGGCATGAAAAATACTTTTCTAAACTTGATCTAAGGTCGGAATATTATCAACTGAGGATCGCGGAAGGAGATGAGCCAAAGACAACTTGTGTAATCCAGTATGGGGCATACAAGTTCTTAGTGATATACCCTTTGGCCTCACAAATGCTTCAGCCACCTTCTACACGCTCATGAACAATATTTTTCACCCCTACCTTGATCAATTTGTAATGGTCTACTGAGATGATATCGTTATCTATAGTTTTACCCTTGAGAAACATGTGGAGCATCTAAGGGTTGTTTTCCAAATCTTAAGGGAAAACCAACTCTATGTCAAGAAGGAGAAGTGCTCGTTTACACTAAATGAAGTTCATTTCCTTGGCCACAAAATCAAATGAGGGAAGCTCAGCATGGAGGAAAAGAAAGTGAAGGCTATCAAAGAGTGGGATCCTCCCACTAAGGTTACCAAGCTACAATCTTTCCTTGAACTTGTCAACTACTATAGAAGATTCATAAAGGGATACTCTACAAGAGCATCGATCCTCACTGACTTGCTCAAGAAAAGCAGAACATGGGAGTGGACATTAAGGTGTCAAGAAGCCTTTGATGACTTAAAGGAAGCCATCGCGGATGAACTAGTTTTGGCCATACCGGATTGCACCAAACCTTTTGAGGTGCACTCAGATACATCAGATTTTGCCATTAGAGGAGTTCTTATGTAAGAAGGACACCCTATTGCATATGAGAGTCGCAAACTCAACGAGACTGAAAGGTGATACACGATATAGGAGAAAAAGATGGCAACCACTATTCATTGACTTAGAGTATGGCGACACTATCTACTTGGCTCCCGCTCCGTAGTCAAGACCGACAACATTGCTACCAAATACTTCCAAAGTCAGAAAAAACTAAGCCCAAAGCAAGTTAGGTGGCAAGATTTCTTGACAGAGTTCGACTATGTCTTGGAGTACAAACTTGGCAAGGCTAATGTTGTTGCCGACGCCCTTAGTAGGAAGGGTGAGCTTACGCACATCACTAGTGTAGACGAGGAGACACTAGAGATGATTCGTGAAGGCTTGGTGCATGATCCCTTAGCCAAGAATTTGATGAATTTGGCTAAAGAGGGAAAAACCAAGAGATTTTGGGTAGAGGATGGATTACTCTACACCACCAAGCGACGAGTATATGTTCCAAAGTGGGGAAAGTTATGGAGGAATCTTGTCAAGGAATGCCATGATTCCTTATGGGCTGGACATCTTGGCCAACGTCGCACTCGGGCCTTGTTGGAAGCCTCTTACTATTGGCCTCAGATGAGAGACGAAGTGGAGCTCTTCGTGAAGACTTGTCTTATGTGCCAACAAGACAAAGTAAAGAACTGGAGCCCTGCTGGTATATTAGAATCACTACCCACTCCTTCCCGTCCTTGGGAGAGTGTTAGTATAAATTTCATAGTGGCTCTTCGCAAATCTGAAGGATATGGTACCATCATTATTGTGGTGGATTGGTTTTCCAAGTGTGCTACTTTTATTATTGTCTCTAAAGACTGTTTAGCTGAGAAGATAGCCAAGCTATTCTTCAAGCATGTGGTTAAGTATTAGGATTTACAACAAAACATCATCAGTGATCAAGACACTTCCTTCACAGGAAAGTTCTGGTCGGGATTATTCAAACTTATGGGGTCAGCCCTACACTTCTCTACTAGCTTTTACCCACAGACGGATGGGCAAACGGAGAAAGTGAATACCTTGTTGGAGTTATACTTAAGGCACTTTGTAAGTGCTAACTAGTCTTATTGGGCCAAGTTGCTGGATGTGGCTAATGTGGCTTAATTCTCCTACAACCTACAAAGGAGTGAGTCCATAAATAAAAGCCCATTTGAAATTGTAATGGGACAACAACCACTCAGTCCCTAATCCTTGGAGACCGGTTATGAGGGAAATTGTCCAACAACATTCAAGGTTGCTAAGTCTTGGAATGAACAACTAGATGTGATTCGCTCCTACTTAGACAAAACAACCAAGAAGATGAAGAAATGGGCCGATCAGAAGAGGAGACCCATGAAGTATCGCATAGGTAACTTGGTGTTGGTAAATATCTTGTCAAGCCAACACAAGTTCACAAGGAAGCTGGCTTGTACAACATTATGAGGGACCATTCCCAATCATCAAGAAAATAAGGAAGGTCTCCTACAAGTTAGACTTACCCTCCAAATTCAAACTTCATCAGGTCTTTCATGCAAGTTGTTTGAAGTCTTATCATGGTGATGAAGAAGAGCTGACACGAGGAGAGTCTAAGCGTGCACCATTGGGCATAACTACCACTTTTGATAAAGAAGAAGAAGAAGAAATCTTGGCAGATCGGAAGATTAGACGAAGGGATCACAAGCCACGTCAAAAATATTTGATCAAGTGGAAGAGATTACTCGCAAGTTTTCTAGAGAATTTTCCTACCCTCTAGAGTCTCCTAGTCTTTTGTAGATTATTCTAAAATCTTATAAATTATTGTAGAGTTGTATAGATAACTCTAGAGTGATGTAAAATCCCTTAGGAGAATCTCATAAATAATTCTAGAAGTAGTCTAAAATATTTTTTGCTCTTAAAATTGTGATACTTATCACAATCCTAACCATTCTTTGTACCAAGAGGCCCCTATAAATAGAAGGAGTCCCCATTTTATTTATCACCAAGCAATAAGAGCAAACAAGTTCTTTAGAGCTTCTCTCTCTACTTTCTCACTCTAGATTTGCTTTCTCTCTTATCTTAAGTCATTTAGAAAGCTTATTTGGGAATTTTGTCAGGGACAAAACTTTCTAAGACTGCACAAGACGTGTGAAGAAATTCTAAATCCATGACACTAGACTAGTCCAATTGGCCAAAATATTATTATTAATAGCAATAATAGTTCCAATCATGAGTGTGCAAATATCAGATAATCCTTTTAAAAAAATGAATAAATATGAGATAATCTACGTGAAAATTTAATTTAGCAGTAGACTTCATTCATTTTTGAAATGATTATACAATAGTTATACATTATATAATTGTACATAACATTTTCCAATATATTATTAATACTAGTCATGAATTGAAGTACAATATTTAAAAATAGCAAAATTTATCATATAAAAAAAACATAACTTAAGTTTTGATACCTTAAAAGTTAAACGTTATATATAATATGCACTTAGGTGCGTTTTAAAACTTAAAAAATATTTTTAACTACTTAAATATTCATTTAAAAAAATGACATATTTGGTATCTCATCTAATATTCAAGCACTTTTCATGCTTTCTGCTTTTTTAAAAAGTACTAAATTAAAACTCTTATAAAAAAAATGTGGATAACTGTATATTCTGAAAAAATTACTGGAACTAATTTTAAAAGCATGTTAGATACATATTTACCAAATAGTAAACAATTTTTGAAATTGAGAGTTTATTATTTAAGTTATAAACTATAAGTTCTATAGTTATAAACTATATTTCTCATTGCAATATCAAACATTCACTTAATTACATATGTATCCATTTTGATCGTCATGTTTTTATCATTCCATAATGTGGTATTAGATGATTAAATATTATTTCTTATGTTTTACTTATAACCTATTATTTAAATATACCACATCATCAAATAATGAGAAGATAATGAGAAAGAAAATAATGAAATTAATAGAGTTATTGTTTGATATTTTCATCTCCTCGATTGCTTATTTATTTCTAATATGTATATATATAGTGAAGAAAAGCTTCACAAACTAGTTTATACTCTCCCGTCAAAAAAAAAAAAGTTTAGTACGCCAGTATTAAGGGAAGGATTGATGAGTACAATTATGTAGTTTTTCAAAGTAATTACCATGCATGAGCATTAAGCCTGATTTGATTTTAGAGTTACATCCAACCAATGATACGGTACCACGCAAGCATTTCAAAAGAAAAAAAAATCATCTGTTTATTATTTAAGGTATAAGTTATAAAATTTAAAGTCATAAATTATATTTTTTATCGCAATATCAAACATTTACTTAATTAAATATGTACCCACTTTGATTGTCATGTTTTTATCATTTTATAATGTAATATTAGATGATTATATATTATTTCTTATGTTTAACTTATAACTTATCATTTAAATATACCACATCATGAAATGATCAAAAATGAAATAATGAAATTAATAGAATTATTGTTCAATATTTTCATCTCCTCGATTGCTTATTTATGTCTAATATGTATACATAATATATGTGTATATATATATATATAGTGAAGAAAAACTTCACAAACTAGTTTAGTGCTCTTCAATTAAAAAAAAAAACTTTAGTACGCCAGTGCTTAGGGAAGCATTGATGAGTACGATTATGTAGTTTGTCCAAGTAATTACCATGCATGAGCATTAAGCTTGGTTTGATTTTAGAGTGATGCTGCCATATGAATGGGCATAAAAAGTGTTTTTACATCCAACTAATGAGACAGTGCCACGCAAGTATTTCAAAAAAAAAAAAACGGTGAACCATCATCCATTAGATTCAGACTCCGCCTCTCTCTCTCACTACAAGAAAAGAAATCGTGCCCTCTCACCATCTGGACACCGGCAAAAAGGGTAAGGTTCTTGAGAAGATGAACCAGTAAGCAGCTAAACAATATTCCGAAAGTTGTTCTTGCTAAAGTTGTAAACCTGAGACTAAGGTTGTTGCCTAGAAGGATTATTTCCAAAATTTGGTTGGTGCAAAGGACTCTTCTTTATATTTCTCCCCATTTTATTCACACCCAAATGATCATCATTATGCCTGTTCTTGGAGTTACCCATTTGGTAAAACTCAAAATCCAAAATACACCAACAAAGAAATACCACTTTCTGCAAAGTCGCACAATATCAAATCATTCATATGCTTCAAAGTGGTACACAAAACTTTAAACTAGATTCTTCGTATACTTGCTTTCTCTACCCAAAACTTTAAGCGGTACCCAAAATAAAATCATGACGTATAGTAGATTTTCTCTATCCCAAAACCATTCATGTCTTCAAAAGAAAACCCAGAACCTCAACATTCAAGCTCAAAACAACCGTGCGCCCGTGACTTGTTCTGAGTGAATGAGCATGGAACACAGATCAACGCCAGCAAAAAGGAGTATTCTCCGTCATGGGAGCAGGGGTCGTAGGCATCGTTGACATCGTGGCACTTGATAGAGAGGTTAAAAAGGTTTGGGGAGGAAGATGGATTCGTGCAAGATATGGGGCCGGTGGATGATGCCTCACGATTTCTTTTCATAGAGTGTCTACGTGGCATCGTTCTATTGGTTGGTGTAAAAACACTGACCTTAATTTATAGGATCACTGGCTGATAATTAATGGCTCTTGTTTTGAAACTTTCTCATTGGTTCCAAACAGTAGTTTGATGTCAGTGTCAAATTATGCAGTTCTTTTATTGTTGATCTATTTTATAATAAATTTGGTCCCTTATTATCGGTTTGTGACGTAATTGTTAATATTTAAATTATTTTTGTTGATGTCGACAAAATCGGTCAACAAGTCGGGATAGAAGAAAGAGTCATTCCCAACTCACTGGTGTAATTTAGACTTTATTCGAAATCGTTTGAGACTCCCAACAACATTTTGATGCAACTGACGCATATATTGATAGCAGATAAAATACATAAATATATGAAATAGATTCACTAGTTAGAGCTCTCAAATCTTTATGAGAAGATGAAGAAAATTGAAGAAGGCAATATTGAAAAGGAGGCTATGTGTTGGTCTGAAAGAGTCGATCTGGTTGCCATCTGATCACTGCTTTTTTTTTTTTTTATATATACCCGTGGGTTGTGTGTCTCAATTCCTTTAGTGTGTCTTTCCTTCTTGTCACGTTTTCATGTCCTAACATCCATCACGTCTCTCATCAGTTAATCTTTTGCTTTGCCCTTATGCTTCTTTGTTCCCTTATAGGTCTAGTTATCACATGTTGCCTTGTAATACTAAAAATGATAGGGCTCACTCGAATTTTCTCTCCCTCACAATTTTTATTATTATTAATCTCGTTATTAGTCACAGATTATATATATATATATATAAGATTCATCTTATGGAAGTTAGGGTTAAATCTTTCAGCCAGAGCTTCTAGCTAATCTTTGGAATCGGTAGCTTCAGCTTGTGTGCTCATGATTTGTCCTTTTGTTTATATGTTGAAGAAAAACGCTAGTATAAAATAATAGTGGGACAATCTTACTTTTCTTTCAACTCCTTTAACTAATCCTCAACAGAACCAAATTTGGCATTTAATTTTTGAAAGCTTTTGTCGATCGAAGAAAAAGGATTGTCCCCTTCCTTTATACCATTCTCAGGCTATTGGGCCCTAAAACCAATTTTTACTCCCAATTTGTCGTCCTCTTTAAATATGAGTACTGCGACTACTATCCAATTTCTATCTATGCCCATATTTTTCAAGATTGTGGAAATTATGTATATGGACTGAGTTGCAAATCAACTTTTTATAATTTTTTTTTCGTCAATGATTAATTAATTGGCTGAAATTTTGTAACCAATTTTTTTTTCCTAATTAATTAGTTTGGTTAAAATATTGTGATGGTACTTTGTTTTAAGAACTAATATCCCCTACAAGAATGCGTGCCTTTTGTTACTCGTGTTTTCGTGGCAAAAACTAACAAAAATAACAATGCAGTAAAAAAATAATTTTATAAGAGTTGATTTTAAAAAATCGATCAAGAGTTCATTTTGATTTTTAAAAAAATTATTTATCTTTAATTTTATTTTCGTAGATTTAATAAGTTTTATTAATTTATTTTTGATATAAAAATTAAAAGTAAGATTAAAAATAAGGAAAAAAAATTTAAAATCAAAGAAGACTCCTTTATCAAATCCTTAAAATCGATTTCTTGTAAAATTATTTGCAGTAGAGTTATCTCGTCAAATGTAAATAGAGAAAACCTGGGAGGCAGCCCGTCTGTCCCCCTACACAGTGCAGCCCCCGCCGTCCCCGGTGGCGGTGGGTGACACCGCTCCCGTCATCGGGACCGACGGACTCAAGCGACCTCACCCCTACGATGGCGAGCTCCGGCAAGCTCCGGTGTGCCCCCGGCAGCCTTCAACCCGTTTCGGACCCGTACGCCCGAGTCCACCGGTCCCGATGATGGGGGTGATGTCGCCCACTGCCACCGACGGCGGCTCCGTTTGCTCTATGGCCGAATCCCCTCTTAAATGCATCTTCATTTTATTTTTTTATTGTGTTTTTTATTATGTTTTTATTTTTTTATTGTATTTTTTATTATGTTTTGTTCATTTTATTTTTTTAATATATTTTTAATCTTTATTTTTTTATTTAATTATATTTTTTATTTTATTTTTATGTATTTTTTATCATCAAGTAATTTAACTAATATTAAACTACTTTAAACACTGGAGACAGCCGTACCGATCCCAGCGTCTCTCATGTAAATAGCCGTAGGTTGGTTGATAAAGTAATGATCATTATGCTTAAAACCAGCTAAAACAAAAAATTGCTGCAAATTGGCCGGCGAAAAATAATGGTTGATAAAGTAATGATTACTTACTCGACCGAAAGAAGCCAAAACAAATCCACTCCAAGAGTGATATTATCATCATGAGTTACATGTTATTGATCAAGACTCCTTCTACAGTCACAAACGAATTTTCCCGACTTCAAATCTCGCCTTACGTGTCATAAGTTCATAACGAGTATAATGAAACATAATTAAACAAATATTAAACAAAGGTAGAAGAACACACAACAAAAAGTGCCAAAAAATCACTAAGATCCAGCGTGAATTTAAAATTCTTTTTCACTTATTTTAATTCATCTCTATTTTATCATTATATTTTTTTAATTTTTCATACAAAATATAAATTTCTATACAAAATTTTCAAATCTAAATACATATTTTTTAAATCATAATTCAACTTTTTCAAATTTTAAAATAATAATTACATTAACAAATAAATTTAACTTTTTTTTATCTCCAAATTTAAATAAAATCTTAGCTAGTGGGATATCAAAATTGAACCTGAAAAAACACAGAGACCTTTTGTCAAAAATTATTTGCTGTGTAGATTGTGTTGCATTTCAGAATTGGAACCTAGAAAGAGATGATGAAGGCAAAATTATTTACTCTTTGGTGTTATCTATTTTTTAAATCATAGGCGAGATGCACGTTGGAGAAAGAATGTAAAAATTTACTCTACGCAAAGAGAGTTGGGAGGGAGGCTATGCAAATTTGATTTTGGAAGAGATAAACAGTATTTAAAAAAAAAAAAAAAAAAAAAAAAGAAAAGATTTAAACCGGCTGTCACGAGAGTAGGCGACGTCAGACGGAAATTTAAATCCAAAAAATGCGTTAGGTGGGAGAAGTATATCTTGTTGATCAATCTAAACCGTAAATTGGCCGGAGATGCGCTAATTAATGAAGTGGCACCAGCTTAGCTATATAGTCCAACGCCGGAAAGCATGACTTTTAGTGGGGTGGGGGCCCAGAGTTAAGGATTAAATTGCTCCAGATCATGTTTAAACAATTCATGCATATGTTCTGCTCATGCCCAACAACCTAGTACCACTTTTATAAATTTCTTTACCTTCGTGCCTTCGGCCTCCACAAGTTTAACGCTTTTTCTTTTATTTTCTTTTCTTTTATTTTATTTTCTTTTCATCATGTGAAGTTAAAGATCGTGCTTTTTCTCGTTTTTGTTAAAGAAATCTCAGATAATATCCTATGTTGCCTCTTCAGAGAATATAATATATATATATATATATATATATATCCTACGTTATCCTACGTTGCTCCAGAGGTGCATGTCCATTATTTGTGTCAGGAGGAGAGTGAAGAAAGGAAAAAAAGCACGATCTTTTTGTTATATATTCATCTTCTTCTTATTTTATAATAATATGATATTAAATAATAAAATTATATATGAAGTATTATAATAAATAATCTTAAATTGTATAATATTATATTATGAAATGATAAGAAAATGATTAAAAAATAATGTAAAAAAAGATGATTAAAAAAAATAATGAATAACATTACTCTTTCAATAATATTAACAAAAATTTATGAGTCTATTTAATTTATTTCTTTTATTTTAGATTATAGATTTTAAATTTTAGACTTGAGTTTTTTTTATTTAAAATACATGATTTTTGAGTCACAAGCTGTGTAAATTTTGCACTTAATTTTCTAAAAAAAAAAAAAAGAAAATAAATTTAAGACCTAGACAAAAAATTTATTAATAAAGAATTACAATTTTTTTTAAATATGCACATGACGGCCTACACTACCTAAAATTATATTAATATTGTTTTAAAAAAATAGTAATCCTGTTTCTGACGCCCGCAGTTTTACTTTAAAACAGCCTTCTGTTTCAACCTCAAAACCACCCGAATATTAGAAACATTATTATATATAATATTAAAATATTATTTATATACGATTTGTAAAATATTCTTTGTATATATCTTTTCATTTAATTGTTTGTATTTTTTTATTATTAATCCCAACATTATTATTGATCCCTTTCAAAAAAAAAAAAACTTTATTATTAATCCCACGTTAACATCATTGAATACATTTATTTTGTTGTGATGCCTCGTTGGCTCGTTTAACTCATGCCGTACCCTGGCAGCTCATATACCAGAGAGAGGTCATGATAATGTATATATAATACATGTGTTTATTGAAGCTAGGAACTAACTTATTCCTTGGACTTCTCAGAACAAAAGTTGCAATTCATAGGAGGTTCCATATGTTGCTTCACTTAGAAAATTGGAGGAAATTAATGATTGCTTTAATTTATGCTTTAAGAATGCACATGGATGCTGTTTCCTAGAATAAGGTCGAAGCTGAAGAGGAGATGGTAGATTCGTAGTTGAGATTCCTATATATATATTTATATATATATGTGTGTGTGTGTGTGTGTGTGTGTGTGTGTGTGTGTGTGTGTGTGTAAAATAGGCATTAATTATAGACAAAGAGATTTGAATATTATTAGATCCATATGTTCAATTTTGACCTACCCCATTTTTTGGGGGGACAGCTGAAATCATGTGATGCTTTTCTTTTTAGGGCCATCGACATGTGAACTTCATATAATGTACGAACATAGAGAGCTTTATTGATTCCCACTTAATTTTGTATTCAAATATATATAGAAACAATAGTATGTTGCATAAGATTTTTCTTTAGGCAAAGATGAATTAGTTCTCATGCATATGTAAGAGCGTTAATATTAGACAATGAGAGAATTTTATTTTTCTAATGATTTCAATTAATTGTATAATTTAGAAAATCGGTTATTCCTTTTAATAATTGTTATTTAAAGTATGCATAATCTTATTATTTTAATAAACTTTAAATTCACAAAAAATAAAAAATAAATAACTTCATATAATATATTAAATCTATTGTTACTATAAAAAAATATGAGATTAAACAAACAAAAGGTAAAAGCCACATTCGTTACTTCAAATATTGGACCTATTAACTATTAAATAAGTATATATATATATATATACACACACATGAGAGATGCTATTCATTATCCTATACCACACATTTTACATATTTTTAAATTATTTTCTATTTTTTTAAATTCTAATTTTATTTTATTTTTATTGAAGTAATTGAATTATTCTACTTATCATCCATATATCACATACTTTTATAAAAAAAAAATGAAGAAATAAAATAAAATAGGTGAAATGTGTGGTGTGTGCCCAGAATAGTGATAGGTTTACAATTCTTTTACCACCACACACTTTATATATTTTAAAATTCTAATATTATTATTATTTTTTCAAATTAATTGAATTGTTATATTGATTATCCATATATCACATATTTTTATCAATACTTTTTTCTTAATTATTAAGTAAAAAAAAAAAGATAATAAAAAAAAATGAAAGATTATCATTATTTTATTCCATTTCGATGACTCTTTTATTGATTAAAGTGGGTTGTTTGAACCAAAGTAGTTTGCTTTAGTGGGATGGGCTTGGCTTTTAAAATATTCAATCATTGTACTTGGCTTCCCAGTTGATATCTTGTTCATCATTATCATCTACTGTTCGGCGTAAAGGAAAGTGTGATGAACAGTTATGATACACATTGGGGTTTGGTAATTGGTGCATGGATCGATTATGTTTCTAATTCCCATTGTTAAAACTTAAAGCGACTATCAAAAGTATTCAACTTTTTAGTGGATATCTGACGATGGAATATCCCTAATGAAGCGTAGTGGATTCATGATTATCTTTCTGATCTTCACGGACTCTTTTTAATTTCTTAGATACAAACAACATTTGTAAATTATCTATCAAGAAAAATTATATTTATAATCTTACAAATTTCGTTTATTTCTTTTTTAAAACATTAAGTAAATAATAAATTTGAGATTTAAATTAAAAAAAAAACATATTTAATAATAGATTATACTTTTTTTAAAAGGAGTATACAAAATTTACCTACTTTAATATCTAGCATTACTCTCGATATTATATTAAATTTTATTTTTATAAAGAAAAAACGTAAATATTAATAAATACTATATCAACATAATAACAATGTTATAATATATATTCATTAATTTAATGGAGTTGGTCTTTTTTTTTTTTTTCTTTTTCTAAGCAATGGAGTTGGTCTTTCGTAAATACCAGTTTGAAGTAATTGATATCTGGGCCCGGGAAGAGGGGGAGAATATTTGAGATATCGGGCCATGCAGAGTTGGGCTGGATGATTGCGACTCTCGTGAATGGAAAGAAATGTGACACTTAAGTAGAGGGCACTCGTCCAATTAGTTTAACAACTTGGATGAAATCCCAGTCCTTTTCTCATAAAAATAAATAAAATAATTCTCAAAAAGGAGAGGGAAAAAGATTCTGAGAGAGGTGTCCCTTAGCTTTTCATACGTGGCAACAAAAACATAGTACAAAAAACTAAATGTGTCACTTTAATTCGTGCCGAAAGTTGTAATATTATTTCTTGATGAAGTTGAATAGATAGAGACTTTTAGTAAACAGTAACATAGGAACGTCGAGGTTACGTGTTGGCGGAGGACAAATTACGCTGTTAGACATAGACATAGAAGATTGGATTTGGATTCATGAAGATTTCTTGAGATGCAAGTTTTAATTAATTCTTCACAATTACACGGGGCAGAATGTTAAAGCTACCTTTACCAAGTAAATTACATGGATGTGATGGCCGGATCGGAGATAATGTGTGAAGGGTTGGCAATAAGTTGGGCAGACAGGTAAGCTACTAATTCCACGTGGCCAAATCATCCCCTTGCAATTCATGTAAGGGTCAGGTGATTGGGTTGACCCTAGAGGCCTCCTCGCCAGCACATCATCTATTATTTGCCTCGGGTATACGTATCATCTACTCACGAGTCATGTCTCTAAAAATTGTACTCGATCGTTGATCCTTTTGTGAGATTTGAGGTAGCTATCTAAAATAAAGTGTATTATATGTATATTAAAAATGTTATTTATTAAATTTCTTTTTACAGATAATGCCAATTTAATTAAACGCAATGGAATGATGTACTCGGAAATTAAATGAAATTGAGAATTTGTAACATATAGCATTTTTCTTTTTATTTTATAATTTCTTCAAAAACTATATATAATCACTTTCCCTAAGTACTCTAGCTAGCTAGCTAGCTTATTCACCATCGACTCGAAAATTTTGCCTAAGTGGCCTTGGATAGATATCCTCTATACGTATATATGTATCGTTATAATAAGAAAGTAGTGTCAGAGCGAAATTAAAATTTAATATTTAAAGAAACTATTGATAAAGTGTATGATATGTATAAATATAAAAAATAATTTTTTTATACGTGACTATATATAAAAATAAAAATCATATATTATAAAATTATATTTATAATAATCTCACAATTATAAATTAGAGTGAGATTAAATAAATATAATCAATTAATTTTGACAATTATAAAAATTTATAATCAATTCAAAGTGACAAATGAGTAAGTTAATTATTAAAAAATATCTCATAATTCATAAATGTCATGACGAACAAAAGAAGTAAAATTAGTTAATCTAAAATTCACAAATCCAAACATCAACACAAAACAATTATATAAAACTTCAAAAAAATAAAATATCTAAAAAAAAAATTTGGGAGCTTAATCTATTTGTTTAGTAAAAATTTAATAAAAATTGTTGGGGGTATAATTTTATTTTATTTTATAATTTGATGGAGCAATTTCAATTATATATTATATACTATATATTTTTTTTGAAAAACTTTGGGGGCTACCGTATAACGTAGGTCCGCCCCTGAGCAGCGCCCCCATTACGGTGATATTCCATCACCCGGCCTTTCCATGAACCCTGGAGATCTGACCTAGTACTCAAGTTACTAAGCTAGCGCGCAGCTCGGGTGCATGGATTCGTAAATAATTCTGTTTTTATCGTAAATATATATTTTTTATTATAAATAATTAGACGTAAATATCAATTTTAGATCTTTATAGTGACAATATTGCCAAAAAAAAAAAAAAACGGCCACAGCAACTTGGTAGACATCAACTCATGAATCTTTTCTCAAGTCCGACTATATATATGATGCACCCATCCACGACAGTTTTCACCAATTTGGTTGGACTATTCATGCAAAAATCATAATTTTTACATGTATTAATCCTGCGAAAACAGCAGTCTGCAAGCACAAACAGTGTCTCTAGTTACTAATCACTATCAAAGAGGCGAAACTTCTCAAGGTTGCCTAGCTAGCACATCATTTATTTTGAAAGGAAACTTAAATTAAGCTGGCTAGCTAGCCTGCTATTCGGCTCTGTATATCTCAAGTACTCCAAGCCCATTGTGGCAGATTTATCACCATCACATGAATTTGAAGGCTTCCTCCGTCTCCTTCATAACTGTTGCCGTTTGGGATTGGACCTGACATGATCACTCCAATAAGTCTACTATTCCCATGCAGTTCTAACTCAATATATAACAGAAGTTTGCTCGTGAAAGTCTATTGAACTTGCTCAGAATGTAATCCGTCGATCATTTATTCATTTTGTCACCGCCCCTATCCTTTAGGCCCCATTTAGCAACAAAAATGGTTTCATCTAATTTTAATTATATATCTCATCTCATTATTAATTTTTTTTTAAATTTTCATATAAAATATATATTTTTTTTAAATTCTAAAATAAAAATAATATTAAAATTTAATAATTTTTAATAATATTTTATTTAACTTTCAACTTTAATTTTATCTAAAACCTTGTCTTCTGATCATCTTACTATCCAAACAATCATTAGTAATGTTCTATTATGTTGTTAAAAATTTATAATAAAATTAACATTACGAATTGAAGTCATGACGTTAAAAGAACTGTAAAAATGCTATGGTTGACGTAAGAAATTACTTGGGAGATAAGGGCAATTAATGAAATGCACGGGCATCCTGATGATCACTTCCGTCGTCAAAAAAGTGAACGTCCTGGCCAGCTCACTTCACAAGTAGTAGTACGCACTAGGACCGCGCGGCCAGCAAGCAAGCATGCATGCATTCTTTGCTAGCTATGCATGCGTTGGTGATCATATCTAGCTAACAATATCCTTTACTACTGATGATCATGCATGAGCCTATTTAAAGCTTGCCTCCTACTCTTCTAATTCAAGTACCTTAGAAAAACATCCTCAATATCTACGACGTTACATTAACAATCAAGCCAGCCAATATCTCAAGAATCATGTCTATAGCTAGTACTCTTTTCATGTCTCTGCTCATTCTCTTCCTCCTTATCAATCCTCCACTACTCCTGATCATCATGAATATTAGTGGGTCGAATTCTATGTCTTGGGTTGCAGCAGCTATGAGGCCATTGGATTCAAATCTTCCTAATTATGTGACGTTGAAGCCCCAAAGAGTTCATGATGAATTTCGAAAACCGGATGTTAATAGCTGCTTGCCAAAAGGATTTCGACGCTCATCTGCACCTAGCCGATACGTGAATTATCACACTCTTGGCTCCAGTACCGCGTGTTCTCCGGACGAGCGCATGGCTAAACCATGAGAGGAAAAAACAAAAATTTAGTTGGATCATCACGAGTATATCATATTATACGACGTATAAGGTTTAAGATGGGGATGACGATCAATACATATATCATGTTTTACAGATATGTTGTGGAACGTACGAAAGAATATTGGGACCGGATGCAAGTCTTCCATTTCATCATCTATATATAAATATGCAAGTCTTCCATTTCAATTCAATTATATATATTAATTGCATGGATACTTGAAATAAACATTCTGATCTCTTGAATTAGAATATTAGATCCTCCGTCGGAGCATTTTATTTTCCTTTAGTTTTTTTTTTGTTAATTATTTAAATGCTTATCGCAAAATTTGCCTTCTTCGCTCAAAGATTAACCAGTACAGCTAAAAATGGGAATTGTTTTCCTCGAAAACAAGTTAATTGGGTCGTCTTGATTTTTCATCATTTGCATCCAAATTAAACACATGATCATGATAAGTGTCGACTAACAAAATGTATTTGTTGTATAAGAGAATATTCTGGCCAGGGTACTACTGGATTAATTATTTCCGACTTAAATATTAGAAGACCTTTTTTTCTAACCTAAATTGGATCTTGTTCTGCTGTCCACATAATATATATATATATATATATATAGATGTTACGAGTGAATCAATCGAAAAATAACGTTTCTAGATATATATATATCGTGCTTGTAAAAAGTATTAACAGTATCCATATACTTAATTTGATCAATCAGCTTCAAATTACCTGGCCAAAAATAAAAAAGAGGGAGAAATTATATAAATCCAATACTATCAAGGAAAAAAGGGAAAAAAAGAAAGTAAATTAATGATAGTCTTAATTACTACTCCTCTACAATTTTTACTACTCCTTTTATTTTCTTAATTCTTTTATTTTTTATTTAATGATTAAAGAAGTGATTATTAGTAAAATTATATATTTTTTAATTTTTTTAACAATTAAAGATGTTAATTAAAATAATAATAATAATAACAAAATAAAAATATTATAAGTAGTGAACAAGTGTTGATGGAATTAAAAAAATATCATTACCCACTACAATTTTTACTACTTTTATTTTCTTAATTTTTTTTATTTAATAATTAAGGAAGTGATTATTAATAAAGTTATATATATTTTTTCAACTTTTTTTTAATGATTAAATATGTTAAAAAACATTTAAAATAAAATAATAAAAAAATAAAAATATTATATAGTGAAGAAGGGGTGATGGAGTTATAAAAATACCATTGCCCACTACAATTTTTACTATTTTTATTTTCTTATTTTTTTTATTTAACAAAAAAGGAAGTGATTATAGTAAAGTTATATATTTTTTTAATTTTTTAGAATGATCAAAGATGTTAAAAAAACATTTAAAAGAAAATAAGAAAAAAATAAAAATATTATAAGTAGTGAACAAGTGGTGATGGAGTTATAAAAGTATCATTACCCAAAATACAAAAATTGGGTTAGAAGATCCACCAAAGTGGGTAACCCTAACGGGATGTGTGGTAACAGGTAAGCCCATAGGCTGTTCCCGACCCTGTCAGGGAAGACGCTAACCATCTCTCCTTTCTACAAATACGTCCACTTAGGTTACCAATTGGCCTAATAAACCTTAACTTATTAATGCATTTTGTCGGGGACTAATTAGTAGTACTTTGCAAAGTTTTTGGTACCGTACCGTACCGGTCGGTACAGCCGGTATGTACCGTACCGGCTACTAAACCGGCACAGAAAACATATATATATCGTACCGCCCAAAATATCGGGTGTTTCGGCCGGTACCGTCTTGTACCGGCCGGTATTTAATTTTTCGGCCGGAATAATAATTTCGCCCGGTACACTTTCTACCGGTTATTGAATGGCATTTTTGTAATTATGTATTTCGGTCATTCAGTTCGGATATCCACCTAAAATAGGTCCTTCGGTTCGGATATCCACCTAAAATAACCTAGGTCTTTATTAGTTCTTCATCACTTCGACTAACGCCCTGTTCGATTTCGCCCTACCCAATCCCAGACCTCCGAATCAACCTCCGGCT
This sequence comes from Platycarya strobilacea, assembly GCA_036898215.1. NCBI lineage: Eukaryota > Viridiplantae > Streptophyta > Magnoliopsida > Fagales > Juglandaceae > Platycarya > Platycarya strobilacea. The sequence continues at coordinate 56,890,029 of CM072545.1, read as the reverse complement.
TCCATTAGCTCGCTCCGGTAGTCTTGTCGGCATCGTTGCAGGTCGCTGTAGCTGCCGTCATCTCCGTCTGGCTTCAATTCTTCCGTGAATCGAGCGGCCCACGCCTCCCAACTCCTCTGATTCTCCATCGCAGGGAACACATATAGGTATAAACCATATTAATATGTAATTATATATTATGTAGGTTGTGACTCTGTTGAATATTTATGAATTATGATTGGTATTTTGCATTTCGAATTTCGCAGCTTCCTTCCCTGTTTTGTGATCTCTGCATTTCGGATTTCGCAGCACATCCTTCCCCTATTTTGGGCTTGATTTTCAAATCTCTTTGAAAAAAATAGTGCTGATTGTTTAATATTTAGGCTCTGTGTAGACGAATTATTTTTGTATATTAAATTTGTTTTTGTTTCTTAAACTAGCAGTTTGCAATTATTAATTTTGTTTTTAATCATATAATTCATTCATTTCCATATAATTATTTTTGTATATTAAATTTGTTTTTGTTTCTGAATCCCATATGCCAATAGAGCCTACACATACAAAAACAATATTTGTAACGTGAGTATACTATAGATCCTGCACTTTTGTTGTTCGGATGGGTCTAAGTATTTATTTATTTTTTCAAAAATTGTGGGGACTAGCTTGTATATTCTATGGCTGCAATATTATTTTTGAAATAATACTAACTACATGACATGGCTTGCTATAGAAAGATTTTATATTTTGGTCCATGGATTAGCTCTCATGAGTAGCTCTCATGCAGAAAAAGAGTTGACATTTTATAGAAGGAAACAGCTTGCAAGATATCCAGTCTAATGAGAACTTATTCAGTTCGGTTAGGCACTTGACTAAAAGACTATACAATATGAAAAGATCAATAATTATTTTATGAGAACATAAGCGTACTTTGATTTCAGATTATCGAATAAGTTTATTTAATGGCGGTTTTTTTGTTTTGTTTTAAGAAACAGCCCCCTTGGCTACTCTTAGTTCAAACTTCTTTTGACTTCTTGTATGGTTAACAATGTCTAGTTGTCAATCAACTGGTGCTGGCGGTATGTCTTCAACACTTGCTCCTGTAAGATCAGAAGATCCAGCATGGGCCCATGCACGTATAGTGCCAGGAGCAAGAAATAATACCGAATGTTTATATTGTAATAAAGTAATTAGAGGTGGTGGGATAACTCGGTTGAAGCATCATCTAACTGGGATTCCAGGGAATGTAGAAGCATGTAAAAAGGTCTCTGAAAATGTAAAATGGCAAATGAATGAGCTACTTAATAAAATGAAAAAAAGTAAAGAGAAGAAAAGAAAAATTAGCTCAGAGATTGGAAGCCATGTAGATTTAACATCTGATGATATTGATGATAGTATGGAGGGACAGTCTCAGCTTTCAAAGGGTAAGGGGAAGTCAAAAGATTCTGGAAGTGGAAAATCGGTGGGGAGAATGAATAGATATTTTTCTCCAAGAACAACTCCTGGGGCCCAACCTTCAATTCAGAGCTCTATGTGTTCAAATGATATGATTGTGAAAGCAAAGATGGCTGTAGCACGCTGGTGGTATGATGCTAATCTGCCTTTTAATGCAGCTCAATCCAAGTATTATCAACCAGCTATCGATGCCATGACCGCCATTGGGCCAGGATTTAAGGGACCTTCCTTATATGAGTTAAGAGGAAGTTTGTTACAAATGACTGTGAATGATGCTCAAGATTATTTGCAACAAATTAAGAAGGTTTGGAATGACACCGGTTGTTCACTAATGACAGATGGTTGGACAAATCAGAAGCAACAATCAATAATCAACTTTCTAGTTTATTGCCCGAAAGGAACAATGTTCTTGAAGTCTGTTGATACATCAGGCTTTAGAAAAGATGCTGAAACATTGTTTAATGTTTTTGATGAGGTTGTTCAAGAAATCGGATCTGAGAATCTTGTGCAGTTCATAACGGACAATGATGCAAGTTATAAAGCTGCGGGAAAAAGATTACAGCAGAGGTATGGTTCTTTCTATTGGTCCCCGTGTGCAGCTCATTGCATAGATTTAATGTTAGAGAATTTTTCTGATCCAAGATATTTTCCCCTTATTGATGATACTATAAAAAAGGCAAAAAAGATAACAAAGTTCATCTATAACCATGGTTGGGTTTAGGCATTGATGAGAAAAGACTTCACTAATGGTCATGATTTGTGTTGTCCTGCAGTTACAAAATTTGCAACAAATTTTTTAAGTATCCAATGCATGCTCTTGTACAAGAAACAACTCAGGCAAATGTTTACTTGTGTTAAATGGATTGCATCAAGTCATTCTAGGAGCAATATAGGGAAGGAGATAGCCGAGATTGTTCTAGAAGATAAAGAGTTTTGGGCTCAATGTCAATTTATTGTGAAAGTTAGCGAGCCTTTGGTGCGTGTTCTACGACTTGTTGATGTGGATGAAAAGCCTGCAATGGGATACTTGTATGATGCAATGGAAAGAGCCAAAGAGAACATAAAAGCGAGATGCAATAACAAAGTCAGTGTATTTAGTCCATTCACTAGGATCATTGATTCTAGATGGGATAAGCAACTTTACAGTCCATTACATGCGGCGGGTTGTCTTCTTAACCCTGGAATTTACTATAACCCTTGTTTTAAAAATAAAAATGATGTTATAAGAGGTTTTAACAGTTGTATTATGAAGATGGAACTTGATCCCGATAATCAAGACAAGATCATTGCAGAACTTGACTTGTATAAGAATGCAGTGGGTGAGTTTGGACATTCTTTAGCAATCCGCCAGCGTGATAAGATTAATCCAGGTATTATTATTTATCAATATCATTTGTTAAATAGTGTGACTTTTTACTTTATATTTTATTTTATTTTTACTTACATTTAATTAATAATTTATAATTGCATTATTGTTATAGTTGCTTGGTGGAGTCAATTTGGTTGCGAGGTTCCAACGCTTCAAAGGTTTGCTGTTCGAGTATTAAGTCAATGTTGTAGTGCAACTGGATGTGAGAGAAATTGGAGCAAATTTGATTTTATTCATTCGAAGAAGAGAAATAGATTAGTGCATAAACGTTTAAACGATTTAGTATTTGTTCGTTATAACTTGAAACTGCGAGAGAGGTAAATTTTTTTAATACTAATGTTTTTCATAAATTGAAAAATATGTAATATTTTCACTTATGTCTGATTTTATTTTGACAGGAGCATAAAAAAGGGAAGAGATGCTTTAGATCTAATCAATCTTGAAAATATTGACTTGATGGAAAAATGGGTGGCTGAAGAATCTGATCTTCTTGATGGCGAAGATTTGGATTGGGCTAGTATTGAGGAGCCTTTAGCCATACTAAATGAGAAAGATGATGAAAACATTGGTGTTGATGATGTTGATGATGGTAGTGACATTGATGAAAATATTTTGATTAATATATCGAATCTTGATCCTTATTATCTTTTTGATGAGGATGACTGATTTTATTTTAATGGTTAGATTAAGAACTTATTCAGTTTTATATTTGTTGTAACTTTTTTTATATGATATTTGTTGTAATTTAAAACTCAAGACTTGTATTGAGAAGTATTAATTTTATGACTTATTTTGTTATTATTTTGGAATACAATTAATACTTGTATATATATAATTTATCCAAATGTAAACTATTCCGAAACGGTACCGGTACTGAAACGGTATCAATACCGAAATATTATCTCGAAACGGTATCCGAAACGGTACTGGTATCGAAATATTTCATACCAATGCTTTAACCGGTATGGTGTCCAGTACGATATTCAAAACTTTAATAATTTGTAGAAAATGAGAAAGGTCACCTTACTTGGAACTTCTGTTAAGGGTTGGCCGACACGTTGCGTGCCGAATATATATTGGGCTTCTGGCTTGGACATGGTCGTATATGACTATGTGCTGTCTAAATCAAATCCTCATGAATATAAAAGTATATATAAAACTAGAAGAGTTTTCCTTACAAAATAAGCTTCGATTTTCGAACGTACGTACCCAGGTCCAGATCATGTTGATCTTCTCACTAAACTTCACCTACCGACAATGCTCAAAGTTTATGTCGACCATTAATACGTGAGAATTAAGTCTTTGCGAATCAGGTTCCAGCTTCCATATCCGATTTCTGCATGTTTTGGGAAGCCCTCCAACCGCCAACGAGCAAACTCGTGTGGTATTCCTCAAGCAACATAGAATTCTAAGCATTATTCTTTTGTGAATTAGTTCAGGAAAATTATTCCAATTCGTGATGATGATGATCATCATCTGTAAAAGGAATATTTGGGTTTTGAAGTTCAAAATCCTGACAGAATAGACTACCCGATCTCCAAGCTGGTTACAATTCATACACAAATTGACACACTATTCGAGATCAGACTCGCCTTGGAAGCCGGTTCACATGTATCTTCCAACAACATCGCGAATATATATATATATATATATAAAATCTAGTACATGATTCAATATTGCAAGTTAATTAAGCCATTATTTAATTAATTAATTAAAAGATGCATTTTCCTTTTTAATTAAAGATGCATGTTGAATGTTGATAACGAATTAGAAGTCGAAACTCATGATGTAATTGGTTTTTATCAGGGAAAGTGTAGTTTCTATCTTCAACTCACATGTAATATTATTGTCAGATAGTATTCATAACAACACCATTTAATTATGAGACATTAGATTGTCGTATTAAAAGAAAAATTATATATATTAATGTACTTCTTTAATTAATATCAATATTTGACTATTAAAATGGAGGAAAATATGCATATAATATCAGTCATGCCCGTGGATTTCTCTTTCTAAAAACCAAAACAAAAGACAAAAGCAGAACAGGAGGAAAATCTTAATGAATCTTAACGAAACTTGTAGACTTGTCCTTTAGTTATGATACTAATAACAATAATTAAGGACTTGCTTGTCAGCCATAATCTCCCAATCCTCCAATTGCCATCTCAATTACTTGTAAGACATGAGTACTGTATAATTTAATTATTAATAAAAATAATATAAAGAACAAGCTATTGGAGCACCCGTGTTTGCAATGAGGGCCAGGCAGCAATATATAGATTTTTTCCAAATTACCTCATAAAAATACTGGCCAGGAGTATGATATAAAAGGGATAAAATCGTATTTTCAAGATACATAGGCAATCGATATATCCTTAACTATTACTTAACTAATATATATATATATAAGCCACACATCCCCTGATCTCCCGGCCTTCGTATTCTTCGTTTTCCAGTTCAAGTAACGAATAATTAGTCGTAGGGTGATAGATAGCAGCTAGCGCGCATGCTCAACACAAGGCAAAGAAGAAGAAGAAGATCAAGACATTAAACGTGATGAATCGAGATCAAGAAAGAAGCTTCTGTAGCAAGCACCTGGGAGATCCATGTAGGGCGTTTGGCCGGAGATGCAGTTTGCTGGTGAAGGAACAAAGAGCAAGGTTCTATATACTCCGGAGATGCATCACCATGCTTGTTTGCTGGCACGAGTACTGCGGTGAACCTTATGACTCCTAAATATATATATATATAAGTGTATATATCTTAACTAGTATACAGTACCATATCTAAGGGAGTTTTGAGATTTCTTGTTCGAAACAAACTTGTAGCTCTTATTTATCAGAGAGTTCCGTATGTTATGAACCAAAAATTAATCTTGTTTCCTGTACTGTACGTGAGAGTTTTGTTTGAGAACTGTATCTTAGTTTGATCTTCTAGTCCCCTAGAGAAATCAAATTTTAATTGGCTGTAATATAGTCGCAAATTCAGGCAGATTTTGACTCTTCATTGATTTTCTTTTTCTTCTTCTCTTTTAGGTAGTGCTGTAGTCAACAATACGATCTCTTGATTGGGCTCACAGTACTACTGTATTCAGCATTTTATACTGGCCATCATCTACGATTTCTCTTATGAATAAGGGTAATTATAAATGGTTGGATTAACTCGCATGCTTCAATTATTGAAAATGCTGGGAATCGTTGCCACCTTATTACCCATAATGTTGAATTCGATTATCTATATGCAGCATGAAGTCCGACGTATGTTTCTTAGGAACTACTTGGCAGTACTAATTAAGCGTCCCATATAGTAAAAGTACGAGAAAAGAGAAACCTGGTTCACCTAAATCTTATCATCTCCGATGATGACGTGACATGGCTTCGAATTAGTAACAAGTGCTGTATGAAAAATAGAGAAGAGAAACCTAAGCCGACAGCAAGAATCCTTGGAACTGCGACTACGGCCACTAACAGCTCACTCACTTTTGATAGGATTGCCCCCTCGTGCGCGCGCTTCTCTCTCTGCCACGCAGAGGACAGCATTTTCATATTCTGAGTCAGTTCCTGATCATCATGATTATAAGTTTTCACAAATCTTTCGCATAACCATACATTGCCCATATTAGGATAAACTAACGAAAAGGATACTTATGTACTACGTGTCATCAGTTCTCTACCAGATTCAACTGAAATGACTTTTTAATCACCTCATATCGATAATGGTCATAATCATTTCTTATTAATTCATTTGTTTTCTTATGAACAAGAAAAAAAAAAAAATACGCCCGTACCTACACTCCCAGCAGGCTGGCCTTGCTCATTTGATATATTAATATGTTAGAGATTAGCTAAAAGGACAAATTAATGACTGCAAACTATAATATACATATAAATGAGAAAATATATTAGTAATCTTGAATTGTATAATAATCGTATAATTATTTTTAAAAAATAAAACAAAATATGAGATTTACATATTTTTTTTAGTATAATAGATTATATTATTTTTTAAAATAATTATGCGATGTTTATGTACATCACAGAATTACTCCATATAATATACACATATATATCCTTTATATCTACCATTTTCTTTTATATAATTAATTGTTTATATATACATGTTGGGAATAAGTAGAAGTATATTTAATTATTTGTATTATATCCTCAACCATTACACTCACGTGTGAACGCTAGCTAGCCAAACTCTTCCACATTGAGTGGGTCTATGACTCTATTACTTGTTTTGCAAGGATAAACGTATGAGACGATGTAAATTTAATTTTTATATTATATTCTTAATACAAGTCATTTTTAATTTTACCAGCAAGTTAAAACTTTATTAATGAAATAAATAAGTATATATAGTTTAACTACTCAATATAATTTCCATCTAAGATTATGTAAAAATCAAAACAAAAGATTACTAGATGTGAATTTTTTCATCTCAAATATATTTTATTCTCCATAAATCATATTATGCTCATGATTAATTCATTATGAAAAGCCTAATTTTTTAATTTGATTTATTATCTTGTATGTACGTTTAAATTAGTTTTGAATATCACAATGACTTTTAATGGGTCATTTTATATACCTTTTATTTTGAAAACTTAAGTTGAACAATATAGACAACCCAAAACTTTAAATCATAAACATTGTTAAAACTAGGCCGCTTCGAAATAAAAATAAATTGAACGAACTTTTTCAGCTAATTTTAATGCTGTTGCATGAGATAAGGTTTCGAAACATACAAAATAAATAACGACTTTCTATAAATCATTTGCTAGTGATCTATATATAATGAAAATGAATATGATAATTAATAACCTTGACTTGTTGAAAAAATATTGAGATTAATTAACATGTTAAATATTTTTATTTTTTATTTTACATCCAAACTTAAACTTCCTCTCTCTCTCTCTATATATATATATACATACTTATACAAAGTTTTAAACAGTCTTTTAATTTTTGTACATCTCACTACAGCTTCTTTATATAAATTTTGGCTTTGTTCCGAATATACCTGTTTATCTGGGTCAGATTTTGTCCAGTTTAACTCTAAATTTTTTTTAATAATTTTGATACTTTCTTATGGAAAATTACTATTTTTTAAATTTAAATTTTTAAATCTAAAACTTGGATGGACATGACTAATCCTAGAGCAATCTTATTACACCTAACTACATGATTACCTAGAGATACAAAAAAAAAAAAAAAAGCAAAAAGTATGAATATTCAATCCGTTGAAACTTGTTACTCTTTCAAAAAAAAAAAAAAACTTATTACAAGCAAGTCAATATTATTGCCCAGGGGCGGACCCAGCTTAGTGCTTGGGGGTACTCCCAAGGTTTTAAAAAAATTAAATTATAATAAATATATATATAATTATATATATAATTAAAACTCTATTTCAAATTAAAAATAAATAAAAATTACCCCTCCAAATTTTTTTTATTAAAATTATTCATCTAAATCTTAATATATATCCATTTATATTCTAATTTTTAATTTCACTTAAATTCAAATTACAATTTATGTAATCTCACAGTTACTCAACTAACAGTCTAACTCTAATAAAAAAATTAATAAAAAAATTGATTATAAATTTATATAATTGTAAAATTGATTGATTATATTCACTTATTTAGTTACAGTCTAACTTGTATGATTATGAGATATAATTTGTTAAAAATTTAACAGCATTACATAATTACTTATTAGAAAATTCTTAAATTTATTCTTAATTTATAAATTTTTCTTAAATCATAGAAAAATATGAACAAATACTTAAAAATAATTGATTTTTTTTAAAGAAAAAGACGTGAACAATTCGAAGATTCACATATATTTAGAGAACTCGTTATTAATAAAATATGACATTTTTATTACTGATGATCATCTTTATAATATTTATATTTATTATATATTTTATCGATGGCCCAACCCAAATATAAAATTTTGGTTATGCTATTATCGAATAACAACAATTCTTCAAAATCTTAATGATACTACTTTTTAGATTTTATATTTCTCGTATCAGATGATTAAGATTTTACTTTTGGAAAAAACAACAAAATGATAAGATAAGATAGATACTCTTGATTCATCTTTTTCACTCTTCACGTGGTCGCATCGTCATTTAAACGTGAACGAGGCATTTGAGCAGCACGAGAAGTCAAGGGCAGTTCCCTGGACGTGGGACCATTTTCAAAGCTCGACACGTGCGACAGAGTGCTGAATGACAAGTAGCTGTCATTGCAGTGGAATTTTATGACGTTCTTTAATTGAGGAATTAAAGAACCACACGCACCACAGTGACTGAATTATTGTGCATGAGAAATATCTTTGATTAGTTCGTAAAATAGATGGAAAAAAACAAAACTACCCAGAATTATTTTTAAAAAATTAAATAAATAAACAAGGAAAACAATTTTACCTTTCCCATAGTACGTAGGTACTGTGTACGTTACGTATTACCAATTAAGAATATTAGCATTAATTTCATTAAAATTATTTTTTAAATTGATAAAAAAATACATATTTTTCATAAATAAAAAATCTCTGTAGCCATAATTTTATATTGAATTAGTCAAAATAATAATATAATATTCTTATTTTTTAATAACAAGATTTTTAATTTTGTTTATATTTTGCAATTATTCTAACCATATCTTAATTCGTAATAACATATGTTAATTAATATAACTATAATATGTGGAGAACTGTTCTTCAGGCCAAAGCAATCAAACACTTGAGCCAAAAATAAAAATAAAAACCTCGAAAACAAAGTCCCGCAATTGCATTTGTACTCCCTAGTGAAAATCGTGGGAGATGGAAAACTGAAAAGTAAAATAGTTTGATAGAATTTTTTTATAATTAATTATAAAATATCTTTTGATGATGAACATGTACTTAAAAGTACTGTAATTCAAATCTCAAACTTTTGCATTTAATGAAGTTAATGTACATGATTCTATCTATATTTTTTTAAAATTTTGAAAATGCGTGGCTGTTGACGAAATCAATACCAAGATTAGTCTTAGACAAACATAATCAATTAAAGGTAGTACTAGTGATATTCTTTCTCCCAGTTTACGTATAAGTACGTGTTATTTATCTTTCACATAGGTACAACTAATACTAATTGTGAAATTATTATTTGTCTTAAAAATTTAAATTGATAAGAAGATGTAAATTTTATGGTATCTTATCACTTCCTCTTATTTATTACCAAATTTATTCTCAATTAATAGATTTAACAAGTCAAATATTTTATTAAATGGAACATAGAGTGTAATACTAAAGTTCGAACTCAGAATCTCTATTTTGATATATATTATATAAAATTACTACTTATTTTAAAATTTTAATTTGATAATGTTAAAAAAAAAATTCGCAGTGGAAAGTACCTCAGGCTTAACTCAAAGAATTGCTCCACAAGTTTCTCCAGCACGACAAAAACAAGCGTTTTCTCTTAGTGGTGAAGTGTACTACGTAGTTATAAAACTAGAGTAACACTTAACAATCCACAGCCTAAAAACCGTTTCAAGAGAGAACAAATGAGAGAGAGATTTTTACTTTTTCAGATTGGTCACAAAAACCAAACTAGTGGGGGACTATTTATAGTCAACCCACATATGGCTGGCATTAAAAACCAGCCATTACTCTGCAATTAAAATTGCAGTTACAAAAAATTTATTTTGTAACGTATGGCATTTAAGCCTAACGTTACAAAATATATAACGTATGGCATCATTAAATGCCATACGTTACTAACAAAGGGAGAGGGGCAGCCCACTTGGGCGCCCCACCAGTCAACATCTCCCACTCGCATACAGTGGGCATGACCTTAGGGCAGCATCTCTCTTATGTTCCCAATCTTGTTCATACAAGTAAATAGGTTGTGCGACCACCAAGCACACCAAAAAAATGGGAGTACATACACCAAATCTCTCCCAGAGAAGACCAGCATAGTAACATCCCCGAAGTGTATGGTCATGTCCTAGACTTATTCGATCGCATCAAGTCAAGTATTTTCGAACCCTCTTGAGTTTAATAAACTCAGAACAATACTTGACTTTTTCCAAATCATTTCAATGTGTTCACAACCTTAGCTGCTACCAATATGCAGCGTCATAGTTTGACGTCAGCAAACACTATCGAAGATACGATATCGAAAAAATCTTCCTTTTGCACTCATATCATTCAATTTTGGTTAAACCGCTTTCCTAGCAATACCTCTTTAGACCGAATCAATCATGGCCATAGACAGCATGCCAAAGTAGCAGACGTTTTAACCTCTATCTTGTGACATAGTAAAAAGTAAAAGACACCTAAAAAATGAGACTCACACAGTGAGAAAGAGGGGAACCATTTACTCACTTACTCATATGGTCGAATAAGCACATGTAGTATGAAACACATGCTACGGTGGATTTCTCTTTCTCAAAGAGCATATGTCTATATCAACACCGTACAGATCTTTAGTCTAGGCGCTCATTAAGCGTCTAACTCAAGTTTCTCTATTTGCACGCCTCCAAGGCGTCAAAGAGAATCTCGCATCTGGTTAATCTCAGGCTACATGGATGGTGGGTAATCCATTCACAGTCTTCTCAAAAGACCTCATCTTAGCTCCCACTAAGGCGACATATTTTTGTGTTAACTAACTTATCCCTTTGGACAAGTACTTAGGGACACAATGTCTCATCTCTTCTCGCTACTTAAGCGCTAGAGGCGATTGCTCGTGTGAGTGAGCCAATCTTAGCCTGTTGACATATCTTGTGTGTGTGTATTAGTAAAAGACAATATGATAAAGACAAGAACTGAATTATATTGTATTAATATCCCAAAGGAAATGTTACATCTCAATGTTATTTGAAATACAAATTACATTTACAATTTACGTAGTCCTAGATTCCTAACATGAGCCTCATATACATCTCGTGCAATAGGCTTTGTTAAGGGATCAGCAACCATGCGACTCGTAGAAAGATGTTTCAGAACCACTTCCTTTTGCGCTACCATATCTCTTATGTAGTGATATCTGATATCTATGTGTTTGGTTCTTCCATGATATTTTGAGTCCTTAGCATATGCGAGAGCTGCCATGCTATCACAGAATATTGTCACCGGATCTGAAGTATCCGTGCCAATGTCTAAATACTTGAGGAACCTTCTTAACCAAACAGCTTCTTGAACCGCTGCAGAATATGCTATATATTCTGCCTCCATGGTCGATAGAGCTATGCAGGGTTGTTTCTTGCTGCTCCATGTAATGGCACCATTGTTGAGCAAAAAGACATACCCAGTGATTGATTTGCGCTCATCTAGGTCACTGCCCCAATCGGCATCACTATAGCCTCTTAACTGCAAATCCGGACCCTAATAGCACAACACATAGTCTGCAATTCCCTTCAGATATCGCATAATCCTCTTGACTGCTTTCCAGTGAGCCAGTCCGGGGTTAGATTGGAATCTACTTACTAAGCCAACTGCATAGCATATGTCAGGCCGAGTACACATCATTGCGTACATTAGACTACCCACAGCATTAGCATAAGGGACACGGGCCATCTTTTCCTTTTCTCTTTGAGTCTTAGGACACAACTCTTTAGATAAATTCTCGCTTTTTGTGACAGGGGTGTCAATGGGTTTTCATTCACTCATTAGGAAGTATTCGAGAACTTTCTTTATGTAAGTCTGTTGGGAAAAACACAATATTCTCTTTGAGCGATCTCTGTAAATCTTAACTCCCAGAATGTATTCTGCCTCACCCATATCCTTCATCTCAAAATTGAAGGATAACCACTCTTTTGTGACGATTATCAACCCTTTATCATTTCCAACTAGTAATATGTCGTCAACATATAATGACAACATAATGAAACTCTTCTTGGATCTTTTGACATAGACACAATGGTCCTCTGTGATCATTGTAAACCCATTCGAAAGAATGGCTCGATGGAATCTGAGGTACCATTGCCTAGATGATTGTTTTAGGCCATATATAGATCGTTTGAGCTTGCACACTTTGCGCTCTTGACCTTTGACCACAAAACTCGTTGGTTGATCCATATAGATCTCTTCATCTAGTTCTCCATTGAGAAATGTTGTCTTAACATCCATCTGGTAGAGTTCCAAATCCATGTTTGCTACTATAGCTAGAATTAGACGAATTGAGGCAAACCTCACCACTGGTGAAAATGTTTCCTCATAGTCTATACCCTCTTGTTGGGTATATCCTTTCGCCACTAAGCGAGCTTTGTACCTATCTATTGATCCGTTCGACTTGCGTTTGATCTTAAGAACCCATTTGTTCCCAATAGGTTTACGCCCTGTCGGTAGATCAACCAGATCCCAGACCTGGTTAGTTTTCATAGACTCAATTTCATCATTAAGAGCTTTCATCCACTCATCTTTAGTAGAAGATGAGAGAGCCTCATGAATTGTCCTAGGCTCATCATCATCATGCGGAACTACCATAAAAACTTCCCCTTCAATCTCAAAACGACGACGGGGAATACTTTCACATGTGCTTCTACGCGGCTGAGGTTGTTGTGATTGATTGACAAGTGGTGTGCTCCCACTCGGATTTAATTCCTTACTTGTAGGAGCTTGAAGAATTTCTTCCTCATTCTCAACTAAATTCCTTGGAGCACTTTCTTCTTGTTCCATAATCTCATGAAGTTCTAAACTCCTATCAACCTCACCTCTACTTGGAAATTCATTTTCAATGAAGTCCACATCTCGTGATTCAATTTCAGTCATACTTCCATCAGTTTGTTCACCTATTAACACATATCGTTTAGAGTGTTCTGAGTACCTTATGAAGATACACTTCTTCCCTCTAGGGCCTAATTTCCCATACTTATGAGAAAGATCATGAACAAAACCCGTTGAACCCCATGGCCGCAAGTTACTCAAATTGGGTTTCTCGCCGGTCCATAGTTCATATGGGGTGGAAGTTACTGATTTGGAGGGCACTCTGTTAAGAATGTAGGCAGCAGTCAAAAGTGCATCCCCCCAAAAAGAAATTGGTAGGTTTGCTTGCGCCATCATTGACCTAACCATCTCAAGCAGTGTTCAATTTCTCATTTCCGCCACGCCATTTTGTTGTGGCGTACTCGGCATCGTTAACTGTCTTTTGATTCTTTTTTCATCACAGAGCCTTTTAAATTGCTCACAGAGATATTCTCGTCCTCGGTCAGTTCTTAGAGTTTTTAAACTCTTGTCTAACTGATTCTCAACCATTCTTAGATATCGTCTAAAGCACTCCAATGCTTCAGACTTATGGGAGATTAAGTAGACATGACCATAACGTGAAAAATCATCTATAAAAGTGATGAAGTAGACACCCCCGTGTCTCGCCTTTATAGACATTGGACCACAGATGTCAGAATGGACTAATTGCAGTGGAAAAGATGTCCTATTGGCTTTTCCAAACGGTTTTCTCTTAGCTTTTCCCATTAGACAATGTTCACATGTGGGCAAGATGACCTTAGCGAGATTGCCCATTAGGCCTTCTCTAGCTAACCGAGTCATTCTATCTTGCCCTATATGGCCAAGCCTAGCATGCCATTTATATGAATCCAAATTATCAGATGTAGAAAGAAAAGCAATAGATTCATTCATATTTGAATAATCCAAATTCATTATCATAAAACCATCTTGAAGAAAAGCATTGCCATAAAACACATGGCCCAAATTAAAAGAAACGTGATTGTTTTCAAATTCAATCCGAAAACCAAGTCTTAAAAGAGTAACTACAGAAAGTAAATTTCGTCGGATTTCGAGAGCGTATAACACATTGTGGAGGAAAAGACTGCGGCCACCCCGCAAGTCCAGCTTGTAGGTACCAAGTTCTAGCACCTCCACGCTAGCTCCATTCCCCACCTTGATATCACGACTCCCAGCTGGAATCCGGCGATATTCCACAAATCCGACTCTATCTCGCGCTATGTACTCGGTCGCTCCTGAATCAACAGTCCACACAGGATATGAGTGAGCAACCATCACATGGCTAGTTACAAAAACAATACGAGAAAAGTTAAAGTATACCTTCTTCGGCTCAGTGCAGTCACGAGCGAAGTGGCATTTCTTTCCGCAGTTGTAACACTCTAATTTTGACTTGTTCTTCCCACGCTTGCCGCTTTTGCTGCGCTGAGAAGTTCCTGATACCTTCTTAACTTGTCCAGCAGCTACCCCATTCTTGGATTTCCAACGCTTAGGCCTTGAAGTCTTGCGTGAACCAGAATTAGCCACATAGGCCGAATGATTGGGCTTAGCAGCCTCTAGGCGCTCAGCCTCCAATTCTAAGTGACGCGAGACATCATCAAAATTTTTTTATATTCTCATTATGAGTCAGATTCTGGCTCATGTTCTCCCAAGAACTTGGTAGTGATCTTATCACTGCCTGGACTTGTTGTTCATCAGTCAGGTCGTTTCCTGCCGTCTTAAGTTCGCGGATCATGGTTGACATAGCCCTAAGATGCTGCTTCATCGTATGGTCAGAGTGCATCTTATAGGAGTCAAACCTCATGGTTAATCCACGTAACCTAGTGGCCGAAGTTCCACCAAACTTCAACTTCAAAGCCTCCCACATGCTTTGGGCAGTGTCATAGGTCTCGAACTCACACATTAGATCATTGTGCATGCTGCTTAACATTATTATGCGCGCGCACCGATTTTTCTTAGCCCATTCAGAATAGGCTAATTCATCTAATCTGTGTAGTTCTGAGTCACATTCCTTGGGCTTAGTCAGGGAGTGAAACAAGGTCTCTACGACTTCTTGCTCATCTAAGACATATTGGATCTTGCGATGCCATATGTCATAGTTCTCCCCATCCAATTTCTCCCCTTTGTTCAAATCGGCAACAATACTCTTGGATGTCATTTCACTACAAAACGCAAAGGAGGGATATTACATACACACCTAAGAAATCTGCCGCGTCCATTCAAGCTAGAAAAAAAATAATTTAGACATGTCGCAAGATTGAAAAATCGCTAGGCTTCAGAATCATCTCTTGCGCTATAATATCCAATTATTAAATTTCTAATCTAATTCCCGCGCAAATTTAAAAAAATATGGGAGATTTAATCATAAATCTCAACCATACTCCCACTATCTAAAAGTAGTCACCTAGTCCTAGTCACGCGTAGAGACAGATCCTACTAAAATTGCAGTAACATGTTGGGCCAGTCTACAAAGACAGCTTCAACAACCACAGCAGCCTGTTGGGCCAGTCTACAAAGATGGTTCATATAAGACCATTACAGTCCATTTTTCTTATTCCATCAGTGCATTTACAGTTCTTACTGGGGCTACCATGGTGTTGTCGCTATACAGTGCATTTACAGTTCTTACTGGGGTCACTGCAATTCTTTCAGCCTATCAATCTACACTGACAACTCTAACTAAGACTACTTAGTGGGAATTTCCTATTTTATCACTAGAATAAATAAAGGCTAATGACAAATCATACAAGCCTAACATTTATATATGATTAATAACACATACACATGTTATATACATACATGTTATCACATTTAATAAAAAAAAATTAAACATAATATCACATGTAATTTATCAAAAAAAAACAAATATCCACATGTAATCATATTTAATCTAAAGAATTAAATAAAATATCACATGTTATGACAGGATATATATCTAAGCATATATTAAAACATGTTTTTTTTTTAAAATCATATTAAAAGAAATATATATATAAAAAAAAAACACATTATCACCATATGACCCTCACGGTCCAGTGGTGGGTGGACTAAAGAATTAGTCATCCGGCTTGGGTTCAAAACCCACGACCGGACTTAACATCCCTTTTTTTTTTTTAAAGAATTGGGGCTGGGCCGTATAAAAAAACCAGCCCAGCCCAAAAATCGGACCCCAAAAAGAACAAATGGGCCGTAAGGCCCAAGCCCGGCCCATCAGCTGCCTTCTTCAACCTTCGGCCAGTGCATTGTTTACGTGAACAGTGCCAAATTTCCAGAAACCAAGAACAGTGCCCCAGGCCTCTGCCCATCGCCAGAAACTACCGCCACATCACTGGAAACAACCTCCGGAGAAGGTTGGGTGCTGCCGCAGCACCTTGCTAGTGCGCGCAGCACCACGGTGGTGCTGGCAGCACCCCTCTGGTGCGCGCAGCACCGTCTTGGTGAGCGCAGCACCGAGGCGGTGCTTGCAGCACCGCTGGGTGCCCCACGGTGCACCATGCACCGTGGGCTCCAGGCGGTGCATGTGGCACCGTGGTGCGCGCAGCACCATTTCAGGGGTGCTGCGCAGCACCCTACTGTGCGCGCTGCACCACCGCACTCAGGTGGTGCACGCTGCACCACTGCACCAGCTTCGGCCAAATTTTTTTTTTTTTTAAACGCAGCAGCATTCAGCAAAAAAAAATGGCACATTTATAATTTGCATGCATATGCAAAATAAAAAAAAACTGGAAGCAATTATGATAAGCTCTAATACCAATGTTAAAAAAAAAAATTCGCAGTGGAAAGTACCTCAGGCTTAGCTTAAAGAATTGCTCCACAAGTTTCTCCAGCACGACAAAAACAAGCGTTTTCTCTTAGTGGTGAAGTGTACTACGTAGTTATAAAACTAGAGTAACACTTAACAATCCACAGCCTAAAAACCGTTTCAAGAGAGAACAAATGAGAGATAGATTTTCACTTTTTCAGATTGGTCACAAAAACCAAACTAGTGGGGGACTATTTATAGCCAACCCACATATGGCTGGCATTAAAAACCAGCCATTACTCTGCAATTAAAATTGCAGTTATAAAATATTTATTTTGTAACGTTTGGCTTAAATGCCATACGTTACAAACTATGTAACGTATGGCATTAAATGTCATACGTTAAAGGGAGAGGGGCAGCCCACTTGGGCGCCCCACCAGTCAACAGATAAAAATATGTAAATTTTATTATATTTTAATACTAATTAAGCCCTAGGCAATGCTAGAAAGCTGAATCCTGCCGCAACTGCATCAATACAAGAACCAAAAATAAGAAACCTAAAATGTGCAGGCCGAAACATTAATAATATCAGATCTAAAAATGAGGACCCATTTGTTTAATTCCAACCTAATTAACATATAGGCCGGATGTTCCCTGGAAAGTGGATAAGTCTAATCAACAACTCCAAATATCCCCTCCACGTTATAGCGTCGTGCAATGCATGCCCGGCCTCCTGCTCGCTCGATCGATCGACTTTCAGGAAAAAAAAGAAAAAAGGCCATGCATGCATGACTGTCGACATGCAGTACTTTCTCCTTCGTCCAGTCGTTGTCTTTGTTTCCAGTTCTAAAGCCTGGTCTGAAAATACTGGCTCTTTATATATATATATATATATATATATATATATATATCAGTATATGTATGTATATGCTAGCTAATATATATATATATATATTGCTACGTGCGTACGTACCCATGACTCAAAATGACAAAACCAATGCAAATATATCTAGCAATTGTAGCAAAAAGCTGGGTACTGCATGCATGCTTGTACCCTGATCCTTTTGTGGCCATAAATGTTTTCAGAATGGGGGCGTGCAACAATGCCAATTGACCGCTAAGTTTTACCGCCCCAGTTATTTATTTTATTTATTTAATTTTTTTAAAAATATTTTTGTCATCATATTTTTATAATTTTCAAATATTTAAAAAATATATAAAAGAATATCAATACATTAATAATCATTTTCTTAATTATTAAATAAAAAAATTTTAAAAAATCAAATACATGAAATATAAAAAATATGTATCAAATAAAGTAAACTTATTCTTTCAAAAATGGCTGGCCGATGTGGTAAACTTAATCAACTAACCAATCATGTACGTGATCAGGTAATTACGACAGAAATTGACTGGTTTGGTACGTTTCATGAGGAACTAGTTGAAGCAATTTTTAGCAAATGATGAAACAGCCAGAATTTAATCAAAGAATATTCATTATGGTAAGGCGAAATGTACAGTATAATATTTACAGTTTTTATTTTTTGCATGCTGTATTAGTTTGACACATGAAAATATAGATCTAGGCCAGCGAATTAAAGACTAATGAAGTCAATTCCGGAATTGCAGCTATATAAATAAATATATATTTAAATCATGTGCTTATTTTTAATATATTCTAGCTAGGAAATTATCACATTTATATAATATTTTACGTACATACAAATAAAATTAGTCTTTATCGTTTTGCCAATCCATTTCGAAAGTGGTCCCGAAAATTTTAGCGAGCACCAGATTTTAGCAATATTTGGTCAAAACATATCACGAAGGCCGAAGTAAGAGATAATGAATTGGCCATGGACTGATATGGACATGACATCCATGCATGCAGCTTCTACCTATTAACTATATGCATGATATGATAGGCATCCTGATTCCTACCACTATATATATATATATATATATGGTATATTATATAAATTAGTGCGTAATAGCTGGTGATCATCAGATTATGATCAGTACTAGATCCAAACTCCAGTACCACATTGATCGATCGAGTTAAGTCAAATGCATCCAAAACTACTAAATATATCATGGCCGCATGGCACTGAGACATGATCATGATTAATTTGAAAATGTTGAGACTTTTTTTTTTTGGCAAATGTACGTACGTTTTCTCTTTAATTTAATTAATTTCTAAAATCACTAATTATTAGCTAACTGCAGGTTGAAGCATCCCAAAAAAGAAAGCATATACGTATAAGCTATTAGTTGTAAATATTTTATTTTTTCATTTCAGTCACATGTAATGCACGTACACAGCTTTATTTTATTTTTCCAGATGTATAAATACTGTTCATTCTAATGAATAAAGTTAAGTTGCGTTTTTCTTCATTTGCTTATCTGAAAAGTTCGATTTCTCTCTCTCATCATGGTATCAGACGAAAACCTAACCCTAAGCCCCTTTTGCTTCGCTTTGTAACCCTCGCTTCGAATCGTGTGTTTTCTTTGTTTTTAATCACGATTCACCTTCTGATTTCTCTATGGCTTCTTCTCATTCGGATAATCCCGAATCTTTTGCTCCTCATTCAACCGTTTCTGAGAATTACTCCAATCCTTTATTTCTCTAGCACGGTGATCATCCCGGTGCTGTGCTCGTTTCTCAGCCGCTTACTGGAGATAATTACCTCACCTGGACTCGATCTATGTCCATGGCTGTCTTGTCTAAGAACAAGATGTGTTTTGTCGATGGCACTCTGCCATTGCCTTCTCAATCCGATCCTAAATACAATGCTTGGCTCCGTTGTAACACAGTTGTTCTTTCATGGCTTTTAAACGCCATATCCAAGGAGATCGCTGCATCCGTCATCTACATCGACTCCGCTGTCGAGATGTGGACTGACTCAAGGAACGATTTGCTCAAAGTAATTGCCCTCACACCTTTCAGATCCGTAAGAATATTGCTTCTTTAACTCAAGAAGCATCATCTGTAAGTGCCTACTTCACTTGTTTGAAATGTTGTTGGGAGGAAATGATTCATCTTCGTCCCTTTCCTTCATGCACTTGTGGAGCTCTTAAGAAAATAGTTGACTATCAACAGGAAGACTACGTTCTTCAATTTTTAATGGGGCTTAATGAGTCATACACCCCTTTACGGAGTCAAATTCTGCTTTCTGATCCGTTTCCACTGATTAATAGAGTTTTTTCTCTTGTTCTTCAAGAAGAAAAACAGAGAGAGATTGTTTCTAATCATATTGTTCATGAATCTGCTGTGATGTTTTCTAACCGTGACTCTACTTCTGATCGTGGATCTAATGGACCTACTGGATCCAAACCTGGAAAATTTAATGGCTCTCGCAAGGATCGTCCATTATGTACACATTGTGGCTTAATGAGGCATACCATTGATAAGTGTTACAAGATCCACGGTTATCCTCCTGGATACAAACAAAGTCACAAAATCCTACTGTTAACCAAGCCACTGCTTGCCAACCTGTTTGTGACTCAGTTTTAACTCAATTTCCTTTTTCTCAAGAGCAATGTAATCAACTCCTTGCATTACTCCAAAATACTTCTAATTCATCCTCTGTGAAGCAAGTAGGTACAATATCTACTTTATCATCCTCCTCTGTATTCAATCCTAATTTTTCAAGTATTTCTGTTAGTCTTTCTTCTACTAATGATCACCATACCAGTCCAATAGAGTCTTGGATTTTGGATTCAGGTGCCACTGATTATATGATTGATTCTATATCCTATGTTTCTTCCATTAGTTTGTCTACAAATATTTTTGTCAAGCTACCTAATGGTTCACACGCTAGAGTCACACATATAGGAACAATTAAGATCTCTGATTCTCTTGTCCTAATTGATGTCCTATATGTTCTATAATTTCATTTCAATCTCATTTCAGTTAGTAAGTTGATCTCTCAGTTATCGTGTTTCCTTTTGTTCTTACATGATTTTTGTTATATTCAGGACCTATCAAATTGGAGGACGATTAGAATAGCTAAACAAATACGAGGCTTATATCACTTGCTGCAAGTGCCAAGCATTTCTTCTGTTTCTCCAAAACCTGTTAATTCTTTTGTTTTTCCTTCATGTAATTCTGTTGGTAATGCTTATTTCATATGGCATTGCCGTCTTGGACATTTGTCAGACACTAGACTTTGTGATGTTGCTTCTGATCTTCATAGTTTCAAATATACACATAATAAACATTGTGATGTTTGTCCTCTTGCCAAATAGAAAAGACTTTCATTTCCATTAAGCACATCTACTTCTGTATTTGCCTTTGATCTTGTTCATTGTGATGTATGGGAACCTTTTTCTATACCCTCTTATAATGGCTTCAAATATTTTTTGACTCTTGTGGATGATTTTAATAGGTGTACTTGGATATACTTGCTTAAATCAAAATTTGAAACTCGGCATTATGTTAGTTCTTTCTTTGCTTTAGTTGAGACTCAATTTAATTCCAAAATTAAAATTTTTCGTTCTGATAATGCCTTAGGATTTGATATGAAACATTTTTTTGCTGCCAAATGTGTTATACATCAACATAGTTGTGTACATACACCTCAACAGAATGCTGTTGCTGAAAGGAAACATCAGCACATTTTAAATGTTGCTAGGGCACTACGATTTCAATCTAATCTTCCTTTAATTTTTTGGAGTAATTGTATTTTAACTGCTGTTTATCTTATAAACAGAATACCTACTCCAATTCTTTCAAACATATCACCATATGAGGTTTTATTTTCTGCAAATCCTCAATATAATCATCTTAAAATTTTTGGATGCCTTTGTTATGCATCCATTCTTGGTGGACACTCACACAAGTTTTCTGCCCGAGCTCAAAAATGTGTTTTTTTTTGTTATCCAGCTGGTATAAAAGGGTATAAGTTCTATAATATCCATACTCACAAAATATTAGTTTCTAGAGATGTCATTTTCCATGAAACTATCTTTCCATTTAAATCTGATTCTCTCTCTTTAGATAATTTGGAGTCACCCTTCCTATCTGATTTTGTTGTACCAAATTCTATACCAGATACTGTACTTAATAATTCTTCTCCCATTCCTTCATCTGTTATATCTGATCCTACACATGATTCTATAGAATCTGAACCTATAGAATCTAATTCTGCACCCATTCCAACCCGAAAGTCTACTAGAAATAGGAGGAGACCTGCACACTTGCAGCACTATCATTGTTCCTTAATTTCTAACAACCAAGCTACTTCTTCTCCTCTAGTTGATGGTTCTTCCAACTCAGGTACAGTTTATCCTATCTCTTCTTTTCTATCATATTCTAAATGTTCTACTTCTTTCAAGCATTTTTGCTCTTCTGTTGATTCCCTTTATGAACCACAATTTTTCCATCAAGCCATTAAACATCCTCATTGGAAGGATGCTATGGTAGCTGAAATCAATGCTCTTGAATCCAATAATATTTGGGTTTTAACTGAGTTACCTCCTGGTAAGCAGCCCATTGGTTGCAAGTGGGTCTATAAGTGCAAGTTGAAATCTGATGGCACTCTAGAGCGTTATAAGGCTCGTTTGGTTGCAAAAAGGTATACTCAACGTGAAAGAATTGACTACTTTGATACATTTTCTCCCGTTGCCAAACACACAACAATACGCTGTTTTCTTGCTTTGACTGCCATACATAATTGGGATTTACATCAATTAGATGTAAATAATACATTTTTTTATGGGGAGTTAGATGAAGAAGTGTATATGAAATTACCACCTGGTTTTTCTAAACCTACTGAGACCCGAGTATGTAAGTTGCTTAAGTTCTTATATGGTCTTAAACAAGCATCCCGCCAATGGTTCTCAAAGTTATCTTCTACTTTGATCGCCTATGGTTTTACTCAGTTAAAAGCTGATTATTCTTTGTTCACAAAGTATTCAGGTGATTCTGTTCTTGCTCTATTGGTGTACGTTGATGACATTGTTATTGCTTCAAATAATTCCAAGTCTGTTGATGATCTTAAGGTTTTTCTTCATACACATTTTAACCTGAAAGATCTTGGACAATTGAGATATTTTTTGGGTCTTGAGGTGGCAAGATCTTCCAAAGGTATTTCTATCTCTCAAAGAAAATATGCCCTTGAAGTAGTGAGTGATTCTGGTTTATTGGCTGAAAAGTCCATTAATTCTCCTATGGATCAAAATCTGAGATTGTCTAAAACTGATTCTTCTGGACCTTTGATTGCTGATCTAGCTTTTTAAAGAAGGTTGATTGGTAGACTTTTATATTTGACATTGACTAGGCCTGATATTTCTTTTTCTGTGAACACTTTGAGTCAATTTTTGGATCAGCCACGCAAGCTTCATCATGATGCTGCTCTCCGAGTTGTTAGATATATCAAGACCACTGCTGGTCAAGGTCTTTTCTTTCCCAGCTCTTCCTTGTTGTAGTTGAAAGGTTTTTGTGATTCTGATTGGGCTACCTGTCCTGATTCCTGTCGGTCTTTTACTGGTTTTTACTTTTATATTGGAGATTCTTTGATTTCTTGGAAGTCTAAAAAGCAAGTCACAGTTTCCAGATCTTCGGCTGAAGCTGAGTACTACTCAATGGCATCTGCATGTTGTGAACTCAAATGGCTTATTTTTTACTTGCTAATTTCAAGATTATTTTTTCTACTCCATCTATTTTGTATTGTGATAGTCAAGCAACTTTACATATTACTGTCAATCCTGTTTTTCAAGAAAGAACTAAGCATATTTATATAGATTGTCATTTGGTTAGGGATATAATATAGGCTGACATTGTAATAACATTACATGTATCTTCTGAGTATCAATTAGGAGATTTCTTTACTAATTAAGCTAGTTGGACAAGATAGATTTAGTAGTCTTCTCGACAAGCTGGGTATAATTAACTTATACAGTCCAGCTTGAGGGGGCCTATTAGTTGTAAATATTTTATTTTTTCATTTCAGTCATATGTAATGCATGTGCACAGCTTTATTTTATTTTTTCAAATGAATAAATACTGTTCATTCTAATAGATAAAATTAAGTTTGCGTTTTTCTTTCATTTGCTTCTCTGGAAAGTTCGATCTCTCTCTCATCATACGCGATTGGGAGGACGAAGATTGATATGTAAAGGCAAACGTACTGTAGAGTCGTAGACAAGAGATAATTCGGAGATATATTATGATCATGATGAACAGTTTGATGGAGGCCGGGCGAGTACGTTCCATCGAGGCCATAGCAAGTAGCAACGTCGTCTACAGTTTAAAGATTGGGTTTTGAAAAGATTGTGGTGTCAAAATTGCTTAAAAGTTAATGGTATTGCCCAAAAATGGACCCCAATTTCCTCCAATCTTCAGATGGGTGTGTTCCCTGGCGGTAAGTTGTTTTGTCTAATCAGTGATCAGCTTCAAATTAGTACCACGTCCCAGCAAACACACATGATGACACACACGCACACATGATATTATAAATAATATATATATATATATGCACATGTATTATTATTATTATTATTATTATTATTATTATTATTTGAGCTAACTACCAATCTAGCTAGCTGCTTTTTCTTATATAATATTAATGGTACATGACTCACGATGATATATAATATCTTTATAAATATATTGACACGGTCCAGTATTACAAGAAAAAAATATTATGAATGGTTTTTTCGACGACAAAACACGGATGCTTGTTTTAGTCGTCGCAAAAAGTAATTCTACTCGTGACTAGTCAAGAATGAACTTGAGAGGATTAAAATTGCTTTCGGTCACGAAATATTGCATTAATATTATTTGTTTAAGGTTTAGGGGTAAACTAACAACGCCAATATATTAATTAACTAGTGACTTAGTCACAAAATGAATTATTAATAATTTGATGGGGAGCCGGGCAAATTAATATCCCCCAAAATTAGAAATTATGGCATGTACGCTCGCCTTAATAATTAAGCAGCCACTTAGAACATGTTGGGGATTGCATTTCGAGATTTTAAAAATATTTTTATGCAGTTAAAAGTATTTTTAAAGAAAAATGACATGTTTGGATAATTTTATTAAAAGCGTTTTAGTCGGTTAAAAAAAGTTAAAAATCAACTTTTTCAATAAGCAAAAAATTGAAACTTTTAGTAAAAAATTTCTGCAGATAACTATATATTTTAAAAAAATGCCGTAACTAACTTTAAATGTGCTTTGAACATATAAATCCCAAACAGTAAATAATTTTTTAGTAGTAGAACTTATTACATTAAATTTTAAATTAAAAACAATATTTTTTACTGCAATCCCAAATATGCTTAGTTATATGATCATGCTTTAACTGATCTTAGCATCTAACATAAAAGACAGGCTTTCATACATATATATACATATCTATCTATATATATAAAGAGTCTATCTAACAGAAAATTTTGATTTAACAGAAAAATAATATTCTGTTAAAATTTTAAGTCTCTCATGTCAAGCTATCTAACGCCGTTATATCTTTAAATTGCATTAATAATTGCATTAATTACAATCGTTTGGAATGATAACAGAATATAAAAGATAAAAATGTAACAGAGTAATCTGAATCCTATTGTTTTTATTATTCTCCCCCTACACGCCTCGGAAATATAATTATTCATAATCTGTTTATTTGTATTCTTGGGAATGCAATTAAAGAAAGAATGCAATTAAAGAAAGATATTTTGTATTACTTGGGAATACAATTGTTTTTATTATTCTCCCATGCACGCCTGCAAGACAATAAATTCAGAGTCAGTTACATTCAAATAAAGCCTGCGCCTTTTCTTATTCACAAGCGAAACACTATTGAAAACTGACGTGCAGTAAATTCTATATTTATAATCTCATTCTCATTTTAATCAATCCAACCATTCAAAATGCTTAAAATCAGAATCCCAAATAATTTCCTTCAACAAGCACGACAAACAAGACTAAAGCATGAACTACAAAAATCCTACAGTAGCATTAAGAGAGATAAAAATCCGGTTATGCTATGTAATTTTCTTTATATTTCATATTCTACTATTCTTTTCTTGTTATATTCTGTATTCTGTTTTGTGTATATTATGTTTTTTTTTTCTGTTCTATGTTTTTCGGTATTCTGTTCTTGTTATATTATGTTGCTGTTATATATTGTTCATGTTTTTTTATATTGTTCTCTGAAGCATTATTTTAATATTCAATAAGTTTTTTTACTACTATTTTTCTACGTCTATTTTTCTATGGATTGTTTTATATTGTATTTATTCTATTTTTATTTTTCATTCCAATCAGTCTAACCATTCAAAATGCTCACAAACATAACCTCAAATAATTTCGTTCAACAAGCACGACTAATAAGACTAAATCCCAAAATAGAATTAAAAGAGGTAAAGATCTGGTTAGGCCATGTAATTTTCTTTATATTTTATATTCTATTCTTGTTTTCTGAAGTATTATTTGAGTCCAAGTTTTTTTTTATGTTGTATGTTGTTCTGTATTCTGTTCTTATTATATTCTGTTGTTGTTATATTTTGATTTTTTTTTTGTTCTCTGAAGCATTAATTTAATATTCCATAAATTTTTTTATTGCTGTTTTTCTATGTTTGCTTTATATGGGTTGTGCTTATTTTTCAACATAGCTTTTATAGAAATAATTGTTTATTATATGGTTGTGCTGATAAATCTGTATGCTACAAAAAAAAAAAATAGTTTGTTTATTTTTTGTTTGAGTTGTTTTGTTCATACTTTTATTTTGGTCTTTCTTCCATCAAATCTAATAGCATACTTTCAGACTTAAACAATTTTTTGTATTCTCTTTTTATTTTTATAAAGTTGTTTTTTTTTTATGTGATGTATATATTTTTTTTGTTAAACTTCGACATGCATGTTCTTCTATTTAGACTCGAACTCTAAACATTCACACACACACAAAAAAGTTCCTAAAACCAACAAAGAGACAACAAAACAGAGGAAGGAAAAAAAATATCCAAGTGGAAACAAGCAAAGCTAATAACTATAAAAGAATACCCATAACAAAAATTACTAACACAGCATAAATTATCACCCAATCTTGATCTGAACATTGAGATAGCAGGTTTGAAACAGAGGACATCAAAAAAGTGGGTTAACTTGACCTCATTCAAATAATTTTGAACCCCCTAGCAGCCGCAAGACAATATGCTAATCACAGTCCAAATTCATATTGACTGTTGCATATCAAAACACATATAATACATGCATGCTTTACCAGCTAGACTAATGAATTGAAAAATGTTTAACCCTCAATTGTATGTTACCAAAATGCTTTTTATCCATCAGTTTAATGAATTCTTCATAACTGAGATGGAGTTTAACTCCTAATAAGAAGGGAAACTCATATTTGTCAATTAAAATTATTTGTGTAAATATGTAGATTAACCACAAAATATAAAGCAAACTACAATGGACCTATGATAAGTTCATAATTATAGCAAGAACATATAAAGGAGCTCGCTCAACCCAATTATCCCCAAGAAACTAAATTATCAGGGAACCTTAGATTTAAATAAACCCAAAATCGAAACAGAGAGACTTAGACAAAAATAAACTAAATAAAAGAGACAAAGAATGATGAGAAACAAATACTAAAATGCTAAACTATCTAAAAATAAAAATCAAAATAGAGAGACATGATAGACGAAACTTAAAATAATTTTCAAAATAGGACCTTAATTAGCTCCAGTTAAGCCACATCAATTACTTCTATGGTGGTGTGTGTTTCCGAGATTCGTACTCTTGGAACGTAAATAGGAGCCGGGTCGAGTGGCAACCATGGCTCAAATAGCCACGATTTCACAAAGGAGAGGGAAAAAGACAATGTAAAAGCTTGCCAGTTGGGGGTGGGAGAGGTGGTGTAGGTCAGCATGGATGGGTAGGCCGCGGAAATCGGAGCTCCAGGGGAAGCATGCGGATTAGGGTTTTGGTATCAGTAGAAGAGAATAAGGGGAGAGAAGTTGGGGTAAGGGAAGAAGGAGTGAGAAGAAGTCGGGGGTGAAGAGAAGAAGCCCTAAGGCTTTATATATATAGCGCCAAAAACGACGCCGTTTTAGCATTATAAGGGACAAAATTATAGGCCACGGGCTGGGCCATCACAACCACTCAAAAACTGGCCCAACAAGTTAAAAATACAGTAAATATACACATAAAGCCCAATCTGAATAAGAAAAAATAAATAATAAAATAATATAAAATAAACAGCCAATAAATAGAATTAATATATATTATATATATTTTTATATTTATAATATATCATCAAATTGATTTACATATTTAAGATTAGAGTTTTATGTTATAAATTATAATACTTCTATTTTATAATATACAAGTACGTAATTATTTATCATTTATTTAATTATGATTAACCATCAATTTTTTTTTAAATTATATTTTTTCCCTAATGCATTATATTATTAATCAAAATTTATTTTTTAATAAAAACAATATTAATTTTTAAAAATAATTGTATAATTAAACTAAACAAACGTATTTTACACGTTACTCTTATCTAATATATAATATATATATGACAGCCATATGGTCTGGATTACTGGCCCCCAAAAACTATATGGGCTGGATTCCGTAAATAGTTTTGATCTCGTTTGTTCTGCAATTTTTGGGCTCTTGAAAAGTTGGGCCCAATTTAATTTCAATTTCCTACCACAATTCAGCTTTATATTACTCAATTTTGCGTAGCTGGTGGGCAGTATTAAAAAGAGAGAACATATTCAGCGCGAGAGATTATTATTATTATTATTATTTTTAACAATTAAAAGAAGTATTAAAAAAGAGTTAAACAATCAAGTGAAGTTTTGGATCAACTGTGAATTGCAAACATGTTATCCAATCCTTAATCAGTTCTTTTCTGATTTATTTAGATTTTAGAAACAAATTAGCAAAATACAAAACTACAAATTATCAAAATCAAGATATAACCCAAAAAAATAATAACCGACTTTAATTTTTTTTTTGTTCCCTTTTTTGCCACGCCTGCGTGAATGTGATACATAGAGTACGTATAAAATGGGGCTAGAAGCCCATTAACGACCCTCTAAAAAATGAGAGATGCTGGACACCGGTTCGGTTGTCTTTAACATCTAAAATATTTCAACGTTAATTAGGTTGCTTGATGATAAAAAATATATTAAAGTAAAAAATAAAGATTAAATAAAAAATATGATTAAAAATATACTAAAAAAATAAAATGAACAAAATATAATAAAAAACACAATAAAAATATAAAAATATAATAAAAATATAATAAAAAAATAAAATAAAAATGAATTTAAGGATATTCGATCATGAAATAAATGGAGTTGTCGCCGCCGGCGGTGGCGATAGGAACTGCTAGGGGCAGACGGTCTGCCCCAGGAATTTCCTTTAAAAATTCCACCAATAAGCCATCTCTCCCCTACTACTGAGTACTTCTTAGTTCTTACTTCTTCCTCACCTAAATCTAATACTCCTCACATTAAAAAAAAAAAATCTAATATTCCTCTCCAGCCATTAACCCTAATTGCACGCATATAGTATTCCCATTAAACCTAAAGTTTCTGCTCGCCATGGGTTGCTCTTCCTCTCTTCCAGGTAATACTCGTATGCAGATATTTGATTCTGTCCCCTGTATTTCTAGGGTTTTCACTGGTTCAGATTGATTGAATCGGAAATTCTATTTTAATTTAAAAAAATTGTAGCCGAATTGTAAGTTCTTATCCGGGTTTCCGGAGTTTGGTTCATTTATTTAATTTCTGCGCTATAATCAAAGCGAGTGCCGTAATATGGGTTTTCGATAGGGCGATTTTCATAAAGTGACTAGTTAGGGGCCCTTATGGGAGATTGCGGTTGAGTTTTATTGATTCGAGGGGCTTGATGTTTGTAGATAGGACTCCCGGGCGGTTGACCGGCCCCAATTCTGAGAATGGCGGAGTGCTGGACCCAAAAAATCTTCGCGTGAAGGTACTTTTTTTTTAAGAGGCGAATCTTCTAAAGACTTGTTTTGGTCAACTCATAGCTTCTAAATATTTTTGTGAATGGTATGTATACTGTTACTGTGTTCTTGACAATTTGCTATTGGTGTGGTTGAGCAAACTATTGGATGAAGAGGGAATCTTCGTATGTTTTATTTTGGATCTTTCAAACTTATTTTATTTAACAAAGTTCCTTTGAAGTAGACTTAATGCGTTAATTTGTGGGTATAAACTGATGCATATGTCTTGTTGGTGGAAAGTGGATTCTCCTTTCTACCTGTCGAAGTGATAATGGTTATGTCCAGGTTTTAGCCTTCCCCGAAGCATGATGGATGAAAACTAATTATGTACATAAATATTTGTGTGTTTGGATCCAATTAGCTGAAAAACAATGCGTGGTGTTGACCCCAATTAGTTTGTATGAAAGTTTTGAGTTCAGGCAGGAACAAAATTTCTGTTATAAAAATAACTTTGCATAAATTTTGTAAATACTTGGCTCTATGCTGATGGTTGCATATTTCAGCTTCATGATTCTTAGATGGTTTACAATGTAGTACACAGACATAATTGCAAAGGGAGGGGTCTTGTTGTCTTCCAATCTGTTCATTTCTGAGGAAAGGGAAAGGGTTGGATGAAACCTAAATGACTTTGTGAACTCACCAACATTCTTGTCTTTAAACCTTTTACAAATGAATGTAATTAACCTTTCAATTCTGTGGTTTGGTGCAGCTGGTATTATTAGGCGACTCTGGTGTTGGTAAAAGCTGTATTGTTCTTCGCTTTGTTCGCGGTCAGTTTGACCCAACATCCAAGGTAAGGAGTATGCTATCCATTATACTAATGATACAAGCCAACATTTTATAAAGTAATTTTTTGTCTACCTGACTGATCAAAAAAATAAAATAAAACTAGAAACCTAACATGTTCTAAGTGAACGTGTATGGCTGTTTATCCTTCCTTCTAGCCATATAGTTAATTTCTGATGCATTTACATTTGTCGGTTTAAATATTTCAGGTAACTGTCGGAGCTTCATTCTTATCACAGACAATAGCTTTGCAGGACTCCACAACAGTCAAGTTTGAAATATGGGACACTGCTGGACAGGAAAGGTACTGTTAGTCAGATATGCTTAAATGTATAAAATAGTTAAAATTCTGAATATTGTAACAAAAGTTCATTTTATGTTGTCCTTATTTCTGTTGGAAATTTACCCCATCTGTCTCTTTCCCTTGCATTACCAATTTTAACAGGAGATTATTGATTGTGATTGTGTCTTGCTCAGATATGCAGCATTGGCACCACTTTACTACCGAGGTGCTGCAGTTGCAGTTATTGTGTATGATATAACTAGCCCAGAGTCATTCACTAAAGCCCAATATTGGGTTAAGGTAGACTTTCAGGGATTACTTAGGATTAATCATAATGTTTTGTTAGTTATTTACAACTCATGATATTTTTTTTTTCTGCAAAATTTTATGGTGAAAAGGGTAAAATAATATGATAGAGTGCTGATACCCGCACAATGGGTTTTACAACTTTTTTACAATTTATAGTGTTATCAGATTTTTATTTTTTATCATTTTATTTTAAGTATTTTTTTAATATTCTTAATCATAAAGAAAAAAAAAATAATTTTTTTAATATTCACATTCTTAATCACTAAGTAAAATTAAAAATTAAAAAATAAATAAATACAAAAAAGGTTGTAAAATAGTTGTGAAATGGTTGTAAGGGTATCATTTCTGTATATAATAACCTTTTTCCAAGGTGAGAAATGACCTTCACAATGGGACAAAATGTTCAGCACCTAACATCCTTTATAGCAAACCTTATAAAATAAAAGGATCTGGTTGAAGTAATCATACATGGTGACCTTTTGTGAGATTAAATGTAACGGGACAATAATGTTTTGTTTGTGGTTGTGTTAAGTGGAGACCCTGGCTGGTCAGAGAAATTACATGTTACTCATACAGTAATTGTTGCGCAAATGAAATCAGTCTAGTGTTGCCTGTGCACAACAATGCATGAATTTCGATTGGAGTTTCTTAGCGGGAAAACCCCTTGATGCTTCACATACCACCTGAATACGATCTTGAAATCTCTCTATGTATTATTTAGATTTCTTCATGGTGAGGTTGCTGGTCATGGTTGCAATACTTCAAGTTGGGATTTAGGCTGACTAACTGGGTCGGTTCTTATTGTTGATAGAGGTTGGGTGAATATGGATATTCATTGTTCGCCAATCACCTGTATTGTAAATATCTTATTCTAGTTGGTTCACCTTTTATTTATTTATTTATTATTATTTTTATATATATATGAATTACTTGGTTTAGAAATTCTCTCCAGAAACTCAAGCGTGGAGTTTTTTTTTTTTCCTCTGATTTTTAACTTATCTTGTATGGTTGCAGTGATATTTTAACAGATTGCACTAGTTTTCTGATTTGCAGTTCAATCTATGATTTATTTTTATCTTTCTAAAAAACACAAAACAGTGAAAGATGACTGAGAATATGTTGCAAAGTCCTCATCAGCATGCTACTGAAAACCTAGGTTCACCTGTCTCAATATGAAAGTGTCGTTGTTTTTTAGGGTGCAAGTGGCTTCAAATATGTGAAATTGTTAAGTAATGGCTTGGCTTCAGCAGCAGAGATTGTCTTGATGATAATGATAATCCATTGAAAACGTTGGGCTTATCAGATTCTATAGGAGTTGCAAGAGTTGTAGTGAAAAAAAGGAAATAAAACTATAGCTTACTCCAGTATAATCTGGTTGTTTCTGGCCAGAGATGTGCATGCATAGATTTGTTGGTAATTAGTTTCTATGGTCGCAGTTGAAATTTGATTTTCGAAACAATTGAAGAATGTGATATTTTACAGGAGCTACAAAAACATGGAAGCCCTGATATAGTCATGGCCTTAGTTGGTAACAAAGCCGATCTTCAGGAAAAGCGGGAAGTACCAGTTCAGGTGAGTGCGTTCTCCGTTCCAAGCATTCTCTATACTTGCAAACTAAGATTTATTTTTTCCAGTTGTATAAAATCCCTTTTTCGGTCTTGCAGGATGGCATTGACTATGCAGAGAAGAACGGAATGTTTTTTATTGAGACATCTGCAAAGACGGCAGATAATATAAATCAGCTGTTTGAGGTATTTTTTACATTTGACTGCCTAGAACTGTTTTTCCTTGAATGAGAAACAAATATCTGTTTGGAGCCATGGTCAGCGATGTTAAGTTGATACATCATAAATGAGATTGTTTTAATGGTTTTTTTTTCTTTGTCCTGTGCTACGCTAGATACAACTTAAGTGTTTATTTGTTTTCCTGTAATTCTAAATACATTGTACTTTTTTTTTTACCTAATGGAAAGACGAAGAAACATCATTTCACCAGTCGCCATTTCATTTTATAGAGCAGTTGATTTACGTGAAACATTTTGTGGTCGTATTTGTTTGAACATCTATAGAATCCACGGTGTTAAAACTGCATACAACTAGAAGACTGAATGACCATTTGTTCCTTTTTTTTGGCAGGAAATTGGGAAGCGATTACCCCGCCCTTCTCGCGATTGAAGAAATTTGAAACCGAATAGACTTTAAAGAGTGGGTCAAGTTTTGACAACACTTTTATCTGCCGGTGATATTCATCAGTTTGTGTATATGGCTATTTGTACAAGACATATCCTCCCGATTTATTTTTCTGTGCTCCTAACTTCAGTTGGGGCTGTAAAAACTCTCGCCCAGGCTCTTTATTTATTTCTCCTGAATTAAGATTAGAATCCACACTCTGTAAACAAAACGAAGAGAGGATGTCATTCGACAACCATCTTAAACACGCAACCAAAGGAGAAAATAATTTGAAAGATATTTTACCCGCTGACAATTAATTAGCCATTTGTAGATGGATTGGCTCCGTGTTCCAATTTGAGGAAGTTTTTTCGAACCAAATGGAGTTTGTTTACAGCATCCTTGATGTTCATTCGATCTTCTGGATGTTCGGAAGAACAAGCAACTCCTATGCCAAATATAAAAACCAAGCATTCCTGGATTTTGTTTCTTCTTGTACTGTTGATTTGATAAGCATTGTCTGATATCTGCTCTCCCATTTCCTGGAAAAGGATTGGATCTGCAATCTCTACAACTCGTTGAGGTAAAGCTGCCCTGACAAAACCACTAAGACTCAAGTTGTCTTGGAACATGTTGTCCGTCGGTCTCTTTTTAGTGAACAACTCTAATAGGAGGATGCCATAACTGTACACATCACCGGAGGTAGACATCCAGTTTCCTGTACCATATTCTGCATTTGAACATACGATACATTCTGACGTGATCGTGCTTTTTCTAAAAGAAATGATAACAAAGAAATATAATAAAAACAAATGATCGAAAAATAAATATTATCTTCACCTGGAGCAGCGTAACCAATAGTTCCTCTTACGCCAATAGAGCTAGACGGATTGGTTGAAGTGTTCTGATAAGTGGTTTCATGAGAGAACTTTGCTAATCCGAAGTCACCCACATGTCCAGTCAGTTCATTGTCCAGAAGAACATTACTGGGCTTAAGGTCACAATGAACAATTGGTGTTTCACAATTATAATGGAGATATTCTAGTGCGCTTGCGACATCAATGGCAATATTCAACCTCTGTAAAAGATTCAGAATTCTTTGTTTGTGGGATGCCTCGTCTTCTTTTAAAGTAGGATGCAACCAATCCTCCAGACTCCCATTGACCATAAACTCATAAACTAGAGCCTTGAAATCATTGCCATGATAATCTACACTTGAACAGATTGTAAGCACCTTTACAAGATTTCGATGTCTAATATTTCTCAAGGTCTCACACTCAGCAAGAAAGCTCTTGGAAGCTCCATGGCGCGTAAGGTTGAGCACCTTGACAGCAATTATATCTCCACTCTCATCATCGAGCATTCCTTTATACACAGATCCAAAACTACCCATACCAAGCAAATTTGCAGAAGAAAAACCATTAGTTGCTTTCAGAAGCCTTTGGTAAGACATTCAAAAGTGAATATTTTGAAGCACTTGATGTCAATGGTTCTTTCCTTTTCTTTCTTAGCCAACAAACAAATACCAAAGACAGTATAGAAATTATGCCTGAAACCCCACAAATTATGATGATTATTAATTTTAGGGTTGAGATTTTCTTGGTCTTCTCAGATTCTTGGAAGTTGCATTTAGGCAAGTGCATCTCGGGGACTCCCCCACATAATTGGGTATTTCCTGCAACTGAAGTTGCACTTGAGTTCTTGAAAACACCATGTATAGGCACGAGACCTTCAAAATTGTTGTAAGATAAATTCAAAAGTTGCAGAGAGCTGAGACCCACGAAAAATTCTGGAATTTTTCCTGAAAAATTGTTTAGAGAAAGATCTAACTCTCGAATTCCTCTTAAAGAACTGAAAGTTGATAAAACACTCCCTTGGAAGAAGTTTCCTTGGATATATAGAAACTCGAGCATAATACATCTACCAAGACTCTTTGGAATTTCGCCCGATAACCTGTTGTGTGAAATAGACAATTGACCTAGATTATTCAAATTCCCAACTTCCATAGGAAGGGTCCCTGTGAAATCATTTTGGGACAAATCAAGAAAAATTGACAACGTCGAGAGACCAATGACTTGAGGTGGTATGGTACCGCTCAAATTGTTACTAGAAAGGTCTAAATATGACAAAAACTTGCATTTGCCTAGACTTGAAGGGATGCTTCCTTGAAGGTTGTTTTTCTGCAATTGTAGACCAGATAACATAGTTAGATTTCCAATAGAATCTGGGATATTGCCTGAGAGATTATTTCCCAAAAGATACAATCTGCCTAGCTTTTGAAGCTTTCCAATACTAGTAGGAATGTTACCGGACAATTGATTATTCCCCATCTGGAGGTTATCTAAGTTGACAAGATTTGCAATCCCACTTGGAATCGTTCCAACTATATTATTGTCATCCATGAACAATAGTTTGAGAGTAGATGAGAGGTTACCAATGCATTCCGGTAAGATCCCACCAAAATTGTTGACATTTATAGTCAACGCCTCCAAGCTGGTGGCATTGGTCAACGAGCATAGAAAATTCAGGTCATCAGCTCCCCCGCTTCCCAAGTGGTAATTTTCGGAAGTCCACAAGATTCGAAGCCTATGCAGATTTTCCAAAGAAGGAACACTTCCGGTAAGGTTGTTAAATGAGAATTGAAGTTTTTCCATGCTTGAGGCATTGGATATTGAAGGAGGAATAGTTCCTGTAAACTGGTTAGATGCAATGGAAAAATATTGGAGATTAGAAAGAGTTGTGCCCAAATCCATCGGAAGTCTCCCTTGGATTTGATTAAATCCCACCTCAAACGTTCTAATGAAAGAGAGGTTGAAGATTGAAGCAGGGATGGTACCAGAAAGCTGATTTTCACCAAATGCAAAGAAATCAAGATTCACAAGTTGTCCCAAAACATCAGGGATAGTCCCAACCAGATTATTGGATGTTGCTACAAGAAACTCAAGTGATGACAGGTTCCCAAGAAATGCAGGGATTATTCCCGTTAATTTGTTGTCGTCTACAGAAAACAATAGGAGCTTTGACAAGGAGTTGATCGCAACAGGAATTTCGCCAAACAGTTGGTTCCTAGTAAGACGAAGAACTTGGAGACTAGAACAACCGGATATATTGGTAGGAATTCTACCACCAAATGAATTATTTCGCAAATCCAGGAACCGCAATCTACGCAAACGGCCTAGTTCTTGAGGGATTTCATGACTCAAACTATTGTGTGTTAGACTTAGAGATCTGAGGAAGCTCAAATTTCCAATGAAAGGTGATAGAGATCCCACGAGTTTCTGAGATGGTAGGTGCAATTGTATGACTCTTTGGTGTCGACGACCACAAGTAACTCCATACCATTGACAGAAGTGGAGAGTTTCATTCCATGAACTGAAAACCATGACTGGTTTATCAATTATCTTAGCCTTGAATTCAAGTAAGGCCAATCTGTCCGTCTCATTCCCGCTAATGGCGTAGCCAGAGGAAACAAAAAAGCGGAGGGCAGAAATAATTGGAAGGATGCCAAGAACAGTCCAAGAGACTGAAGGGCGCAAGGTTGGATTCCCCATAGATTGGGGAAGACAAAAAAATCTGAAAGTTAATGCTCTCGAACTGTACGTGGTCTATCACAGAACAGTACGTGGTCTATCACGTAACTCAGGAAGTTTAGGAATCGTTGTGCTTTATAAATTTCTCAAATCATTTATCTCATCTCAATTCAACGTCCATACATCATACATAAATATTTCTTAAGTTTTTAATTTTTTTTAAATTTAATTATTATTTAATCATTATAACTTTTTCAAACTTTTAAAACACAAAAAATAATTTTTTTTTTTAAATTTTAAAATAAAAATTATATAAAAAATTATATTCTAATTATTTTATATTTTATATTAATTTTTTTCTTTTCTAAAATGATATAAATATCTTAAATTGAAATATTTTATTATTATTTATAATTTTTTTATTATCTTATTTCATCTCATTTGAGTTATAAAAAATAAGTTTTTACTTCTCATCATCCTCCACTCAATACAATACATTTTTTTATTATTTTATTTTTATTAAATACATTTTTCTTAAATTAATTAAATTCTTCTCCTTATTATCTATATATCAAATTTTTAACAAAAAAAAAAATAAACATCACTTTTGGACCCCTCGCATGCTTGCAAGGCAACATTGTAATAAATTTACCGTCAGTTTACAAGACGAAGTGGGCCGGCGACTCCAGGGACGAAGCCAGGGAGCGATTAGCCTACAAATAGGGGTCCACAGCATTAATTCCGGAGTTGTTAAAAGTCTAATTACATCAACTTTAAATATGGACCATTTTTCAAAGGGTTGTTATAAGTTCATTAATATTGTAGTATTGTAGGACCGAACTGCCCAACTGAAATCAAGAATACTGATATGGTCCAAATTTCAAGATGATACTGATTGTAATGTGGTCCAAATTTCAAAACTGCACTCTATTGAATTATGGAAATCCAAACACAGTTTGGGATAAGTCTCACGTGACTAACCTCTCCCTCTGTATTTCATATATCTCAAAGCTGTTTTGTACAGTACATTTACAAGGTATTTATAGAACAGAAGTGTAGAGGTAAGCATCCTCATCTTGCGGATCTGTTGACAGCTGTTCTCTGTAATGCAATGTTAATGAAGCCGAGATGTGTTCCAGGATGGTGCCGTGTGTCATTGTGTTGTGCAGCTTGTTGTGTGCTCCCATGGTTCCTTGCATCTATTTGAGGTAGGCTTCTTTTTTACAATCTCTTTGATTTTTATACATTATTATTATTTAAATTATTTAATATTTTTATTTTAAATTTTTTTTTTTAAATAATTTTTTTATTTCTTATTTATATATTAAATATCTAATAAAAATAAAATAAATAAAATATGATATGTAGAAATTATATAAATAATAAAAGATTGTATAAATTTTTTTATTTAGAGTATATGATATGTAGTGTGCTTTTTAGCTGCAGGGGATTTTTTGGCAAGACAAAGTCAGCGTGGCAGTTGATGTTTGGCGTGTCCCTTTGGCTTCTGCTGTAGCCGAAGTCTTGGTGCAGGTTTGTCTACTCACTGATATTTTGTTGAAAGAATAAATGCAGGAAAAGGAGCGTGAAATTCTCTAGGTACGCTTGAAGACAATATTGACCATTTTTTGGTTGCCTTACTAGTCTAAAAAAATGTTTAAATAGTCTAAAAAATTATATAATAATAAAATTCAGTTATTCATTTATTATATATATTAACATATAACCCGCGGGCTTATATTTTCTTATGCTATTTTAAGTTAAAAAAATTGTAGCCGAATTGTAACTTCTTATCCGGGTTTCCGGAGTTTGGTTCATTTATTTAATTTCTGCGCTATAATCAAAGCGAGTGCCGAAATATGGGTTTTCGATAGGGCAATTTTCATAAAGTGACTAGTTAGGGGCCCTTATGGGAGATTGCGGTTGAGTTTTATTGATTCGGAGGGGCTTGATGTTTGTAGATAGGACTCCCGGGCGGTTGACCGGCCCAAATTCTGAGAATGGCGGAGTGCTGGACCCAAAAAATCTTCGCGTGAAGATACTTTTTTTTAAGAGGCGAATCTTCTAAAGACTTGTTTTGATCAACTCATAGCATTAGCTTCTAAATATTTTTGTGAATTGTATGTATACTGTTACTGTGTCTTGACAATTTGCTATTGGGGTGGTTGAGCAAACTATTGGATGAAGAGGGAATCTTCGTATGTTTTATTTTGGATCTTTCAAACTTATTTTATTTAACAAAGTTCCTTTGAAGTAGACTTAATGCGTTAATTTGTGGATATAAACTGATGCATATGTCTTGTTGGTGGAAAGTGGATTGGTTTGCTTAGCACTCCTTTCTACCTGTCGAAGTGATAATGGTTATGTCCAGGTTTTAGACTTCCCCGAAGAATGATGGATGAAAACTATTTATGTACATAAATATTTGTGTGTTTGGATCCAATTAGCTGAAAAACGATGCGTGGTGTTGACCCCAATTAGTTTGTATGAAAGTTTTGAGTTCAGGCGGGAACAAAATTTCTGTTATAAAAAGAACTTTGCATAAATTTTGTAAATACTTGGCTCTATGCTGATGGTTGCATATTTCAGCTTTATGATTCTTAGATGGTTTACAATGTAGTACACAGACATAATTGCAAAGGGAGGGGTCTTGTTGTCTTCCAATCTGTTCATTTCTGAGGAAAGGGAAAGGGTTGGATGAAACCTAAATGACTTTGTGAACTCACCAACAGTCTTGTCTTTAAACCTTTTACAAATGAATGTAATTAACCTTTCAATTCTGTGGTTTGGTGCAGCTGGTATTATTAGGCGACTCTGGTGTTGGTAAAAGCTGTATTGTTCTTCGCTTTGTTCGCGGTCAGTTTGACCCAACATCCAAGGTAAGGAGTATGCTATCCATTATACTAATGGTACAAGCCAACATTTTATAAAGTAATTTTTTGTCTACCTGACTGATCAAAAAATAAAATAAAACTAGAAACCTAACATGTTCTAAGTGAACGTGTATGGCTGTTTATCCTTCCTCCTAGCCATATAGTTAATTTCTGATGCATTTACATTTGTCGGTTTAAATATTTCAGGTAACTGTCGGAGCTTCATTCTTATCACAGACAATAGCTTTGCAAGACTCCACAACAGTCAAGTTTGAAATATGGGACACTGCTGGACAGGAAAGGTACTGTTAGTCAGATATGCTTAAATGTATAAAATAGTTATAATTCTGAATATTGTAACAAAAGTTCATTTTATGTTGTCCTTATTTCTGTTGGAAATTTACCCCATCTGTCTCTTTCCCTTGCATTACCAATTTTAACAGGAGATTATTGATTGTGATTGTGTCTTGCTCAGATATGCAGCATTGGCACCACTTTACTACCGAGGTGCTGCAGTTGCAGTTATTGTGTATGATATAACTAGCCCAGAGTCATTCACTAAAGCTCAATATTGGGTTAAGGTAGACTTTCAGGGATTACTTAGGATTAATCATAATGTTTTGTTAGTTATTTACAACTCATGATAGTTTTTTTTTTTTTGTCCTGCAAAATTTTATGGTGAAAAGGGTAAAATTATATGATAGAGTGCTGATACATGTTCAACGGGTTTTACAACTTTTTTACAATTTATAGTGTTATCAGATTTTTATTTTTTATCATTTTATTTTAAGTATTTTTTTAATATTCTTAATCATTAAGAAAAAAAATAATTTTTTTAATATTCACATTCTTAATCACTAAATAAAATTAAAAATTAAAAAAAAAATAAATACAGAAAAAGTTATAAAATAGTTGTAAAATGGTTGTAAGTGGATCATTTCTGTATATAATAACCTTTTTCCAAGGTGAGAAATGACCTTCACGATGGGACATTAATGTTCAGCACCAAACATCCTTTATAGCAAAACCTTATAAAATAAAAGGATCTGGTTGAAGTAATCATACGTGGTGACCTTTTGTGAGATTAAATGTAACGGTACAATAATGTTTTGTTTGTGGGTGTGTTAAGTGGAGACCCTGGCTGGTCAGAGAAATTACATGTTACTCATACAGTAATTGTTGGGGAAATGAAATCAGTCTAATGTTGCCTGTGCACAACAATGCTTGAATTTCGATTGGAGTTTCTTAGTGGGAAAACCCCTTGATGCTTCACATACCGCCTGAATACGATCTTGAAATCTCTTTATGTATTATTTAGATTTCTTCATGGTGAGGTTGCTGGTCATGGTTGCAATACTTCAAGGTGGGATTTAGGCTGACTAACTGGGTCGGTTCTTATTGTTGATAGAGGTTGGGTGAATTTGTATATTCATTGTTCGCCAATCACCTGTATTGTAAATATCTTATTCTAGTTGGTTCACCTTTTATTTATTTATTTATTTATTTTATATATATATATATATATATGAATTACTTGGTTTAGAAATTCTCTCCTAGAAACTCAAGCGTGGAGTTTTTTTTTTCCCTCTGATTTTTAACTTATCTTGTACGGTTGCAGTGATATTTTGACAGATTGCACCAGTTTTCTGATTTGCAGTTCAATCTATGATTTATTTTTATCTTTCTAAAAAACACAAAACAGTGAAAGATGACTGAGAATATGTTGCAAAGTCCTCATCAGCATGCTACTGAAAACCTAGGTTCACCTGTCTCAATATGAAAGTGTTGTTGTTTTTTAGGGTGCAAGTGGCTTCAAATATGTGAAATTGTTAAGTAATGGCTTGGCTTCAGCAGCAGAGATTGT
Source organism: Platycarya strobilacea (assembly GCA_036898215.1). Taxonomy (NCBI): domain Eukaryota; kingdom Viridiplantae; phylum Streptophyta; class Magnoliopsida; order Fagales; family Juglandaceae; genus Platycarya; species Platycarya strobilacea. The sequence continues at coordinate 56,847,937 of CM072545.1, read as the reverse complement.
CTTGATGATAATGATAATCCATTGAAAACGTTGGGCTGATCAGATTCTATAGGAGTTGCAAGAGTTGTAGTGAAAAAAAGGAAATAAAACTATAGCTTACTCCAGTATAATCTGGTTGTTTCTGGCCAGAGATGTGCATGCATAGATTTGTTGGTAATTAGTTTCTATGGTCGCAGTTGAAATTTGATTTTCGAAACAATTGAAGAATGTGATATTTTACAGGAGCTACAAAAACATGGAAGCCCTGATATAGTCATGGCCTTAGTTGGTAACAAAGCCGATCTTCAGGAAAAGCGGGAAGTACCAGTTCAGGTGAGTGCGTTCTCCGTTCCAAGCATTCTCTATACTTGCAAACTAAGATTTATTTTTTCCAGTTGTATAAAATCCCTTTTTCGGTCTTGCAGGATGGCATTGACTATGCAGAGAAGAACGGAATGTTTTTTATTGAGACATCTGCAAAGACGGCAGATAATATAAATCAGCTGTTTGAGGTATTTTTTACATTTGACTGCCTAGAACTGTTTTTCCTTGAATGAGAAACAAATATCTGTTTGGAGCCATGGTCAGCGATGTTAAGTTGATACATCATAAATGAGATTGTTTTAATGGTTTTTTTTTCTTTGTCCTGTGCTACGCTAGATACAACTTAAGTGTTTATTTGTTTTCCTGTAATTCTAAATACATTGTACTTTTTTTTTTACCTAATGGAAAGACGAAGAAACATCATTTCACCAGTCGCCATTTCATTTTATAGAGCAGTTGATTTACGTTAAACATTTTGTGGTCGTATTTGTTTGAACATCTATAGAATCCACGGTGTTAAAACTGCATACAACTAGAAGACTGAATGACCATTTGTTCCTTTTTTTTGGCAGGAAATTGGGAAGCGATTACCCCGCCCTTCTCGCGATTGAAGAAATTTGAAACCGAATAGACTTTAAAGAGTGGGTCAAGTTTTGACAACACTTTTATCTGCCGGTGATATTCATCAGTTTGTGTATATGGCTATTTGTACAAGACATATCCTCCCGATTTATTTTTCTGTGCTCCTAACTTCAGTTGGGGCTGTAAAAACTCTCGCCCAGCCTCTTTATTTATTTCTCCTGAATTAAGATTAGAATCCACACTCTGTAAACAAAACGAAGAGAGGATGTCATTCGACAACCATCTTAAACACGCAACCAAAGGAGAAAATAATTTGAAAGGCACTAATATTACCCGCTGACAATTAATTAGCCATTTGTAGATGGATTGGCTCCGTGTTCCAATTTGAGGAAGTTTTTTCGAACCAAATGGAGTTTGTTTACAGCATCCTTGATGTTCATTCGATCTTCTGGATGTTCGGAAGAACAAGCAACTCCTATGCCAAATATAAAAACCAAGCATTCCTGGATTTTGTTTCTTCTTGTACTGTTGATTTGATAAGCATTGTCTGATATCTGCTCTCCCATTTCCTGGAAAAGGATTGGATCTGCAATCTCTACAACTCGTTGAGGTAAAGCTGCCTTGACAAAACCAATGAGACTCAAGTTGTCTTGGAACATGTTGTCCGTCGGTCTCTTTTTAGTGAACAACTCTAATAGGAGGATGCCATAACTGTACACATCACCGGAGGTAGACATCCAGTTTCCTGTACCATACTCTGCATTTGAACATATGATACATTCTGACTTGATCATGCTTTTTCTAAAAGAAATGATAACAAAGAAATATAATAAAAACAAATGATAGAAAAATAAATATGATCTTCACCTGGAGCTGCGTAACCAACAGTTCCTCTTACGCCAATAGAGCTAGACTGATTGGTTGAAGTGTTCTGATAAGTGGTTTCATCAGAGAACTTTGCTAATCCGAAGTCACCCACATGTCCAGTCAGTTCATTGTCCAGAAGAACATTACTGGGCTTAAGGTCACAATGAACAATTGGTGTTTCACAATTATAATGGAGATATTCTAGTGCGCTTGCGACGTCAATGGCAATATTCAACCTCTGTAAAAGAATTAGAATTCTTTGTTTATGGGATGCCTCGTCTTCTTTTAAAGTAGGATGCAACCAATCCTCCAGACTCCCATTGACCATAAACTCATAAACTAGAGCCTTGAAATCATTGCCATGATAATCTACACTTGAACAGACTGTAAGCACCTTTACAAGATTTCGATGTCTAATATTTCTCAAGGTCTCACATTCAGCAAGAAAGCTCTTGGAAGCTCCATGGCGCGTAAGGTTGAGCACCTTGACAGCAATTATATTTCCACTTTCATCATCGAGCATTCCTTTATACACAGATCCAAAACTACCCATACCAAGCAAATTTGCCGAAGAAAAACCATTAGTTGCTTTCAGAAGCCTTTGGTAAGACATATTCAAAAGTGGATATTTAGAAGCACTTGATGTCAATGGTTCTTTTCTTTTCTTTCTTAGCCAACAAACAAATATCAAAGACAGTACAGAAATTATGCCTGAAACCCCACAAATTATGATGATTATTAATTTTAGGGTTGAAATTTTCTTGGTCTTCTCAGATTCTTGGAAGTTGCATTTAGGCAAGTGCATCTCGGGGACTCCCCCACATAATTGGGTATTTCCTGCAACTAAAGTTGCACTTGAGTTCTTGAAAACACCATGTATAGGCACGAGACCTTCAAAATTGTTGTAAGATAAATTCAAAAGTTGCAAAGAGATGAGACCCACGAAAAATTCTGGAATTTTTCCTGAAAAATTGTTTAGAGAAAGATCTAACTCTCGAATTCCTCTTAAAGAACTAAAAGTTGATAAAATGCTCCCTTGGAAGAAATTTTCTTGGATGGATAAAAACTCCAGCTTAATACATTTACCAAGACTTCTTGGAATTTCGCCTGACAACCTGTTGTGTGAGATGGATAATTCACCTAGATTATTCAAATTCCCAACTTCCATGGGAAGGGCCCCTGTGAAATCATTTTGGGACAAATCAAGAAAAATTGACAAGGCTGAGAGACCAATGACTTGAGGTGGTATGGTCCCGCTCAAATTGTTACTAGAAAGATCTAAAAGTGACAAACGCTGACATTTGCCAAGACTTGAAGGGATGCTGCCTTGAAGATTGTTGTCGTCCAATCGTAGACTAGATAATATGGTTAGATTTCCAAGAGAATTTGGGATATTGCCCGAGAGATTGTTTTCAGAAAGACTTAATTCCTCTAGCCTCTGAAGCTTTCCAATATTGGTAGGAATGCTACCAGACAATTGATTATTCCACATATGGAGGATATATAAGTTGACAAGATTTGCAATCTCACCTTGAATTGTTCCAACTATATTATTGTTATCCATGAGCAATGATTTGATAGTAGATGAGAAGTTACCAATGCATTCCGGTAAGACCCCACCAAAATTGTTGGCATTTATATTCAACGCCTCCAAGCTGGTGGCATTGGTCAACGAGCATAGAAAATTCAGGTCATCAACTCCCCCGCTTCCCAGGTGGTTTCTGGTAGTTCTCAAAACTTGAAGTCTATGCAGATTTTCCAAAGAAGGAACACTTCCGGTAAGGTTGTTTTCCGTGAACTGAAGATAGTCCACGCTTGAGGCATTGGATATTGAAGGAGGAATAGTTCCAGTAAACTGGTTAGTTGCAAAGGAAAAATATTGGAGATCAGAAAGAGTTGTGCCTAGATCCATCGGAAGTCTCCCTTGGATTTGATTAAGTCCCACGTCAAACTCTCTAATGGAAGAGAGGTTGAAGATTGAAGGAGGGATGATACCAGAAAGCTGATTTCCACTAATGTAAAAGTATTTAAGATTCACAAGTTGTCCCAAAACATCAGGGATACTCCCATCCAGATTATTGTTATTTGTTGAAAGTGACTCAAGTGATGACAGGTTCCCAAGAAATGCAGGGATTATTCCCGTTAATTTGTTGTCGTCTACAGAAAAAAATTGGAGCTTTGACAAGGAGTTGATCGCAACAGGAATTTCGCCAACCAGTTGGTTCCTACCAAGATTAAGAACTTGGAGACTAGAACAATTGGCTATATTGGTAGGAATTCTACCACCAAATGAATTATTGTACAACCTTAGGACCTGCAATCTATGCAAACGGCCTAATTCTTGAGGGATTTCATGACTCAAACTATTGTGTGATAAATAAAGATACCTTAGAAAGCTCAGATTTCCAATGAAAGGTGAAAGAGATCCCACGAGGTTCTGAGATGGTAGGCGCAATTGTGTGACTCTTTGGTGTCGACGACCACAAGTAACTCCATACCATTGACAGAAGTGGAGGGTTTCATTCCATGAACTGAAAACCATGACTGGTTTATCGATTATCTTAGCCTCGAATTCAAGCAAGGCCAATCTGTCCGTCTCATTCCCGCTAATGGCGTAGCTAGAGGAAACAAAAAAGCAGAGGGCAGAAATAATTGGAAGGATGCCAAAAACAGTCCAAGGGACTGAAGGGCGCAAGCTAGCTGGATTCCCCATAGATAATGGGAACAAGAAAGAAAAATCTCAAGCTTAATGCTCTCGACCTGTACGTGGTCTATCACATGCATATAATATAATCACAGAACGCAATGATTTCCTCCTAAGGCGTACGCAACTCAGGAAGTTAGGCACTGTTGTGTGCTATAAATTTCTCAAATCATCTATCTCATCTCATTTCAATATCCATACATCAGACATAAATATTTCTTAATTTTTTAATTTAATTATTACTTAATCATTATAATTTTTTTAAATTTTTAAATAAAACACAAAAAATAATTTATTTTTTTAAGTTTTAAAATAAAAATTATATTCCACCTTTTTTATATTTTATATTTTTCTATTAATTTTTTTCTTTTCTTTTCTAAAATTATATAAATATCATAAATCGAATTATTTTATTATTTATAAATTTTGTATGTTATTTTATCTCATTTGAGATATGAAGAATAAACTTTACTACTCATCATCCTTCACCCAACACAATACATCTTGTTTTGTATGTTATTTTATTAAATTAATAAAATTCTTCTACTCATTATTTACACAACAAATATTTAGTAAAAGAAAAATAAAAATAGACTAATATGTATCATATACTATAAAAGATGATGAACCTAATCTTTCATAATATGATTACTGGCTGACTTCAAACATTATTTTTGGACTCCTCATTTGCTTGCAAGGCAACCTTGTATAAATACGAAAAAAAATTAGTCCTTCTTCACTTTTATAAATATTCTCATTTCTCTTATTTTATTTTATCTCATTATTATTATTATTTTTTAATTTTTATATAAAATAAAATAAAATAAAAAATTCATTTTTTTCAAATTCTAAAATAATTTTTTCAAATTTTAAAATAAAACTAATATTAAAAAAATATTATAATAATATTTTATGTAATTTTTATCTCCGCTTGTTTAATCTTTATCTATAAAATCATATCAAACCTAAATTTACCGCCAGGGAGCGATTAGTGTACAAATAAGGGCCCACAGCATTAATTCGGACGCTGTTCAAAGTTTCTTAACCAAGCGCAATTTGCCATTTTTTCTTCTATTGTGATGCTAATTACTTGAAAAATGGTCCATATTTGAAGTTGAGGTTGCTGCACTGCTGTAATCAAGAATATTGATATGGTCCAGATGATACTTGGAAGAGATGAAATTATAGGCCAACAATCCAAGCTAAATATCTATTACATCTAAAGATAAAAGCGGACCAAATTTGACTAAGGGATAAGAAGTGAGACTTGATGGGACAAATGAGAGGGCTAGCAGGAGCATAGGACAACGGGCGGCCAAGAATGAGTGGGTAAAGAACAAACGACGGAAAACATAAAGGAAAATAGACTGACATTCGTAGGAAAATATCCGAATCAGACCAAAGCTCCTGTGTAAAAAAGCTTCGACCTCTTGTTCCTGGGATGACTTTTCTTCTGACAGATGTTTTATAGATAGATTTTCTGTATAATTATCTATATTTTTTTTATATAATAAAACTATAAAAAATTGTAAAAATATTTAATATAGTAATCTCATCTCAAACACTCGTCAATATAGGCGTTTGCCAAATCATGTAATTTTTGTCCCTCTTTATTTATTTTATTTACTATTAACGTATATGACGGTTATGCTGAGCCCCAAACGATCTCAAATAGAGTCCAACTCATACTAATGAACCGTAAATGATTATTTCTATCGTTCTGACCCGTTGACTGATTTTTATAGCTTCAACAATACTTATTGTAATGTAGACCCAATTTGAAGGAGAAAATTATGCTTTTCAAAACTGATATTTTGTTGAAAGAATAACAAAAATGTTATGGATAAATGTCAAGAACAAACGTTAGATAAATATTAATTGATAATTTATATTATTTAGTGTATTTTATGTGCTGTAAAATATTAGTAAGTTGAAGAATAAAAAAATATGTTCGAAACTAAAAGAAATAAAAAGTTTGTGGGATGTGAATTGTCACTTGGCCGGTGTTTGTCTTTAGCATTATTCAAAGGATAAATACCGAAAAAGAAGCATGAAATTCTCTAGGTACGCGTGAAGACAATTAATATTGATCGTTTTGTGGTTGCCTTACGAGTCTAAAAAAATGTTTAAATGGTGTAAAAAGTTATATAATAAAAAAAAATTAAAGTTATTTGTTTATTATATATATTAGAATATTTTTGAACTAAAAATAAATAAAAGGTAAATTCTAAGTAAAGCATCATTTTGATGATTTTATTTAAATGTAATTTTTTGAATAATGCAAAACACAATTCGAATTTCTATTAAGAATGTGGATATTCTTTAAAAAATAAAATGACCTTTTATATGGTTTGACATTTATAACTCAATTTTTTTTTTAAATTTCCAAACAAATATCACATGTTTAAAATTGTTTAAAATTTATACTAAATAATAAATAGCTTTTTCATAATATAACTTATTACTTAAATTTTACAACGAAAAATTTTAAAAGGTTAGAGCATAGCATTCCCTATAATACTAAACATGCATTAATGAGATTAAAAAAAAAAAACTCACGACTTTGAAAAGTTTTAGGTATACAAAAATCCCACGCCTACATACCAGAGCTCTTTAAGTATAGAATAAAAGAGGATAAAATAATAAAACTACATTTTTAAGTGAGGTGAAAAGTGTGAGACTTACCATATTTACAAATTTTCTTTTGAAAACTTGTCTGGACTATTTTGTAGTAGCTATGATTGAAGGTTTACACTCAACATACGAAGTGTGAACCAAAAAAATTAAGCATATTTTTCTAACATAAATAGAAGAGTAATTCTACATATAATCGTGAAATTGTAAACGGTATACAGTTACTTTAAAAAAAAATTAACTTTTTTCACGTAAGTCTTATATATATTCACTTTTTTTCAAAGCGACTGCATACCGCTTGCAATTCCATGACTGCATGTATCATTTCTCTGAATAAAAATCCTACATATACGAAGCGTTAAGTTATGTAAAAACAAGATCAAATTTATATATAATAATGTTATATATAATCGTAAAGTACATAAATATTATGTAACCGCTTTAAAAAAGAAAGAGGTTAAGAAGGAGGTTCACTATTAAAATATTAAATTTTTTATATGGATCCTGTATTTTACTTACTTTTTTTTTTAAAACGATTACATAATGCTTGTGTGCTTTTCGACTACAAATATTATTTCTTTTTATATAATTAGATTCAAAGAAAACTCATGACTTTGAAAACTTATTTTTAGACCACTTGGATAGGATGCCTAACTCTGCATCATTGTGTTTTATAAAATTCTCAGATCATCAGTCTCATCTCAGTTCAACATCCATACATCAGACATAAATATTTTTTAAGTTTTTAATTTAATTATTACTTAATTATAACTTTTTTAAAATTCTAAATAAAACACAAAAAAGTAATTTATTTTTAATTTTAAAATAAAAATTATATCCTACCTTTTTTATATTTTATATTTTTATATTGATTTTTTTTTCTTTTCTAAAATTATATAAATATTTTAAATTGAATTACTTTATTATTGATAAAAAATAAAAATAAACTAATATGTATTATATACTATAAAAGATGATGAATAACATTTTTCATAATACGGTTGTGTGACTGACTAACTTCAAACATCATTTTTGGACCCCTCGTATGCTTGCAAGGCAACCTTGTATATATACGAAAATAATAAGTCCTCGTTCACTTTTATAAACATTCTAATTTCATTATTATTATTATTTTAATTTTTAATAAAATAAAATAAATAATTCAATCTTTTCAAATCTCAAAATAATTTTTTTTTTTAATTTCAAAATAAAATTAATATTAAAAAAATATATTATATAATTTTTATCTTATCTTATTTCATCCTATTTATAAAATTAAATCAAACCTAAATTTACCGTCAGGTAGCGATTAGTTTACAAATAAGGACCCACAGCATTCATTCGGACGTTGTTCAAAGTTATTTAAAAGTAGCCCAATTTGCTACTTTTTCTTCTAGTGTGTGATGATAATTATTTGAAAAATGGTCCAATAAATTTGAAGTTGATGTTGCTGCACTACTGTAATCGAGAATACTGATATGGTCCAGATGATACTGATTGTATTGTGGTTCAAATTTGAAGGAGAAAATTTTGCCTTTCAAAACTGCACTTAATGATATTTTGTTGAAAGAATAAATATGTACAAGAAAAGGAGCAGGAAACTCACTCACGACTTTGAAAATAGCATTCATCACTACAATCATAAACATGCATTAATGAGAATAAAAGAAAACTCACTCACGACTTTGAAAAGAGTTAGGTATACAAAAATCTCACGACATTCCAAAGTTTTTGTAGTATAAAATAAAGAGTCGTTTTATGCAATAGTTATTGTACTGCTGCACAACTGACTTTTGGAAACCTATGTCTGGACTATTTGGTTAGTAGCTATGATTGAAGGTCTACACTCAACGTACGAAGTGTGAACCAAATAAATTAAGCATATTTTTCTAACGGGTAGTGATATCCTTATAACCTAGTTATTCTTGATTTATTATTTTACATGTATTTATTTTAGTATTTTTAAGTATTTTTTCACATTTTTAATTATTAATTTTTTTAAAAAATATATAATTTCACTAATAATCATTTTTTTAATCATTAAGTAATTTTTTTAAATTAAAAAAAAATAGTAAATAAGTTATAGACAAATAGTAAGGGTATTGTTTTCCTTTTCTAACATGAATTAATAGAAATCCTACGTATACAAAGCATTATACAAAAACAAGATCAAATTTATATAATAGTAATATTATATACCATTGTAGAGTATATAAACGTCATATAACTATTTTAAAAAACAGTAAGATTCACTATTAAAAAATTATATATTTTTTAAATGTAGATCCCGTATTAATTTTACTCATTTTATTTAAATAATTATATAGTACTTATATATTTCATGACTACAAATATTATTTCTTTTTATACAATTAACTTCAAAGAAAACTCATGACTTTGAAAACTTAATTTTAGACCATTTGGGTAGGATGCCTAACTCATGAAGTTAGGCATCGTTGTGTTTTATAAATTTCTCAATTCGTCTTTCTCATTTTATTTGAACATCCATACATTAGGCATAAATATTTCTTAAGTTTTTAATTTTGTTATTTAATTATTACTAATTAATAATTATAACTTTTTCAAACTTCTAAATAAAACACAAAAAATAATTTATTTTTTAAAATTTTAAAATAAAAATTATATTAAAAAATTATATTCTTCCTTTTTTATATTTTATATTATTTTTTCTTTTCTTTACTAAAATTATAAAAATATCTTAAATCGAATTATTTTATTATTTATAAATTATTTATCTTATTTCTTCTCATCTTAGATATAAAAAATAAATTTTACTACTCATCATCCTCCACTCAACACAATACATCTTTTTATTTTATTATTTTATTTATTTATTTTAAATTTATTTTTCTTAAATTAATAAAATTCTTCTACTCATTATTTGTATATCAAATACTTAGTAAAAGAAAAAATAAAAATACACTAATATGCATTATATACTATAAAAGACGATGAATATAATTTTTCATAATACGATTGTGTGACTGACCGACTTCAAACATCATTTTTGGACACCTCGCATGCTTGCAAGGCAACCTTGTATATATACGAAAATAATAAGTCATGGTTCATTTTTACAAACACTCTCATTTAATCTAATCTAATTTCATAATTATTATTATTTTTTAATTTTTATACAAAATAAAATTTAAAATTTAAAATTTAAAAATTTAAAAATTTAAAATAAAATTAATATTAAAAAAATATATTATACTAATATATTTTATAATTTTTTTTTTATCTCATTTGAGTTCATATTATCTATAAAATTGAATCCAACCTAAATTTACCGCTAGGGAGCGATTAGTTACATATAGGGGCCCACAGCATTAATTCGAACGTTGTTCAAAGTTTTTTAACCTAGCGCAATTTGCTATTTTTTCTTCTAGTGTGATGCTAATTATTTAAAAAATGGTAATTGTAATGAGAAAAGTTGGAGCTCGGTCAAATCGAACTCCTTCCACCATTGCAGTTCTCGTCATTCTCGGTAGCGGTAGGTGACACTGCCCACCCCATCGAGACCGGAAGAAGTCGGCAACCTCACTCATACGATAGTGAGTCCCAACGACCTCCGGTGTATTCCTGACGGCCTTAAATTCGTTTCGGACCCAATCCTATCGACGGTAGCGTCGGGGGTTGAGTGAAGCTAAATTTCCTTTAAAAATTCATCTTCATTTTATTTTTTATTATGTTTATTATTATTTTATTATTTTATTGTATTTTTAAATTTTATTGTATTATATTTTTTATTATATTATTATATCAATTATAAAATTTAAAAAAATGAGATTATTGTTCATCAAATCTTTGAGAGCATTAGCAGTGGGTTGGCTATAGCCCATTGCATTTTTAAATTTGGCCAGAAACCTAAAATATTGTCTACATTGATTTTACTATCGGCCAACTTCTATCTTACACTTTGCTACAGTAAATCATGAAAACTGGCTATGTTTGGCGTGTCACTGTTTATGCCCCCATCTATTTATTTTATTATGTTTTAATTGTGCTAGTGTTTGAGAGAAGATATAATAATAAAAAAAAATATCTCTTATTAAAATTAAAATTTAATATATTACATGCATTTGAAAATTTAAAAATTTAACTTATTATTTACTAAGATTAATATTTAATATATTAAGTTTATTTACAAAATTAAAAAATATATATTAAAATAATAATATTATATTATTATTTGGACTTTGATTTAACTAAAAAAATATTAAAATAATAATATTATATTATTATTTGAATTTTGATTTAACTAAACCAATGTGGACTCCTTGACTAAATCATATAAATTATAGCCAAAGGAACAAAATTGGCCTTCAATTTGGACTTAACTTTGGCAAGAACATTACTAATGCGCTCATGGAGGATCAATAGCTAGTCCCAATGTGGCTCTTTTCCTTAAATTTAACTCTATTTTAGCTCTGCAATGGACTATAGCCAGTCTATTACTAGTGCTTTTACGAGTCTAAAAATATTTAAATAGTCTAAAAAGTTATATAATAAAAAAAGTTATTTGTTTATTATATATATATATATTATAATATTTTTGAACTAAAAATAAATAAAAGGTAAATTTTAAGTAAAGCATCATTTTGATGATTTTATTTAAATGTAATTCTTTGAATAATGCAAAACACAATTCGAATTTCTATTAAGAATATGGATAATCTTTAAAAATAAAATGACCTTTTATATCGTTTGACCTTTATAACTCAATTTTTTTATAAATTTATTTCCAAAAAAATATCGCATGTTGATTAAAAGTGTTTAAAATTTATAATAAATAATAAATAGCTTTTTCTTACAATAGCTTATTACTTAAATTTCACAACTAAAAATTTTGGAAGGTAATAGCATAGCATTTCACTATAATTCTAAACATGCATTAATGAGATTAAAAGAAAACTTGCGACTTTGAAAACAGTAAGGTTATACAAAAATCTCACGCCTAACATATTGATATAGGGGGATCCGAGATAGATGATACTGACCTATTTGATTTCATGTTGATGGCGTTGAAGTACCATGAGTTGACATATCAACGCAAAAACAGAAAGTGATTGTGATATCTTTCTAATTGAGACAGTTTTGAGTGCGTTTCAGTTTTTTAGCCATAACTTTAGCTACGAGTGTCAGAATCGCACATAAGACACTAATTCGAAAAGCTATTTTCGAAGCGCAAGCTATCCACATCGAGCATGGCTCCTTGTGCCTTTTTTTCGATCTCAAATTCTTCTATTTTCCTTTTCGAATCATTGTTTTTAATTATTTTTTACTATTTTTGATAATATTTCGTTTGTCAGTTAGGAATTGATTTTAAACTCGATTTGGGTTTAATTTTTCACAGATTACTTATTTTATTTTGAATTTCAATTTGATGTGATTTTTGAGATTTTTCCCTTTTTGGTAAAATTCATATTTTTGGCTATACAGTCTGACTTGTGGACTGATTTTTGACATTACTTGATTTCATAATATCCAATTGAATCTCAGAGATGTATTCTATGTATTTTGGGTGATTTTTTCGTGTTCTTTCTTGTGAATCATCTGTTGAAACTAGCCTGCAGAATAATTACTATTCTATCTGGCGTCACATACCAGAGTTTTAAGTATAGAATAAAAGCGGATAGAAGAACAAAACTACATTTTTAAGTAAGGTGAAAAGTGTGAGACTTATAATATTTACAAATTTTCTTTTGGAAACTTATGTATGGACCATTTGGTTAGTAGCTATGATTGAAGGTCTACACTCAACGTACGAAGTGTGAACCAAAAAAATTAAGCATATTTTTCTAACATGAATAGAAACCCTACATGTACGAAGCATTATGCGAAAACAAGATCAAATTTATATAATAATAATATTATATATAGTTGTAGAGTACCTAAATGTCGTATAACCAATTTGAAAAAGAGGGGTTCACTATTAAAACATTATATATATATATATATATATATTTTTATATAAATCTCATATTTACTCAATTTATAAAAAAAGGATTATGTAGAATTTACATACTTTACAACTATAAATATTATTTCTTTTTATATAATTAGGTTCAAAGAAAACTCATGACTTTGAAAACTTATTTTTAGACCATTTGGGTAGGATTGAAGGTCTAAAATTAGTTTGTCTCACCATATTTATTGTACTTATCATTAAACACGCATTGAGTTTGTATCAAGTTCAAGAATAAAAATGTAGTTATTTGAACTTTCTTAGCAAATGCACAGGATTAATTCGGGCGTTGTTCAAAGTTTTTTAATTCCCATTAGGCAGTTCGGTCCTACAATATTAATGAACTTATAACAACCCTTCGAAGGGAACTTACGGAAAAATAAATAAATTGGAAGAAGGAAAAAAAATGATTGATGCTAATTACCGCAAATATATATATAATTTGAATTTTGATATTAAAAAAATATTAAGAGTACGTACGACGTCCTATTAGACGTATAAAATTAGTACGAACTACGAAGTACTAATATGAAACTGAAAATTAACTCCACTGTCGGGGTCTGGTGCTAATGTGGAAACAAGACCTCAATGTAGATCTTATTAACTACTCGGCGAGGCATATCAATGTTTCAATCTCAGATGTGCGTGGTGTAATAGTTGGCTCCTCACTTGCTTTTATGGACATCCGGATGTCAGTAAGAGGAGTGGAGCTTGGGAGTTACTAAAATCTTTTAAGCCAGCAAAGTGTGGGTGGTGTGTGGTAGGAGACTTCAGTGAGATTTTAACAAACGATGAAAAATGTGGGGGCTGCGTGAGAAGCGAGAACCAAATCAATATGTTCAAGGATGTCCTTGAACAAGGCAATCTAAATGACCTAGGATGGAGGGGGGAAAAATTTACCTGGAGCAATAGGCATGAAGATGACACCCTCACCAGAGAGAGATTAGATAGAGCTCTGGCCAATCAATTTTGGATTGACAACAACCGAAACTTTAAGGTGGAAACACTCACCGTAGTTTGCTCCGACCATCGGCCTTTACTGCTAGTCTTTGGCTCCAATAAGTTTCTACCAGCAAGGGGCCATGATTTCTTTTAATATGAACTAAATTGGGAAAAAGAGGAGGGGTGCACCTCCTTAATAAAAGCGGAGTGGCAAACAGGTATTGGGGGAGGCAGTGCTATACAATCTGTCAAAGCAAAGTTGGAAGCATGCACCAAGGGATTAAAGATATGGAGTCGATATATGGACAAGTAGAGGACTAAGACAATTCGGGACAAGACCAAACAACTTGCAACATTGCAAGAAAATGAGACCCCCAGCTCCATAAAGGCTCAAAAACAGTTCCAAAAAGACATCAATTACCTTCTGGACCGAGATGATATAAAGTGGAAGCAAAAAGCAAAGAGACACTGGCTCGAGAAGGGTGATCGGAACACAAAATTCTACCATGCATGTGTAAATCAAAGACGGAAGAAAAACCACATCAAGAAAATCAAGGATGCTGACGGGGTGGAGTTAACAGAACCCAAAGCAATTATGGATGGATTCTAGCAACACTTTTCACAGGTATACATTTCTACTTACCCCTCTCGAGAGTGCATAAATAGCTGTTTACATGATGTAAAGTCCAGAATCTCTATAGAAAATAGGCGGGACTTGGAAAAAGACTTTATTAAGGAGGATGTTCTTTTTGCTTTAAAACACATGTCCCCTTTTAAAGCCCCTGGCCCAGATGGGTTTAGTGCTGGGTTCTTCTTAGACCACTGGGATATTGTGGGGTGGGATGTCACCCAGGCTGTTCTGGAATTCTTGAAAACAGGAGTGATGCCGGAAGGATTAAACCACACTATAATAGCTTTGGTACCCAAAGTAGACTCATCTACCACCATGAATGAGTTCAGGCCAATTAGTTTATGCAATGTTTTGTATAAGCTAATCTCTAAAATGCTGGCAAATAGGATGAAAAGCCTGCTAAACTCAATTATATCATGGAATCAGAGTGCTTTTATCTCGGGTAAGCTCATTACCGATAATGTTATGGCAGCATATGAATTACTACACAGCATGCAGGCTCGGCAAAAAGGAAAGGTAGGTAGCATGATCATTAAATTGGACATATCCAAAGCATATGACAAGGTTGAGTGGAATTTCTTGGAAACCATCATAAGAAAACTGGGTTTTGGAGAAAAATGGACCAAGTTAGTGATGAGCTGTGTAAAATCCGTTTCATACTCGGTAAAAGTCTATGGGATTAGAGGAAAAATACTTTTCCTCTCAAGAGGGCTAAGACAAGGTGACCAATTATCACCGTACCTATTCATTCTTTGCGCAAAAGGCCTCTCATCCCTATTCCAACAAGCTGAGAGAAATGGTGTAATCAAATGAGTGACTGCCTCAAGGGAGGGAATACCCATTAACCACCTTTTATTTGTAGATGATTATGTAATTTTTTGTAGAGCAAAACAAGAAGAGTGGTGTGCTGTGGAACAAATTCTATGCAAATACGAATGTGCCTCGGGTCAGACCATAAACACACAAAAAACCTCCATACATTTCAGCCCCAACACAGATCCGGATGAGCAAGAATTGATTATTGCTACTAGTAATGGAATGTTGTGTGGGAACTATAATAGATACCTATGATTACCAACGATGGTTGGAAGGTCCAAGTACAAAACCTTCGGTCACCCAAAGGAGAAAATTTGGAGGAAAATTAGCAGCTAGAAAAGCGAGATGCACTCCACAGCTGGAAAAGAAATCCTCATAAAAAGTGTACTACAGGCAATACCGGCATATACCATGAGTGTCTTCCGATTGCCCGCTAAGCTGACACAAGAAATTGAGAGCATGTTCGCCCGCTTCTGGTGGAACAGTAAAAAAGACGGTAAAGGAATCCATTGGAGGAGTCGGGTGACATTAGGTGAGGTAAAAAACCAAGAAGGGCTTGGTTTTCGAAGTCTGACAAATTTCAACAGCGCTCTGCTCGCTAAACAAGTCTAGAGGCTGCTCCAGTGCCCGAACTCTTTGGTAATCCAGATTTTCAAGAGTAAGTATTTTAAACAGTGTGGCATCCTAAAGTCCAAAATAGGCTCCTCTCCCTCACACATTTGGAGAAGCCTCTGGTCTTCTATTAGCCTAGTAAAGGCAGGGGCTGTTTGGAAGGTGGGAAATGGGCAAAATATCCGCATATGGCAAGATAGGTGGATCCCTCAACAAAGCTCATACATGGTTCAATCGCCTATTCAGCAGTTGAGAGCAGATTGTACAGTGTCTGAACTAATTGAGAGGGAATATGGCTGCTGGAAAGTTGAAATGGTTCAAGGAATTTTCAACCAAGAAGAGGCAAAGTTTATCTGTAGAATTCCACTAAGCCCCAGGAACACAACTGATACTATGTTTTGGGCCAGAAATCCAAAAGGCAATTTCACCGTTAAAAGTGCATACTTTCTTTGTAATTTTCTTCTCAAGCAGGACAAAGGAGAATCATCAACAAGAGAAGCTTCAGACCTGAGATGGAAGGAGCTATGGCAGCTTCCAGTCCCTGGGAAAATTCGGCATTTCCTATGAAAAGCAGTGACTGGGACCCTACCCACCAAACAGCAGTTAAAACAAAGGAAAATAACTGAAGATGACGTGTGCCCAGTATGCAAAAAGGAAGTGGAGACCACGTACCATGTACTCTGAAATTGTGCTGCCTCCGGGCTCCAGTGATGTTTGGGGAGACAAGGACAGCCCACTAAGTAAATGGAAATCAGATGACAAAGATTTCCAACACTTGTGGGGGGGACTTTAATAGCAGCCTAAGCACAATGCTCCTAGCACAGGTGGCTAGTATACTCCACAAACTGTGGATTAGGAGGAACAATTTTGTTTTCAAAAATAAGTTCACTGGTCCTACTGCTATCCTAAGCTCTGTATCCAATGAATTAGAGGCATATTCTGAAGCTCACCTGAGCTCACTACCTAACAAAGCTAGTCTTCCCCGACAGGTTAATGTGCTGAGATGGAAGCCACCAAAGGAACCCTACTGCAAGGTGAACTTTGATGCTGCCTTTGATGCTGCCTTTGATGCTGAACAAAAATTAATGGGAATAGGAGTGGTGATAAGAAATAGCAGGAGGGAAGTGGATGTAGTGCTATCGGGGCCCAAGCAGCATGTTTTTTGTCCATTCACTGCAGAGTGCTACGCTTTGCTCCCAAGAGGGATGGGAGCTTAATTTTATTAAAAGGGAAGCAAACCAGGCTGCTCACACAGCAGCAAAATTAGGCATGTACTTAGATACTGAATCTATTTGGATTGAGGAATGCCCTCTGGAAGTTATGCATGTAATGCTACGGAAAAGTTCATGTAATACTCAAGAGTTTTAATGCAATGGAACTATTCCCCTTTCAAAAAAAAAAAAAAAACTCCACTGTCCTTTTTCGGATGAACAGCTAGCTAGCTCAATAAAATATATATATATATATATATATATGAGAATAGCAATATACATAAAGAGTTTATATAAAATAAGGACTGATTTATTTTTAGAAATAAGATAAAATAAAAGTGAAAAAAAGAATAAAATATTATTGTAAGATATGTTTTTAATATTAGTTTTGTATAAGAATTCAAAAAAGTGGTAGGAGAATTTGAAAAAATTGAATTTTTTATTATATTTTGTATGGAGATTTGAAAAAGTGTAATAATAAATTTGAGATGTGTTTTAATTTTTTGGTCTTATCTCCCAAAATAAACAAGGCCTAAATTTACAAATTGATGTAATTTTATAAAATATTTTAAATTTATTTTATAATAAAAATAATTTTATAATTTAATGTATTAAGTCAAACCATATAAATTTATAAGTATATTTTTATTTTTTTCCTGCAAAACTTTTCGGTGAAAAGGATAAAATTATATGATAACCTTTTTCCAAGGTCAGAAATGACCTTCACGATGAGACAATATTAATGTTCAGCACCTAACATCCTTTATAGCAAACCTCATAAAATAAAAGGATCTGGTTGAAGTAATCATACATAGTGACCTTTTGTGAGATTAAATGTAACGGCACAACAATGTTTTGTTTGTGGGTGTGTTAAGCGAAGGCCCTGGCTGGTCAGAGAAATTACATGTTAGGCATACAGTAATTGTTGTGCAAATGAAATCAGTCTAATGTTGCCTGTGCACAACAATGCATGAATTTTGATCGGAGTTTCTTAGTGGGAAAACCCCTTGATGCTTCACATACCGCCTGAAGACGATCTTGAAATCTCTCAATGTATTACTTAGATTTCTTCATGGTGAGTGTTAAGGACGTATTCTGCTATCCTGTCTACCGATCCCGCGGGATTAGAACCTGCAAAACAAGGACGAGAAGGGTCGGGGTCCGGGACCGCTCCGAAGATCAAGTTAGTGTATGGGAGAAGATATACGACAGTGGGAACGAGAGAATTTGTGAGCGTACCGTACCTCCGTCGTTGGTTGGGTGTTATTTATAGGTGTTTCCCCCGGGAAGAGGGTCCGTGTGACGAGGGCGCCGAAATCGGGGCATCACCCGTCCGTCATCCTCGATAAGGAAACCTGGTCTGATTCGGTTGGTCCCATCGCATTAATTGAGTATCCTCCCATTTAATGCTCGATTAGCCCCTTTTGGACAGGGGCATTAAATGCCGCCGTATTCTCGGCGGCTGTCTGTTGTTCATAAATGCGGGAGTGGTCTTGATGGGAGACGGGTTCTGGGGACATGCCAGCACGTGAGCCGCCGTTCTGCCTTTAGCGTGTTCTCGAAGCTGGCTTAACCATTTCCTGCCCAGATCGGGAAACCAGGGACTCGCTCGTCCCCGATTTCGGTCTTCCCAGTTGAATTCGGACGCTGCGTTGAGGTGGATGCGGGTGACGGGCCTTGGGCCGGACGATCTCGTGGGCTCGGGCCCGACCAGGCTGGACCCCCCCCTTCCAGTACCCCGCGAGTTTCCACCAAAGGCACTTTGATGGAAATTCCGAACGTTTAAGAGCTAGGGCCTTCCTTTCCTTCGATTGTACCGTCCTTCTATACTGGGCGGTATTCTTTTACTTCCCTTACCGAGCGGGAACACGAGGTTGGGTGTGTTCGGGCGGTCTCTGCTGGCACGTCGTTTCGTTTGCCGTTCGGACTTCAGAGGGACGATTTGAATTCTGACCAATTAATGCTGACTCGTGACCTGTCATATTCCGTATCGGGCATTTAATGCAGTTTTGAAATTCAATTATGCCGTCGTTCCGATTCCCGAACCGTCAGTGATCCGTTATTAAATGGCGGGGCGCACGCGCGTGGCCATCATTAACTGTCCTGTCATTTCGGCGCACGCCTCTTTCCTTTGATTGGTCAGTTCGGGGCGTGCTTTCTGTTCCCAAAGCCACGTCTGAGGTGACGGTTTCGGCGCGGCCTCGTTTCCCGCTCGCATTAAATTCGGCTTCTGGGTATAAATTACCCAGCGGTCTTGTCACTATCCTCGTTTCACTGTTTGCTTTCTTGCCATCCTGCTGTCGTTCTCCCTTGCCCCTGCTTTTCTTCACTTTTCATTCTTTTCCTGTTGCTGTCTTGCCGCTCCCTGCTTTAGCCCCCATGGCTTCCTCTGACCCATGCCCCTTCTTCGCCGGCAACGGCTGGGTGTCCACCATGCAATCCTCCGATGTGCTTAAGATCGGGATTCAGGGATTCCGAATTGGTTTGGGTGGATTGACCGACCCCGCGGGACTCCGAGGCGGATACTTCGCGTGGGTGGGTTGACCGACCCCGCGGGATTCCGAGGCGGATACTTCGCGTGGGCGGGTTGACCGACCCCGCGGGATTCCGAGGCGGATACTTCGCGTGGGCGGGTTGACCGACCCCGCGGGATTCCGAGGCGGATACTTCGCGTGGGCGGGTTGACCGACCCCGCGGGATTCCGAGGCGGATACTTCGCGTGGGCGGGTTGACCGACCCCGCGGGATTCCGAGGCGGATACTTCGCGTGGGTGGGTTGACCGACCCCGCGGGATTCCGAGGCGGATACTTCGCGTGGGTGGGTTGACCGACCCCGCGGGATTCCGAGGCGGATACTTCGCGTGGGTGGGTTGACCGACCCCGCGGGACTCCGAGGCGGATACTTCGCGTGGGTGGGTTGACCGACCCCGCGGGATTCCGAGGCGGATACTTCGCGTGGGCGGGTTGACCGACCCCGCGGGACTCCGAGGCGGATACT
The DNA here is from genome assembly GCA_036898215.1 of Platycarya strobilacea. Lineage (NCBI taxonomy): Eukaryota > Viridiplantae > Streptophyta > Magnoliopsida > Fagales > Juglandaceae > Platycarya > Platycarya strobilacea. Next base: position 56,827,649 of record CM072545.1, on the reverse strand, counting down.
TCGCGTGGGTGGGTTGACCGACCCCGCGGGATTCCGAGTTGAGAACCTTATAATACGTTGGATGCGAACATTGAATAACATCGGGCTCTTTAAAATGTCAAGAAGCAAATTACATCAGTGGAAGTAAATTACATTAGTAGATGCTACGCATAGTACCTCTTAAGCCTCTCACTGTTCCAGGGGTGGGGCAGGTCGGTTCCGGAGCTGTCTTTGAGTCGGTAAGACCCCGGTCTGTTTGTTGCCGTCACTACGTAAGGTCCTTCCCACTTTGGTCCCAGTTTTCCTTGTGCTGGAGTCGTGATGCCCGTTTGTCTTAGCACTAAGTCCCCGACTTTGAAGTTGCGCGGCTTCACTCTTTTGTTGAAGTACTGCTCTGCTTTGCGTTTGTTGTTGGCAAGTCGGATGCCGGCCTCTTCCCTGTGCTCCTCCAAGGAGTCTAGACATTCCATCATCTTGGCATTATTGGAAGCAGCGTCATAGTGCTGGATTCGTAGGGTAGGCATCCCGACCTCGACTGGGATTACCGCCTCGCAGCCATAGGTTAGGGCAAACGGTGTTTCACCCGTGGGGGTTCGGACTGTTGTGCGATAAGCCCAGAGGACCCCCGGAAGTTCGTCGGCCCAGGCCCCTTTATGCATCCCAAGCCTTTTCTTCAGCGCATTGAGGATGGTTTTGTTGGTCGCCTCGGCTTGCCCGTTAGCCTGCGGGTGGCCGGGGGAAGAGTACTTCACCTTGATCTTCAACTCGGAGCACCATTCTCGGTAATGACTGCAATCGAACTGCTTTCCGTTGTCCGATATGAAGCTCTGGGGTATTCCGAACCGGCAAACAATTGACTTCCATAAGAACTTTGTGATGGCTTGAGAAGTGATACTGACAAGGGCTTCGGCCTCTACCCACTTCGTAAAATAATCTACTGCCACTACTATGAATTTAGTCCCACCCCTCCCTACTGGGAATGGCCCTATAAGGTCGAGTCCCCACTGATCAAAGGGCCAGGGGGATGTTATCGAAGTGAGTTCTTTTGATGGGGAGTGCAACACTGGGCTGTACTCTTGGCACTTCGGGCACCTTTTAACGAAATCTTTTGCTTCCTGGAATAAACACGGCCAGTAGTACCCCGCACGGGTGGTGCGGGCGGCTAGCGTTTTAGGCCCCGTGTGAGCCCCGCAGATTCCTTCGTGGATTTCGGTCAGTATATATTGCCCTTCTTCTTTCGTTACACACCTGAGCAATGGTTCAGAGAAACCCTTTCTGTACAGCGATCCGTCAATCAGCGTGAATCTGGACGACCTATTCTTTACCTTGCGGGCCTGGCCCGGGTCGGGAGGTAATGTGCCTGTACGGAGGTACGCTGTGATATCGGTTGCCCAGTCGGGATCAGCGACAGCGACTACTCCGACTTCGCTGCCTGTGGAGGGAGTGTCTATCGTTCTGATCTCAGTGTTCTCTGGGGGAGGATGTTCATCTTTTCCCGACGCAACCTTCGCCAACCGATCTGCTATATGATTTTCTTCCCTTGGGATCTGCAGTAAACGGAAGTAACTGAATCGATCTCTCTCGATGCATACGAGCTCCAGATATTTTTTTAATTTTTCGCTCTTGGTGGTGCACTGGCCGAGTACTTGGTGAAAAACTATTTGAGAATCAGTTCGGGCCTCCAGCTCAGTCGCCCCGAGGGCCCTAGCAATTGTCATTCCGGCTATGAGGGCCTCGTATTCTGCCTCATTGTTGGTTACCTTGAAGGTTAGGCCTATACCGTAGTTGGTTACCTTGGAACGTTAGATCGAATTCGCTCAGCTCGATTGCCCATTTGGCTAATCGACCGGACGTATCGGGCTTCTGGAGAATAGTTCCGAGAGGATGATCGGTCATTACTCTTATGGTGTGGGCTTGGAAGTATGGACGCAGTCGACGCGCGGCCGTCAGTAGGGCGAATACCATCATTTCCGTACGGGGGTACCTGGCCTCTGCTCCTTGGAGTGCCCTGCTGACATAGTACACAGGCCTCTGGCCCCGATCGGTTTCTCTCACTAGAACTGCAGATGTTGCATGAGGCGAGACTGCCAAGTAAGCCACAAGGGTCTCTCCGGGAGTTGTCTGGCTAAGTAACGGGGGACACGTCAGGTAATCTTTGAGTTGCTCGAATGCCTGCCCGCACGATGTGTCCCATTCGCGTGCTTTTCGGAGGACCTGGAAGAAGGGAAGACACCGATCGGTCGACCTTGCTATGAACCGGCTGAGAGCAGCAATTCGTCCAGCCAATCGTTGGACTTCATTCAGGTTCCTCGGCGGTGCCATTCCGAGGATAGCCTGTATCTTCTCGGGGTTGGCCTCGATTCCTCGTTCAGAAACCATGTACCCTAAGAACTTGCCGGATTCGACCCCGAAGGTGCACTTGGCAGGGTTGAGCTTCATCTGATAATGTCGCAGGATTGAGAAGGCCTCCCTCAGGTCCATTGCATGATCGTTAGGGGAGCGGCTCTTGACCAGGAGGTCGTCGACGTAAACCTCCATGTTTCTCCCTATTTGCCTTTTAAACATGCGGTTAACCAACCGTTGATAAGTAGCCCCTGCGTTCTTGAGCCCAAAGGGCATGGAAGTATAACAATAGAGCCCGCGGTCTGTAATGAACGCCGTTTTTTCCTCGTCGTCCGTGCTCATCTTGATCTGATTGTAACCCGAATAGGCGTCCATGAAGCTGAGGAGGGAGTGCCCGGCAGTTGAATCCACGATGAGGTCGATGCGCGGTAGAGGGAAACTATCTTTGGGGCAGGCCTTGTTCAGATCGGTGAAGTCTACGCACATGCGCCATTTCCCGCTGGCCTTCTTTACCAGTACTACATTAGACAGCCATTCCGGGTAGTGAGCCTCTCGGATGATCCCAGCGATCAGGAGTCTGTCCACCTCTTCTGCAATGGCGGCATACTTCTCAGCACAGAAGCTTCTTCTTTTTTGCCTGACGGCCCGGGCAGTCGGGTCGACACACAGTCGGTGCTCTATTACAGACCTGCCGATTCCGGGCATATCTGCAGGCGTCCAGGCGAATATGTCCTTGTGCTCGATGAGGAGGGCCTTGAGTTCCGCATGTACTCCTGGGTCCATCTTGGTTCCGACTCGCACTGTCCGATCCGGGTTGTCGCCATCGATCGGAATCAATTCCAGAGGCTCGTTGGGTTCCGCTTGGCGCAGTGTCGCTTCGTCCCTGATTTCATCGTCCCACACTGCTCGGGGAGGTGCGGGCGGAAACTCGACCTGCTCGTCCTCCAGGGAGATCGTAGCCACGGAACTGTCCTTGTGCTTTAATTCCCGGGCGTAGCATTCCCTGGAGGTTACCTGTTCTCCTCTGACTTCGCCCACTCCTCTGTCAGTCGGAAACTTCATCTTGAGGTAATAGGTGGAAGTGACTGCCCTTAAGTTGTTTAGGGTCGGCCTCCCCAGGATGGCGTTGTAGGAGGAGGGAGCTTTTACGACCAGGAATTCAGTCATGATGGACGCGGTTCTGGGCGCGGAGCCCATCAAAACCGGGAGAGTTATCAGGCCCTCGGGGTGTACTGCCTCGCCAGTAAATCCTTTGAGGGGGGCTCGGATAGGCTGAAGTTGGCCGGGGTCGATTCCCATCTGTACGAAGGCCTCCCAGAACAAGACATCGGCCGAACTCCCGTTGTCAATCAGCATCCTTTTAACTGTGAAATTGGCTACCGATGCTGATATTACCAAGGCGTCATCGTGTGGAAAGGCGATTCCCTTCGCATCCTGCTCGTTGAACACTATCGATTCCCCTCTGGGGCCCGGGCTGCCCTGTCTAGGTGCCTGCCTCAGTGAGTAGACTTCCCCATATCTAGCTCTCCGCGCGTGGGCCCTCTGAGAGGAGGAGGTAGTCCCTCCTCGGGACGGTCCCCCGACAATGGTTCTAATTTCTCCTGCTGGGTGGCCGGACGCAGGTTCGCCTTGGCGTCTACTTGATTCCCGTTCCCGACGAGGGGTCTTCGATCGAGTTCTGTCTCTTCGGTCGTTCATCCGTTCGTCCCTCTGACTATTCTTTAAGGCCTGGCAGTCTTCAGTGTTGTGGCCCTTGGACTTGTGATATTCGCAATACATCTCCCCTCTTTTTCTTCTGATGGACTCTCGCCTTGTTTCCGCCCGACTCTGATTTTCCACCGCCAAGCTGGACTGAGGCCACGATGACAGTCTATGTTCCCGTGGGGGGTCCCTTCTCCTCGCCTCATCTGGGAATTTCCTACTTCCCCGATACCTGCTGGAACCTTCCCCGGCACTGGTCGTCTTCCGATCGTGCTGTCGGAGCTCCCCGCGCCGCGGGGCTACTAGGGCTTCGAGCGTATCTTCGGCGTTGATGAATCCGTCAGCCTGATCCATGAACCCGTTCAAAGTGGTGGGAGTCTTGCGGGCTATCTCCGCCATGAAGGGGCTCCTGGGCCATATGCCGCCCAGGAGGGCCGCTAGGGTGATCTTTTCGTCCTGGTTGTCGGTGGTCATCCTTTCTTCGTTGAATCTGGACAGGTACCCTTTCAGGCTTTCCTTCTCTCCTTGCTTGACGGTCAATAGGTACGCCGCGGGGCGCCTTCGTTTCCTACTAGCCATGAACTGGGTGATGAAGAGTCGGGCTAACGCCTCGAAGCTACTGACGGATCCCGGAGGAATGGTTCCGAACCATGTCCTGGCCATTCCCTTCAGTGTGAGAGGGAATGCTCGGCATGCTACCTCGCCGGGATAGCCATGTAGGCTGATATGAGCTTTAAAAGCTTCTATGTGCTCCACAGGGTCCTGAGACCCGTCGTACAGCTCTACTTGTGGGATCTTGAACTTGGGCGGGAGAGGTACGGCCAGGACGTCCGCGCTGTAGGGTGTTCCTATGCTTCCTTGTGAGGAGAGACGCCCTGCTGCCGGGCTGATCAGTCTTGCCATTTCGGCGTACTTATCCCCCAACTCCTTTAGCTCAGTGTGCATCCGGCGTCTTTCTCCTTCGGAGGCTTCGCTCTCCTCAGGGAGTCGGGAGCTCGCATTCTCTCCCAGGTGGGTTTCACCGCGGGCCGATGCCTCTTCGCGCGGTTGCCGGAGGGCCGCATTTTCCTCCTTCAGCCCCCTCACCATTTCTTCCAATGCTTCTAGCCTTTCTTCCATCGACGGATCGGCTTGCTGGTCGTGCTTGGTCGTCTGGGACGGCGGTAGAGTAGACATGCAGAAAGTACGTTGATCAAAAACAATTTTCGAATCCCACAGACGGCGCCACTGTTAAGGACGTATTCTGCTATCCTGTCTACCGATCCCGCGGGATTAGAACCTGCAAAACAAGGACGAGAAGGGTCGGGGTCCGGGACCGCTCCGAAGATCAAGTTAGTGTATGGGAGAAGATATACGACAGTGGGAACGAGAGAATTTGTGAGCGTACCGTACCTCCGTCGTTGGTTGGGTGTTATTTATAGGTGCTTCCCCCGGGAAGAGGGTCCGTGTGACGAGGGCGCCGAAATCGGGGCATCACCCGTCCGTCATCCTCGATAAGGAAACCTGGTCTGATTCGGTTGGTCCCATCGCATTAATTGAGTATCCTCCCATTTAATGCTCGATTAGCCCCTTTTGGACAGGGGCATTAAATGCCGCCGTATTCTCGGCGGCTGTCTGTTGTTCATAAATGCGGGAGTGGTCTTGATGGGAGACGGGTTCTGGGGACATGCCAGCACGTGAGCCGCCGTTCTGCCTTTAGCGTGTTCTCGAAGCTGGCTTAACCATTTCCTGCCCAGATCGGGAAACCAGGGACTCGCTCGTCCCCGATTTCGGTCTTCCCAGTTGAATTCGGACGCTGCGTTGAGGTGGATGCGGGTGACGGGCCTTGGGCCGGACGATCTCGTGGGCTCGGGCCCGACCAGGCTGGACCCCCCCCTTCCAGTGAGCTTGCTGGTCATGGTTGCAATACTTCAAGTTGGGATTTGGGCTGACTAACTGGGTCAGTTCTTATTGTTGATAGAGGTTGGGTGAATATGGATATTCATTGTTCACCAATCACCTGTATTGTAAATATCTTATTCCAGTTGGTTCACCTTTTTTTTTTTTTAATATGGATTACTTGGTTTAGAAATTCTCCTAGAACCTCAAGCTACGCTCGAGTTTTTTATTTCCTCTGATTTTTAACTTATCTTGTAGGGTTGCAGTGATATTTTAACTGATTGCACCAGTTTTCCTATTTGCAGTTCATTCTATGATTTATTTGTATTTTTTCAGAAAACAGAAAACAGTGAAAGATGACTCTGAGAATATGTTGCAAAGCCCTCATCAGCATGCTACTGAAAACCTAGGTTCACCCGTCTCAAGATGAAAGTGCTGTTATTTTTTAGGGCTCAAGTGGCTTCAAATATGTGAAATCGTTAAGTAATGCCTTGGCTTTGGCAGCAGAGTTGTGAAAAATAGGAAATAAAACTATAGCTTACTCCAGTATATCAGATTCTATAGGAGTTGCAAGAGTTGTAGTGAAAAAGGAAATAAAACTATAGCTTACTCCAGTATAATCAGGTTGTGTTCTGTTCAGTGTGCCATGAGTGCTAGATGCTTATAGATGGCATCTCTGGCCAGAAAGATGTGCGTGCATAGATTTTGTAGGTAGTTAGTTCCTATGGTCGCTGTTGAGATTTGATTTTCGAAACAATTGAAGAATGTGATATTTTACAGGAGCTACAAAAACATGGAAGCCCTGATATAGTCATGGTCTTAGTTGGTAGCAAAGCCGATCTTCAGGAAAAGCGGGAAGTACCAGTTCAGGTGAGTGCATTCTCCATTTCAAGCATTCTCTATATACTTGCAAAGTAACATTATTTTTCAGTTGTATAAAATTCCCTTTTCGGTCTTGCAGGATGGTATTGACTATGCAGAGAAGAATGGAATATTTTTTATTGAGACATCTGCTAAGACGGCAGATAATATAACTCAGCTGTTTGAGGTATTTTTTACATTGACTGCCTGTAACTGTTTTTTCTTGAATAAGAAAGATATATCTGTTTGGAGCCGTGGTCAGCGATGTTAAGTTTATACACCATAAATGAGATTGTGGATAGGTTTTAATGGTGTTTTTCTTCTGTGCTACGCTAGGTACGACTTAAGTATTTGTTTATTTTCTTGTAATTCTAAGTACATTCTACTTTTTCTAATAGAAAGACAAAGATACATCATTTTGCCAATCGCGATTTCTTTTTATAGAGCAGTTGATTTACGTGAAACATTTTGGGGACGTATTTGTTTGAGCATCTACCAATGCTCCTAGCGCGGCCTGACATAGTCAAGTCTGTAGAATCCATGGTGTTAAAACTGTATGCAACTAGAAGACTGACTGACCATTTGCTCCTTTTCTTTTGGTAGGAAATTGGGAAGCAATTACACCGCCCTTCTCGTGATTGAAGAAATTTGAAACTAAATAAACTTAAAGAGCGGGTTAAGTTGTGACAACACTTATATCTGCCTGTAATATTCAGATCGGTTTGTGTATATGGCTATTTGTACAAGACATACCCTTGCAATTTATTTTTCTGTGCTCCTAACTTCAGTTGGGGCTGTAGAAACTCTTGCGCAGCCTTCTTATTTATTTTGCCTGAATTAAGATTAGAATTCACACTACTGTAAACAAAATGAAGAGAGGACCAATGTGATTCGACAACCATCTTATACACGCAATCAAAGGGCAAAATGGTTTGAAAGGCGCTAATATATATTACCTGCTGACAATTAAGGGTCTATTTGTAGATGAGTTGGCTCCATGTGTTCCAGTTTCAGGAAGTGTTTTCTGGCCAAATGGAGTTTGGTTATAGCATCCTTGATGTTCATCCGCTCTTCTGGATGTTCGGAAGAACAAGCAACTCCTATGCCAAATATCAAAACCAAGCATTCCTTGATTTTGGTTCTTCTTGTACTGCTGATTTGACGATCCGATGTTTGCTCTCCTATTTCTTGGAAAAGTATTGAATCCGCAATCTCAACAACTCGTTGAGGCAAAGCTGCCTTGACAAAACCATTGAGACTCAAGTTGCCTTGGAACATGTTATTCGTGGGTCTCTTTTTAGTGAACATCTCTAATAAGAGGATGCCATAACTGTACACATCACCGGAGGTAGTCACCCAGTTTTCTGTACCATACTCTGCAATGGACATATGAGACATTCTGACGTGATCATGCTTTTTCTAAAAGAAATGACAACAAAGGAATATAATCAAAACAATTGATAGGAAAAAAAAATATTCTTCACCTGGGGCAGTGTAACCTATAGTTCCTCTTTCGCAGATAGAGCTAGATTGATTGGTTGAAGTGTTTTGATAAGTGGTTTCCGGTGAAAACCTTGCTAACCCAAAGTCACCCACGTGTCCAGTCATTTCATTGTCTAGAAGAACATTACTGGGCTTAAGATCACAATGAACAATTGGTGTTTCACAATTATAATGGAGATATTCTAGTGTGCTTGCGACATCAATGGCAATATTCAACCTCTGTAAAAGATTCAGAATTTTTTGTTCGTGACATGCCTCATCTTCTTTCAAAGTAGGATGCAACCAATCCTCAAGACTCCCATTGACCATAAAGTCATAAACTAGAGCTTTGAAATCATTGCCATGATAATCTACACTTGAACAGATTGTAAGCACTTTTACAAAATTTCGATGTCTGATGTTTCTCAAGGCCTCACACTCAGCAAGAAAGCTCTTGGAAGCTCCATGGCGCATAAGGTTGAGCACCTTCACAGAAATTATATTTCCACTCTCATCATCGAGCATTCCTTTATACATGGATCCAAAATTACCCACACCAAGCAAATTTGCAGAAGAAAAACCATTAGTTGCCTTCAGAAGCCTTTGGTAAGACATATTCAAAAGCAAATTTTCTGAAGCACTTGATGTCGGTTGTTCTGCTCTTCTCTTTTTTAACCAACAAATAAGTACAAAAGACAACATTGAAATTACGTCTGAAACCCCACAAACTATGATGACTATTAATTTCGGGTTGAGGTTGTCTTTGTTTCCTCGGATTCTTGAAAGTTGCATTTAGGCAAGTGCATCCCGGGGACTCCCCCACATAATTGGGTATTTCTTACAACTAAAGCTGCACTTGAGTTCTTGAAAACACCATGCATAGGCACGAGACCTTCAAAATTGTTGTAAGATAAATTCAAAAGCTGCAAAGAGTTGAGGCCCACGAAAAATTCTGGAATTTTTCCTGAAAAATTGTTTAGAGAAAGATCTAACTCCCGAATTCCTCTTAAAGAATTGAAAGTTGATAAAACGTCTCCTTGGAAGAAGTTTCCTCGAAGGGATAGAAACTCTAGCATAATACATCCACCAAGACTTCTTGGAATTTCTCCAGATAACCTGTTGTGTGAGATATCCAATTGATCTAGATTATTCAAATTCCCAACTTCCATGGGAAGGGCCCCTGTGAAATCATTTCGGGATAAATCAAGAAAAATTGACAAGGTTGAGAGACCAATGACTTGAGGTGGTATGGTACCGCTTAAAAGGTTACCAGAAAGATCTAAAAATGACAAAAATTGACATTTGACTAGACTTGAAGGGATGCTTCCTTGAAGATTGTTGTCCTCCAATCGTAGACCAGATAACATACTTATATTTCCAAGGGAGTCTGGGATATTGCCTGAGAGATTGTTTTCAGAAAGAATCAATTCCTCTAGCCTCTGAAACTTTCCAATACTGGTAGGAATGCTATCGGATAATTGATTATTCCACATCTGGAGGTTATATAAGTTGACATGATTTGCAATCCCATCAGGAATCTTTCCAACAATATTGTTGTTATCCATGAACAATATTTTGAAAGTAGATGAGAAATTACCAATGCATTCGGGTATGATCCCACCAAAATTGTTGGTATTTCTAGTCAACTCCTTCAAGCTGGTGGCATTGGTCAACGAGCATAGAAAATTCAGGTCATCGTCTCCCCCGCTTCCCAGGTGGTTTCTGGAAGTTCTCAAAATTCGAAGCCTACGCTGCTTTTCGAAAGAAGGAACACTTCCGGTAAGTTCGTTTACTAAGAACTGAACCATTTTCATGCTTGAGGCATTGGATATTGAAGGAGGAATAGTTCCAGTAAACTGGTTAGATGCAATGGAAAAATATTGGAGATTAGAAAGAGTTGTGCCCAAATCCATCGGAAGACTACCTTGGATTTGATTAAGCCCCACATCAAACTCTCTAATGGAAGAGAGGTTGAAGATTGAAGGAGGGATGGTACCAGAAAGCTGATTTTCGAAAACAAAAAAGTATTCAAGATTCACAAGTTGTCCTAGAACATCAGGGATACTCCCACTCAGATTATTGGATGATGCTGTAAATCCCACAAGTGATGACAGGTTCCCAAGAAATGAAGGGATTCTTCCCGTTAATTTGTTGGAATTTATAGAAAAGTTTTGGAGCTTTGACAAAAAGCTAAGCGCAACAGGAATTTCGCCAACCAGTTGGTTCGAACCAAGATTAAGAACTAGGAGGCTAGAACAACTGGATATATTGGTAGGAATTCTACCACCAAATGAATTATTGTACAAATCTAGGAACCGCAATCTATGCGAACGGCCTAGTTCTGGAGGGATTTCATGATTCAGACTATTGTGTGATAGATTTAGAGACCTTAGAAAGCTCAAGTTTCCAATGAAAGTTGAAAGAGATCCCACGAGTTTCTGAGATGGTAGGTGCAACTGTGTGACTCTTTGGTGTTGACGACCACAAGTAACTCCATACCATTGACAGAAGTGGAGGGTTTCATTCCATGAACTGAAAACCATGATTGGTTTATTGATTATCTTAGCCTTAAATTCAAGTAAGGCCAATCTGTCCGTCTCATTTCTGCTAATAGCGTAGCCAGAGGAAACAAAAGAGCACAGTGTCACCACCTGAATTTTTCTAGAGAATTCTACTACCTTCTAGAGTCTCATTCCCTTATAAATTATTCTAGAATGTAGTAGATTGTTGTAGAGTTGTATAGAAAATCTTAGAATGGTTCTTTGCCCTTAAGATTGTGACACTTGTCACAATCCTAGTCATAATTCTAGAAATAGTCTAGAATGTTCCTTACCCTAAAGATTGTGACACTTGTCATAATCCTAACCATTCTTTGTACCAAGAGTTCCCTATAAATAGAGGGAGTCTCATTTGTGTAAATCACCAAACAATAAGAGTAACAAGTTTTCTAGAGATTCTCTCTCTACTCTCTCTCTCTCTATAGAGTTGTTCTCTTTTGTCTTGAGTCGCTTAGAAGGCTTACTTGGGAGATTTATCCGGGACAAAACCTCCTAAGGCCGCACGGGACGTGTGAAGAATTTCTAAATCCGTGACAGTTGGTATCAGAGCCTCGAGCTTGGGATGGCGAAACCAAGTGTGGTCACCATGGAGAATCAGGAACCACGAAAGAGTAAGAGGTCGAAGGAGTCGACCTTGTCCGTGGAGTCTCGCCTCGATAGCATCGAAAAGACCATGGCCAAGATACTGGCCAAGATGGAAGAATGGGATCAGTCTCACAGGGAGGTGAGCACCCTTGACAACACCGTGACCAGAGTGGAGGTGGCTGTGACGGATGTTAAGGACCGTCTTGACATCGTGGAGCAAAGTTTGGAAGAGTTAGGATTTGAGGGCCAATCCGAATCGCTTAAGGAATCCATTCTGAACACCATCAACCCCACCCTCGAAGCACAGCGAGTTGAGAACGTTGCCTTCCAAGACCGGGTTTTGGGGGAACTAATCAAACTCCAGGAACAAATGGAGGAACACCGTGTCGGTCTGGAGGAGACCAGGACGGATTGGGCCATATGCAAGCGGGCAATGGCCAACGGAGGTAACCTTGGAGCTGGAATGGTAGCAACACCAAGGGTGGATACTCCCAAACCGAAAGAATTCGACGGCAAGCGGGATGCCAAAGAACTCGACAATTACCTGTGGCACATGGAACGCTACTTCGAAGCATTGAACATGCTAGACGAGCATGTCAAGGTACATACTGCTTCTCTCTATCTTACTAATCTTGCTGGTACTTGGTGGCGTTGTAAGCATAGTGAAATAGAGAAGGGTACGTATACCATCAACTCATGGGAGGAGTTCAAGCATGAACTCAAGAGGCAGTTCTACCCCGAGAACAGTGCCCTCTATGCACGGAAGAAAATGAAGGAATTAAAGCACACTTCTTCAATCCGCGATTATGTTGAAGAGTTCTCTGCTCTCATGCTTCAAATCACGAACATGAGTGAGGAAGATCTTCTCTTCAATTTTATCGATGGCCTCAAGTCATGGGTGGCTCAAGAGCTCAAGCGACGTGGGGTCAACGACATCTCCACCGCCTTGACAGTGGTAGAAACCTTGGAAGAGTTCAAGTATCACAAGAGTGATAACTCTTCAAAGCCCAAGTTTTCGAAGGATAACCACGACAAAGGTGGGGGAATAAAGGGGTACAAGGAGCATCATTCCAAAGACAAGAAGCCAAAGGATGCTTGCTTCCTTTGTGACGGACCACATTGGGCTAGAGATTGCCCCAAGAGGAAGGCTCTCAATGCCATGCTCGAGGAAAAAGAAGTTTAAGAGAAGTCGCACATGGGGTGCTTGCAACTTATCAACTCACTCAAGGCAAACACCAAGCCAACCACCAAAGATAGATCCTTAATGTTTGTAGAGGTGTTCGTCAATGGGAAGAAGACCTATGCCCTGGTCGACTCGGGAGCTTCTCACAACTTCATCAGGAAGGAAGAGGCCACACGACTAGGGATTCCTCTCAAGAAAGGTCAAGGATGGCTAAAAACCGTGAATTCTGAAGCCAGACCCCTTGATGGTGTAGCTCATGGCGTAGAACTACAACTTGGCACCTGGAAGGGGAAAGTGGATTTCTCTATCGCCCCCATGGACGACTTCAATGTCGTGTTGGAGATGGAATTCTTGAGACAGTTCAACGTAGTGTCTCTTCCTCACTACAATTCGGTGTGCATCTTAGAAGATGGCCCTGCATGATACCCACCATGTCTAAGCCGAACACCACCCAACTCCTATCGGCTATGCAAGTCAAGAAAAATGAGGAATCTTACTTGGCTACTATGAAGGAAGGTAAAGTGAAGATTCACTCCCCTCCACCTAAGGAGACCCAAGAGGTCCCCAAGGGCTACGAGGATATCGGGCCACCAGAGTTGCTCAAGCAACTACCACCTAGGAGAGAGGTGGATCATCAGACTGAGTTGAAGTTTAGCACCAAACCACCCACCAAAGCGCCTTATCCCATGTCACCTTCAAAACTTGAAGAACTAAGGAGGTACAAGGAATACCGCGTAGATGATTTGGTGTTGGTAAATATCTTGGCAAACCAACACAAGTTTACCAGGAAGCTACACAAGGGGCTTGTGCGGCGCTATGAGGGACCCTTCCCAATCATCAAGAAAATAGGGAAGGCCTCCTACAAGTTAGACTTACCCTCCAAGTTCAACCTTCATCAGGTCTTTCATGTAAGTTGTCTGAAACCTTATCATGGTGATGAAGAAGAGCCGACACGAGGAGAGTTTAAGCGTGGTCCATTGGGCACAACCACCACTTTTCATACAGAAGTAGAGGAAATCTTGGCGGATCGGGAGGTTAGACAAAGGGGTCACAAGCCACGCCAAGAATATCTGATCAAGTGGAAGGGATTGCCCGTAAGTGAGACCACATGGGAACCTAAGGAGTCACTGTGGCAGTTTAAAGATCAAATCCGAAGGTTCCATGAAAATACCGCGCCGAGGACGTCGCGAAGCTAGGTGGGGGAGAATGTCACCATCTGAATTTTTCTAGAGAATTCTATTACCTCCTAGAGTCTCCTTCCCTTGTAAATTATTCTAGAATGTAGTAGATTGTTGTAGAGTTGTATAGAAAAACCTAGAATGGTTCTTTGCCCTTAAGATTGTGACACTTGTCACAATCCTAGCCATAATTCTAGAAGTAGTCTAAAATGTTCCTTACCCTTAAAATTGTGATACTTGTCACAATACTAGCCATTCTTTGTACTAAGAATTCCCTATAAATAGAGGGAGTCTCATTTGTGTTAATCACCAAGCAATAAGAGTAACAAGTTCTCTAGAGCTTCTCTCTCTACTCTCTCTCTCTCTCTCTCTCTAGAGTTGTTCTCTTTTGTCTTGAGTCGCTTAGAAGGCTTACTTGGGAGTTTTTTCCGGGACAAAACCTCCTAAGGCCGCACGGGATGTGTGAAGAATTTCTAAATCCGTGACAGTAGGACTGAAATAATTGGAAGCATGCCAAAAATAGACCAAGAAACTGAAGGGGGCAAGGTTGGATTCCCCATAGATTTTGGGAAGAAAGTAAAAGAAAAATCACAAGGTTAACGCTCTCGATCTGTACGTGATCTATCACAGAACGCAATGATTTTCTCCCAAAGTGTACACAACTCATGAAGTTTAGGCATCGTTATATTTTATTTTTTAGGTTTGATCTTATCTGATTTCATCTTATTTATAAAAACAAATCAAACATAAACTTACCGTCAGTTCACATAACGAAGTGGTGAGCGACTAGTCTACAAGTAAGGACGTAGCCAGGGAGCGATTAGTCTACAAATAGGGGCCCACATCATTCCTTCGGACGTTGTTCAAAATTTTTTATATAAGCGGCGCTGGAGGTCAGTTCGGCTGCACTCTATTATAAAAGTAGCCCACCATTTAGTGAGTGACACGTATTAATTTCATAATATGAATATGAAGTTGCCCGCATCTGATTTCAACTTTATGTCTTCGAATCTTTCATTTCCCCTTCTCTGTTCTTCGAAGTTGCCCCAGCCCGACTTCGAAGCATATTATGACGCCGTGTGATCATATTTCGACGTCGACATCAAACCAAAATCAACCCACAATCAATTAAAACCAAACCAAAATCAACTGTCGTCGAGATGGATGCACATCCCCTCTAGCGATCACCACAGAAATCATATCCCCTCCGGCGATGCGAACTCCCATGCCCAATCACCACAGAAATCACAATAGGCCATTAAACATCACAAATACCAAATATCATTTCATTAAACTTGCAAAAACCCTAAGAAATCACAAGTCGGCACTGAGAAGAAACCAAACCGCTTCGTGCGAATGGGGGACTCCGTGCGAGAGGGCGGCTCCGTGCGAGAGGGCGGCTCCGTGCGAAGTCTGCGAGAGCAAAACCAGAGGCAGGGGTGTGCCGCCGGTGAGGTTTGTTGACGCCGATTCATGATTGCCTCCGTTGGTAATCGCGACGTAATAGGAATTCTGTGGGTGACGGCGATTTTGGGTTTATTTCTTTTTTAAGCAAATATGCATATTCATAGAAACTAAATATAAAAGAAGATGCATTACAAGGTTACAGACAACTAAAACAAGAAACTAACCAAGCGCCAGACTAAACCAATCGACTTTGGTTTGCATCCTATTATATATTATTTATTTATAATATTTACAAATGTTAATTAGTTATATATATTATTTAGTATCAAGTATTATTATATTAAATACTATTATATTTTGATAATACTTATAATTTATAGTATAGTTAAATTAACATTTGTGAGTATTAAAATAACAACATCTATTATATTCGACTATATAGTATAATACTAGAATAACATTTAATAGTTATAACTTATTTTGTGCTAATTATTATAATATATAGTACTACTATATATAGTATAGTAACTATAATATCTAGTACTCTATAACTATAAGTTTGTAAATATATAACTATTTTTTTTAACTATAAATATAGTGGTATATAATTATTTATTATTTAGTATGAAACTGTTATAATAATATTATAACACAATTTTTAATTATTTATATATATTATTTAGTATCAAAGTATCAAAGTATTATTTAGTGTATAATTATTAACCATAATATATACTTACTACTATTATATTAATATATTAAAAACTTTGGTAAATTTTTAATAGTTATAGTATTACTATAACATATAGTATAATAACTATAACGTATAGTAGTAGTAACATATACTAGTAAGAAATATATAATTATTAGTTTATAAAATAATATTTAATAACTATTAATTTATAAAATATATATTGCCCTTTTTTTTAATAAATTAATAATTTATAACTATTATCTATAATATATATTACTATTATGACTTATAGTATTACTATAACATATGGTACTACTATAACTTATAGTATAATAACTATAACATATAGTAGCGATAACATATAGTAGTGATAAATTAATATATGACTATTAATTTATAAAATAATATTTGTACAAATAATATTTTATAAAATATATATCGCATTTTTCATAAATTAATAATCTATAACTATTATCTATAATATATGGTACTACTATGACTTATAGTACTATCATAACTTATAGTATAGTTACTATAATATATGGTAGCGATAATATATAGTAGTGACAAATTAATATATAATCATTAATTATAAAATAATATTTTATAACTATTATTTTATAAAATATATATCGTCTTTCTTATAAATTAATAATCTATAACTATTGTCTATAATATATAGTACTACTATAACATATAGTAGCGATAATATATAGTAGTAACAAATTAATATATAACCATTAATTTATAAAATAATATTTTAGAACTATTGTTTTATAAAATACAAATCATTTTTTTTTTATAAATTAATAGTCTATAGCTATTATCTATAATATATAGTACTACTATAATTTATTTTATTTTTTGATATCTATAGGTATTTGGGCCAGCACGTACGCACCTTAACTAATCCCACGTGACCCTAAAGTTAACGGTTGGGTAAACCTCAAGTGGTCTTGAGGGACTCGAACTGATGACCATTAGAGAGCAAACCTAAAGCCTGACCAACTTAGCTACCTCTGAGGATTAGTATTACTATAACTTATGATACTATTATAATTTATAATATAGTAGCAATAACATATAGTAGTGACAAATTAATATATAATCATTAATTTATAAAATAATAATTTGTAACTATTATTTTATAAAATATATATCGCCTTTTTAAATTACTATATAGTTCTACTATAGTAAAATCATATTTATAGCTGTTAACTATACTAGTAAAATTAATACTTTACTAGTAACTAATAGCTTATAATTATTCGCTATAAATATAATTAATACTATACTAGTAAGTATTAGCTATAAATATAATTATAGTTCTACTATTATAAAAGTTATACTATATAAATTATAATAGTATCAATTATATTACCATAGTTCTACTATATAGTATTAATTATATAATATAATACTACTATATGGTATTAATAAATACTAATAAGTTTTATTAGTATTAATTAATACCTATTCCAACATATAATACTATTATAATTAAATTATATTAATGAAATATTTACAAATTATATTTCTACATGCCTGACTAAAAAAGAACGTTTATTTTCAAAGTAAATAGTCACGTCATTCAATTTTCAAATTTAAAATTTAATAATTAAGTTTTTTAATTGATTATTTTTTCCTATTTATAAAATTCATTCAAAAATAGTCATATTTATCACTATAATGAAATCTGATAGAAAAATCGAATATATGACATTAAAAATTTAGTAAATGAAAGACCATATATTAAACAACACGTCTTCAAAAAAATAGTCATTTTTTCTCCACTGTTACAATAGAACAATATTTCTACTTGATTGTTACAATAAAAGTCATGTTTCTAAACTTTCTACTTCATTATTATTTCTCCCGTTTGTTTTTATCCCAATCTTATTCCGTTTTGGATTTTTTTTTTCTTCAATTTTTTTACATGATTTTTAAGTAAGTATTTTTAAATAATGTTGTGATTTTTTTATATTTTTAAAAAATATTTTAAAATATTAAAAAAATCATGTAAAAAAAATTTATATGATTCTTTTAACATCTTAAAATATTTTTTAAAATATAAAAAAATGACAATATTATTTAAAAATACTTACCTAAAAATCATGTAACAAAAAACTGAAAAAAAAAACCCAAAATGAAATGGAATCGAGATGAAAACGAAGCACTACCCTTAACTAAGTTTAACTACTTATTTAAAAAGGGGATACGTAGCACTGCCCTTATTTTATTGTGTAGAGAGTAATAACCCCGCGAGTTAGGTCAAATTTGTCTCCTGAAATGTCTCGTTCTGTCTCTTTCCAACACTCTTGAATGAAGATTAATTATAAATGAAAAAATGGATATATATATATATATATTCAATAGATTATATAAAGTAGTGTTACATGTATTAATTATAATTTTTTGCAGTGTACAAAATTTCAGATTAACAGATATAATATTAGAATTTCTCTTAATTTGATTATTTTAAGATACAATAATCTAACTGATGAACATCATATAATCTGTACCAACTCTAAATAAGTAGTTAAACTCAAAACTTCACTAAAATAACACATTTCTTTGTATCTGAAAAATACTAAAAATCTCTGTCACTTTTTCTTTTTACTATATAAGGACAACACCATGCCAAATATATTCCATCAACCACTAGACGGACGACACCCTTATCGATAGTTCAACCACACAAAAATAGCCGTTTTTGTGATCAAGCAACTTTAGCAACGAATGAAAATAAATTGACAAAGGGTTTTAACGTATTAACAAACAAATATAACTGCAAGCACAGATATATTTGATACATTTTGTTCTTAGGTTTGACCAGATTGTTCTGATATCTCAAACACAAGGCCCAAGGGATCTATAGAGTAGCATATATATAGATAGCTATATAGAAAACACAATGATCTGATCTTATATACATAGCGTGTATCTGGTCATGATTAATAAGCCAACAACTCTCAAACCCATATCCTTACAAAAACCAGCTCCTAGCTAACTAGCTTTCTAGCATTACGTTCAATATCCCTTTCTCGAAAAGAAAAAGATCCATTTATTAGGCATTCTAAATATATAAACGTCACATCAAAAGAAAACTGGGGCAATTATAACTACTTCCATTACCTCAAGGCTCAAGCAGAGGCTCGTGCGTTTTTCGTGTTCGGAGATTCACTTGTAGATAATGGCAACAACAACTACTTAGCAACCACTGCACATGCCGATTCTCCACCCTATGGCATCGATTACCCCACACAGAGACCAACCGGCCGCTTCTCCAATGGCTTGAACCTCCCCGACATTCATAGTGAGTTTTAATTTCCATTTAATTTTCACATTTTTTATTTTTCTAAAAAGAACTTAATTCCATGCATAGATGACGGTTTTCGTTAAGCTAACACATAAAATGTGTTAATGTGTACTAATTAGGCGAGCAGATTGGGTTAGAGCCCACATTGCCATACTTGAGTTCGGAGCTCACCGGACTTTGCTTCTACAAGTGAATTTTTATAGGTTAGTTAATTAAAAGATTACTAGTCGGTGCCAACTTTGCTTCTGCCGGCATTGGAATCCTCAATGACACTGGAATTCAGTTTGTAAGTAATTTTAATTAACTAACCTTTTTCGCATTTGGACTAATTAGGAGAAGAAGGGCCAGGGAAAGGAATGGCCGGAAATGAAGTCGACGGTGATCTGGGGATCAATTAAGTCCGCGTGGGTAGTATAGTAGTACTGTTTCTAATAATAAATTGGTCCAATTTGGGAGGGAAGAGAGTGTTCTGATGGTAGAACCCACATACGGGATGCACGGCAACGAACCAGTGGGGCTGGCTGGAATGCACGACAACGATTTGTGAGAAAACAAGACTGAATGAGGGCGGAAGCTTAGCTGCGGCGTTTACTTGGCTGCGACGGTTTTCTGCAAAAATAAGGGCTGACGGAATGCTTGTCGGGAAACTTGGCTGTCGGACAGAAAGGGGGGCTGACGGAATGCATGTCAGACGGAAGGGGCACGAAGGGGCGAATACAGCGCGCGAAAACGGGAGCTTTTTCTAGGGGTGGCAATTTCTTACACGACCCGTTAACCCAACACGAACACGACACGATAATAGCGGGTTAGGGTTTAGTCTTAACGGGTTTAGGGTCAAAACGGATTGACCCGTTATGACACGATTGCTTAACGGGTTGATAGCGGGTTGACCTGTTTTAACCCGTTATGACACGTTATGACACGCTAAGAAAGTTAAAATTACAATTATATTCTTATACTTAAAAGTAAGATTGTTAGAATTTTAATTTTGATATTTTATTGTTTAGAATGTAATTTAGACTTATAATTAGTGTTATTAGTTTTATAGATTTGTGATTTTAATATTTATATAAAATTATACTAAATTTAATTAAGTCAAACGGGTTAATTTTGGACATATTCAACTCATTTATATAAACAGGTTAAAACGAATCATATTATGTCGTATTAATATATTTTGTAATATTTACTAACGGATCATAACGGGTTGACACGATACGACACGTTATGTTAACGGGTCGGGTTAGGGTTTGAGATTTTGACACGATAAGCTTAACGGGTCGGGTTAGGGTTGACCTATATAGTATAATATATATGTCTTGACACGACCCGTTAACACGATTTGACACCCCTAACTTTTTCGATCAAGCTTCTCACCAAGGTAGCAGATTCCATGCGGTGAAATCTATAAAACGTTTGTTGCACTTATCACACGTATCAGTCTGTAATTGGCTATAATTAAGGGGCGGCTATTTAGCCACAAAGCAGACGGACCGGTCTGCAGATTCCTCCTTTTTAAATTAGCCCAATTTCCAACTTTTTCTTGTGGCATGATGCTAATTATTTGAAAAATGGTGCATATTTGAAGTTGGTGTTACGGCACTCACGCTGTAATCAAGAATACTGATATGGTCCGAATTTGAAGATGATACTGATTGTAACGTGGTCCAGATTTGAAGGAGAAAATTGTGCCTTTCAAAACTGCAATCATTGATATTTTGTTGAAAGAATAAATACAGGAAAATGAGCATGAAATTCTCTAGGAATTGGCCACTTTCCATGCCGGACCGCCGGTCTTGCTGAACTTTTGGCTCAAGTTGGGAAGGACAACGAGACGTGAAGACAATATTGACCGTTTTGTGTTTGCCTTTGGACTCCCAAAAAAGGTTAGAATAGTTTAAAAAATTAAAATAATTTTTCTTGCAGTATATAAAAATAAACTGTAACATTGTTCAAAAAATTATATAATAATAAAATTAAGTTATTTGTTTAATATATATTAGAATACTTTTAACTAAAAATAAAGAAAAGGTAAATTTCAAGTAAAGCATTATTTTAATAATTTTATTTAAATGTAATTTTTCGAATAATGTAAAACATAACTCGAATTTCTATTAAGAACATGGATAATCTTTAAAAAATAAAATGATAATTTATATCATTTGACATTTATAACTCAAAATATATTATTTTATTATTTCCAAACAAATATCATATGTTTAAAAGTGTTTTAGATTTATACTAAATAATAAATAGCTTTTTCAGAGTATAGCTTATTATTTAAATTTAAATTTTACAACTATAAATCTTAAAAGGTAAGAGCCATAACATTGATCACCACAATCCTAAACATGCATTAGCGAGATTAAAAGAAAACTCACGACTTTGAAAAGAGTTAGGTTATACAAAAGCTCCGTGCTTTACACGCCAGAATATTTAAAGTATAGAATAAAAGAGAATAAAAGAGTAAAATCACATTTTTAAATATTAAGAAAAATGTGGGAGTTATGTTTAAAATTTTTCTTTTGGAAACTTATGTCTGGACCATTTGGGTAGTAGTAGCCATGATTGAAGGTCTACACTCAACGTACGCAGTGTGAACCAAATAAATTAAACATATTTTTCTAACATGAATAGAAATCCTACGTATAGGAAGCGTTATGCGAAACAACATCAAATTTATATAATAGTAATGTTACATGTAATTATAGAGTACGTAAATATTATATAATTATTTTGAAAAATAGTGAAATTTATTATTAAAAAATTCATTTCTTTTTTTTTTTTAGTTTTATGTAAGTTTCGTATTTTATTCACTTTTTTTAAAATGATTACGTAATATTTGTACACTTTACGACTATAAATATTTATTTTTCTTTATATAATTAGGTTCAAAGAAATCTCACCATTACTTTGAAAATTACTTATTTTTAGACCATTTGGGTAGGATTGAAGGTCTAAAATTAGTTTGTCTCGCCATATTTATTGTACGTATCAATATTAAAGACGGATTGAGTTTGTATCGCGTTCAAGAAGAAAAATGTAGTTATTTGAACCTTCCTAGCAAATGCACAGGATTAATATGGACGTTGTTCAAAGTTTTCTAATTCCCATTGGGCAGTTCGGTCCTACAATATTAATGAACTTATAACAACCCTTCGAAGGGAACTTATGGGAAAATAAATAAAATGGAAGAAGGAAAAAGATGATTGATGCTAATTACATCCAAATATATATATATATATATATTAATAATTTGATATTAAAAAAATTAAGAGTACATACATATATACTACAAGAATTATTGGCTTTACCGGCGCTGAATTTAGTAGCTAATAGTGGGCAAAACAACCGTGATTACCTATCCTCGGCGAAAATAATGGCACCCGTATTTCGCCGAGGATGTCTACATTTCTGTAGCTTCGACCATCCACTAGCGTTGAAGTTGCATTTTTTGCGGCGACTTCATGCCGCCACAAAAGGTAAAAAAGGTTGAATTTCTTCACCTGTCGATACATAACATGCAGGTAAAGGCCTATAGTGGCTGCATTGGCCAAATCTACATCATGAAAAAACACCGCAATAAGACTTTGATTTATTAGCGACTGCCCATATTCTCGCCGCAATAACTTGTGCCCTGCCAGTGCTGCCACTACAACTCGTTGCAGTAAGTCAAGGATTTAGCCGCAACAAATTATAAATATTAGTTTTCTTGGTCGCCGCAACAAGGATTTATTGTAGGTACCCCACTTATTAATACACGTCCTAATACACTACCTTTGCGTGCCCAGTACTATATATGCCACAAATTAAATATAATATATAGCCAACTAATTTATATTATGCTATATAACCCGTTGGAAATCAATTCCAAATCTTCAAATACGCAAAATAGCCAACTAATTCCAGAAGAAATTGTTGCTAGTTAACAAGTTGTGCATTAATATTTGTCTGCTAATGATACCTTCAGCCAAAATGTACGGTAAAGGATGCATCACAGCAAACATATAATTATAAGTTGTAATGTTTTTCGTATATACACAGATTAAAAAAGTATCCATATATAGTTTGCAATCATCCCATTACATAACTAGATTCGGCCAATAGCTTGATGCATTTTATATTCTACCAAACTGTAGGAATCCAGCCAACACAAACAGCTCTTTTGTCACTTTCAAATTGTCGAATACAAACATCTAGTCACGTACTAATTTTGATTTGGGCGCCGGGGGGGGGGTGTGGGTGGTGGGGGTTGGTAATATATACGTTCTCTAATAATGTCTCATACATACTTTCTTGTAGGAGTGGGTGAGATCTCCAACATCATTGCTGATATCTTCAGAGCTGAGCCAACATTTCTCAAACTTCCCGAGTGCCACCAAACTTAAGATATCACTTCAAGAAACTAGATCCCAATCTCTGCCAATGACCAAGGTATAGAGATGCCAAACACCAAACAAAAAACACATACACCATAAAATGAGGGTTGACTAATAAATGCAAGATCTCCACAACATTTTTAAAATAGCCAGTATGATATTAGTTATTTCATTAAATGAAGGCATGCATGAGATAACAAGCTTGTTTTTTTTTTCTTTTTTTTTACAGCCACAGACGTACATAATTGATGGGGAAAGCCAATTAAACCCTACCACATATATGTGAAAGAACCTTGAAGGCATGGTGATATAGTATTATTAGATCAATATGTTAGCTAGCCAAGTTATCTTTCTTTGTTAAATTACAGATTACAATAGAATGCCCCTAGAGCACTAGTAGTCTAGTAGTACTAGTACCATAGTTTTGAATTCTGTTTTGTTTTGGTCAGAATGGTCAGAAGTTTTCGTTCCAATACCTCAATCGGTGCACTATACCTCATTGTTTCATTCTGGTCCAAATTCTGACTTATTCCGGTCATCCTGGTCGAATTTTGGCCGTTCTGATCCAAATTTCAGCCATTCCAGCTCCTATTCTGGTTTAGACTATTTTTGTAATTTTTTTATGTTTGAATGACATTTTTTTTTAATTTTAAATTTGGATTATATTTAATTAATTTTAGAATATAAAATATATTTATATACATTGTAATTTTATATACGTCTTTTTTTAAATATCATTATTTTTCAATATTTTATCTATTTATTTATTTATTTATTTTATTTTATTTTTGTATCTTAACTCAAGTTTGTATTTTTTCAACTTATAATCATTTTATAAATCTTCAATTCTTCCAGGATGTACACATATACATGATACACATTTACATATATATTTCTTTATTCTCTTAGTTATTAGTTTATATATATTTTTATTATAATATATAATTAATCTCGAAACGGCATATCGAAACAGACCAGTTTCGAAATATTTCGTTCCAGTGCCTCAACCGAAACGATTACCAGAACGGAATTCAAAACTTTGACCAGTACTACTACAATATTCTCCAAACATATTTGGCCTAACTCATTCTTTAAACTTTGTGCCAGATAAAGGTGCCTAAATTTTACTAACAGTCATTCAGCTATGAATATTTGTAATGCACTACAATTTTGGGTATTAAACTACATTCTGCATTCTTGTAGGCCCTAAACCATTTCCTGCAATCTCTAGGTGCTTCTCTAAAGACAAATGCGCAGTGGCCTCTTTAAAAGTTATATTTATTTTCAATTATATGTGTATCTATTCTAGTGTTCCCTCAAGAAAGCTATTGGATTTTGACATGATTTTAATAGCTTGGAGAAAGCTAAACTATTTACTTCAGAAATTTTTAATCTCTTAATGGGAATAGTTGTCGTAAGTTGAGACTTTGTGTTATATCTTTGACTTGAACTTCATTTAGCAACTATCATGGTTTTGCAATTGCATATTGAAATCCACGCTTGCCTTCTGTTTTTGAAGGAGGAAAGAGTAAAATATCAGAGAGATTATACGGAATCAATAAAGAAACCTGAAGAGCAATATTTGGTGAAGAATCAGCAAAAACATGGCTTTGAAAAAGTTCCATTTGGAAGTGAGGACGATTGCTCTGCTTTGACATCTAACACAGAGGCAATCTTATTTTAAACTCAATATCTTGTCATTTATCATTGAACAAACTGTAGGTATATGCATGGTATTTTTACTAATGCTATTTTCATTGTCTCGTTTAGTTTATGGTGTTATATGATAGATATAATCACCTTAGAAGCCCAAAATGGTGTATATAACACGTCTTACAATTTTTGTCTCTTCCCCTTCACACCAGGATATATGTCTTCCTTATCTTTTCTTTGATCAATAATTATAAGCCAGGTGCAATCTCCAATCTTGCGTTGAACGGTAAACTTTTCAAGTACATTACTATGAATATATATACTACTCTTGGCTGAAGGTATTACTTGTTCTGGTCTTTATTTTCCTCATATGTGCAACCTTGTGTCATATCAGAAACCAATCAGGAGCTCATCATGGGCCAAGGCCAGGGGTATTTGTCTGTTGTCGATCACAGCAGCCAATGCTGAGCCATTGCAAATCTTTGTGGGAATGGTAAACTATCTAATGATCTCTTCCAATGCGGATTTATGGAAAAAGTTGTTAGATTGTGCCACAAGGTACGAAGGAGATGTCACAAGTTCAAGTTCTTATATTGGATCAAGGTTAATGGATTGTGCTGGAAAATGGAAAAAATTAGATAACCTATTTAAAAGAACTATAGTTTATGGATACATTCCATCAGCTATATATAAATCTGTTTGATTAAAGTCAGAAGATCTTAATCAAACATATTTACATATGGATAATTCTAGGGAGAGTCAAGTGGGGGAGTCGATCCCTGGAGTCGGCTGACGTGGCGGGAATAATTTGAAAAAAAAAACAGATGAAATAAGAAAGAAGCAAGATGCGGGATGTAATTCCCATTTCAAACTTCAGATCGTCCCCAACCTATCGAAGAGAGAGAAACAGCAGCGATGCAAGCCAATGTTCAACCCAAACGCCGAAATCCCCCCCTTTCTTCTTCTTCTCCTTCTCTTTCAAACTCGAACGTGCAGCTCGACATCCCACTTCTCTGTGAGCTTGGAAGCCAAGCTACCCCATCTCCTCTATGAAGCTCGACACCTCCTCTCCTCCATTTTGCATCTCCTCAGTTGCTCGCTTTTCATCTCTTCCGCTACTTGAGCTGGTCGTGCACTCATCTCGGCGTGCGCAAATCACCAATCTCATGATCCTCTCTCAGCTTGCACAAATCATCATGGTCCTCTCTGTTGATGCCATAAAAATCGGTCAACAGGTCGGGACAGGAAAATGAGTCATTCCCGGTCCACTAGAGCGAGTTGGGCTTCGTTGGGTGTCGTTTGAGACCTCCGGTGAAACTCCGGTATAGCTCTACGTACGCGGATAGCAGATAAATAAATAGAGAAACACAATATTTACGTGGTTCAGTATAAAGCCTACGTCCACGGGATTTGAGAAAGGGGATTCACTATAATGAATATTTTTACAATTTTTCAAGGCTTACACTATACATGAATAATATACATAAATCTACTGGTATGAGTTCTTGGGTTCATCTGAGAAGACGGAACAGGCGATCCTGGAGAAGAGAGGAATTATTATCCAGATAGAGAGATCGATCGAGAGTCCTTTCATCTTATTGTTGCCTTTTTATATAGAAGTTTTGATCTAAATATTATTTTTTGCGTGTGTCTGTAGGGGTGTAAAAAGACCGAACCGGACCGGCGGACCGGACCGAACCGGTTGTCCCGGACCGGACCGGTTGGAGTTCGATCCGGTCCGGTCCAAAAAATATATGGACCGGAAAATTCCGGTCCGGTCCCGATCCAGGGAGTTCATCCCCCTAGACCGGACCGGACCGAATCCCTATTTTTTTTTAAATATATGTATATATAAATAATAGTATATAAATTTTAATATTAATATTAATATATATTAATATATAATATATACTCTTATAATATTAATATATAAATAATAAGTGTATTATTATTATTTAATATATTATTACTAATTTATTACTATTTACTAACATATAAATATATAATATACTAATGTAAATTGTAATAATGTTATTACTTATTAGTTATAGTTTATTAACATATACTAATGTAATAATATTATTAGACTATTAGATTATTAGTTATAGGTTACTAATATACTTAATATTTAATATTAACTAATATATTAATAGATAATATATACTCTTATATATTAATATATAAATAATAAGTGTATTATTATTATTTAATATATTATTAATAATTTATCACTATTTACTAACATATAAATATATAATATACTAATGTAAATTGTAATAATGTTATTACTTATTAGTTATAGTTTATTAACATATACTAATGTAAAGTGTTATTAGACTATTAGACTATTAGTTATAATTTACTAACATACTTAATATATAATATATACTAACATATTAATATATAATATATACTTTTATAATATTAACATATTATAATTTATAGTAATTAAATTTGGACCAAAAAAATATTTAATTATTGTAGAATTATATATTAAATTTAGCCCATTAAATCATATGGGGCACCCCTAGACCGGACCAGACCGCTCCTAGACCGAATTGGACCGGACCGATATGGACCGAACTCCTGTTCGATCCGGTCCAGGGTGAGAGAATTCTTGGACCGAATGAAATCGGTCCACAAATTTCCCGGACTGGACCGGACCATTTACACCCCTATGTGTCTGCTTGTCTTTATTGCATATCCCCTATGTGATCTGGTCCACTCAACTCTCTTTTACTCTTGTCTTCTAGTGCACTAAATAATAGGCCTGGGCCCTATTTGGAATATTTCACCCTCACACTTTCTCTTAAGTCTTTACTCATCTCTCTCGTTTCTCTGTAATTCTAGGGCAAAGCCATGCGTATAGGATTAGATGTCATACTCCTCCCTCCCTCTTCACTCCATTTCTTTGTTCCTCTTTAATTCTAGGGCAAACACAGAAGATTATTCGAGTTCAAGGGATATGTGTCCAGATCTACAGAAGAGAACCCGTCTCCTAGTCTAAATCTACGCCCAAGGTACAGTAACATTTCTGTCAAAGATTCTTCAATTCAAAATTGTGCGATTTAAATTTTTCTGATATATCAAGAGTTTTCCTTAATACCTTGCTCTAAAAATTTATATGGATTTGATTTATCGTAAATGAAATTATGCTAGAGGAGAAATTTAGCTATGTTCCCTGTAACTGTTGTGTTGGGAAAAAGAAGTAAGGATTGAACTTGAGAAACTGAGGTAAAGATTGGGTATAATTAGAAAATTTTGAAGTAGTCTAATTTATGTAGTTAATAACAACAATTATTGTTTATGAATTCTGGCTTGAGATTGGAGTAGGAGTTTATATTGAGCAAGTTCAATTCTAGGAGAAATTTAGCTATGTTCTCTGTACTTTTGTTGGGAATAAAAATTAACCATTATAAAGATGAGGCCCTCAGAGATGCAGAGTTAAATGATTCCCGAGTTTCTTTTCTTGTCCCCCAAGATTTTCTTTCTTGTGGAGTGTGGAGTTGGCAAATGAAGCCATTGAGCTAAGAAAATCTTTGAATTGTTTGCCAGTGATCATGTATATCTTTTTTATATACTCTTGAGTATTTTCTTTTCCAAGTTTGTTAATTATACCCAGATTTGGCGACAAAACATTGCAATATCTCTTTCTAGGCAATTCTTTCAATGAACTGGGTAAATTATGTGAAAGCCACTTTCATGTCTTTATAGTGTAATATCTATCTATGAAGCCAAATCTGGGTTTCCCAAAGGTAATATCTATCTATAGATATAAATGTTTGTTGCTTTTATATTTAATTGGTCCTAGTTTTTTATTTTGCTTTTCTTTTCTGTCCAGGTATTGGTTCTAGCTTTTGAAATGGTTTGTTAGTTTAGAGTTATGCTTCTTTTTTGTTTTCTTTAAATGAATTTGCTATCTTGTAATTTATTGGTGAATTCTCTTATCCTTCCATTTTTACCTATTTCATGATCATCTAAATCATAGGCCAATGCGGCTCTAAGGGCATAAGCATGTCATTGCTAGCATAAATGTTGCTTCTTCTCACTGGAGGTTACCATGCCCAGGTATTCATTGCTCCTGGTTTTAAAACTAATGGTCTAATTTAAATCTCATTTTCAAGTTTCATTTTATAACTATCATATTAACTTGTGATCACTGCATGGCCTGGTTGTTAGGAGTTTGGATGTCAAGAAGAAAAGATTTTTTGTGGGAGTTTTGATGGGCATGGCTATAGGGACACCTTGTAGCCAAAAGGGTCAGGAAATCAGTGCCTAATTCTTTGCTGTGCAATTGGCAAGAATATATAGCTTCAACCTCGCTGGACCTAGATCTTAAAACTAATGTTTTATTTTTATAAGTTAAAACACGTGGATAGAAATCTTCTTTAGTTCAATATATGGAAGAAATCTTGTAAGTGGATTGCGAGACATATATAGCAATCAAATCTTGTAAGTTCCCCTCTTATTATTGTAGCTTAAGAAGTTAAAGTTTCACTAACCATTAACTTTTCTTTTCTCATTTTTTCATGGCAGAAATGTAATATATCTCAATTCTTAGAACTACAAGCACATCCCAGAACTTTCATGAAGAATACAATAAAAGTCCAATTGTCAAAAAAGATATCTCCAGTAAGCGAGGGAGAACTCCATCATTGAGAGAAAAGTCCCTAAAAGAAAGGAAAATTAGTTTTGCTAACATTGTGTTGGGGATTTAGCTGATTGTTTAAGTTTACAAGCGTTGTAGTTGACTGGTCACTCGTAAATGTGGTGATGTTACTTAATGTGCTACGCTGTACCGAACGTATGATGTTACAATAAGTAACTAAAGTTTATCACAAATTCTTTGCTTTTGTGTTTTTATTTATATAGCATTGCATCTCTGAAATAAAAATGGTAGTGTACTTTCCAGCAGCAGCAAAGTAAAAAATTGTTAATGGTAAAAATAGACATCACTCAAGAATATGACTTCAGAAGCAAATTCAAAAACTACCAATAGTAAAAATTGCAGTCCAATTCTTCATTAAAAACTTGAAATCCAAAACTATAACAAGTCTAAAAATACATCATCCATCGAAATCCAAAACTATGCAATGCATGAACTGATCTGAGAATACGTCATAAAATATTCAAATCATCAATTGAGCAAGATCAAATACATCAACTCGAGCAAACTCGAAATCCAAAAAAGAAAAAAACTATAAACAACAAGGCTCCAAATAATCAACTGAGCAAGCCTGTGTTTCTATCAAAAAACAAAAAATTGAGCAAGCTTGCATCTTCTAATGTTTGTGCACTGAGAATTAGAGCCAGTTTTTTGCCATGAGAAAATGGCATCCACCTCTGCTTGGTTTACCACTCCTTGTCCTCCTTCAACCTGAGAACAAAAGTAGCAGTTCTTTTCTATTAGCATTTCTGCAAAACTCATAAATCATACATTGCATAATTGCCAAAATCATTTTTTTTTACAACCGATGCCAAAAAAAAAAAAATCTAGTGGGTTTATAGCTTTAATGCCCAAACACTCCTAGAGACGCAAAAGCCTTGACAAAAATTTATATTTACGTTCATTAGGGATTGAGCAACAATGATATCGCTAAGTAGTAACGTCTACTAGAATCTCATTACAAAAAGGAAAAATAACCTGAATGTTAAAGTCATACGCAAATATTTTTGTTGAAGTCAACCATCACTAAACCACTTAAAGTCACCTGCCTGCACAATGGGAAGACTGCTTAACCTTTCAATTTGAATAACACAGTAAATTTTGATGCAGAAGATTATATCATAATATGATTAACAAATTTGGAAAAGAAAAAACTCAAGAGTACATAAAAAAGATATACATGATCACTGGCAAACAATTCAAAGATTTTCTTAGCTACTCAATGGCTTCATTTGCCAACTCCACACTCCACAAGAAAGAAAGTTCTGGGTTGCAAATAAGGGGAAAGAAAAGAAACTTAGAAATCATTCAACTCTGAATCTCTGAGGGTCTCATCCTTATCATGGTTAATTTTTATTCCCAACAAAAGTACGAGGAACATAGCTAAATTTCTCCTAGAATTGAACTTGCTCAATATAAACTCCCACTCAAATCTCAAGCCAGAATTCATATAATAGTATTTGTTGCTATTAAGTACGTTAATTAGACTACTTCAAAATTTTTAAACCTCGATACCCAATCTTTAAGTCAATTTCTCAAGTTCAATGCTTACTTCTTTTTCCCAACAATAGTGAGGAAGGAATATAGTTAAATTATCCTAAAATTGAACTTGCTCAATTTAAACTCCTACTCAAATCTCAAGCTAGAATTCATAAACAATAATTGTTGCTATTAACTACATAAATTAGACTACTTCAAAATTTTCTAATCATACCCAATCTTTACGTCAGTTTCTTTTCCCCAACACAACAACAGTTACAAGGAACATGGCTAAATTTCTCCTCTAGCATAGTTTCATTTACTATAAATCAGACCCATATAAATTTTTAGAGCAAGGTATTGAGGAAAACTCTTGATATATCAGAAGAATTTGAATTGCACAATTTTGTATTGAAGAATCTTTGACAGAAATGTTACCGTACCTTGGGCGTAGACCTGGACTAGGAGACGGGTTCTCTTCTGCAAATTTGGACGCATACCCCTTGAACTCGAATAATCTTCGGTGTTTGCCCTAGAATTAAAGAGAAACAAAGAAATGGAGTAAAGAGGGAGGGAGGAGAATGAGATCTAATCCCATACACATGGCTTTACCCTAGAATTACAGAGAAACGAGAGAGATGAGTAAAGACTTAAGAGAGATGACCACGGTGATTTGCGCAAGCTGAAATGAGTGCACAACCATCTCAAGTAGCGGAGAAGATGAAAAGCGAGCAACTGAGGAGATGCAAAATGGAGAAGAGGAGGTGTCGAGCTTCACAGAGGAGATGGGGTTGCTTGGCTTCCAAGTTCACAGAGAAGAGGGATGTCGGGCTGCACGTTCGAGTTTGGAAGAGAAGGAGAAGAAGGGGGGATTTCGACGTTTGGGTTGAAGATTGGCTTGCATCGCTGCTGTTTCTCTCTCTTCGATAGGTTGGGGACGATCTGAAGTTTGAAATGGGAATTACATCCCGCGTTTTGCTTCTTTCAAATTTCATTTGATTTTTTATTTTAAAATTATTCACTGACATAGCGGACGCATGTCAGCCGACTCCAGGGATTGACTCTCCCGCACTTGACTCCAGGGATCGATTGAGATAAAGAAGGTTAGGGAGGTAAATAATTCGATCTAATCTAAAAAATTTATGAATCAATTTTATTTGATAATTTTCTTATTTTGGATCGGATTGAACAGAAGTTCGGTCCATACCGATTCGGTCTAATTTGGTCTAGAGGTGATCCAGTCCGGTCCAGGGATGCCGCATATGATTTAATGGATTAAATTTAATCTAAAATTCTACAATGATCAAATATTTTTTTGGCCTAAATTTAATTAATATAAATTATAATATGTTAATATTATAAAAGTATATATTATATATTAATATGTTTGTATATATTATATATAAAATATGTTAGTAAATTATAACTAATAACACTATTACATTAGTATATTATATATTTATATGTTAGTAAATAGTAATAAATTATTAATATATTATAATTTATATTATATATTAATGCATTTATTAATTATAAGTTATTATTAATACTCTATATAGATATATTCTAATTTATATTTTTATACTACAACTAGTCAACCAATAAATCATAATATGTTAATATTATAAGAGTATATATTATATATTAATATATATTATATGTTTAACATATAATATATATTAATATATTAATTTATATTAATATTAATATTATAATTTATATACTATTTTTATATATACATATATAAATATATATGTGTGGGGTTTGGTCCGGTCCGGTTCGGTCCAGGGGGAGAAATTCTTTAGATCGGGACCGAACCGGACCGAATAGAATTCGGTTTGATCCAGTCTCGGTCTGGTTCGATCCACCAGTCCGGTTCGATCTTTTTACAGCCCTAGAGAAGGTAACTGTTGCTTCCTGCTACAAAATGTGGACATACTCAAAATTTTCATTTTTGTTTCCCCTTTTTTTCTCATGCTATGAGGATAATATTGATGCATTTACCTTAAACTTGGTCAATAATTATGAAGTTAAGCACAAGATCAATTCTTCCAATTATTGGTCCTTGCAGGTTGTATTAGTGCTTCCATGAAGTTGGACAAGTTCTTAATTTGCACCATATTTTTGGGTGGTGCTCTCAACCTAGTAAGTCATTTTGAATAGTCTTCGCAAAGTTTGTGTCTCTTATTGTTAACTACTGAAAATATCATGCATCTTAAACTCAATGATTAGGTTTGTAATTTTTTACCTTTATAGAATGCGCATACCTTATCATTCAAGGCATGAAGACACTGCATCATACACCACACTAGTGCTCTGAATGGATTGTATGTGGATCTTATAAAAATTAAATTCTCTGGTATAGATTGTAAGGTTGTGGTTTTGTAGAGTCATGAAGTGTAACTTATAAAGTTTTGTGGTTGTGTGGTGTATGTGCATAAATTATATAAGTAGATTCCTCTCTTGAATTCTCGTTAGGAGTTTTTCTTGTGAACATATTAGTATAATTTTACATTTTTTTTTTAATTATTATAAATGTGAATTTGGATCTTCAAGATTTAGATATATTTATTTAACCTATATTAGACTGTTTGTTATAATTAATTTTTGCACAATCTCTCTCTCTCTTTTTTTTTACAATATTTTTTTCCAGAAATCTATTAGCATTTACCATGAATGTACCTCGTGGCAAATAATTTTTTTTTTCCGATGTGAATATTTCCCACAATAAGATTTCTTCATAAACAAGTCCAACGAAACTATTTGTGAGAAATACTATTGGTCATGAAATTATTTTATCGAAAATATTTTTTTTCAACGATTTACTACCAAAAGACATCGT
The DNA here is from genome assembly GCA_036898215.1 of Platycarya strobilacea. Taxonomy (NCBI): domain Eukaryota; kingdom Viridiplantae; phylum Streptophyta; class Magnoliopsida; order Fagales; family Juglandaceae; genus Platycarya; species Platycarya strobilacea. The sequence continues at coordinate 56,793,462 of CM072545.1, read as the reverse complement.
ATTTTCTACAATAAAATATGTTTTCACCTCGACTAATTTTACGGGAAAATGTGCATTTTTCACAAGTTACGATTTTCGTGAGAAAAATACTATTAACTTATATTAGACTATATGTTATAATTATTTTTTGCACAATCTTTTTTTTTTGCAATATTTTTTTTTCTGAAATCTATTACCATTTACCATAAATATATCTCGTGGCAAATACCTTTTTTTTTCCAATGTGATTATTTCTCACGATAAGATTTATTCGTAAATAAGTATTTCTAATGAAACTATTTGTGGGAAATATTATTCGTCACAAAAATATTTTATTGAGAATATTTTTTTTCAACGATTTATTACCAAAAGACATCATATTTTCTACAGTAGAATATGTTTTCATCTCGATTTATAATCTTATGGGAAATGTAGGCATTTTTCACAAGTTAAGATTTTCGTGAGAAAAAAGCTTGAGGCACTAATTTTATTCCACAAGTCTCGTGACCCAAATTGATGAGAAAGTCTTTGTGTGAAGGTACTTTTTTTAGAGGTGAAAAGAGCTGTTTTATGCAGCAGCTATTATGCTGCTGCACACTTACCCACTTACAATTACAGTGTTTTGTTTTGTTTTTTTTTCTCCTTCAGTGTGCAGTAGACGGAGAGTGTGCAGCACCAATCCGTCTGCTGCACATCATTTTACATCTTTTAAAGACTTGTTTTGGTTAATTCCTCTTTTAAATATTTTTGTCAATTTGTATATATATTGTTAGTATTGTATTTTTTACAATTCGCAATTGGTGTGGTTGAGCAAACTATTGAATGAAGAGGGCATCTTCGTAGGTTTTACTTTGGATCTGTCGAACTTATTTTATTTAGCAAAGGTCCTTTGAAATAGACTTAATGCGTTGATTTGAGGACAAAAACTGATCATACATATGTCTTTTTGTGGATTGGTTTGCTTAGCACTCCTTTCTACTTGTCGAGCAATAATGGTTATGCCTAGGTTTTAATTCCCCCAGAAGCATCGTTGTGATTGATGTAACCTATTTTACATAAATAATTATGTGTTTGGATATTTGAATTAGCTGAAAAAGGATGAGTTGGGGTGAGAAAAGAAACTCTATTATAAGAATAATTTTGCATAAATTTTGTAAATACTTGGGCTCTAAGCTGTTGGTTGCATATTTCAGCCTCATGATTCTTAGATGGTTAACAATGTAAGATAAAGACATAGTTACAAAGGGAGGGGTCTTGTTGTCTTCCAATCTTTTCATTTTTTGGAAAAGGATTGAAAGGATTGGATGCAAACTAAATGACTTTGTGTCTTGTTCAGATATGAAGCATTGGCACCACTTTACTACCGAGGTGCTACAGTTGCAGTTATTGTGTATGATATAAGTAGCCCAGAGTCATTCACCAAAGCACAATATTAGGTGTGAGGGGAAAGAAAAGTGGGATCCAAACCTGTTGTTTATTACACTAAAGGACAAGAGTGAGAAGATGTGTTGAAACTAAGAAACTTGTTGTCTATTTATTTTATCTGTTATCAACATACGTGTCAGCTGCACCAGAGTCTCTCTAGGGGCCCCAAACGACACCAAACAAAACCCAAATCACACAAATGGGCCAGGAATGACTTTTTCTCCTACCCTGACATGTTGACCAATTTTCTCGGCATCAACAGTAGCGCCGTCTGTGGGATTGAGTTTAGGGTCCTCGCCCTTTCGTAAACTCTCGCACACTAATTTGCCCGCCAGGATGCTAACAAATTGCGAGGTTGAGTCCAGGGCCCTTGCCAATTTGTAAATCCTCGCACGTCGATTCACCCACCAACAAATCGCCATCTCCGAGCACCATCGGATCGCCATCGTGAGTGTTTGAAATACTGGCATATAACAACACTTTATTGACAAATCATTTGTCACAGGTTTTCGTTACTGCAAGTTTGGGAAACAAATCGCCACCTCCTCAGAGTTTGAGGCACCCAAGGAATGAAAAAAAGATGGTGATGAAAGAAAACAAAGGTGCCAAACAACCATTCACGGTTGAGTCCATCTCTCGCTCCCTTTAAACTCCGCGCTCCTACATTTGTGGTCAAGCCCTCTCCCACTACCTTTGAATTCCACACTCCCACATTTGCGGTTGAGCCTATCCCCTTATCTTTAAGCTCTGCGCTCCCACGTTCACAATCGAGCTCACCCTCAATTATCTTTGAGCTCCGTGCTTCCACGTTTGCAGTCGAGCCCGTCTTCCACTACCTTTGAGCTCTACGCTCCCACGTTCGTAATCGAACCCATCTCCCACTATCTTTGAACTACGCTCTCCCATGTTCCCGGCCGAGCCTATCTCTTGCTCTAATTGAGTCCCGTGCTCATGCCATAAAAATTTTAGGATTACCGACGCATTAAGCCATTCTCTTGATAATTATTTGTAGCATGTTTTTGTATCTTTCTTACCTCAGGCTCAGAAGTTGAATTATCGCCTTCTCAGAGTTCGGATGGTAGGTGTTTTAAAATTCCCACCAAAGTATCTTTGCTTAGAATTAACGGGATACTGTGAAGGGAATAAGTGGAGCCCAGGCCTGTTGTTTATTACACTAAAGGACAAGAGTGAGGGGATGTGATGGGACTAAGGAATATGGGGTGGTCAAGAAATGAAGGCTGGCAGATGTAGAGGCATAGGGGTGCAGGTGAAAAGTGATCAAGGGTGTTAGAGCATAAGGCACGCAGACAAGCAAAAGTAGAAAGAAAAGGAAGAAAGAAATGGATTGGTATGCATACGCAACCAGCTAGGAGACTATAAAAATGCAGCAATCAGATGAAAAATGGATTTGGGAGTTCCAACCAGTGGATCTTATTCATAGAATTATGTATATTTCTCTTTGTACAGTAAGCCATGAGAGATTGTAAAATATTCGTTATAGTGGATTCCTCTCTCCAAACGCCCGTGGACATAAGTTTTACACCGAATCACGTAAATATTGTGTTTGTGTCTATTCATTTTATCTGCTATCAACATACGTGTCAGTCGCACCAAAATTTCTTCGGGGGCCCCGAACGAAACCAAACAAAGCTCAAATCGCACCAATGGGCCGAGAATGACTTTTTCTCCTACCCTAACATATTAATCAATTTTCTCGACATCAATATTGGATCAAGGTAGACTTTTCAAGAATTACTCCTATATTTTCTGAGATACACATATTTATTATTTATATGTGTAGAAAATGGCAAATCTCACAAAATTGGAATTTGTTGCTCTTGATATATCTGGGAAAAATTATTTATCCTGGATACTTGATGCTGAAATACATCTTGATGCAATGAACCTGGGAGAAACTATTAAAGAAGGAAATCAAGCATCCCTGCAGGAACGTGCTAAAGCAATGATTTTCCTTCGCCACCATCTTCATGAAGAATTGAAAACTAAATATCTCACTGTAAAAGATCCCTATATTTTGTGGAACAATTTAAGGGAGAAGTATGAACACCAGAAGACTCTCATCCTCCCAAGAGCTCGTTCTCAATGGATGCACCTGAGGTTGCAAGATTTTAAAAGTGTTAGTGAGTATAATTCCGCACTTTTTAAAATAAGCTCAGTATTAAAATTATGTAGTGAGAAAATCACCGATGAAGATATGCTAGAGAAGACTTTTACTACATTTCATGCCTCGAATGTGCTCCTACAGCAGCAGTATCGAGAGAGAAAGTTCAAGAAATATTTTGAACTTATATCATGTCTTCTAGTAGCTGAGCAGAATAATGAGCTCTTATTAGAAATCCACCAGTCACGCACTACTGGCTCAATATCATTCCCTGAAATGAATGGTAATAGGTTTGCATCATTTCCAGAAGTGAATGGTGCATCCTTTAGAAGAAATCGGAGGCGTGGACGTGGTAGGAGAAATTATAGAAATGTTGGTCCCAGGAGTGACAACATTAAAAGGGATTATAATATATCATATCACCAGAAGTGGTACAATTCAGAGAGGGGTAAAAATCCTCAGAATAATTCTTCAAAAAAAAGTGAAGAGGTGTGCCATAGATGTGGAATGACTGGACATTGGTCACGTACCTGTCGTACGGCCAGGCACTTAGCTGATTTATATCAAGCTTCTATTAAAGGAAAGAATAAAGTGCATGAAACAAATTTAGTAAAACCATCAGATGATTTATTAGATTCAGTAGATGTAGACGTTACTCATCTTGATGTATCTGATTTCTTTAATCATTCTGATGGTAGTATTGAACACTTAATTGGAGATGGAAGTGTTCCACTCAATTAATGTATTTTCTTTCTATCAATAATAAAAGTTTTGTATATTTTGTAGAATCATGGATCATATTGATGAGCTTTTTATCTCTGAGTTGAATGATAAAGATATATGTCTGGCTGACAGTGCTACAACTCACACAATTCTCAAAGAAAAGAAATATTTTCAAAATCTAACACTAAGTAAAGCCTATGTCCATACCATATCAGGTTCATCGGATTTAATTGAGGGCTCCGGAAGAGCTTATATTGTGTTGCCTACTGGCACCAAATTTTGTATTGATGATGCTCTATTCTCTTCACAATCCAGAAGAAATTTATTGAGTTTCAAAAATATACGTCGTAATGATTACCATATTGAAACGACCAATGAAGGCAGTAAAGAGCATCTTCTTATTACTAAAACAGTATCGGGCCAGAAGCTCGTATTAGAAAAACTGCATGCTCTATGTTCTGGATTGTATTATACAAAAATGAGAACAATTGAATCATATGTGGTAATACACCAGAAGTGCATTGACCCTAAAGTATTTATGACTTGGCATGATCGCCTTGGGCATCCGGGTTCTATAATGATGAGACGAATTATTGAAAATTCGCATGGGCATCCCTTAAAGAATCAAAAGATATTTCTACCCAATGAATCTCCGTGCTCTGCATGTTCTCAAGCTAAGTTAATTATTAGACCATCTCCCTCAAAAGTCATTGTTGAATCTCCATCCTTTTTACAAAGGATTCACGGAGATATATGTGGGCCTATTCATCCATCAAGTGGACCATTTAGATATTTTATGGTTCTAATTGATGCATCTAGTCGATGGTCACATGTTTGTCTTCTTTCCACTAGAAATGTTGCATTTGCTAGACTTCTTGCTCAGATAATTAAACTTCGAGCACAATTTCCTGAGTATCCGATTAAGACCATTCGATTGGATAATGCAGGTGAATTTTCATCTCAAGTTTTTGATGATTATTGCATGTCAATAGGAATAGATGTTGAACATCCTGTTGCCCATACACACACACAAAACGGTTTAGCTGAGTCTTTGATCAAAAGGCTTCAACTAATCGCTAGACCTTTACTTATGAAATCAAGACTACCTATTTCTGTTTGGGGACATACTATACTTCATGCAGCATCTCTAATTCGCATTAGACCATCTGCATATCATAAATATTCTCCATTACAGCTTGCATTTGGTCAACAACCAAATATTTCTCATCTTCGTACTTTTGGATGTGCTGTATATGTTCCAATTGCACCTCCACAACGTACAAAAATGGGCCCTCAACGTAGACTTGGGATATATGTTGGTTTTGATTCTCCATCCATTATTAGATACCTTGAACCCCTTACAGGGGATATGTTTAAAGCACGTTTTGAGGATTGTCATTTTGACGAATCAAATTTTTCGTTAATGGGTAAAGAAAAGTCGGTGCCTGAAACACGACAAGATATTACTTGGGATAATAAGACCCTGTCTCATTTTGATCCTCCTACAAATGAATGTAGACGGGAAGTTCAAAGGATTATTCATTTGCAAAATGTTACAAATCAGTTACCGGATGTATTTACTGACACTAAAGGTGTAGTAAAATCTTATATTCCTGCTGTTAATACTCCAGCAAGGATTGAAGTCCCTGAAGGATAAATTGTCAAAACAGCAATAGGTGAATCTAAAATACGCCTGAAGCGTGGAAGACCTATTGGTGCAAAAGACAAAATTCCCAGAAGGAAAAGAATACAAAATGAATTTGGTGTTCCTGAAGAACACATACCCATAATACAGGCCACAAATATAATTGGTGCTCCTAAAGAGCTTAAATCTTCTATTCCAAAACCTCCTGAAGAGGAAAATCTTGAAGAGTATAAATCTCCTAAAAAGGGACCTCCTGAAGAGGTGTGTCATGAAATGTTTTCCCCTGAAAAGGAACAGGTACCTGAAAATAATGAGATCTCAATACATTTCATGAAAACTGGAGAAATTCTGGATAGAAATAAAACTGTTGTCGACAACATATTTTCATATAAAATGGCCCTTGACATTACCAGAAGTAATGAAGAAAGTGAGCCAAAAAGCGTCGAAGAATGTCGACGTAGAAATGATTGGCCAAAATGGAAAACAGCTATTGAAGCTAAATTAAATTCGCTAGCAAAACGAGAAGTATTTGGACCTGTTGTCCAAACACCAAAGGGTGTAATGCCTGTTGGATATAAGTGGGTATTTGTACGAAAACGTAATGAGAAAAATGAAATTGTGCGATACAAAGCACGGCTTGTCGCACAAGGTTTCCTGCAGAAACCCGGGATTGATTATGAAGAAACATACTCTCCCGTTATGGATGCAATCACATTTAGATTTTTGATTAGTCTGGTTGTTACAAAAGGATTAGAAATGCGATTGATGGATGTGGTCACTGCATATTTATATGGATCCTTAGACCATGACATATATATGAAAATCCCTGAAGGATATAAGATGCCTGAAGCATCTACAAGTACATCTAGAAATATGTACTCAATCAGACTACAAAGATCTTTATATGGGTTGAAGTAATCCGGACGCATGTGGTATAATCGCTTAAGCGAATATCTATTGAAAGAAGGATTTGAGAATAATCTTATATGCCCATGTGTTTTTATTAAGAAATCAAAATCCGGATTTGTCATTATTGCGGTTTATGTTGATGATTTAAATATTGTGGGAACTCCTAAACAGATCTCAAAAACCGCTATATATTTAAAGAATGAATTTGAAATGAAAGATCTTGACAAAACAAAACTTTGTCTCGGCCTGCAGCTTGAGCACTTACCAAATGGAATTTTTATTCATCAGTCCATGTATACTGAGAAAGTCCTAAAGCATTTTTATATGGACAAATCTCATCCCCTGAGTACTCCAATGATTGTTCGAACACTTGATGTGAAGAAAGATCCATTCCGTCCTTGTGATGACGATGAAGAAATTCTTGGTCCTGAAGTACCATATCTCAGTGCAATTGGAGCTTTGATGTATCTTGCAAATTGCATTCGACCAGATATTACATTCTCAGTTAATCTGCTTGCAAGATATAGTTCTGCACCAACTCGAAGGCATTGGAATGGCATTAAACATGTCCTTCGTTACCTTCATGGTACGGTTGATATGGGATTATTTTATCAAAGTGGTTCAAGTCCAGAATTGATTGGGTATGCAGATGCAGGTTATCTTTCAGACCCACATAGAGGTAGATCTCAAACTGGATATTTATTTACTTATGGAGATACTGTCATATCATGGAGATCTGTTAAGCAGCACTATCTACTACTTCTTCAAATCACTCAGAAATCATTGCTATTCATGAAGTAAGTCAATAGTGTATTTGGTTGAGATCAGTTATTCAACATATCCAGGAAAAGTGTGGACTTCCCATGATCAATAATAGCCCAACAATCTTATATGAAGATAATACTGCTTGTATCACTCAAATCAGAGGAGGATATATCAAAGGTGACAGAACCAAACATATTTCACCGAAATTCTTTTATACTCATGAACTTCAAGAAAAAGGTGAAATTGATGTCAAGCAGATACGATCTAGTGATAATCTGGCAGATTTATTCACAAATGCGTTACCAACTTTCACATTCAAGAAGATTGTGCATAACATTGGAATGCGAAGACTCAAAGATCTTTTGTCATGCACTTTTCAGGGGGAGTAAATGTGTTGATTGTACTCTTTTTCCTTCGCTGAGGTTTTGTCCCACTGGGTTTTCCTCTGCAAGGTTTTAATGAGGCAATCTTAAAGCACTTGTGGATACATAAGAAGACTGTACTCTTTTTCCTTCGCCATTGGTTTTTCTTCCCACTGGGTTTTTACTTGGCAAGGTTTTAACGAGGCAGATTCTTTATGGGTGGTCATTCAAGGGGGAGTGTTATAAACGAACGTCGACAGCCGCCCCCCTGTCCCACCACTAAATTATGTGAATGACCCCACCACTATTATTTTAAATCTGCATAGTGACTTGCATAGTAATTTCAACGCCTATAAATATGGATTTCAGTTGTAATGAAATTCATAAGAAAAAAATAGAAAGAGAAAGAAAACTTCAGTTCTAAAGAGTTTCAGAGAGAATTTCTTATTTCTCTTTTGCAATAGTAGTTCCTTTCTTTAAATTTCATAACAAAAGTTACTATATAATTATATAATTGTGAAGTTCTAACAAATAACTATGGTTAACATCATGTCCAGGTTGTAGCAACGATTTTAAGCACGGGAAAAACTTATTCATCAAACTCAAGCTTTTTGGGAAAAACTTATTCATCAAACTCAAGCTTTTTGTGTATATTAAGCAGAATAAAGGTGCTTTCCCTAGCCTAAATTAAATAAAATGGAGTAGGCATGGACCCCTCGAGCTGGAGGTTGATAGCCAGCCTCTGAAGACTCTACCAAACTTGGACTCTGGTATGGGATCTTCCTCCTCATTTTCGTTGTAACCATTGCACTTGGAAGTGTCTGGATTCTCATCATTATTAATTTCACCTGAACCAGTCTCCTTTTCCTCTTCTTTAGCATTTGATTTTGATGTCGACCTTGCATTTGAAAATTAGAAAAATGATCATTAATTACTAACATCTGTATACAGTAGTGTGTTAACAGCAAATAGCAGTAACAATATTATCCTGCAATGTTGGTTATGATTATAAAGGTAAAAATAATCCCAGCACAGGAATGTATATTCTAGGGCAAGTAATAAACTATATACATCAGCTCACTTGGGTTTTCATCAGATCCTATGTGGGGGAAATGCGAGATAAGCTCACTTAGGTGACAAGCTTGGTGTAAATTCTGTTCCCTGGCCCCATCTGTTTTATTGCAATTTGCAATTATTTTTTTTCAAAATTTGTTTTTATTAAAAAAGTTCATCTTCATGGGTATGTGGAGGTAGGTGGTATTGATGAATCAGAGCACCAGTGGGAAGGAGTGGTAATGGAGAGAGATGAGAGTAAGTACTATGAAGAAGAGGCAGATGGGAGAAAGGGAACACTGAGAGCTTTGGCTGTTTCTGCTGCCATAAGACACAGAAAAGGCTGCCCTACCATCCATTCATCCATTCGTCACCCCCAAATTCCAAACCAAGAAAGAGCAGAGTTGAGTTAATTTTTCTTTCCTTTCTTTCTCAGTCTTCAGCAACTTCAAAGAAACCCATACTCCCCACAATGTCAGATTCCATGTATCTCTAAACCAATAAGTCCCTGTAAATGAAAGCTATATGTCGACCCCCCCAAAATAATTCATAAAAAAAGAAGGAAAAAAACCCTTTATTTTCAGCAAGGGAACCCCCAATACCAAATAGATGAGAAAATTAACTTTGGGTTAAAAATAAATGAATAAATAAATTCATGATATTGGTGGAAATAAATTGAATGACATTTTCGAACTTAGCATCTCATTTTGGGGAAGGTGGGGGGGCTGCCCAAATTGTAGATCCTAACAGAGTAGCAAAAGAAATTGACAATTATCAAAAGTGAAAAAGTCAAAAGAAACGTAATCCAACAACATAAATTTTTATATTTTACTGACACGATATTCCAGATTCACTATAAATATACAATCTTGCAATCAGATGACAAAGTACCTCTAACAATTACTTCTTTAGGAAATTATGTCAAATAAAATAACTGGCAGCAGCATTTGAAAACTACCAGATTGGGGGAAAAAAAAAATTATGATGCAGCCAACTCTAATGACCATACATAATGGTGAATCAAGTACAAATAATCTAAAATGCCCCTAACAAAAGAAACAGCCACATAAGAAGCCATGAAAATGAAAGTCATGAAACGAGATAACATTTCAGTTAGTACAAGTGAATGCATCAATCTTTCAAGTTTCAATTACATCAAGATGTAACCAACAAGCATGAAAAGAACTCCTTACCACAATCAAGTGAAATAACAGGCTTCAATTTTATCTCTTCTTCCTGAAAAATAATTAAATAGAAAAATTAGAAACTAAGTGCTTCGTAAAACTTAGCAACTGAACCAAATATGTCGAATCAGAGCTTAAAGATGAGAAATGGGAACCATTCTCTACCCATAGAGAATGGTTATTATCGCTACTATGGAAAAGACATTTATCTGAACAGAAAAACCTGTCAATGTATACAGAAAACAACAAAGGGGAAACAAAAAAACCTCATTATAGAAATCATATGATGTCCTTTAAGATACTCCAGTTGCTATATCCAATGGATGAAGAAGCATAACGGGTGTGTATACCGAATAAACCGGCTTTCCTCAGTCCAGGTCATGACATCCAGTAAATAGGAGAGGTGTACAGGAAGAGGGGTGGCTAAAAAAACAGAGAGAGAGAGACACACAGAGAAAGATGGGGAAATACAGAAGCCAAAAAAAATTATACAGACCGCATGCTAAAAAGAAGAGAGATTGTTTAGTAATAGCTTGGCTTTGCCTTTAAAATGGCAGCAGAGATTGACTTGCTGATAATCCATTGAAAATGTTGGACTTATCAGATTCTCTAGGATGCTACTATTCATCAGTTTGTGTATATGACTCTGTACAAGACATACCCTTGCGATTTATTTTTCTGTGTTCCTAACTCCAGTTGAGGCTGTAAAAACTATCACGCAGCCCGCTTATTTATTTCTCCTGAATTAAGATTAGAATCCATACTACTGTAAACAAAATGAAGAGCGGCTTGAAGTCATTCGACAACCATCTTACACGCGCAACCAAAGGGAAAAATGGTTTGAAAGGCACAAATATTACCCGTTGACAATATCTGTAGATAAGTTGGCTCCGTGTTCCAGTTTGAGGAAGTTTTTTCTGACCAAATGGAGTTTGGTTACAGCATCCCTGATGTTCATCCGAACTTCTGGATGTTCGGAAGAACAAGCAACTCCTATGCCAAATATCAGAACCAAGCATTCCTTGATTTTGTTTCTTCTTGTACTATTGATTCGACAATGATCGTCCAATGTCTGCTCTCTTGTTTCCTGGAAAAGGATTGGATCCGCAACCTCCACAACTTGTTGGGGTAAAGCAGCCTTGACAAAACCATTAAGACTCAAATTGCCTTGGAACATATTATCCGTCGGTCTCTTCTTAGTGAACATCTCTAATAAGAGGATGCCATAACTGTACATATCACCGGAGGTAGACACCCAGTTTCCTGTACCATACTCTGCAATTGAACATACATTCGGACGTGATCATGATTTTTCTGAAAGAAATGATAATAAAGGAATATAATCAAAATGAATGATAGGAATGTATATATTTTTTCTTCACCTGGAGCAGTGTAACCAATTGTTCCTCTAACGCCGATAGAGCTAGACTGATTGGTTGAAGTGTTCTGATAAGTGGTTTCGGGAGAGAACCTTGCTAACCCAAAATCACCCACGTGTCCGATCATTTCATTGTCCAGAAGAACATTACTTGGCTTAAGGTCACAATGAACAATCGGTGTTTCACAATTATAATGGAGATATTCTAGTGCGCTTGCGACGTCAATGGCAATATCCAACCTCTGTAAAAGATTCAGAATCCTTTGTTCCTGAGATGCCCCGTCTTCTTTTAAAGTAGGATGCAACCAATTCTCAAGACTCCCATTGACCATGAACTCATAAATTAGAGCCTTAAAATCATTGCCATTATAATCTACACTTGAACAGATTGTAAGCACCTTTACAAGATTTCGATGTCTGATGTTTCTCAAGGCCTCACACTCGGCAAGAAAGCTCTTGGAAGCTCCATGGCGCATAAGGTTGAGCACCTTGACAGCAATTATATTTCTACTCTCATCGTCGAGAATTCCTTTATACACGGATCCAAAACTACCCACACCAAGCAAATTTGCAGAAGAAAAACCATTAGTTGCTTTCAGAACCCTTTGGTAAGACATATTCAAAAGCAAATTTTCTGAAGCACTTGATGTCGATGGTTCTTTTCTTTTCTTAATTCTTAACCCACAAACAAATACTAAAGACAACACAGAAATTACACCTGAAACCCCACAAACTATGATGATGATTAATTTCAAGGTTGAGGTTTTCTTTGTCCTCTTGGATTTCTGGAAGTTGCATTTAGGCAAGTGCATCTCGGGAATTCCCCCACATAATCGGGTATTTCCTGCAACTAGAGCTGCACTTGAGTTCTTGAAAACACCATATATAGGCAAGAGACCTTCAAAATTGTTGTAAGATAAATTCAAAAGCTGCAAAAATTTGAGACCCCCGAAAAATTCTGGAATTTTTCCTGAAAAATTGTTTAGAGAAAGATCCAACTCCCGAATTCCTCTTAAAGAACTGAAAGTTGATAAAACGGTCCCTTGGAAGAAGTTTCCTCGGATGGATAGAAACTCCAGCATAATACATCTACCAAGACTCTTTGGAATTTCTCCAAATAACCTGTTGTGTGAGATAGACAATCGACCTAAATTATTCAAATTTCCAACTTCCACGGGAAGGGTCCCTGTGAAATTATTTCGGGACAAATCAAGAAAAACTGACAAGGTTGCGAGACCAATGACTTGAGTTGGTATGGTACCGCTTAATTTGTTATCAGAAAGATTTAAAAATGACAAAAACTGACATTTGCCTAGACTTGAAGGGAGGCTTCCTTGAAGATTGTTGTTCTGCAATAGTAGACCAGATAACATAGTTAGATTTCCAAGAGAGTCTGGAATATTACCGGAGAGATTGTTTGCAGAAAGATTCAATTCCTCTAGCCTCTGAAGCCTTCCAATACTGGTAGGAATGCTACCAGACAATTGATTATTCCACATCTCGAGATAATCTAAGTTGACAAGATATGCAATCCCACGTGGAATCGTTCCAACTATATTATTGTTATCCATGAATAGTACTTTGAGAGTAGATGAGAAGTTACCAATGCATTCCGGTAAGATCCCACCAAAATTGTTGATATTTATAGTCAACTCCTCCAAGCTGGTGGCATTGGTCAACGAGCATAGAAAATTCAGGTCATCAGCTCCCCCACTTCCCAGGTGGTTCATGGTAGTGCTCAAAATTTGAAGCCTACGCAGATTTTCCAAAGAAGGAACACTTCCGGTAAGTTCGTTAAGTGAGAACTGAAGTGATTCCATGCTTGAGGCATTGGATATTGAAGGAGGAATAGTTCCAGTAAACTGGTTTGATGCAATGGAAAAATATTGGAGATTAGAAAGAGTTGTGCCCAAATCCATCGGAAGACTCCCTTGGATTTGATTAAGTCCAACTTCAAACTCTCTAATGGAAGAGAGGTTGAAGATTGAAGGAGGGATGGTACGAGAAAGCTGATTTCCACCAATAAAAAGGTTTTCAAGATTCATAAGTTGTCCCAGAACATCAGGGATACTCCCACCCAGATTATTGGAAGTTGCTGAAAGTACCTCAAGTGATGATAAGTTCCCAAGAAATGCAGGAAGTCTTCCTGTTAATTTGTTTGACCCGATAGAAAATATTTGGAGCTTTGACAAGGAGTTAAGCGCAACAGGAATTTCGCCAACCAGTTGGTTCTCAGCAAGATCAAGAACTTGGAGATTAGAACAACTGGCTATATTGGTAGGAATTCTACCACCAAATGAATTATTGTACAAAGCTAGGAACCGCAATCTATGCAAACGGCCTAGTTCTGGAGGGATTTCATGACTCAGACTATTGTCTGATAGATTTAGAGACCCTAGAAAGCTCAAATTTCCAATGAAAGGTGAAAGAGATCCCACGAGTTTCTGAGATGCGAGGTGCAATTGTGTGACTCTTTGGTGTCGACGACCACAAGTAACTCCGTACCATTGACAGAAGTGGACGGTTTCATTCCATGAACTGAAAACCATGACTGGTTTATCGATTATCTTAGCCTTGAATTCAAGCAAGGCCAATCTGTCCGTCTCATTGCCGCTAATGGCGTAGGCGAAAGAAACAAAAAAGCAGAGGGCATAAATGATTGGCCGAAGGATGCCAAAAACAGACCAAGAGGCTGAAGGGTGCAAGGTGGTATTCCCCATAGATATTGGGAAGAAGAAAAATCTGAAAGTTAATGCTTTCGATCTGTACGTGGTCTATACCAGAACGCAATGGTTTCCACTTATATATAGTGTATGCAACTCCTGAAGTTTAGGCCTCGTTTTAGTTTGTTTTACAACTCATGAAGTCGGGACGAAGCCAGGGGCTGATTAGTCTACAAAATATGGGTGCCCGGGCCCTACCCAAAAATTAAAGAAGAAAAATATTAGACTATTATAAAAGTTAAGATAGGGGCCAACGACTCCTTGTATAAAAAGTCATAAATGGGGGGCGCTCGGCCCCCCTCTCGCCTTAAATCACTTATAATATCTCCCTCGTTTGCATTATTGTAAATGATTATCTTCGCTCTTAAATCTTTTATATATATATATATATATATATTATAATGAACGAAAGTTATTAGAGGGCGGCTGCCGACTTCATGTCATTTTTTAAATTATGTGAATGATTTTATTACTATTATTTTAAATCTTATATAGTGACTTAAATAGTAATTTGTATAATAACTTATATAGTAATTTCAATACCTATAAATAAGAGATTCAGTTGTTATGAAATTTATAAGAAAAATATATAGAGAGAGAAAAAAGTTTTAATTTTTAAGAATTTCTATTGTATTTCTCTTGCAATAGTACTAGTTTCCTTTTTAATTTTATAATACGTTATCAGCATGAGTTTCTACCGATACTATAACTAGTTGTCTTCTACTTCAAATAAGTTTTTCAATATATTATTTACAGTCCTCGAGATAAATATTAAAGGTAATATTACTAAATATTACTTGATAAAATTCTATTTTTATTTTCATGATAATGTGAATATATTTCTTAAATATACGGATTTATTTTTGTGATTTATATATATATAATGTCAAATATTGAGATTTATTACTACTGATATTTCTGGAAAAAATTATTTATCCAGGATCCTTAATGAGATCTATTTGGATATGATGAAATTGGGAAATACAATCAAAGAAGAACATCATGTGTCCCTACAAGACCGTGTTATGTATCTGATGGTGAAAAATATTCTTATTATGTGAAATAATTTAAGAGAGAGATATGAGTATCAGAAGATGTAATCCTTCCAAAAGTTTATTATGACTTATTGCATCTGAAATTGCAAGATTTTAAAAGTGGTATTGAATATTCTACACTCTTTAAAATCAATTCGATATTAAAATTATGCAGTGAGAAGGTCACTGATGATGATATGTTAAAGAAATTATATACTATTTTTCATACCTCAAATGTACTCCTGTAGTAGCAATTTCGACAGCAAAAGTTCAACAAATATTCTGAACTTTTATTTCGTCTTCTAGTGATTGAGCTAAATAATGAGTTTTTATTAATAAATTACCAGTTACGTCTTATTAATGATATTAGATTTACACAATTCCCAGAAGTGAACGGTGCATCATTTCAAATGAACCAATGACGTAGATATGGTAGAAAAATTATAAAAGTGTGAGTTCCAAAAGAAACAATACTAAAGAGGATAATAATATACTGTATCACCAAAAGTGATTCAACTTAGAAAAGGATAAAGACCCTCGAGTAATTTTTCATAGAAAGATAACGATATTTGTCATAGATATGGTATGACTGAACATTGGTCACGTACCTATTGTACGGTCAAACACTTGATTCACTTATACTAAGTTTTTATATATAAACTTATTAATATTTCATCATATTTTGAAATAATGAAAGTCGGTGCCTGACGCACGACAAGAAATTACTTGGGATAATAAAATCTTGTCTAAATTTAATCATCTTACAAATGAATGTGAACTAAAAGTTCAGAGGATTACCTATTTACAAAGTGTTGCAAATCAATTACTGGATGTATTTATTGATACTAAATGTGTTGTAAATTCATATATTACTGCTGTTAATCAAAGTCCCTAAAGAACAAGTTGTTAAAACAGCAAAAGATGAGTCTAAGACACCCCTAAAGCGTTGAAGACTTATTGGGGCAAAATAGAAAAGCAAAAGGAAATTAAATCGATACTCCTGAAGAGACCGTACTCACAAAACAAGTAATAAGATCTATCCAAACTTTCTGTACTAAAAAAAACTCTTGAAGAGAAAACTCCTAAAAAGTATAACTTCTGAAGAGGAACCTCCTAAAGAGGTATTTCATGAAATGTTTTCCCCTAAAGAGGAACAATGAGATCTCAATACATTTCATGAATATTAAAAATAAAATTCTGAATAAAAATAAAACTGTTGTCGATAACATATTTTTATATAAGATGGCTATTGACATTACCAGAAGTAATGAAGAAAATGAGTCAAGAACCGTCGTAGAATGTTGACGTAGAAATGATTGGCCAAAATGAAAAGCAGTTATTAAAACTGAATTAGACTCTCTAGTAAAGTGAGATATATTTGGACCTGTTGTTCAAATACCAAATGGTGTAATACCTGTCGGATATAAATGAGTATTTATACGAAAGCGTAATGAGAAAAATGAAATTGTGCGGTACAAAACACGATTTGTCGCAAAAAGTTTCCTACAGAAACCCGAGAATAATTATGAGAAAACATATTTCTTTGTTATGAATGCAATCACATTCATATTTTTAATCGATTTGGTTATTATAAAAGGATTAGATATGCAATTGATGAATATGGTCACTATATATTTATAAGAATTATTAGATCATTACATATATAAAGATATATAATACTTGAAGTATCTAATTCAAGTACATTTAGGAGTATGTACTTTATAAAATTTTAAAGATCTTTATATGGGTTAAAACAATCCGGACGCATGTGGTATAATTGAATCAGCGAGTATCTATTGAAAGAAGGATTTGAGAATAATCCTATATACCCATGTGTTTTATCAGAATCCGGATTTGCCATTATTGCAGTTTACGTTGATGATTTATCTTGTTAGAACTCCTGAAAAGATTACAAGGACTGCTATAAATTCAATGAATGCATTTGAAAAAGAAATATCTTATTATTCAATTGATAGATGAGTTACAAGAATTTGAGACTTCTAGCCTCATCTCTCAAATACATTTGCTTTTCATAAAACAACATGTTATCCTTATCTAAAAGATTAAACAGTCGAAATGAAGAGGCGAATAAGGATTTTAAATCTTTATTCTCTTACTTTAAGTCTGTTATTTTTCTGTCAGACTCTTGAACGAGTCGTTGAAGTACGGAAACCTTCTCATTAATCTCCTCAATCTAACGATTTTTGGGTTGTAATCGGTTGGAAAAATCTAGTAGTGTCAAATCGTGTCAATGGGTCGTATTCGTGTCGTGTCAAGACATGTATATTATACTATATAGGTCAACTCTAATCCGACCCGTTAAACTTATCGTGTCAAAATCTCAAACCCTAACACGACCCGTTAACATAACGTGTCGCGTCGTGTCAACCCGTTATGACCCATTAGTAAATATTATGAAATAAATTAATACGATAAAATAAGATACATTTCAACATTTTTATGTAAATATGTTGAATATGTCCAAAATTAATCCGTTTGACTTAATTAAACTTAGTATAATTTTATACAAATGTTAAAATCACAATATCTATAAAAATTATAATACTAACTACAAGTATAAATTATAATAAAAATAATAAAAATATTGAAATTAAAATTTTAACAA
This sequence comes from Platycarya strobilacea, assembly GCA_036898215.1. Classification (NCBI taxonomy): domain Eukaryota; kingdom Viridiplantae; phylum Streptophyta; class Magnoliopsida; order Fagales; family Juglandaceae; genus Platycarya; species Platycarya strobilacea. The sequence goes on along the minus strand of CM072545.1, from coordinate 56,775,534 downwards.
TTTTACCTTTAAATGTAAGGGTATGTTTGTAATTTTAACTTTCTTAACGTATCATAGCGGGTCAAGACAGGTTGACCCGCTATCAACCCGTTAAGCAATCGTGTCATAACGGGTCAACCCGTTTTGACCCGAAACCCTTTAAGACTAAACCATAACCTGTTATTATCGTGTCGTGTTTGTGTTGGGTTAACGGGTTGTGTGACATATTGCCACCCCTAGAAAAATCGACAATAGAGGAGGAGTATCGAGTGCCGAGAGTTACCAGCTCATAAACAGCTTCACAATCTGACTTATTAGCCAAATCATTCGCTTGCTGCAACATGGCACCTACAGAAAATGCATGAACAACTTGTAATTGAGGTGAATGATACCTCATATGTTGATTGTGAGAAATATTGAAAGGAAATTAATTAGTCATTAAAAATTTGTAGAATAAGAATGTAAATACAGATGAATTATAGATATGAGAAAAAGATTTGATGCGAACTATATGAAGCTAAAGACGGTTCTTATAGAGATAGAAATAAGAATAAGACAAACCATTATCTTTTCAAATCTCACTTTACAAGATATGTTGGATGTATAATTTAAAAAGCCAGCGAGGTTAAATACAGCTATCCCTATTTTCTTGTAAACGCTAAACTTCTGCCATTAGCTGCTGTTGTTGATTTTGTATTTGAACTCTCTCTCGTTCCAGCTCTTCTATTTGTGTTTTCAGGTCACGAGAATACCAGTCTAGAAATTTCTTCAACTCCTTGTTTTCTTGTCTTAAATTTTTATTTTTTCTATCTTTAGTTGCAAGCATTTGATGCAACTCAGATATTTGATTTTTAGATCAACCTCACTCATTCTCGCCAATAACTTCTGAGACATGGTTGTAAAAGAGACAGTATATTGAGTACTAAGAGTTCTTGATGCCGCAATAATTTCAGGATTAGATTTACTAGAAAGATATATCTCTGCTCCTATCATGATGTTTATAGTCTCAGGATAAAATATGAGTGGTTGAGGTATAAAAGATTTATGATTCAAATCTAGGACATTATTAACAAAAGAATTTCTATCAGACATAATATCGTTATGGATGAACAACAACTGGATCTATAAAGAATGTGAGATCTTTTGCTGGTAAAATGGTTATATTTAAATAACAACTCGAAACCTTCAAATCTCTTCAAGATCTCGTTTGTCAACAATGTCAAGCGGATTTGATTTTCCGCCGAACTAATAATATTAGACCTCAAGTTTTTACAACGTTTATCATACATGAATAGTTTCCAATGTTATTTCCGCCGTATATAAACAAATTATCCCTAATAATGCTGAATGAGAAGGAGAGAATTTTATATGAGAATATTATCATGTTCTTTCTAATGCATTATTTAAATGGAAATCATGTTTCAATTCTTAATCTGTTATATATATGCTGAAATCATGTTTGTTTATTACTTGAAACACTAATGCATATTATCAGGGGGAGTTTAAGTATTATTGCAGGTTTCAGATTTTTACTAAGTCTGCCAAACGCCTTATATGTGGGGTTCCCTCTACCTTATCCGACTCATTTTAAACTCATAAGGCCTTGAAGTGCCAAATATGATAATATCGGATAGAGATATAGAACTGCATGTATCTGTTAAATTTTCAAATCACACAGAGATTATTGCAATTTAAGAAGCAAATAGAGAGTATATTTGGCTAAAATCAATAACTCAACATATCCAAAAAACGCGTGGTTTTTTATAATCAATGATAGCCCAACAATTTTATTTGAAGATAATACTACTTGTATCACTCATATCAGAGGAGGATATATCAAAGGTGACAGAACGAAACATATTTCACCAAAATTCTTTTATACTCAAGAATTCTAAGAGAAATGTGAAATTGATGTTAAGCAGATACGATCAAGTGATAATCTGGTAGATTTATTCACGAAAGCATTACCAACTACAACATTCAAGAAGATTGTACAGAATATTAGAATGCGAAAACTCAAAAATCTATCGTCATGCACTTTTCAGGGGAAGTAAATGTCCTGAAAACTTGTGCTGATTGTACTCTTTTTTATTCGCTAAGGTTTTGTCCCACTGGATTTTCCTTTGCAAAGTTTTAATGAGGTAATCTTAAAACACTTGTGGATACATAAGAAGACTGTACTATTTTTCTTTCGCCATTAATTTTTCTTCCCACTGAGTTTTTTTTTTTTTCAAGGTTTTAACGAGATAGATTTTTTATGGGTGGTCATTCAAGGAGGCATGTAATGAACGAAAATTATTGGAGGGACGGCTGCCGCCCCCTGTCCCACCTCCAAAATTATTTGAATGATCCCACCACTATTATTTTAAATCTTGTATAGTGACTTGCATAGTAATTTTAAGGCCTATAAATATGGGTTTCAGTTATTATGAAATTCATAAGAAAAATATATAGAGAGAGAAGAAAGTTTCAGTTTTTAAGAGTTTCTTTTATAATTCTCTTATAATAGTAGTAGTTTCCTTTTTAGTTTTATAACATATATATATATGAGGAGTTTTCAAATTATTTGGTAAGATATAAACGAAGAGAAAAGAGAAATAAACATAGAAAAATTTAGTTCTTGAGTAATAAGAATTTTAAATATTTTCTCTTATAAAATCTCTTGTGATAATATTTTCTTTTAGTTTTAGAAGACATTATCAGCACGAAATTCTATCAATTTTGAAACTAGTGGTTTTCTGCTTCAAATAAGTTTTTCAATATATTATTTGTGTCTTTGAGATGAATATGAAATGTAATATTGTTGAATATTACTTGATAAAACTTTACTTTTATTTTGATGATTATGTAAATATATTTCTTATATCCATATATTTATTTTTGTGATTCATATATAAAAAATATCAAATCTTATAAAATTGAAATTTATTATTATTGATAGTTTTAGAAAAAATGATTTATTTTAGATCCTTGATGAGATATATTTGGATATGATGAACCTAGGAGATATAACCAAAAAAGAAAATCATGTGTCTCTACAGGACTGTGCTGTATATCTTATGGTGAAAAATCGTCTTACTTTGTGAAATAATTTAAGGGAAAGATATGAACACCAGAAGACTGTTATACTTTCAAAAGCTCGTTATGATTTATTGCACCTGAAGTTACAAGATTTTAAAAGTGGTAGTGACTATAACTCTGCACTCTTTAAAATCAATTCAATACTAAAATTATGCAGTGAGAAAGTCACTGATAATGATATGTTAAAAAAGACATATACTATTTTTCATGTCTCGAATATGCTCTTGCAGTAGCAGTATCAAAAGTGAAAGTTCAACAAATATTCTGAACTTTTATCTTGTCTTCTAGTAGTTGAACTAAATAATAAGTTTTTGTTAATAAATCATCAGTTTTGTTCTATTAGTTTCACATCATTTTCTGAAGTGAATGATACTGAATTTGCATCATTCTCAGAAGTAAACGGTGCATTCTTTCAAAGGAAGCAAGGATGTAGACATGGTAGAAAAATTATGAAAGTGTGAGTTCCAGAAGCGATAACACTAAAGAGGATAATAATATAAATATATCAAATCATCAGAAGTGATCAAACTCAAAGAAAAGTAAAGGCTCTCAGAATAATTCTTCATAAAAAGATGAATATGTTTGTCATAGATGTGATATGACTGAACATTAGTCATATACCTGTTGTATGGCCAAATATTTGATTCACTTGTACTAAACTTTATTAATATTTTATCATATTTTGAAATAATGAAAAGTCGATACATAAAGTACGATAAGAAATTACTTGGGATAATAAAACATTGTCTAAATTTGATCATTTTACAAATGAATGTAAACTAGAAGTTCAGAAGATTATCCATTTGTAAAATGTTGCAAATCAATTACCAAATGTATTTACTGACATTAAAAATGTGGTAAAATCATATATTCCTATTGTTAATGTGACAGCAAGAATTGTAGTCCCTGAATGACAAATTGTCAAAACAGTAATAGATGAGTCTAAGACACGCTTGAAGTGTGGAATACCTATTGGTGCAAAAGACAAAACTCCCCGAATGAGAAAGATACAAAATGAATTTGATGTTCTTGAAAAACCCATACCCACAATACAGGCTACAAACATAGTTGATGCTCCTAAAGAGATCAAATATTTTATTCCAAAATCTCTTAAAAATGGATTTCCTGAAGAGATATTTCCTGAAATATTTTCCCCTGAAGAGGAATAGGTACCTGAAAATAATGAGATCTCAATACATTTCATGAGTATTGGAGAAATTCTAGATAAAAATAAAACTGTCGTCGACAACATATTTTCATATAAAACGACTCTTGACATTATCAGAATTAATGAAAAAAGTGAGTCAGAAATCGTCGAAAAATGTCAACGTAGAAATTATTGGCCAAAATGGAAAATAACTATTGAAGTTTAATTGAACTCGCTAGTAAAGCTAGAGGTATTTGGATTTGTTGTCCAAACACCAAAAGATGTAATGCCTGTTGAATATAAGTGGGTATTTGTACAAAAATGTAATGAGAAAAATTAAATTGTGTGGTATAAAGCACAACTTGTCGCACAATATTTCCTGCAAAAACTCGGGATTGATTATAAGGAAACATATTTCCTTGTTATGGATGTAATCACATTTAAATTTTTGATTAATCTAGTTATATTACAAAAGGATTAGATATGCGGTTGATGGATGTGGTCACTACATATTTATATGGATCTTTAGACCATAACATATATAAATTTTCTAAAGCATCTACAAGTACATATAGAAGTATGTACTTTATCAAACTTAAAAAATATATGGGTTAAAGTAATCCAGACGCATGTGGTATAATCGCCTAAGCGAATATCTATTAAAAGAATGATTTAAGAATAATTTTATATATCCATATATTTCTATTAAAAAATAAGAATTCGGATTTGCCATTATTGCAGTTTATGTTGATGATTTAAATATTGTGGAAACTCTTGAAGATATCACAAGAACCGCTATATATTTAAATAATGAATTTGAAATGAAAGATCTTAGCAAAATAAAAATTTATCTCCTCCTGCAGTTTGAGCACTTTACCAAATGGAATTTTTATTCATCAGTCCATATATACAGAAAAAGTCTTGAAGCACTTTTATATGGACAAAGTCCATCCCCTAAGTACTAAAGTGGTTGTTCGATTACTTGATGTGAGGAATGATCTATTCCGTTCTTGTGAAGACGATGAAGAAATTATTGGTCCTAAAGTACCATATCTCAGTGCAATTGAAGTTTTGATCTTGGTCTGAAATTACATTTTCAGTTAATCTACTTGCAAGATATAGTTTTACACCAACTCGAATGGATTGGAATGGTATTAAACATATTTTTCGTTACTTTCATGGTACGGTTGATATAAAATTATTTTATCAATATGGATCAAGTCCACAATTGATTGAGTATGCAGATGCATGTTATCTTTCAGATCCACACAAAGGTAGATCTCAAACTGGATATGTATTTACTTAAAGAGATACAGTCATATCATGAAGATCTGTCAAGCAAACATTATCTGTCACATCTTCAAATCAGTTAGAGATCATTACAATTTATGAAGTAAGTCGAGAGTGTATTTGGCTGAGATTAATGATTCAATATATTTAAAAAAAGTGTGATCTTTCCATGATCAATGATAGTCCAATAATTTTATATAAAGATAATACTGCTTGTATCACTCAAATCAGAGGAGGATATATCAAAAGTAACAGAACAAAATATATTTCATCAAAATTCTTTTATATTCACTAACTTCAAAAAAAATGTGAAATTGATGTCAAATAGATACGATCAACTGATAATCTGACATATTTATTCATAAATGCATTACCAACTGCGACATTCAAAAAAATTGTGTAGAATATTGGAATGCGAAAACTTAAAGATCTATCATCATGCATTTTTAAGGAGAGTAAATATCTTGAAAATTTGTACTGATTGTACTATTTTTTCTTTGCTGAGGCTTTGTCTAATTGAGTTTTTCTTTGCAAGATTTTAAAGAGGTAATCTTAAAACACTTGGCGGTATATAAGAATTTAACGAAACAAATTATTTATAAGTGGTCATTCGAGAGAGAGTATTATAAAAGTCAAGAAATGGAGCAATGAATGACCCCCCCTTTGTATAAAAAGTCATAAATGGGGAGCGCTCGCCCCCCCTCTCTCCTTAAATCACTTATATTGTCCCCCTCATTTGTATTATTGTAAATGACTATTTTCGCTCTTAAATCCTCTATATATATAAAGAGTTTTTAAATCATTTGATAAGATATAAAAGAAAAAGAAAAGAGAAATAAATATAGAAAATTTCAGTTCTTAAATAATAAGAGTTTTAAATATTTTCTTTTATAAATTCTCTTACAATAATTTATCTTTTTAGTTTTTTAACATAGATAATGTTTTGGTTGCAAGTCTTTCCTTTTTAGTTTTTGATAATTGTGCTTATGTAAATTTATAAAATAGTCCGCCTCTTATCAGAACTTAATATATTGTGCATAATTTTTTAATTTTTGTCATCTTTAAATTAGCTTTTTGTCTTTAGTAGTTTTTAGTTTTTTGTCCTATTGTATTTAATTTTAAACAATATATATAATTCGATAATGTATGCTTTCTCTTTTAAAACTTATAATTATCTGAACGAAATATAAATAATGAAAAATTCCACATTTCACTAGTATGTAATTCATATGCTAGTATTTAAAACCTTTTAATATAATTTAGTATTGTATGTTATGTAGTGAAAGGATGGCCAACAACAACCTTGAGCCCAAAAGGACTGTTGGGCCCGAGGCCCGTGATCTGAACTTGCGACCACGCGGTGTCCGAATTCAACTAAGAATACTGGAATCGGAAACGACCCGAGTCACTGGTTATCCCGAATCGAGAAGATGAGATTAAATCGGCTTCAAGGATACGCTAATGCCAGGAACGACGGTTCGTGAATTGACATATCTCCTGAATCCACCTCACATCAGAATCATTCTCGCATTTATGAGCAAATAGATAATCGCCGGTCTACAGATTCCCCCTCTTAAATGTGGAGATACTATAAACGCACATCATTAATTGCTAGATTGAAGGAAGATAGAGCAGCATTTAATATCCCTCTCCAAAAGGGCCTAATTGAGCATTAATTAGGGAGATACCCAATTAATGCGACGAGACCGACAGAATCAAATCAGATTTTTCCCCTCTCATGGATGACGATCGAGTGATGTCCCGATTAATAGATCTTTTATTATAAAACCATCCTTCAAATAGAATACCTATAAATAAGACTGAGCAAAAGCCAAAAAAGGGTACATTCTAAACAATTCTCTCAAGCAAATTCCTCTTTTCATTTTCTCTCTAACTAATTTGAGCATCGGAGCGGTCCCGGACCCCGATCGTCCTTGTTCTTATTTTGCAGGCTCCGATCAATTGGGATTTGATAAATCAGACTGCGGAATACGTCCTTAACAGTGGCGCTGTCTGTGGGATTCTGTTTTTGATAAACGTACCTTTTACATGTCTACCCTACCATTATCCCAAACGACCGAACACGACCAGCATTTGGACCCGGCCATGGAAGAAAGACTAGAAGTGCTGGAAGAAATAGTGAGGAAGCTGAAAGAGGAGAACGCCACCCTTCGACAACCCCACGAAGAAATATCGGCCCACGGCGAGATCAATCTTGAGGAGAATGTGAGCTCCCGGCATCCTGAGGAGAGCGAGGCCTCTGAAGGAGAACGACGCCGGATGCACACCAAGCTAAAAAGAGTTAGGAGACAAGTACGATGAGATGGCAAAACTAATTAGCCCGGCTGCAGGGCACGCCTCTTCGCAAGGAAGCATAGGGACACCCTATAGTGCAGGCATCCTGGCCGTCCCTCTCCCGTCCAGGTTCAAAGTTCCGCAAGTGGAACCGTATGATGGGTCTCAGGATCCCGTGGAACACCTAGAAGCCTTCAAATCACATATTAGCCTACATGGCTATCCCGACGAAGTAGCATGTTAAGCGTTCCCTCTCACTCTGAAGGGGATGGCTAGGACATGGTTTAGAACCATTCCTCCGGGATCAATCAGTAACTTTGAGACATTAGCCCGACTCTTCACCACCCAATTTATGGCCAGTAAGAAAAGAAGACACCCCACGGCATATTTATTGACTATCAAACAAGGAGAAAAAGAGAACCTGAAAGGTTACCTAACTAGGTTCAATAAAGAAAGAATGACGACCGACAACCAAGACGAAAAAATCACCCTAGCGGCCCTCCTGGGCGGCATATGGCCCAGGAGCCCCTTCATGGCAGAGATAGCTCGCAAGACTCCCACGACTTTGAACGGGTTTATGGATCAAGCTGATGGGTTCATCAACGCCGAAGACACGCTTGAAGCCCTGGTAGCCTCACGACGAGGAGAACTCCGGCAGCATGACCGGAAAGCAACCAATACCAGAGAAAGTTCTAGCCAGCATTGGGGGAGGAGGAAGTTCCCAGATGAAACGAGAAGACCAGACCCCCCATGGGAACATAGACTATCATCATGGCCTCAATCCAACTTGGCGGTGGAAAACCAGAACTGATCTGAATCAAGACGAGAATCCATTAGAATAAAGAGGGGGAATATGTACTGTGGATATCACAAGACTATGGGCCACAACACTGAAGACTGCCAGGCTTTGAGGAATAGACAAAGGGATGAACAGCTGAACGATCGAAGAGATAGAACCCGATCAAGGTCCCCCCTCCTTCGGGAACGAGAGTCAAGCCGACACCGGGGCGAGCCTGCATCTAGCCACCCGAGGAGGGACCACATCCTCCTCTCAAAGGGCGCACGCACGAAGAGTCAGGTATGAAGAAGTTTACACACTGGAAAGAACACCAAGACAAGGCAACCCGGGCCCTAAAGGAGAATCTATCGTGTTCAACGAGCAGGATGAAAAAGGCATCGCCTTTCCACATGATGATGCACTGGTAATATTAGTATTGGTGGCCAATTTCACAATCAAAAGGATAATGGTTGACAACGGGAGTTCAGCCGATATCTTGTTCTGGGAGGCCTTTATGCAGATGGGGATCGATCCCCACCAACTCCAACCCATCCAAGCCCCCTTAAACGATTTACGGGTGAAGCAATACACCTCGAAGGCGTGATAACACTTTCGGTCTTGATGGGTTCCGCACCCAGAACCATGTCAGTCATGACCGAATTCCTGGTAATGAAAGCCCACTCCTCATACAATGCCATCTTAGGGAGGCCGACCCTTAATAATCTGAGGGCAGTCACTTTTATCTACTACCTCAAATGAAGTTTCTGACCGATAGAGGAATATGTGAAGTCAGGGGAGAACAAGTCACCTCCAGGGAATGCTACGCTCGAGAATTGAAACACAAAGTCAATTCAGTGGCTACGATCTCCTTGGAAGGCGAGCATACCAAATTCCCTCCTGCTCCTCCCCGAGCGGTTTGGGATGATGAAATCAAGGATAAAGGAACACTACATCAGGCCAAAGCCAACGAACCTCTGGAATTGATTCCGGTCGATCATAACAACCCAGATCGGACGGTGCGAGTGGGAACCAAAATAGATCCAGGAGTACACGCAGAGCTCAATAATCTCCTTATTGAGCATAAAGACGTATTCGCTTGGATGCATACTGACATGCTCAGAATCGACAGGTCCATAATAGAACACCGGCTATGTGTCGACTCAACAGCCCAGAAAGTTAAACAAAAGAGAAGAAGCTTCTGTGCCGAGAAATATGCTGCCATAGCAGAAGAAGTTAACAGCTCCTGACCGTCGAGTTCATCCGAGAAGTTCACTACCCGGAATAGCTGTCTAACGTAGTGTTGGTAAGGAAGACAAGAGGGAAATGGCGTATGTGCGTAGACTTCACCGATTTGAACAAGGCTTGCCCTAAAGATAGCTTCCCTCTGCCGCGTATCGACTTCATTGTAAACTCAACTGCTGAGCACTCTCTCCTCAGTTTCATGGACGCTTATTCGGGTTATAATCAGATCAAAATGAGCACAGACGATGAGGAAAAAAGGGCGTTCATTACGGATCGCGGACTCTATTGCTACACCTCCATGCCTTTTGAACTCAAGAACGCGGGGGCGATTTATCAACGGTTGGTTAATCGTATGTTTAAAAACCAAATCGGGAGAAACATGGAAGTTTATGTCGACGACCTCCTAGTCAAGAGCTACTATCCTAACAACCATTTGGCGGACCTAAGAGAAGCCTTCTCTATTCTGCGGCATTATCAGATGAAGCTCAACCCTGCTAAATGCACCTTTAGGGTCGAATCCGAGAAGTTTTTAGGATACATGGTCTCCGAGCGAGGAATTGAAGCCAACCCCGAGAAAATACAGGCTATCCTCGGAATGGCTTCCCCGAGGAGCCTGCAGGAAGTCCAACGATTAGCTGGGCGAGTCGCCGCTCTCAGCCGATTCATAGCAAGGTCAACCGACCGATACCTTCCCTTTTTCCAAGTTCTCCGGAAAGCACACGAGTGGGACACGTCGTGTGAGCAGGCATTCGAACAACTCAAAAACTATCTGACATGTTCTCCACTACTCAGCCAGACAGCTCCCGGAGAAACTCTTGTAGCATATTTGACAGTCTCACCTCATACAACGTCTGCAGTTCTAATAAGAGAAACTAATCAAGGCCAGAAGCCTGTTTACTATGTTAGCAGGGCACTTCAAGGAGCAGAAGCCAGGTACCCCCGCACGGAAATAATGGTATTCACCCGACTGATGGCAGCATGCCGACTGCGTCTTTACTTCCAAGCTCACACCATAAAAGTAATGACCGATCAGCCCCTCAGAACCATTCTCCAGAAGCCTGATACCTCCGGTCGATTGGCCAAATAGGCAATCGAGCTGAACGAGTTCGATCTGATGTTCCAGCCTAGGGCAGCAATGAAGGCACAAACACTGACAGATTTTGTAGTAGAGTATACCGGGTTTCCAAAAGAGATCCTCGGTAAACCTCAGGGACAGTCATGGCAGCTATATGTTGATGGGTCCTCATGTCGGGCCGGGGGTGGAGTAAGAGTACATATCATCACCGACCAAGGTGCCCAGCACAACTACGCCATAGGCCTAACTTTCAAAATAACCAACAACGAAGCAGAATACGATGCCCTCATAGCGAGGATGACAATTGCTCGGGTCCTTAGGGCAATGGAGCTGGAAGCCTGAACCGATTCTCAAATAGTATTTCATCAAGTACTCGGCCAATACATCACAAAGAGTGAAAAATTGAAAAAATATCTGGAGCAAGTATGCATCGAGAGAGATTGACTCAGATACTTCTGTCTGCTGCGGATCCCAAGAAAAGAAAATCATTTAGCAGATCGATTGGCAAAGATAGCGTCGGGAAAATACGAACATCTGCCTCCAGAAAACACAGAGATCAGAATAGTAGACACCCCCTCCACCGGCAGCGAAGTTAGAATGGTGGCCGTCGCAAATCCCGACTAGGCAACCGACATTACAGAATATCTCTGGACAAGCACATTACCTCCTGACCCGGGCTAGGCTCCCAAGATAAAGAATAGATCAGCAAGGTTCATTTTAATTGACGGATCATTATACAGGAAGGGTTTCTCCAAACCACTACTCAGGTGTGTGGCGAAAGAAGAAGGACAGTATATACTAGCCGAAATCCATGAAGGAATCTGCAGAGCTCACACAGGGGCTAAGACATTAGCCGCCCGCGCAACCCATGCGGGGTATTACTTTCCATGTTTGTTCCAGGAGGCGAAAGAGTTCATTAAGAAGTGTCCAAGATGTCAGGAATATAGCCCGATGTTACATTCCCCGTCGAAGGAACTCGCTTCAATAACATCCCCCTGGCCCTTTGATCAATGGGGCTAGATCTCATAGGGCCATTCCCAGTCAGGAGGGGTGGAGCTAAATTCATTGTAGTAGCAGTGGATTATTTCACGAAATGGGTAGAAGCCGAAACCCTTGCCAGCATCACCTCTCAAGCCATCACGAAATTCTTATGGAAATCGATTGTTTGCCGATTCGGGATACCTCAGAGTTTTATATCAGACAACGGAAAGCAGTTCGATTGCAATCATTATCGAGAGTGGTGCTCTGAGTTGAAAATCAAAGTGAAATACTCTTCACCCAGCGACCCACAGGCTAACGGGCAAGCCGAAGCGACCAACAAAACGATCCTCAATACGCTGAAGAAAAGACTCGGAATGCACAAAAGGGCTTGAGCCGATGAACTACCTGGAGTCCTTTGGGAATATCGCACAACAGTCCAAACCCCCACAGGCGAAACGCAGTTTGCCCTTACATATGGTTGCGAGGCAGTAATTCCAGTCGAAATCGGGATACCTACGCTGCGAATCCAACACTATGACGCCGCTACCAATGATGCTAAGATGATGGAACGCTTAGACTCCTTAGAAGAACAAAGAGAAGAAGCCTGCATCCAAATTGCCAACAACAAATGCAAGACAGAACAATATTTCAACAGAAGAGTGAAACCGCGCAACTTCAAGGTCGGGGACTTAGTACTAAGACAAACGGGCGTTACAACACCAGCACAAGAAAAACTAGGACCAAAATAGGAAGGGCCCTACGTAGTGACAGCAACAAATAGGCCCGGATCTTACCGACTCAGGGACAACTCCGGAACCGACCTACCGCACCCCTGGAATAGTGAGAGGTTTAAGAGGTACTATGTATAACATTTATCGATGTATTTTACTTCTTGAAATTATAACAAGCCAGTTATTATTGATATCCAATACATTATAAATTATAAATTTCTCAACGCTAAATCCCGCGTATGTCGGTCAACCCACCTACACGAAGTAAAATTCAGAATCCCATAAGGTCGGTCAACCGACCTATGCGAAGTAAAATTCAGAATTCCGCGGGGTCGGTCATCCCATCTACGCGAAGTAAAATTCAAAATCCAGCGAGGTAGGTCTACCTACCCACACGAAATAAACGCTCGGAATCCCGCGGGGTCGATCTTCAAAAAACGCATATTACGCTCGACAAAATTTTTCTCAAGTTTACACTTAACCAAAAAATTCGCTTGGTATACAGAACGAACAAAGCATCTAAAGAAAAATCAAAGTCTCAAATGTTATGTATTCAGTTACAAGGTCTCGAATGTTATATATTCAGTTACAAGATCTCGGATGTTATATATTCAGTTATACAAAAAGAAAAACAAACATACATCGATCCAGCGACAAGGTCAAGCCTCAAGAGGGGGAGGAGGATGATTCAAGTCGTCAAAAGGCGGGTAGCCACGCTTCCCGATCTTCTTCACAAATCTCTTCGCAACCCGGTCCAGACGAAGAGACTTCGAACCTATATTTCAGGGGTCGAGGTGAGGATCCACCAAAAGCTGGGCTCCTATCCGACGGAGACCCTCAGCATAACCATACCCCCAGGCCGAGTTGCGAATGGTCACCACTCGAGATTTCTGCTGCTCTAAGTCAGCAATTCTCGAATGGGCCTCTTCTACAGTGTGACGAGTCCCCTCCAGCTCGGCCTCTCGAGCAGCCCAGACTTGTTCAGACCTTGCCAACTCTGCCTCTAAAGCCTCTCGAGCGCGCCTCGAACCAGCCAATTCCTCCTCCCGCACAATCCGAGCCTGCTTGGAGACTGCCAGCTCTTCGTCCTTCAACGAAAGGAGTTGGGAAGAAGCAGCTAGTTCTGCCGTCCAAGCAGTTAACTCGGATTGAAGGAGAATCTTATCCTGCTCGGTGGCCGATCTGGCATCTACAAGGCGAGCGTTCCTCCGATGGGCTATCGCCAGCAAATCCCGGGCCGCCTCCAATTCGGCCCGGAGAAAAGGTTGGCCTTCTCTAGCCTGCTCTTGTCGGCCCCTAACTCCTCGACCATCTTGATTAGACCTCCGTAAATTTTCTGCGACAGTTCGAGTTGGTCCCTCGCCTGCTACAGCTTGTAGAGCCTGAACTTGCAGACGGTTCCGAGCTCATTGTTGAATTCGGCAAACTCTACCAACTTGGAACCCACGGTCTGGGATATCTCCTTGGCAACCTAAAAAAAAAAACTCACTTAGCAGCTCGAAACCAAAAAACTTCGCAAAATCTCACAAAATTTACAAGTCAAACCTATGTTAATAAGGGCTCTAGCATCAAGGCCACTCACTTGGAAGCATCCGCCTTGGCTTGTTCAAAGCGCGAGGGACGCTCTGAACCAGCTTTACCAACTTGTTGCCCTTCCTCCGAATCTAGCTCGAAAAATCGACCGAGCACCGCAACTCCACTCCCGGATTGAAAAGGGGATGGAGGTCAGGGAGGGACTTCCGAGTCCGGAGATGGATGCCCATCATCAAATTGAACCCCTGAACTCGACCCCCTCTCAAAGGTAGGGGGTCGATATTCAGGAGATTCGTCGGGCTCGACGACAGGCTGTCCGCCCTCATTTGGGACCTCCCCGTGGGTCCCTTCCACCGGATGGCCAGTCTCACCCGACCTATCGGGTCTGACCCCTCCTTGGCGCCCTTCACTCGAGCCTTCTTGTTGACCAGCTCTTCCATGATCGCCCTCAAAGCCGGATTCACCCACAACCTCATCCTCCCTCTCGAAAGCATCCGAGCGGCGCTCGGAAGATGAGGGAGGGGGAGTAGGCAATCGGTTCGCCCTGGCGACTTGCTCTTCCGACTCCTGCCTGAAAATTTGCGTGAAGGGCACAGTACCCAAGGACAGTTCAGCGGCACGATCCAGAGCCTCTTGAAAGGCACGGTCGATGTCTTCTCTATCCGATGACTCGACCCCCGCCAGATTAGTTGCCTCTATCTGGACTTCGATGACCACCCTCCTGGCCTCGACCCTTATTCCCTCAATCTGTAGGAATCGAAACCCATCCGAAGATGACGACGAGGAGGCCCGCTCGGGACTGCAAATCGGAGAGCCCGTAGGGGGAATGTTTTCGCCCTGATTTTCAGTACGCGGACCTTTCTTCTTCTTCTTCTGTTTCTTAGGACGGGCACCACGACTCGAAGTAACTTCACTAGCTCGGCTCTTAGTACGTCTTTCCCTCCCCATCTTCCGATCATAGGCTCGCTTGCGAGAGGAGGTAGGGGGTTCTTCAGAAATATTGAAGAAGTTTTGACCCTCGGCATAAGACCGATCTGGTCGGGTCAGAAACTCCTCAATGTTCTCCTCGGTCAGAAGAGCATCAGACTACAGCCGGTCGGGGTCTTCTGCCTCTCAGGAAAGGACAGTCTTCACCCTCTCAGTTTCTTGGGTGGTAAGAGTAACTTCCATATGCGTCGGGGAAGGAAGAAAATCCTAATCTTTCTGAACTGGGAATTCATTCCCCTCTCCCTCTGAGAATTCCCAGTCCCTGCCTGAGACAAAGAAAAATTTTTATGATAGTCTCGGGTGCTCGAATGCCTCTCTTCCATTCAAATCAGCCTCCACTTCGGCTTTATTTGGAAGCCTGTAACATTCTCATCCCAACGGAGGAGCCGATACATCGAAAAGAACTCCCGAGCGGTCAAGTCGGGGTAGGGATCGTTCCTCCCAGAAAGAACGATCCAGAACGCCACTCGAGTGACCAGAAGAATAAGCCACCCGTTCGGCATTAGTTGGGCAAGGGCTAAACCCAAGAAATGAATAACCTCTCGAACAGGACGGATGAAGGGGAGGCGGAAACCTTTCGAAAACATGAGATAGAAAAGGACAACTTTTTGTGCCCTCCCATCTCGTTCACAAGCCCTAACTCAATCTCCTGCGGCTTCCAGGAAATGCTGCCAGGAAACGCAATGTTTCTTGCTGAGCGCGTCCACATCAAAGGACTGCATGGAGCAAGTCCAGCCATTACCCGCGAAGAAAGGGCATGGATCAGAGGAAGCCATTGGAACAAAAGTTAAGGAAAACGTAAGGAGTGGAAAGAGAATAAGGAAGCAGGGAAAAGCGAAGGCAAGAAAGAATGACAGCAGAAGAACAAGGAAGCAACGAAGAGCAAGTCTGAGAAAGCAAACAGAGAAAGAAGGACGGTGAGAAGGCTTCTGGGTAATTTATACCCAGAGACCGAAGTTAAAGCAAACGGGAAACGAAGCGACACCGAAACCATGACCTCAGACGTGACCCTTGGGAACAGGAGGCACGCTCGAAGCTGACCAATCAGAGGTAAGAGGCGTGCGCCGAAATGACAGATCAGTTAATAATGATCAGACGCGTGCATATCTCGGGCTAATCGTGAATCAACAGCACAACCATAAACGTCACTGACGGTTCAGAAATCGGAACAACAGCACAAATTAATTTTGAAAAGAATTGAATGCCTGACACGGAATTTGACAAGTTATGACCTAGCATTAATTAATCAGTATTCAAATCGTCCCCCTGGAGCCCAACTGGTAAACAAAACGACATACGAACTGGAACCACCCGAGTATATCCGACCAAGTATTTTCGCTCGGAAGGAGAATTAAAAGAACATTGTCCGGTACTAAAGGAGAACTTAAACAAAGAAAGGGAAGACTCTAGCCCTAAAATATTTAGAATCTCCATCGAAATACCTTCAATAAAAATTCGCGGGATACTGAAAGGATGGCCAACAATAACCCTGAGCCCAAAAGGATTGTTGGGCCCGAGGCCCGTGATCTGAACCCGCGACCACACGGTATCCGAATTCAACTAGGAATACCGAAATCGGAGACGACCCGAGTCACTGGTTATCCCAAATCGAGAAGATGAGATTAAACCGACTTCGATGATACGATAATGCCAGGAACGACGGTTCGTGAATTAACATATCTCCTGAATCCACCTCACATCAGGATCATTCTTGCATTTATGAGCAACTAGACAATCGCGGGTCTACGGATTCCCCCTCTTAAATGCGGAGATACTATAAATGCACATCATTAATTACTAGATTGAAGGAAGATAGAGCAGCATTTAATATCCCTATCCAAAAGGGTCTAATTAAGCATTAATTATGGAGATACCTAATTAATGCGACGAGACCGACAAAATCAAATCAGGTTTTTCCCCTCTCAAGATGACGATCGAGTGATGTCCTGATTAATAGATCTTTTATCATAAAACCATCATTCAAAGGGAACACCTATAAATAAGACTGAGCAAAACCCAAAAAGGAATACATTCTAAACAATTCTCTCAAGCAAATTCCTCTTTTCATTTTCTCTCTAACTAATTTGAGCGTCGGAGCGGTCCCGAACCCCGATCGTCCTTGTTCTTATTTTGCAGGCTCTGGTCAATTGGGATTTGATAAATCAGACTGCAGAATACGTCTTTAACATGTAGAAAACTGAAACTTAGTTTATCCTTATAATTCATGTGTAACTAACTGATAACTCCTTTCCAAAGTACTTTAGCGTATTTTTTTTAATTACAACATGTGACAAGCCTACACATAAAACTCGGGGAATTATTGGATTAATGAAATTTCAAGATTTATTTATTTTTTCTTTACTCATTTTATTTATATATTAATGTATCACTTTGTTGATGATGTTCATAAAAAACTTCAGTTGAATTATTTATTCTATCCTAAAAATATTTGACCCTTATGAACTTATAACATTGGCCAGTTTCATCTTTGTCTACAACTATTTG
The DNA here is from genome assembly GCA_036898215.1 of Platycarya strobilacea. Lineage (NCBI taxonomy): Eukaryota > Viridiplantae > Streptophyta > Magnoliopsida > Fagales > Juglandaceae > Platycarya > Platycarya strobilacea. Next base: position 56,757,910 of record CM072545.1, on the reverse strand, counting down.
ACTACTTTACTTAAAAATGAATGCTAATTAACTATATATGCAAAATTGAGATTATTTTCTAATAATGAACTGTCCCCATTAGCCTCTTTTTTTTACTTTATAAAATTATTTTCCTGAGGAGGATTAAAAAGGTCAATTCAAATTACAGAGATTAATTTAGCTATTTGTTTGTTTTTCTTTTATATTTTTTTTATATTAAAAATATTAGAATTGATCTCAATTTATTTCATTTAATTATTATAATTTTTTTCAATTAATTTTTAAATAAAATATAATAAATAATTTAATTACTTCAAATTATAAAATAATATTAAAATTAAAATTATTATTCTAACAATATATATAATATTAACCATTATGCTGCAATCGTGACAAATATGAATAGGAAAGCTGGCACTGCTGTAGTCAAAGGATACTGATATGGTCCAAATTTGAAGATGCCGTTGATTGTAATAAGGTACAGATTTGGAGGTGAGAATTGTGCCATTTAAAACTGCACTCAATGACATTTTGTTGGAAGAATAAATACAGGAAAATAGCATGAAATTCTCTAGGTATTGGCCACTGTCCAGGTCTTGTCGAACTTTTGGCTCAAGTTCGGGGAAGGAGAAATCAACGCGTGAAGACCATATCGACCGTTTTGTCAAGTCCAAAACTTGGTGGAAAATTTTTTTTGCGACGGCCTCATTCAGAGTCAACTCTATCTATTATTATTGTGTAATTATCATTTGGTCGGTTGGGTCAGTGTGGGCAAGCTTATCTTGAGCACCTCAGTGGGATTGGGTTAGGTGCTTGCTGTCCAATTCGAGCCATATTAACTTTCGTAATTCTTAATTTTGTGGGATTTGTTATGAATTATTAAGAGTCGGCAGCTGTTTCTATCCCACCACTAAATTATGTAAATGATCCCACCACTATTATTTTAAATTTCGTATAGTGACTTGCATAGTAACTTGCATAGTAATTTCAAAGCCTATAAATAAGAGTTTCAGTTGTAATGAAATTCATAAGAAAATATAGAGAAGGAAGAAAGTTTCAGAGAGTTTCTTTTATATTTCTCTTTCAATAGAAGTAGTTTTCTTTTTAGTTTTATAACACGTTATCAGTACGAGGTTCTACCGATACTGAAGTTAGTGGTCTTCTACTTCAAGTAAGTTTTTCAATATATTATTTGCAATCCTTGAGATAAATATTAAAAGTAATATTACTGAATATTACTTGATAAAATTTTATTTTTATTCTCATGATAATGTGAATATATTTCTTAAATTCACAGATTTGTTTTTGTAATATAATGTCAAATATTGAGATTTGTTACTATTGACATTTCTGAAAAATGTTATTTATCCAGAATCCTTGAAGAGATCTATTTGGATGTTGTCCAGATGACTAACACAAGAAGGAGGTGAATTGAGTTGTATTTAAAAAATAACAATTATAAATCAAATATATAATATAAAATATAAACAAAATATGAAACAATAATAAATATAAAGGGTAAGGGTAAGAGAGAAGCAAACTCAGTATGTTAACGAGGTTCGGCCCCACCGCCTACGTCCTCGCCTCAAGCTACCTCTTGAGGATCCCCAAATCTACTATTCAATCTCCTTTAGGTGGAGATAGAAACCTATTACACCTTTGAGCAGCACCGCTCCAAAGAATCCGTGTAGAACACCCTCTACACTTCCAATCACCTTACACTTGGTGATTTAACTATTCCCCGTGTAGAACACCTTCTACACTTCCAATCACCTCACATTTGGTGATTTAACTATTTCCCGTGTAGAACACCTTCTACACACACAAGGGTTATACACACCCTTTTACAAATACAAGAGTTGATAGTAGGTAAACTATCAAAGTACACTCCTCAATGAGTGAGATAGAAACAATACAGCGCAACCTATATCTCTCTCAACAAGAACAAGAATTAAGACTCAAAACTTTAGAAAAGAGAGAATGAGAGCTTTGAAGAAATGATGCAAAACTTAGCAATAGATGTGTAAGCTCTTGTTGTGAATTTTACAAAACTCAAGTGAGCTATTTATAGGCAAATGAGTTTTCAATTTCAAATTTGAAAAGATTCCCATGTCAAAAACATCATCATTCACTTTTCAAAAATTTCAAATCTAATATTTTTACTTTTTGCATGTGACAAAAGGAGCACACTTTACTTTTCAAAAATTTCAAACATAATCTTTTATTTTTTGCATATGACAAAAGGAGCATACTTTACTTTTCAAAATTTTCAAATAAAGACATCTATCTTTTGCATAAGTCAAGAAAAGCATCCACCACTTTTGAAAATATTCAAATAAAACATGCACATGTGAAAGATGACAATCAATCATCTTAATATTTTCAAAATTCAAACTTTTAATCATATCATACACATGTGAAAGATGACAATCAATCATCTTTTAAAATTTTCAAATTTAATTTTCAAAATATTCATGCATATGTGGAAAATGTATTTTAATGCTTTATGATAAAATATTAATTTTGAGCCTTAATTCTAATTTTGAATTTTTAAGAGATTTACAACATTACTCTATGATTTTAATGTGAACTTGTTCCCTTCTTGCTCATGCTTGCTTCCTTGATGTGCTTAATTATATTGTGTGGACAATTTGAGCTTGAGACTCCTTTATTCTTTGGATTCATTTGTTATCATCAAAATCCATTTGTAGATTTACATGAAACTTGAAACCTTGGGTTCAACAATCTCCCCATTTTTTATGATGACAAATGCTTGATAGAACCTGAATCCTGTATTAATACTTAAGCTCCCCCTGAGAATGTGCGTTAGTTTTTCAAGAAAAAATATAAACATAATTCCAAGCATATATAACAAGTTTAGCGATTTAAACAATGTTAATGTTCTAGTCTAAAATTTCTCCCCCTTTTGGCATCATTAAAAAGGAATCATAATTAGATCAATAAGATATATTCCTGCAATAACCAATAGATAAATAAAACGCTGCGTTAGTAGAGACTGTAGAGAATTCGGTGCGTAGCCACACGTGTTCGACAAAACTTGCAAAGGCTGGAGGCCTAGTTCCGGTAATTTGGTGCGGAAGGAGATTTTGTAAAGAGCTGAATAATTGAAACCACCCGTGCCCGACAAAACCTGCAAAGGCTGGAGGCGTAGCTCTGGCAATTCGGTGCAGAGATTTGATCCGCTTGATGTTGTTGAAAAATGAGATATTATCATGATTTGTAAGTTTGTCTTGTTCTTATTTCCGTTTCTATAAGAGCAATCATTAGCTTTATCTATTTCGCATCAAGCTTTCTTCTCATCTTTACAATTTGCTTGCATTCTCATTCTACAATTTTTCAATGGCTCGTAGAATTCCCTTCAGCGCTTCTCTTGATCAAGATTTGAGGTATCCTTCACCTCAGTCTCAATCTATTTCTGCATCTGTCGTGGGTGCCATGAAGCAATAAGAGACTGATTTAACTAATAAATTAGATCATGACGCCATTTACGAGCTTGTGGGTCTCGGAACTCGATACTCATCATCTATCGTTGCGTTTTCTGCTTGGTTGCAATCCAAAACTCGCGAAATTGAGAAGCTTAACGAGATTGTATCTGTAATTCAACGACTTGTTTATGAGTCAAACAAAAAAAATAGTAGAATTAAAGCAACAATAAGGATTTGAAATCCTTGCTTACCTCTTCATTTCGATTGCCTAATGCTTTAGACAAGGATGACATGATGATTTATGAGGAGCAAATGCATTTGAATGATGAGGCTAAACGTCTCAAGTTTCTGTAGGTCATTTAAGATAATGAAATAAAAGTATCTAGCAGATATCCATGGCATGCATCATTCCTATTTCTCTTTTAATCATGCATAGTCTATCTTCTGGTAGGGGTTTTGTGAAAATGTCTACCAATTGATCATGTGTACTAGTGAATTCTAATACAATATCGCCATTTTGTACATGATCTCTAAGAAAATTATATCTAATTTTAATATGTTTGATCCGAGAATGTTGTATTGGATTTTTTGAAAGATTTATAGCACTTGTATTATCACATTTGATTGGAATGTGATTGTACATAAGTTTAAAATCCTCAAGTTGTTGCTTCATGTAAAGAACTTGAGCACAACAACTACCCGCAGCAACATATTCTGCCTCAGCAGTAGATAGTGCAACAGAATTTTGTTTTTTACTAAACCAAGAAACTAGTACACGACCTAAGAAGTGACATGCTCCACTAGTGCTTTTTCGATCTATTTTACAGCCAGCATAATCTGCATCTGTGTAGCTGATTAGATCGAAAGATGTGTGCTTAGGGTACCATAACCCTAAGTTAATTGTACCACTAAGATATCTAAGAATGCGTTTAACTGCAATTAAATGTAATTTTTTTGGAGATGATTGAAAGCGTGCACATAAGCACACACTAAACATAATATCTGGTCTACTGGCTGTCAAATATAATAAGCTACCGATCATACCTCGATATACCTTCGAGTCAACTGGTTTACCGGTTTCATCTTTATCAAGTTTAGTGGATGGACTCATTGGTGTTCCAGTTTCCTTAGCACCTTCCATCCCAAATTTCTTCAGCAATTCCTTAATATATTTCGATTGATTGATGAATATCCCACTTTTTGCTTGCTTAATTTGCAATCCGAGAAAGAATGTAAGCTCTCCCATCATGCTCATTTCAAATTCTTCCTGCATAGTCTTAGCAAAAACTTGGCACATATTTTCATTAGTAGCACCGAATATTATATCATCAACATAAATCTGAATCAAAAGAATATCATCATTTTCGTATTTAATGAAAAGAGTTGTATCAATTTTTCCTCTTGAAAAGCCTTTTTTAATCAAGAAACCACTAAGTCTCTCGTACCACGCTTTAGGAGCTTGTTTGAGTCCATATAGTGCTTTTGTGAGTTTGAAAACATGATTTAGAGAAATATGATTTTCAAAACCTGGAGGTTGCTCAACATATACCTCTTCATTTATAAAACCGTTTAAGAAAGCACTTTTAACATCCATTTGAAAAATTTTGAAATATTTATAACAAGCATATGCAAGTAGCATTCGAATAGCTTCTAATCTTACGACTGGTGCATATGTCTCATCATAATCGATTCCCTCTTCTTGATTGAAACCTTGGGCTACAAGTCGAGCCTTATTTCTAGTAATGACTCCGGACTCATCTTTCTTGTTTCTAAAAACCCATTTTATTCCAATAATAGTATGATTTTTTGGTCTAGGAACAAGTGTCCAAACATCATTTCTTTTAAATTGATTAAGCTCTTCTTGCATAGCTAGAATCCAAGATTCATCAAGAAGTGCTTCATCAATATTTTTAGGTTCATCTGAGATAGAAAAGCAGTATGATTGCAAATATTTCTAAGAGATGATCGAGTGCTTACACCTCGTGAAGGTTCCCCCAGAATTTGTTCTACTGGATGATCTTTCACAAATTTCTACTGTTTGGTTGCATCTTGTATTAAATTTTGATGATCTTTCCTGATATCTCCATGTTGGACTTCCTCTATTGTGTTCTCTTTGTTGAGATTGAGACTTTCCGTATTATTTATACCTCCTGTTTCTTCATCAATAGATTTCTTGGAGAGTAGAGAATTAGATTCATCAAATACTACATGTATAGATTCTTTTACAGTCAAAGTCTTTTTATTGAATACTATATAAGCTTTACTATTAGTAGAATACCCGAGAAAGATACCTTCATCAGATTTTGAATCAAACTTGCCTAAATTATCTCTGTCATTTAAAATAAAACATTTGCATCCAAATACATGAAAGTAACAAATGTTGGGCTTTTTCTCATTCCAAAGCTCATAGGGGGTTTTATCTAATTTAGACCTTAGCATAACTCTATTTATAACATAACATGCAGTACTTACCGCTTCAGCCCAAAAATAACTAGGCAAGTTGTTCTCATTGAGTATTGTTCTTGCCATCTCTTGAAGAGATCTATTTTTCCTTTCTACTACCTCATTTTGTTGAGGAGTTCGAGGAGCGGAAAAATTATGCACAAAACCATTCTCATCACAAAATGTTTCAATATTTTTATTAACAAACTCTTTTCCCCTATCACTTCGGATACTTGAAATAGTATAACCCTTTTCATTTTGAATTCTCTTGCATAACTTGGTAAAAGCATTATGTACCTCATCTTTATGAGTAAGAAAGATGACCCAAGTATATCTAGAGAAGTCATCAACAACAACAAATGCATAATATTTTCCTCCTAAACTTGCAACTCTATTTGGTCCAAAAAAATCCATGTGTATCAGTTGCAGTGGTCTAGTAGTGAAAATATGTTTCTTGATTTTAAAAGAAGTTTTTGTTTGTTTACCAAATTGGCATGCATCACAAATTTTGTCTTTAAGAAAATTTACCTTTGGTAAATCTCTCACAAGATCATTTTTTGAAAGTTTGGAAATAAGTTCCATATTGGCATGACCTAGTCTTCTATGCCATAACCAATTAGTTTCATTTTGAGCTGAAAAACAAATCGCATCTTGTAAGGTAATTTCTTCAAAATCAATTGTATAAACATTGTTACTTCTAAAAGTAATAAAACAAATATTACAATCATAATCATTCAATATAATGCACTTATCCATTTTGAAAGTAACTGTAAATCCTTTATCACATAATTGACTTATGCTTAAAAGATTATGTTTTAAACCTTCAACAAGTAGAACATCTTCAATTATAAGAGAAGACTCATTACCAATTTTATCTATTCCCACGATCTTCCCTTTCGAGTTGTCTCCAAATGTCACGTGTCCTTCTTCTTTAGATCTAAGATCAAAGAACTTAGTCTTGTCTCCCGTCATGTGTCTTGAACATCCACTATCTAAAAACCATTTATTTTTGTTCGTGGAAGACGTCATGTACACCTATAAAAACAATTAAAATGATTTTTCTTGGTACCCAAGTTCTTTGGGTCCTTTATTTATTAGTATTAGAATAAATATGATTTTTAGGTACCCATATGGTCCTAATAGTCATTGTATGTTTTTTTCTAATAGGACAAGCAAAATAATTATGACCATTTCTATTACAAAAATTGCAAATAGCATGTGACATATATGAAGAACTTGAGTGATTATAATAGTATCCTTTTTTAACAAAATTATTTTTATGAAAAGAATTTTGAATATTGGATTTTGATTTAGAAGGATTATTAAAGAAGTTTTTATAAGGTTTGTATTTTTGTTTTGGCATATATCCCAAGCCTGCCTTATCAAAAACACATCTTTGGCTACCAAGAAATTTTTCAAAATTTCTTTTTCCATTCGTAAATTTTTCAATAATATTTTCTAAATCAGTTTTTTTTTTCTTCAATTCAAAATTTTCATCTTTCAAAACAATACTTTCTTTTCTTAAAATATCAATTTCGTTTGTTAAAGAAGAATTTTTCTTTTTCAAAACAGTATACTTGATACCCAATTTTTCAAATTCCTCATATACCCCTTCTAAAACATTTTGCAATTCTTCATATGAAGGATCTTCAATATTATCAAGATTTGTTACCTCAATGTCATCTTTAGCCATAAGACAAAGATTTGCTGATTCTCCATTGCTTGCTTCACTATCTGAGCTACTTGAATCATCATCCCATGTAGCTTTCATTGCTTTTTTGCCTTTGTTTCGATCTTTCTTTAGCAGAGGACAATCTGACTTGATATGACCAGGTTTATTGCATTTATAACAAATTAAAGTGTCATTTTTACCTGAATCTTTCTTGGAAAACTTTTTGAAAGATTTCCTTGGAGGAGTTTTATTTTTCTTTAAGAACTTCTGAATTCTTCTTGTTATCATCGCAACTTCTTCATCTTTGTCGTCATTTTCCTCATCTTCATCACTTTCACTTTCATGTGGAACAGTTTTAAGTGCCAAGCTCTTCTTTGACTTTCCTTCTTCTTCTCATCTTTTCAATGTGTACTCATGGGTGATAAGTGACCCGATTAGTTCATTCACTTCGAGCTTCTTGAGGTCTCTAGCTTCAAGAATCGCTGTCACTTTTGATTCCCAACGTTTTGGTAGAGAGTTGAGAATTTTTCTTACTATCTCCACTTTGGAATAAACTTTGCCAAGAGCTGTCAAGCTGTTTATGATGTTAGTAAAACGAGTGTACATACTAGAAATAAATTCATCATCATTCATCTTAAACATTTCATATTCATGAGTAAGAATATAAATTTTTGATTCCTTGACTTGAGAATTTCCTTCATAAGTAACTTCCAAGTTATCCCAAATTTCCTTTGCTGTAGCACAAGTCATTACTCTATTAAATTCATTACCATTGAGAGCATTATATAATAAATTCATAGCAGTTAAATTCAAAGTATAAAGTCTATCGTCTTCACGATTAAACTCTTCTTCTTCCTTTTTGACCTTTACTCCATCAACTACTTTTGTTGGAATATAAGGTCCATTTACAATGCATTTCCAGATTTCTCGACCTTGAGCCTGAAGGAATATTTTCATTCTGACTTTCCAGAATGAGTAATTGTCTCCACAAAAGAGTGGAGGCCGACTGCTAGATTGACCTTCACCAAATGAAGCTGCAATGTTAGCCATAAGATCTTAACTCAAAAGATAGTTAATCTTATAATAGAGCTCTAGCTCTGATACCAATTGTTACTGATCATAGGCCGCACCTATATCACCTAACAACTGTACCTACCAGACTAGCCGGCCACCGTCTCTACCGGTGCACCGTCACCCATGGTCGGAGAGTCTTGCTTCGGTGACACAGTCACAAGCGAGAGTTCCCATGAATGATCTGTCTGTATAAACAGTACAGGTCAACTAGCTCTGATACCAATTGTTGCCCAGATGACTAACACAAGAGGGGGGGTGAATTAAGTTGTATTTAAAAAAACAATAATTATAAATCAAATATATAATATAAAATATAAACAAAATATGAAACAATAATAAATATAAAGAGTAAGGGTAAGAGAGAAGCAAACTCAGTATGTTAACGAGATTCGGCCCCACCGCCTACGTCCTCGCCTCAAGCTACCTCTTGAGGATCCCCAAATCTACTATTCAATCTCCTTTAAGTGGAGATAGAAACCTATTACACCTTTGAGCAGCACCGCTCCAAAGAATCCGTGTAAAACACCCTCTACACTTCCAATCACCTTACACTTGGTGATTTAACTATTCCCCGTGTAGAACACCTTCTACACTTCCAATCACCTCACACTTGGTGATTTAACTATTTCCCGTGTAGAACACCTTCTACACACACAAGGGTTATACACACCCTTTTACAAATACAAGAGTTGATAGTAGGTAGACTATCAAAGTACACTCCTCAATGAGTGAGATAAAAACAATACAGCGCAACCTATATCTCTCTCAACAAGAACAAGAATTAAGGCTCAAAACTTTAGAAAAGAGAGAATGAGAGCTTTGAAGAAATGATGCAAAACTTAGCAATAGATGTGTAAGCTCTTGTTGTGAATTTTGCAAAACTCAAGTGAGCTATTTATAGGCAAATGAGTTTTCAATTTCAAATTTGAAAAGATTCCCATATCAAAAACATCATCATTCACTTTTCAAAAATTTCAAATCTAATATTTTTACTTTTTGCATGTGACAAAAGGAGCATACTTTACTTTTCAAAAATTTCAAACATAATTTTTTACTTTTTGCATATGACAAAAGGAGCACACTTTACTTTTCAAAATTTTCAAATAAAGACATCTACCTTTTGCATAAGTCAAGAAAAGCATCCACCACTTTTGAAAATATTCAAATAAAACATGCACATGTGAAATATGACAATCAAGCATCTTAATATTTTCAAAGTTCAAACCTTTAATCATGTCATGCACATGTGAAAGATGACAATCAATCATCTTTCAAAATTTTCAAATTTAATTTTCAAAATATTCATGCATATGTGGAAAATGTATTTTAATGCTTTATGATAAAATATTAATTTTGAGCCTTAATCCTAATTTTGAATTTTTAAGAGATTTACAACATTACTCTATGATTTTAATGTGAACTTGTTCCCTTCTTGCTCATGCTTGCTTCCTTGATGTGCTTGATTATATTGTGTGGACAACTTGAGCTTGAGACTCCTTTATTCTTTGGATTCATTTGTTATCATCAAAATCCATTTGTAGATTTACATGAAATTTGAAACCTTGGGTTCAACATTGGATATGATGATGAACTTGAAAGATACAATCATAGAAGAAAATCATGTGTCCCTGAAGGACCGTGCTATGTATCTCATGATGAAAAATCATCTTACTGTGTGAAATAAATTAAGAGAGTGATATAAGCACCAGAATATGTAATCCTCTCAAAAGATCATTATGATTTATTGCACCTGAAGTTGCAAGATTTTAAAAGTGGTATTGAATATTCTGCACTCTTTAAAATCAGTTCAATATTAAAATTATGCAGTGAAAATGCCACTGATGATGATATATAAAAGAAGACATATATTATTTTTCATACTTCGAATGTGCTCCTGCAGTAGCAATATCGAGAGTGAAAGTTCAACAAATATTTTGAACTTTTGTTTTGTTTTCCAGTGATTGAGCTAAATAATGAGTTTTTGTTACACCAGTTACGTCATATTAATGATATTGAATTTACACTATTCCCAGAAGTGAACAGAGCATCCTTTCAAAGGAATTAAGGGCGTAGACGTAATAGAAAAATTATAGAAGTGTTGGTCCCAAAAGCGACAACACTAAAGATGATAAAAATATATCGTATCACCAGAAGTGATCCAACTCAGAGAAGGGTAAAGGCCCTCAGAATAATTTTTCATAAAAAGATGAAAATGTTTGTCATAGATGTGGTATGACTAAACAGTAGTCACGTACTTGTTGTACGGCCAAACACTTGATTTACTTATACTAAACTTTTATATATAAGTTTATTAATATTTCATCATGTTTTGAAATAATGAAATATTGGTGCCCGAAGCACGATAAAAAATTACTTGGGATAATAAAGCCTTGTTTAAATTTGATCCTCTTACAAATAAATGTGAACTAGAAGTTCAGAGGATTATCTATCTGCAAAGTGTTGCAAATCAATTACATGATATATTTACTGACACTAAATGTGTTGTAAAATCATATATTACTGTTGTTAATGTTTAAGCAAGAATTGAAGTCTCTGAAGGACGAGTTGTTAAAATAGCAACAAATGAATCTAAGATACACCTGAAGCGTTGAATACCTATTGGTGTACAAGAAAAATAAAAATCGGTACTCATGAAGAGACCATATTTTTTGTATAAAATATAATCCTCCTGAAGAGGAAACCTCCTGAAAAGATAATTCCTAAAGAGTGTAATTTCTGAAGAGTATAACTTCTGAAGAGAAAACTCCTGAAGAGTATAAACCTCCTGAAGAGGAACCTCCTGTAGAGGTGTTTCATGAAATATTTTCCCCTGGAGAGGAACAATGAGATCTCAATACATTTCATGAGTACTGAAAAATTTATGGATAGAAATAAAATTGTTGTCGACAACATATATGATAACACTTGATATTACCAGAAGTAATGAAGAAAGTAAGCCAAAAATCGTCAAAGAATGTCGACGTAGAAATGATTGGCCAAAATGAAAAGCAATTATTAAAACTGAATTAAACTCGCTAATGAAGCGAGATGCATTTGGACTTGTTGTCCAAACACCAAAGGGTGTAATATCTGTCAAATATAAGTGAGTATTTATACTAAAGCGTAATGCGAAATGAAATTGTGTATAATTTGTCGCACAAGATTTCCTGCAGAAACCCGAGAGCAGTTATGAGGAAACATATTTCCTTGTTATGAATACAATCACATTCATATTTTTAATCGATTTGGTTATTACAAAAGGATTAGATATGCAGTTAATGAATGTGGTCCCTGCATATTTATAAGGATCATTAGATCAATATATATATATAAAGATATACGATACTTGAAGCATCTAATCCAAGTACATTTAGGAGTATGTACTTTATAAAGCTTCAAACATCTTTATATGGGTTAAAGCAATCCGAACGCATGTTGTATAATTGAATCAACGAGTATCTATTAAAAGAAGGATTTAAGAATAATCTTATATGCTCATGTGTTTTATCAGAATCCGGATTTGTCATTATTGCAGTTTACGTTGATGATTTACCTTATTAGAACTCTTGAAAAGATCACAAGGGTTGCTATAAATTCAAGGAATGCATTTGAAAAGGAAAGATCTTATTATTCAATTCATAGATGAATTACAAGAATTTGAGACTTCTAGCCTCATCTCTCAAATGCATTTGCTCTTCATAAAGTAACATACCATCCTTATCTAAAGGATTAGGCAGTCGAAATGAAGAGGCAAGTACGGATTTTAAATCCTTATTCTCTTACTTTAAGTCTGCAATTTTTCTGTCAAACTCTTGAACGAGTCGTTGAAGTACAGAAACCTTCTCGTTAAGCTCCTCAATCTCACGATTTTTGGATTATAATCGGTTGGAAAATCCAATAATAGAGGAGGAGTATCGGGTGCCGAGAGTCACCAGCTCATAAACAACTTCACGATCTGACTTATTAGCCAAATCATTTGCTTGCTGCAACATGGCACCTGCGGAAGATGCAGAAACAACTTTTAATTGAGGTGAAGGATACCTCATATGTTGATCGTGAGAAATAGTAAAAGGAAATTGATGAGCCATTGAAAATTTGTAGAATAAGAATACAAATACAGATGAATTATAGATATGAGAAGAAAATTTGATGCATACTAAATGAAACTAAAGACGGTTCTTATAGAAATGGAAATAAGAACAAGACAAACTATCATCTCTTCAAATCTCACTTTACAAGATATGCTGGATGCATAATTTCAAAAGCCAGCGAGATTAATTACAGCTATCCCTATTTTCTTGTAAACGTTGAACCTCTGTCGTTAGCTGCTATTATTGACTTTGTATCTGAGCTCTCTCTCGTTCCAACTCTTCTACTCGTGTTTTCAAGTCACGAGAATACCAGTCTACAAGTTTCTTCAGCTCCTTGTTTTCTTGTCTTAAATCTTTATTTTTACTATCTTTAGTTGCAAGCGTTTGATGCAACTCAGATATTTGAGTTTTAAGATGATTAACCTCACTCGTTCTCGCCAGTAGCCTCTGAGACATGGTTGTAAGAAATGCAGCATATTGAGCACTGAAGGTTCTTGATGCTGCAACAATTTCAGGATCAGATTTACTAGAAAGATATATCTCTGCTCCTATCATGGTGTTTACAGCCTCAGGAGAAAATATAAGTGGTTGAGGTATAAAAGGTTCGTGATTTAAATTTGGGACATTAGAATTTCTATCAGACATAATATCATTTTGGATGAACAACAACTGAATCTATGAGGAATACGAGATCTTTTTGCTGGAGTAAACCAATGGTAAAATTAGTTATATTTAAACAACAACCCGAAACTTTCAAATTTCTTTAAGATCTCGTTTGTCCACAATGTCAAGCGGATTTGATTTTCCACCGAACCAATAATATTAAATCTCAAAACTTTTACAACTTTTATCATACATAGATGGTTTCTAATGTTATTTCTGCCGTATATAAACAAGTTCTCCCTAATAACACCGAATGAAGGGGAGAAAATTTTAGATGAAAATATTATCATGTTCTCTCTAATGTATTATTTAGATGTAAATAGTGTTTGAATTCGTAATCTGTTATATATGCTGAAATAATGTTTACTTATTACTTGAAACACTAATGCATATTATCATGGGAAGTTTAAGTATTACTGCAGGTATTAGATTTCTATTAAGTCTGTCAACCAGATATTATTTTTCATCTTCAAATCACTCAGAGATTATTGCAACTCATGAAACAAGTTAAGAGTATATTTGACTGAAATCAATGACTCAACATATCCAAGAAAAGTGTGGTATTTCATAATCAATGATAGTTCAACAATTTTATAAGAAGATAATGCTACTTGTATCACTCAAATCAAAGGATGATATATCAAAGATACGATCAAGTGATAATCTAGCAGATTTATTCACGAAGGCATCACCAACTGCGACATTCAAGAATATTGTGCAGAATATTAAAATGTGAAGACTCAAAAATCTATCGTCATGTACTTTTCAGGGGGAGTAAAAGTCCTGAAGACTTGTGTTGATTGTACTCTTTTTCCTTCGCTAAGGTTTTGTCCTACTGGGTTTTCCTTTGCAACGTTTTAATGAGGCAATCTTAAAGCACTTGTGGATACATAAGAAGATTGTACTCTTTTTCCTTCGCCATTGGTTTTTCTTCCCACTGGATTTTTCCTTGACAAGGTTTTAACGAAACAGATTCTTTATAGGTGGTCATTCAAGGGGGAGTGTTATGAATTATTAGGAGTCAGCAGCCGCCCCTGTCCCATCACTAAATTATGTGAATGACCCCATCACTATTATTTTAAATTCTGCATAGTGACTTGTATAGTAATTTCAAAGCCTATAAATAAGAGTTTCAGTTGTAATGAAATTCATAAGAAAATATAGAGAAGGAAGAAAGTTTCAAAGAGTTTATTTTATATTTTTCTTGTAATAGTAGTAGTTTTCTTTTTAATTTTATAATAGGACTATAATTTTTTACTAACATTTAATACAGACTCCTAATTTAACATTTAACGTAATGTGACGTTTGGCGTAACGCTATCTTAGTATTTAATATAGCGTCAGTCACCATTCGCGCTACTCGAGCACTTGGATTCCTTCCTTAATCCAGTAGGTGCCCCGAATTGTCTTAGCTTCCTCGTTCTAGTCGGATTGCCACGTCTCAGCCAAGTTGGGTCAGGACCTCTTGTCCTCTCTCCTAGAATGGGCCTGGACCGATTGGGCTTCTCTAATATCTAAATAAAATCTTACTGTAATTATCTTTTTTCCATCTCAAATTAAAGCTTCCATCAAACACGTTATGGAATCCAAATCTTACGTTTTGGTAAAATCTCGTCACTGTGCAGAGTAAGCTTTACGCCCATTTAGATTTAGAATTGATTTTAATTGATTTTATTTAATTATTATAATTAATTAAGTTTCCAACAAAATATAATAAATAATTCATTTATTTCAAATTATAAAATAATTATTTTATGAAAAATAATATCATAATGATATTTTTATTCAATTTTAATTTTAATATTAACGCTCATCTCAACTTAATATATAATATATATTAACCATTATGCTGCAATCATGACAGATATGAATTGGGAAGCTGGCACTACTGTAATCAAAGGATACTGATATGGTCCAAATTTGATTAGACGCACTCGATGACATTATGCTGCAAGTTAATAAGTTTAACATTATGCTGCAATCATAACAAGTAGTCTTTCCATTCAAAACTGCACTCAATGACATTTTGTTGGAAGAACAAATACAGGAAAATAAGCATGAAATTCTTAGGTAGTAGGTACTGCCCACTTCCGAGGTCTTGCCGAACTTTTGGCTCAAGTTCGGGGAACGTCAACGCAACGCGTGAAGACCATATTGACCGCTTTGTTGAGTCTAAAAAAATGTTAAATAGTCTAATGCTTTATTTAGATTTAAAACTAGTCTCATTTCATTTTATTCTTATTCTTATTATTATAATTTTTTTAAATTTTTATATATAACATAATAAATAATTCAATTTTTTTAAATCCTTTAAAAAAAGTATAATCTCAACTTTCTCAATTGATTTTTTATATCAATTATAAATTTATACCTCAATTTTTTTTTTTTTTGTTTCCAAACAAATATCACAGGTTTAAAATAAGCGTTTTAGACATGTAATAAACAATAAATGACTTTTTCATAATATAACTTATTACTTAATTTTAACAACGAAAATTCTAAAGGTAAGACTTAGGTCTCGCTTGGATTCGAAAATGAGATGAGTTGAGATGAATTTAGTTTATTTTTTAATATTATTGTTATTATAGAATTTGAAAAATGTGTGTTAGGATTTGAAAAATGTGTATTGGGATTTGAAAAATGTGCCATGCACACGTGACCCCACTGTGCACTTAAGTACACAGTGTTTTTCCAAGTCCAATGCACGTGATCTGCATGTGCTATGAGTGTGTTCGCCTGATTTTTATCTTGTGAGCTTGTATACATACTATTTTTGCAAAATAAAAATAATAACTGGCGAGTGTACTGTCCGTGAGAGAATATCAACTTATTCTCTATAAAAAAGAGACGAGAGGCAGGTCTCTTCTAGGCGAGATATTCTCTCGCCTTTGTTTGATATTATATAAAAATAATAAATTTAAAATATTTATCTGGGAACATCGTTTGCATGTCTGAGAAGTTGTCCAGTATCCCAGAAAATCATCATTTTCCCACCTCTGGTCTTTCGATCCCACAGACGGCGCCAATATTGATGTCACAAAAATCTCAACAGATCAGGGCAGGAAAATAAATCATTCCCAGTCCATTAGAGCGAGTTGGGTTTCGATAGGTGTCGTTTGAGGCTCCTGGTGAGACTCCGGTATGGCCATATGTACGCAGATAACATATAAATAAACATAGAAACACAGTATTTACGTGATTCGACGTAAGACCTACGTCCACGGGGTTCTGGGGAAGGGAATCCACTATAATGAATATTTTTATAATCTCTCGGGGCTCTCACAGTACATGAATAAAATACATAATTCTACTAGTATAAACTATTGGATTCATATGAGAAGATGAAATAGGCGAATAGAAGAATTGTTATACAGCCAGAAATATTGAGCTATCGAGTGAGTTTAGATATTCTGATGATTGCCTTTATATAGAGGCTTTGGTCTGGATATTATTTATTGCTTGTGTCAGTTGCTTGTCTTTATATCTTGTCCCCCATGTGATCTGGTCCACTCAACTTTTATTCACTCTTGTCTTCTAGTGCACTAAATAATAAGCCTGGGCCTTACTTTGAGGATATTTCACCCTCACACAGGTAGCGGTTGGTTTTTGCGGCAGAGAAGGAGGGTGAAACTGGAGAAGACCCATTTGGCGAGGTACTCGTAGTCAGAGAAACAACGGATGGTGGAGACTTTGAAGGGGATCGCTAGAGAAACAGCAGAAGAAGTAGTCTATGAAGTCCGAGAAATGGACGAAGAAGTAGACTTTGTTGGTGGTGTCGACGTTTCTGAGAGAGTATGCGAAGGATTCTGAGAGATTTTAAGGATTATTTGCAACGGGTGAAGACGCCCCCGAACCTCCAACGCCAACACTCCTTACAATTCCATACACTCAGTACTGCCCAAGACTCGGGTGGGTCTGAAAGGAACCGATCCGACCCAGTGAATGACTCCGCCATAAACGTCCCAAGTGGCACAGAAAGAAAGGTCCCGCAGACTGAGTTTGTTGTTGAGAATGAAGTCAATGTCTCGGAGGAAAAACTCGGTGGTGGAGAATCTCCGGCGATAGAAGATTTCTGCATCGGAAGGATCGAGTCGAATGACGGAGGCTCGGCTGGAGATCGGGACTTGGTGTGCAAAGACGAGATTGACCGGGATGGAGGGCGTACGTTACAATAACCGCATTTATGGCTTGGGGTTGGGTAGGGATTCTGGAAGAGACGAAAGGAAAATGAAAGTAACGAACCTTTTTTAAAGTATAACTTCTATCTTAAAAAGGCGTGCTTGGCTGCAGCTCTTATATAAACAGTAGAATTATTGTTCACGTACATAAACAATAATTATACTATTTATATAAGAGGCTACAGCCAATATTTTTTCTTTGTTAAAATGGTTGGATAGTCTTTTTACTTTCTACCGCGTCGCGTTTTAAAAATTGCCTTTTATTTTACAGTATTTGAAAATCGATTACCGCGGCATGAATGACATGTCAGCAAGTTGTTTGAGCTTTTAGATAGATAAATTGATGTATTGGAATGTAACGGTCTTTTCTTTATAACCGTTTCCACTTAGTGTATTTATAAGATTTTGTAAGCAATTGTTTTTTGTTTTTTTGGAGGAAGTAAGCAATTTTTGTTAAGCATTGGCTAGCGAAACTGTATGACAGATTACTTTCATAGCGCTATGAAAGCCATACGGTTCCACTAATATATATTTTTTTAATTTTATAAAATGACTATTTGTGACGTATTCAATTTGCCGTAAGAGATCTATTTTCGACAAAACATATATTCATTGGAAAGGATTATTTACGGCAATTTGAGAGTTTTGTAACGAATTAAAACCACATTTGCGTTGTAAAAAATCTTTTCTCAACGATTTTGTTGTCTATGAAATTCACATTCCAACTTAATTGCTGAAAATGATAAACTATTTGCAACAATTTTTGTCTTTCACTAAAATTCTTCAGAAATGACACTTTTATTTTATTGAACATGCAGCAAACTAGAAATCGCTGCAATTCATCAAATGCAACAATTGTAAAGGTTTATTGCAATGATTTTAAGCGCTGAAAAATGCCTGGTTTTCATATACAAACATAATTTAGAAACAAAATGTTCAAACTACTCATTAAAATTTTTTCAAAATTTCATATAAAAAATTATTCCAACATTTTCAATATCTAAATAAAAATTATATTCTTACATCATTTTAATTTTATAATTTTTTTTATTCAATTTTTTCTCTCACGTTTCCTAAAATTCAAAAAATACTTCTATTCACAAAATATCTTACTTCTATTTATAAAATTCTCAAATTGTCTCAATCCCCAAATCAGCCCAATTTTGGACCATTTGGGTAGAATTGAAGGTCTTAATCAATGTTTTGAATACCGTACCGGTGAGCATACCGGTCAAGACACTGGAATGAAATATTTCGATACCAGTACCGTTTCGTATACCGTTTCGGAATAGTCTATACATAAAAAAAATTATATACATAAAAATATATATAAATTATATTTCAAAATAATAATTAATATATGAATTAATTATATATATTAACATATATGTAAATAATCTAGTTTAAATTAGGATAAAAAAATATGAAAAAATGAAAAAAAAAATTCTCAAATCCGGTACCGGCCGGTACTGACCGGTATGGCCGATACGGCTGAAATCTGGGCCAGTACGAAACAGACCCCATTTCTGTACCGGTCACTGCTCTGGTACAGTATGTACCGGCCGGTACGGTACGAAATTTAAAACATTGGTCTTAATATACTTTGTCTCACCATATTTCTTGAATTTGTATATACATTAAAGACGCATTGAATTTGTATCGCGTCCAAGAAACTGAAAAATGTAGTTATTTGAACTTAATTTCCTAGCTAATGTTCAGGATTCAGACGTTGTGTTCAAAGTTTTTTTTTTTCCCATTGGGCAGTTCGGTCCTATAATATTAATAAGGTACTTACAACCATTCGAAGAGAACTTACGGGAAAATAAATAAAATGGAAGAAGGAAAAGAATGCTGCTAATTACCCATATATATATATACTAGGGCCATTAGCTCCAAGTACAATCTGTCAATAAACACTAAGGCCATTAATGTAATTTAAACAAGTATTAATGAAACGTAATTTAACTCAAAAAGGCAGCCACGTATTTTTATTGGTTTCCAGAACTCTCAAAACACAAACGTATCAACCATGGGGAGGTAACGCACCGAAAAAGAGTGCTTGAACATTCACCATGGATTCGATGGCAGGGACAACATAGTTTTGAGCGGAGTTGGATGGCCATAGGGTGGTGTGAGCAACGTTGGAGAGTTGAGAGAGAGAGAGAGAGAATAATGTGAGGGCGAGTCTGAGAATAGTGCGAAATGAAAAGAGAGTAGGAGATGGAGCATGGCGTACTGAGCTTACCGAGAGGTGGTCATGGCGGACCTGGAACGGCTTAGAGTGCCCAGCGACGCTGTCTGTGATGGTTGAGGGGTGGTCCAAAATCGTGGTCGACATGCAGGAAAACATTCCTCTGTTTCGGGTGGCTGAAAACAGAGGCTTGCGGCTGTTTATACAAGGAGCTAGTGCACGGTAGGGGCTGACTTGCGGTGGCTTTGTTACTCGCGGGGGAAAAATATTCTTTTTTTTTTTTGCAAGACCGTGGGGTTCTGTTGAGGAGATTTCTGGGTGGTAGTAGTAGAGATTTACATCCATAGCGGCTAACACGATTGCTCTGTTTTCAGGTCACTAAAATAGAGGTGTTGCTATGAACTTGGGTGGTGGGTATGGGAGTTGCTTTCAGTGGTTATTCAATTCAGGGCGAATCAAGGTGCTGACCAAGCTGAGATGTTTCCGTCGTGCATGAGGGACTCGGCATTGGGTGATTATCGTGGTTGGTTGTGACTTGATAATATGAGTAGCATATATATTGCAACCATATTAAATGGCCAATTATGAATCGAAAACCAAGATTAAATCGGGGAACATCACCTACCATACATGAATGAGTGAATTTTTTGTGCATGCATACGCATACGGGAGTTACAGAGTGAGAAATAAATTAACTAAATGCCGAGACAACCGAGACAATCAATATAGACGACAAGTTAACAGAGAAATAAAGAAATTTAACAGACGAATGTTAAACCAAGAAATTCCATTTCATAGCGACATTATATATATAGAAGATATGTATATGTTACACTACAAGAAATGATGTTTTTTTACACGATTATTTTTAAGATATATTACCATGACAAATAATTAGCTGATTGCAAGAAAACTATTCATAGGAAAAAAACAATCATTTTGCCACGACATAATACCGATAAGTAAAACTTGGTGGAATTTTTTTTTTCTTTTTTTTCGCTGCAACCTCAACCAGAGTCAACCCCCCCGTCCCCCGCTCGATTCACCCAATCAGTCACCCTCATAATTTTTCTTCAAAAAATCCTAGCCTCCACAACTCTCGGCATCATGGAATATGCTGAAATTAGATGAGGAATAACTACAAAAGCGCAAAATCGTATTTCTGAGATTGAAAGAAACTAGGAAGATGCACTTGGGGTAATCACTAATTTACTTATCTATATCTTTTGTTTGTGCTAACATTTGCAAAATGCACGTGTGGATACACGTGGGAGGGAGGGACGGAGGGTCTATGTTACATGATTGCAGCTTATGGTGGAATATGTATATTTTGTGTTATGGTTCTAATCCACTTGAGAATTAATGAGATTACTTGTAATAGCTTGTCCTGGTCCCTTGGTTTGTATCTTAAGTATGAGGGGATAAGTGATAACTGTAGGCATTCTAATTGATATCTCTGGGTGCTTCTCTAAAGACAAATGCGCAGTAGCCTCTTTAAAAGTTATATTTATTTTCAATTATATGTGTATCTATTCTAGTGTTCCCTCAAGAAAGCTATTGGATTTTGACATGATTTTTATAACTTGGAGAAAGCTACACTATTTACTTCCAGAGATTTTTAATCTCTTAATGGGAATAGTTGTTGTAAGTGGAAACTTTGTGCTATTATCTGTGACTTTAATTGCCACTTGAACTTCTTTTAACAACTATCATGGTTTTCCAATTGCATATTGAAATCCACGCATACCTTCTCTTTCTGAAGGAGGAAAGAGTAAATTATCAGAGAGACTAAATGGAATCAATAAAGAAACTTGAAGAGCGATATGTGGTGAAGAATCAGCAAATACATGGCTTTGAAAACGTTCCAGTTGGAATTGAGGATGATTGCTCTGCTTTGACATCTAACACACAGGCAAACTTAATTTAAACCCAATATCTTGTCATTTATCATTGAACAAAAACTGTAGGTACATGCATGGGTCTTTTTACTAATGCTATTTTCATTGTCTCGTTTAGTTTATGGTGTTATATGCTAGATATAATCATCTCGAAGCCAAAAATGGCGTATATAACACGTCTTCCAATTTTTGTCTCTTCCCCTTCACACCAGGATATATGTCTTCCTTAACGGTAAACTTTTCAAGTACATTACTATGAATATATATACTACTCTTGGCTGATAGTATTACTTGTTTTGGTCTTGATTTTCCTCATATGTGCAACCATGTGTCATATCAGAAATCAATAAGAGCTCATCATGGGTCAAGGGGGTATTGGTCTGTTGTCGATCACAGCAGCCAATGCTAGCTGAGCCATTGCAAATCTTTGTGGGAATGGTAAACTAACTAATCTCTTCCAATGTGGATTTATGGAAAGTTTTGTTAGACTGGGCCCCAAGGTATGAAGGAGATGTCACAAGTTCAAATTTTTATATTGGATCAAGGTTAATGGATTGTGCTGGAAAATGGAACAAATTAGATAACCTATTTAAACGAACTATAATTTATGGATACAATATCAGCTATATATAGAAAGATATGTTTCACTAAGGTCAGGAGCAAAGATAGCTTTATTTGAAAATCGGTTGAAATAGAGGAGGTAACTGCTGCTTCATGGTACAAAATGTGGACATGATACTAAAATTATTCATTTTTGTTTCCCCTTTTTTCTCATGCTATGAGGATAATATTGATGCATTTTCCTTAAATTTGGTCAATAATTATGAAGTTTAAGCACAAGATCAATTCTTCCAATTATAGGTCCTTGCAGGTTGTATTAGTGCTTCCATGAAGTCGGTCTCAGAAGTTCTTAATTCGCGCCATATTTTGGGTGGTGCTCTCGACCTAGTAAGTCATTTTGTATATAGTCTTCACAATATTTGTGGCTCTTATTGTTAACTATTGAAAATATAATACTTGTTAAACTCCATGATTATGATTTGTAATTGTTTTTCTTTACAGAATGCACGTACCTTATCATCCGATGCATAAAGACATTGATATCATACACCAGTCTAGTGCTTTGAATGGGTTGTATGTTGATCTTTTAAAGCTTGAATTCTCTTGTATAGATTATATGGTTGTGGTTTTGCGGAGCCATGAATAACTTATAAAGCTTTTTGGTTGTGTGGGGTGTGTATATAAATTGAATAGATAGATTCTTCTTTTTAGATTCTCATGATTAGGAGTTTTTCTTGAGAACATGTTAGCACAATTTTACATGTTTTTTTTAATTATTATGTGTGAATTAAGATCTCTAAGATTTGGATATATTTATTTAACCTATACTAAATTATTTGTCATGATTCTTTTTTGTTCAAGACTTTTTTTTCTGAAAATTCTTTCAAAAATGAAAGTCTCATTTTTTTGGTATTACAATTATTTTGTTTTTTTCTTAAATTTATTAACAATTTCTATGAATGCATCTCGTGACAAATACAATTTTTTTTGGAAGTGATTATTTTTTGCAGTAAAATTTCTTCGTAAATAAGTATTTCCAAAAAACTGCTTGTGATAAATATTATTTGTCACAAAATTATTTTATCGAATATATATTTTTCCCATGATTTACTACCAAAAGCTATCATATTTCCTAGTACAGTAAAATGTTTTTTTTTTCTCACGACTAATCTTGAATCAAATGTTCTACGAAAAAAAATTACATAACACAAAATACATATATATGGGTGTGAGAGTACCATTTGTGTCAAATACAATATACAAAAGATAGATTGGTAGCTAGCAGGTGGACGGCTCATTTTGTTCATCAAATCTCATTCAGGAGATTGGTACTGATATGATGGTGAAAGATGTGGTTGTTTTTTAAGGTTCTTCAAAACATTTAATTGCATTCCAATTATAAAGGTGAATTAATGAAATGTAAAGAGAACTTAGAATAATCAACTGGGAAATGGATATTTAGCTGAAAGGAATAGCAAAACGATAACTTTACTGCAAACCCCAGATGGATGATTCATTATTAAAAGGCTTCAAAGATAGTATACTGAAGCCATTAGAAATGACAATACCATAATAGACTAATTTGTATGTTTGTCCACCATAACCACACATGTAAGAACGAAATTTTTTTTATCATACCACGTTTCCAAATACTTACAATACTTCTCTTCCAAATCCAAATTTGAGACCTTCAACCTTCTTTCTGTAGCAATAAAAAAGACCAATACATTGACATGTGGGTTTAAATTTGAACACATAGATATTATGTAAAAGAATGAACAACTTTTTAATGCGACATCATCAATATTTTTTTTTTAAATCCATATAATCCTAGTCTTGACAAAATAAAACTAAGAAAAAATATGCTCTATTTAAAACATTTGATTTTCACACACAAATACCACATCTCCAATCTAACATTGAAAAATGATGACGACAATATATATGTATGAAGACACACACATCAAAAATGCCACAAGTCTTGTCATGTATATCTATCATAGTAGTGGCATACACAAACATTTAGCTTGATGGCCTATATAGCCCCATTCATGATAGAATTTAATAAAATTGGTCTAGTTTTGAAAGCTAAAAAAAATTCACAAAGGCCTAGAAATTAAATAAAACCAATAAAGTTATACTAAAAGAGACAGGAGATGCACAAATACCCTCATTTGACAACAGATATGAAGATATTCATTTATTTTGCTTCTTTAGTTCCTTGTATGCCATGACTTCCTCTTCGTTTATTGAGCTTGCTGGAAAATTTGTTCCCACTAAAATCAAGAAAAAAAAAAGCTATTATTATATAATAAGTTCATAAACTTAAACCCTCAAAAAATATGTTGGCTACTGCAAGACAAAATTTCCTTACAAAAAATAAGTCACCAAATTAAATCAATTCAATCAAAAAATAAAAAAGAGCATAAAACAATATTGACATGCAAACCAAATTTTTGATCACCTGCTTTCTATTCCAATCATATTGATGTACACCAACAGCAGGACAAATTAAAGCATACGACTGGCTGTAATATAATCAAGCAGAAAATATTTATAATCCGGGATTACATAATAAAAAACCAACAAGAAACACAGCAACAAGTGCTTAGGGCTCGAAAGCCAAAAAAGGCACATATGCCTCGTGCTCGTAGTAAGGGTGCTACATGCAAGACACGTATGCCCCGTGCACGCAGAACCCAGTTGGAAGAATAAAATAGCGCTGTAGAAAATATTTTCACAAAAGTAGATAACAATAACAATTCATTCAAAAAAGTGCCAAAATTAATTAAAATCAAGAATACATTATCATTTCATAACAACATGCACTAAAACTTGAAGTAGTTTCAAGAAAGTTAAGTTAGCAACATTGATTAATTGATGACAAAAACCGAGACAAAAGCTCTTTCATGAGAATTGCACATCCAAAAGCACCAAATTTATAAACATCTTTCTTTACATAAATATTATGAGTTTGACATCTAAGTGAGCAATTTCTCTTCATGTACAAACTGAACGATTTTTAGTGTTGTCCCGCACAATCTTTGTGACTTATACATAAGAAGAGAATCACAAGAAACTCATAAAGAGCAAAAAAAAAACTCTATCCTGATATGAGAATGAGAAAATGTCATAAAAAAATGGGGAAAAAAGTTGCAACCTCAGGTCTATTACCTACCCACTGAAAGTTGCATTAGTGATATCATACCAATGTTTCAACAACTAATCCCGTGGAAAACTGGCAACGGCATTTCCATTGTGCCCATCAAAGATCTGAATATTAGAAGAAATAATATTCATCCAATTGGAAAATACATCTATAGCTACCTAAATTTGATATGTGCGTGTACATGGTTTAACAATACAATTAAAGACAAATATGTGCATGTACAAAGTTGAACTGCAATTAACTCTATTAATTACAAAACGTTGAAAAACATTTCACCAAAGACATTGATTTTACAAATTAAGAAAAAAAATGCTCTCAAAAAAGAAAGAAATGGCCATTACCGCAAATATAGAGAATGTCGATGAAGAATTTTTGGAGACACTCTCGTATAAGATTCACCAAGCCTTTTGGGGATTTCTTGGATAAGCTTTGCTTCTGGTTGAATTTTAGATATTTCAACCTTTAGTTGATGGCTCAAAAGTATCTGCTCTGTGCTTTCATAAACAAATGCAAGAAATCAATATAGGGAACAACATCAAAGCTATATTGTGCATGTATGGGTCTTGCATATAGCCATGAAAACTTAAAATATATAACCATTTTCGAAGCCAAAAAATGCATTTGAAAATTTTATAGTAACCAAAAAGAAAACATCAAAGTTCTTACACATGTATTAACCTCCATTTTATTTCTTTCTTTAATGGCATTAAGTAATTTTCTTTTGAGATGCTGAACCTCTTCTTTATGATTCTTGGATGAACAAATCCGAAAAAATGTAATGAATTCAACCAAAACAAACATAAAGCTTTAGATTTCAACAGAAAAACAAAATCATACAAACATTTAAAAAAACCAACACAACAATATATTATAGACTACATAATCTAAAGACCAAAGATATATTACACAACAATATATTACACAACAATATAAGTAAAATGAAATGGATAAATAACAAAGTCCAAAGAGACAAAAAAGAAAATCAATTACTTAACACAATGATGAAAACCTGCGTTGCCAAGACCTCGAATTCCCCACTGCCAACAACATTAAAGTATTCATCTTTACCACCCTGCAAAATGTAAGAATCAATAGGAATAAATTCGTAAGCCAACAAAAAAAATGGAGAACAAAAAAATCCAATAAGCAAAAATACCCATACTGATGAACGAAAAAGAGAGAACTGAAATCACTACACTCTGTGAAACAGGGCAAAAATCGACACCCATAAAAGAAATATCAGTAAACCCTAGATTCAAATGTCCAAAAAAATAAAGTATACAAAAGATGACAAAGCCCTTCTATCAGGCGTGCTTCGCGGTTGCAAATGGCGACAAGGGCTATGAGGTGGAGAGAGAAAGAAAAGATTAATAGAGAACTGAAAGCACTACAGTCGGTCGAACAGGGCAGCAATCGATGCCCCCAAAAATCAAAACATCAAAAAACCCTAGAATAGAGCAGCAATCGACATCCCAAAAATCAAAACATCAATAAACCCTAGATTCATATGTCTAAAAAATAAAGTAAATACAAGATGACAAAGCCCTCCTATCCGGCGTGCTCGGTGACTACCAACGGCGACAAGGGCCGTGAGGTGGAGAGAGAGAAAAGAGAGAGGAATCCTAATTGAAAGAGAGAACTCGAGAGGGAGGGAGGCTTGAGAGCGAGAGAGAGGTCTGAAATTTTGTGAGGGAGGGAGAGCTGCTAACGAGAGTGAGTGAGAGGGATTCGAAATTGTTAACAGCGATAGTCTGAAAATGATAGTCTTTGCACTCAGTAGGTAGAAAACCAATTTTAACCTCAATAAACGACGATGGAAAGATTAAAAAACAAACAACTATCGCTGTTAACTAATGTAAATAAAAATAATAATAATTAAGGGATAAGAATGGAAAAAAAGAATGCTGAAAATGATACTAGTCACAGCACATTGTCTCTTATATTATAGAGGTTAGATATATGAGAGACGCTGGATCGGTGCGGTTGTTTCTAGCATCTAAAACAGTTTTAATTAATGTTAGGTTGTTTATGAGGAAAAATATATTAAAATAAAGTAAAAATATAATTAAATAAATAAATAAAGATTAAAAATATAATAAAATAAATAAAACATAATAAAAAATACAATAAAAATACAATAAAAATATAAAAACATAATAAAAAATATAATAAAAAAATAAAATAAAGATGAATTTAAGGGAATTCAGCCATGAAAAAAACGAAACTGTCGTCGGTGGCAGTGGGCGACACTGCCCACACTATCGAGATCGATGAAGACTGCTTTGATAGAGGGGACAGCCCGTCTACCCCAAGATTTCTCTAAATATATATTTCATTGATCTGGTTTTGCGTTCAACATGTATAACAAGATCATGTCCCGATCCCAAATATTGAAACCAATCAAGTACTCATGGTTTCATGTTTTCTTGGCATCATGTAATCCTGAGCATTATAGTTAATGATGTTTGACTCTCCGTCTCCTTCCTGAAGAGGGCTCGGATCGACAATCCCTTGGAACATTTCATTTGAGAACCCAAGCCCATGTATTGGCGCCGAAGCAAATCACAAGATTATAATAACTGCAAAAGTGCAGAAAGACTACCAATTAAACTTACGTACTAACATATATTTAAATTTCGATCTATTTCGATTGGAACGGCTGACACGTACTAACATATATTTAAATTTCGTTCTATTTCGATTGGAACGACTGAAATGTTTCATTTTAGTATTTCAAACGAAATATTATACTTTTTTATTCTATTTAGGTCCAAATTTCGATTCATTCCAAAATGAATCATTTTGGTCAAATTTCAGCGGTTTTGGCTCCTATTCTAATTTAAATTATTTTTATAATTTTTTTATATTTAAATGATATTTTTTTAAAAAATTTAAATTTAGATTGTATTTAATTAATTTTAGAATATAAAATATATTTATATATTTTATAATTTTAAATACATTTTTTTTAAATAACATTATTTTTAATATTTTATTTATTTATTTATTTTTATATTTCAACTCAAATTTATATTTTTTCAACTTACAATTATTTTATAAATTTTTAATTCTTCTAATATGTATATATATAATACATACTTATATATATATATTTATTATATTAGTTATTAGTTTATATATATATTATAATATATAATTAATCTCGAAATAATATATCAAAATAAATCCATACTAAAATATTTTATTTTAAAATCCCAATCAACAAACGATTACCACAACGAAATTTAAAACATTGAAGTCTAGAAAAGACTTCGCTTACTTCGTCCATTTGCTTTCGTCTAATTTGCAAAGTCAATATTCTCGTTGTGTTTTGTCAGATGATGTGGACACCATTTTAAACACGTTGTTGACCAAACCCAACTTTACACGTCAGAAACTTGGCGGTTTCTACCTGTCCCATCTGGCCGGTCGGCCACGGCAGGGTGATGAATATCGAAACAGTAATGAGAGTTGACAAGTCGTTTTATATAAACTTTTTATTTTTTAAAAAAAAAATCTTTATATATATTAACTAAATTTGTAAGAGCATTCTAATAAAATTATTTAAAATTGTTTTTTTAGTATAAATTTATATATTTAAAAAAATATATATATTTGATTAAAAGTATGAAGATAAAAATTTAAAAAAAAAAGAATAAAATTATTTTTTATGAATAATAAAGTTAAAAATTTGTCCAAAATTTACAAAATTTTGTTGGATAAAATTTTAAATTTATTATTTACAAAAATATTTTTATTTTATTTTTTCACTTTTATCTTTCCATTGATGATTAAATATAACTAATTTTTTTAATAAATATGTAAATTTATATTTTTTGATCGATAATTTTAGACAATCCAATAAGAATGTCTAAATAACATAATTCTTATTTTAAAATAAGTTTGAAAAAAATATGTAGATGATTTAAATGAAAAATTGAGATGAAATGAATTAAAATAAAAGTTAAAAATTAAATTATTATTATTTTATAATATTATTATTATCTTAATATTTAAAAAATTAAATTATTTATTATATTTTATACAAAAAAAATTTAAAAATAATAATAATAAAATAAAATAAAATATTTTCACAATTCCAATCTTAATTAAATTTAGTTATAGTTTGGATTCAGAATTGAGATGAAATAAATTAAATTAATTTTTAAAATTTGAATAAAATATTATTAAAATATTATTTATTATTATTATTATTTTGATATTTAAAATATTCTATTAGAATTAAAAATTGTTAAATTAAAATTTAAAAATATAATAATAATTTTGAGATGAATTGAATCTCAACTCTAAACGCAAACCATGCCTTAATATTAAGAGTGATACTCCATATAACTAATGGTTTCTCCCGAATGTCTACCGAATGGTGTAAAAAAATTTGTTTATTTTTTCAGATTTTATTTCATTCATTTCTTTTATATGTTTAAATGTTTTTTTTAATAGAAAAAATGACATCAGTATTTAAAAATATTTTTTTAATCATTAGATAAAAATATATATATATATATATATATTTAGAATTCGGTACATAAATTGGGTACATAAATTAGGGAGAAATAGCAGCATTTCTCTAATATTGCCAAAATGATAAATGTGAATCTTTTATTTGAATTCAATATTCGACCAGGAATAGCTCAACGTATGCAGAATATTTCAAGAGCTGTGATTGGCAGCCTCTAAATTTCTATTTATATAAAATATATTTATACGTCTGGGCTGTCCCAGCTACCCTCAAACAGTAAAGGTTATCAAAAATTTCCGATATTTCAATCCGATATCAGAGCAAACCGGGCGGGACCAAAGGCTTTCGAGTTGGTTCTCGGAAGGATCCCGACCGTCCAATTGACTTGGTTCCTTCAGGCTCCTGGGCAACTGTCAGAAGCCGCAATACTAAACAAAGATTTGTTATTTTGAGTGACCAATTCTCTCTCCCTCTCGTTGTTCAGAATTTTCAAACTTCCATTTCTATCAATTTCTTATCTATTCGATCTTTTATTTCTCCTCCTTTCATCTCACAGACAACCCCCATCTTCCTTTGCGAAATCTATAGGCGGTTCTGAAGTTCCAATCCCCACCACTTCCCAACCAATCTCGATCACCGTCTCTATTTTCTTGTATGAGCCAATCCCGTTCTCTTCCTACGTTCAATCTAATTCTCAAGTTCTAGGAGTTATTTCTCTTGTTTCCTTCCTACAGTTTCCTGCCCAATTTGCGGGCTTTGATCGAATCGACCGGAATGGGGCCGACCGAGGATCCGGATGACTCGGTTCTGACTCGTCTCGCCGAGTCCGTTAAAGCGATCTCGGAGTTGCCCGAGTGCCGAAACGTCTGCAAGAAGATGTACGGGAACCTGGTTCGGAGAGTCAAGCTCCTGAGTCCTCTCTTCGAGGAATTGAGGGACAGCGAGGAAGAGCTCCGCGAAGATGAGGTCAAGGCCTTAGAACTCCTGCGACTGGCCCTGGATTCAGCTAAAGAGCTTCTCTGTTCGGTGAATGGAGGGAGCAAGCTCTATCAGGTATCCCTAGCACTTAATTACTTTCCGTTTGGCCACTGAGAAAAGGGGTGAAAGCGAAGGAGAAAGGACGGATACTGAACCGATTGTCTCTCTCTTTGTTTTCGTTTGCTAAGATAAGAAGGGAAAATTTAAATTCGCTTTTATATTCGGCAACCTCAAAAGAATCATCTTCATATCCAAGATTCAAATTCTTTGTCAATATACATACATATATGTATGTACATACATGTTTATTGTACATGTTGGGAGATTAAAATTTCGCAAATCCGAAGTTTTTCTTATCGGAGAAAAATGCGTTCATACGTTCATATATGCATTCTAAGAGCATACATGTCGAATAAGTTTTAAGTATCGATGAAAATGCATGGTGTCTATGGTTGCCTCTGTGCTTGAAACGAATGGCATCGGCATTGTTAGTCATTTGTTGTGATCTAGTTCATTAATATTCTTCTTTCTCGAACGAATTTGGCTGTTTAAATCATTGATTTGAGGGTACGCAATGTCATGCTTGTCACAGGCTCTGCAAAGGGAAAAGATTGCACAGAAGTTCCGCCATGTAACGGAACAAATTGAAGCAGCATTGAACGAGATCCATTATGATAAGCTTAATATATCCGAGGAGGTCCGTGAACAGGTACTTTAACAACCCAGCTTATCATGGAGAGAATTAAATGCATGCATTCTTGTGCTAAATAAGGGTATCGTCCCACAGCATGCTACTCTTATAGCTAGAGTTTCAAGGGAGAGAAAGAGAGAGAGTACTTGTACTGAATGGTATCCAAAATATTTATGATTGCTGACTTCTTAAGGAAAGTAACATTTAGTATCAAACCATGGAACAGCAGATTTGGAAAGTTTAACAGTAGGTAGGACATGTTTGATTTCTTTCAGATTGAACTAGTACATGCTCAATTCAAAAGAGCCAAAGGAAAAATGGACTCCCTTGATTTTCAATTGGACATGGATTTAGCCACAGCACAGAAAGAGAAAGACCTGGACCCGGCAATACTCAAAAGACTTTCTGAAAAGCTGTATCTCAAGACTATCAATGATGTAAAGAAAGAGTCACTTGCATTCCATCAATCGCTTATCTCGAGTGATATAGAACCAAGAGAGAGCTTTGAAGAAATGTCATCATTGTTTAAGAAGATAGAAGACTGGGTACAGATGGCAAATCCACAAGTCGACGCCTCTGAGGGTGAAATGAAATTGATTAAGCACAGATCTCCCATTATCCCAGATGATTTCAGATGTCCAATATCTCTTGAGCTGATGAAAGATCCCGTGATTGTCGCTACTGGACAGGTATTACCTGGCAGCTGCATACCCAGTTTTGAGCTTACAACTTCACATCTATTTCAATATCAATTACTAATGTCCTTTTTTGTCGTTATGTTTCTTTTGCAGACTTATGAAAGGTCCAGCATTCAGAAATGGCTTGATGCAGGACATAAAACCTGTCCCAAGACACAGCAGACGCTGTTGCACACGGCCCTAACTCCTAACTACGTTTTGAAAAGTCTGATTGCTTTATGGTGTGAGAGTAATGGTGTTGAGCTTCCAAAAAAGCAAGCAAATTGTAAGAGCAAGAAATCTGGATGCAAAGTTTCAGATTGTGATCGTGCTGCTGTCAATGAGTTATTGGAAAAACTGGCAACTGGGAATCCGGAACAGAAAAGAGCAGCTGCTGGTGAGCTCAGGTTGCTTGCAAAGAGGAATGCAGATAATAGAGTATGTATTGCTGAAGCAGGAGCCATACCACTTCTTGCAGACCTAGTGTCCTCTTCGGATCCCCGAACACAAGAGCATGCTGTTACGGCACTTCTCAACCTTTCCATCAATGACAGTAACAAGGGAACTATTGTAAATGCAGGAGCCATTCCTGATATAGTAGAGGTGTTGAAAAATGGAAGCATGGAAGCTAGGGAAAATGCAGCCGCAACTCTTTTCAGTTTATCTGTAGTAGATGAGTACAAGGTGAAAATAGGAGCAGCAGGGGCTATTCCAGCTCTTATAACGCTGCTATGTGAGGGGACTCCAAGAGGGAAGAAGGATGCTGCCACCGCTATTTTCAATCTTTCAATCTATCAGGGGAACAAGTCAAGAGCTGTGAAGGCTGGTATTGTGGCCCCACTGATGAGTTTGCTGAAGGATGCCGGAAGTGGGATGGTCGACGAAGCACTAGCAATCCTTGCGATTCTTGCAAGCCATATTGAAGGTAAGATAGCGATTGGTCAAGGTGAGCCAATCCCTGTTTTGGTGGAGTTTATAAGAACTGGTTCCCCACGCAATCGGGAGAATGCCGCAGCAGTATTGTGGGCTCTATGCACGGGTGATTTGCAGCAGTTGAAACTAGCGAGGGAGCATGGTGCAGAAGAGGCATTGAAGCAACTGTCAGAGAATGGTACTGACAGGGCCAAGAGAAAAGCTGGAAGTATTTTAGAGCTCCTTCATCAAGTTGAATTGGTTGTCGAAACATGAAATTCCAAGTGTTTTCTTGTGGTCTTTTGGTGCGTTGTTGGCATGGAGAAAGTATAGTTCCTAGATATATTTCAGAAGGTTGTGCAGGAAAACTTTTCTTAAATGTATGCAAATGTACTCATCATCAATTCAGCACGAAGAAATATGTTTCCGGGCTATGTACCAACCTCGAGGATGGCGTCTATCGGGTGTCAAAAATGGGGTTGGTTGTTTGTCAGACAGTTCGCCCCCAGATCATCAAAAACACTTCTTTTAAAAATTTGACCAGCATTGCAAGAGGCAACATACATCAACATTTTCAGAAAAGTTTCAAGCCATACATACTCCGGTTTTGTAAGAGAAACTGGAAAAACGAGGTACATCCTTAATAACGCAATCAGACTTGCTTCATCAAAATTTATTTTTGTTTGTATATGGTAATCAAGAATGTATTTTTGAGTTTCATGTTCATGTATGCTTCGAACTAAAGTCAATGTTGCAGCATCTTGTGATTTTATAGTGTTTGTTACCAGTGAAAATTATAAACGTGAATTTTTTCAAGGATTATCGTGACTACAATGTCCTCACAACAATAAGGATCTTTCTTCTTTCACTTGAAATGAATATTATCCATTTAGTTGAAAATGGATAACTATTTTCCCACTTAATACTCATATTCTTTTATATAATTTCAAGTTAGGGGAAAAAAGTGAACAAACCTCGTCAAACTACCGTCCAATTTATGATCACTCTCATTATGAATTTTGACAATCACTCCTCCAACTGCATAAAAATATTTTTATTAAGAATATTTGTGAACTTTTTGATGGAATCAATACATAATAATTACAAATTCGGTGATGGTCTAGAAGAGCTGTATATTTTATTCTTTTAAAAAAAAGGTGGAAATACCCTTTTACCAATTTAAAATTATATAAAAAAATAATAATATTTACATTCATTAAATACATCAGCATTGCATAATCTCTTTATAAAAAATGAATAAATACAAAATTTATATAATAAAAAATTAACTTTTTAATAATAACCTTCACTCTTTTTCAAAAAATATAGCACAGCACTCGCATACTCTATCTAGGATTAATATGTAAGGAGAGAGAATAAAAATTAATCGCAGAGGGTAATAAATATATCGTCAGTACAACAAACTCTCGACATGGGACCAAAATCATTCGACAACCCTAAATTTCCACTCTCATAGCCCCAAGGGCTTTACAAAAAGAACAAATAAACAAACAAAATTCTAGGCCTCAACCCAATTTCTCCACAAATGTTTCAGCTAAGGTATGGCCACTGACAATTTTGGTCGTCCCAATGATCATATCGTATGCCATCCCCTCCTGCAAGAACAAATGACTCTCAAACATTAGAGAAACCTACAAATACGGAGAAAGATAAACATCATTGCAACAGGTTTCGTGCAGACGGTCAGACATGGTCATAGTCTGGGACAAAGCTAATCTGGCTAGCTAGTGGAAAGTCAACATTTCATGGTCGTTAATTACCTTAAGAAATTCAATTTTGAAGTTTGCGATAAAAAA
Source organism: Platycarya strobilacea (assembly GCA_036898215.1). Classification (NCBI taxonomy): domain Eukaryota; kingdom Viridiplantae; phylum Streptophyta; class Magnoliopsida; order Fagales; family Juglandaceae; genus Platycarya; species Platycarya strobilacea. The sequence continues at coordinate 56,722,991 of CM072545.1, read as the reverse complement.
AAGTGTATGAATTGTAGAATTAATTGTATGAACCAGTACCATCAACTGCAATTAGAAGATTCCACATGTACTAAATTTTACATACCTGAGCAGTGAGAAATCTGAGAGCAGATATTTCCGCAAATGTTACACCTCCGATGAAGACAACAAGAACTAGGGAGCGCCTCCCATCAGGAGCTCTGAAATATGCTGACATGTCACAGACTCACAATAAAGAAAGTAGATGACATTATATGCATTTGAAAAAGATTTTTGCATTAAAAAATTGGCAGTAACTGCTTCAGCTATATAAAGCTTCTTTCTTTTGAAACTATTTATCAGGATAAAATACATCTAAGAAACAATCAACAGAAACGTAAGGAATTTCTTTTATTTCTGTACTGGTACCAGGTATCTAGAACTGCATAGGCTCTTAGCAAGGAGTTCTCTGCAAGTGCACTTTTGATAATTCAAGGAGAAATTCCCTGCGATGACCCCTAGAAGTTTGCTCTAAAGGTTCAAACTTTAAACCTGAAGGGAGCATACCACCAAGATGATTCCTACTATTTGAGCCAACCTATAGGAGTTAAGTACGGAATTATTCTCCTATGATCCTAAATTTCCAATATTTCTTCTTATGAATCAAAAACTGTGTTCCAGCATCTGTATTGGTTTCTTGCAATTAAAGGACCATCCATCACTACCCAAAAAACAACCCATCACAAGAATGTCAGTTAGGCATAATCCTAGCTGCCAGGCCAGTGGAACATGCCTGTCTATATTGGCTGAAGCTCCCTGCAGCGTGTCAAATGATGGACTGCTTGAGAATCTGCCCTGTAAGATAGTCGATTTACCAGAATAACTTAAATTTCAAGGACAAAAAAAAAAACCGGAGAGATCGACTGAAGAAAAAATAAATTAGCCAATAAAACTGGGAGAAATTTACTCTCTTCGTTTCAGAATGTGGTCCTGGTAGTAGCTTCAGAATTTCTTCTATAGGACGCCTGAAGGGTTCAAATGGTCACTTTCAAGAAAGATAAAGTTGTCTATAAGATGCAAATTCATAATAAAATTTAAAGACCAGTCAAGAAAATCGTAGTCATCGTTGGCATGGTTTCTTGACTTCTCCCATGGATGGACCCACAATTGTCGTCATTGATGTAATGGGATTTTCTATGTACACCAAAATAAGCACAGTAAGCAGTGGATCAAGACCATGTTATGGCCATGTTCCAAAGCCATTAGGTTAGATGTCAAACATCTTAAACCTTTCCCTAACAAGGAAACTCAACTCAGAAGCCCAAAACTGAAAACCTAAAGTCCCTAGTAAAGTTGCCTTTCTTTGCTGGTTGGTTTGTCTTGAGAAAGTTTTAACCATTGACAATTTGAGGAAAAGGGGGCTGTTCATCATCAATCGGTGCTTTTTGTGCAAGAAAGCTGGAGAATCTGTTAAGTCATCTTTTTCTGCATTGTGAAGTGGCGGCAACATTGTGGAATGAAAATTTTACTAGGGCTGGTATTGCTTGGGTTATGCCTCTTTGCATGGTGGACTTCTTGGTAAGCTGGAATGACTTGTTCATGGTGGCAATGCAGATTTTTGGAGAGTTGTCCCCTTGTACTTGTTTTGGTGTTTATGGTTAAAAAGAAATGAAAGATGTTTCGATGATTGTGAACATTCTTTGGGAAAATTTAAGGTCGTCTTCTTTATTACTCTCAGTTTTTGAATGCAAAATCTTGTAAGGGGAGGAAATTCTTGTAATGTCTTGTCTTAGCTTTTCTTTTCTAGCTTGTAACTAGGTATTTTCTCTTGTACACTCTCTGTGTGCTTGTTTTTGCCTATTTGCATGAATAAAATTCTTATTACCTATAAAAAAAAAAAAGCCCAAAACTGAAAGACCACTGACATGCGAAATGGTAGCGCAGCCTTAGATCTCACAGATGAAAGCATAGCTATGAGGGTTGTGATTATGCCACAGATGAAAGCATGAAAAGCTTGTCTGCTACAGGCCTTAAAGGCAGAGGCTGTACTGCATCAAATGAGCTTGCTTAATTTCTAAACTTCATAACATTTTAGGGTTTTTCTCCTTTTAAGTCAACTCAAAAACTTAGGAATATAATACCGACACTAATCAAGACCAGGAAAATCAAAACTGACAATAAGTTCTAAGAAACTGCAAATAAAGAATCAACCTCACCATCCAGATCGAATGGCATGCTGAATGAGACGAATACTAAGAGGTGCATATCCAGAAAATACATAGGCAATATCATTTGGACTGTTACATAAGAAAGCCCAAGTTAATAAGAATATCAACATTGTTACAATAGAAAAAGAAAAACTACAAAAACCTTTTATGTAGCTAGATTCAGTAAGAGTAAATTACAATATGCAAGAGAGAGAGAGAGAGAGAGATCAATATGCCCCGTAAAACACGATAAAGAAAAACAGCCATAACCACATTCCATCATCACAGTTTTCAATTAGGAAGCAGAACCAAAAAAAGAAATATACTTTGCTGTGTCAGTGTCCTCAACCACAAGTTGCAGAGCACGTTTAATTGTCAGCCAGTTGCTTTTTGTCTCCTGCAAGGATCAGATTATGTAACCACGAATCCAACATTGCCATGCAAAATGCTAGATCACAAAAGGTAAATGGTAATACCTGTTTTTTCAGCAATCCAGCTTTCTCTAAGTTATTCAGCGTGGCCATGTGCTCAAATCCATAGCTGTGGAGTAATTCTCTCCTAGACCAAGTTAAAGAAATGAAAATAAAACATTTGCTATATTGTAGATCCCAATGAATAAAAAGGAATGACAAAACATTATGTCCTTGCCTCAAGTAGTCAAAATGCTTCTTAGGCAACCCAGAGTTTGTAACTGAAAATAAGATGAGAAGACGTAGAACATCGACAAGAGGCTCCTGCTTATGGATCATTTCTTCAATATACTCAAAGCATCTGGCATTGATTTCATGCATTTGAACATTAGGATCTAAGGGACTCCCAATCCATAAACCATACATATGCAAGACTGGAAAGAATAAATCTTGAGAACAATTAAGAAATGCACAGAGCAAGAAAAACAATATAGTTGCTTAAGAGAAGTGCCATCTCAGTTATTCCATATGATACAAGTAGTCCAACCAGAGCTGGTATTAACGTCAATTAAAAAGAAGAAAGGGAAAGTTATGCCTCATAGAATTTTGCAGTGAGATACAAGTAACCTAGCAGAGTGGCTGGATAGTTCGGAACACATTCCATAGAAGACAAGCAATTTATATGTTGCAAGTCGAAAAGAAGTTTCCACTAGTAGAAATTCAAACAACTGTCAGGAACAGAAAGGCGTTATCTGAGATAGCAAAAAAGAAGGTAATTGTTAAATATACTAAACATGATATCAACAGAACATTTTTTTTATCAGTCAAACATGATATTAGCAACCAAAACTCTTAGTAGTGAAATTTGAGTAAATCATTTACACTCCAATTATAAAGCAAACAAGCATGCTTTTGCAATTGAGCTATTCACATATTGATATATCATCAGATGAAAGATAAAACCAACACACGTGTTAGGTTGTCAAAAGTTAGAGAGGAGTGTAAATTCAGCTCACATGTCATAGCTCTGTGCCTCAATAATTGTGTGTTCCATGTCAAGTTGCCCAAGAAATGTTGGCTTTGATGTGAATGTCGACAGATGCTGAGCAAGATTTATGTGTCTCTACAGCAATTACAGCAAATCAAACCAATTAGAAACGCCATAACTAGGCATCATTATTTTTTTTTTTTGAAAAAAAAAAAAGAAAATACTTACTGTCATTTCTGGCAATGAGTTCAGCTTTTTGACAAAGTCCTTTAATTCAGAAACTGTCTGCGTCTGTGAATAACAAAGCATTCCATCAGAAAACGCTTCAATACGGTTAGACTTCCTAGAAGGGAAGCTTTGAGATACAATCTATGTTTTGAGGATTCAAATATATATGTGCAGTATAATGCCAAGATTTGGTTGAAAATATATATATATTTTTTTTATAAGTAAGATTTGGCTGAAAATATTGGGGACATGTACTCCAGCACTGACATCAGTTTCTTGAAAATGTTCAAGCCGGCAACAATCATAGGAGAAAATATTAATTAAGTTTAGATGTTAAACCATTCACTTACAGTTGTTGTCATCTCTGTGTAATCCTGTTTCATGGATGTTGCTTTTTGACGGAGAATCTGCAATCAATGATCATACTGCAGATGGCAACTAAGAAAATGGAATTCCAAGAAAAAGTAGCTATCATAATTGAGGGACAACTGACAATAGAAAAGGATTTGGAAATAGAGACATAAGCAATAATCTAAAGTACTGTAAACTGGTTCAAACAAATCAACCTGGACAACAACTTCAAAGTTGAGATCCCTTATCTCCTTAAACAGCTTGTCACTAAAATTCAAACAACCCAGAGTAAATGAACAGGACAATAAGGAAGAAGTAAAGTTGAAAAGGAAAAAAACCAAGGAAAACAATATATTTAATGGATCATTAGAGACAAATGGCAATTTTTGCACCAACATGCATTACACTAAAAATACAGAATTAAAAAAAAAACTATAAATATATGAAAAGTAATATAAATATTAGTCCACTAGCACCGCACTAATGTTTTGCCATCTGTATGGAAATAAATCTTAAAGTGCAAACATTATTTAATTAAAAAGAATATAGAGCAGCGAGATACATCAAGCAGAGACAATACTTTTACCTTGAATTAAGTGGTACTTTTATCTTTTTTCCCTCTTGTTGGAGACCCATGATCGATGCATCAAGCTCCACGGACCCATTATTGATATGCAGAAACTGCAGTGAACATATTAGAGAGAGCTTATGGCAAAAATCAATATAACCAGAAACAAATCTATAACTATTCCATTCCAATCCAATGGAGAGAAGTATTAAAGACAATGTCACTCAGAAGATTGAGCTTTGACGATTAAGCTTTGGCCCTAAGAAAAATAAAAGTATATGATGCTCACACAAAATTAAAGGTTTGGTAATAAGATATAATGTTAAGAACACAGCTAAATTCCTAATTACACATTTGTAAAGAAAAATCATAACCGTTTTGTTATAAGTATAATTTAACCCTAATTCCCTAGAAACAATTTTCTTTCTTTTTCTTGGAGGAGGGGACTTCACAAGGCTATCTAAACATGTACAATGGAAAATCATGAGGAACCATTTTTTTTTTTACGATGAGGAACAATAAAGCATTATATGTATCAATCACTCAATTCTACTGGCATGATCTATCATCCTACAACAATTATACATTGGATAAATATGGGCCCAGCATCACCTAACCTCGTCAATCAGCCCCTCGTATGTCAATTGAGAACACATCGGAGTGACCATATCCACCTGCAGCCAAAGAATAGTCAACTTTAGCAACACAGATCTGAAAATGTAGACATCATAAATCTACAAACTCAGTAATGTATAGCTTGAAGTGAGATAATTATTAAAAGTAACTAGTATAAGATCTTTATTCAACATGAGAGTCAATGACTGAAGTGAGAACATTCTTAACAATAACTCAATATTTTAGCTTGAAGTGAGAAAATTATTAAAAGTAACTCAGTATAAGATCTTTTTTTCTACATGAGAATCAATGACTGAAGTGAGAAAATTCTTAACAATAACTCAATATTTCTTTTAGTATCCAGTTTATCCTTCTATTTGATCGGTAAATAAAATATTGATCATAAAAATAGACAAAGGCCCAAGTATATGGGACATATACATATACGAGAGCATTGCCTATTGATGCTGGTTAGTGATACAAGGAAGGTAGTTTATCTTTCTAAAATAAGTAGAGTTGAGTTTAATCATCTTTGGCTTACTTGTCACTTTGGAGTCTGTTCTACTGGTTATACCTGCTTTATTTTAGGACGAACTATACTGGGCTAATTCTCCAAGGCCAGAAAGTTAATGAGCATCATCATTATCATTTGCAACAAGCATGATGTCATTTGACATGTGAGTGTGTTGAGAGAAAGAGAGAGAGAGAGAGAGAGAGAGAAGGAGGAGTAGCCAAACATTACCTCCCTATCTAAAAGGATGAGTGTATTTATCTCTGGCACAACCATCTGAAATATTTAAAAAAATTAGTGGAGCTGACAAAGTGCACATCAATATAAAATGTTGATTTTTAGAGCTACTTTTGCTTCTAAAGGAGCTTTAAGTAATGCATAATTACATCAGATGAGTTAACCGGTTCCTCAGCTTGCATGCGGTTTAGGATGTCTGCAACACGCACCGATGCTTTGCCTTTGGCCCTCACATTTGGTATCACTCCAAAAGAAAACTAAGCAATGCCAAACTTTAAGATAAATACAAGGATTATAAATAAGAGTAAATATAATCATATTACTCCTTTTTATTTGAAACACCTATTATCTCTTTATAGGTCAATATTACCCCAACTTTATCCTTTACATTAATTAACTAAATTATATTTGTAAAATCACACAACCTCAAGCTTGTGAATGGCTTTTGCAATATGCCAAAGCGAGCTAGTATCACCATCAACTTGGCTTTCCTAACATTCAGAGACAAAGTTAAAAGAATAAAAAGTAAAAAAAATAAAGAATAAAAATGACATCAAACACCCAAAGATAAATAATTAACATTAATCCACGCATATTATGCAAAGCAGTTCTTTTCATACTTTATACGCAAGATCGAGTTCAAATGATAAGACATCCTCGTCAAATGGAACTATGTATAGTGGGTACTCCCCTATAGTCATCAATGGATGAACCTTTTCATCCTCAAGGACCTGCATAACAAATAAGATACTTATACTAAATGCATGGGTATTAATTGCATTAAAGTCGTGTTAGGTTGTGCAAACAAATAAACCACCAACAAATGTTTACCTTCTCACATACAACTGCACGGCGAGGGACAAAATAAACATGGTATTCCCTTTGGAGCCCTTTTGATATATCATTATGAACATTTGAACATATGAATTTCATCAAATCGATCTTAGAACGGACAAGGAAAACCACTTTGGTGCAGTCAGATTGAATTGGCTCTGCTGAAAGGTGCCGCAATTCTACCCCATGTTCCTGTTTTCAATTGGCAGAAATCTCTCAAAATAGCAGCTAATTGCAACACTTTAACAACTTTTTTTTGGGGGGGGGGGGGGAGCTCATTCATTGAGCTCCGCTTGTTTTGGCCAGACTATGATAATCTAGCTGACCTTTTTCCCAAAACAACAGAATGTCTCCAATTGACAGAAGAGAGACATAAATATGATCAGTTACAAATCAAAGTAACTGAGTGTGTAGATTTTTTCATATCCAAATTCTATAAACCCCAACAGGGCCTAGTAGCACATAAAACTGAGTAGGGTCGAAGAGGAATGCCTTCAGAAGTGACGTCTGGATGATGGATGAGAGAGAGCCTCCAAGCTTTGGATCGATTATCAAGCACTTTTTCCCTCGAATCTATAAATCTCAGCGAAAGAAAATATATAAATGCAAATCAATATTAAGATCATGAACCAAATTCAAACCCTATAACTTTCCAAGTGAAATAGGAAAACACAAAATAAATTTAGATTCCAAATCTCATATATATATATATATATATCAACGGTTGAGGATCGGTAATACATAAATTCCACTTAACCATAGCAGCCACGGTTTCCCATGGCTATTTTATTTTCATGGGTTTGCTCGGTAAGGAAACATAGAAATCATAAAGTGAAGAGACTCACATTCTTGAGGATACTTATGAGCTCCTTCTGGGACTGTTCCCTGAATATGATCCAAAAAAAACATAAGAAATCAACCGATGAGTAGATTTTAACAAAAAAAACAACGGTGAGTAAAATAAAATAAGAAAAATAGGTATTGTATACCTGAGGGACGTGAGATTGAGAGGAGCATTGTCTAGGTTTGGAATCTGAGCCATTGGAGCAAAATTTCCCCCTGTACAAGCTGAGAATCTTGCTTTTCTACGCGTGGAGCCTGGAAGGGTGTGATGTGCGGCTGTGGTGAGAAGAAACAGGAACCTAGGGTTCCATTTGAGGCATCTGTGTTGTGTCGGCTGAGATATTACGACAAGAAGGAAAAGTCTATTTGCACACGGCTTGTGCTTATTTACCTGCTGAATCAAGCAAAAAATAAGAGAACATTAGCCATATATATTTGAAATCCATAATGCACAATGACATCACTGACAAGAACAATAAACTGATGTAGAGGTTTAGGACTTTCTGTTTTCCTTCCAGTAATTAAATGGGGATTGCATCAAATCCAAACTACTAAGAATGTTATCTAATTTTAAGTAGCATTTACAGCAAGCAACTAACAATAACAAGCACGTCCCTTCTCAACACGAGCTACATCTTTCATCTATTATGGGAACCAATCAGAGCCGCGTGAAAATTTTTCCAGTAACAATAATAGAGCCTTAGGAACCATACTAAATTAACTTTAATTCCAAACTAAAGTATGCTCATTTCAATTAAGTTCAAGTCATACACTAATTAATAGGAAAACACATAAATTAATGACAAACAAATACAAAAACTAAAACACTAAATATATTTGAAAAAACTGAGCAAACTACCCAGAAACATGAGAAAACTACCAAAAAAACCAACTTGAAGTTCTAGAATTTGTGAATTTTTGGGGAAACATGAGCAAACTATCCAGAAGCATGGATGAATAGAAACATACTCAAAGGCATCTGAATGCTTAAAGGCACACTTTAACTGATCTTTACACATTTATATGAGCAAACTACCCAAAAACATATGCAGATTAACCCAAAAACATTTGCTAATTAAGAGAGATCGTAGAGGCCAATCAAATCCCAATCAATTCCAAGTCAGGTTCATCAAATCAATTTATGATGAAGGAAAAAAAACATCCAAGTTGAGATCAGTGTACCAACAAAAAAAAGAACAGCAAAAGAGAGGAATTCGAAGAAATCGGGAAAGAGATACCAAATACCTACTTCTCCTCAGATCTTTGAGTAAACCTGCAAACCAAGAAAAAAAATAAGAACTGGAAAGAAAATAGAAAAATAAAGATTACTGAAGAGACGGAGAAGGAGAAGAAATTGGATAAATTGGAGAAAAAATTAGGGCTTCAATGTAAGAAATAGGACCACACACCTTGGCTATAGAAAATCTCGAGCTCGCGTCGCCGGCCTGGGGGAGTTGGAAGGGTCAAAAATCCCTAATAATAAAAGTTGAGGCACGAAAATAAGAAACCCCAAATTAAAACATGTTCTCTCAAAATTAAAGCCTAGGTGATTCGAAAAAACCTTAGAGAGAAAGGAAATCTGAGCAAATCCGAGAACCCCAAATTTGCTACAGGAAGAGAAATCTTCTACAATCTAACCTCTAATTGCTTCATGAAGAGAAAATGAGAGAAGATGGGAGTTTGAGATCGGAGAAAACACAGAGAAAAGAGGGGGTGAATAGCAACAACGAAAAAGTATGAAGAAGAGAGAGAGATTTCGAGAGAAGACGATGACTCACTGTTGCCGGCCTGGGAGAAGACGATGAAGACGATCCTCAGTTCCCAGTGAGAAAAGCACCAACGCACGAAGGAGGAGAGAGATTTCGAGGGAAGCAGTTCATATAAAACACAATAAAATAAGTGATAGAGCGTGAATAGTAAAACGCCATATATAGCGAGTTTGAAGGATTTACTGTAGCATTAATTTAAAATGAAAGTTTGGATAGCCAGTCTAATGTATGATGTTTTTTATATAATTTCGCTTTGTAATGGGCATAACCAGTCCATTATTAATGCTCTTAGGAGACCTTTTGTGTATACGACTAAAACTAAAATGGTACGTTTTGTCGTTCGACTGAAACGTAAGGGAGTTTCAAAGGAGAAAGAACCAAGATGTTGGACGTTTCTTCCATGGTCGATAGACTGGTGAGGAGCCGAGATCACTCTCTATTTATACTTCATACCCTTGATCCTTGGGATTTTTTTGGTTGCTGGGATTCCTTTGGTTATTAGGACGGGAATTTCTATCCAAGATTTCGCAAGCACGAGACCCAATTTGGGACATGGACACCTATTTTCCATGAATTTCTTTAATTTTCTCTACATCCAAACAAGATAGTCTCCCTCTCAATAAATTTAAAGATCTCTTCCTCTAAGTAAAAACAATCTCTGGTGTGTACTTATCGTAACTTCTGCTAATAAATATGATGTTCTTTGAAGATCTTTCACAAACATTATCTCAAAGCCCCTTTCATTATTCTTTCATGCCTCTTGTTTTTCCAGTCAAATGTTCGGAAAGAAGAAAGCGGCCAAGATCGTACTCAAAAAATAAAAAGAAGAAAGAAAGCAGCCAAATCCAACTTGTGTAGTCTGTAAAAGGGCCAGTGGCTTGTTCACGAAGGGAGTTTCCTTTTTCTTTTTTGATATATACGGATGGAGTTTTCTAAGAAACGCAGTGTGAGGAATAAATTATACCACATCAGCGATTCCACGGAAGGTACACAATCTCGTGAATCTGTAGCACTCCTCCGATAAGAATGGGTAGTGCAAAACCTAGAGCATGGTTAAAGTAACTAGTGGGCTTAATGGACCAGGGCCTTATACGTTTACAATTGTAATAATCAGCTGGGCTTAGTGGTAATTCGATGGGCTTAATAATAAAGTAGTTGTTAACTAATTGTAGCCCATGTATTTGAGGCAATTAGATAACTCGGTGACTTTTGCTATAAATAGAACTGTAGCGATGTTATAGGAGCATCGAAGATCATTGGATCAATTGTATCGGAGAAAGTCTTCCCTCTAAGAAAGACTCTAATCAAATAATACATGTCTCTGAGGTATTCCAACATTACGCCTCCATTAGACTGTTACAAAAGGGAGGGTGATCGCGAAATTAAAATCTTGGAATGAGCTTGGATGCTGTTTCTAGTGCTTTGAAAACATGGTCTGAGGTTGGAATGCAAGAAAGGGATTACTAGTTTATTATTGGGCATTTTTCCTAATCAGATGGGTGGGCTTGGGAATTTGCAACGCCTACCCAATTACGTCGGGATAATTGACTTGTTTAGCTCTATTATTATTATTATGTTATAAACGAAGTCGGCAGCCGCCCTTCTGGCCCACCACTAAATTATGTGAATGACCCCACCACTATTATTTTAAATCTATATAGTGACTTGTATAGTGACTTGCATAGTAACTTGCATAGTAATTTCAACGCCTATAAATATGGGTTTCAGTTGTAATGAAATTCATAAGAAAAAATAGAGAGAGAAAGAAAGATTCAGTTCTAAAGAGTTTCAGAGAGAATTTCTTATTTCTCTTTTGCAATAGTAGTTCATTTCTTTAAGTTTTATAACACGTTATCAGCATGACGGTTCTGCCAATTCTGAAGCTAGTGGCCTTATTCCTCTGTAAGTTTTTCAATATATTATTTGAAATCTTTGATATATTTTATTGATGATTATCTGTGTAAATTTATAAATATATTTTCTGAGATACACATATTTATTATTTATATGTGTAGAAAATGGCAAATCTTACAAAATTGGAATTTGTTGGTCTTGATATATCTGGGAAAAATTATTTATCCTGAATACTTGATGCTGAAATACATCTTGATGCAATGAACCTGGGAGAAACTATTAAAGAAGGAAATCAAGCATCCCTGCAGGAACGTGCTAAAGCAATGATTTTCTTTCGCCACCATCTTCATGAAGAATTGAAAACTGAATATCTCACTGTAAAAGATCCCTATATTTTGTGGAACAATTTAAGGGAGAGGTATGAACACCAGAAGACTGTCATCCTCCCAAGAGCTCGTTCTCAATGGATGCACCTGAGGTTGCAAGATTATCAAAGTGTTAGTGAATATAATTCCGCACTTTTTAAAATAAGCTCAGTATTAAAATTATGCGGTGAGAAAATCACCGATGAAGATATGCTAGAGAAGACTTTTACTACATTTCATGCCTCGAATGTGCTCCTGCAGCAGCAGTATCGAGAGAGAAAGTTCAAGAAATATTCTGAACTTATATCATGTCTTCTAGTAGCTGAGCAAAATAATGAGCTCTTATTAGAAAGCCACCAGTCACGCCCTACTGGCTCAATATCATTCCCTGAAGTGAATGGTAATAGGTTTGCATCATTCTCAGAAGTGAATGGTGCATCCTTTAGAAGAAATCGGAGGCGTGGACGTGGTAGGAGAAATTATAGAAATGTTGGTCCCAGGAGTGACAACATTAAAAGGGATTATAATATACCATATCACCAGAAGTGGTACAATTCAGAGAGGGGTAAAAATCCTCAGAATAATTCTTCAAAGAAAAGTGAAGAGGTGTGCCATAGATGTGGAATGACTGGACATTGGTCACGTACCTGTAGTACGGCCAGGCACTTAGCTGATTTATATCAAGCTTCTATTAAAGGAAAGAATAAAATGCATGAAACAAATTTAGTAGAACCATCAGATGATTTATTAGATTCAGTAGATGTAGACGTTACTCATCTTGATGTATCTGATTTCTTTAATCATCCTGATGGTAGTATTGAACACTTAATTGGAGATGGAAGTGTTCCACTCAATTAATGTATTTTCTTTCTATCAATAATAAAAGTTTTGTATATTTTGTAGAATCATGGATCACATTGATGAGCTTTTTATTTCTGAGTTGAATGATAAAGATATATGTCTGGCTGACAGTGCTACAACTCACACAATTCTCAAAGAAAAGAAATATTTTCAAAATCTAACACTAAGTAAAACCTATGTCCATACCATATCAGGTTCATCGGATTTAATTGAGGGCTCCGGAAGAGCTTATATTGTGTTGCCTAATGGCACCAAATTTTGTATTGATGATGCTCTATTCTCTTCACAATCCAGAAGAAATTTATTGAGTTTCAAAGATATACGTCGTAATGATTACCATATTGAAACGACCAATGAAGGCAGTAAAGAGCATCTTCTTATTACTAAAACAGTATCGGGCCAGAAGCTCGTATTAGAAAAACTATCTGCTCTATGTTCTGGATTGTATTATACAAAAATGAGAACAATTGAATCATATGTGGTAATGCACCAGAAGTGCATTGACCCTAAAGTATTTATGAATTGGCATGATCGCCTTGGACATCCGGGTTCTATAATGATGAGACGAATTATTGAAAATTCGCATGGGCATCCCTTAAAGAATCAAAAGATATTTCTACCCAATGAATTTCCGTGCTCTGCATGTTCTCAAGGTAAGTTAATTATTAGACCATCTCCCTCAAAAATCATTGTTGAATCTCCATCCTTTTTACAAAGGATTCACGGAGATATATGTGGGCCTATTCATCCATCAAGTGGACCATTTAGATATTTTATGGTTCTAATTGATGCATCTAGTCGATGGTGACATGTTTGTCTTCTTTCCACTAGAAATGTTGCATTTGCTAGACTTCTTGCTCAGATAATTAAACTACGAGCACAATTTCCTGAGTATCCAATTAAGACCATTCGATTGGATAATGCAGGTGAATTTTCATCTCAAGTTTTTGATGATTATTGCATGTCAATAGGAATAGATGTTGAACATCCTGTTGCCCATACACACACACAAAACGGTTTAGCTGAGTCTTTGATCAAAAGGTTTCAACTAATCGCTAGACCTTTACTTATGAAATCAAGACTACCTATTTCTGTTTGGGGACATGCTATACTTCATGCAGCATCTCTAATTCGCATTAGACCATCTGCATATCATAAATATTCTCCATTACAGCTTGCATATGGTCAACAACCAAATATTTCTCATCTTCGTACTTTTGGATGTGCTGTATATGTTCCAATTGCACCTCCACAACGTACAAAAATGGGTCCTCAACGTAGACTTGGGATATATGTTGGTTTTGATTCTCCATCCATTATTAGATACCTTGAACCCCTTACAGGGGATATGTTTAAAGCACGTTTTGAGGATTGTCATTTTGACGAATCAAATTTTCCGTTAATGGGTAAAGAAAAGTCGGTGCCTGAAGCACGACAAGATATTACTTGGGATAATAAGACCCTGTCTCATTTTGATCCTCCTACAAATGAATGTAAACGGGAAGTTCAAAGGATTATTCATTTGCAAAATGTTGCAAATCAGTTACCGGATGTATTTACTGACACTAAAAGTGTAGTAAAATCTTATATTCCTGCTGTTAATACTCCAGCAAGGATTGAAGTCCCTGAAAGACAAATTGTCAAAGCAGCAATAGGTGAATCTAAAATACGCCTGAAGCGTGGAAGACCTATTGGTGCAAAAGACAAAATTCCCATAAGGAAAAGAATACAAAATGAATTTGGTGTTCCTGAAGAACACGTACCCACAATACAGGCCACAAATATAATTGGTGCTCCTAAAGAGTTTAAATCTTCTATTCCAGAACCTCCTGAAGAGGAAAATCTTGAAGAGTATAAATCTCCTAAAAAGGGACCTCCTGAAGAGGTGTGTCATGAAATGTTTTCCCCTGAAAAGGAACAGGTACCTGAAAATAATGAGATCTCAATACATTTCATGAAAACTGGAGAAATTCTGGATAGAAATAAAACTGTTGTCGACAACATATTTTCATATAAAATGGCCCTTGACATTACCAGAAGTAATGAAGAAAGTGAGCCAAAAAGCGTCGAAGAATGTCGACGTAGAAATGATTGGCCAAAATGGAAAACAGTTATTGAAGCTGAATTAAATTCGCTAGCAAAACGAGAAGTATTTAGACCTGTTGTCCAAACACCAAAGGGTGTAATGCCTGTTGGATATAAGTGGGTATTTGTACGAAAACGTAATGAGAAAAATGAAATTGTGCGATACAAAGCACGGCTTGTCGCACAAGGTTTCCTGCAGAAACTCGGGATTGATTATGAAGAAACATACTCTCCCGTTATGGATGCAATCACATTTAGATTTTTGATTAGTCTGGTTGTTACAAAAGGATTAGAAATGCGGTTGATGGATGTGGTCACTGCATATTTATATGGATCCTTAGACCATGACATATATATGAAAATCCCTGAAGGATATAAGATGCCTGAAGCATCTACAAGTACATCTAGAAATATGTACTCAATCAGACTACAAAGATTTTTATATGGGTTGAAGCAATCCGGACGCATGTGGTATAATCGCTTAAGCGAATATTTATTGAAAGAAGGATTTGAGAATAATCTTATATGCCCATGTGTTTTTATTAAGAAATCAGAATCTGGATTTGTCATTATTGCGGTTTATGTTGATGATTTAAATATTGTAGGAACTCCTGAAGAGATATCAAAAACTGCTATATATTTAAAAAATGAATTTGAAATGAAAGATCTTGGCAAAACAAAACTTTGTCTCGGCCTGCAGCTTGAGCACTTGCCAAATGGAATTTTTATTCATCAGTCCATGTATACTGAGAAAGTCCTAAAGCATTTTTATATGGACAAATCTCATCCTCTGAGTACTCCAATGATTGTTCGAACACTTGATGTGAAGAAAGATCCATTCCGTCCTTGTGATGACGATGAAGAAATTCTTGGTCCTGAAGTACCATATCTCAATGCAATTGGAGCTTTGATGTATCTTGCAAATTGCACTCGACCAGATATTACATTCTCAGTTAATCTGCTTGCAAGATATAGTTCTGCACCAACTCGAAGGCATTGGAATGGTATTAAACATGTCCTTCGTTACCTTCATGGTACGGTTGATATGGGATTATTTTATCAACGTGGTTCAAGTCCATAATTGATTGGGTATGCAGATGCAGGTTATCTTTCAGACCCACACAGAGGTAGATCTCAAACTGGATATTTATTTACTTATGGAGATACTGCCATATCATGGAGATCTGTTAAGCAGACACTATCTGCTACCTCTTCAAATCACTCAGAGATCATTGCTATTCATGAAGCAAGTCGAGAGTGTATTTGGTTGAGATCAGTTATTCAACATATCCAGGAAAAGTGTGGACTTCCTATGATCGATAATAGCCCAACAATCTTATATGAAGATAATACTGCTTGTATCACTCAAATCAGTGGAGGATATATCAAAGGTGACAGAACCAAACATATTTCACCGAAATTCTTTTATACTCATGAACTTCAAGAAAAAGGTGAAATTGATGTCAAGCAGATACGATCTAGTGATAATCTGGCAGATTTATTCACAAAGGCGTTACCAACTTCCACATTCAAGAAGATTGTGCATAATATTGGAATGCGAAAACTCAAAGATATTTTGTCATGCACTTTTCAGGGGGAGTAAATGTGCTGATTGTACTCTTTTTCCTTCGCTGAGATTTTGTCCCACTGGATTTTCCTCTGCAAAGTTTTAATGAGACAATCTTAAAGCACTTATGGATACATAAGAAGACTGTACTCTTTTTCCTTCGCCATTGGTTTTTCTTCCCATTGGGTTTTTACTTGGCAAGATTTTAACGAGGCAGATTCTTTATGGGTGGTCATTCAAGGGGGAGTGTTATAAATAAAGTCGGCAGCCGCCCTCTGGCCCACCACTAAATTATGTGAATGATCCCACCACTATTATTTTAAATCTGCATAGTGACTTGCATAGTAACTTGCATAGTAATTTCAACGCCTATAAATATGGGCTTCAGTTGTAATGAAATTCATAAGAAAAAATAGAGAGAGAAAGAAAGTTTCAGTTCTAAAGAGTTTCAGAGAGAATTTATTATTTCTCTTTTGCAATAGTAGTTCATTTCTTTAAGTTTTATAACATATTAAGTATTTTCAAGCAATTTTGTGTTTATTTATTATTTCTAAAATTAAAAAAAAAAAGAGGTATTTTTTAAGAGTTTGTATTAAAAACTATTTATTGGTGTTACTAAATAAACCCTCGAAGTTAATTAAAAGACCAAATTTTTTTCCTTTTTATAAACGTTTACAAATAAAAAGTTTAAGTGATTTCATCCAAATTCTCAATTTTTAAATTACTTGTTTTAATTAAAAAGAGTAGTGATAGAGATACAATTCTTTTACTACTCATTTAAAATTTTAGCAAATTCAAAAAAAAATCCATCATTTTTAAGTATTTTTTTTAATATTCTTAATCATTAATATATATATATATATAACTTTATTAATATTCACATTCTTAATCACTACGTAAAATTAAAAATTAAAAATTAAATTTAAAAAATTGTAAAATAATTGTAGTTTTATTTAAAAATAAATAATTGTAAATAAATAATTTTTTATAGTATATAAACTTTATAGTACTCTTTATTTTTATAATTTTTTTTTAGATAAGCTCTTTTTAGCTTTACCAAAAGTAATAATATTCAAACATGTTTTTCGTTTAGGAGGGGGGGAGCTCAATCATTGAGCTCCGCTTCTTTTGGCCGGACTATAATAATCTTGCTGACCTTTTTTCCAAAACAATAGAATGTCTCCAATTAACGGAAGAGAGACATAAATATGATTATTTACAAATCGAAGTAACTGAGTGTGTAGATTTTTTCATATCCAAATTCTATAAACCCCAACAGGACCTGGTAGCACATAAAACTGAGTAGGGTTGATGAGGAATGTGTGCCTTCAGAAGTGACGTCTGAATGATGGATGAAAGAGAGCCTCTAAGCTTTGGATCGATTATCAAACACTTTTTCCCTCGAATATGTAAATCTCAGCAAAAGAAAATATATAACTGCAAATCAATATTTAAGATCATGAACCAAATTCAAACTCTATAACTTTCCAAGTGAAATAGGAAAATACAAAATAAATTTAGATTCCAAATCTCATGTATATATATATATATATATATATATCAACGGTTGAGGATCGGTAATACATAAATTCCACTTAACCATAGCCGCCACAGTTTCCCATGGCTATTTTATTTTCATGGGTTTGCCCGACAAGGAAACATATAAATCATAAAGTGAAGAGACTCACATTCTTGAGGATATTTATGAGCTCCTTCTGGGACTGTTCCCTGAATATGATCCCAGAAAAATATAAAAAATCAACCGATGAGTAGGTTTTAACAAATAAAAAATAATAATAGTGATGAGTAAAATAAAATAAGAAAAATAGGTATTGTATACCTGAGGGACGTGAGCCATTGGAGCAAAATTTCCCCACTTACGAGCTAAGAATCTTGCTTTTCTGCGCGTGGAGCCTGGAAGGGGAGGGTGATCGCGAAGTTGAAACCTTGGAATGGGCCGAGATACTGTTTCTTGTGCTTTGAAAACATGGTCCGAGGTTGTAATGCAGGAAAGGGATTGCTAGGTTGTTATTGAGCCTTTTTCCGGACCACATGGGTGGGTTTGGGAATCTGCAATGCCTACGCAATGCCTACCCAATTACGTTGGGATAGTGATCTATTTAGTTCCATTATTATTGAGTATTTTCAAGCAATTTTGTGTTTATTTATTATTTTTAGAATTTAAAAATAAGTATTTTTTAAGAGTTTGTATTAAAAACTATTTATTGGTATTACTAAATAAGCCCTCGAAGTTAATTAAAAGACCAATTTTTTTCCTTTTATGGACGTTTACAAATAAAAAGTTTAAATGATTTCATCCAATTTCTTAATTTTTAAATTATTAAATTCATCTCAACTTAAAATCTATTTGCATGTAAATTTTATAAACTTTTTTAATTCCATATTTTTTTATAAGAGATATTCATAACTTTTTTTCAATTTATCATAAATACATAATTCATCGTAACATTTAAACTCATATAAGATGATAGATCCTACAAAACTCACAATTATTTCAAGTCATTGTTATTCATAAAAAAAAAATTAACTTAGCTCAATTCAATTCAACATCTAAACGTAGTATAACAAAAAGGAATTCATTAAGTCCAAATGGATGGCAAAATTTATCAATTTTAAATCTATTACTACGAAAAAACAGATATATGTATAACTATTTATAATAAAATGATTATTTGTAATGAAAATATACTCATTTCAATTGAAAAGAGTAGTGATAGAGATACAACTCTTTTACTACTCATTTACAACTTTTAGCATATTAAAAAAAATCCATCATTTTTTAAGTATTTTTTTTTTACATTCTTAATCATTTTTTACATTCTTAATCATTAAAAAATATATATATATAACTTTATTAATATTCACATTCTTAATCACTAAGTAAAATTAAAAATTAAATAAAATAATTTGTAAAATAATTGTAGGTCTATTATTTTTGAATTGAAAATACCATTTTGTTGAAAATAACTAGTTGTAAATAAATAATATTTTTGTGTACGAACTTTTTAGTACTCTATATCTTTATCATTTTTTTTAGATCAGCTCTTTTTAACTTTATCAAAAGTTATAATATTCGAGCT
This sequence comes from Platycarya strobilacea, assembly GCA_036898215.1. NCBI lineage: Eukaryota > Viridiplantae > Streptophyta > Magnoliopsida > Fagales > Juglandaceae > Platycarya > Platycarya strobilacea. The sequence goes on along the minus strand of CM072545.1, from coordinate 56,703,639 downwards.
TGTTTACGTTGGGGGGTGGGGGGGAGCTCATTCATTGAGCTCCACTTATTTTGGCTAGATTATGATAATCTTGCTGACATTTTTTCCAACACAATAGAATGTCTCTAATTAACGGAAGAGAGACATAAATATGATCAGTTACAAATTGAAGTAACTAAATGTATAGATTTTTTCATATCTACATTCTATAAACCTTAACAGGGCCTAGTAGCACATAAAATTAAGTAGGGTTGAAGAGGTATGTATGCCTTCAGAAGTGACGTCTGGATGATGGATGAAAGAGAGCCTCCAAGCTTTGGATCGATTATCAAGCACTTTTTCGCTCGAATATGTAAATCTCAACGAAAGAAAATATATAATTGCAAATCAATATTTGAGATCACGAACCAAATTCAAACTCTGTAACTTTTCAAGTGAAATAGGAAAACACAAAATGAATTTAGATTCAAAATCTCAAATATATATATATCGATGGTTGAGGATTGGTAATGCATAAATTCCACATAACCATAGCAGCCACGTTTCCCATGGCTATTTTATTTTCATGGATTTGCTCAGTAAGGGAACATAGAAATCATAAAGTGAATTCTTGAGAATATTTATGAGCTCCTTTTGGAACTGTTCTTGAATATGATCCCAGAAAAACATAAGAAATCAACCAATGAGTAGGTTTTAACAAAAAAAAAAAAAAAAAGAGTAGTGATAGGTACACATGCAGTGGTGTACCTATCGCGTACACTACTGACGTGACTAGTCCGTATTTAAATATTAAAAATAAAGACTAAACTAAACTTACAGAGATTGAGAAAAAATCGAGATCTGAATAATGCGAAAATCAGGACAGGAAGCGAGAATCTCAGGGTTTTTAAAAATCCTGCCGTCGTCGTTCAAGGGTCTACTGTCGGCGTTTGGGAGTCTGCGGTCGTCGGAGTTTTTTGCTTCGAAAGTTGAAACCACTAAGAGAGATCGTCATCAGCATATTCTACTTCGGCGTTTTCTAGTTCAAAGTTTTCTGCTGTTGTCGTTCGTAGGTGGTGTTCTGAGTTCTGGGTTCTGCCGTTGGTGTTTAGGTATTTCCGTTGTGGTATTGCACGAGATTTATAATTTATTGATGTTATTGGTGCAAAAACGAATATGCTCGAAACTACTATAGATATTCAATACAACTCGCCTATATGGTATCGCACCATGATGTGAAACTTCTTCAGAAAAGCAAATATCCAATAGAGCTAAATAAACAAAATAGAAACTCCTGTAATACGAAAATAAGAAAGGCATCAACTAATTCCTTTATGACGAGCGAAACGTTCACAAAGTTGCTTTGTCTTAAGTTACAGACCGCTATCATGCCCCAAAATAAACCCCAACACCAAGAAACCTTAAACCCGTCAGTCAGGACAGTTCCCAGCTACCCAAACCAAGCTGGATACATCACTGAAAACTAACAAATGGGTTGAATGCATGAATCTATCTTGAGTAAAAGAAAAGGAAAAGGAGAGAAACAGAAAAAGAAAATTTGAGTTCAGATTATCTTTTGTTCTTCATCTTGAGTATACTATATCCTTTGTAACAATAATTAAAAATTTAAGAGAGAGAGAGAGAGAGAGAGAGAGAGAGAGAGTTGGAAAACTTAGATTAGAATTGCTTTGAAATAAATTAATTTAAAAATAACAATAAATAAAATTATAAATAAAAAAAAAATCATAGCATTTGGTTTTGGCAGAGGAGAACGAGAGGAATCTTTTCTTAATGATAGAAGAAACGTAGAAACAACAAATGATAAGCGGAAGTTTTTGGATTTTAAAATAGAAAAAAAAATATCTTGGAAAGTGCATGAAAAAAGGTAGGTTGTGAGTATGGAAACTACTTCTTTCAGAGTAAGTAGGTCATTTCTAGAGAAAGAAGAGAGTACAAACGAAATGCAGAAGAAGAGAGGGAGGAGGAGAGAGGGAGCTCTGCGTGTGCTTCGAACAGAAGGGAAAGCAAGCTATGTTGGAGGAGTAAAGTCAAAACGCCCCGTTTTATTTAGTAGCCACGTGGACAGAATGTACCCAGCGTGTGCTCAAACCCGTGTACATAAATCATTTTCAAAAAAAAAACGTCGGTGAGTAAAATAAAATAAGACAAATAGGTTTTTGTATACCCGAGGGACGTGAGATTGAGAGGAGCATTGTCTAGGTTTGGAATCTGAGCCGTTGAAGTGAAATTTCCCCCTGTACGACCTGAGAATCTCGCTTTTCTGCGCATGGAGCCTGGAAGGGGAGGGTGATCTCAAAGTTGAAATCTTTGAATAGGCCTGGATACTGTTTCTTGCGCTTTGAAAACATGGTTCGAGGTTGGAATGCAGGAAAGGGATTAGTAGGTTGTTATTGGCCCTTTTTCTTGACCACATGTGTGGGCTTGGAAATTTGCAATGCCTACCCAATTACGTTGAGATAATGACCACTTTAGTTCCACTATTATTGAGTATTTTCAAGCAATTTTGCGTTTATTTATTATTTCTTAAATTTAAAAATAAATGTTTTTTAAGAGTTTGTATTAAAAACTATTTATTGGTGTTACTAAATAAGCCCTTGAAGTTAATTAAAAGACCAATTTTTTTCCTTTTATGGATGTTTATAAATAAAAAGTTTAAGCGATCTCATCCAAATTCTCAATTTTTAAATTATTAAATTCATCCCAATTTAAAATTTCTTTGTATGTAAAATTTATAATCTTTCTTAATTCCATATTTTTTTATAAGAGATATTCATAAGTTTTTTTCAATTTATCATAAATATATAACTCATTGTAACATTTAAACTCATGTAAGATGATAGTCGATAGGTCCTACAAAGCTCACTACTATTTCAAGTCATTATTATTCATAAAAAAATTTAACTTAGTTCAATTCAATTCAACATCTAAACGTAGCCTGACAGAAAGGAATTCAATAAGTCTAAGTGGATAGCAAAATTTATCCATTTTAAATCTATTACCATGAAAAAACAATATCATTATAATTATTCATAATAAGATGATTATTTATAATAAAAATATACTCATTTTAATTGAAAAGAGCAATGACAGAGATACAACTCTTTTACTACTCATTTACAACTTTTAGTGTATTCAAAAAAAAAATCCATCATTTTTTAAGTTTTTTTTAACATTTTTAGTCATTAAAAAAATATAACTTTATTAATATTCACATTTTTAATTACTAAGTAAAATTAAAAATTAAATAAAAAAAGTCGTAAAATAACTATAGGTCTATTATTTTTGAATTGAAAATAACTATTTTGTTAAAAATAACTAATTGTAAATAAATAAAAATTTTCATTGGACGAATTTTTTAATACTCTTTATTTTTATGATTTTTTTTAGACCAGCTCTTTTTAATTTTATCAAAAGTAATAATATTCGAACCTCTTTTGTTGATTCACAGATTTCACGGCACAAAGTTGGTAGCTACTGGCTAGGAAGGTCATCTTGGCAACATCGTATTTGAGTTTTAAATACTTGAGCGGTAAATCACGAGCGGAGCCATGCAGACAAGCTTTATCCGAGTAGAGCTAGGGATCCCCGTGAGGGGTCCCCGCCGCGTCCTCGCAGCTGACGTGGCATTATCAGCCACTTTATTTAATTTTTTTTTTTAAAAAAAAAGGAAACGAAAATAAAAGAAAAGAAAGGAGAGGAGAGGGAAAAATCACATTTCGACGTTGAACAGAGGACGAAGCAGAGGACGAGAGCATAGCAGAGCGACCTTCCACTCTCCTCTTCGTCTGAACTTCACCGGAAAGCGTAGCCACCTCCGCCCAGCTTATCTCAACCACTCTGGTTTGGTTGCCGTGCGTTGTCCTAGTCTCCGGTCGTTGTCGTCATCTCGATAATGGTCTCGCCGGTTCGTTTCTCTTCCATCTGTTGGTTCTTCCATTTTTTTGTTTTTGCGTCCAGTTTTTGGTGCTTGGTCTTCGTTATTTGCTATCATCTTGCATTAGTGATTGCGAATGGATTTTTCACAGTTTTGAAACCCAGAGAGACGTTCAAAGAACTGATTTTTGGCACGCTCAAAGACCAAATACACGTTCTTCTGGGCAGAGGTATGATTGTGCTTTTTTGCCGATCATTTTTGGCCCCCTTTTTTTCTATACAAATAAATGAGGTAGATTCTGTTGCCATGGAATTCTCTGCCCTGAAAATTTTATACAAAGGAATGTATAGGTTCTGTTGCGCGCGTCTATAATGTGTAGGTTCTACTTGGTCTCAATACTTTACAAGAAATGAATCTCCACTAAACTCTTTAGGAGAAGTCAAAAACGAATCTCCACATTTTGCTAACGTAGAACCAGAAACAATGAGTTTACCTGATAGTTTTGGTAAACTCAAAATTATCTTTACCTATTTTTTGTTAGCTGATAGTTAACTTCTAAAATCAAATACCATATTTTTACTATTTGAGTTTACCTCTACTAGAATATGAAATAAGTAGCTATAGCTGTGCATACTTGTGCATTTGTGAGTTCAGTTCCCGAATCAGTACATCCAGAGTTGAAAAGCATGTCGTCTAAATCACTGGTCATTAATGAAACTCTACCTTCTAAAGCGTATTACACGTACAAACATCTCTCCAAAAACAACTCAAGCAGTAAAAAAAAAATGCGTAAATCAAACACCTTAGTTATTTGCCATAACCTTTCAAAGCCCATTTTCACAAATATGCCTAGCCAAAAGTATGCTTAACCAAAAGTATTTATGCCTAGCCAAAAAATTTGATTTTTTTTTTCACAAATATTCAACTCGATCTTTGGCATACATATATGAACTTGTATCATCTTATACAGCATGGGAGACGGGAAAGAACCATCATTGGGGCCACTACCATATGAATCTCCTACAGTTGAAAAAAATATTGAAGGTAGACCACTTCTTAGGGAAGTTGAAGATGTTAGTGCCGAGACATCTCAAAATGTGCAAGTGGACGATAATACGATTGAGGAGCCCAAATCAGGGATGGAGTTTGATTCCCTTGAAGATTTATTAAGTTACTATAAGGAATATGGAAAGAAAAGCAGGTTTGGGGTGATGATAAAACGGACAGAGAGAGAAGATGATGAGACTGATACAGTTAGATATGTCACTCTTGCGTGTGCCCGCGGTGGGAAGGCTCAGAATAGGACCACGAACATTTCTAACCCACGTCCTATAGGAAAAACAGAATGTAAAGCAAAAATTAATGCCTTAAGACAAGATGGAAAGCTACGGCTGACTATAGTACACAATATTCATAACCATGGCCTTAGTCCAAGGAAGGCTCGATTTTTTCGATATAATAGAGAAGTCAATGATGCCGTTAAAAGAGTTCTAAATACAAATGATCAAGTGGGCATCCAAACAAGTAAGACATACGGATCTCTTGCTTTTGACGCAGGTGGATATGATAAGCTTCCATTTACAGAAAAAGATTGTCGTAACTATGTTGACAAGGTAAGGCATTTACGACTTGGCGCTGGAGCACTTCGAGAGTATTTTTTGCGGACGCAGTTTAAAAATCCTGAAATTTTTTATATAATGGACGTGAATGATGACGGGGTGTTAAAAAATGTTTTCTGGGCAGACCCTCGTAGTAGAGCAGCGTACAAATATTTCGGTGATGTGGTCACGTTCGACACTACATACCTAACGAATCGATATAATATGCCATTTGCACCATTTGTTGGCGTAAACCACCATGGCCAATCAATTTTATTGGGAGCAGGTTTGATTGCCAATGAGGATACTGATACATTTATCTGGTTATTTGAAACTTGGTTGAAGTGCATGGATGGTATCGCTCCAAAGGCTATCATCACTGATCATAATAGAGCGATGAAAAATGCAATCGCTATTGTTTTTCCGGAAGCTCGACACAGACTTTGTCTTTGGCACATTATGAAGAAAATCCCCGAGAAACTTGGCTCGTATGGTTCCTACAAAATTGGAATGAAGAATGCATTGATGAGATGCGTTTATGAAACCCAATCTGTTGAAGAGTTTGAGGAATGTTGGACTCAATTGATTACCACGTACAGCTTGACTGAGAATCCATGGTTGCAGAGCCTGTATGTTGAGCGTGAGCATTGGGTACCAGTGTACTTGAAGGAGTCTTTTTGGGCTGGAATGAATACAACCCAGCGGAGTGAGAGCATGAATGCATATTTTGATGGTTATGTTAATTCTAAGACAAACTTGAAGGAGTTTGTGGACCAATTTGATATCACATTGAAACGAAAATTTGAGAATGAAAATCTCGCGGACTTCCATTCATTTAATGCCATGATTCCTTGTATATCTAGATCTCCGATTGAGAGGAGGTTCCAGACCTTGTACACGAATGTGAAGTTCAAAGAAGTTTAACTTCAGGTCACCGGCATAATCGATATGAATCCAAAGTTACATAAGGAGGATGGTGCATTAAAGACGTATCTAGTTAAGGATGAAATTCGTTTTGAAGAGTTAAGTAAACCGGTTACATATTTTGTAGAGTTCAGTGAGAAAGATGCAGTTGCAAAGTGCTCTTGTAGATTATTTGAGACGAGGGGGATATTGTGTCGCCACATTTTGTGTTTATTTTAGCGGAATGAAATTACTATTTTGCCAGATATGTATATTTTAGATCGATGGAGGAAGGATATTAAAAGGCAATATTCGTTAATCCACAGCAGATATGATGCAGGGGACCAATGGGAAGAATCTAGTAGATACTCAAGTTTGTTGCCTATCTGTTATCAGATAATTACATATGCAGCATATTCAAGAGAGCATACTGAGGATGCGAGAAGCAAGTTATATGCAATGACTGAGTTGTATCGTACTAACCAGGAACCCTCATTGATAACCAATGTTGATGGTATAAGAACGGATGGTACAGGCGGTGATTCTGTGCAAGTACGCAGTCCGCGTGTTATGCGAGGGAAGGGCAGACCCCCATCTCAAAGGAGAGCCTCGAGAATGGAGTTGGATATGCGGAAAGCTAAAGGAAAGACAAAGAAAGTACAAACAAAGGGGAAGCGTAAAGAGGTAAACTTATGAGTCTTTTATTTAAAGTTATTTGACTATGAGTCTTTTATTTAAATTAATAAAATGAAATAATATTTGGATAATGTGTTCTTGTTTATTACTTATTTAATAGCGAGATGGAGAAGATGCCCAAGTTGGGGATAGGGGAGATACATGCAGGAATTTATTTGGTCGATCAGAGATGGATTTTTCCAATGTTGGTAACATCCAGCATCATCTATATGTTTATTTATTTATTTTTTTCCTGTCTTTCATTCAGAATTCATATTTTTTAACATCTCCAATTTATATTTGATTTCTAGCAGAGTGAGTTGCTAGGAAGCGCAGCTTTAGACATTGCTGGAACTCAGTCCCCAGAAACAGTAATGCCGAGTCAAGAAAGCGTAAGTGGATCCTACTCAATTTTTTTTCCAACTTTACTACTATATCTTTAGCTGATTAATATATTATGGATGCATTTATGATTTACAGACGCAATTTGGATTAGATGGATCACAACCGCTACACTTTGTTTTGGATGGATCGTAACCAACAGAATAACGACCCTCGTTTGATGGATGGGTTATTACTGATATATTTTTGTATAAGAAATGTATTCCAACCCATTTTTGTTGTATAGTGAATGTATTTTAACCCATTTTTTGGGTTTTTTGTTCTAATGTTTTTGATATTCACGTTGGGCTGATTTGAGACAAAAGATTATGGGTTTTTGTAAGTAACAGTTGTGGAAAATTGTGTTTGGTTATATGTATATATATATGGATCATATGGTATATACGCAGGCAGATTTTTTGGGTAGGTTTTGAGTAGATTTTTTGAGTAGGTTTTAAGTTATATATGCGTTGATTTTTTGCCCAGGTTTTTTGAGCAGGCTTTGAGTTATATATAAGTCGATTTTTTGACCAAGTTTTTTGAGCAGGTTTTGAGTTATACATGAGTCGATTTTTTGACCAAGTTTTTTGTTATATATGAGTAGATTCTTTAACTAGGTTTTGAGTTATATAATAGTAGATTTTTTTAACAGGTTTTGAGTTATATAATAGTAGATATATGAGTAGATTTTTTTTTTGCAGGTTTTGAGCAAATTTTGAGTTATATATGAGTAGATTTTTTTTTCTTATGGAATTATGTCAATTTATTTTTGCTGTACAAAGGAGAAAGGAAATAGATTGGTCCATTTATGAGCAGGTTTATTTTGTAGTACCGATTCGTCCATTTTTATTAATTTTAAACACAATAATAATTAAGACTTGACATAATGCTATTGGTCCATTTATTTTATTTTAAACACAATAATAATTAAAACTTGACATAATGCTATTGGACGCACTTATAGTGCAGTAAATATTATCCTAATAATTTTCTTATGTTCAACAAACACACTTATAAGGTAGTAAGGAGCCCCACAAGTACACATAAGGAACTCTGGTTTTCCCAATTAGATATGTCAGCCCCATAATATAGTGAACATCATTATATAGCAATGCATTTTCATATACCAATATCCATATGCTCGTGCCCTTTTTCTAGCTCAGTATGACTAGTATTTTTTGGTCTACACTTTTCAGCTCAATGTGCTGATATTATACCGGTAAGCTCAGTCAGAACCGAAATGACTCAATGATCAAACAGTCAAAAGCTGTAGCGTAATTTGGAATGCTTTTGTAGATTGATTTTTTAAACCCCCCATTCATGAAAGTTATATATATTGCTACTTTGGCTGCTTTGGATTGTCATTCACGTTTGCACCGAAAGCTAGCTGGGGAAAAGCTTCATATATTACAAATATCTAGTTAATTAAAACAAACCTACCAAAAAAGGAGCAGCCACTACAGTTCCAAAATGCTCGATTTACTTATATAGTACTAAATAAAGCACGTGTACAAATGCAAAACAGCAATAAATACGAAATAATTTGCCTAAACCGCATATTTTAGCTTCTTTAAGCACCAACTGGTTCTGCATAACTTGGTCGATTTGATTGGATAGAACCATTTGTTCTCTCTTGATCTCATCCACTAACCTACGCAGCTCCATTTCCCTCTTTTCGAGCCCATTGAGTATCTTCTCGACCCCTTGCTCATTTTTTAAAAATCCATTCAGTCTTTCATGAAGTTGGAACTCAGTGACTTCATTACTATCCACCACCCACTTGAAAAACTTACAATATGACAATCCCTGATAATTTATTTCATAAGAATTATTAGAAATTATAAACTGAACAGCACGCACTAAAAAATATTATATAAACTGCACACATACACATACAAATTACCTCTTTGTTGTACCGTGGACACCCTAAGAACGGACGTCTAGGATTTTTTGTAGTAGTTGAGTACTTCAGTGTGGCTTCAAGCTCACAGAAACACAGTGGTTGGCCAACATTACGTTTGGCAAAAGATGAAGGTATTGATGATGATGATGATGCCGACATTCTAGTATTAAAAATAAGAAGGCAAATATTAAAAATCCATAAAATGTTCTACAAAAACATTTACTGGGTTTATAACTCTCGGCAATACTAATCAAGATATGTAGAAAATACAAATTAAGCCGCCAAGTTAAATGAGACTAAAATGATGTACCCAAATTGAAACAATCATTCATTTAGGTGAACATTCCTTGACTGTTGAGGTTGTAAAAAAAAAAAATTCACATCAACAACTATAGAGAAACCAATAAATAAGGATCAATTGGAAAACACAAGCTCAACATAAGCCAACAGATCTTAAACAATGAAAACAACAAAAACAAATTTGCAGCAACACTTACAAAATTGCAATTACCAACTATAGAGAACCCAATAAATAAGTAAGGATCAATTTGAAAACACAAGCTCAAAATAAGCCAACAGATCTTAAACAATGAAAACAACAAAAACAAATTTCCAACAACACTTACAAAATCGCAATCAACACTTCAAATCCAACTGAACAATTTAACAATCACAATCAGAAATCCAACAGTTTCATAATACTAAAAGCAACAATCCGAAAAATACCTGAGTTTTCTAGCAGAGAGAAGTGACCCCCGAAAGCAAATTGTTCAGATTCGCAAGGGTTAGGGTTTTCAACACTTCAAAAAATTACAATCAACACTTCAAATCCAACTGATCAACACTTTAACAATCACAATCAGAAATCCAACATTTTCATAACACTAAAAGCAACAATCCGAAAAATACCTGGGTTTACGAGCACAGAGAAGCGACCTCCGAACAAGTTTTGGAGCAGAGAATAAGCTTTGAGTGGATTTGGGTTAGGGTTTCGGGACTTTGTGGGAAGGGGGTTCATGTGGGTTATTGGGTTCGTATGGATTCGTGGGTTCATGTGGGTTCGCGTGGGTTTGCGGGTCCGTGGGTTTGTGTGGGTTCGCGGGTCTGTGGGTTTCGTGGGTTCCCGATCGAGGATGGACTGGTTCTCCGTGAGCTCTGGTTCGTGGCTGAAAACGGGTATGCAGCTTCAGGAGGGGGAGGACGACGCTGGAGAGGGAAATGGAAGAGTTTCACGGAAGAAAATCGAGAGGAGAAATGAGAGAAATGAAATGAAAGAGGAAGGAAAAGGAAATGACTCGGTGAAAAATGAAACGACGCCGTTTCATCAGTGTGTCACGCTGGCGATGTCGCGGCGGGGTTAATGACTCGGGAGTATAAAGTATTTTTATGATTTTTTTTAGACCAGCTCTTTTTAATTTTATCAAAAGTAATAATATTCGAACCTCTTTTGTTGATTCACAGATTTCACGGCACAAAGTTGGTAGCTACTAGCTAGGAAGGTCATGTTGGCAACATCGTATTTGAGTTTTAAATACTTGAGCGGTAAATCACGAGCGGAGCCATGCAGACAAGCTTTATCCTGCCGTTGGGATGCGGGTGGTGAATCCACATGCACGAGTTCTACTTGTATTTCGCAAGCGAGTGAAATGACCCAAAATTCAAGGTAATCCAAACCTTTCCAAGGTGTAGCTCGTAATGTTTCGATGAAATAATTAATTAAGTTAAAAAACATACACAAGACATAAGGTTATCTGATTAATTACAACAAACAAGTTTGAGATAATTTCTAGAATCTCGTCAGTTGTAATCAATTTTATTATAATTGTTGGCGTGAGACTTTCTATTGAGGAAATTAAGCCTGATTTATTTTGAAGGATGAAATTAAAAATTAAAAATATATCATAAATTTATTATTATATTTTTTCAAATTCACATATAAAATATAATAAAAAATTTTACTTTTTCAAAATTTCATATCCTTTTTTCAAATTCTCATATAAAATTAATATTAAAAAAATATCTTATAATAATATTTTATTTTTATTTTTATTTTATCTCTTATTTAAAAACAAACAAAATATGATATCTACTCGATTCTTAATTTAGATCATGTTCTGTCAACAACCATTAATACTCAAAAAAAAAAAACCATTAATAAAATATCATTGGGATTCTTGTTGATTTAGTAGTGCTACTTTGGACTTTCACAGAAAATTATATACCGAATGGATATCAAATAGTGGAATCTTTTTAATTATTTTTTAAACTTCTTTCAATATTAAAAAAAAAACTCAATGATTAAATAAAAAATTTAAAAAATTGATACAAAATATGTGCATGCTCTATTATTTCTCAATTATATTTTATATTTATTGTTATTGAGTCTTTTCTCAACTTTCTTTATTTTTCTTTGTGGGTTGGGGCATTTAGAATCAAAAAAACAAAAAACAAAAACCTACAATACCAGATTAAAAACTATATTTGTCTCGTTTGGTCAGTTTTTTGGTATGTCTCGTTTGGTCAGTTTTCTATTTTCTAACTCGAATTTAATTTGTTTTTTTTTTCCGATTTTGATAGTCAGTACGTGTGAGATGGTGTATTTTTTTTATATTGGAAGATAAAAAATAAAATAAAATAAAAGACGTTATTATTTTACTATATAAAAGATGTTGCATTTATTGTATTGGAAGATGAAAATAAATGAGAGTAATGAGACGTTTGTAATTTTAAAAACAAAAATAAAATGCTTCGACACTGCAGCGGCATTTTGGCAAAAAGCAGCGAGAGAGCAGAAATTCTTTAAACCGACTCCCAAGGCAATCTCTGTGATCAAATCTATACCCCATCCCCGTCGGCCGTCGTTGTCGTCGTCCCTCTACAAAACACACCAAATGACCGCCACCACTCGATTGAGCCGCCGCCTTGGTGCAGCGGCAATCGCTGCCGCATCCGGAGGAGCATTTTTTCTCTGTCAGCCTACTTTATCATCCAACGACAGCGGTGCTGGCTCCCAGCTCGCGGCTCTACGGCAGAAGATCACCGATCCGAACGCTCTCGTTCCGGCCAGAGCGGTCCAGGAGTCGGCCCTGATTGGCACGAGTGCGGCCAACCCACTCGATGTTCTCGTGATTGGCGGAGGAGCCACCGGATGCGGCGTAGCTCTTGATGCCGTCACCAGAGGCCTCCGAGTGGGACTCGTCGAACGAGAGGATTTCTCTTCTGGCACGTCCTCGAGGTCCACAAAACTCATTCACGGAGGTATGTGCATGTTTATTTATTTTTTATATTTACGTTTGTGTCACCATGTATATATACCGGCTTATCTATCTATAGATGCGTTACTAATTCGGGAGTGTTTGGTTTGTTCTCCGTCTAGGATCTGGGTTCCTTTTGGTATTTGCGATGATAGTTACCGGAGAAGTTGAAGTGATAAGTTTTGCTCAGTTTGTGAATTGTTTTCAGCGTTAAATATGGATTTCCTTCTTTTAAGTTCTTTTCGTGATTGGAAAATTAGTTCCTCTGCAACTATTTCTTAGTGTTGGAAGAAACAATATTAGGTAATCTGGTTGACCGTTTCATTTGGAGGACATGCATGACAGTTAGTTTCACCGGGGCCAGCGAAACAATTATTTTATGGTAGACAAATATTTATTTTCATTGAGCACTTTGCTTGCAATTTTGTCTCATATAGTTGTATTTTAGCTTTTGAGCTAACCGTTGATTTGTATTCCTTTATACTAAATTTTAGGAGTTCGTTACTTGGAGAAAGCTGTCTTTAATCTCGACTATGGGCAACTGAAGCTGGTATTCCATGCGCTTGAGGAACGTAAACAGATTATTGAGAATGCACCTCACCTATGCCATGCTTTGCCATGCATGACGCCATGCTTTGACTGGTTTGAGGTGGTATACTATTGGATGGGCTTAAAAATGTACGATTTGGTCGCAGGACGACGCCTATTACATTTGTCTAGATATTTTTCTGCGCAAGAGTCCAGTGAGCTTTTCCCCACACTTGCAAGGAAGGGTAAAGATAGAAACCTGAAGGGGACAGTGGTTTATTACGATGGCCAGATGAATGACTCTCGACTTAATGTTGGATTGGCTTGCACTGCTGCATTATCTGGTGCAGCGGTGCTTAACCATGCAGAAGTAATATCATTTTTGAAGGATGAAGTTGGTGAGCGGATAATTGGGGCACGAATTCGAAACAATTTATCAGGTACAGAAAGAAATTTCTTGAAGCAAGTGTGATCAGCTGGATATGCTGAAAACGATTTCAGCTCTGAGTTCATAGTACTTTCTCTCGTTTTGCTATGTTTTATTGTTTTCTAGTTCTACCAAAAGCCATTGTTTTTCATATTCTGTTCCCATCTTCCTCTTTCCCACGCATTGGTTTTGATTCATACCAAGTTTCTTGTAGCTAGAGGGTCAACTTTGTTAGTTACGTGATCTTTACTGCATTTCAAAGTGTACCAGGCAAAGAGTTCGATTCATATGCAAAAGTAATTGTCAATGCGGCTGGACCATTTTGTGATTCCTTGCGGAAAATGGCCAATAAAGATTTGCGACCTATGATCTGTCCTAGCAGTGGTGTACATGTCGTTCTACCTGATTACTATTCACCTGAAGGAATGGGTTTGATTGTTCCTAAAACTAAGGATGGACGAGTTATTTTCATGTTACCATGGTTGGGACGAACAATTGCTGGAACCACAGATTCCAACACTCCCATCACTTTGCTGCCAGAACCACATGAGGATGAAATTCAATTTATACTGGATGCAATCAGTGATTACCTTAATGTTAAGGTATGTTTGTATTTTCAGCGTCAGCTTCTTTTTGTGTCTGTATTCTGAACTTATTTCACTTAGCATAGAAGTTTGTTTATCTTTTTTTTTCTCTCTCATAAATTTCGTTTTTTGTTTTTAATCTTTTTCCCAACAGCCTCATCCATGTTACTAAATTTTTGTGTGTAACTTAGTCGGCATTGTCCTGTTGGGTTGGGCTCCTAATAGGTTTTTTAAGTAAATGGGCTCATGGTGGTTTGAGTATATTGCTAACATTATCGTACTAACAAGCTAGATGTTATATGATTTTTTACATGTTAGTAGATATCTGAAATCTCAGAGAATGAGGCCTCGCTTGAACAGTTAGAATATCTCAAAATATTCTACAATTGTAGTGAAGTGGTTTATAAATAGTTGTGAAATAGATTTGAGTTACAATTTTTATTAGATTTTGGGAAAGGAAATAGAAAATTTGAATAAAAATATTGTAAAGTTAAAAAATTGTTTGAATATAATTCTTTAATATTGTTTTATATTTTGAAATTTGAAAAAATTGTATTGTTTTTTGTATTTTATTTTTAAGTTTGTAAAAATTGGAATGATTAAATGAAAAAGTTAAAATTTGTAATTAAAAAGGTTTTGTATTTGAGCGAGGTTTCGGAAGGAAATATCTGAGAATAATAGAGAATACCAGATAACACCTTTTTATGCAAACAAGGTCTGAGAGTTATTGCCAGTTTGTTTTTCTACTCCTTTTCTGTAAGGACTCCTATATCTAGCAAGGCTCATCCCTGTCAAGATTTCGGGAAATCTACAAGCTTTCGAACTTCGAAGGCATTAGTGAATCCATCTGGATGTCTTTCCCTTTCTTATTGCTCATGTTGATGAAACTAATGCTTTGGGAGTGCAGGTAAGGCGAATAGATGTTCTTTCTGCATGGAGTGGTATACGCCCATTGGCAATGAATCCATCTGCAAAGAACACTGAGAGTATCTCCAGAGATCATGTTGTTTGTGAAGATTTTCCTGGTTTGGTCACAATTACGGGTGGGAAGTGGACTACTTACCGTAGGTAAGATTGAACTGAAATTCCTTCTTTAAATTTATTGGAGGGTTCATTCTAGCTTGCCAGAATAAGCTCATGTAAAGTGGTTACTCTTGGATGTTTTTTCAACTCTGTTCATAAAAATATAAGGTTGCAGCATGTAAATTTCAGTGTGCTATGGTTGTAGTCTATTCAAAATTATTATGGTGAACTTAATTTTGAAGTGAATCAAAGTGATCTAGGCCTTTGAATCAATGGCTGTGAGTCAGCTGCCGCATTCTTTGCATATCGTGCTCACTATAAATACTCTCAGCATGTCAGAAGATGCGGTTGATGCAGCCATAAAATCTGGAAAGCTGAGCCCGACCAGTAATTGTTTAACTCACAACCTGCGGCTTATTGGTGGAGATGGATGGGATCCTGCATCATTTACAGTTATTGCACAACAGTATGTACGCATGAAAAAGACTCAAGGTGGCAAAGTTGTTCCTGGTGCAATGGACACTGCTGCAGCAAAGCATCTGACTCATGCATATGGAGCTTTGGCCGAACGAGTGGCTGCCATAGCTCAGGTTAGTTGTTCCTATTGCCTTTTCGCTTGGGAGGTTTCTTTTTATCCTCAATTGATAAGTGTTTCAAAGGGAATTAAAATTTGTATTACCTATCGGGCAGCTTGACTACTGGCACTTCCTGCAATATACTATTTATGCTCGAGTGCATTTAAAAGTATAGAAAAGAAGTGTTTAATGGGATCTAGTACTACTCTTAATGACCTTCAAGCTCTAATTGTTCCCTCTGGCTCAGTTTAGATAAAGCAATGTGATTCTGAAAACTTTGTTGTTCACACTGTTTGTCAAGAATTTTTATTGAAGGACTTGCAAGCAAAACTGGTCTTATATGCTGACACAGCTGGATAATTCTGCAAAATTAGTCGTTCCTATGAAACACCAAATCTAAAAGCCTTGGGAGGCTGATGAGGGAGGAATCTACCGATTGAGTAATTCTGTAGTCAAAGAAGTCTCCCTTCTTAGATTTTCATTCTTAATTTAGCGGGAATACATAAATACCTTACAAGTTCTAAGCAGAAATTAATATTTTCCATAAATACTTACGTATGAGACCTCTGTTATGTAAAATTTGTTGACCACACTAATTACATTTTTTATGGTCCCAAAACATGGTTTGATTATCAAACCTGGCATATGTACCCCATTACAGATTTTTCAAATTGATTTTGTAGACTTTGATTTTTAAAACGTACATTTTGTGGTTTTACAAAATTTGGGTTACTTTTATATCTAAATGAAGGGAAAGTTGAAATGAAGTTTAAGGCTTGGTTTCTTTTTACAAACTATCTCATCTTATCTAATCATTACAATTTTCCTAAACTCTCAAACCAAAGATAAAAATAAAAAATCAACCTTTTCAATTCCAAGATAAAAAATAATATTCTAAAATATTTTATTTAACTTTCAACTTTCAACTCTCATCTTATCTCATCTACATAACCAAATAAGGCCTAAGTGTTCTATATTATGTTAATAATGGTACATATACTTCTCCATCTACTGGCACTAGAGCTGTGCCATTGCTTAGTGGTTTGTTTTGGAGCATATTGATGACCCGTTGTGAAAATTGAATCGTTGTTTATTGTGATAGACATGTTATCACTATAGACACAGTGTCATCTGGCAGTGTGGTCATGATATCACTGTATACACAGTGCCAAATGATTTCAGTTTGTTGATTCATGATATTGCCTTTTGTGGCAATTCACTTTATAGTGATAGACATGGTGTCATCTGGATTCTGGAGGCTTTACCTTACTTATCCACAAAAATCAATATTGTAATGGGGACTGAAAGAGACTAAAAGAGCAGATGCTAAAATAAATTTAGCAGATGTACCAGGAGTCCTGAAGTGATACTTAGAGAAAAAGGGCTCATCAGTTTTCTGCCACTGGCCTCGTTATGTACTTGAATTAGCTTAATACTTTATTGCCTTGTAGCTCTCATATGAGGAGAAACAAACTGGCAATGCCTCATTATTTTCATTCTGCTGTGCTAACATAATTTTTTTTTATAAGTAAGAAGATGTTTTATTAATATTGAAATAAGCATAGCTTAAGCACACAGGAAATATACGTGAGATGCTTAAATACATAGGAAGCATATGTGAGATTACACCTAGTTAGGAACTTGAGCTGTGCTAATAAAATTAAACATAGTACAGACAGTTTTTTTTACTCTAATTCATGTATGTTGTGCTGGTTAACTTTTGTAGTGATTTTTTCTCATTTTGGTCTTTAGAATGAAAATTTGGGGAAGAGGCTTGCCCATGGATATCCTTTTCTCGAGGCTGAGGTTGCATACTGTGCTCGGAATGAATATTGTGAATCTGCCGTTGATTTTATTGCCAGGAGAACCCGGCTTGCTTTCCTTGACACTGATGCAGCAGGCCGGGCGTTGCCGCGCATAATTGAGATATTGGCTACTGAGCACAAGTGGGACAAGTCGAGGCAGAAGCGTGAGTTTCAGAAGGGCACTGAATTTTTGGGAACTTTCAAGGCAGCGAAGAATGCTCAATTCCATGATGGAAAACATATATAGTAAGTCCTGAAGCTATTATATCCAATTCCTTATTTGTTTTGTTCATACCTATTGAAGTGTTTTGTAATATTAGATATTCTTTATGGTGATTCAGGATCAATTAACTCAAATGAGCTGGATTTTTTAAAGCTCACTTGCTTTACTTCAAATTGTTGACATTAGATTTTCCCATTTCATTCTTATTCGAGGTCTGAATGGCTGTCCGACCTTCTTGGCTACGCTTCCCCTCCTACACACACCAGATAGGTATGCCAATGCCACCCTCTTGTGTCTGGAAGTTGAATCTCTAGACCATGTCTGGGACACAGTTTACTAAAATGATGTTATTTCATCTCAAAATTAGTTGATTCCATAAGCTTCGTATGTGCAAGACTTTTTAAGTTGTTAATGGGTCGCTCTTTTTTGTATTCCGTTTATTGGAATTCACCAAATGACTCTTCCTTGTTTAATTTGTCTCTCCAACCTCCACCCACTATCTTCATATGTTTTCCAACTCCACCCACTGCATCGCATGATTGGACTCTTACCTCTTGATTTATCAAATGCCATTAATATCCCATTGGTTTTCAAGGGAATTCTAATTGTTAAGGTAAGCATGACTACTAGTTATAGAGAACAACACTTTCTTTTACCCTATTTGTGTGATACCTCCCAAATCTCACAAATCCTCTCCTTTAATGGATGTTATAGTAATTTTATCCAATATGTCCGTTAAAGTAGAAACATTTAGCGGCAAAAAAGAGGTATATGACAGATTTGGGGACATCATATGGGAATTAAGAGAAGGCTACATCTTTGTTGCTATTACAATTGTTTGCTTTTTGAAATGACGTTTGAATTTTATGAAATCTGTTTTTTTTTTTTTAACTCCAAGTAATTTCCACTAAAATTTTGCAAGGTGGTTGACTTGCAATTATTTTTTCAATAAATTTTTTTGGACTTACCACTGTCGTTTTCTCCAATTATATGATTAAGATTTCACTCCTACAATTATTTATTTGTTAGAAAAATAAACTATGGGAATTGACTGATTGGAGGGCGAGGAATTAGCGTACCGACTCGCTTTCAATTTGCATATTTTGGCGTTTCCTGCACTTTGCTGTTTAAATCTATGGAAGGGTAGTAGTTGGACCTTTTAAAACATCTATTTTTTTAATTTGCGCAATGTACTGATTCTCTCTAATATTACATGTTATGGAATTTTTACGTATGAAATGGTTTTCTCATGGTTTGCTTATTTATCTTATCTATGTTTCAAGTTTCAACATTTGTTATTGAAAGTTAAAATATGCAGTCCATCTTCATGACTATTTTGCAAACCTGAATATGTTGGAAGATTTTGAATTAGGAAATACGAGCGTAAGTCTCGGAAGGAAGGAAAGAAGTAGACGTGCCCATTTTGTTTTTCATTTACAATTCTTTTAAAAACTGCACGCGTTTACCAGAAGTTGCATGGAATTTCCCACAAACAAAGCACACGTGTGTGAAAAAATAAAGAAAGAAAAACAAAACGCTCGACTGCTTAAGTTTTATTACCTTGTATTTTTAAATCAGTTTTAGAATTTAAATTAGTTCTCAGCAATGGGTTTACTCTCTCAATCGATATCATATTAAAATTTTCAAAATTAAAGTCTCGAGAATATTAAGATCATCCAAAGTAAGAGTTAGATGACAAAAGTAATCAAAATGAACAAATCATTAAACAAAGATGATTGAATCCCTTAAAGTAGGGATGTAAATGGTCTTATTTGGGGAAGTTATACTTCAGTCCAAAGATTTTTTCATCTTGGACCACATCGAATTCCTATTCGGTCCAACCGGCTCAGTCTAATTTGGTCCAACTGGTCCAGTCCAAGTTTGGTTCAGGAACATCTGATATGATTTAATGAGCTAAATTTAGTCTAAAATCATGCAGTGATCAAATCTATTTTTTTGTACAAATTTAATTATTTCAGTCCACTTTACTTATTTATCACATATTTAATCTAAAAAATTAACAAAAAAACTTACTTTTAAAAGTTTATATAATAATAAAATATTAAATAATAATAATACACTTATTACTTATAAGTTATTAACTTATTACTTTTTTTTTTGAGAAAATGATCGCAATTCTTTCCAATAAACGAAATTTACAGTTGAGACTAATAGATACGAAAAAACTCGTATTATAAGTTTAACTAATACACCGATTTGTAGCATCCTCGTACAAAACCGTGACGGATTTTGTCTAAACTTCCCTCTCACGAGATAAATCAACACTGAGGTGTGATTTATCTGAGAGGATAAAGAGGTAATCCAAACATCCATCTTTTGAACAGAGATATGAGATTACCACCTTCATTCTCTAAAAGAGAATGAGGAGAAATAACCCATATCCTCCTAAAAGAGGAGCGGAGCTGAATAAGGAAAACACATATTCCTATTTATTAATACAAACAAAGCAACAAAATAAGAAAATAAAACAACGACACAAAACTAAAACCTAGATTAACAAGAAAGGGGCTCAGGACAAAAGAGGCACAAATGCATGGCAGAGGAGGCGCGTGGGAGCACGCGCCGCTTGGAGAGGTCTAGATTGCCGATATCATCACTGTCGAGGACCCCGAGCCTAGAGTCACTGCCCGTGGTTGCAATAGGACTATAGGCTTCTCCATTTGTGGAGTGAGAAAAGACATGCAAGATCAGCAACAGGCGCGTGCTGGACACTCGTCGTCTCTTCCGGATTAAGCTTTGACCGGTAAAAAGATTGGCGGCAGTAGGGCCCCCCGGTGGGCGCGTGTTGGCAGCAAGCCACTGGAAGACCATGGGCCACCCACCATGGTTGGATGTCGAAAACAGAAAAAATAAAAGAAAAAAGCCATCGCAAACTCAAAACAGACGGCAGGAAAGAAAAGAGAGGGGGGTGAGGTGCACTAGGGTTCGCTCTCTATAAATTTATATCTATATAGTAATACTCTATATAGATATACTATAATTTATATTTTATACTATAATTATTATAATATATTAATATTATAAGAGTATATATTATATATTAATATGTTATACTACAACTCTTAATATATATTAATATTATATATTATTACTTATAGGATATATCATATATATATAATATATAATTTTTTTAAATTGTAGTATTCGGTCTATTCTGGTCCAGGGGAAGAAATCTCTTGGATCGGAGTCGGACCGAGTTGAAAACATTCGGTCCCTAAAAAAATTAGACCGGACTGGATTATATCACACCTAAGTCCAGTCCGGACAACTGGTCCAATCCGGACCAAAATTCTTACATCCCTACCTCCAAGTATATTAGTTTTAAATCTTTTGAATCTAACATTTCTCGAATATATGTATGTATATATATAGGCACATAATTATACCTTTACGAATTAGAGGATTAACAACAACTTCAACATAGTCAATATGCAATAATTTATAATCTTTAACGAGAAATTCATGAATGGATTTTTTATTTATTAAACAAATAATTTTTTTCATGAGTTTTGAAGATAGCACATGCAAATCTGTTCAACAATTTTTACATTAAACTCAGTGTTAAAAGCAAGTTGAATTTAATTGGTTTTATAAGTAGTCTTGGCATCAATCTTAGAAATATTTCGTTTGTTGAATTTGATTTAGACATCTTATTCAATTTTAATAACACTAAAACTATAAGATCAACATTTATCATGTTTTCTCTCGAATATTTATTGTATTTCGTAACACATATCTTAATTAATCGTATACTACTCATGCTTGATACTTTAAATGGGTTTTATTGTTAAGAAAATCTTTAGAGCATCCACCATTGAGAACATCCATTACACTCATGATAAATGTTAATCGTATATGACTCTTCACGAGTCGAATGGATTTGGTTGGTGATAATATTTAATAACAAAATGAAAAACCAACATATGCCTTTTCCCGTTAATGAGTTAAATTGAAATGAGTTTAGAGTCGAAAATTTAAATAGAGATCCAAGAAAGCCTTAAAAACAACTATAGGAAAAAATTGCAGTAGAATTTCCTAACAACAAAGCATCCCACGTATGTAAAAAAGAGTAAAAAGAAGAAAAATAAAGCAAGCTCAATGTTTTTTATTTTTAATAAATCAAGAACACCCTTCAAATTTCATGATTTCTAGGAAAAAAACTTTTTCCTTCTTCTTTCACCGAACGCCAACGACCTCGACAGCACAGACCCACACAAGTTCTAAAGTTCTAAAGCCACAAATTGTTAGGAACCTAATATAAGTGAGCCAGGCTTAATGGATGTATGCAATTAGTCTCTTGGTTTTAATTATGTGGTTTAAATGTTAGCAGTCATTGGGCCCAGTAAGCTTAGTAGAGTGGCCCATGGCCTTGGTAAATTAGTATAAGTAGGAAGGATGAGAGTAGTGTTTGGCATCTGGAAAATATTGAGAAACTGTTTGCTATTTTTATAGGAGGGATTGGGAATCTTGAATATCCCAAAGCGTGATTATCCATTTATTTCTTTTATCTTCAATTACTGTACATCTATATTTCCACAAATTCATACACAAATTCATATCTATTTGATGTTCATTCTTTCGCTTCTACATTTTAGTATTCATTTGTTACTTCCATCACATTCAAACCCACGTGCTTACAATTGGTATCAAGAGCCATCGATTCTTCATGAACTGGATAAGCTTCAAGAAAGAGCGAGAGAAAATGTTGTCGATGATTTTGGAAAAGCTGTTGCATATAAGGGAAGAACTCGATAGAATAAAACAAGATCGCAAGCGAAGGCAAGCATTTTTCAAGGAGTGGAAAGGCCAGGTGGACGACGAATAAGACGATGTCGAAGAAGAGGCAGTAGAGAATGAAGTTATCTCGATAGAGATTGAAGAAGACGAAGACGCTGGCAAAAACTTCGATGAAGGGGAGGAAGAAAAGGGACCAACAAAGGATGAAGAACTCGGAGAAGAATCATTTTCAGAGATTCCTACCCAAAACCCATCATCTTACTAGACAAATACCTAGTATAAAAAATTAACTCTCCATGCCCAGACACTTATTCATAACCCTAGAATTATCCTTCCCAAGACCACTGTCCATATATGCCAATTTCACCTTCTCAAAACCATTTCCAAAGATCTGAACCCATTTAACCTATTTTCTGCATCCTTATCTCTCCTGAGAACATCCCTAGTCAGTGAGCATTGGTCTTCTTTAACACCAGAACATGCACTCTTTGTCGACGCAGTTAGTGGTTGGAGAATTTTTTATCCAGGTCTTAGCATTTTACTCGTTCTACACATCCATGAAGGCAAGTTGTTCCAGTGGGGAATCTCTCCGGGAGACTCACGGTCACCTATAAAGGCTGCAGAACTATAACGGCCTCTCTATCTGTCGCAAGACTCAGGAATAATGATGGCTAACCGATTGAAGGAGAAGGAACAAAATCAAAAAACCATACGAGGCCTGCGCAAACATGGTGAGAATTGGACAGGATTCTTGTGTTTTGCGAAGCAAATGAAGGGACACAACGGAACTAGAAAAATTACGGGTATACAACTTTTTATTCCCAAATTGTTTGAAGCTTTGCCCCTTATAGTGGTTATTAAACCCTTTGATAGAGGAAGAAAGTACATAATTGATGTATTTACGGGATGGAGTGTCTTGGTTACGTCTAAGAGATTAGTTGCTGGGGACTCCTTTGTAATTGTGAGGGAAGAAAATGGGGAGTTGCGCATGGTGGTGAGACGTCTGGCCTATCAACAAAGAAGATCGCCATCATCATTCAATTATAGGGCACAATCCATGTCATGCGTGACTGAGCTCAAGATATTGGACCATCTCAAATTGCCTGCTGTGTTTACAAATCTGGTGAACTACTGTTTCAATTCAGCTTCAAATCCTGTGAGGATGGTTCTAGCAGTCCGTAGAGCTACCAATGTAGTTAATGAGGCAGCAAAAATAGTAGATCCCAAGTCTGCTATTATTTCCAAGGTCCATGAGGAACAAATATTGTGATTTTTTGATACAGGAAAACCATTTCATTGAAAATTTAATTGTCAAAAATTTATTTCATTGGCTACCACTTTGAAGAACGATGAAGAAGTGGTGCAACAGTGCGTGGTGGAGCAACTGCATCGGCTAGATTTATATATGGGGGCGGTGATTTTTATGCCTGTCGACAAGGTAAGAGATCTTAATTGGATTGCTGTAAATGTAGAGATTTATATATGGGGTTTGAGCTATGGATTGACATCAATTTTATTGGCCTGCAAGAGTAGGAAAACTCTTGCTCACTATCTGTTTGCTATATTACCACTCAAAGTGTTTTTTGCACCTTTTGATAAAGGATGGGTTTCACCATCGACTCATGAATCTCATAGTATGCAGTGTTAAGAGGTGAGTCAACTTCTAGTTCTTTTTGTTGCTCATGTTGTAATAAGCTCTAGTGCCTTGAGTTTTGCATGGCTAGTGAAGGCTGTTTTGGGAGATGATTTGTTTGGATTTGGGCGACAACTGAAGCTAAATTTTGGCAAGATGCTCAGTATTTTAACAATCTGGGATCTAACTACTTTCCTTCATGCGTACACTTGTCTTTCCCTTGTGTATGTAACGAGGCAAGCTGCAGGTGCTGTATTATAAGTTGCTTTTGATTTCTATGTTCTAGTTGCAATATTAATGTGCAAGCATAAGCTATTTGATAGACATAAATCAATTCTTTATGCCGGAAAATCATTGCAATGGATCAAGAATATAAGTGGGCCGAGCTTAATGGATGTATGCAATTAGTCTCTTGGTTTTAATTATGTGGTTTAAATGTTAGCAGTCATTAGGCTTAGTAAGCTTAGTAGAGTGGCCCATGGCTTTAGTTAGCCCATGGCCTTGGTAAATCAGTATAAGTAGGAAGGATGAAAGTAGTGTTTGGCATCTGGAAAATATTGAAAAAACTGTTTGTTATTTTTATAGGTGGATTTGGAAATCTCGAATATCCCAAAGCGTGATTATCCATTTATCTCTTTTATTTTCAATTACTGTTTATTTATATTTCCACAAATTCATACACAAATTTATATCCATTTGACGTTCATTCTTTCGCTTCTACATTTTAGTGTTCATCTGCTACTTCCATCACATTAAAACCCACGGAACCCTTACACAAATATTACATCAAAATAAAGTCCAAATCAAATTCAAACATCGTCACAAACTCCAACCCAGAAAAACACATTCAAAATCAAGTCCAAATTTAACATCAAATCCAAATCACTGACACAAAACGCGATCGCCCTCATCCCTCTCCTCTCTCCTGACAATTGCAAGTTACCAAAATCAAATTCAAACAATAGTTGGATCGATTCAAAGTTAGAGAAGTTCAAAATCACATGAAATCAACCACAAATAAAGAGTAACCAACTCAATCAAAACAAATGGGAAAAAAAGAGCAATTGTGTTGGAGAAATTGGGTGAAGTGGTTCCGAGACGATGGTGAAGTTCCAAGACGACGGCCGCATCTGTTGAGCTCGAGTTAGGAGAAAGACGACACGAGAGAGAGAGGGAGCTGTGAGAAAGCTGGAGAGAGAGAAGTTCAGAAGGGGGATGAGATAATTACCTACGAGAGAGCCCATGCTACTATTCAAATGCTGATCTCATTATCCTTATGTGGCACTTTTCTATTTGCCTCCGATAAAAAGCATTTGTAAGTGTCACCTGTTTGAAGATAAACTCTACTGATAAATATGGATGTTGTTACTCAGCTTCATGGACTGGACTCGCCTCCTCAAAATGATCATAGAAAGAACACTTTTTAATTTCAACTCTAACATTTTCATTTAATCTTTCTTAATCGTTACAAATTATATAATTTTTTTTAACAAAACACAACAACAATCTATTTTTTTTTAAATTTAAAAAATAAAAATTATATTAAAAAGTTATATTCAGATAATTTTTTTAAATTCATAAATTCATAAATTTTTTATTTTTTTCAACTTTCTCTCTTATTTTATTAAAAATCTAATAAAATATTTCAATCAAATTATTTCGTTCCTATTCACAATTTTTTTTTAAATATTCTTGAATGACCTTCTAAATGCCAGAAACTTTTTTATTTTTTATTTTGTTTGTTTTGTTTTTTTCTAGATAGATGTATTTCATTTATTATTATTATTATTTGTTTTTTTTTTCATGTATCTATTGTACATTGTTCAAATTAAACAATCACACACACACACACACACACATATATATTATATTTCTAATATTGTAAATTGCCATGAAATATTTATTGACAAAATAAACTCTTTTATATATGCATCCTCTATTTTATATATATTGCATAAATTTTTTTAATAGTTGTAATAATGATTATGTATAATGAACTATTTAAATTTATAAAATTTAGTATAAATAATTGTCCATACATTGTACGGATTATAGGTTTGTAATATATAATAATATAGTATTAATATAATTATTAATAGAATAGATTATAATGATATAAGTTTTAAAAATCAAATTATAATATAAGACATCATATAAAAATATTGTACATTTTTCTATGACTGCAAGTGCAGTTTTTATAGAATTCTTTTATTTACAGGTTTTGCATGCAGTGACAAGAAAATGTCTGGTGAACAACGATTTTTAATGGTGGGACTTATTTATTTGATAACTTTTCATAACTATATGTAAGACTTTTAAGAGGAATGTTTTACTAATCTCTTGACATCTCCCGATGCAGTGTAATCCTTTTTTCTCTTTTATTAATATTTAATATTCTTAAATATTTTTAAAAAAGGAAAAAAATTTACATCTTTAAGAAAAGACTTTCTTAGTCACTAAATAAAAAAATATTTTTTTTTATACATTAAAAAAAAAATCTTAAAGAGATTAAAGATTTTTTAATATTTAAATTCATATTAACATTTAAATACACTTAATTTATTTTAAATAATTCCACAAAACTCATTTAATTATTTTAATTCACTTATAAAGAGAATAACTTAATTTAATTCAACATCTACACGCAACGTTAATTATATCATATTTCGACTCATTGGCATGTGGTTCTGTTACAATAAACGACTTGTAGTTTATAGCAAACAAAGAACAACATGTCGTGGAAGCCTTTCACTTGGTAGAAAAAGAAAACCCTCGAATTCGATGATGTCCAAAACCCCTATCTTTCAGAAAAGAAAATGGCAACAACAATGACCTCGTTCTCCGCCCTACACCATCTCACGTTCTCGCTCTTCTCTAATCCCTCTCTTTCCCTCAGACCCTTCCGTTCATTTCCTCGCATCATAAACTGCTCACGCTCCTCGCCCTCTTCTTCCTCTTCCTCTTCCTCTTCTTCTTCTTCTTCTTCTTCTTCTTCCCCTTCCACATCTTCCCTACAATTCAACATCTCCTTCGCGCCCCCTAAACCCAAGCCCAAGTCCTCCGTGTCTGACCAGCTTTCGGACCCCGAAGATCTCTCCAGCGATCAGATGATCATTCCGTGGATTGTCCGCGGCGAGGATGGAAACCTCAAGCTCCAGATGCACCCTCCCGCCCGTCTTCTCCACGCCATGGCCAATGCCGAGACCGAAAAGAAGAAGAATAAGAAGAAGGATAAGATCCCTGATAGAGTTATCCCGGAGCCGAAGTATTCCAAGGCCGCCAGAAGGTTCTTTAACGAGAATTTCAAAAAGCCTGAGCAGCGCCTCAGCAAGGTTCTCGCCGCTACGGGAGGTAATTTGTTCATTTGCTGATCTCTATTTGATTGTCATCTCAAATGTATACTTCTGCACAAGTTAAAAAATTATCAACAGCTTATTTGTTGTTCTTTATTTGTACGTGATAATTTCATCCAGTGGCGTCGAGGCGGAATAGCGAAGAGCTTATATTTGAAGGAAAGGTTACTGTTAATGGTTCCGTGTGCAAGGCTCCTCAGGTTAGAATAGCATCCTAATTCATACAACTTTGTGTTTCTAAATGTTGTTGAAATTGCTGCGCTGAGGGTATTTAATAATCTGAATCAGCCGGGCCACGGTTCAGCAATGCAAAGCAGGATCACTAGTTCTAATCCCTCCTTCCTCCTCCCCTCGGGGACTAAACTCGCTCGTACGAAAACTAAAAAGAAAACATTTGTGGTTTCTGTTGTTCGTTTCAAAATGAGTCGTTCCTTTGTATTTTTATTATATTTTGTTGCTCCTGTTTGTTTACAGACGCGAGTTGATCCTGCAAGGGATGTAATTTATGTCAATGGGAACCGCCTTCCTAAGAAGCAGCCTCCAAAGTTGTATTTTGCACTGAACAAACCAAAAGGGTTCGTAACTGTTTCTGATGCACTATTTGAATGTTTGAGATCATGTTATAGCCTGAGCTCTTTCTGTGTGCGCATATGTAAAATTAATGCTAGTAACATAATGACAGGTACATCTGCTCATCTGGTGATGTAGAGTCTAAATCAGTGTTGTGTCTATTTGACGATTATTTGAAGAATTGGGTATGGGCCGGTGGCCACTTTATACATAATGTTTTTCTGGTTGTTGATTTTGTTTTCAGAAGTATGAAATTAAAGAGAAAACCGAATTAATGTGAGCAAGTAACGAGAGGCTTCATAGTTTGCAGTAATATAATTTACAAAATTAATGAAAAAATAGTCCTCATTTGCAGGGTAAAAAGTATCCAGGACTACCCAAACCACGATTATTCACCGTAGGCCGCCTTGATGTTGCCACTACTGGGTTGATTGTTGTGACCAATGATGGTATGTAAATTTCTATTCGTGCAACTGCCTTAAAAGATGTTTTCTTGGGTTTCTCAAAATATATATTGGAAGGAGAATGGATTCATCTAAAGCCATATCCAATATTGCTTGTTTTCAGGAGATTGTGCTCAGAGACTTTCACATCCTTCATCTAACTTAACAAAGGAGTAAGTGTTCATACATGCTAAATTGCTAATGTCCTTTATCCATTTTCTGCCGTCTCAGCAATTTACTGTTGGATGTGAATAATGTAACTTTCTAGTTTCTTTCATGTATATTCTGATGACATATAATATGACATCTTGCAGATATATTGCGGCAATAGATGGCATTGTCACTAAGAAGCACTTATTTGCGATCAGTGAGGGGACAGTGATTGAGGGTATCCATTGCACTCCAGATTCAGTTGAGTTACTACCACGACAAACAGATATATCAAGGCCTCGTCTTCGCATCGTGGTACCCGTTATCTATTCCAATTTTTTTATAAATTTCTAAAATCCATAATCCAAGACAAGTTGCTGCTTTCTTTGTGTTAATCTTGGTCAGTTAGGTTTGTGGCTGTATTTCTTGTAGTAGTGAACTTTCATTTGTTCATCTTGGAACTCTACAGGTTCATGATGGGAGGAAACATGAGGTTCGAGAGCTCGTGAAAAGTGCTGGACTTGAGGTCAACTTTTGGTTTATTTATGAGAACATTTTTCTTTTCCAAATTGACTTGGGTCTTAATTTTAATGATAATATCAATCTAAATGATGTACTTTAAGGTCACCTCTTTTTGTTCTTTCAATTGTTTAGCCTAATATCACTATTTTGTTGGGTTTTTGAGATTATATACATCTTTGTAATATGGTAAAGTGGCGTTTTTCTTTCCCCATATGCATAAAATAGGGGAAAATAAGTTCTTTTTTTCTTTCTTCAAGATGTAGGGCATTTTTGGTAGTTTTTTGTTTCTGTTATATTACCTTATCTGCTTATATTTCTTGTTACAGATCCATTCATTAAAGCGGGTAAGAATTGGTGGCTTCAGACTTCCATCAGATCTCGGGTAATTTCTTGAAATAATAACTTCAGCTAAATTAGATATGACTTTTTAAATTCTTATGTCTTATCACACTTTTTAACTTCCGGTGGTTGCTAAGCTAAACATTGTCTTGGTGTTTTCAGGTTAGGGAAGCACATTGAACTAAAACAAAGCGATCTGAAGTTACTGGGTGGGATAAGTTAAGGAACCTGCTGATTAAGAAAGCTTCAGCTTCGAAGTGTTGCCAGGAAATTCACCAATACCTTTGTTGTTATGGGTGGGGGAACCATTGGGTTGTGATTCCAATCCCATGGGTGGACATAATTTGGATAACAGGAGTTGAAGTGCATCTTGTGTATGCCATCATTGGTAGCAATGCAAGTGATCTTTATTACAGAATTTAAAGATCAATCGTACTGAGAGAGAGAGGTGTGGTTAGATCATCCGTATAAATGTCGAAAATGAAGGTTACAACTTCTATCTTTACGAGGACAGTGCATGCAGATGATAAAGAATGGTTATCCTAAAAGGATGTTGGCTTTAATTAAGGATCCGAAGCTGTAATGATTTTACCTCAGAAGTTGAAGCATATACAAAAGGAATATGTTGTCGCCTCCATGTAAGGAGTTATGTTGTGTTCTGCCCTTTAAACCAAAAATTAATTTGAAATGATTTACGTAATTATCAACTGTCTGAAATGTTTTGTTATCTGGTATTTTGTTGCACCTTTTTTTAATTAACACGTTAGTGAATTCACTCCATCTGCAGTTTTGGCCTACACTCTGGAAATATCGTAATTACCAAAGGGTTTGTTTAGGAGACCCCGTAGACTGCGAGGCATGTTCTCTCCTCTATATATCTCTACTATCTTTTACAGGTATGCGAGGCCTTGTGACGGAGGATTCCTACTGTTTGGATGAAACGATGGTGACAACTAAGGAAACCTGACATTCTGTGCTGTTCCCGCGACTTGATGCGTTCAAACAATTATTGCTGCACATGGTGGGCTTTGTTTTGACCTGTAGATTAGACGGGCAGATGGTCTGGTCATCAGGCTAGGCTAGGCGTGGCGCTAGCACTCAACGAAGAAGAAAAGCAAGAAAGGAATTGCAAAAGTTGAAGGAAATATGGCCATGGGCTTAACAAATATTGGTTTACCCAGGCATCCATGGCCTACCAATCTGTTCGGTATTTGTTATGTTTCATTGTACAAATTATGGAATTTCCGCGGTCCAGCTTGCATCTGATATAAAACGAACGTACAAAAGTGCCGGCTAATAAACACAACCAAACAACCAACTACAGGGAAGCACTATATATAATAGTTTGAAGAAATTACAAAAAAAATATTATATCACTCGATCTCAAAACTGACATTCTGACATAGTCCAACTCCTTCGCTCTCATCTTTGCACAGAAACAAGGACGAAATGGAAACAAAGACATGGTTATCTATTTTTGAATACAAAGTATTATATAAAAAATAATCTTATAATAAAAATAATTTTGAGATTAATCTGACAAATTTTGAGATTAATTTTATGTAATCATTTTGTTAGTTATATGATAAATCATTCGACATCTTTTGCTTCTTTTCTCCCTTTTTCGGACATGGTTTAATTCCCAAGTTATATATCTATTAAGGTTCCCCATTTTTGTTTTTTGTTTTTTGTTTCTCTCACTTGTTGGGTGATTAATTTCAAAAGAGAGAGAGATTCTTGTGCGTGAATTAAAGTGGTCGGCTTTTTGACATAAGAAAAGGTCGTGCCGATGTTTCACAACGCGTGTTGGACGGCAACAGGCAAACAACAAAAATTAAGCTATAGCCTATATAATTTACACCTTCTCCAGCTACCTCTTCCCGTTATTTGTATGCACGTATAAACTTATACGTAGAGTTCCAACTTCCACCCATCGTCAGCTTTGAATATTCATTTATGTTTGTCGGTAATCAATTGATGCAAACAATCGAATTATTTAACCACTATTTAGTACCATCTTGAGGTGAATTATATAGCCAAAAGATAAAGGTTTAATTCATAAATAAATCTTATAAAAGTAGAGATATATATTGATGTTATTTGCCGTCATACCTAAACTTTTTAAATAGTTTTAAAGTAAATTTATGTCTCCACAATTTACAAATACTGCAGGAGCTCCGTACCTTTAACAAGTTGCCGTGTGACGATGCTCGACAGCTTCGATCGGTTAAAAAAGTTGTCCGAAAACGCATTATGGTAATCAGATTCTAGAACACCCGACGTACGGTTGAAAAGATGTTATCAAAAGAGGGCCTACAGGCAAAACATGTGTTGTCATGGGCACCAACCAACCAATTGACGTCATGCATGTTTCGGACGGAATGCATACGATGAAGGAAGATGAACAGTTGGGAGGTTCGTTCCTGCTTTTATTTAATTTAAAGGCTTTATGTTGTACTGAATTAAAATCAACTCAGGGCGTTTTGTTTTTTAAATTTAGTTTTATTATTTATAATTTATTTTAATTTAGGGATAGTTTATTTTTCGAACTCAATTTTACTATTTATAATTCATCTTAATTTTATTATTTATAATTTATTTCATCTTATTTCTAAATTCAAATGATTCAGTAATTTTAGATTGAGTTTAAGACTAATATTATATATAAATAATATTGTGTATCCATACGTGTAATTGTATATTCTAATTTATTACTTTTATATTTTTCATCTTAAATTTAAGTGCTTTATTAATTTTTTTTTACCTCAATATTGATACATATATGAGTACTTAATGTTACTTACCTTCAGAGTTTTTCTGAATTTAATATCTTAATGTCTAATTATTAAATTTATCTTAATTTATTTTTTTATACGTGAGATCTATAATTATTTTTAATTCAATATCTCTTTGTATGTAAAATTCACAATTTTTTTAACTTTTTATAAATATATTTAAATTTATATTAACATTTATATAATAGATCAATACGAGATCAATACGGTCATTAGAAGAGAAGCACATCTCATTCATTTGGAAATAACTTTCCTAATGTATTTCTGGACATTCAAAATGAAATATATAAACGTTACCGAGACTTTTAATAATAATAATAATAAGTGCCGGCTCAGCACTACTCGCAAACGTTACCGACGCAAAGGAAAAAGAACTATGAAACTCGAGTAACAACGCGGGAAGGGAGCCGGTTTCACGGTTTCTATTCAATTATTATTCCAATAGTCTCTCTCTCTCTCTTAGCGTCCATGAATCCATCGTGCCGGCCTCAACTCAACTCCCTCTGATTGTTTCTTTTGGATGTTTTGTTTAAAAATTCAGTCAATAGTTGCTGCCCAATCGCTCTTAGACTACTCTCTCTTAGGAAATCTTTGCTGGGTTTCCTATTTTATTTGTCTCTGGATGAATGCTGTGACCACTCTTCTTTTTAGATAACATAGGAATGGCTTCCAGGTCTTCCTCTAATAGGTCCGACAGACAACCGCATCATAATGTTCCTCTTTCCGGTCGGACCAAGCCCGCCTCCGCTTCCAGACGTTCTGTCACGCCAACTTCCCGAGCTCACTCTTTTCAAGCCGACGAAGGTCTCTCTCCCTCCCCCTACCCCTGCCTCGCTCTGAATGTACTTAATATAAAGTTTTAATTTCAAATCCTTTTATTTTTTCCCTATTTATATTGTGTTGTTTACATTGCACGACTGAGTTAAGCTGGCTTTTGGTTTTTGGCCCTTTGGGATGCGAGTTTACAGATATTCGTTTTAGGCTTTTCCTTTTCTTTTTCCCTGTACCTATGCGGCTGCTTGAAGATTTGGGAGGCGTGTATTATTTGAACAGATATAATGCTGAAAAGCGAGTGGGAACAATTGCCTTTTGCTAAATATTCGATGTGCAAGAGACATAAAAAAGTTTTGAATTAAACTTGGCAGACCCGTATTGAATTAAAGCACACAAAACGTTATTTCCCACGTAGTTTTATGACCATCTTAGAATATTTGGCTCAATAGAAATAAATGAAGCCTGTTGTCAAGAACCACCGAGTTCCTTCGTTTTTACCCTGGACCATGGTTAAAGATATAAAACTATTCGAGAAAAGGGACAAAGTTTGAGTCAGTAGCAAGTATAACCGTCCTGATTCAAATCGTTTTTAACCATGTGGGTGGAATATTTGATTGCTGTGCAAACTGTTTTCTAATATTAAACGTAACTTGGTGATATTTTAAAAACCAATCGATGACATCAAGAAGAACTAGCTTGTCATCATGGTTCGTAAGCTATTGAATGTTCAAAATGAGCTTATAAGCAAGTTTGTTAGATTGATTACAAGGCCAAAGGGCAGTGCTACTCATCCCTCTCATTGATAGTTGCCTCTTTGCTTTCCTGAACAAAGCAAAAACTACATTCATGGTACATTTATGTGATTACTGGTTCAAAGATAGGTTGATAACTGAATTTATGAGCTTCTTGAGTTTAATCTTTACCACAGATCCTGGAAGGGTGAGAGTTGCTGTCAGACTTCGACCAAAAATTGACGAAGATGTACTTTCAGATGATGATTTTTCTGATTGTGTTGAGTTACAAGCAGAGGTGATATATATGTTCCACCACAGACGGATAAACACTAATGTTGAATATTTGTATTCCACCCCCCCTCCTCTTCTCCTATGTTTCATCTTTTTAACCAATTCTAGCCACCAGATTTGCACTCACTGAAACTGTTCCTTATGTTTCTTTTTGGTTTCTTCATTGTAGCTGAAGCGGCTAAAGTTGAGGAAGAATAACTGGAGTTCTGAGTCTTACAGATTTGATGAAGTTTTTACAGAAACTGCCTCTCAAAAGCGTGTTTATGAAGTGGTTGCAAAACCAGTAGTCGAGGTAAATGAAAATTGAAAAGGATATTTCAAGTTGCATTTTTTAGAACTATTTACCAATCATACAGCTTGACAGGGATGTTCTTGCTCTGAAAAATAAATTGCAAATTAGACTAGCAATTTAGAATTTGAAGTTGACTTTGTGAAAATTTTGAAATGTCTTTGTGGGTGACTTTGTGGATGTTTGATGTGTATTGAGTATATTTAGTCTAATTATACCCTCCCCATCCTGATTGAGTGTCAGTAATCTTGTCCATCCAAGAGTTAGTGTCGATTTGTAAAAAGCCAGAGCATTAAAATCCTAAAGTTGGTCGCCCTTACTTTATGTAAAACTTAAATTCCCTAAAAGAAAGCGGTTTAAATTAGAAAGAGGGATTTGGAGACCATTTGTAATTATATGCATCCATTGAGCGAGACTAAACTTTGTGAATTTCCAACACAAGACAGTTGGGGATGGAGTAGTAATTTTAATTGGTCAATTTAAGGCAACTTTCTCTTCCTTTTCTTTCATTGTAGCACAAGCAATAAGTTCTGAAAAAGCTTGAGTGGGATGGTAGGTTAATATTTGAAGTCAATTTTGAGGGTCATCAACGTTCCTTGGAAGAGTTTAGGAGTTTCTTTTGGAAGACTTTGTTTTCGTGGGCCATTGTTTTAGATTTGAATGGTCTCAGCTTCCATGATTTCCTTGTTACTGTTCCTAGTACTTAAATAGGCGTATGCACATGTATGCTTCCAGTGTACATGGGCTAGGCCCTTCTTTATTTTTATAAAATCTTATTACTTATAAAAAATATATATATTTGAAGTCAATTTTGATCTACTTTTGCAGAGTGTCTTGAATGGATATAATGGGACAATTATGGCTTACGGTCAAACAGGTACTGGTAAAACTTACACACTTGGAAAACTGGGGAAGGATGATGCAGCTGGGCGAGGTATTATGCTTAGAGCCTTTGAAGACATTATTGGCAATATATCCACTTCTTCTGATACTATCGAGGTCTCCTACTTTCAGGTATGGAGTGCTGCACCTAAGACTTGTGTCTGTGTATTGTACAGGATTTTTGAGATGATGCTTTCAAGAAGGTGCTTTCATATTCTGTACTAGGCACCTATGTTTTGAAGTACTTCTATATTCTAATAGGCTTGCTTCAATTTTCGAAGGTCATGGACAAACCTAGAACACATTAAACAGAACTTGAGAAATGTAATGTGATGAATTTTTAATTGGACGAGGGCCTTAGCGGGGTCTCATTGAATCACTTCACACCCTTTTTCATTGATTTTGGATCTTTACAATCTTAGATTCTAGGTCTTCGTTTAGTTTGTAATATTTTGTCTCTTGTGGACTTCTTCCTGGGTGCTAGTCTACACCCCTTCTTCTCGAAAGATTTTTATTGCACAGAAAAAATGTGTTGAATTGAAAAAATAGTGGCCTGATACATGCACCTCTATTGTTGAATTTCCAATGTGGTATGGTTAAGATGGACTTCATGCGCATCAGATGTAGCCATTTTCATGGGCACTTTTAACCATTTCCTCTGCGGACTCTGGTCCCTATTATCAGACTTCGAAAACAATTATGCATGTTTATTGTTGTGATTTTCAATGACTCACTATTTTTTATTGTCTCTCCAGCTGTATAAGGAATCTATACAAGATTTGCTTGCACCAGAAAAGACTAATATTCCTATTAATGAGGACCCAAAGACTGGTGAAGTGTCATTGCCTGGTGCTACAGTTGTTAAAATTCAAGATCTTGATAATTTTCTACAGCTACTGCAAGTTGGTGAGGGAAACCGTCATGCAGCTAATACAAAGATGAATACGGAATCTTCTCGTAGTCATGCAATTTTAATGGTGGGTATTATCCTGGATTTCGGACCTTCTCAATTATTATTGTATAATGAACCTCTGGAACCTTTCTTTTTATAGGTTCATATTCGAAGAGCTGTCAATGAAGAAGTAAATTTTGGAATAAACTCTCCAGAGAAGGGGAGTAGAAGTGACTTATTCAATGGCAAAGACATACCTATTGTCCGGAAAAGCAAGTTGCTGATTGTTGATCTCGCTGGATCTGAAAGGATTGACAAATCTGGTTTGTCTTTGATTTCATTTAACGTTACCATTTTGGTTTCCTATTACCTCTGAATTTCATTTCAACCAGTTTCTAGGAACAGCTCTCAACCTTAACACGTTTCTGAGATGTTTCACCTATTTTGTCTTGTTGGTTCCTATCATTTATGTATTGTTTTATTATTGATGTTGTTACTAAAATATGGGTTAATGTTATGTGTGATTCAAGTCTCCTGTAATTATACTTTTTTAAATGACATGGTTTTTGTAAGTAGTAAACTTGAAAATTGCAACCTTTTCATGATACTTGTTATCCTCCGAGAATTTACATATAATTTTCTCATGTTGCAGGAAGTGAAGGCCTCCTACTTGAAGAGGCTAAGTTTATTAATCTTTCTCTTAGTTCTCTTGGAAAATGTATAAATGCATTGGCTGAAAACAGCCCACATATACCTACTAGGGATTCAAAATTGACAAGATTGCTTCGTGACTCATTTGGAGGTAGCCTCTTTTTATATATTTGTTTGATGCTGCTCTTAATATTTAGTATCTGATGACACTGAGAATTTCTAGTTACCCTAAGCCTTTTCTTGAAATAGGCACAGCAAGGACTTCACTTATAATAACAATTGGGCCATCTGCACGACACCATGCAGAAACAGCTAGCACAATAATGTTTGGACAGCGGGTGTGTTGGATAAATCCTGTAAATCTATAGCTGTTTCGTGTGATTGATCTCTACTGACCTCTATCTCTCTCCCACTTTCTATTATTGCCATTAATCCAAAATTTCTGATACATGACATTATTGTTATGGATGTGTGATCTGATTACAAAAGGGTCAATGCTCCAAAAATATTTCTCCTGTGCATCTTTTCTTGGACTTGATCTGTGTTATAATGGATTAAAAAAAAAATAAAGACCAAACTTTGTGTTGATTTCTTTCACTTTTTTTTTTCTACCTAATCAAATGCAGCAGTTATTTTCCATGTAAGCTTTATGTGGCTTGTGTAAACTAATGATTGGAAAGTCTATATTGATATTGGCATCTGATTTGAGTGAAGTATGCATTCTGCTGTGTCCTTGATGGCCTAGCTTCCATTGAAGAGCAAGTAATTTGTGCTTAAATTAGGGAAGAATTTAGTTGTTGCTGTAGCATCTGCGACAGTGATGCTTGGAAGGCAGTTGAAAAATCCTCCTAGAGCTGTTGCAATGTATGAAAACAAAAGCAATCAAAGTTTACTTTTTTTCCCTGGAGTATGCTTCAATTTGCTAATTCTTGGAACCTACAAACTTCATGCACAGTAAACATTGGCCTAAAGGACTAGCATGGGTTTGTTAGCACTAAACTCCAGTGCAATGCTCAGCTTTCCCATTTCAGATTGATCATTGTTGCTATTAGTTTCTCTTCCTGTTGAAACCAGGTCCTCATACACAGATGTAAAACCTGGGGGCACGTCCTGGTTGTCTTACAACTATGGGGGTGCACCTAATTTGGCCCCCAGGGGGCCATGGCCAGTGGACGACCGGGGGGTCCGTGAACCCCTGCTCATACATCATGGCAATTGGAAGATGAGGGAAATGATAGTTTTCTTGTTCAAACCCTCATTTTCACTTGATATGTCATTTATAGGGCTCGGTTTGGTTTTATCTTTTTATGGTTTTACTCTAATGTGGATTATCAAGCTCACTCAACAGTAGTTGCATATCATGCAAGCCAATAACTTGTTTCTTTTGTAGGCAATGAGAATAGTAAACACTGTAAAGGTCAAAGAAGAATTTGATTATGAAAGTTTATGCCGGAAGCTTGAGAACCAAGTAGACATTCTAACTGCTGATATCGAAAGGCAACAAAAGTTGAGAGACAATGATAAATATGAATTGGAAAAACAGCTCAGAGTGTGTCAGGAAAATTTTGCTGAAGCAAATAAAATTCTAGTCACAAGGTCTGAGGTAGGTTGTCTTTCCTGCTCATATATAGTTGCAATCTTTTCGGCTGGAATCTTTTGCACTATTAGTTAGTCAAATACCGGTCTTTGATGTCTAGCTATATTTACTCTCTCACATTCTAATCATCTAACTTGTCTGTCATATATATAGTTATAAGTGCTGCACTGAAATGCTTTATGCAGTAAATTCTCATAATTATTATTTTCTTACTAATATCTTGTACATGCTCTGCAGTTTTTGGAAAAAGAAAATATTCATTTGGAATCGGAGATGAAACGCAACATAAATGAATTGAACTATCAGAAAGATCTTAACAATTTGATGCGAGAAAAAGTTGCACACCTAGAAATGAATTCAATAAATGGCAAGGTATTTTCCTTTTTTTTTTGAGTTAGTGTTTGTTTGCCTATTGGGTTCTCTCTTCCCCTGACAATCTATCTATGTACTAGGCTTTATTTTCAATTAACTGATGCCATGCAATTTAATTTTTCTTTTGACAATCTATCTATGTACTAGGTTTTATTTTCAATTAACTGATGCCATGCAATTTAATTTTTCTTTTGATCAACTGAAAATGAACTTGGTTGTATATTCTAGTGCTCCTCTTATGAGATAATTGTATATGGTTTCTCTTATTATTACTTTTAAGATCGCTGTTTTATTCACCACAAGCTTCTTTTCGTATCATTTATTAATATTATCTAAAAATCTTATCCTATGGGCATGAGCATTTACACTGCTGTTTGATTGTTAGTAGCAACACCAACTTGAAAAGGCTACATATCAGAAAGTACTGGCTGATACCACCCAGATGTATGAGAAGAAGATAGCAGAGTTGATTAGACAGAAAGAAGATGAGCGTGCACGGTCTGAAAGTGTGGAGGAACAATTAGACTTGATGAAGAAGCTCCTGAGTGAGAATCAAAAGTCACTTCAGGTTTGTAATTTTTAGATTGACCATGAAAAGGATGGTTCTTATGTTTTTGCCCTAGATTTGCTTTTAGGCTTTACTATTTCTGGTTTGTCGTTGGTGGAATTTTTAATTTTTGGAATACTTCAAATGTGGCTTATACATGTGTTACTTGTTCTACTTGCAATGGACTAAAGTTATTGTTTTCTGATTTTCTTTGACACTTCTGTTCTTGCCACACTGCATTGTATGGTAAAACATTGTAATCTTAACACCAATTTAGCAACAGGATCACAAAATCTTATGCTTCCTTTTGCCAGCAGAATCATCACATGGAAACTTCCAGACATCAGAAGGCCCTTGTGGACACCACTCAGGTTTATGAAAAGAAAATAGCAGAGCTAGTTAAGCAATTACAGGATGAGCATGCCCGTTTTGAAGTTGCAGAGGAACAATTAGACTTGGCAAAGAGGCTCCTAGGTGATCATCAAAAGACAATACAGGTTATTTTATCTCTATTACAAATTAGGTCGTATTGAGTTTTACATCCTGAGTCTTAGGTTAAACTTTTCTCCCATGTTTTTGTTATAACAAGTCATGATTTAAAAAATAAATAAATTCCTTGCCCCCACCCCTCTAAGGAAAGGTTTTTTTTGGGTCATATTGATAATGATAAACACCATTTAAATAAGTTGTTGGCAACACAGATTTTTGTCATGCATTTAAATCTCTTTCTTAGGAAAGGTGAAAGGAAGGTATTGATGATTTTAAAAAGTTCTATCTCTTTAAGGATTTCCTTTGGTCATGGCAATTTCCCCATACATTAAAACTCTCAGGAACATATCACCCTGCATTGAATGTCCGGACTACCCTTATTTAAAAGTGCACAAGGTTTCTTAGAACTTCAGTTGTGCTCCTTTTTTTACATCTTCCATCTGCATGTCTCATTTTCTCATAATCACTCAGTAAAGTCTGTCACCATAAATATCAAACTTAAGGTTTGGCATGAGATTTGAGCAATCAAGAACTTGGATAAATTACTTTTATTAAACTGTGGCATCCTTAATTTAAAGTGAGGGGATGACAGGAGATTTGATCAATAAAGAAATTGGATACATATGCATGCACATAACAGAGCATGGTCGGCTAAATATGTCTACTTATGATAGCGAGTTAACAGTTTTCTTTGTTCTTTGTTAAATTTGGAGCAACATGCAAATTCCAGCTCTGTAATTGTTACTACTTTTGACTTCTTATTGACACATGTTAATTTTTACTCCTTATTTGTTGATGTTATTTCTTTAGTTCTTTTCGTTAATTTAAACTCTAATTAGGTACTTCTTATGTATACATCTTGTATACTTGGGCTATGCCTTCTTTTGTTACCATAAAATTTCTTGATTACCTATAAAAAAATGCTAATTAATTAGCATGTTCTTAAATTAGCAAGTCTTCTCTATTTCTGTAAATATCAATATGTCCATGCAGGAGACGTTGACACCTCAGTCATGTATTGATTTTACTTTGAGATAACCCTATTGGGCACCTCTTACAAGTCCCAAATATCACAAACCCATGGCAGTGTTCCTCTTGAATCCCAGTGTTACTACAGTTATCTTGGAGTGAAAAACTCTTTCACAATGCGACTTACTCTTCAGCTCTTCCTAGTGCTGATAATCCATTCTTCATCCTTCCTATTATTCTTACTTGTTTCAAAATCCAGGGGCAGAAAGAGATTGATGAACTCGAGTTGAAGTTTCAAGAAATGTATAAGCTACAAGAAAATACTTTACATGAGCTACAGTTATTGACATCAGAGAATAAAGACCTATTGGAAGAAAAGGTATCGCTGACATGCCAAACCAGATGGGTTTAGTTTTAAGTTTTCTCTTTCCAAAGTGTAGATTCACTTAGTATGCTTATCTTGATATTGGTAACATAACATTTGTTTTTTGTATTTACTTGAGACTTAAGTATTGATAATATTTTTGTTTTGTTTTGTGAAAAGGCAACTCTAAACGAAAAACTTGGTTCTGTGAGTCAAAGACTTTCAGAGGAGGAGAAGCAGAGGAAGGCTATTGAAAATGAGCTGGTTAAACTAAAGAGGGATGTACCCGAAAATGATAATGATTTTGAGGTCAGTTGTTTCATGTTTTCTACATATCAAAATCTTTAATTAGTATTTTAGGTTCTCACATCTGAAAAATATTTCTAGGACAAGACATCTTATGCAAAGGAAGATATAAATAAACAATCGTCAGAATTTGGGAACCAAACAGGTTCATACAGGTCAAATCATTTAAGAGGGACTCTCAATGGTAAGAGGGCCACAATTGCAAAGATATGTGAAGAAGGTAAGATTTTATCAGTAGTAGGGCCAGATAAACATTGACAAGTTTACTTTTTCTTCGTTTTGACTTCTATGATATTATGCTTTACGAGTGTTTGACTTGATAAATTCAGTTGGGCTTCAAAAGATTTTACAATTATTGGCATCTGAAGACTCAGACATACAAATTCATGCTGTGAAGGTGGTTGCCAATCTGGCTGCTGAAGGTGCAGTTCAATTTGCCTATAATTTCTCTGTGGATGAAATTATGTTGACGTATTTGTCTTTCAAAGAATTTGATATAAGATTTCTTGATTCCTTGTGCAACTTTTTCTCTTATCATCCCTGCTTCATTTGGGTATAAAATATTTCTTCTGTAGTGGCATTTTCCTTAAATTTTAGCTTTCCATTGTATAGATATTGAATTCTTCTTTCACTTGATAATTAATTATAATATAGAGGAAATTTTTAAAAGATTAGTTTCTATGTACTAACGGCCTTGAAATGCATACCAAGAATATTCTTTCCTCACACAAGGAGAGCCTTACAGTCATTTTTTTTCAATAGTTAATTTAAGAAATTTTATTCCAAATAAATAGGCATAACCCAAGTACATAGGATGTATACAAATGAGAACACCTACTTACAAGACCGACTTTTTTGTGCTCCATCACTATTACACAAACAAAAGGAGAAGGGGTCTCCTTGCCTCAAATCCCAAGATCTGTTAAAAAATCCAACCGGATTGCCATTCACTAATATTGAAAATCTGCCCATCAAAATACAATGTTTAATCCATGACACTTGCCAAAACCAAATCTCCCAAGAATGTAAAGAAGAAATTCCCAATTGACATGATCAAAAGCTGTTTCCATGTCCAACTTAACTAAAACTCCAAATTTACCTTATCCAAGCATTCGTTTGCAATTAGAACCAAGTCAAGAATTTGCCTTAC
Organism: Platycarya strobilacea; assembly: GCA_036898215.1. Taxonomy (NCBI): domain Eukaryota; kingdom Viridiplantae; phylum Streptophyta; class Magnoliopsida; order Fagales; family Juglandaceae; genus Platycarya; species Platycarya strobilacea. The sequence goes on along the minus strand of CM072545.1, from coordinate 56,661,037 downwards.
AGTCATTAATATATTTGTTTACATTTAATTTGTATCTCAAATATTCATTCAAGGTTAACAAATGGTTAACTTGTTTCAATCTAGGATCTATTTTTCTGTTGGGTTACAGTCCCACATTTAATTTGTATCTCAAATATTCATTCAAGGTTAACAAATGGTTAACTTGTTTCAATCTAGAATCTATTTTTCTGTTGGGTTACAGTCCGGGCATTAGGGGTTTTCAGCTTACTATGACCCTTACATGTTGGTTTGGACTGTGCACAATGGTTAGCAACCTTCTATAGAAATTAAATTAAAGACGGAATTATTTATATGCCAACATTGAATTTGGGAATTCTATATTAACCTCACAGGTACTAGTCAGGAATTAAACTAGGTTGTGCTGCCTCAACTTAGGTGCCGGATTTTGGTTGGCTCCAGTTTGAATTTGGAATGAAGTTCTGAAAATATGAACGTCTGCAAGAACATGATTAGGTTCTGACAATTTGTAGGATTTCAATGCTATGTCAATTTGACATAAAATCTTTAAAAAAATTGGATAACTTCTTTAATAAGATTCCACATACCAAAGTACATAGATAAATAAATTTTTGCACATAAAGAACTCAATAATATAAACTTTTGCATATCTCCTTTGGCATAAAGAAAGTTGAAGCCATTTTGTACATATTTGCAAGTCTGTTTCTTTTTCAACTGCAACTTAATCTCTTTGTATTTTGTTGTTATTTGTTAGACTTGGTCATTTTTTATCTTTAATGGGGCCTCTCTTTCAATAGCAAAGCATTTATTCCTTCTGTCTCCTAGTACGTTTCTGCGTTTAAATGGAAGGCTGAATATGCATTGGTCATTAGTAATTTAGTATGTTTCTTTTCTCTCAGTTGAGAGTCAACAGATGAGGATTTCCATCGTACATAATATCTAATGTATCTGTATGTGTTCTGTTCAGACATTAATCAGAAGAGGATTGTAGACGAAGGAGGTTTAGATGCTTTGCTTATGCTGTTGCGCTCATCAGAAAATACAACTATTCTCAGAGTGGCTTCTGGGGCCATAGCCAATTTGGCAATGAATGGTGAGCAGCTTTCTCCGATTTATCATTATGCAGATGCACATGAATAGCTTTCTTAAATGAAAAAGTTTCACATTTCATCTCATCTCATCCTATCTCATTTCCTTGAAAGACAAATATGAGATGCTCATCTCATCTCATCCATCTCATTTCTTTTCCAAAAATAATTCAAACACAAATACTTTCAAACTAATCATTACAACCTTCTCAAACTTTCAAATAAAAAACAAAAAATAATTCAACTAAACAAAAATTATATTAAAAAGTTATATTTTAACAAAATTTTAACTTTATAATAATTTTTATTCAAAATTTTTCTCTTTTTTTAAAACCCAATAAATACTTGACTCAAACTATCTTAACTACTATTTGCAAACCATCTTATTGCTATTTACAAAATTCTCATCTCATCTCATTCCCCAAGCAACCTCTAAGTTTGGCATACCTTGAGTTGCCATGCAATAAGAGACCACTAATATTAACACCTTGATCTCCAAATTTGGTTGAGCACATTGGTCTTTTGTCCTGCTCTCCTTGTGTTTGTTTGAGAAACACAAGGTGCGTGTTTGTTTGAGAAACACAAGGTGCCAAGGAGAGTAACTCTACCCATGAAGAGTCATAGTTTTTAAGCTTTTTAACTTCCTCTAAAAGACATCATATTGCAAGTTGATTTGTAGCTTTATGCTCCATGTTTAAATTAAATATTGTAATAGATGATAAAATTTCCTGATGACTATCTTGATAAGATAGGTTGCTTATTACTAACACAAAATAATCTAATGTTTTAGCATTGAGAACGCACCATATCATTTGTAGAAAAACTTTTATCTTTTTTTTTTCTTCGAATCTTCTCAGAAAAAAATCAAGGCTTGATAATTGACAAAGGAGGTGCTCAGCTACTCGCAAAGACAGCATCTAAAACAGATGATCCACAAACTTTACGAATGGTTGCTGGTGCACTTGCCAATTTATGTGGAAATGGTAAGCCGATGGTGATTTCACATCACCCAGCCTCAAATTTATAGAGTAGTAATTTTCTGTATGGATGTTGTATAATGAAAAAGTTTTTACTACTGAATGTATCTTATTCTGTCTTCAATTTCAATACTGGTAAGCATCAATATCTCGTCGGTCCACTAATTTTCCTGACATATCTTCCATCAAATCAATTAATCACTTCTTGCTGAGGGTTTAGCGAGCACCAGAGATCATACAAGGGATGGAAGATCTACTAGTGTTTTGATGCAGTAGTTCTTTTCTTACAGAAAAGCTACTCTTGTTGCTGAAAGAAGATGGAGGCGTCAAGGCACTTCTGGGTATGGTTAGATCTGGGAGCAGTGATGTCATTGCACAGGTTGCTAGAGGACTTGCTAACTTTGCAAAATGTGAATCCCGAGGAATTATTCAAGGTTTGTGGGTGTTATTCTTTAATAGCATACAAAATTAAGCAGTGGTAGTCTCTACTTAAAATGAACGTGAATAAGTTTTCTTTAGCAGGACATAGAACAGGCCGTTCACTTCTAATGGATGATGGCGCACTTGCATGGTTGATTGCCAACTCCAATAATGCTTCAGCTTCAACCCGACGACATATCGAGCTTGCTCTTTGCCATTTAGCACAAAATGGTAAGTTGTTGACTGTGCTTTCTCATTTAGAAAAGATACAAAGAAACAAGACAGCCACTTCTACAATAAATGAGTCTGGCTCGTCCATAACAAAACCAGAAACTTTTATCTATTCTGAAAGTTAATTATAATCTAGAAGTGAGAATATACGACTCTCCTTAAATCCCTCTACACTCGCTGGGTCAAAACCTTGACATGCTGGTTTCCTCTAAATGTATATCGATTTTGAACTTGTGATCAATCAATAATGTGTTGAAGGACAGTACTACAATGTGGCCACTCTCCGAGGACCCTGTTTAGCTGAGATCAATACTATGATAATTATCCTTAATAGAATGGTAAGAATTATTAAGAATTGACCTTAATTGCAAAGTAATTTTGAATTGTCTTTTGAAGTACCAATGTGGTTCTGTGGACATCATTAATTCCTTCATGTTTAATACTGTAATCAACTGATGTTTGCAGAGGACAACGCCAAGGACTTTATATCCGGTGGAGGGGTGAAAGTGCTTTTTGGAATATCGGAGGAGTCCAGCAGAGAAGATATTCGCAACCTTGCAAAGAAGTCACTCAGGCTGAATTCGTCGCTTCAAGCTGAGATTCATATGTAATGGTAGTACAATGTATAGAAAATCCAGTATTATAATCCCCTCTTTCCTTTTATCTTGACTATGTACATATAGAACGCAGTGTGAAAAACTGCAGCTCGATCATTTGGTAGCCCTATTGTTCCATAATTTGTTTGCAGTAGCAAGCTAATCGATGGGCCAATGTAGAAAATTTTTCTATAGCAGAAGTTATTAAATGCTCTTAGAATAAAGATGGTTTGGTGCTCCCATCTTATTATAACATGTCACGTAATTAAAATTATTTGAAAAATAATATTGCAGCCATGGAATGTACAAGTGCCCACAATTTTTGAAAAAAAAAATAATAAAATAATTAATTTTTTAAATAATAAGCTCTATTCTTTTTTAATCGATTGCAAGACACTTGTACACCATGCAGCATTATTTAAATTATTTAAATAAACATAAATTTTTACTGACATGACAACCTATAATTTGACGAGTCCTAATTAGCAGTACTCCAAGAACACCTAATCATAAGGGGCACGATTTGATATGATCGTCACTCATGATCCATAGTCACCAAAGCTATCAGCTTTTTAGTTTCTACGAGAATCGCGATAGCATAATTTTTCATACGGTTGGCATAGATGCCACTGCCCATCTTACACCAGGTCGAACTACAAAAGTGCAAGATCTATACTCAGTACAAGTAATATATGGTACAGGAGCCTGTCTTAATCCCACATGGCAATAACGTTACAAATCTGAAACATACTGATTTGGAGCTCCTGAAATGACGAGATTATAATTATTTGCGGGGAACAGGGTTTGTTTATTTTGGAAGTGCCGATAAACAGGGATCTGGAAGTCTTTTTGTGAAAATTATTTTGAATGATTTACAAATAATAGTACTCAGCATCGCAAATATACATAGTTTTCTGTTCTCACGATTGCTGAATTGAAACTTCGTAAAGCCCAAAAACGAAAACATAAAACGCCCAAAATTGATGCTACCCATGAACAAATTACAATGACAAAAGCAACGGAACAAGTCTCACCAGAATAATATGTCACAAACTAAACCACGGAATGGCTAATGGCACATGCTGAGTGGTGACTTCCATGGAAGTGGTATCTACATCCGATTGCAGCATCAGCCTATCCTAAGAAATAACAATCTCACACATTCGAGCAACACGAACGAAGAACCGTACAACTTGATATGCAACAATTCAATCTAAATACAGAACCGGTAAAGCTAATGGGATAAAATCTCTAACACACGATCCTGTGCATCAGCAGGAATATCTCTCCCTGGGACCTGGACCTTTAGAAGATTCAGGTACCTGTCAAAGTCAAAGTTACGTTTTATGTTATTCGCCAACTACACAAATGTATTCAAACTAAGAGAAATCACTAAGACAGTCATATTAACTCACTCTGCATTTGTAAAAATGTTCTCATGCTCCACAATGAAGGCTAACAAGGCCTGTAAACAAGAATAGCAACACTGATCACTGGTGCCAACACAAGTTTAAACAACAAACTCTTAAGTTCGTTATTTGATCAATGCCTCTTTTAGAGCATTGGCATTGGTTCTATAAAAAATTTCTTACAAAATTTGATGAAAAGTACAAGTCGTCTAGTGGAAAACCAATTAAAAATCATGTGCATTGGCTCCATCAAAAGCCAAAAGCTCAAACTTTGAGCTACAGTATTTGAACATCATCCTTCATATTTGAAGGATTACTATTCACAAGCCAAACAATTCTATAATTTTTTTTTTATTCTCCCTATTTTCTTTTCCTCCTTTTCCATCAAATATAAAGAAATCTTTTTGATAAGTCCAATGTAGGTTATTTTAGGTGTTGGTTTTCCATCAAGTTTTAAAAAAAAAATTTGATGGAACCAATGACAATGCTTTTACGAAGATGTTAAACTTATCAAACAAAACTCATTAAGTTCATGACTTGCCTCAAATGGCATGTTTAGAAGTTCGTAGTAAGTACGGACACGGTCCAATCTCTGTTGTACAGCTTCACTGTTGATCAATGGGATAGCTGCCAGGGCCTGTAGTGCCAATAAACACAATGTCGAAAGCAGACTAGCAGAATTGTATCATAAAATCAAAATAAAAAACCAGCAAGCCCCATTTCTACGATTGGGGGTTGGTCTTAATGGATCAAAGTATATGACCACCCTAGTTCTAGAGATATTTTCCATTTGCTCTCAGCTTAGTGTCGACCTTTTATATAATGACACCCAAATATAGGAAGGCCAACCCCTAAGAGCCTTTGCCCTCTGCAATTGGGAGGTAACTCAGGGAAGAAACCTGTCCCATTTGTTATGCAGTTCAACTCATAGAGTCATTTTGACCAAGGGAATTACATTGCCCATGCATTAGTCCACTGGAGGATAAAATCTTATTCATCATACTGCTAAAATCTAAACATGAATGAAAACTAGCATAAACAAGAAAGGAGAATAGTTGAAACCTTCACATGTCACATGTTGGACATCAAGATGCATATTCCAATTTTTTTTTTTACATCAAGCACATGGAGGATGATATAAATTATAACTTTACAGGTAATTCAATCATTTAGGGACAACTATAGTCACTCAAAAAAGCTTCATTTCCACCTGAAATAAAGAAATATGAAGCCTGAGGGTAAACATTTGAATTTGCTACGAATGTAAATCACATTCCCTTTAGTGAATTTGCATCTGCCAGGACAAGGACGTTTTAATGAGGGATTGACAGATTTAATGTAATTAGGTGTTCGCTGGTATACTTCCTGTGTACACGGGCTATGCATTTTTCATTCCCATCAATAAAATCTATCTCTTACTTATAATAAAAAAACGAGGGATTGTCAGATTGAAGGCTCAACTGAAGGATTGAGGAAGAGCTAGCTTAAGATAACGGCTGAACTAAAATTACTCATTGTATAAGAGCATTTATTTTTATTTTACTGGAACAAATAAAATATGATAAATGCTTTCTTCCATCACTCAAATCAATTTTTTGAAGGAATGGAGACATTAGTGTGAAACAAGATTATACCTGTTCTAGTGCTATTGAATTCCGGCATATCTGTTGAACCCCAAAAAGGTTGATGGATTTCATATCAGCCAAAGCCTAATCAGAGATTGCAGTTTCTCATTAGCAGTGAATGGGTGACCCAAAAATTGCTTGGGACTGCAACTTGAAATACCAACATACTGAATTTGGAGAGAACACTAAAATATAACCCAAAACCACAGAGAGGTGAACCTTGATAGATGAATACGTCGCAACACTACAAATTCCACCAAATATGTAATTCCGCTTTGGACTCGCAATAAAAGGTGCCATCGCCTCGTCCCTACGTGTTATCTATGGGTACAAAAGAGGAAAGACACCTAAGATTTATCTCCAAGAGGATATGATACACCCCGCGATTTCAAATGGAGGCTAGGACTTCTATTGTACACATCGATAAAAGCTCAAAATACTGACCTGAGCAGTGAGTGAAATAATAAAGTCATCTGGCTCTTCAGCATCTAGGTCCTCCAAATATTCCCTATTTGTCATTTCCTGTTTAAATCATAATGTTCAGTGAGCTGGAGTATTTTTCATTGCTCTACATTTCACTTTTCAACACCTTTATCATTTCTGTATTCGACTTGAGATAAAGGATATATATATATATATATTGCAAGATTTTTACAAACCTGCATATGGAAAATCGTCTCCAACTGCATCTCCACACGTAATACCTTAAGGCAATCTATTGCTAATTTCCTGTACTCATCAGCAAATGATGCCAGATCCCTAGTAGGTGCACTGCTCGTTCGAGTATGATGGTGCTTGGGAGTATCCTCTACTTTATTGGATACTCTTGAGTTTAATTGTCCAAGCCTACATATAGCACAGAAATTGTGTCTCATTAAGAAGTTCCCGAAAGCAAAAAGGATTAGAGAATAAAATTCCCTACTTGCCTATATGTAATCATTTTCATCCCAGTGAGGCATCATAATTTAGACCGTGACAATATGAGAAAACTTGCCTTTCAATTGAGTCTGCAACATACTCCAATGAATCACTAAGGGATGCTAGCAAAATGAGTTTGTTATCATCACGAATTAGATTCTCCTGCACAATAGAAAATGAAGAACAAACATCAACACAATCCTGATATCTATGATCATCTCTTCAATGCAGTGAGGACCCATAATCAGCAAGATTATTTTCACAGAAGTAATCCAACAGCACTTTATTGGCAGGAAATTTACAGCCCCAAACGGAAGAACATTAGTAGTTGCAACGAAGGGACCTGCTTAATGGGCCGCAAAGCCAACAATGAATCACTCAGTTCTAGTTCAACCTCGACGCTTTCAGCATCAGAGGCATTGTTGTGAATGTTTGACTGACCAAGTTGATTTGGTAAACAAGAACTTGCTGGATCAAGTCGCATCAATTTCTCAATATCATACCTCCCAATGAGCATATAACTCTGCTTCTCAAGCACTGCCTGAAATATTATGAAAAAAGCTTTTGATAAGAAATGAAGTTATTTTTTAACATTCCAAAATGAGGTGCTCAGTGGGTGTACTCAGGGTCCTAGAAGTTAAAATTGTAATGACTGGAAATGTGATTCCAGGACAACTAATCATGGCAACATTTGCTGTGCAGCAGATATAAGCCATCTCTTCAGAAGGTCTTACTACAGAAACTAATTAAAGATCAATAACTTATGTTAATTTTCCAACGTAAAATAGCAGAAGTAATGAATTTGGGCAGGTGTATGGTTACCTTAATGTGTATTTGTTTCCTTGTGGTAGTGTACTTGCATTACGGGCAAGCAAAATATATATCTATATATATATAGAGGATAGAAAAAATAATAAATTGTGAATATTGAACTTGCAATAAAAATGATCTAAAGTTAAATCAAATTCATCCAATGGAACCAATCAGCTAATCACAAATACTAAAGCCCCATTTCGATAGTGAAAGTGTTTCATCTCATCATTACAATTTTTTAAATCTCCACACAAATTATAATAAACAATTCAACTTTTTCAAATTTCAAAACAATAAAATATTAAAAAATAATATTCTAACAATATTATTTCAATTTTCAACTTTCATCTCATCTCAATTCACCATCCAAACAAGACCTAAATGGAAATCGGATTGGTTTAGTGATTAGAAGATCTGGTGGTGGAATAATAAGCTTTAGTAAAGGAAATTATAAAATTGCTTTGGAATCATATCATGAGGCAAAATTTCAAAGATGTAAAAAAGTTTTTACAGGAGATTTATAAAAAAGATAAAAGAAAGGATACAAACGATGGTGAATACTAAATATTTTCAAATATTACTACATACTACAGTTAAAATCATGAGGCATAACGCACTGAGAATTTAACTAATTATGAGCTGGCAAAAAATACAAGGATGCACACGGAGAAAAATAGCGGAGAAAGAAAAATATAACAGAAAAATGATGATAGCAATTATGTGCCAAGTCAAAAAAAGTGAAGAGAAAACCACATGCCTCCATGTATGAAGTACGGCATCTTTCATATGCACGCTCAAGGAAAGTCTGCACATACTTCACAAGGTCACCGGCAAATTTAGGCATTGCTTGAGCCCATCCAAGCACCTAGAGTAAGTTATAGGAGGTGTCAAGTAGGCAGTTAAAATACCACAATAAATGCCCTCAAAATAATTGAAAGAAACTGTTTATTTTATAAGTGATTTATAGAAAGCGTTAAGACTAGAGGCTCCACAGCATCCAAACCCCTATGAATCCAGTGGGATTGTTTGCAAAGTTTTTGTGTAATGTGGGAAAAACAAGTTAACTTGCCTCTTTTGCCAAGAAATCAATAGCCAAAAGCCCTTGTAAGACCGGTCTACCCTTCTCAACCAATGGAGTATAAGTAGCAGCAATATGTGCCCTTGGCCGAAATGCAGCTGGACCTGTAAGATTACTCACAGAAATAAGGTCACTTTTTTGTGCAGAACAAAGACAACCAAGAAAGTAATATACACAGGTCCCAGGTACATAGGCATCATCAAACAAAATATCAATGGGTCATCCAACTATCCTGTGTACTTTGCATGCGGCATGGATGTAAGTGAAAGGGAAAAAAAATATTCTTTGTATGATCAAACAATGTGAAGTTGTTTCATTCCTTCCCAAGTTTTATGGCTTCAAATATTAAAAACAATGTGAACATGTTGTGTAGCATTATAGCCTTTTCCGGCTGTAGACTATCTCCAGAAAGCATTTTTTATTAGGTTTTTTAATAACTTATACTCTATTGATGATTGATAGAGGTAGTGGCAAGTACACGTGGCATATACACGAGAGACACCTACCAAGAATAAGAAAAAAGAGCAAAGAAACCATGAAAACTAGAAAATAGAAAAGCTAAAATGAGCAATCATCCAATGGTAAAGGGTTTTGAAAAAGAGATCTTTAAGGTCCAGCTACTGTCACTGTCATAACAACGGAAATTTATTAATGATAAAAAATAGCAACCTAACACAAGAAATTTAAATAGACTTTTTACTGACAGCAGAATCTCAATAGGTGAGGACTCTATAGGTCACCTACTTTTTCAATGTTATACAGCCAGCAGATTGTAGTCTTCAGAAATTGGTTTATGCTTACATCTGTGCTTTTGTTTAATCAAGAGAAAGTGGCAACAAAGAGTAGTGCTACATGTACGTACGACATTATATGTATTGAGCAACGGCCCCATTTTTTTATTAGTTTTTACTTTTTTAGTTCAAAGTTCAACTTTCGAAATCTTCACCATTTCAATAGCTGACACGTCAGCACGTATGGTTATGTGCATAAAGTTGTAAGTATAGATAGCATTTTCCTTAGTGTAAAACATGCATTACTTTTCCTTTTTCCAAAAATAAATAATTTGCTAATAAAAAGAAAATGATTTAAAGGTCAAAGTGGCAACTTATTTCTGTATGCAGCATTCACGCACGAGTACAAGTATCAGAAGAATTAGCAGCACTTAGATGGACCTTGGAAATTGATATCATAACCTCATAAAGCATTTTGAATAGATGGGAGTTAGGGCCTTGAGATACCATGAGTTAAAAAATTTGGTGTGCAGTTTCAGAACTCAACCCACCAAAAAAATAAAAGAAGAGCCAACGCATTTTATCAGCTCTCAACCAAAGGGTTAAAAAAAGACATGAGTTAAGATAGTTCAGAGAACTTGCTTGATATAGCTTGCTGTACACTTTTTCGGTAGTCTACAAACATAGTTGGTAAAAAGTGGTCCTTCACGAAGTTTTCCACAAATGAAAGCAATCCATCATTCCTGCAGTTTTTAGAAAGATTGGAATTCAATGCATATTGACACCAGGTGAATAAAGAGAAATCACAACACTGAATTGGCAGTGTTTACTGGGGGTGGCAATTCATGTTTGCAGGTCGTGTCATGGACATTCGACTATATGGGTCAACCAAACATGACCCATTAAGCTAAACGGGTGAGACCTTCAAATCCTACATGACCTCTTTAAATAACGGGCCGTGTCGTGTCACCCATTTTGACCCATTTAATAATTAATTAACCCGCATAACCCATTTGATATGATAAGCATTATTTCATATAAAATTTAAAATCTATATTTATTAGTAGCCGTAGTATCTATAAAAAAATATATATATAAGACTACCTATTAACAAAAGATACCAATACTGTTCAGATTTTAACCTATAATAAAATCAGTATTACAAACCAAACGATAACAAATATGAGCACAGGTCCAAAATTACAATCTCAACAATAAAAACATACGCATATGGAGAAATATTAATTCTTTTTATAAGTAAAACAATATTTATTAATACAAATAGGCAAAACCCAAGTACACAAAAAGGTCTACAAGAGACGGGACCTATCTAGGTCGTAGGAGAAATATTAATATTACAACCCAACCATAATAAAATTATATTTTTTGAACTAAGATTTAAAGGGATTATTGCGAGTTGATTTTGGATTAAGCGGGTTGATCCATTATTGACTCGTTTATTAATCGTGTCCTAACAGGTCAACTTGTTTGACCCGAACCCATTTATATCAAACACAAACCTGCTAATTTCATGTTGGGTTCATGAATTGTATCATATATTACCACCCCTAGTGTTTACCCAACATTGGCTTATTATCAAAACATGCTAGCAGACAAAAATGACATAGGTTGATAATTTAGCAGTTCAAGAAAGAATAATGATATTTACAAGTCCAAAATGAATCTTGTAGACGTTTATATATATTAAAAAAACAAAAAAAAAATTGGACCCCACCAAAAAAGAGTGAAAAAATCACTTTTTTTTATGATGGGGCCCACTTTTTTACAAAAGGCTTATGCAAGGCTTGTGTATTTGGAGCTTGTACCTAGCATTACTCTATCCAATTTCAGTTAGGCAAGAAATGAGAAAACAGCATGTAACATGGAAAGAGTACAAAAAAACTTATAGGCTTCATAACTACTTGACAGCTCATACAACAAGGTGATTCTTCTATAAGATATTGAGCTAAACATGGAAAGATTACAAGAGTTTTGAGCTTACCCAAGTTGGGCATACTTTGTCGGCAGCATTGACGCAATCTTATCAGTAAACTGCAGAGAACAAGTGATCAGAAAAGGCCAACTAGAGAACCCCCTATGCAAATACATATTTCACAGTGATGGAACATATGTGCAGCCAAAAACCTGAAGCACAGGTCGATATAAAGATGCGGCTAGATATATGCCTTGCTCAGGTAAGACTGTTGCAGATCCATAACCTTCTTGCAATACATTCGGACCCCTCCTACTCCATCCTTGGCGAATGAGGTCAACTCCTGGTTAGGAATCAAAAGTAAGATAAAGGAGATAAGGTTATGGTAATTAAGGACCCACATAAATCAATACAATCAACTAAAAATAGAAACTAAGGCCATATATGCAATGAGAACAATCAACAAAATGCAAGCAATGTATCTTCAGCATACCCTGGTTAGGAATAGATATTGTAGCATCCGTGAAACGAAAAGCAAAGGTAAGACCCTCCCCAGGTCGGTCCCTGCAACCCATTAACACGAAATATACATGATTGTATGACAAAAAGTGAACTGAATGTCTTAAAAGAAAGCGAGAACTCAATGAAACTGATATAATGTTGAACAAAAGGAATACAGAATGTAGGAAGCTACTATGAAGTCTATATGAAAAATAATAACACATGCAAACATACAAAAACTTTCCTAGATGACAGAAGAATCAAATTTTTTAATTTCAGATGTTGGGGGACATAGGAAAGGGACACAGCAAACTGAAATTGGAAAAGGGAAAAAAACTCATATATAGGCCATACTTTTTCAATATAATCTACCAGCAGATGGCAACCACCCTATGTCTCCCTAGCTCTAATTGACAGGACTGACTTTCTCTTCTCTTTTGCACATAGGTGTATTTGTTGTATACCCAGTGTACCTCAATTATGCCTTCCCAAATTTTTGTGTTTTGATAAACTGATAAAATTTGTTAGAATCATCTTCTTATTAATAAACTGATTCCTTACTCAGAAAAAGGGTTGGGTGGGTGAATGAAGATATATTTTTTTTGATAAGTAAAAATTTATTAATCAAAAACAGCAAAAGCCAATTACAAAGGAAACAAAAACAAACAAAAAAACAACAAAAAGCCCCTCAATACAGCCCATTAGATATAAGGAAATTATGCAAATCCATGCCATAAAAGTCCGAGGCAATAGTCCTTGTACACAGAGTTCTAAAACAGAAAATTAACAGTTCCTCTTAGGGTCTCTCATTGTCTTCAAACATCCGCTCATTGCGTTCCATCTAGAGGCACCATAGAATGCAAATGGGAATCATCTTCCATACAACTCTAATCTCGTCTCACATGGGAGGCCAATTTGCAACGCTAACCCCACCGACTTAGGTATGACCCAAGCTATGTTCAGTCTGTTAAAGATTTCATTCCAAAGTGCTCGAGCAATCTCGCAGTGTAATAGAAGGTGGTTAATCGATTCGCTACCCTTATGACACATGCAACACTAATTTGCTATGATAACCCTTCTTTCTCTCAGATTATTTGTTGTGAGAATCTTTCCTAGAGATACTGTCCACACAAAGAAGGCCGCCTTTGGAGGTTAATAGATATTATCACAACCACAATCACAATTTTAAAGCCAACACCTGTCCATCACCAAAATGAAGCCTCCAACACCATGACCTACTCCTCCATCTTTGACATAGTGCAACTCCCATTCTAGAACAACCCCTCTCCCCTGACTCTGGCCTCTTCTCAAAACTTCACACTACCACAAGCTTTGACCACAATTACCATCACCTCTGACCTCTCTTCCACCAGCACTATTTCGACTAGGGAAGCATGACTACCATATCACTACTATTCCACAAACTCATAGCAGATCACAATCACCATTTAGAGCATCTCATTGCAGGAACCAAACAATCACCATCTCAACAATCAGATCACTATTGTAGCCATTACAACAATCATTGTGTCAACTCTTTCAAATAGATGTCTCAATACCCACTGCGATTGTGGCGGGCCACTCTCTTGAAACCAAATCAAGATTTAAGAAAAGCAAGAAGTTAAAGCATCTTCTTGAGCGATCAACCATAGTTTTAAAATTCGTACCGACTGGTATGGTCAAAATATGTCGTACTGGCCGGCTGTCTGGTACAGAAAAATGTGAAGTTTCATACCGGCCATTTTTTTTTACTGTATCGGACGATATAGAAGATTTTGACCAGTACCATATTTGTGTTTCAGTCGTGCCGGATTTCAGTCTTTCATCCCCTTTTTTATTTTCTTGCTATTTTTTACCTAATTCATACTAGATTAATTATATATATATTTATACATATAATTTATTCATATAATTTATATATGAACTTATATATGTAATTTATTTATGTATAAACTATTTCAAAATGATACACGAAACATTCTGTTTTAGTATCTTGACCAATACGTCCACCGGTACAGTATTCAAAACATTGCAATCAACTACTATGCTAAAGGAGGTAGTTCGAGTCAAGGGAAGACTAAATGGAGGGCATTATGAAGCCCTTTTTTTTTTTGTAAACAAACAATATTATTGACACGAATAGACAAAGCCCAAGTACACAAGATGGTATACAAGAGATAAAACCTATCTAAGTCGTAGATGGTATACAAGATACAAGAAATTCATGTAAATGAAGACCGTTAAAATCCATAGATATGGCCAATAGAAATAGAGCAGCGAATAATAAAGATTGAAGCTCCTCTAATGTCCGTTCCTTATCTTCAAAGTCCAGTAGTTGCACTCTCGTAGAGAGAGTTTCGGGTTGGAGTTGGGGAGGTGTATTTTGTTCCCATTCAGGCTTGGTGTGTTTTAGATAGATTTTTTAATTTTCACGGGCTTATTGGTCATTAGGGGCTCTCTCGTATGGGCTAGGTGTTTCTTGTATACACCTAGTGTACTTGTTTATTTCTATTGATAGTAATATATAATATTTTCACTCATTAAAAAAAGGGATGTCCGCCATCACCAACGACAGCTCCATCCTCACCACCAAGGCTTCAACATCATGCTAATGACATTTCAGGCCTTAGTCTCAGGCACTAGGATATATCACATCTCACTTGAAACAATCATTCTCAGTTCCTTTGTATGTTGTCCATTTTTATATAAGGCACTTTTTAGATACTTTCTGACATATCTTTGATACTTCATAGATGGTTTCAAGAACTAAAACAAAAATATCTAATACTTCTTGGAGCACATCAGATGCACCTTGAACGGTAGGATTTGGCCACTCCTAGTGTGCTTCTAAGGCTACCTTTATCATAATTACCAAGTACTCAAGGAAGGAGGATTTTTTTTTTTTTTTGACTTAGATAAAAGTTGAAAAGTGATGCAAGGAATAGTACGTGGTAGATATTTGAATATAAATTTAAGGGTACTTACCTCTTTTCCTTGGAAGAGGACTTGCTTCCAAGTCTAGCTGTTTGTACCGCAGCATCTGCAGATGCAGCTTCCGGAGTTGCTCGCAGAATCTCACAAATGAGTTGTTGACATTCACTCTTTGGCACATTAAAGAATTAAAACTTAAAAGAATAAGTTGGGAAGGGATCATGCCTGTTTGTTACTATTTTTTTGTGGTTAAATAATCTTCAGACTTACAACCAGCTGTTAAAATTTTCAAAAATTGTGAGCAGATAGGTTACCTGCAAAACTGTCAAGGAAAAGCTAATGTTGTAGCCCCCAGTAACTTGAGATACTTCAGAATCAGAGTTCCAATCTGTTGGTGTTGACCTTGACGTGTTTGCTTCAATTTGATGAGTGGATTTTGATTCTAGAATCTCTCCAACAATGACATGATTCTCTGAACAAGTAAAATTGAGAAACTTGTTTTCAGCATTAAAAGGGAATGTAAAAGATAAGAAAGTACCAACCTATCAAAAGATAAGAAAGTGGGCATCTCACCAAATATCCGAACAACAGTGTCCAATATTGAATCCAGAAGCTCCCTTGCAGCAGCCTGTGCTTTTCCTGTGGGAGCCATCACGGGTGACACAGGGCTCACTGCCAAAAGTGTCCCAGACAGAGATATCCCGTTCTGACGCTTATGTTTGGGAAACTGGAAGCTTTCTAATTGCCCTTTCATAAAATGAAGACCTGCAGTAGCAGTGCGGTCACCCTGTACAAAGCCATACCTTGAAGAATTAACAAGTTCTGAGTGAGCTTTTATCTTGAATGTGATAATCTCATGAATTGTTGGTCGCAATCTTTGGCTGTTTCAACAACATAATAAAATTTGTTATCATAATGAACATATTGGGAAAAAAATTGATAACATAACTTCCAAGAATTTGAAAAGACAAATACACATGGTCAAGGTATTCAGAACTAGTTTTCTATGTATCCAGAACAACTAAGAATCCAAGAAATTTAATCAGCAAATGAATTTGTCCCTATATTCCATGCACATTTAATACAAAGGGTTCCACAAAAACAAGGGTATTGGCATTAGTAAGTCTCAAGCACTCTATTTATAAGTGTGGGAGATTGTTATTTAGTTGGATATACCATGTTAATGCTTTATAAGATGATTTTTTTTTTTTTTTTTTGATAAGTAATAAGAAATTCTATTCCATGTAAATAGGCATAGCCAAGTACATAGGGAGTATACAAGAACGTGTAGCTAAATACATTCTAAATAAGAGCAGAGCTAAAACAAGTCAATACAATTATTTCCATCCCTTACAAGGTTCTTAACCCAAAAACTTAAAAGTATCATAGAAAATTCCCTGAATTCCCCCTTAGAACGTTCATGATCTTCAAAACACCTCCCATTTCTTTCTAACCATAAACACCAAAACAGACAAAGGGGGATCATGCTCCAAAATTCTGCATTGCCACTGCACCCTCTTGAGCCAAACCAGCTTTATAAGATGGAACATTAGATACCAATAAAACTTAAAACATAAATAGAAAAGTTTGTAAGAATACCAAGAATGAGAAATATCAAGGTCAGAACCAGATCCATTCACTGAAGTAGGGGGGGAGAAAGAAAGATCCAAGAAAATCTTATGTTCTAGAGTGACAATAATATAAACAAAAATATTTATGGGGATTCTGTCCAAAACATCTCTGGAGGAAACTTTTTTTTTATATAGGTAATCAATAAGTTTTATTCATAGAAATAGCTAAACATCTCTGGAGGAAACTAAATTCTTGCAAAACCAAGCTTCAACAGAATCAAGGATAACTATGTCGGTGAGATAACAAACCATATTATAGCACCAGCAGCAGCAACTTTGCCAAGCATGTAGAGGCACTCAACCATAGTTTGCAAATATTTCACATGAAGTGGAGCATCACTCTTCTTTATTGTTTCCTGCAGACAATATAGCACCCCAAACTTCAGACTAGAATATGAGAATGGCAACACAATAAATTGAGATGCAACTATGAGATATTCTTACAAGAAATTCATCTGGAGTGGAATTTGCAAGCCATGGTGGCATTTCACGAGGAAGGGTTTTGGCATCCTTTAGATTACCATCACCACCATTAACCCTAGCTGATGCCATATACCCATCTGAGTTAGCATCATTGCGTGGTTCCAGAACACCCTCCTCATCATGGCCATCAAAAGATGAACTGAAAGCACAATCAGATGTATACTTACTGGGGTGAAATTTGCACACGATTATCTTTTTTTTTTTATAAGTAAAATTGTATTATAAATCAGAAAGATGGCAAAGCCAATTACGAGTGAAAGGCCTATCAAAACGGCACATTCAAAACAAGAAACTCATGAAGGTCCATGCCATTAAAGTCTACGGCAATGGTCCATGTACATAAAGGCCTATCAAATTTGCACATGATTATCATATCAAACATTGTACAACTAAAACCATAAATTAAGAAAGGGCTTTGCTACTCGACCTGCCCAACCTCCACACCACCATTTTTTTATTTTTTATTTTTTTTAGTTTATTCTTCTTAAAATAATTGAATTATTCTATTCATTATCCATATATCAAATATTTGATAAAATTAAAAATAATAATAATAATTAAAAAAAGTGTGGTGTGTGGAGGTTGGGCAAGTTGAGTAGCTTTTTTCATTAAGAAAAGGGCTCAGGAGTACTTCATATGGATTAAGAAAAAAAAGTTCAGGGATTTAGGTGAAAAAAGCAACAGCACAGATAGTTAAACAGTTCAAATAGTAACATCCAATCTTACCCTCCATCAACAGAACCCGGCCTATGTGATCCCTCCACATGAAAACCAATTTGGCTGTCACCTTTCACTAACCTAGTTCTTCGAGATAGAGGTTGTGAATTATTCACAGATAATCCGACTGCCGTGGTCGTTGGCACTTCGTCATCCTTTTCATACATGCTTGAGGTAGCTGAGCTGAAGAACATAATTTTGTTTAGAAGTTAAAGATTTTAATCATAATGGATATGTAGGCATAGCCAAGTACGCAGGAAGTATACAAGAGGAAACACCCAATTAAAAGAGGAATAAATAGATACCAGGAAATATATCCATTGAAAAAAAAAAGCTTTTAAGAAATAGCTGACATTGTAATTCAGGAAAATTGTGGTCCTAACGATAAAGAATTTTTTTTTTGTGACAAGTGTGGTCCTAATGATAAAGAAACAGACTACAAAACCTGAAAACACCTTCCATAGAAAAAGCGTCCCATCCCAATCACCAACAAAAAAAAAGGGAAATGGACAAATAAAATGATCAAATAAATGCAAACAATGTTCTTTAAAAGACCAGCAGGACCCTAAGAATGTACCATGCTAAGCAAGGAGGAAAAATGTAGAGCTGATATCAGCTGCTAAAATTTTGTGCTTGACTTTCCACTTTCCAAAATCTCTTATTGGTGTTAAAATATATTTACAAATTCATCAAACCAGTTTCATGCCCAAATGCTAAAACACCACTTATAAGATACATGATGAGCTATTGTCTTACATGGGAACAATGTTTACGACT
Organism: Platycarya strobilacea; assembly: GCA_036898215.1. Taxonomy (NCBI): domain Eukaryota; kingdom Viridiplantae; phylum Streptophyta; class Magnoliopsida; order Fagales; family Juglandaceae; genus Platycarya; species Platycarya strobilacea. The sequence continues at coordinate 56,642,199 of CM072545.1, read as the reverse complement.
TTTTGTCCTTTATTTCCAATTCCTAGAATGTATTTAGGGAATCTTTTGTATACTTCCTGTGTACTTGGGATATAACTATTTCATTCACATTAATAATACTTACTTCTTACTTATAAAAAAAAAAAAAGATACATGATGATATGAAGTTGGAGCTAAGAAGAGAGGACAATACCTGTATTCACCTTTGTTGTACAGGTGTGCATGCAAATCCTCCAAAACTTTATAAAAAAGAACTCCTCGCAACTTCGTCAGCTCTGACCGGACATCTTGAAGCGCACCAACCTAAGCCACATAAAACTAAATAATTAAAATGTATACATTACACTTTAAAAGTCCAATCCTTACATTTTCCACTCAATAAGACACTTGGTATTGGCAGGTGTGCAACGAGCAAACGTTTGAAGAAAAAGAGAGATCGCTAGAGGAACTTACAGCCTTATTTTACAGCACTCTATGTACTTGGGCCACTGCCGTTGACTTCAACGGCATGGACCTACATGATTTTCTTGTCTCTTTTGTGTCTTCCTAGCTAAGGCATACAGCTTGTATTGTACTGGGCAAAGCCTATTCTTTGATTAATGATATTGTGTTTACTTATAAAAAAAAAGGCACTTGGGAGTATTAGAGGGAACTATCACCGGGATGGGGAGGCTTTGTGGAGAGTAGTTATCGATTCTAAATTGGGGAGTATTAGAGGGGGGCTGGTGTTCCAAGTTATGGGGCATATGGTGTGGGGTTGTGGGAAAATATTCGTTCAGGATGGGAGAGGCGTTCAGAGCCCCTAGATAATTCTCTGGGTGATTGGCTTTAAAGACGGGAATAAGATGAGAGTTTTCATTAGCTGTGTGAACAATCGGAGAGAACGCAGTCTTTGTGGTCAACATAGTGTTGCCAGATCTTGTAAACATCAAAGCAGCTTGCTGTAAAATCATTAAAAAAATTCCTAAAGGTAGAATGAGATATGAGAAGATGAATAAAATACTGGATTATAAATATACTATTGACCTTAAACCCTTAAGTAGTGAGCCAATGACTTGAGGCTTTATTGAAACTTGAAAGACACAATGACTATACTTATTTAGATCACCCGACATCAGATCAGGTGTTTAGATGTAACTTAAGAAAAATAAAAAAGTTCCACACCCCCCCCCCCCAAAAAAAAAAAAACACAAATGAAAGATACAATGACCTTACAGAAGTGGGATTACAGGAAAAAAGGCTAGAAAGCATACAGTTTGAAGCCCCTCTCGCTCAAGCATCAGTGTTGACTGAACATGCAACTGAACTGCAGCATAAAACTGCTTGTCGGCAATTAGCTTTTCAATACGAGCTGGAACCTGAGCCAAAGTTTCAAGTACAGTGCATGGAAATTTTTCAGAATCACCAAAACTGTGAAATCCAGAAAAATTAAATAGAGAATAATTGTAGTGCTAGTTTAGAAATGATGAAGTCATAGTACAAGTGCTTTTTTCCATTTTCTAAGAAAAGGTTGGAACAACTGAGTAAGTGCACATCATAGCATGCAACAATGTGTGCATACCAATACATATACTTATATATACATGTCTACATCTAGATATGAATAAGAAAGGCAACTATAACTCAAGTGCAAAAAGATCCAAGCACAAAGGTGTAGGCATAGCATTTTAAAGCGTGGACGGAAATTAGATGATTGCAAATTTTTAAGAATATGGTATCATCTGAAAGCTGAAAATAGGTATAGACAAACCTTGGCTATACTCTCAATTTGATCTAAGAGGGAAATTATGTGACGCAACGTTACTGACCGGTACCATAACTGATGCAATTGCTTATTGCGGGCACTAAGACGCTTCTTTGCCTCGGCTAAATCAGCCTTTAAGACACCTATACTTTCTGTGGATTCGCTAAACAACCTCAGGATCTGCCAAAAAATAAACAAATAGATAAATAACTATCCAGGATGCGAATGCAAATCTAAATTTTATCCTTCCACAAGTGCAAGAGGGAATGCGGGATTCAAAATAATCAAATTTGAAGGGCTCCATCACAATAATACTTCAATAATAAATCGAAATAATAATTTACCGCGCCAATTAAATTAGGTTAACAGAATATTTAGAAACCACTGGAAGCCTAAATAAAATTAGATAATACTCCTGAATTATCTATCTGTTCATCACATGAAATCCACAATATGAACAGAAACAACATCACAAAAAACATGCACAAACACATAGGCAAAATGAAGAAGAACTTCAAGAAAAGCAAGCATATATAACAGTCAAAGAGAAGCTGTTTAGAAACCTGGGAATAATTTTGAATCGCTTTATTGAAGCCGCCATGATAAGCATGCACTACTTCATCCACGACCTCCTCAATCACGTCACTTTGCTCCTTCAAAAACTCAATCTCACCTTCACGATCTTTCGATGTCAAAATATGGACAACATGAGGTAATGAATCAAAGCGTGCTGCAGCCCAACTCTCATCTATTCTTGCAAGCTCTTCCCTTAGATACTGCATTTCACCGTAACAGAAAACAGGGACAATGAGAAGAAGAAACAAGCAAATATGCACAGCACAACTTATATAACTAAGGTTCAACATCACACTTGGTCAGACATGATCCCCGAATTTCAAAAGAGGACTGCCGTGCCAGTTGCTACAGCGGTTAAAGCAGAACTACTATGCACCATAATCATAAGGATGGTATTAAATTAAATCAAAACTAAAATATGTCAGTGAAACGTTCTCCACTTGACATTAGTGTTCCCAACATCGGTGTTCCCCATAAAACAGGTTAAAGCGCAATAATCATTTTAATTATCTACTATGTAAGAACAAATTCACTCAAGTAATTTAATATAGAGGTGTGCTGTATGTTCCTGATAAAAACGTCAAACAAAGTAAACTAACTTACTGATTTTGCAGGAGACACGGGCAAACCATCAAAGATCCCCATCTTAAGTCTTGTGCCTCAACAGATGCCGTATAAATGAAGCGCAACTCAATTCATCCTGGTAAAGCTTTAATCCCCGGGAGGAAGGATGTTCGACTTTCAGACACTTTTTAAGAGAGATGATTATAACATCAATACGCGAAGTTTGTTTCCCTGGTACACCTGAAGCGCTCAAGAGAGACAACTGGAAACTAGAGTATAGCACATAGAAACACAAACCTGAAGCAACTGATAAAGCTACGAATGCGGCTGTATATGTTCGTGTGTGTATACGAGTGTATGTTTGAAGTGGAGAAGTTCCCGTCAAATGAGCTCAACACGGCTGTGAGTTGATTTTTTTTTCATAGAGATTAAATGCTACAGGGAGAATAATGCATTTTCCTTTCCTGTCTTTTCTCAAATGGAACCGAACTGAGTATACGAATCGAAAAAAGTACCTCCAGATCTAGTGGGGATAGAACCAAAAAAGGATCAATTCTGCGCAATCTCGACGCCTAGAACTTCAACAGGTCAATAGGGCCAGTAGCAAGGGAAAATTTTAGAAAGAAAATCTCAAGGATACTGAAATTTACGTTTCGATTGCGAGACTAATTGACCGGGTTTCAAATTTTTTTTGTTTCGTAGATAGATTAAATTGAATCATGATTTGGGGAACGGACAAGTATAAAATGAATTAAATAAATAAAGGGAGAGAGATAGCTGGGACGATGAGCCTGGTGGGGTTTCGGATTACCTATGCAGAGGGGGGATTCCGGAGAGGGAGTTGTAGCGAAGGCTGAGCTCGGGGATGGATCGCTTTTGCTGATCGGACGGAGAAGAAGAAACTGGAAACCCCGTGGGCCGTGGCTGGAGCTCTCGGCAGAAGTGGACGATGCTCTTTTTTATTTTATTTTTTTATTTTTTGGGATCTTGTTTTCTATTTTATTTTTATCTTCTCTCTTCTTTTCCCAGAAACTTACTTCCCTTTTGACGTGTACTTTTATTCAAATGGTTGTGAAATTAATTTTTTAAAATATACAATATCAACTGCAGTTTCATAGTAATTCTTACGAATTTTTTTTTTAATTTTCGTATAATTAATAAGACAGCGGATATTAATATCTACCGTATCAATAATTTTACTAACTATTATTAAATTTAAAATATTAAGATTTATGAATAACAAGATTTTGAGTTAGTCGTGGCTATTTGTTGTATAATATATATAATTTAGAGCATTGGCACCGATATCGTAATTTCTACTTTTCTCTGTTAAGAGTTTATAAAATTTCCATCAAAAAGAAAAAGATAAAGAGTTGTCTATAAAATTAAATTATGGGATAAAAAAGGTCATAACCTCCAATAAATTTTTAAAAAAATAATATTTATACGACATAATCATTTTTAAAAAATTGAATAAAACATGAAATTTATGTGAAAAAATAATATTTTAATAATAAGTCTCTTTTTTTAAAAATAATTACAATGTATTTACACACTCTATAATTATATATAATATTATGTTAAAAATATTTTAAAAATAATATATTATATATTATATTTATTAATATATTTTGAAAATTTGTTTTTGGAAGTTATGAATTATTTTGAAAAGAGAGAAATAAAGAAATTTATAAGCAAAAGCTTATATTTATAATATTTCGGGTGTGGTAGAATACCATAAGGGTTTAAATTAACCCCTTATGCTACAGGTTCGATCCACACCTCCTTCACGAGGAGGCATTTTTGTTGTGATTAATTGAAGCGCATGGCCTTAGGGCTCAAGAGCGCGCATGATGAGCCAGCTGCCTGGGCATGTGTCAAAGGGCGCAACGCATGAGCATAAGTGGTGCTTGACACGCTGAGGCGTTGTCAGACTTGGAAAATTGGAGAATATAAAACTCCCAAGTGTCCACGCGGAAACTCAAACTAGTGTTGTACCAGTTGTGAAGGAAGCAGCGTGATCGCTGGACCAAGTCCCATTTTAATACATATACTGGTTCGGATCTGATTAATAAAATGGAAAGAGATAACTTTTTATTTTGGTCCCCTATAAATAAATTTGTTGGCATACGAATTTGATTAATTCTAGAAGTAAATTTCGAAATTCTCTATCTTCTAAAAAATTATATTTCTTTAAAACTCTTTATTAGGATCTATTCGTTTTGCAGATAATAGATTTCTAATCTTTTGGTTGAATAGTAAAATCTAAAGGTATTCGGAGTCTATTTTCGTCGGTACACAACGCAATTAGTCAAACTAAACTTGTTCCAAATTTCATTATATATTAGAAACAAATTTACTTGTAACTCATATACATACCAATTACTATTATTAGTGAGGACGAATATTATTTTAAAGAAAGCGACATTTATAACGCGCCTTGAAGCAAATTTTTCACTCATTATTTTTTGTTTTGCAGCCCCTTTGCTCAAACATATTACGCATCAATTTGTTATTCTACAGTAACTCAAAACTTTAACATGTTTCTAGCGAGGGGACAGTCGATCTATTTTTTCTCGAGCTAATCAGGTTAAGACTATTGCCGAGATAAAGACTCCAACGAGGATTTGGGGGAGAGGGTTAGAATGAATGAGAAGAAGCCAACAAAGACATAGCTATCGCTGCTTTACAACTTTAAAAATGTTAAGAAGACACCAAAAGAACCAAATACACGTCAAAGCTTAGCATCAACTTCCAAGAGCCAACTCCAATGTCATATATAGTAGTCACCATCTTTCTTGACAAAACTCGATCTCTGAACAAGGAATTAAGGAAATGCACTCTATATCTGAACAATTGGTGGTGCAGACAGCATGTGTCACCTATTATCTCATCATTCAACATTGTTCCAAAAACACATTTGAGTAATGGAATCTTATGGTTAAGGGCAGCAGCATCAAGCACTTCTGCATAAATGGTTGTTTACCTTCCGAAGCCTCCTTAGCCCAAGTTACACAAATGTGATAAGCTGCTAAAAGGCATAATTCTGCAGTTGGGGATGGAAGATCCCCGACTTATTTTCCAAGCAGAGTTTGCAGATTCCTAGTACTGAAAATCCAACGGTACACTGGTAAAATCACCATCCCACCACGTTCTTGTTCTATAACAAGCTTATGAGAAGGGATTTTTATTATCACCCTTAATATCACCAAAAATGAGTTTTCTCATAGCACCATAAACCTTTTGTATGTAATCTTCATCCACAGATAATTACAGAGTAACAAACAGCAGTATACACAAGCAAAGCAATTCACTAGCCGAGCGTGGCCTAACTAAAGCACTTTTGCATTGTTGGCATCTCTATGGTTGTCCAGATTATCAGCCCCTTGTAACCATTCCTTCAATTTGGCTTCTTTATTGGCTTTGAAGTCGTCGAAGTTTTCTGCACCCAACAATAAATTATGATTTATTAAGCTGACATCACGCTCTTCTTCTTCTTGTACTGGCTCATCTTCAATCCGACTTGACAAGGGTAGCTCATCTACTTCCACATCTGGCAAAGATGAGCTAGCACTAGCAGATGCCACTGACAGTGTTGGAGTAGGATATGGCAGCAACTTCTCACCCTCAGTCTGTACTGATTCTTTGGGATCGAGCTGTGGCCACTTGAAATTGCTAGCCTTTTGTTTTGCCGACTTAAATACAGATGAAAAATAACTACCCTTTCTTTCGTTATCTTCTTGGGAGTAAACTGCACCACTACCCCAAGTGGTCGGTCCCCAAGAGATAGTTCTTCCCATCTGAAAACCTGAAACCGGGTTATGGATTAACCCTCTTCTAGGTTGTTTTGTTGATATAATCACTAGAGATTTTTTTATGTCTCTAATCATCTCATCTACAATGGGGAATCCGCATTCTTTCATCGAACTCACTGTGGTGATAGAATCCTCTGAATCTTCGGTGTGCAAAGTCATTTCCCGAGACTTCTCCACAACATTATTCTTGAGGGTAATGACGTTGGGCACCGCATTTCGAGTATGCTGCTGAACGTAGAAAAGCCCTACCGATGGTTCATTTGCAATGTATTTAATCATCTCTGCCAGGCATTCAGTTATCTCCACAAAGCCATCAACAGTAGAGAACCCATGCATCTTTTCCAAGGTAATGGCAGTTCATCACTGGTTTTGCCCAAAAAAAAAAAAGTTACACAAAGCAATTGTATTTCAAAGAGGGAGAAACAGGAGAGTGAAATGAAAGTGATAGGGAGTCCTTAGTATGAATGTGAATGTATCAGCTTGTATCATATAGAGATTTTATCAAGAATCTAGGAAAAAAATGAAAGTGGCGTTACAATATGACAGACTCCATTTTGAATGGGACTCACCACACACCCGTCTAGAGTAGCATTGCTTCATGCATGGAGCTTTTTCACTATGCAGTATGTGATCATTGCATACATAACCAGTAGAAAAGTATTCTCTCACTTTCAGATAAAAAAAATCTAGCACCTATGAGAATTTATAAGGATCACTTCTTACATTCAAACTCGGTGGTCAAATGTCTTCTGTAGGGGTAATAAGCATTATAGGGACATTAAGCAAGCTATTCTCGGAAAATATTTCAGTTTAACCCTTTATAGTCAGGTTTGGCACCATCGAGAGAAATTTAGGCTGGAAATTCAAAATTAGTGAAATCTTGATTTTCTTTTGTTTTAGTTATATAATGTGTGAGTGTGAACTATAAAATCTCTTTTCTTTTTTCTTTCAACAGAACAATATCTGTCCTCCGTATTTTCACTTTCACTGAAAGGATAATAAAATACTAGCATATCATACTAATCTCATTTACCCAAAATCTCACATTTTTGCAACTTTTTGTTTCGTTTGAATTAGTAGTTTGTAAGCGATCAAGAAAACTATCAAAACAAATTCACGGCTAGAAATCTTCAAATATTAATAGAGTGAACATATCAACCCCATACGATCATATACTATACCGATCTTCTTAAGCTCCCACATCAAGCACCTCGATTTCTCTTTCCCACAAAGACTCGACTCATCTCAACAGGAATTTTGCAATAATTCAAGGAAAATATCTTATCTTTATGATGTAAACTTCAATATAATAAATAATAATAATAAATAAATAAATAAACTTAGTTCTAGACTTCTCCCGTAGAGAAAAAAAGGGCCTGAGCATGAAGATGATGCATTTATTTCAATAACCACCTGTTAATCATACCCGATACTAATAAATCAGTTCTCAAAATTCTGTTTTTTGTCTAAAAGAATATTTGAGTGTAGAAGCAGAAAAATTAGAGAGGCGAATCCAACAATTTATAATGCGAAAGAGAGGGCGATAATTAGTAATGACTCACAGGAAACCCTAGAAGGCCAATTGTCTCTGCGGAAGCATCATCGAGTTCTTTTTTTTTTCTCTTTTTCTTTTTCATGTATGGCACTTTCTTTTTAAACTTTCCTGAAGGCCAAGCAGACGGATTCAGGATTGCAAGTCTGGGAAGCTTCTTCGTTCTTTCTCATCTATATCCACGTCTCTTTCCCTGTCTGTTGTACAAGTTACATCAGCTGAACAAACACCCTTCTCCAATTATTAAGTAATCCCTACGAACACTTTTATAGTTAGTTTTTACGCTTTTTTTTTATAATGGAAATGAATTTATTATTGAAAAATATAGATTTTTTAAATAAAATATACAATACTTACTACTTACATATTCTAATATGGTATCTAATTTAAGTTTACGCACTTTTTTTCTAAGCAGGTTTTCTCACTCATAGAATGTTAATGGATTGAGTTGTGTTAGGGATGCTTAGGAGGGGATCTCTGTCCTGACTCCGTAGTATAAATTTTTTTTACATTTTTTTTCATTTTATTTTTTTTACAAAAATAATAAAATAATGTGTAGAAATAAAATATATGCATTTTTTTAAATTTTTTTATTTAAAAATCCCCACAAGGCCGTGACGAGATTAAAATGTCGCGCATATAAAGTTTTTTCCTAATGGATTTATGTCCTAGTTTTATTATCCATATCTTAAGTATAGATGAATAGATTTTGCAAGCATAAAAGATATATATACATTATAATAGGTGCTCCCTAAATATTATAAATTATATATTAAACATATTTCTAAAATCTTAAATTTATAAACAGGAATTTTGAGAATAATATATAGTTAATGAAGCAATATTCTTCATTACTATAAAGTATAAATGTCATATTCTATTAACTCCAAGTTGTTTCATTTGAGTAAATCAGTTTTATGAAAAAGAGAATAACCTAGTTCTTTCTATAGCGCATTATGCTTGCTTGCTTAGATTAGGTGGGGGTTATCTAAATATTTTTATACTGTTTCAACAAATGGGCTGTAAAGGGGTAAAAATAATCCAATTCCAATATCGCATTTCAAACCCTATCCACCACAAGTAGTAGTGGTGTTCATTCAGTTTCAAATTTAAAAATTTGGGTTTTAACTCTGAAATTTTCTTAAATTTTTTTTTTTAATTTCAAAATTATTTAAAAATAAATAAAATTTCAAAATCGACTCAGATAAAATCCGACGTGGATAAACAAGCCTAACTAGAAGTACAAAAAGCGAGTGGTAACAAAATATGAGTGGACAAAGATCACGAAGAGGAAAGAATGGTGCCGAAAGGAAATACGTTATTTGGTTTGGAATTTTTGAATAGTGAGTTGAAATGAGATAAGTTTTAAAAATTGAATAATATTTTTTAATATTATTATTATTTTAAAATTTTAAAAAAAATTAATAATTTATTGTATTTTATATAAATTTTAAAAAAATTATAACAATGAAATTTTAAAAGAGTTAGGCACCCAAAAGGCAACAAAGTGACACATAAATAGCTACTAACACATGCTTAAAAAATGGGATATGGGATCAAATAAGGGAAGAGAACTTCTTCGACCTTCCGACATGTAAAGCTTCAAAAGAATTATTTTCTTCAGGCTCTAAGTAGTAGGGATTATCAACTCTATTGATATAGTAAGATATGGGAAATTGTAAAATATTTATATTATAGTAAATTTTCATCTCAAATAACTCATGAATGTAGATTCTATACTGAATTACGTAATTTTGTCTCTTTATCTATTTATATTTACATATAATCATATGTATAGATGCTATACCGTGAATCTAAACCGCAATAAAAAAAAACTCCCAACAACACTATGTCACTAACCAAGGTTCGAATCGCACTATAGATGGAGAGTGACTTTTCTCTTACAGCCAGTATCAACAAAACAGGTTTTAACTAAAGTTACGATAAATTGTACCACATTCATTGTTGTTAATATTTCACAAATGACAAATCAAAGTCTTTATAAGGTGTTTGATTAAGCTGGTATGGGGAGTGAGATTTTTTGTAAATAGTAATAAGATGATTTGTAAATAATAATATGATAATTTGGGTTGAGTATATTTTTAATTTTGTGAAATGAAAGAGAAAAAAATTGATTAAAAATATTATAAGAGTATAATTTTATAATAAGTCTTTTATTGTTGACTCCAGTGATTTTCCATGTTGTTGTCCAGATGACTAACACAAGAGGGGGGATGAATTGAGTTGTATTTAAGAAAATAACAATTATAAATCAAATATATAATATAAAATATAAACAAAATATGAAACAACAATAAATATAAATAGTAAGAGTAAGAGAGAAGCAAACTCAGTATGTTAACGAGGTTCGGTCCCACTGCTTACGTCCTCGCCTCAAGCTACCTCTTGAGGATTCCCAAATCCACTATTTAATCTCCTTTAGGTGGAGATAGAAACCTATTACACCTTTGAGCAGCACCGCTCCAAAGAATCCGTGTAGAACAACCTCTACACTTCCAATCACCTTACACTTGGTGATTTAACTATTCCCCGTGTAGAACACCTTCTACACTTCCAATCACCTCACACTTGGTGATTTAACTATTCCCCGTGTAGAACACCTTCTACACACACGGGTTATACACACCCTTTTACAAATACAAGAGTTGATAGTAGGTAGATTATCAAAGTACACTCCTCAATGAGTGAGATAGAAACAATACAGCGCAACCTATATCTCTCTCAATAAGAACAAGAATTAAGGCTCAAAACTTTAGAAAAGAGAGAATGAGAGCTTTGAATAAATGATGCAAAACTTAGTAATAGATGTGTAAGCTCTTGTTGTAAATTTTGCAAAACTCAAGTGAGCTATTTATAGGCAAATGAGTTTTCAATTTTAAATTTGAAAAGATTCCCATGTCAAAAACATCATCATTCACTTTTCAAAAATTTCAAATCTAATATTTTTACTTTTTGCATGTGACAAAAGGAGCACACTTTACTTTTCAAAAATTTCAAATATAATCTTTTACTTTTTGCATATGACAAAAGGAGCACACTTTACTTTTCAAAATTTTCAAATAAAGACATCTACCTTTTGCATAAGTTAAGAAAATCATCCACCACTTTTGAAAATATTCAAATAAAACATGCACATGTAAAAGATGACAATCAATCATCTTAATATTTTCAAAGTTCAAACCTTTAATCATGTCATGCACATGTGAAAGATGACAATCAATCATCTTTCAAAATTTTCAAATTTAATTTTCAAAATATTCATGCATATGTGGAAAATGTATTTTAATACTTTATGATAAAATATTAATTTTGAGCCTTAATCCTAATTTCAAATTTTTTAAGAGATTTATAAAATTACTCTATGATTTTAATACGAACTTGTTCCCTTCTTGCTCATGCTTGCTTCCTTGATGTGCTTGATTATATTGTGTGGACAACTTGAGCTTGAGACTCCTTTATTCTTTGGATTCATTTGTTATCATCAAAATCCATTTGTAGATTTACATGAAACTTGAAACCTTAGGTTCAACAATCTCCCCCTTTTTGATGATGACAAATACTTAATAGAACCTGAAGCCTGTATTAATACTTAAGCTCCCCCTGAAAATGTGCGTTAGTTTTTCAAGCAAAAATATAAATATAATTCCAAGCATATATAACAAGTTTAGCAATTTAAACAATATTAAAGTTCTAGTCTAAAATTTCTCCCACTTTTGGCATCATTAAAAAGGAATCATAATTAGATCAATAAGATATATTCCTGCAATAACCAATAGATAAATAAAACGCTACGTTAGTAGACTGTAGAGAATTTGGTGCGTAACCACACGTGTTCGACAAAACCTGCAAAGGCTGGAGATCTAGTTTCGGTAATTCAGTGCGGAAGGAGATTTTGTAAAGAGCTGAATAATTGAAACCACCCGTGCCCGACAAAACCTGCAAAGGCTGGAGGCGTAGCTCTGGCAATTCGGTGCAGAGATTTGATCCGCTTGATGTTGCTGAAAAATGAGATATTATCATGATTTGTAAGTTTGTCTTGTTCTTATTTCCGTTTCTATAAGAGCAATCCTTAGCTTTATCTATTTCGCATCAAGCTTTCTTCTCATCTTTGTAATTTGCTTGCATTCTCATTCTACAATTTTTCAATGGCTCGTAGAATTCCCTTCAGTGCTTCTCTTGATCAAGATTTGAGGTATCCTTCACCCCAGTCTCAATCTATTTCTGCATCTGTCGTGGGTGCCATGAAGCAACAAGAGACTGATTTATCTAATAAATCAGATCATGACGCCATTTACAAGCTTGTGGGTCTCGGAACTCGATACTCATCATCTATCGTTGCGTTTTCTGCTCGGTTGCAGTCCAAAACTCGCGAAATTGAGAAGCTTAACGAGACTGTATCTGTACTTCAACAACTTGTTTATGAGTCAAACAAAAAAATAGTAGAATTAAAACAACAGAATAAGGATTTGAAATCCTTACTTACCTCTTCATTTCGATTGCCTAATCCTTTAGACAAGGATGGCATGATAATTTATGAGGAGCAAATGCATTTGAATGATGAGGCTAAACGTCTCAAGTTTCTGTAGGTCATTTAAGATAATGAAATAAAAGTATCTAGCAGATATCCATGGCATGCATCATTCCTATTTCTCTTCTAATCATGCATAGTCTATCTTTTGGTAGGGGTTTTGTGAAAATGTCTGCCAATTGATCATGTGTACTAGTGAATTCTAATACGATATCGCCATTTTGCACATGATCTCTAAGAAAATGATATCTAATTTCAATATGTTTGGTCCGAGAATGTTGTATTGGATTCTTTGAAAGATTTATAGCACTTGTATTATCACATTTGATTGGAATGTGATTGTACATAAGTTTAAAATCCTCAAGTTGTTGCTTCATGTAAAGAACTTGAGCACAACAACTACCCGCAGCAACATATTCTGCCTCAGCAGTAGATAGTGCAACAGAATTTTGTTTTTTACTAAACCAAGAAACTAGTGCACGACCTAAGAAGTGACATGCTCCACTAGTACTTTTTCAATCTATTTTACAGCCAGCATAATCTACATCTGTGTAGCTGATTAGATCGAAAGATGTGTGCTTAGGGTACCATAGCCCTAAGTTAATTGTACTACTAAGATATCTAAGAATGCACTTAACTGCAATTAAATGTGATTCTTTTGGAGATGATTGAAAGCGTGCACATAAGCACACACTAAACATAATATCTGGTCTATTGGCTGTCAAATATAATAAGCTACCGATCATACCTCAATATACCTTCGAGTCAACTGATTTACCGGTTTCATCTTTATTAAGTTTAGTGGATGGACTCATTGGTGTTCCAGTTTCCTTAGCACCTTCCATCCCAAATTTCTTCAGCAATTCCTTAATATATTTCGATTGATTGATGAATGTCTCACTTTTTGCTTGCTTAATTTGCAATCCGAGAAAGAATGTAAGCTCTCCCATCATGCTCATTTCAAATTCTTCCTGCATAGTCTTAGCAAAAACTTGGCACATATTTTCATTAGTAGCACCGAATATTATATCATCAACATAAATCTGAATCAAAAGAATATCATCAATTTCGTATTTAATGAAAAGAGTTGTATCAATTTTTCCTCTTGAAAAACCTTTTTTAATCAAGAAACTACTAAATCTCTCGTACCACGCTCTAGGAACTTGTTTGAGTCCAAATAGTACTTTTGTGAGTTTGAAAACATGATTTAGAGAAATATGATTTTCAAAACCTGGAGGTTGCTCAGCATATACCTCTTCATTTATAAAACCGTTTAAGAAAGCACTTTTAACATCCATTTGAAAAAGTTTGAAATTTTTATAACAAGCATATGTAAGTAGCATTCGAATAGCTTCTAATCTTGCGACTGGTGCATATGTCTCATCATAATTGATTCATTCTTCTTGATTGAAATCTTGGACCACTAGTCGAGCCTTATTTCTAGTAATGACTCCGGACTCATATTTATTGTTTCTAAAAACCCATTTTGTTCCAATAATAGTATGATTTTTGGGTTTAGGAACAAGTGTTCAAATATCATTTCTTTCAAATTGATTAAGCTCTTCTTACATAGCTAGAATCTAAGATTTATCAAGAAGTGCTTCATCAATATTTTTAGGTTCAATCTGAGATAGAAAAGCAGTATGATTGCAAATATTTCTAAAAGATGATCGAGTACTTACATCTCGTGAAGGTTCTCCTAGAATTTATTCCGCTGGATGATCTTTCACATGTTTCCACTATTTGGTTGCATCTTGTACTAAGTCTTGATGATCTTTCCTTCTATTTCCATGATCTTCCCTTTTGAATTGTCTCCAAATATCACACATCCTTTTTCTTTAGAAGTGAAGTTAGTGAATTTAGTTTTGTCTTCTGTCACGTATCTTGAGCATCCGTTATCTAAAAATCATATATTTTTACCTGTAGAATACTTCATGCATACCTACAAAAGCAATTAAAAACAATTCCTGGTACCCAAGTTCTTTGGGTCATTTATTTATTAGTATTAGAAGAAATAAGATTTTTAGGTACCCATATGGCCCTAATAGTCATTGTATGTTTTCTTCTAATAGGACAAGCAAAATAATTATGACCATTTCTATTACAAAAATTGTAAATAGCATGTGACATATATGAAGAACTTGAGTGATTATAATAATATCCTTTTTTAACAAAATTATTTTTATGAAAAGAATTTTGAATATTGGATTTTGATGTAGAAGGATTATCAAAGAAGTTTTTATAAGATTTGTATTTTTGTTTTGGCTTATATCCCAAGCCTGCCTTATCAAAAACACATCTTTGACTACCAAGAAATTTTTCAAAATTTCTTTTTCCATTCGTAAAGTCTTCAATAATATTTTCTAAATCAGTTTTCTTTTTCTTCAACTCAAGATTTTCATCTTTCAAAACAATATTTTCTTTTCTTAAAATATCAATTTCGTTTGTTAAAGAAGAATTTTTCTTTTTCAAAATAGTATACTTGATACCCAATTTTTCAAATTCCTCATATACCTCTTCTAAAACATTTTGCAATTCTTCATATGAAGGATCTTCAATATTATCAAGATTTGTTACCTCAATGTCATCTTTAGCCATAAGACAAAGATTTGCTGATTCTCCATTGCTTGCTTCACTATCTAAGCTACTTGAATCATCATCCCACGTAGCTTTCATTGCTTTTTTGCCTTTATTTCGATCTTTCTTTAGCAGAGGACAATCTGGCTTGATATGACCAGGTTTATTGCATTTATAACAAATTAAAGTGTCATTTTTACCTGAATCTTTTTTGGAAAACTTATTGAAGGATTTCCTTAGAGGAGTTTTATTTTTCTTTAAGAACCTCTGAATTCTTCTTACTATCATCGCAATTTCTTCATCTTTGTCGTCATTTTCCTCATCTTCATCACTTTCACTTTCATGTGGAATAGCTTTAAGTGCCAATCTTTTCTTTGACTTTCCTTCTTCTTCTCCTCTTTTCAATGTGTACTCATGGGTGATAAGTGACCCGATGAGTTCATTTACTTCGAGCTTCTTGAGGTCTCTAGTTTCAAGAATCGTTGTCACTTTTGATTCCCAACGTTTTGGTAGAGAGTTGAGAATTTTTCTTACTATCTCCACTTTGGAATAAATTTTGCCAAGAGCTGTCAAACTGTTTATGATGTTAGTAAAACGAGTGTACATACTAGAAATAGATTCATCATCATTCATCTTAAACATTTCATATTCATGAGTAAGAATATAAATTTTTGATTCCTTGACTTGAGAAGTTCCTTCATAAGTAACTTCCAAGTTATCCCAAATTTCCTTTGCTGTAGCACAAGTCATTACTCTATTAAATTCATTACCATTGAGAGCATTATATAATAAATTCATAGCAGTTAAATTCAAAGTATAAAGTCTATCGTCTTCACGATTAAACTCTTCTTCTTCCTTTTTGACTTTTACTCCATCAACCACTTTTGTTGGAATATAAGGTCCATTTACAATGCATTTCCAGATTTCTCGACCTTGAGCCTGAAGGAATATTCTCATTCTAACTTTCCAGAATGAGTAATTGTCTCCGCAAAAGAGTGGAAGCCGACTGCTAGATTGACCTTCACCAAATGAAGCTGCAATGTTAGCCATAAGATCTTAATTAAAAAGATAGTTAATCTTATAATAGAGCTCTACCTCTGATACTAATTGTTACCGATCATAGGCCGCACCTATGTCACCTAACAACTGTACCTACCAGACTAGCCGGCCACCATCTCTACCGGTGCACCGTCACCCATGGTCGGAGAGTCTTGCTTCAGTGACACAGTCACAAGCGAGAGTCTTTACCTATAAATAGCTCACTTGAGTTTTTCAAAAATTTCAAACATAATCTTTTATTTTTTGCATATGACAAAAGGAGCACACTTTACTTTTCAAAATTTTCAAATAAAGACATCTACCTTTTGCATAAGTCAAGAAAATCATCCACCACTTTTGAAAATATTCAAATAAAACATGCACATGTAAAAGATGACAATCAATCATCTTAATATTTTCAAAATTCAAACCTTTAATCATGTCATGCACATGTGAAAGATGACAATCAATCATCTTTCAAAATTTTCAAATTTAATTTTCAAAATATTCATGCATATGTGGAAAATGTATTTTAATGTTTTATGATAAAATATTAATTTTGAGCCTTAATCCTAATTTCAAATTTTTTAAGAGATTTATAAAATTACTCTATGATTTTAATATGAACTTGTTCCCTTCTTGCTCATGTTTGCTTCCTTGATGTGCTTGATTATATTGTGTGGACAACTTGAGCTTGAGACTCTTTTATTCTTTGGATTCATTTGTTATCATCAAAATCCATTTGTAGATTTACATGAAACTTGAAACCTTGGGTTCAACACATGTAAATAAAGTGTGACTCAATCACAGTAAAATCAAAGATAAATAATTACACTATTTTATTTTATCTTCGGCAAATAAAGTATTTTATTCCAAAGCAAGAATTTCAAAGAGAATCAATCAAAGAGTTATTGTTCAAAATTTATATTAAACTAGTGATATAATTTAATAAAAATAAACTTAAATTTTTATTAATCAAATCATATGAATATATATTTTTTATTTTTTATTTTTTATATATTTTTCAAACATAAATATTCATATATTAATATATATTTAAATATAAAAATAAAAATCGCATATTGAAAAGTAAGAAATAATAAACACAATTTTTATTGCAATATAAACTTTATTGCGGCAAGTGCCAATTGCCAAAGAAATTTGTAGTTGTGAGAGAGAGAGAACGCACTCAACAGAAGGAAAAAAGGCTATGGTGCGGAAGAGAAACATTAGCGACGACGATGATGACGACATCTTCTACTACCGCTACCCCTCTTCCTCTTCTTCTTATACAAATCCTACGGCCACCGTGGTAGGAGCTTCGGTCTAGCCCTTAACTAATGCGGGTCCTCCTCTACACACGTCTCCTTTAATGACCGAGCAAGTTTCCTTGCTGGTTGGTTGAGGTACTTTTTCCTGCTTTCTTGAGTTCCTAGAGTAATGGCAATGGTGTTTAAGGATCAATTTGATTTAGGTAGGGAAATGTGATGGTTTATGTGGTAGATTAAGGTTGAAATGGTTTAAGGGAATGTCCTTTGGGTAGGCTTGTATGTTAGGGTTCTTTTGATAAGGTATATGAGTCATATGGTATAGTTGGGTTAGGGTTTTAGTGGTGACTAAGGAAAATTTCAAGATTGGGATTAGGTTAGGGTTTGGGAATGTAGTTTGGCTATGGAAATGAAATGTAAAACCAATCCTTAATTGATTGGGGATTGAGAGGTGATAGGGTTTGAGTGGTGGTCTAGTATGGTAGTTGAATAGTGTGATTGGCCTTGATTGATAGGTGGATGGGTATGATGGGTTCGGCTAAGGTAAGTTGGTAGGAGTATCTTGTTGATCGATTGGAAATTGGTGTGGAATTGATTGAGTCAATTAGGGGATGATTGACTAATCAATTAGGTAGAGAAGATATGATTGGGAAATATAAGGGATTAGGGTTCGGCTATCTATGGCAATGAGATATCTTGTGATGATTGAGTGGGTGGCCGATTAGGGTATTGATTGGGGAGATTGGTTTGACTTGGTTGAAGAAATACTTGATTTAATCAATTTAGTGTTGATTGATAAATCCAATAGGTCATGGAAAGATATGGTGGGGCTATGAAGGAAAGTAGTGTTCGGTTTTGGTAAGGTTGATATGGCCGAGTATATGAAGGTTTATGGAAGGTAAGACTTTGGTGGATATGGTAAGATATGTAGTTAGGGTTTTGACTTGTAAGGGTATCTCTTGATTGATTGGATAAGTGAGGAAATGGCGGGATAGGATAGTGGCCGAATATGGGGAATTAGGGTTGGTGAATATTTGATTGGATTTGAATGGGGTATGATTAGAAGGAAATGATATTTGATTAGGTCAACTAATAAGTTGTTTGACTAACCAAATAAGGAAGGAAGATATAGTGATGTGGAAATTAGGGTTTCGGTAAAGGCAAGTGGTGCCTTGGCCAAGTATGGCTAGATATGGAAATGTCTTAGCTTGGTTTTGGAAATATTTGTGGAGTTAAGGGAAGATATGTGGCCAGGTATGGAAAGATTAAGTTGGTGTTTAAATGTGATTAGAATGATTTGGGAAAGAGAATATTTGATTGAGTTAACTAATTAGTTGATTGACTAATCAAATATGGGAATGGAAGATATGATTTTGTTGATGTGGCAATGAGGATTTCGGCAAAAGCAAGTGGTGCCTTGGCCGTATATGGCTAGATAGGATAGTATCTTGGCTTGGTATGGAAAGATTTTGATGGGATTGGAGAGAGATGAGTGGCTGGCTATGTGTGGGGGATATAATGGTCGACTAGAGCTTTTTATGGAAGGTGTAAGATTGATTTGGGTGAGGGAAATATGGGAAGATATGATTAGATATGGGGGTTAATGGATGACCGGTTATGCGATGAGGACTTGGACAACTTTGGTAAGTGGGTTATGTGTGTATGGTAAGTAAGGTTTCCTTTAGGGTGGTCGGCTAGGGTATTGGAAACAGGGAAGTCTTCAAGACACTTTAAGAGAATAGATTGAACATCTAAGAAAATGGATGAACAAGCCAAGAACATGAAGAATATGCCAACCACTTCAAGAACACCAAAGTGGTTCGGCAATGACAACTCCCATACTCCAACTCAAACACTCACTTTCTCACAATTGATGAATCCGAAATTCATAAATGATGTGAACTTCAAAACTCACCAAGAACACTCACACACAATTCTCAAATTCACAAGTGGTGTGAATTTGACACTTAAACAAGATAATAAAACACTCATTTCTCAAATTCACAAGTAGTGTGAATTTGACACTCAAATAAAACACTAAAACACTTACTCACTCTTTTTGTGGGTTTTCACTAATCAAACAAATAGAAAGGAACTCTAATTCACTCTAAGAACAAAAGAACACCAAAATAAACAAGAACATAAAATGATAAGAAATACCTTAAATACTTTATTGATAAAATGATAGATGTAGATTACTCATATTCACGAATTGCAATGAGGAATCCTCTTCAAGGAGATTCACGAATTGCACCCCAAGAAGCCTAAGTGCTAAGCAACTATGACAATCCGTACCACATGGTGGTCGGTCTAAGCTCTTAGGAAGCCACTCCAATCCTCAATTCTTCAAATGGTCAAAAGATCAAAAGGTATCTAAACCAAGAGGTCTAGGTTCGTATTTATAGAGTTTACAAAGTGAAAACTCCTAAAAGGTCCCCGAACATTATTTAATTAAATAAAATAAATAAAAGCACTCAAAAGCAAATAACATAATCTTGGGGACCCATGTGGCCGTTGCATGCAAGGAAGGGATGGTGGCTTAGCTAGCCCATGGCATGGCCCATGGGTGTGACTGATATGCTTGTTGGCCCACACCTCAGGTGGTCTTGGTTGGTCCATAGCAAAGACTCTAGCCATGGTCAGGTGTTGGCCATGACTTGCAGCTAGTGTACACATGGCTTGATGGTGGCTCAGCTGGACCCATGCAGGTCTTAGTCTGTGGGGCGTTGGACATGGCCCGAGCTTGATTGCTTGGCTGGGTGGTCTGACCTGGTGGCATGCATGCGGTTGGCCTAGCTTGCTGGTGAGTGATTTATGCATGGCTTGAGTTGTGAGGCGCTGGGCATGACCCAGGTTGGTCTGGGCGCTGGGCATGGCCCAGGTTGCTGCTGTGGTGCACGCATGGTCATCAGGCGGCCGTGCTACTGGGCGCACACAGGGGCATGCAGCACATGGTTGGTGCAGTAGCGCATGTAAGGGTGTGTGGCACAAGGCTGCTACAAGGTTGCACGCAGTGAGTGTCAGGAGGCCTCATCGGTGGGCGCTGGAGCATGGTGCGCTGAGGTGCTCGCAAGGGCGTGCGGCACATGGCTAATATAGTGGTGCACTCAAGGGCATGCGACACATGTAATGGGGGAGGACTGTGCGCCGTGGGTTGCTCAGGGGGTTGAGCAGGAGGGCGCACAGGCGGGCGCGCATAGGTGACATGCTGGGATGCGCGGCAGGCTGTACTCAAGCATGCGCCGAGTGGGCTGTGCGCTGGGTTGCACATAGCTGGTAGCCTTGTTGGGGGCTTGGTGCGTGTCAGGGCTCGGGCCAAGACACCCACGTAGGTTGCTGATGGCATGCTGGTGTTGCTGGGCACTGATGGCATGCTGGTGGGCATGCTAGTGCTGCTGGTCAAGTTGATGGGCACTGGGCTTGCCTGCTAGCCATGCTGGTTTGTTGTCAGGCATGCTGGTGGTGCTGCTGGCATGCTGATGGGCATGTCAGTGGCTGTGTCATGGTGCTGTCAAGACCTAGTTGCGACACAGTCAAGAGGGAACAAGTGAGCCACGTCCCAATTAACTCGTACGTCTCTGCTGATTTTTCTTGGACACACTCAGAATTCTTAAGGGAGTCCTCCAATGTTGGGCTTGGCACCACAAGTGGTGCCAACTTGGTTGTCAATATGTGTCTAAGGCCTTGAACATATGCGGTTTTTGATGAGATATTATCACACTGCCCCCTCGAAACCTCAAAGTAACAAACCCAAAGGCGGTGGCTACGGTGGCCTCGCCCCCTCCAAGTCGACTCTCTATGTATCGAACCTCGACTACTCCCTCACCAACTCCGACCTCCACCAGCTCTTCTCCAACGGTCGCGCGCATGACCGTTCTCAGGGACCGCGCAACCCGCCTCAACTGCGGCGTCGCCTTTATCCAATTCCTATCCTCGGGAGACGCAGTCTTCGCAGAGCGTTAGATGCAAGGGAAGGTCCTCAATGGGAGGACCATCTCGGCTTCCATCGTTGTCGACAACGGCCAAGCCCCATAATTTATCCCGTCGTTACGAGTGTGGCGATCTCAGCCACCTCTCCTACGAGTGCCCTAAGAACCAGCTAGGCCCAAGGGAGCGTCCCATTCCCAAAAGATCTCGTGGCGGGGGGGCACAGAGGGAGGAGGAGGAAGAGGAAACGGGTTTTGACAATGATGGGGACGATGAGGAGCGATTTGAAGATAGTAATTGGGCGCCAGTAGCGGACGATGGGGACGGCCAGAGGTTATTGACGGGGGAAGAGAGCGAGGTGCTGGCTAGGGATAAGAAGAAGAAGAAGGCCAAGAAAGCCAGCTATTTTAGCGTTGAGAGCGATTATGAGGATGATTGAAATACTGCGTCTAAGCTCCTGCTACTGAATCAATCATGTATGCCTGTATGAATGTGATATGAGTTTTCTGGGTTCTAGTTACTGAAAAAAAATAAAATTCAAAGCATTTGCTTTTAATTAAGTTTTTTTTTTGGATAACTTGCTTTTAATTAAGTTAGTAGTACCGGTATGTTCTATTTTATTTTCGACCATAATGATTTCTTTCTTGCTTTCTTTATTAATTGGTTGGTAATGGAGGTTTGAACGGTATAACGATGCGATAATAAACAATCAGTCGCATGAAGATAAGCAGTTCTTCATCTAATTTTCATATGCCCACGTTGTCATCAGCATTTCATGGTTACCCACAATTTTTGTTCCAGTGGTTGATCGGCACCGTTGGGAACAACAACTGGATATATATAGCGGGTTCTAGTCCCGTTTAACGGTTTAAGAAGACAAAAGCAGCTGAGCAGCTGCAAGCCAGTTAAATCTCCAACCCAAAAATGCACAAATTAACACCCCTAAGATCTTTGACATCATGCTTAACACAAACCCATTTTCTAAAGGAAAAGTCTCCTCAAATTATTTTTATTATTTATTATTTTTATTGATTATATTTTTAATTTTTTTAGAAATATTCAAATATATTTTAAAAATATGAAAAGAAAAACAACAAAAATAAAATTATAACTAGCATTGTCCTATTTGAAAATGCCTATTTTAGGAAAAAACAGACAGACAAAAGCATTGAACTCATAATTTAACAATCTTATTTGGGAGATGTTGGGATCGGTCCGACTGATTCCCATTAAAAATAGTCTTATAATAAAAATATAATTAAAAAGTTTCAAAATTAAAATAAAAAATAAATTTTAAAAAATACAATAAAAACATATAATAAAATAAAAACATAATAAAAAAATAAAATGAAGATGATTTTAAAGAGATATTCGGCCTCAGCTCAGACGGAACCAACGCCGACGCCAGTGGGCGACACCGTCCATACCATCATAACTGCGGGCCTCCGGTCCGAAACGGGTTTAAGGCTACGTGGAGCACACCGAAGGTCGCTGGGAGTCGCCGTCGCAAGGATGGGGTCACCAGAAGCCGACGGTCATGATGGTATGGGTGGTATCATCCACCGCTGTAGGAACTGCCGGCGTCCATTTTTCAAGGAGATCGGGGACTGATCCCCAGATTCTCTCATCTTATTTATATCCACTCTCCAATCTCCAGTCCCCTTGATGTTCCCCCCATCATGTAATAGGTGGAATCACAAGCAAAAACACTAGACAAACTGCAGAAGAGAACCTACAGAAGCAGTGTATCAATTATACAAACATCTGCATATTCATATTGTTGATATATATCCAAAAACAGTCAGGTTCCCACATTATATAGAGTTGCTTTTAAACTCAAGTGCTGGTCTCCATATACATTCACAAGCTTGATGGGGAACCAAGAAAACCATAAGAGCGGTTGCCCTGATTTTGATGCCAAATTCTGCAACCTACGTTAAAAAAAGACGGGCAGAAAAGGAGGCAGTCACATCTCAGCGATTGATATTCCAGAATCAGATGGCACTTCAGAAAGCTTTCCCTGAGTCCACCTCCTCAGCATCTCTAATGAAGCCTTGGGCTGGTCCATGGGAACCATGTGACCCGCATCGTGGACCTGTTTGTTACATATGTCATGCAACTATGTCAGTACTCGCAACCAGCCATTAGGCAATGGGAGTTAGAAATGCAGATGTATCTGTGGGTGGGAGTGGGCATAGATGTGAATAAGAAATAAAGAGTGAGACCTTGAGGAAACTGAGAGCCCCATGGCTTTTCAGTACTCCAGCTTCTGAACCATCAACTTCAAAAGAAACTTCAGGTGATGCTATAAACTGTTGCTGACCAGACCATTCCATAGCATGAACCCATCTTGAATTACCTAGTCAAAGGAATTATACCCCGGTTTGGGATCATATATGGTATGATTGTTACACACAAGTCTTCCTTAACATATCAGATTTCTGAATAAGAAGATGCCGATTGTCTAGTAGGCCAAGAAGCTTACCAAGCCAGTTGCATATGAGATCATATTCTCCAGCATACACAAGCAAGTTGACTCCATCCTCCAGAAGTGCAGGAATGCCAACTTCCAGATTCCTCATCCAATCCACCAGCATGGCCTGATACACTGTGGGGCTACATGACACAAAGTCCATGTCCCCAACTCCTAGGGCATTCCTAACAGATTTATCGTTTAGGAATTTCTCCATGTTTGAGAAGTCATAACAAAGGCTGCCCTCACACTTCTTTCTAATGTCATAATACTGCAATATAGAAATATCCATGCACGTCAAATTTAAGATCTGCCAAGGTGTCAGGATGAACATAGTTGTGAAATTCAAGGAAAGATGCATATTTCACAGGTTGTCATATTTTCAGTCACAGCTGCTATGAATTCTGCTGTTTGAAAAAACTGCTATGAATTCTGCTGTTTGAAAAAATTCATTCTTAATTTTTCATAATAAGGAAATTTTCACATGCTTTTTGTGCAGAAAACATGCTCTATTAAGAAATGATAAATTGCAGCAGCAGTGTCCCACTTAAAAACAAACTGAAGAGTAGAAAAAAGAACATGTGTTTTCTTACATTGGCATCACCAGCAAGAGCCATGATGCTGCTGAATATGGTATTGCAAACAAAATATGAAGCAACACAAGAGATTGTACCATCAGTGCCTGGTGGAAAAAAAAAATACAAAAACAAGTTTAACAAGAGAAGCCGCTCTTAGATAATCAACAATATTGGCCCAAATGCAAAAGGATTGGATTAAAGATCAACATGGTACCAATTTTTTTTTTCAGAAAGGATATCCATGTGAAACAACTGTAAGCTATAGTTGCATTCACACAAAAAAAAAAAAAAACAGGCAGAAGAGTTTTTTCTTTTTTTTTTTTTTGGGGGGGGGGGGGGGGATAGAACGGTAGGACAGCAACCTTTAGAAGGGGACAAGCAGCCAATCTCATCCACAAACTTACCACAAAGCTTGATTGCCGTTTCACAGACTGGAACCACCTTGTTAATACGATTGTATGCAGATTTTGAAATTATGCCCATGTCCAGTGCATAATCAGTGTATGCTTTGTATTGGATTGCAGGATCAGTAAGTCCATTGCCAATGGCAAATCCCTGTTGAACATTTAATCTCAGCTCAGAAAAAGGTAAGTGACCAAATATAACTTTACATTATGTTATATCAACATTGTACCTTAAGGTTTACATGGATTCCTTCATTAGCTTTGTTTCCTCGGTGGACACGTGCAGCAAAAGCAGGGATATAATGCCCAGCATATGATTCCCCAGTTATGTAAAAGTCGTTCTCTGCAAATTCAGGATGCTCTGCAAAGAAGGCCTGTACCATAGAAAAAGCCAACCAGTCAAAATAATAATTGGTGAAGTTAAAAATCTTAATCATTTAGTAACACAGCTCTTCTCCTCCCTCTACAAACATACAGTTTTTTCTTTACCAAAAAATTGATATGACATTTATTTTAGAAGTTCTGACCACACAATATTTCTTTTTTATAAGTAATAATCTTTATTGATTGAATGCAACTAGGCAGTGCCCGTGTACACAGGTAGTATACAAAAGAGACCTAGTTACAGTTCTGACCACACAATATTATAATCAACAATCAGTCAACTGAGAAAAATTTTTCCTGAACTGAAATTCTGTTTCAACAAAATTTAGAACAAAAATATAACTAACCTGTAAAAAGTCATAAAGGTCATTACTAACACCCGCTTCATTGTGCCGAATGTCACGTCTATCAGAAGTGTAACTAAAGCCAGTCCCAGTAGGTTGGTCAACATAGAGAAGGTTTGATGCCTACAAAATCACAAAAACCAAAATATTACTTCGCTTGTAAACATCAAAATAGAAGGAAAGAAACACCCAACTATGCCATACTAAGCATATGATACTAGCTTGAACTAATACAATCCACGACCATATAGTCCCAATTGAAAGATCAAACATACTTGGTCCCATCCGTACTCGTTCCACACAAGGGTCAAATTGTCTGCAATGGTGAAAGGGCCATTTTCGTAGAACATGGCCAATTCACTACTACACCCAGGCCCTCCTGTCAACCAGATAACAACGGGGTCTTTCTTGCTGTTGCGTGATTCAAAGAAAAAGTAGAACATCCTGCAAAACAACAAACGGAGTACTAAGAACAGTAAAAAGGGAGCAAGAAACTGACATGCACATGAACTAAATGTCAGAACAGACAAACTACAAAAGCTAGTAATGGTTGATAATCAACCAAGACCAGTGACTTCGCTGTCTAGTTATAGTAGCATTTTTCAAATCATCCACATGACTTGCCGCTAATTTTGTTTTAATAAAAAATGAGCAGCACATTTACAAATTCCCACCGATCGGCTAAAACGTAAAGCTAGTTGTTACCTACAATAGGAAACAAGCAAACGCCAGATAAAAACGGGATTCCAGAATATAATAAAACCAGCCTACAATACATTAGGTACCATGATTTGGAATTTGCAAATCGGGTCCACTTGCACGGAACAAGAAACTCATTTATTGGAGAAAAAACCCAAAATATCCGCATGAGTCAGTCATATTTTAGGACAGACCACAAATTAAAAAAATAATAATAATTAATGAAAGTGTTTTCAATACGATGAGATAAGGGGACAAACGTATATGGTTTCAATTAGAGAACCACATGCAAAATAAAAAATTGATAATCAAAACAAAATCTAGGGCTTGGGTTTAGCCAACCGCATGAAGGCACCAATTGGGGAAGATGGAAATTCATAGATTACACCAAAAATTGGAAAGAAATAAATATGGAATACTATAGGATTTGAGAGAGTTAACCTGGCAGCGTGTGAATGCTCGATGTTGTAGTACCCAGCGTGGTGGCCCAAATCCTCCACGGGGACTCCCGAGCCCAGGAGGTTCGGAAACCTGAGCGGCTTCTCGACAAGCTTCTTGGGTTGGGGAGCATAATCTCGACCGTCGATGACGTTGAGGTCATGTTTGGGAAACAAATTCAGTTCTCTGATAAACTTCTCTGCCTGAACGGAGGGGAGATTCGATCGCGCGAGCCCGATATTTTCCGTGAATTTTGCGGAAGAGAGAGAGAGGAGAGAAAGGAAAGCGAATAGAACATACACAGAGAAGGGGTGCTCCATTTTATCAAAGATGGAAAAACTGGTTGGTAAAGGAAGAATATATATACACACACATTAGCCAAGAGAGGACAGAGGGGTTGCAGATGGGGACAACTAACGGTCTACGGGATTACAGCGGCCTTAGTTGGTAGGGAGAGATGAGCTGGCATCTGTAGAGAATAACTAGAAGTAATACAAAACGGAGGTTGACGGGGGCGGTTGAGAAATGGGCTTTGGTGTCAATAAGAGGGTGCTTGCGCAAGAAGAAAAGTAGGGAGAGGGAGAGGGAGAGGGAGTATTACGTGTAGTGTTTGCTTCCGGTTGCCAGTAGCGGTAGCAAGCGCCAAGCAGTGTGAAAACTGAAAAGTTGCATTTGCGTTGGGGTCTCACTAATCACACAGTTCCAAACACACCATCGCCACACATTTAGGTTTCTTTTAATTTTTAAATAATAAAATGAAATAAAATATTATTTATTATTATTATTTTAATATTTTCAAAAAATAAATTATTGTTATATATTAGATAAAAATTTATAAAAAAAAACCACTCTTCTATCCCATCCCTAAGCTGCGTTGTCTCTATTTATAGTGGTACATCTCTGTGCTGATGCTCAACAGAAAGTGTGAAGCCTTATTATCCTTCATTAAAAAGTAGGTGGAGGTAAATTTTTTTTTCTTTTTTCAATATAAAGAGACTGCTCAAAGATATAAATAATTAACAAACGGGACCTTTACTTTCTTAAAAGATAAGAAATGAGTGGCGTTACTCTTTGTTCAATTTGTTAACAGGTGCAAACCAACCACGAGTCCTGAAACATTGGCTTATTTCTTCATCAGGCAAAAGTTTCCCTCAGATATATGGTAAAGAGATATGTTGTTTCAGAAACTCGTTTTCATTAGAACAAACGTCAAAAATGAAAGTTAATAATATTTATTTAAGGATGCGACAAATTACATGAGATATCATACATAATGACGTTTGCTAAGAAGCTATCGTTTGAGTTATAATTAGGTAAGCTGGGTTTAAGCCCTACAATCTCAAATAGGACAATTGGCTCCAACACAACTCTTCTTCTTTTTCAATATCACTGATACTGAGTGAATAAGTAATGTTGACATTGTTAAAACTATGATCTCACTTTTGCAAGTCGCGCCCTTAACTCTTCCAGCTCTTCCTCATCGTCTGCGCCTTCTGCTATAGCTTCTTCCTGTAAAAATTCCGAAGAAAGAATCAGTCCTTTCATTTCTTGAAGAAACATATGATGTAAGGGTATAAAGGGGGTGAAGTTCTACATACTTCTTGAGAAGTGCTAGCTCTCTCGGCAGGTACCTTTATCCTTTCCTTCCTAACAGCTTCGGGAAGCTGTGCAGCTGTCTCACCAGCTATTTCAGTCAGAACTTTATCAACTTCTTCTTCAGTTTCTTCCTCTATATCTTCCGAATCCAATGCGGTGTCAACAGCATCGGTAACAAATTCTTCAATAACCCCTGCCTGAACTAAAAATAAACTCTTACAACTACAGAGCCCAAGAAGGCAAATAATCTATAACATCAGCTATTGGTTAGAACACCACCTAATTAATGTCTAAAATGGATATTCCGAAACCTTAGTGTGCAAAATGGATCTCTCTCTGACACAGAATATCGGGCATGGCACTTAACAACGGGAACCAAATTAAAGGGTGGCATGACTGCTCTTCTCTGTAATATTTGAGAAAAACCAGGGAATTGTTCGCATACTCTTACAAGTTTCCAGCAATTTTTTACAAGGACAATCGAAAATAATCAATTTTTGTGGTATAAATAACTGCCACACTATTAAAAAAAAGGACTTCCAGTTTCTCAGCCAGCATCTGTAATGGCAGAACATAGAAGAGTTCAATCACATGATATCAAATCATATGTGAAATCATATCCACAAGAATGGTAACTCCAAGCAACATTCGTTGAACCCCACTGGGGACTACACTAAACATGAGACACAGAAAGATATGCTAAAGTTGACATATCCAAACCATACACAATATGGAAGGAACATGGTGGCATGCAGATGTTTTTTTTTCCCATAAAAAAATTTAACAAAATACAAAAACTTGAGTCATTTTCTAATCGGTAAAGAAAATGAAGAGTACTTGTTCATAGGTGAAGTGAAAAAATCACCTTGGTCATTTCCTTGCTGAATTCTTGCATTGTGGTTGCCATTTCGGGTGCTTTCATGAGGTTATTGACAAGCTTCATGACCTCCGCACTCTTGGACAAATGACCCACAGTTCGGGCAATTGCTGCAAGTTTCAGAACATAAAAATTTTCATCCAGTAGAAATTATCAGACCTACGGTACAAGTCTTTCACTGCTAGCATTACACTTATAGACCCAAATAAAATTTTGATAGAAGATGGTAAGGTGTTGAATACAAATTTTCCTTATAAATTAAGTTCATAGAACGCCTTGAGAAGAAAACCATTATGGTGAAAATCTTGCTTCAACTAGTAAGGCATCGCATATTGTCAGTTCTAAAGTCACATCAACTTAAAAAAAAAAAAAAAAAAAAAGCCTTATCAAACGTTAACCATAAGGCAGTAGCAAACACAAATTGTTAGATGGACTTGGCAGCACACTTTCCTGCCATATTTGATATGTGGGTCTGTCAACCACAAAACAATTATACTTGTAAATTTATCTCTGTATTTACTATTTCTTTCTTCTTCCTTTCTTATTTGCTCTTGAAAATCTCCTTTGCCGATAAACACCAAATAATAAAATTAGCGATATTGGCTTGCAATATACAAGAAGTGAACTTTATCCTAAACCACACTTGACTATCAAATTTGATGCCATTAAAAGTTTTACTTTGCTACACTCGTATTCAAGTTTGGTACTTGTGCTTAAACAAACTATCAAAAATATGTTTAATGGACATAGTTTGCCATTTCTTTTGGACTGATTAAAAAATTATATTACCAACGCATACAAAAAAAAAAAAAAAAGATCCTACCCCTTCTTAACATTGAGGCCTACAATTAACTGAAGCACAACACGTGAATTTGTAGGATAAATCACATTATTTACCAAAAAAAAGGGGACCAATATGGAAACAGTTTCAATGAGTTGATGGTAAAAAACAAGCATCATTAAGTTGATAGTTAAAATAGGGCTGTGTTACTTTTCTCGAGATATAACATACGTCTTTGCTTGAGAGTTGAAAGAAATGTTTAGATATATGAAGCATCCTACCAACACTTTCTCCAAGGTGCATTGATATTGAGTTCAGTTGGGCTTTATTCTCGTGAAGACGATTTACAGTCTTTCTTGACAAAACGATTTCCTTCGCAAGTGCCTGAAATTAAATTCACAAAAAGATTAGACCATAGAATACATGAAAGCAATTGTAGCTTAATAGCAACAGGGTAACAGTTGGAGACATTCAATGTAAGAAGCAGATCCAAGTATTTTATATGGCTAAACCTATGCTCAAATACAGGCGCATTTGATATGATGGTTTACCTTAGACAAGCATGCAAGAGGACTATGATACTCTCTTGGTCGGTCAAATCACTCTTGGAAGCAAATCAGTATTTTATATTGAAGATGTTATTTGCGATTACTTTTGGAATGAGGCCAAGTTTCCCAACTGAGACTTAAAAACCCAGGCCATAGTAGCAAGAGATTACCCATTTCCAAACTCAAATGGGAACAAAATGATTCCAGAAATGAAAATATATGGTAACTATCTGAACCGCACAGGTGTCCTAAGCCACACAATACACCCCTCAGGCTGATTAATTAACTGCCTTTCTTTTAATATCATAACCCGTTCATGACTTAATACAGTTTAAATAATGTCACTCTAGGAACTTTATGAGCTAAGGATCACCTACAAAGCCACAAAATACCAATGTTTGAAAGCGCGCACATGAAATCCATTAGTATTATGATAAGGGAAGTCTTATAGCTACAAAGAAATCTCATAAAGTAAACTCACAAACTAACGTGGCTTTATATAATATATTAGATTTATGTTAAAATAAAAGTAGTTTTACAATCTAATGTACCACATCAAGCCATGTCAGTTTGTGAGTTTACTTTTGTGAGATCCTTTGGTGGCTAAAAAACATTTCTCTCTGACAAATCCTTGATCATTTTAACACCCATAATTTCCCAAGTCCCATCTTTCCATGAATGATCTTAGGTATGAAATAAAAATATAAACTATACTAATACAAAAACTCAATTTTTAACCATACACAAATTATTGAACCAACGTAACAAAAGTGAAAATAAGATTGGCAATACCTTTGCTGATCCCATATCATTTCTCTTGGCAGCCTCTTTAATTGCTTTGTGCACGCTCTTTTCCTCCCTCTGGACATCTAATAAGCAAACCCACGATTTTTTTAAGAAATCCATAAGGAGAAAAAAATAGAAAACCCCACCACGTCAAACCTTAAATCCTGAACCCATTAAACGAAGTATTATTCAGAGACAATTCATAAATAAAAATACAATCAGATTACTCCATCGATCTATAATTTCCTTGAAAGCCCGTGACAAAAAATGACAATATATATTACCTAATAAAAATCATGGCCAGTAAAATAGAAAAAAATAAAGATAAAAGGAGAACATACCCCTGATTTGGCGCTCGATGTTGCGGCATTCTTGGCGTAGCCGTCGCTGCCAATCTCTCAATTGCTCTTGTGGGTTCTGTTTGGGCTTCAACATGCTCTTAAATTTGTCCATTTCTTCTGTCTCTCAATCCCAGGAAAGAAGGGAATAAAATTCTGAGGAGACCAAGGAAAAACTTGAGTAGACGATTGTTTGCGTAGAATCAATAACACCTTTTTTTGAACTTCCAGGTTTGCTCTCCAGGAAAAGTAGCTCTCTTTTATGTGGGGGTTTATTGAAATTATTGAAAAGGGTAAACCCGGGTCCGGATGGGTGCAAAACCACCCATCCAATAATATAATGCCACGTAATATGTGAATGATGCAGCTGCATCCACCGAATGATTTGTGAGACGACAACCCGGGCGATTCTTTTAGGGTGTTCGGCTATGTTAATGGGGTACTATCAGATTCCCCCCTCTCCTGCTGCGTTCCAAATGCAATCGGAAACTCACCCACATGAATTTTAATAAATTTCACAATAATTTTTCTTTTAATGCGTAGCGTTAAAGATACAATCGGAAACTCACCCGTATGATGGAATTCAATCGGAGTTCTCAGGTTTTTGCGGATTAACTCTCAGTCAAATTTGGGAAGATTTACCCAAACGCAAATCCTCAACATTTTTTAGATGGGAAGATTTCATTCAACTTATTCCACTATGAGCAACAAATCAGGTTTGTGTAGAAACCTTAATCTCAAGAAAATGCAGAGGAAAAAATAATGAAAAGAGAATGCCTCGTCGGCGTCTAAAGGTACATCGTGGGAGCAGGGTTCGTCGTTGGCAAGGAGCGGAGCTCGTCGGCAAACAATGGGTGTTCGTCTCACGTCGGGTCGGGTCTTGCACCTGTCCGAAATTTTAGGAGAAAAATATTTCGAAACCCTAGATTTTTCTCGATTTATGTCCCTTGGATGGAGTTGCTTTATTCGGTTCTTGGAGCTTCTCTTCGCCGACGTTGTTCTTTGTCGGCGGCAAGAATCCGCCGCCGCCGGGGGGGGGGGGGGTTGGTGTTTGTTCCTCACACAAGACTCGTTTCTATGGATGCAACACTATGATTTCACAACATAGACCCGTGACTTGGCACTTTTTATTGGAGGGCACCATTGAGAAAACAGAGAAAACAAAGTGCGCTTAGACGTTTTGGGGTGGCAGCGCTAATACGATGTCGTTTAGTCGCTTGACTCAAGCTATGAAAAATAGTTGAAAACTACGCAAAAATTACAACGGCATCATTTGTTGCTTTTGTCGTCACAAATAGGGCTGTTCTCCGACCCGACCCGACCCGAGAAACCCCATTTCCGACCCGAACCGATAAGTTTCACATTCCGTTTGGCCAATTACCCGAATACCCGATACTCGATTTCTTCTTCTTCTTCTTCTTCTTCTTGATTGAATCTCACTAACCTAAACTAGAAAACAGTATTTTCTTGGGATGAATTTCACCAACCCAAGTAACAACGTTGACATCGAAATGGCAAGGGAAAAACACATTCAAAACAGAAAAATCGAAACCCCCAACAAAGAAAAATCCAACTACTTCCAATTCTACTTCCTTCATATTCTCACGTTTTCTCGGCAACCAAACACATTGTATAACCTAAGACATCAAAATGAGAGGTTTTGAGAAGAAAATAAAAATAAATCCCGAAAGGAAAACCTACCTCTTGCCTTCAAACTCCAAAACATCCTTCATATTCCATTATTTTCTCGGCAACCAAACAATCAGTTTATAACCCAAAGACCTCAAAAGGAGACGTTTTGAGAAGAAAATAAAAAGAAAACCCAAACGGAAAAACCCACCTCTCTCAACTTTCAAACTCCAAAACATTCTCTCCAAATGATGCTTCCAGATGGTGTTCTTGCTGCTGATCTTACAGTTGAATCGAAAATGGGAGGAATAGCATGAGCCGATCTTACAGTCGATTTCAACGACCAATGATCAAATCGACAAACGAAGCTAATGGGGAACTCGTGAAATCGTTGAAGTCCTACGATTTTACAAATAAACAAAAGAATAGAAAACTCTAAGTCGACAAGGAGATCGATAACGCCGGTGGTAGTTTCTGAATTCCGATGGAGGTGGAGATTGTGTAGATCGAATAAAGAGAAGAGCGAGAGCTGAAATCTGAAATCTGAAATCTGAAAAGTGGGGGTTATACTGAAACGGGTGAATATGTTTAAATCGGAATATCCGTTACCGATCAGCCGACATCGGGTCGGGATAACGGTTCGGAAACGGTTCGGCATAACGGGTCGGGTCGGGTTACGGATATTTTGTTCAGCCCTAGTCACAAAAGAAGTTACCTTGACAAATTCGTTTTATTTAGGAAACGGAAAACACAGCCCACTTTGTAGTTTCATAATAGTGTCAATTTACCTCATTTTATCTTATATTATCTTAATTTTAAAATATATTTAAATATAAATATTTTTTAATTTTAATCTTAATTTTTTAAGTTTTTATCTAATCATTATAATTTTTACAAATTTTTAAACAAAACAAAACAAAAAATTTAACTTATCAAATCTCAAGATAAAAATTACATTAACTTTATAATTTTTTTATTTAATTTTTTCTCTTATTTTTCAAAACTCTATAAAATATCTTAATTTAAATTATTTTATTACTATTCATAAATTATCTCATTATTATTCACAGAAATTTTATCACATTCCTTCTCATTTCATTTGTGTAACTCAATGATTCCTAATCGAATTGTATATTTCAATTAGGACTAAAATCAAAACTGCATTGATAACTTTTTAAGAGATTGGTGCCAACCAAAATTGGCTGATAAGGAGAGGAAGAGAGAGAGAGAACTAGTTAGAATCTCGTGATGACTATCAATCGATTCGATGATCAGTTCGTCTGTTGCTAATCCATATACAAATTTTTACATCACAAAGTTAAAACAAATAAACCAGAATTCACTACAAATTAACTTGAAATTCAAAACAAAATCGTAGATTTATAACAAAATCTCAAAATAAAAAGAGGTGAATGGGAGAGATGAGAGGTGAACAATAAAGAGCTCAAGAATACATTTCAAAGATGATAGATAAGAGATAGGCCACAGATGAGAGATCATAGAGAGATGAGAAACATGCCGAGCAACATGAAAAAGAAAGGAAGGGAGGAGAGGATTGTGGGATGATAAAAGAGAGAGAAAAAAAAAAAACCAAGATTAAGAAGAGAGAGAGGAAGAGAGGGGTTATTAAATCTTAAATCTAAACCGCATTGTTTGCTGTATTAATCCAAATGTCACCGTTTCATTTTCTTATAAACAGTTGGTGTAAAACAATCTTGCTTCACTTACTTCAATGAATTACGTCGTTTTGGCCTCTGCTAAGTTAAAGAAGCATATGAATAAAAATATATATTATCGGTCGGTTCGACGATTTGGGGTTCGTTTTGACCAGGACCGAACCGGCTGACTCCAATTTCACTAAATTTATAATGCCGTCCAACGATTCTATGTCGATTTCCTCCTGTTCTAGACTCTGTTGACCAGTCCGCATTGGTGACGGTCGGTCCCGTCAATTTTTGTATAATCCCATTTAATAATGGTATTCACACAATATATTGTACAATATCTTTCGCAATATTTGTAAGCGTAAAAAACTGAGAGAATTACCTCCGCGTGGGTATAAGCGAAAACGTATCAATGTCGCGCAATCTTGGCGCCTAGAACTTCGAAAAGATTAACCAGCAGCAAGAGAAAAACTTCGAAAGAAAATCTGAAGAATACTGAAATTTATGTTTCGATTGCGAGACAATATTTGACTAGGTTTCACATTTTTTCAATTTGTAGATAGATTGAATTGAATCATGATTCAGGGAACGGGCAAGTATAAAATAAGGGAACTGCTATTTCGTTTTCATCCCATTTTCACTCCAGTGAATAGCATCCTATTTTCATCCTGCTTAATTTTTTTTTTTCAGTTTTTTTTTACATAATTTTTTTAACATCTTAAAATATTTTTTAAAAATCTAAAAAAACTACAATATTATTCAAAAATATTTACTAAAAATCATATAAAAACTAAAAAAAAAATAGAAAAATTAAAGCGGGATACTATTTGTTGATGCCATAAAAATCGACTAACAAGTTGGGGTGAAAGAAATAATTATTTCCAACTCACTTGTGCGAATTGGGCTTCATTCAAAGTTGTTTGAGGCTCCTAATGAGGTCCCGGCGGGAGAGGGAGGGAGCTTGATGGACTCCCGAGCTGGCAGAGCTCGGATTGAAGAATCCAGAACTGGTAGAGCTCGGGCTTGTGAACCCTGAGTTGGTGGAGTCCGAGCTACACCATTCGAGGAGGGCATGGAATCCGACCCCGAGTGCACATCATGTCCATGGAGTGCGCCTTGCCACCTAGTGAACCGGTCGATGTGAGGGAGTCGAAAACCACCCTAGAGGTGGCAGACGGCGCCGATGGCTTGGCTAGTGGTGGGGAACCCCCCGCGAGCGATGGAGGGGCCCAAACGCGAGCTTGCCATTCGGGAGACCCCCTTGTGATGGACTCGCCATTCCCAGCGAGGTATCTGGTCGGGGGCGATCCCGCCAGCTCTGGCAGGGGACGCAGGTTTCCTCCTCCTTGATCCGGTGTGATGGACTGAATTGCCCCACCTACGCCGGAGGCCAAGTGCTCTCAAAGCACTATTCTTGGCCTTCTTCATCGGAGACGAGGGCCTCTGGCAGGATGGAGACTTTCGACAATCATGAAGGTGACCACCAGCAATTGTCCTGGTGCCTGAGATGTCTAGATTGGGGGCTTTGAAAGCCCAAAGTGCAGCCTCCAAGTGGACGTGCATGCACTTGGGTTAAAGACATAAAGTACTGTGCATGCATGCACAGTATGTGAATGCATGCACGGCACACACCTGTGTTACTGTGCATTTTAAGTGCACAATACCCTATACCTTCGAGTCGTGTCCAAGGCGTTATGTGTTAGTGCAGGTATTTGTAATTCTTGTGAACATCTCAATCGGAAAGATAAACAAATAAATGGTCCAGCATAAGAGCTTGAGACCGACCGAGCTGGTATCAGCATCTTTCTTGTTGTGTTAGTGATAAAAGTAAAAAATAAAAATAAGAATAAGGTAGTCAAGCACACTTATCTAGAGGAAAATTTTTGCTGAGTCGATCAGAGATTTTTATTCAGTGGGCTGAAAAATCATCATTCTCCCACATCTAACTTAAATATCTCATAAACGGCGCCATTGTTGATGCCATAAAAATCGGCCAAAAAGTTAGGGTGAGAGAAATAATTATTTTCAACCCACTGGTGCGAGTCGTGTTTCGTTTGAGGTTATTTGGGGCTCCCAGTGAGGTCTCGGCATGGCTGTACGAGCTTAAATAACAGATGAAATAAATAGAAATGGACACACAATTTTACGTGGTTCAGTAAATGCCTACGTCCACGGGTATTTGAGAATAAAAATCCAATATAATAGAGGTATTTACAGTCTCTCGTAACTCATTGTACAAGAAAAAATATAGATAAATATGCAGATAAATTCGCTGTGTAAGCTCTTAAAATTTTCCGAGAAGGCTTAAGAAAATTATTCTGGGAATCAGATCGTCCATGTTGCCTGGGCGGAGAGCCCTTTTTATAGCTAAATTTCGGTCTGTACAATCATATATTTATCTTGCATGCCTCAATCGACTTCCTCTAATTTTTTCACCGCCTTAGTAACACCCCCATCTTATTTCTGCATCTCTCTATACCCTGCACTTTGCTCTAGTCCCCAACAGCCTTCTTTTCAATCTCATCTTCCTGTAAGAGTTTTATTTAAACTCTGTGACCCACACACCAATTTTATCAGTTTGAAATAGTTCAAAATCTTATTAGATAATATTTGAGTTATGAAGGGATAAGAATTACTCCTAAAAGACAATATTAAACTCTATATTTCTAATTATAATCAAATACAAACTTATAGATTTCTTGATGGTCGAAAATTTATAAATAGCACTAGAAGGTTGAAGGGTTCTCACCTACAACATTAGAGTGCCCCTAGCCATCGGGAGACACTTGTGAAGCAAACATTGTTAGGGCGATTCTTTTCTCATAGTCAGATCAATTCTTCATTAATTAGATGGAAAAATGTACGTTTCTCATATTATTCTTTATTTATTGTAGATCATAAGAAAGTGAAGATCTATTTATTAATGTCATGTTAAAATATTTTAATACTCCCATCTTTTATCTCTTAGCCATAAAGGTATGTTGATGTTTTACCATTCTCATACTATTTACTGAATTGAATAGCATTTTTTAGAAAATAAATTAGATAAATAAAACGAGAGAGATAGTTGGGAATATGAACATGAGAAAAATTCTATTTATCATTTATTACATCACACATCAAGATTCAATGGGTAATTTATCATTTTTATTATTTTATTTAAATACACGTATTTGTGTGTGTTGTAAGGACGATACATTTCTTTAAATCTGAACCTCAGTTTGGTGGAGTTTCGGATTACCTGTGGATGGGATTCCCGAGAGGGAGGTGTAGCGATTCGCGAAGGCTGAGCTCGGGGGATGGATCACTTTTGCTGATCGAACGGAGAAGAAGAAAGTGGAAACCCCGTGGGCCGTGGCTGGAGGCTGGAGCTCTCGGTAGAAGTGGCTGAATCACTTTAATATCCAATAAATTTATTCTTGCCTAGTAATTTCATATGAAAATTTGTTAGGGATGTTTATTTTGAGATTTTCATTATCTCTATTTGAAAATTCTTATTTGTGACTTTTTTTTTTAGTTTATATTATTTTTATATAAATGTTTTAAAACGATGTTGTATTTGTTTATATTTTAAAAAAATATTTTAAGATATTAAAAAAATCATGTAAAAAAATTAAAAATTTAAATGTTTTAAGATGTATGTTTTATTTATATAATTTTTTTAACATCTTAAACCATTTTTTTAAAATATAAAAAAAATCACAACATTGTTTTAAAATACTTATATAAAATTCATGTAAAATAAAAAAAAAACTAAAAAATATATATTCCAAATAAAAATATATAATTAGGGATCGAAAAATAGAGATCTCTAACTTACTTATTTCATATAATTTAATTATCTTTCCAACAGATCCATTGTATGTTAATTTTACTCCCATCTTATGCATATTTTCTCTTGTTTAGATGTTTAGATGTTTAGAAAATGTAATGCCAAAGCTCTTGAGAAATCATATTATTGATGCATAATCTATGGTAGCAATCCACACCAATCATAAAAGGAGGATGTAGACCTTTACTTGATGGCTCTGTTTGTGTCATTCGCAGGGGTTGAGAAAATTATTGGTGGAATCCGATTCAATTGTATAGTTGGTTGTAGGCTGTTCAACTGACTCGACCCAACCCGACTTGATAGTAGTAATTTCTGACTCGACCGAAAACTTCTCATGCCAATTACCCGTTATCGATAAGCCTACCGATTCCCCGATTTGAATTTTTTTATTTATTTAAAATATCTAATCGAATCTTTTGCCACTCACTTCTCTTTCTCGATAGCCGAACATACATTTCATAATTGATTGTTTAAAACATCCAAGCATCTAATCAATTGTTTAAAATATCCAAGCATCAAATAGAAAATTGAAAAAAAAAATCGAAATAAAAATCCGAAAAATCCAAACCCCCCAACAAAGAAAAATTCAACTGCTTCAAATTATAATTTCTTCATATTCCCTCATTTTCTTAGTAGCTAAACAGACATTTTGTATCTCAAAGGCCTCAAAAGGAGAGTTTTTGAGACGAAAATAAAAAGAAATCTCAAACGGAAACCCACCTTTCTATACCTTCAAACTCCAAAACATTATTTCCAAACGATGCTTCCAGGCGACATTCTAGGTGATGCGAATGAGCGGGTCGAATCGGAAGCAGGAGGACGAGCAAAAGCCAATCTTGGCCGTCGATTTCACCGATGAAGGGTAATCGAGGGACAAAACTTATGGATAACTTGTGATTCTATAAAATCGTTGAAGTCCACCGATTCTTCAAAAAATGGAAGAATAGAAAACCCTAAGTCGATGAGGAGATTGAGAGAAGAGAGAAAAGAGAGAGAGATCGAGAGAAGAAAGCGGAGAGAGAGAGAGATGAAATTTGAAGGAGGGATTTTATGAAAGAAGTGGATTTGAAAACATTAAAATCGGTATCGAGTATCACCCGATATTCGATTAGTCAAAACTAGGTCGAAAAAAATGGGTCGGAATCATACTGTATAACGGGTCGGATTAGGTATCGGGCATTTTGTTCAACCCTAGTTAGTTGGTTAGCTTCGAGAGTTTGTAATTATTAGCTTTTATGAAATTTTTGGATGAAGTTAAGGAGCTTGTTCGTGTTCTGAAGGTTTGATTTCGGCTTAATTTTAGAGAAGCAAGTATGGTGGTGGACTTCTTGACAAAAGAGGGAATTCAAGGTAGAATTTCAGATTTTATTGGACAAGATTTGATGCAAGGACGTCTTCGGGATTTAGCATGTATGGACAAATTGGGTGTTCCTTATATCCGATATTGATGTATTTTTTTGACTTTAGATTAGCATTTGTGAGTATGGATGTTCCTCCACCTTGGTGAGGTGTTTGAATAATAAGAGGCCTTGATCTCGCCGTTTTCTTAAAAAAAGAAAGAAAGCGTATACTTGCTTTATAAGAATCATTCAATTCTAAGACTACTACTTCACTTACCAAACACAGCCTTAAATGCCTCGTTAAACTGAGTATTTCATTTTATATTAGCCTATAATTATACTTTGAACTTAATAATTGCATCACGGGCTTACAATTTTAGTCGCTCGGTCCATTATATAATCAATATACGCATGCTTTCGAGTATAAGATCATGTAAGAATTAGGACCATTCGTCTCTTTGTTCACATACAGTGAAATGGAGAGAGAGAGAGAAGAGCAGGCAGTCATAGCAACAAACAAGAGCACAACACCTTCAAGGGTTTTCACAAATTAAAGTTGCTTAATGAGATGTATGAATATCTTACTACAAATGAGAGCCCAAAAAAATGGGGCAATGGTGAATTGGTGACAATCTGACTATTTCAGCGTCATTAAAGGCTTTTCATCCTTCAACAAAAGGAAGAATTAGAAGAAATTAGACCAAGTAAACTGTACTGTCCACTTTCCATCAGTCTTCATCCAACTACTCCAACATTAGCATTAGCCATCTAATCGTAAAGGCCTTCATCATGCCAAATATCAACTAAGAAATCTACCATCTCCTGCACAAGCCAGCAATCAACCAGATTCTCATCAGCATTAAGCAACTCCAAACTCATAGGTTCAGAATTTAAAACTGACAGTTATGGAACAATCTAAGCATACCCTTTCTCAAACTCAACTGTAATTTTATGATTTCCGAAATTTAATTTAACTACTTCGGGCGTTTTTAGATGCTTCAAGAAAGCAGGGTGACACTAACTCGTTTTCCACAGCATTAAAAATGAAAATTCTGAATAGCATAGATGCCATTTCTTTCTTCTTCTTTTTTTCCTTTTTGTCTTCACTTTATATCACTACAATGACAAATAACAGATAAAATCCTACTCTAGTATAGAGCCATCACCACAAACAGAGAACTTTTCCAACAAAGTTGAAAAACATCATCGAATATTGAAATTACTGAACAGAGAACCTACACTGGCAACACAAAAGCTATCTCCCTCCCACATTTTCTCATGCACATGCACGTGATTAGATGAGCAACACAAAATCATTTTGAAGATACAGAAACTGAGGGTCTATACCCTATGTAGAACAAGTTACAAAAAAATGTCGAGAACACTTCTTTTCTTCTACTCTTATCCTCAAGCTTCATATCCCCCATTCTATCTCTCAGAGACAAACATGCAGAAGTTGCTACTTCCATAAGTGATTAAATGTTTGGTACAAGAAGATAACATGCAGGCGTTAAGAGCAGATAACTAAATGTTTGTTGGTTAAGAAGCTTACAGGCAGAGGAATTGGTTCAGAAAAAGGCTGGTTAGTTGAGAGCAGATCTTCATACCCCATGGACCAGCTGCAACAAGAAATTTTGCAGTTATCTTCCAACCATTATCTAACTAGTTACAAATCATATTGAACAAAACCTGTGATAGCCAAGAATACTATGACACAGTCACAAACCCATTATATATTTAGATCAGTATATACATACATACATATGTTTTCTTAAAGGTATTTTGGCAATCTATTATTTTTATTTTCTAATCTGCAACAATATCCAAAGTTTATGACAATAGATCAGATGATGAAGCTGTATCACCTTTTTTTGTAACCTATCAACTTAAGACCAACTAAGTTCTTTTGGGATTGCAAATCCTTGTAGATTTTAGTCAGAATTAAGCAGTTTGCCTTGGTAAATGCAGCTCCCAGAACCCCCAAGCCACCACGTAAGTTACTGACATGGGTCAAATACAAGTAGGAGCTCCCATGATTGTCTCAAAAACCATTTACCTTCAAAAGTAAACTGTTTCCTAGCACATAGATCGCATAAAATCTTTGGCATTGACAAGAACAACTGACCCCCTTGGATCTAAGAATCTTTGGGAGAAGTAGATACCTTATAATCGGTTCCTTTGCCTTTCTTTTTGATCGCCAAGATTGATCCCCCACCCACCTTTTTCTACTCTCATGCCAAGCAATTGCAGCTGCATAATACCTTCAGTCCAGTCATTGTTCAGGAATTACAATAATTACCGAAGAGTAGAAAGGAAAATAGTTAGGGAAATAAGATACCACCTTTTGTTCTGCTTTACTAGTATTATAAAACAATTATTTGGTCCAAGATCGCATAAATCAGGAGACTTACCATGATTGACAAATATAGAAGCGTTCAAATCTTTTTCCACAGGCTGTTTTTCTTTATCGGTAGATGCAGAATGCTCCAAAGACTGCTTGCCGTTGCAACAGAAACCTCCTGTATTGAGCTCCATTGTTTCTGAATTGAATGACCGTTCCATTCTGCAATGACAAAATGACTGTTGGCAAGAGTTCCTTTCCTTTCCAGAAGTCCTCCTAAGGTTCTATTAACAGACATGGTCTCATGGAATACAGCAAGGTGGCCAAAACAGCTACTGATTGGCATAAAGTAGCCCTTCAGTGCAAGGGGAAAAGGAAAGATGTAATGAAGGGATACAAAATAAGAATAATAACACAAAAGCATTACATTTTTTTATAGTTCACAACTCCCAGCTGCAATTTTTAAACTGTTTTCTGTATTTGAGAAACTAAGGAACCATGCAATTACTTTACAGATTTGGCATAATTTGCTTAATTATCACCCATCTAAAATTTAGTTATGTCACAGAATGTGGAACTTAATTGCAAACTCCAAAGATTTTCAACCCACTACACCCTAGAAAAGACAGATAACAAGAGCTCCAATTTTGAACTGCATCGTCTGCAACGAAAAACACGCCACATTCATTGCTTATTTTCTTTTCAAGGTTATTTTAAAGACAATACAGCGCAAGAGTGCATGTAGTTTTAACGGAAAGAGCCAAAAAAAAAAAAAATCGAAATGGACCCTATCCAAACTTGTATGAAGCTTAATGATTTATAAGCCTCAAAATAAACATGATAACACAACTAGTTTTTTATTTTAAGTAAACGTGATAACACGACTAGTTCTCCCAAGAAAAAGGAAAAAAGAAAATGCTAATGCAAACAAATGTTACAAATTCATTGGCCATGGAAAACATCATGGTACCCTACCGATCCTTTGGAGATATATTCTTTCAAAAGGCTTTGTTGTTCTCCCCGTCTCGGTTATTCCCCTTTATTCACTTCCATTGAAATTCATTAGTCCTTTTGATAAGAATTCCTGTTGAAACTCGTATCAGTTTTAACTGTAACTCATAACCAGATCTGCATATAAATTTATTGAGATGGAATGACTCCAAAGGACGGAGTATATCCCAAATTTCGAAGCATGTCTTGAATATTTAGATAGGTAACAAATTTCTTGAGATAAAACCAGAGTTATAAGGTACTAGAGCTACATCTCAATAGAATATGCTACATGATTCATTCCCTCACCACAAGGCCATGCATGGCTTAAATCTTTAAACAATACTTCTGATAGTGCATCATGAGGCAATCTAGATCTGACTTCAGCTTTTTTTAAGAAACATAGTCCAGTTAATTCCAAAGGTACCATGTCCTCCATTCTCTTCATATTTTTTTTGATAAGTAAGAGATAAGTTTCATTGATAATGGTGAAAAAAGGTAAAGCCCAAGTATACAGAGAATATACAAAAGAGCACCTAAGTATAAGTTAAAAGCTGGAAATTAAAAACAAGAAATCGTGAACATTGTTCCCATTTAAAACGATAGTAGAAAACCACAGTAATAAAGTATGCTACGAACAATCCATTCTCTTCATTTGAAATATGTGAGCATTAATTTTCGATAATTGCTATAGCTATAAAGAGATTATACAAAAACAATTACACAAATTGACATGATTTCTTGGATTCGTTAGATCTACTTTACAATAAAAATAA
The DNA here is from genome assembly GCA_036898215.1 of Platycarya strobilacea. Taxonomy (NCBI): domain Eukaryota; kingdom Viridiplantae; phylum Streptophyta; class Magnoliopsida; order Fagales; family Juglandaceae; genus Platycarya; species Platycarya strobilacea. The sequence continues at coordinate 56,597,792 of CM072545.1, read as the reverse complement.
TTTTTACAATCTGATGAATCACATAAAACCACATCAATTTGTGGGATTACTTTTATGTAATCTATTTGTAGCTAGGGTATTTCTCTTAATTTTAATGCTTAAACTACTATCAACTGTCCTCACATTCAACTGCAAGAACCAATTTCCTTGTTTTGTATACATAAAATTTATTCTGAAGATAAACCTTCCACAACTCCCCAAATAAATCCTTCAGAAAATCAGAAAAAAACACAAGCAGCCCACCGGGTTCTTAGGTGGCTAGAAAGACATTCGTTAACCCCAAGAATACCCAAGCAAAGACTGTCTCTATAAGACTATATGGAATAGCCCATGTATATTAACAGGATCCGCTGCCACAGACAGATAAAAAAGGATGATAAAACACCCAACCTTGACAAGCATCAAAGCTTGGAAATCATATCTTGTTCAACACAGACCTAATGCTCAATAAATGGTGAGAATTTCACCCCCGCACGCCTACAATTTCCACATTAAATGTATACATGCATAGATCAGGTGAAACTAAATAAACAGATGAAGAACTGCATGCTATCCACACAACATATCCACCCCCCCCCCCAACCCCCAATTTCTGAGCTAAAGATTCTGCAGAAACCACTCACGCTCCTACGAGGTTCCATTCAAAATGCCAGGAAATTGATTACATAACGAATTGAAGAATATTAGAAGTCGAAGCCCGTCGAAAGAGAAGTACAACGGTTCCCCACAACAGATTCAAACCCCCATCCCCAAAAAGAAGAGGTAAGCTCCCAAATTTCGCAATGCATTAGACCTTAATAGCAAAAGTAAAATGAACCCATATCCGATTTATACAGAAGTTTTTTACCGGGGAAGCAACAAATGAAAAATAAATAAATAAATAAATGAGAAAAAGAATGAAACAGTAAGGTCATACCTCGTTGTACACATGGTGCAGAACCACTTGATAATTCCAGAGATTAATATACAGAGGGAGAGAAGAGGAAGCAAATAACAGATACTTAATAAACGTATGTGGGTGATAATAGGCAACAGAGGATTTAACGACAGGTTTTTTCTCTGCAAAGTTTATTGTTTTCTTCGCGTCCTGTTTCTTTAGATTTCTGTGTTCCCCACAGTTTTATGTCTATGCTATGCGCTTGACGTGGATATTGTGCTTTTGGATAAAATTAGAAATAGCCCCCTAGGCCTAGGCTTTAGGCTTTATAAGAGCGGAATGACAGAAATGCCAAAACCTACCACCACCAGAAATGCGTCAACCTAACACCACCAAATGCAAATTGAAAAAAAAAATATATATATATATATATCTAAGAGGGGTAACTTGGTCACTTGACATTTACCCGCCGACAAGAGACTTCCTGTATTGCATAGCTTAGAGATTTCATTAATGGGTAAATTTGTACGTTTGTAAAAGGAAGGAAATTTTATCTTAAAAAATAAAAAATAAAAAGAAGGAAAGTTCTACCTCTGCGTATCCCTTTGGTGATATGTATTTTCTCTGAAACATCTGTAAGAACACGGAACTTGCAACAACATAGTCAAACGCGGGCCATAAACTATATAATGCACGTGGTATTATTTTTATATATTTTTTTAATGATTCCGTTTTCCTTTTACAGATAAGAAAATTGTTTTTGCTAATCAAAGGGGACAGAGTGGGTCTCGACAGGAAAAATAAATAGCTATATATGATGGGCAATTAAATTGAACAATGATATTATAAAAAACAATTGCAGTTGTTTACAAACCGACCTTAGCTCAGTTGGTAGAGCGGAGGACTGTAGTGGGTCAAAGCCTGAAAGATATCCTTAGGTCGCTGGTTCGAATCCGGCAGGTCGGATTCTCTCTTTTGATTTGTTTTGTTTTTTTACTTTTTTCAGTCTATGGACTTCAATGGAACATTTGCTACCTGATCATCTGTGATGCAGATGCGTGAAAACTGAACAAATAGGTGATCGTCTGTTATGAATATTTACTTTATTCAATCCTAAAACCCGTTTTGTTTCATCTTTATAAAATATTTCTCCCAACATAATACAAATCTTTCCCCACTTGTTGACCAGAAGTTGATAAAAAGTAATATATACACATTCATGCATTTGCAGAACTCTGAACACCTCTATGCAGCCAGCACATATATTTATTTATAATTATTCCTAACCTTCCAATAAGAGGAGCAAGCAGGAGTATTAGTGTATAGAAAGCTTGTTTTAGGAGACTTGAGTGACCACTGCTGAGACCATTGTGTTCATTCCACACATACCATGGCCTCGGCAAAGGCGATAATAGCCATTTTCGCCCCATTTCTTGCCCCATGAATTCTTGATGATCCAATACGGCCTGTTCCCAAATCTGAGAATGGAGAATCCCTTTGCACCATACCCCACCAGTAATACACCGTGATTCACCCATTTCTTCCCACAAATAAGTGGGCATGACACCCCACCAATGTAAGTTTGCATGAACACCGCATTCAACCCAACTGCATTAATTCAGGGATGATCAAGTTTTGCTCAGTATTTGAGGACTGTTATAAAAGAATTATATAAAAATAATTTTACAAACTAATATGACTTTATTTGATTTGATAAATTTTTATAATAAAAATAATTTTATAATATAACTAATTATATTAAATAATGTTAGATGGTGAGATTATTATTTTTTAATTATTTTTATCTTTAAAAGAGTATCTTAGTATATTTAGGATTAACGTACACCTATCTTCCATGAGAGATGATTACCCTTTAATTTGTCTAAAGCTAGCTCATGAGAGAGATTACCCGCAAGAGGACCGTGGTTGACTAGGTATGCTGCAATTTGATTCTCATCAACAGGGATGGTGGTGAAATTGACAACTTTGACTGCTATTTTCTCTGACTTAAACATGCATTCACCACGTTTCCCGGTATAGGGGTATGAAGTCTCCTCCTCTAGCCCTCCTGCCTCCATCAAATATTTGTATGCATTCGTCATCAGGCCTCCTCTGCATCCATTGTCACATGCACTCTTCTCCGTTGCGTCGCACTTCATCGAAACATTCATTTAGAATAATATATATAAATATAAGTTTGCGCTTTTTTATGCAACATATATATATGATGCTTCTCAATCCCATGCAATATAATTATTCGCAAGTATTGGTCAAAAAAACAAAAAAAAACTTACTGGTAAAAAAACTAGTGAATTATACAAAAATAAATACACAAATTTCAAATTTATGTGCTTGATATAGTATGTGAGTTTTAAAGTTATTTTTAATATAAAATTAATCTAATATATCACATCAAATTATATCTACATTAATAGTAGTTCAAAAAAAAAATGGTACTAAGAGATGGATCGGAGTAAGCTAACCGTGTGGTCGCAATCAACAAGCTGTTGTTCACTGAGATTGAGAAGCTTCCCGGTTGCTATAAAATTGGCTCCTTCCACAGCTCCTGTTGTGCTGAAAGCCCAGCATGATCCACACAAACCCTGCAGTAAGGAGAGGTCATGTATACAATCAAGCTTCAATTTAATCGAATACGAAAATAAAGCTCATCATGCTCATCCATCAGTTGGAGGTTAACTTCAAGATCACCAAGTAATTAACTAGCAAACATAATTATAATAATCATGATATACGATTAATAATTTAATTTACCTGCATTTTGACCTCGGTAACAGCTCCCTGCTCTCTCCAATCAAAGCTCTCCGGCAAACCGCGAACCTCCTTCTCCGGCAAAGATACAGTACTCTCTCTAACCACGTTATTAATGAGAGGCCCACCTCTAACGCCGGTGTACAACAGCTCGAACTCCTCCTCGGATAGGTCGGAGAACGGCGTGACCCCGTGGACAGCAGTGGGATCGAGCGCCTGGTGCTGGGCGGCCCTGATCATGTTCTTGCCAAATATCCCAAGGCGGTGCAGATACTCCTCCCTCGTAGCATATCTCTTCCCGTACGTCTCCATGAAAATCTCGAAGTTCCTCTCGGTGTCCAGCAAATCGTTATCCAAGAATTTTCTGGCCGTGACTTGGAATATGTTTGAGTTTTGCGGGGTATCGTGCAGAGCTACAGAGAGTGTCAGCGCGCAGGTTAGAACAGCGACACCCACCGTGCACGTTAGAGTTAGAGTTGGACCTTGCCCTTTCATCTTCCTCGCTACCTAGCTAAGTTGATTAGCGCTCTTGCTCGTAGATCACAAGATCTTCGAGAGGGTATGAACAGTTTTTGCCGACAAGACGGCGGCGGTGCATGCAGATCAAGTCTTAGCTATGTAACACGTGGGACTCAGCTCAGCAAGAGAAGAACACGTCGAGCTCTGTTTGTATATATAGCGCGACATCAACATGTCATAGGAGTCATCGGTAATCAATTTCGTGGTATTGTGCTCGTTTGTGGGCTTTCTGGGTGGCGACTGAACCGATGCTCAGAGGTTCAAGAGTACTTCAAACTGATGGACCGACCGTGGCAGCTGATGGTGGGCTTTGCCTATAATATGGGTTCATGGCCTTTGGGTCATGCAGCAGGAGAGGGATGTTGGCATGAATATGAACTTGTAAGAGCACTAATAATGATTTTGTTATTTTTTTATTTTATACGGTTTTCAAAAAAAATAATAATCATATTTGATTAATAATAGAAATAAAAATTTGAATTTGGAAGGTTTTTGAAATATTATTATTCATAAGTGAACAAATATTCTCTTCTCTCTATCTTTTTCGCTCCACTATTAATTAAATATAACCAAGTTATTTTTGAAAAGTGTACAAATTTGTAATTTTTGAAAGAAAATTTTACTAAGATCATTGTTAATACTCTAAGAACATTTTTATTATATTTTCTAAAATTATCTTTTAAAAAGTATAAATTTACACATTTATAAAAAAAAATTAATCATATTTGATTAAAAGTTGGGAGATAAAAGTAAAAAAATAGAATAAAAATATTTTTTTATAAATAATAAAGTAAAAACTTTGTGAATAGTAAAGTTGACTTTTGTTTGATATAGTTTAGTTTTACTATTTATAAAAAAAATATTTTTATTCACTTCTCTCACTTTTATCTCCTCACTTTTGATCAAATATAATAAAAAAATTTTGATAAATGTGTAAATTTATACTTTTTGAATGATAAATTTAAATAATCTAATGAGAATGCTCTCAATGCTAAAGTTACGCATATGGATTTTATAAATTTGAGATATATTAGTATATTAAGTATATATATAAAAGAGATTAATAAAAATAAAATTATAAAATGATATATTTTTATGAAATTTATTTTATCATAAAAATAATTTTATAATTTTATATATCACATCATATTATAAATTTATTTTTATGTAATATTTATCAACTAAATTTTATGTTCATTGACAATGCACATTCTTATAAAGAAATTGAAATATGAATTCTAATAGGTAATTTGATTTTCTCATATAAAGGTTTCATTGGAATATAGCAATCTAACAAGTCTTAAATCCCAAATGTTTTTCTTTTACATTTTTTTTTAAATAAAAATAAAAATAGATGTACTATATAAGAGTGATGAACAGAATTTAATGCTTTGGCTTTAAAGTGAAAACCTTTTACTTACTACTACCAAACTCCTTCTTGAAAGCTTTTAGAGAGAGACTCTCCTCATTCTTACTAGCAAATTTCATTTCTTTTAAGTATTATAGTTGAAAAAGATGGTGGAATTGTGGCTCTCATCCTTCTTTCATTTTCATTTCTATGTTCACAATGCTTATAGATTTCTAAGGTAGTATTTTTTCCTCCTCCCTCCACTGGTTTGGTTTTGGTTAGATATGTTGCTCTTTAGTCGACACGTGCTGCACCACCCCATCCTACAATCGTCAATCTACTGAGATAGAGCAAAATTGTGTCAAAATACTAAGGTCATGGCCCTCGCGCGCGGCTTGTTGCCGCTCGTGGTTTTTGCACCCCATTGTGCTTAGATGCTTGTAAAGCTACACATGTCATACCAGCAAATCTGTCTCGCAAAAATCTTCCATATCTAGCTCACTTTGTCTCTATTTGCTGGTGCGTGGTTGTCATGTGTCATCACAAACTTGTGAAAATTGCAAATGATCGTGGAAGACAATTTTTCCATTCGATGCAGCGTTTTCTATTATGTTATCACTTTTTTTAATTGATAATCTTAAAATATAGAATATAAATCTTTTGTCATTTATAGCAGAGATGTCATGGCTATCAGTGATGCTCTTATTGCTTACATGTTATTGTGATCAACATATTTATGTCTTTTAAAATAATATCATTTTTGTAAAATATTGATAGGGCCAAGAAATTGTCTAAAATAATCGATTTCTTTTTTTCACTAATTTGTATTTGTTATAAAACTAAAAAGAAAACTATTACTATTGCAAGAGAAAAGAAACTCTTAAGAACTGAAACTTTCTTTCTCTCTCTATATTTTCTTATGAATTTCATTACAACTGAAGCCTATATTTATAGGCGTTGAAATTACTATGCAAGTCACTATGCAAGTTACTATGCAGATTTAAAATAATAGTGGTGGGGTCATTCACATAATTTAGTAGTGGGACATAGGGGCGGCGGCCGACGTTTTGTTTATAACACTCCCCCTTGAATGACCACCCATAAAGAATCTGTCTCGTTAAAACCTTGCCAAGGAAAAACCCAGTGGGAAGAAAAACCAATGGCGAAGGAAAAAGAGTACAGTCTCTTTATGTATCCACAAGTGCTTTAAGATTGTCTCATTAAAACCTTGCAAAGGAAAACTCAATGGGATAAAACCTTAGCGAAGGAAAAAGAGTACAATCAGCACAAGTCTTCAGGACTTTTACTCCCCCTGGAAAGTGCATGACAATAGTTTTTGAGTCTTCACATTTTAATATTCTGCACAATTTTCTTGAATGTCGCAGTTGGTGATGTCTTCATGAATAAATCTGCCAGATTATCACTTGATCGTATATTTGATATATCCTCCTTTGATTTGAGCGATACAAGTAGCATTATCTTCATATAAAATTGTTGAGTCATTGATCTCAGCCAAATATACTCTTGACTTGTTTCATGAATTGCAATAATCTCTAAGTGATTTGAAGATGAAAAATAATATCTGGTTGACAAACTTAATAGAAATCTGATACCTGCAGTAATACTTAAATTCCCCCTTGATAATATGCGTTAGTGTTTCAAGTAATAAGCAAATATGATTTCAGTATATATAACAAGTTAAGAATTCAAACATGATCTCCAACTAAATAATGCATTAGAGAGAGTATGATAATATTTTCATGTAAAATTTTCTCCCCCTCATTCGGCGTTATTAGGAAGAACTTATTTATATACGGCGGAAATAATATTGGAAACCATCTATGTATGATAAAAGCTGTAAAAGTTTTGAGATTTAATATTATCGGTTCGGCGGAAAATCAAATCCGCTTGACATTGTGGACAAACGAGATCTTTAAAAGTTTTGAAGGCTTCGGGTTGTTGTTTTAAATATAACCAATTTTACCATTGGTTTACTCCAGTAAAAAGATCTCGCATTCCTCATAGATTCAGTTGTTGTTCATCCAGAACAATATTATGTCTGATAGAAATTCTAATGTTCCAGATTTAAACCATGAACCTTTTATACATCAACCACTTATATTTTCTCCTAAGGCTGTAAACACCATGATAGGAGCAGAGATATATCTATCTAGTAAATCTGATCCTGAAATTATTGCAGCATCAAGAACCCTCAGTGCTCAATATGCTGCCTCTCTTACAACCATATCTCAGAGGCTATTGGCGAGAAAGAGTGAGGTTGATCATCTTAAAAATCAAATATCTGAGTTGCATCAAACGCTTGCAACTAAAGATAGAAAAAATAAAAATTTAAAACAAGATAACAAGGAGCTGAAGAAACTTGTAGACTGGTATTCTCTTGACCTGAAAACACGAGTAGAAGAGCTGGAACGAGAAAGAGCTCAGATACAAAGTCAACAACAGCAGCTAACGGCAGAGGTTCAGCGTTTACAAGAAAATAGGGATAGCTGTAATTAATCTCGCTGGCTTTTGAAATTATGCATCCAGCATATCTTGTAAAGTGAGATTTGAAGAGATGATGGTTTGTCTTGTTCTTATTTCCAATTCTATAAGAACCGTCTTTAGTTTCATTTAGTACGCATCAAATCTTCTTCTCATATCTATAATTCATCTGTATTTGTATTCTTATTTTACAAATTTCCAATGGCTCATCAATTTCCTTTTACTATTTCTCACAATCAACATATGAGGTATCCTTCACCTCAATTACAAGTTGATCCTGCATCTTCCGCAAGTGCAATGCTGCAGCAAGCAAATGATCTGGCTAATAAGTCAGATCGTGAAGCTGTTTATGAGCTGGTGACTCTCGGCACCCGATACTCTTCCTCTATTGTTGGATTTTCCAACCGATTACAATCCAAAAATCGTGAGATTGAGGAGCTTAACGAGAAGGTTTCTGTACTTCAACGACTCGTTCAAGAGTCTGACAAAAAAATTGCAGACTTAAAGCAGGAGAATAAGGATTTAAAATCCTTACTTGCCTCTTCATTTCGACTGCCTAATCCTTTAGATAAGGATGGTACGTTGCTTTATGAAAAACAAATGCATTTGAGAGATGAGGCTAGAAGTCTCAAATTCTTGTAACTCATCTATGAATTGAATAATAAGATTTTTCCTTTTCAAATGCATTCCTTGAATTTATAGCAACCCTTGTGATTTTTTCAAGAGTTCTAACAAGGTAAATCATCAACGTAAACTGCAATAATGACGAATCCAGATTCTGATAAAATATATGAACATATAGGATTATTCTTAAATCCTTCTTTCAATAAATACTCGTTGATTCAATTATACAACATGTGTCCGGATTGCTTTAACCTATATAAAGATCTTTGAAGCTTTATAAAGTACATACTCCTAAATGTACTTGGATTAGATGCTTCAAGTATCGTAATAATCTAATGATGCTTATAAATATGCAGTGACCACATTCATTAACTGCATATCTAATCCTTTTGCAATAACCAAATCGATTAAAAATATGAATGTGATTGCATTCATAACAAGGAAATATGTTTCCTCATAATTGCTCTCGGGTTTCTACAGGAAACCTTGTGCGACAAATTATACTGCATAATTTCATTTCGCATTACGCTTTCGTATAAATACTCACTTATATCTGACAAATATTACACCCTTTGGTGTTTGGACAACAGGTCCAAATGCATCTCGCTTCACTAGCGAGTTTAATTCAGTTTTAATAACTGCTTTCCATTTTGGCCAATCATTTCTACGTCGACATTCTTCGACGGTTTTTGGCTCATTACTTCTGGTAATATCAAGTGTTATCATATATGTTGTCGACAACAGTTTTATTTCTATCCATAAATTTTCCAGTACTCATGAAATGTATTGAGATCTCTTTGTTCCTCTCCAGGGGAAAACATTTCATGAAACACCTCTACAGGAGGTTCCTCTTCAGGAGGTTTATACTCTTCAGGAGTTTTCTCTTCAGGAGTTATACTCTTCAGGAGTTACACTCTTCAGGAGTTACCTCTTCAGGAGTTACCTCTTCAGGAGGTTTCCTCTTCAGGAGGATTATATTTTGTACAGAAAATACGGTCTCTTCATGAGCACCGATTTTTATTTTTCTTGTGCACCAATAAGTCTTCAACGCTTCAGGTGTATCTTAGACTCATTTATTTCTGTTTTAACAACTCGTCCTTCAGGGACTTCAATTCTTGCTTAAGCATTAACAGCAGTAATATATGATTTTACAACACCTTTAGTGTCAGTAAATACATCATGTAATTGATTTGCAACATTTTACAGATAAATAATCCTCTGAACTTCTGGTTCACATTTATTTGTAAGAGGATCAAATTTAAACAGGACTTTATCCCAAGTAATTTCTTGTCGTGCTTCAGGCACCGATATTTCATTATTTCAAAACATGATGAAATATTAATAAGCTTATATATAAAAACTTAGTATAAATAAATCAAATGCTTGACCGTACAACAGGTACGTGACTACTGTTTAGTCATATTTCATCTATGACAAACATTTTCATCTTTTATGAAGAATTATTCTGAGAGCATTTACCCTTCTCTGAGTTTGATCACTTCTGGTGATACGATATATTTTTATCATTTTTAGTGTTGTCGCTTTTGGAACCAACACTTCTATAATTTTTCTACCACGTCTACGCCCTTAGTTTCCGTTCACTTCTGGGAATTGTGTAAATTCGATATCATTAATAGGACGTAACTGGTGTAACAAAAACTCATTATTTAGCTCAATCACTGGAAGACAAAATAAAAGTTCAGAATATTTGTTGAACTTTCACTCTCGATATTGTTACTGCAGGAGCACATTCGATGTATGAAAAATAATGTCTTCTTTTATATATCATCATCAGTGACATTTTCACTGTATAATTTTAATATTGAGCTGGTTTTAAAGAGTGCAGAATATTCAATACCACTCTTAAAATCTTGCAACTTCAGGTGCAATAAATCATAATGATCCTTTGAGAGGATTACATCTTCTGGTGCTTATATCACTCTCTTAATTTATTTCACACAGTATGATGATATTTCATCATGAGATACACAGCACGGTCCTTCAGGGATACATGAATTCCTTCTATGATTGTATCTTTCAAGTTCATCATCATATCCAAATAGATCTCATCAAGGATCTGGATAAATAATATTTTTCAGAAATGTCAATAGTAATAAATCTCAATATTTGACATTATATTACAAAAATAAATCTGTGAATTTAATAAATATATTCACATTATCATGAGAATAAAAATAAAATTTTATCAAGTAATATTCAGCAATATTACCTTTAATATTTATCTCAAGGACTGCAAATAATATATTGAAAAACTTACTTGAAGTAGAAGACCATTAGTTTCAGTATCGGTAGAACCTCGTGCTGATAACGTGTTATAAAACTAAAAAGAAAACTACTACTATTGCAAGAGAAAAGAAACTCTTAAGAACTGAAACTTTCTTTCTCTCTCTATATTTTCTTATGAATTTCATTACAACTGAAGCCTATATTTATAGGCGTTGAAATTACTATGCAAGTCACTATGCAAATCACTATGTAAGTTACTATGCAGATTTAAAATAATAGTGGTGGGGTCATTCACATAATTTAGTGGTGGGACATAGGGACGGCGGCCGACGTTTTGTTTATAACAGTATTGTTATTATCATTTTGAGATATTTATTGGTAAATCTTACTTTTTCTTCCTGTATCATTTTTAAATGAAGTTTTCTTATTTGCTTGCTTAGAAATAAAAAAAATAAAAAAGACTTTTTTACTTGCCCCGATTAAAAATAAAAATAAAATAGCAGGATGATTCGGATCTCACTACTCCCAAAAACAAATTTAGAGGTACTGTAGCTACTTTTGACTTCAGAGGTGGCTAACGTTACGAGGGAGCTTTTTCAACTTGAACACCGAAATTTCAGGCTTTTTTAAATTTAAATAGAAAATGAATTGAATTTATTTTTTAATATTATTATTTTATAATTTAAAAAAATTAGTTTAAAAATTAAAATATATATTAAAATTAAAAAAAAATTATATTAAGATTTATATTTTATAAAAAATATAATAATAAATTTAAGATGAATTAAAATAAAATAAACTCCCTCAAAAATATAAATAGGACCTCAATTTTATCATTTATACAGTTACCCTTGAGATATAAACTTATTATCTGAACAATCCATAGATGTAGAATTTGTGTGAAATTACGTAAATCATTGTATCTTGCGCTTTATTTATAATCTTTGTATTTAGTTCCTATTTATTACGATAGATGTATATATGTATACCATACCATGATTAAACTACCATTGTAGACCCTCAAAGTACTCCGATCAAGGCTTGACTGTCGTCGTATGCCGGAGATAATTCCTTCTCTCTCTTCACAAATAGGCATCTACATCATTATTAGAATTCAATTGCGCCATTTGATTATAAGATGCTGTGAAATGTAGATAAGAAGTACTAAGGTCTGGTTTGGTTAGTCAAATAATTATTTCATCTCTTATATAATTATAATAATTTTTTTAAACTCTTACATAAAATATAATAAATTATTTTTTTTTTAATTTAAAAAAATATAAAAAATATTATAACAATACCATATTTAATTTCTAACAAAATATCACGTCTCATCTAAAGTGTATAATCGAAAGAGACCTAAATTATTGTCAAGATTGGAATCGCACTTCATGCCTAGCTTAGCTAGTTTATTGCGGCACATGTGGATGGGTTTTGATTATTGAGCTAGACATTCATTTCCAGCATTTCAACAAACAGTTGGTAGGTATCAGTAATACAGTACACGGACCTCACTCTGCCATAGCACCTCTCCCACTTGATACATACAACAATAAAGATTCTAGAATCTAACTGTAGAGGAATTTGTTATATACTCTCTACAGTTCTCTGTTAGGAATTTACAATTCTTTTAATTCATTTACACTTGTATAAATATAAACCGTTGTATACGAAATTAATCAAAGAACAGAAAATTCTTTTCAGCAATTATTCTCTTCTTTTAACATGGTATCAAAAGCTTATTGACTTCTGTCCTGATTCATGGCCTCTGAATCCCCACCTCCTCCTCCTCCACCTCCTCCTTATTCTTCTTCATCTTCTTCCCCCTCTCCCTCTTTATCTTCATTTTCCCATATCGTCTCCATAAAGCTCACCACCGACAACTATCTGCTCTGGAAAGTTTAGATTTCCGCCTATCTATGTGGTCAATATCTTCTTGGCTACGTAGATGGTTCCATACCTAAACCTCTGGAAACTCTTCTCAGTATCTCTATTGGTGTTCCTAAACCTAATCCTCGTTTTCTTTCCTGGCATCGTACGGATCAACTTGTGTTTAGCATCCTTTTTCATATCTTTTCGATTCCATTATTGGGCATGTGCTTTCCTCTGCCACTACTAATAACCTCTGGGTCATTTTAGCCTCCATGTTTGCTTCCCACTCCCAAATCTAAACCGTGGAGACCAATCCATTTCTGAATACTTCGGGAAGGTGTGTTTTCTCGCCGATTCTCTTGCCGCTGTTGGAAGTCCCTTACAGGATAAAGAAATTGTTACTTATCTGTAAAATGGCCTTGGGCCGGCTTATGAATCCTTCATTACCTCAGTCACAGCTCGAGCCGAGCCTCTCACCTCTCACGAGTTATTTTAGCTTCTTCTCATAAATGAAGCTCGCACCTCTCATCTCAATCGGAGCCCCAATGTCTCTATTGAGCCAACCACTCACTTTAGTGCATCCAGTGGACGTGACCAACGTGGCCGTGGCCGTTGGCGTGGTTGTCAAGGACGCGGTCAAGACATATCTCACTACTCCTCTCGCGGTGGCAGCCCAAATTCATCTATTCAACCTGCCTCTCACTACACTACCCAGCGTCCCACTTGTCAAGTATGCAACAAATATGACCATGTTGCTCTCCAATGCAGATACAAGTTTGATTATTCCTATCAACTTGAAGCTCCTAGCTCGTTTTCAGCTAATTACACAGCTCCTGCATCCTTCTCTGACTCTGCCTAGTATCCGGATTCTACTGCCACATATCATATAACTAATGACTTGTCTAACTTGAATATTTCTTCTAAATAGTATAGTGGTAGTGATACAATTCGTGTTGGTGATGGCAATAGTCTCCCCATCCAAAATTTTGGTTACTCTTTTTTCTCTCATGGCACCGCTTCTTTTTCCTTTTCTCTCCGAAATATTCTTCACATACCTTCTATTACTAAAAATCTGATATCTGTTCTTTAATTTTGTAATGGTAATTCTTATTTATTTGAGTTTCACTATTCTCACTTTGTTGTCAAGGACAAACAAACAGGGACTGTCCTCCTCACCGGACCAACACATAACGGCTTATAAGTTTTTCCCACTATCTCGACTTCTCAACCTTCTCCTTCAACTCATATTGGCGAAAGAACCAGCTTCGAACAGTGGCACAGAAGACTCGGCCATCCCTCCCTCACCCTTGTTTCACGCATTCTTCATTTCAGTCGTCTACCTGTCTGCTTGAAAGTCCCAGATTTCAAATGTTCAGAGTGTCCGCTAGCGAAGATCCATCAGTTATCCTTTTGTAACAAGCAGGCCCACTGTTCTCGGCCTCTTAAACTAGTTTGTGCTGATTTATGGGGCCCGGATCCTTCCATATCCAAACTTGGTTTTAAATATTATGTTTCCTTCGTTGATCAATATACTAGATACACTTGGTTCTTTCCTCTTAAATTAAAATCAGATGTTGTCAATATTTTTCATACTTTCTTGCCTTACCTTGAATGTCTCTTTAATTCTAAACTTTTAACTTTACAAACTGATGGTGGTGGTGAAATCATACTGTTAATTAAAATTTGCAAACAATTCGGTATCGCTCATCGCTTCTCTTGTCCACATACACACCAACAAAATGGACTTGTTAAAAGGAAGCACCGGCATATTGTTGAATCTGGGATTGCCTTACTGGCCTACTCATCTCTCCCGTTTTCTTTTTGGGCTGATGCATTTGAAACAGCTGTTTATCTTATTAATCTCCTTCCTTCACCCACCATACAAAACAAATCCCCTCACCATCTAGTTTATAAATCTGAACCTGATTACAAATTTTTAAAGGTATTTAGATGTGAATGTTGGCCCAATATACGCCCTTATCTCTCCAACAAACTTAATTTCTGATCGATCTCATGCATTTTTCTGGGTTATAGAACTTCACATAAAGGGTATAAATGTTTTGATTCCACCCATAATCGATTATACATCTCTCGGGATGACTTTTCAATGAAGCATCCTTCCCCACGAAAAACTCTCGGCCCACACTCTCTATTTCCTCTACTGTGTCCAACACCGTTCCCTTACCTATCTTTCCTCAATCCATTATTGGACCAGGCCCAAGCCCAAGCCCGATTACTTCTCCATCTATTAATCCAGTACCCAGTTATGAGCCTTCCTCTCCTACCACTTGATCTCGACCCTTCCCTGTCTCTCACTCTCCATCATCATCATCATCATTATCATCTCAGTCTCCACCTCTTCTTCCTAATCCCCCTCCCTCAATACAACCACCTCGTTCTCCTATTCCTCTCGTCCTCGTGTGCCTAGACCAATTCCTCTCGTCCTTGCCAATTCACGAATGGAACCGTTCCCTTTCCGACACGATTTTGTCTCACTACCACTGTAGCTGTACTAGATGACCCTTCAAGTTACTCGTCAGTAGCAAAATTTGAAGTCCGGAGAGAAGCCATGTCTGAAGAACACGAGGCATTGCAGCAAAATTGCACATGGAATCTTGTACCTTCGAAACCTATGACTAACATCCTTGGTTGCATATGGGTTTATAAATCAAAACCAATGCCGACGGCTCTTTCCAACGACGTAAAGCATAGCTCGTTGCAAAGGGGTATCATCAACAACATGGTCTGGACTACAATGAGACTTTCAGTCATGTGGTAAAGCCATCTACGATTCGTTTGGTATTATCAATTGCAGTCACTAGATCATGGCCATTGCGCCAATTGGATATTCAAAATGCGTTCTTGCATGGTGTGCTGACTAAGGAGGTATACATGCAACAACCTTAGGGTTTTATTGATTCCCAACATCCTCATTATGTCTGCAAACTACACAAGGTATTGCACGGTCTCAAGCAAGCACCAAGAGCTTAGTTTGCTCAACTTAGCTCTTGGTTACTTGCATGTGGTTTTAAAGATTCCAAAGCAGATCCTTCATTGTTCATTCTGCAACATAATGATGTGTTACTTTACCTCCTGATTTATGTCGTGATTTAGTCATTGCAGGTTCAAAATCCTCAGCTATTGATCTGCTCATTCATGATTTAGGCCGGGCTTTTCCAGTCAAAGATTTGGGCGCTTTATCCTACTTTCTCGGCCTTGAATTAGATTACATGGCAAATGGTCTTCTAGTCACACAACGCAAGTACATTCACAGTTTACTTCAGCATAGTCAAATACTTCACGCCAAACCAATTTCCTCCCCCATGGGAACCTCTCTCAAATTATCAAAGTATGACTCCCTAGACTTTGATGATCCCATTATGTACCGAAGTATAGTTGGAGGACTGCAATACCTTTCAATCACGAGGCCTGATATTTTTTTTGCCATCAACAAGAATTGTCAGATTATGCACTCTCCAAAATCATCCCACTGGAGTACTGTCAAACGGATCCTTCGATATCTCAAAGGGACTATTAATCATGGCTTGTTGTTCAGAAAACAGTCTAGTTTCACCCTTCAAATATACTCCGATGCTGATTGGGGAGGCTGTCCAAACGACCGTCGATCTACTGGTGACTTTTGCATTTATCTTGGCAATCACTTGATCTCATGAAGCTCGAAGAAACAACGGACTGTGGCCAGGTCATCCATGAAAGTAGAATATAAATCCTTAGCATCAGTTGCTGTCGAGACAATATTTCAAACTGTTCGTAAAGAACTATGCATTCCTCTTTCACAAGCTCCAATATTGTGATGTGACAATATTGAAGCTACATATCTCTCGACTAATCCCATATATCACTCCGAGACAAAACATATAGATATAGATTTTCATTTTGTACGGGACAGATTGCATCCAAGACATTACAAGTTTAATTTTGCAGCTCCAAAGATCAACTTGCAGATATTTTAACCAAACCCCTTGTTGCTGACAAGTTTACTATTTTTTGATCGAACCTCAAAGTGGTAGACACCCTTTTGGGCTCGAGGCGGCGTATTGAGCTGGACATTCATTTCCAGCATTTCAACAAAAGACATCAGCAATACAGCACATGAACCTCACTCTGCCATAGCACCTCTGCTAGCTGTACAAATAATAACAAATATTCTAGAATCTAACTGCAGAGGAATTTGCCATATACTCTCTATAGTTTTCTGTTAGGAATTTATAAATTTTTTTAATTCATTTATATTTGTATAAATAGATACTATTGCATATGAAATTAATCAATGAAGAAATATCCTTTTCAGTAACTATTCTCTTTTTTTAACATTGATGTCATGGATGATGCTTTATTTATTTATTTATATTTTTTTGAAAGGGATAATGCATTTTTATGGCGTCAAATCTCCAGACTTTATCACATTTCCTGGAAGTTTCTCGCCAGCATATACACGGCCTTCATCTTTGATCTAAAATTAGTATCCTCACTAAAGAAAAAATCTAAGCAAATAGTCCGGTGGGAAATATAATATAAAAAATTAATTTATGTAATATATATTCCACATCAATTACATTAAAAAACTCTTTATAGTTCAACTTTTTAAAATTATAACAAATTTCACTATACGTTAATAAATCGAATTAGAGCATTAATAATAATCTTACTAAAATTTTTGTTTAAAAAGTATAAATTTATACATTTAAAAAAAAAAAATAATCATATGTAATTAATAGTGGAGAGAAAAAGATAGAGAAAATGAAATAAAAATATACTTGTTTACTTATGAATAATAATCTTCTAAAATTCTTTAATTTGAAAAGTTACTTTTTACAAGTAAAAATATATATATATATATATATATATATATATATTCTCATTTAATTTCCTTCTTCCCACTTTATTCTCCTTACAAATAATTAAATATAACAAATTTTTTTTAAAAAAAATATAAATTTATACTTTATAAATTTTTTTTTAACAAAATCATTACAAATGCCCTTACGTGTAAAAAAATTCATTCAAATAATATTTTATTTATTTATTTATTTATTCGTCGGACAAGCATATAAATCAAAGTTCCCGAGAATCTTAACAAAATTTGGTTCTTTCGTGGAAAGTAAGATCTCTTATCCCATATTAATAACTCTAATTTATATGTCTCCTAAATTCGTATATTAACTGATGGTAGGAGTGTCATATGTAATTCTCACTCTTCCGGGTGAATCAAAGTATTCTCAATTTCTTATATGTGGATAATGATATACTTGCTATTTTCTTACTATTTTTTTTAATTAATTTTAATATATTTAAAATTTAAAAATTTGTAATTATTTTTTAACTTTTTTTTAACAATCTCAATCATAAAAAAATATATATATATATAACTTTATTAATAGTTACTTTCTTACATATTTTTAAAAAATAGTTTTTAAAATAAAAAGGGAAAAAATAATAGATAGATAACTATCATTATTCAATTCCTATATGTATTGAAGGGCATTCCTCTTACTTATCTTTGGGTAGGGAAAATATTAAGAATAATTATGAATAATATCAAAAAAGTAATGAAAAAATAATACTCAAATATTAAATAATAGTAAAAATTAATTAATAATATTAAAAAAATAAAAATAAAATATTTTGATAATATTTAAAAATACCTTATTGCCTAAATGTAATAGTATTCATTGCATACTTTCTTGATTAAGAGTATTGGTATTGATTTCAACAAAATTTATTATCAAAAATTAATAAAAAGTATAAGTTTACGCACACATCAAAAAATTTTGATCATATTTAATCAAAAATAAAAAAAAAGAAAGTGAGAAGAATAATATAAAAGTACTTTTTACTTGACTTTTAAATAATAATTCTTTAAATTTATTATTAAAAATTGATAAAAATATAAATTTACACACATATCAAAATTTTTTGATCATATCTAATCAAAAATAAGAAAAAAAAAACGAGAAAAATTATATAAAAATACTTTTATTTGATTTTTAAATAATAGTTCATCAAATTTATTTTTTATTAATTTTTAATAAGACTAATGCCAATATTTTAAACGGTACACGCTAAAACACAACGGAGCAGCACAGCCGACACTTTTGTCGAGCAAACGGGGGCAAGTTTGGAACAGAGAAGTCATAGAATAATTCATGGATAAGACACAATTTATCATCTTCCATATTATCCGGAAACGTTTATTTCGTGATATTTTGGGGTTAGTTGAATGGTAGGTATTCGTCTTTTCGCGAATGTAAACTGGATGTAACCGATTAGAGCATTAACCATTTGTGGCTAATTTCTTTTAAAAAAATTAAAAATTATATAAATATTAAAATATTTTGATAATATTTAATTAAAAATAAAAAGGAAAAAATAAAGAAAAGAAAATATATATTTTTTATTTGTGAATAATAATCTTTCAAATTTAGAGAGTTATTATTCATAAGTAAATTTTTCTTTATTTTTTTATTTTTATTTTTAATTAAATATTATCAATTTTTTAATATTTATACAATATATATATATTTTTTAAAATTAATCACAAAGTGCTCTTACGAATTGTCAGCCGTGTCTTCGCCATAGCGAGTATAATGCGGTGCGGACGCGACCACGTGCTTTACATGATCTGTTAGGTTCATTTTCCGACACGCATTTTCTTTTGCATTCGCGGATACACTGACTTCTACTATGATGATCAAACCCCAAATTTTATGAGCTAGCTTTATCGTATTAAATTTATTACGGTTCTATTTATTCTTAGATATGAGATTAGATGAGAGGAGATGAGATAAAAAAAAAAAATAAATATTTTTTAATATTAATTTTATATAATAATGTAAAAAAGTAGTATGAAAATTTAAAAAAATTAATTTTTTATTATATTTTATATAGAGATTTAAAAAAATATTATGATAAATTTGACATATATTTTAAATTTTTAATTTCATCTCTAAAAACAAACAACACATTTTCAAAAAAAAATTATTACAACTTTCAATACAGTCATAGGCCCATACATCGAGTCGGATTTACTCAATAGTCGACAAAAGAAAATCCAAAGTTTTGGTTGAATTATTTTAATAGTACCATGACATACTAGTGTGTTTGTTTAGAGTAATGTTAGAGAGAATTCAATATTTATTACACACACTCGTATGAACAATGCATATAAACAATACATATATATTGTTTATGTAAGTGTGTGCAATAAATATTGAATGCTCATAATATTTTCTCATTTGTTATACTTTTTTTCCCCTCAAATATTATGTGTGTCTTGAGGATGTTAGCCATATGTTTTGTTTAAAAAAATTGATCTGTACAAGTTTTAAGTCAACAAATTTCATATGAATCCGTATAATAAAATAAATTATTTATTAAAAATAGAAATAATTTTTTTTTATTAGTAAAATCTAATTTTCATTTATAAGATTTGTATATAAGACTTAATCTATTTGACACTTATACTTACCATTATTCAAAATCTCTCCTTCCAATTTCCACCATAAGGACTGTCAAAGTGTGACAACCTTATAAAATGATCTCTTAATGTAATTTTATATAACATAAGAATAATTATAGCATTATTACATCCGTTTTTAAACTTCATTTTAAAGTCCATATTACCCTAACTTGTTCTTATCTAAACGTACGTTATAATTTATTTATTTATTTTTTCTCTTTGTGAAATCAGAATCACCTTTATGGTGTAGTCAATTTTCCATAATTGACGTTCGAACTAAAAAGGAACTATTCTACTTTTTAGATATTTTTACATTAATGGTGGACTCGTACTTCATGTTAAGTTCTTAATCATTCTTATATTTATTATTTTTAAAAAAAATTTTAAAATAAAGGAGAAGAAGAAGAAGAAAAATGTGGTATGGCAAGAGACATCATGAAATGAAGCAATTAAACAAATTGCAACATGCATGAATATGACCATTAACATGACTCAATCGTATCATATCAATGTTAATGGTTTTTTTTTTTTTTAAAGATCAATGTCACGATCGATTTGAAAAATATCTCCGGCCCTTAGGGCCTTAGGCTCCACTTCCACAGTAAATATATAATGTCATTATTTGCTCCAAGGAGATATTACTTTGTGATCTTTAATGTCTTTCCAAACTATCAATTCTGTCAATATCTCACAAATTATTAAATAAAATATAAAATTACCTTTTAAAAGTTATCGAAAAAGATCAGAAAAGAGCAAATTATCTTTTTATTTTCAAAATGGTTACTAATTAAAAAAGAGCAAATCTTACACAGCTAGATGATAATACTAATGCCAAAATAGTTCGCTTAAAATTCTCAATCCCCATAATGGAAACTTGAATTAAATTAAAATTGATTTGACTTGTTTCATATTTCAACCAAATAACAATTGCCTACGATAAGACAACGTGTCATGATTTTCGATATTTCTCTCTCTTTCTGCAAACTAGGAAGAAGAAAGACATAAAATTGGGCCGAAATTAAAGTATACAATTTAGGAAACAGATAGAGAGTTTCCAACATTATATCACAGTCGATTTTTTGCATAAACAAACATATCACCACTATCAGACTATTTTAAAATGAAGTTTATATATAAAAAGGGGATCATCAAATAATTATGGAAGAATCATTATGGCAAAAGATCCATAATTTCCCAACATAAGCATTTCATCAATTCCTTTTATTATTTATATAAATCGATTTGTAAACATAATATTTATTTATTTTTATAGTTAATAGATTTGTCTAACATGGGATAATTTCTTATAAATGATGTATTTAGTATGGCAATAAATATATTTATATATTTCGTTAACTTTTTGGGCAAAGAACCCGAATCCAATTTCACCAACGTTCAAAACTAAAAGCTCATCGAGCTCAGTTAATACCGAATCCACCAGATCAGTGTTCAGAATCAGGACCTTCAATTCCCATAATCTCCTCCTTTTTAGCGAAAAGGGGAATCCGAGAAATTCTCGAAATACCGGAAAAAGGAAAGGAGAGTGAACAAGAAAGAGGAAAAAAAGCACCAATAAAACGGGTGTGGGCAAAAAGTTAAAACCCTCTTCTAATCTGTTCTGGCGTTTCCGTGTTTGTCTGTTTATTTCCTTGTTCCCCCCGGCCTCCCTTGGCAGAATATACAATATCTGAAAGTGAGTGAGATGAATACCAACAGCCCCAACTGGGTCTGAGTCTCAGCCATTTGATAATCGAAACAAGTAAAGGAATCGAGTGCCGGAAGAGAAAGGAATAAAGCGAAATCGGAGGAGTTGAAATGGGCGTTCTGTACGAGGACGTGGTGGAGATTAGGCCGGCGGAGAAGGCCGGAGATCCCACTGTCATTACTGTGAATTGTCCGGACAAGACTGGATTAGGGTGTGATTTGTGCAGGATTATATTGCTCTTCGGCCTTAGCATTTCTCGAGGAGGTAAGGGTTATAGGCTGTGTGTGTGTATGTCATTACGCAGGGTACGGGATCTGGAATTTCTGCACTGGGTTCTGATTTTCTTGACAAGCATCGATGGGCGATTGTGATTCTTGTTCTTTTTTTACTTTTTGTTACTTTCTTCGAGATCCCGTGTTAAAATTTAAGATTCAGGGTGGAAGGAAAATTGGAACTTTTTTTCAGAAGGAAAGTGTAATGGTCCGCGCGTTCTCTTTGGATGGTAGATACTAAAGAATCTGATAGTCGTTTAGATTTCTAAATGTCTTCTTTTATTTTGTTGACGAATATATGGTGATTGTGCATCTATTTTTGCTTGCTGTTGTTGCGGAGAAGATGCTTCGACGGATGGAAAATGGTGCTACATTGTGTTCTGGGTGATGGGGAGACCAACAACAAGGTGGGCCTTGTTGAAGAAGAGACTGTTGGAGGTGTGTCCTTCATATTTGTCGACATCAGGGATATCCTATTTCCGGCCGGAAAACCAGCAACCCAAGCAACCAGACGTGTTCCTCTTGAAATTCTGGTGTTGCTATGGTAGGAAGGGTCTATTGCATGGTATGTTTGTTGTTTTGGAAACTTTCGTGTCTGCTTTGAAACTCCCCATTGGAAAAAGGATATGTAGCACATATTGAATTAATGGAAAAAAATTTAATGGTGATAATCATTGCTTAAGAGGGATGTTGATCATCTTTTTTCTTTTCCAATGATAAAAAAAAGGGACGGCTGCAACATTGTCTAAACTTGTTGATATGTATAGCTACATAGGCATTAATTGAATGAAATTGCCTGTATTGGTTTGGTTTGGGTTTGGAACACTGCAGGAGGAAATGGAGAAAAATCGTTGTTAAATTTACCTATTGACTTGTTTGGGTTGATAGAAATTACGTTAGGGAAACCAAAATTATAGGATTTGAAGGTACATAAAATTATAAGTATGTAAATGCAAATGTATACAATTGTAAATTATTCCTTGCATTAGAATGAATTTGACTTTACTAGTGTATCGCTTGTTACTTTAAAATTAAAATTAGCTTAAAGGGAAAAAATGTCTGCCTTTTGTTTTCATTCTGAAGAAGAAAAAAATAGATCCTTTCCTTCCCCCGTTTGGCTTTGAACTTTTTATACCTTTCCTCTATAGATGTAACTGAGGTTCTCTGTGAGCTGGAACTAACCATAAAGAGAGTGAAGGTATCCACTACTCCGGATGGGAGAGTTATGGACCTCTTTTTTGTGACAGATACCAGGTTTGTCATCCTTGCTTTTGCCTTAATGATGATGCTGCATCTCTCCTTTAAATTTTCCCATAACCTCCATTTGTATTTCTGCTTCCATCTGCATTGCTTCTCCAATTTTACATCTTGCAATTTTTTATTTTTTAAAATTTTTTTTAGATATATATATTTTTTACTTCTGACAACCATGTTTGGAGATTCCATATTTGTTGTGGTTGCTTCTATAGCACCGTCATAGCTGACACGCTTTGATACCATCCTGCAATTTCTGCCAATAATTTTTCCTTTGGATAGCAGAAATTGGTATAGAAGAAGTTTATTTCGTTCTCTCATCTTTCATTACTTACAACCCTATGGATTTGACTGGTATGAATTCATAGGTATTGACACATGCTATTTGAAAAATGAAAAGAATCCTTGTTTTTCCATACTTATGATATTTCTATTTAATAAAATTTTCTTTTATAAATAGGTCAAAATTTGAATTTTGGCTAATCATGGTTCATACTGATGGAGCTCTTTGGTGACTAGCCTTTTTTTTAACTGGATGTATGAATCCTTTAGTTTCTTTTCAGTTCTTCCATGTTTCCATGTTCTTGAAAATTCCATGAACATTTTTACGTTTAGAGAGAAGGTGCTTGTGCTGGTTTCAAGTGATATGCAGAATCTAGGTATAAGTCTCTGTATGTGGCAGTAACTGATGTGTGTGTCTCTCTGTGAGGCATTGATTACTGTCTGTGAAGAGTAAGAGGTTTTTATTCATAACATTTATGCCTTTTTTCCTGGAAAGTAGTTTATCCAATTGTTCTTTTTTATCAGGGAACTTCTTCATACCAAAAAGAGGCAGGAGGAAACAATCCATCATTTGAGAGTTGCATTAAGGGATACCATTATGAGTTGCGAGATTGAATTAGTTGGCCCAGAAGTTACTGCATGCTCACAGGGTTCTCCATTTCTCCCCCCTGCAATCACTGGGGATATGTTCAGTTTAGAGCTTCCCAATGGACGCTCAAGTGGATCTATTGCCTCCAACCCTGTATCTGTGACAGTGGATAACACCCTCAGTCCCTCCCACACACTTGTTCAAATCCACTGTCAGGATCACAAAGGTCTTATTTATGATATCATGAGAACCCTAAAGGATTACAACATTCAGGTAAATTATAAGCAAATATTATGAAAAACTTTGTATCATTTTTGTTCTTTGTCAAGCGTTTTTTATTTTATTTTATTGGTGGGACAATCAGGAAGGAACAACTTAGGAACTTATGTTATTTCTCAATTCTCAAATAATTTGAATAAGGATTTAATGTAAAATTTCTGCCAGGTTTCTTATGGACGATTCCTTGCAAACTCAAAAGGAAGTTGTGAAGTAGAATTATTTGTAAGGCAGGCAGATGAGAAAAAAATTATCGATCCCAACAAGCAAATTTCATTGTGCTCTCGCCTAAGAATGGAGCTCCTGCGTCCTCTTAGAGTGTCTGTGGTGAGCCGGGGCCCTGACACCGAGCTGCTGGTAGCTAACCCTGTAGAATTGTCTGGCAGGGGTCGTCCACTTGTATTTTATGATGTCACTCTTGCTCTCAAGATGCTCAATACAAGCATCTTCTCGGTACTAGCTCTAACCCATTCCTATACCGTTTCATAGAGTACGATATCTTTAAAAATACAAAATGTGTTGCTGAATTCCATTTTATGCCTTGTTCTTATCACAACAGGTGGAGATAGGGAGACACATGATCGGCGGTCGGGAGTGGGAAGTTTATAGAATTCTTCTCGACGAAGGAGATGTTTGTTCCTTGCCAAGGAAAAAGCTTGAGGAGGGTGTCAGAAATAGATTGATGGGGTGGGAATAGGAGTTAAATAAGAAATCTAACTAATGTTTTCTATCACAGTTATACAGATTTTTACAGCCTTTTAAGTCTGTTCGAGTTAGGGTGCTGACCAGCTCCTGAATGTAAATCGATCAAACGCATTATGCAGAGGGCGAGCTGTTTTGTACAGACTTGGCAGATCTGCTCTAGTTGCATAATTTCCTTGACGATGCTATCAAGTAGTTGACATGCCTTTCAACTATGTTGTGAGTCACAAAATATCCTCTCTCTATTTCACTCTACACCTCTAGATTTTTGTGTTTTATTTAAACATCCAAACGAGCACTTGTCAAAATGAAAATCTAAAACTTAGGTTTTTTTTTTTTTTTGAAAAAAATAATTTAACCGAAAGTAATTCAGAAACCATTAGAAATTCATTTAAAGTAAAGCTTAAAAAACATAATTTTCACCCAGCACCTTGATGACACAAAATTCACATTTCTAAAATAAAGATTATGGATTCGATTATCTTTCCCAATATATTAAAGAAAAAACATAATTTTTAAGCGGGATACCCTAAGTCATTTAAGAAAATATATTCAAAAATAAAATCGTGCAACTTGATATTAAAGCAAAATAATAAAAATTGCAAAAAGAAAAAAAAAGGAAAAATAGAAGACATATTGAGAAATGCCAAGACAGACTTGAAAGAGTAGTGTTAGATGTATAATGTATTTATACTCTTTACTTACATTTTTATTTATAAGATTCATTTAGTTAATTTTATTTTAAAATTTTAATTTTGAATTTTGAATTTTATAATTTTTAACATATCAATAATTAATACCTAAAAAATTATTATTATTATTTTTTTAAAATTTCTTAAATATATTTAATATTAAAAAAAAAAGAAAGAGAAATGCCAATACAGAGAAGTTGCGGACACAACTCTTCCTCTCGAAATATGAGTGGTCCGCAGCCCCCACGTGGTACAACGTCCTTAGCTTCAACGGTCTTCCCTCTTCAGCAGTTGCTTGTTCGGCCTCTTCGTGGCCCACGCCTATCCTCCTACCCCAGAGGAGATCCCTTCGAATCTTCTCCTTTCTTCTTCTTCTTCGTAATCTCAATCCTCTCTCTTTTCTTTATTGCGGACTAAAAAACCAGAAATAAAAACAGTATCAAGGGAAATAAAAGGGGACGACACAAAGCATGAGAGCTTTGAATTCGCATTTTGTGCTGATTGATCTGCACTCCTCATGGCACTCGGCACACCAAATCCCTACCTCCACCCTTACGTACCTCAAGAACTCCGACTTCATTTCCACAATCTCTTCGTCATTTCGTCGAACACGTCGCCCCCGTACTGGAATCTCGTCGTCGTCCAAACCGGCAAACACGGAAATCCGGAGGCCGTCCGATCGTTTCGTTCCTGGAAAAGCGTTATCGCCGTCGATTTCTCCGAATTCGGCTTCGACTTCGCGGTCGGAGGCCACTTCGGAGCTCGAGCTGTTCCTTGAATTGCTGCCTCCTAGGATGAGGAGGGAGCTGTATCGGCACGAGGAGCTCGGGCAGTTGATTGAGGTTGTGATGGATTTGGGAAGGAAGCCTCTCGCGAGGTTTCCTTCGGGTGATTGGGTGATCTCGGATCAGCCCGTGAAGCATGAAGATTTGCGGCACGCGATATCCAAGGTGATCAAAGTCATCCGTCTTGTTTACTTGGAACATTTATCTGGAGATTGTGCGCGATTGGTGTTCTCGCATGAAAATGCATCATTTTTAATACTTTTCGTTGGGTGCTTCTGCACTAGGCTTTAAGTAGTTTGACTCGAGTAGTTTAGGAAGATAGCGACTCAACCATTTTAATATTACTGAGGCACTTTTATAAGCTATATTTAATTGAAGGCAAACACTACAGACACAAAGGATGCTGGAATAAGTTTGCATGATAACAATGGTTGAAAAAATATTCAAGTCACATGATTATGGTATACTAGTTGGATATTGGAGATTTTAATGTGAAGTCATTTGATTCTTTTAGGTTGGTGATTTTTCGGACGACAATCGTTCAGGCATCAATAACTCTTTACATCGTATAAGCGCAATTCGAAACCGCAAACTGCAAATCATTGGCCTCACTTGCCGGGTTGGTCGAGCTGTATCTGGAAGTGCAGAGATTATACGAGACTTGATTGAGGGGGGAGGTTCCATCCTAGTCATAGGACCTCCTGGGGTCGGCAAGACTACGTTAATCAGGTCCTCACGTTTCCCATTTTTGTAAAATCAAGCTACTGAATTGATGATCATTTTGGTAACTGCTTAAATAATTACCTTGAGCTGAGCTTCTCGTACGCAATTTGGGATGATCCTTTCTTCATCCTCATACAAAATGCATCTGTTTTACATCTGAAGAGGGTTTGCTTATGCAGAGAAATTGCTAGAATGTTGGCAGATGAACACAGGAAGCGTGTTGTCATTGTGGACACATCTAACGAGATTGGAGGTGATGGAGATGTCCCGCACACAGGAATAGGTCGTGCAAGAAGGATGCAAGTTCCAAACGTTCATATGCAGCATAATGTAAGCATCGTGTCCGGTCATATAGTTTGTGCTGTTTCCAAAATTGTAAACCTTTGACAAACTTTAATTTTAGTGATTCTATACTTCCTGTTTGGCTTCCTTTCAGGTTATGATTGAAGCAGTTGAAAACCATATGCCTGAAACAATCATAATCGATGAAATTGGAACTGAGCTTGAAGCACTGGCAGCCAGTACCATTGCTCAAAGAGGAGTTCAGCTTGTTGGAACAGCGCATGGAATGACAATAGACAACGTAATAAAGAATCCCTCTCTGCAGATCCTTGTTGGTGGCATAGAGGTGCAAATTGATTCCTTCTATTTCAGTCTTCATTCACTCTCTAACCGTAGTCCTTGGCCAAGAAAGGAAATTCTTTTGATCAAATTAGTTATTTATCTAAACAGAGTGTAACTCTCGGAGATGAGGAGGCAAGAAGAAGGAAAGTGCAGAAGACAATACTTGAAAGGAAAGGGCCTTCTACATTTACATGCGCTGTTGAGATGATGTCTAAAACTGAGTGTCGCGTTCATCACAGTTTAGATGCTACAGTAGATGCCATATTAGCAGGTATTGTGCTCCTTGTTCCAAGAAATATTTGAATTGATTCTTATGTAATGTTATGCTCACATGTTTGACTGAAGATTGAATTTTTGGTTGACAGTTAAACTAACAATGAGAAGTTTTTATTGGGTATAGGAAAATCTTCTCTGTTCGAAGTACGTCAAATGGATGTTGATGCTAGTGATTCTTTGAATTCTACTCTGATCCTTGAAAGTAGCCCTCTAGAAAAACCTGCAGTGACTGATTATAAAAGTATAAGTGCTGAGATTGATTCTGATGAGGAAGATTTAGGCCATTCTTCTATTCAGTCTAATAAACGAAGCACTGGTAGATTTGTGAAGAGGAGCTCATCGGTGTCAGTCTATACTTACAAGGTAGTTTCCTCAAGTTTACGTTTTTATTCATTCATTTTCAGTATTCTCTTACTTTAAACGCTCTTGTGTGTGTCCCTGTATAGTCGGGCCTTTGTCTACTTTATGCTCAATAAAATTTTGTTTATTGATAAAAAAAGGTATTCTCATACTTTCAATAATTTTCAAGAGTAATTTACTTTTTGTCTACTTTATGCCCAATAAAATCGGGGTACTTTTCCTCCCTGATTCCTATTTACTCTTGATAAAAAAAGTATTCTCTTATTTTTAAAAATTGTCCAGGGTAATCTACTTTTGATGAAAACGTAAATTTTACAAATAGCTCATTATTTAGAAAATTATAGGATTACACCTTATTTCAGAAGCCGTTAAACTCTATGCTTAAGAGGGAAGGTTGGAACTTTTCTTTTATATTTTTGTTTGTGATGTATGTCTTCAGATCCATGAAGCCGATCTACTACAAGTAGCAAAAGTAATGGGGCTTGAAGATGAAATAGACGTAACTGACGACATTGGGACAGCAGATGCAATTCTAGCATCCAGTTCAGAGATGAAGCAGAACTCACGGATCCGCGGTGTAGCAAAATTCCATCAGTTGCCAATATTTGTTATCAAGGTGACTTCTTTTGCTTCATTGTTTTTTAATTTATTTATTTTTATTAAATATGCTTCAAAGCTCCACCAATCTCACGTTTAACTTCTCTACAGCAGTCAAATACCATGGCACAGCTGGTCAAGGCAGTTCGCATGATTCTTGAAATGGAATCAGTAGGCTCGGTATCAAAGCCACTGCCGAGGAATTCTTTTAATATTGAAATTGAAGATGATGCCCCAAAAAGAAAACCATCGCTGGAAGAGATTGATGCCTTGGAGGTGAGAATCATTTCTCGTTTAACTATTTTGCATTATCAATTCATTTCATCATTTGGTTCAGCTCAACCATGAGATATCTTTTGATGATTACTGGTCTAGATACTTACATGATCACTTCAAGCAACAATTCCTGTTTTTCACTTTTGTAGCAAGTTATTAACCTCATTATATGAAAAATGTGATCATATATGACTGTTGTATTAAATGTAATCTTTCTTTTCTCATAGGAGGTTCGACTTGCAATTGAATATATTGTGATTCCCGGTGGAGAGCCGGTGGAGCTTCTCCCTAGATGCTCCGAAATAATAGCCCGGCAGCTTGAATTGGTGGAAAGGTATCAGCTGGCTGCCGAGAACTCGGGTACCGAGCAGAATCCCAGGCTGCAGATTCTTCCGCAAAGGTTAATTAGGAAAAACATTTTTAAGTCTGCTAAATCTAGTTCAAGCTCTCAAAAGGAAAGAGAGACTGCATCCCTAACTGGCAGTGGTGGTGGTACAAGTGTTACTAGGCTGCCCCTTTTGCCCGAATAAGATAAGCAAAGTCTGCAAGTAACATGATTCAATCTTTGGTTGACAAGTACGCCATTTCATGTACATCCCATGTACATTCTGTTTCCCATATGATGTAATTATTTAACTGTGCCAAGTACGTGATGCATTTTGAATTCATTTCTCAAAGATGTGCAAGTGTTGCTTCAATTCAGCACCCCAACGCGAGATCTTTCTTAATTTACCTATCGTTCATCTTCCTTTCCATGGTTATTCAAAAATCAGGTTGCAAAATGTAGTCTGTAAGCTTAAATATGAAATTCCCAAGTATTTATGTCAGGCCCAAAAAAAGTTTGTGAATTGATTGTTTGCTTTTGTGAGTGTAAGGGATAAAATATAACAACCTCATGGTATTTTCTAAGTTCAACCTAATGGGGGAATTCATTAGAAGGAAATAATAAGAAGAGAGAGGGAAGGAAACAAAAGCTGAGGGAGTTCAAAGTGTTAGGACTTAGGAGGAGAATGGGGGAGGCGACATAAAGTAAAGGGGAATTAACGTAAAGTTAGGGAGAAGTGACATAAAGCAAGAGAAAGAGGACATAAAGCAAGAGGATAGAAGATAAAAGGAAGGAAACGAGACGACTTTGAGAGAAATTTTGGCCAGGTTTCTCTTAAGGAGTTTTAGAGATGATATCTCCCCCAGAAGGTAGACCTCGAGTTCTATTCTATGAGGAGGATGAGGGATTATAAAACAAGTTTATTATAGTGAAGAGAAAAGTTGGGGTTCGATCCGACCGAACTTCATGTGTTTTGCAGCCCCTGCTATTACCGCCGGTGGCGGTGGGTTACACCGCCCACCCCATCGGGACCGGCGAACTCCAGCGACCCCACCACTGTGACGGCGATCCCCGGCGACCTCCAGTGTACCCACCGTAGCCTTAAACCCGTTTCAGACCTGTTAGCCTGCTGGTCTCAATGGGGTGGACGGTGTCGCCTACCGCCACCGACGGCAGCGGGAGTTAGGTGAGGTCGAAAATTCCTATTAAATCATCTTCATTGTATTTTTTTATATTGTTTTTTATTATATTTATTATATTTTATTGTGTTTTTTAAATTTTATTATATTATTGTGTTTTTTTTAATGTATTTTTTAATATTTTTTATTGTGTTTTTATTAAAATTAGAAGAGATTTAGAGGTGGGTTGCAAAGACGCTGAAGTGCAGCTTGACCGCATCCCAGCGTCACCCTATAGTGAATCATTCTCTCCATGAACTCTTGTGAACATATGTCTAGTGTCAAATTACGTAAATTTGTGTCTCCCTTTATTTTTTTTCCTGCATTTGTTTATTGTTTGCTATGATTAAGTGTGTAATCGGTCTGGTTTGGTTCAATTTTGGTCAAAATCTAGAACTGAATCAGTATTATCGATTTTGTAATTTTTAAAACCAATTATGTATTAATTATTCTCTAAAATCGGTAGTATAGTTTTACCAGTTTTGGTTTTAAATTAGTCTATAGTAATCTATTAAACTATCAGTATATATATTGTTTTAGTTATAGTGATTAGAATAATTATATATTTGTTATAATAAATTTAATTTTTTATAATTATATCATTGATAGTGATAATATTAATATTAGTATAAAAAAATCTTGTGAGTATTCACGATTTGGGAGCATCCATTGTATACACGAGATGTCTTAAATAAATTAACCAATTTTTCCATCAGCAAATTGGATGGATGTTCCCAAATACTATTAGTATATTAATACTAATAGTATTATAATGTCTATATCCTTATTTCATATATAATTATTTATTATAATAATTTATATATAGATTTAAAGTATATTACTAATAGTAATATAATGTTAGACTATTACTATTAGTTCATAAAATGTAAATTGTAATTAATATTATATACGTATAAAATATTATATATAATATAATATTATTTTATTTTATATTACATATAATATTAAAAAAATTATTTATCGACGATGAAGTAAGATTAAGCTCGTGAGTTTATTTTCCTATGTCGGAACAAGTTGATAAGATTCCATTTTTTTATGTCTCTATACCCCTGGTGTGGCGACATGAGGACAAAAAAAAGAAAGAGAGGGATGAGATTTCTCTCGCTTTTGGCATAGCGGGATAGAGTTTCTTTTGCTTATGTAATTATTTCATATATTACATAGAATCATAATCTAGCTAGTATTGACCAATTTTGACATTATGGAAATCGATTCTGGATTGGTATCGATTCAAAACTGGATCTATTCCACTTATTTGGATTAGTCCAGTCCAATTTTTTGATTTTTTCTTACACCTTTAATTGTTAAGGATGTACGCATTATTATTCTATGACTGCACCGAACCAGTGCCAGAGACTCCACATCACACCGATTAATGGACGAACTATCTTAGCGATATCGAGAGTAGATCTTTCTCCCATTCCAATTTGTTGTGCCAATTTTAAGTATTAATAGCGAGGGTAATTTTTAAAAAATTACATTTACAAGTTAATATGGATTTTTAATACAAAAAACTAAATAATTAAAGATATGATTTTTAATTTTGTGTAAAAATTTAATTTCTACGATATTAAGAGTGGATTTTTAAATAAAAAAGACTAGGGAACTTTTTATTCCCAAACCTCATACAAGAATAATGTCAAGAAAAAAAAAAAATCTCATCTAAGAAAACCCTGATTCATAGACCCTGTTAATCGAGGCCTAAACTTAAGGCCATCGAGCGATTAAGCCCAAACAACTCTGCAGGTCTTGTTAACTCCCATTTGTTTCTCCAATCCCAATTTCTGCAATTCCTGCGCCTCTCTTACAAACTATTGTACCTCAACCTATTGATAACGTTTGTACGGAAGCTGATTACAATGGTGTAATAATAGAGAATAAAGGACGAATTTGTATGTAAATGCTTAACAGAAAAATGGAAAGGAGAAGATAATAGATGAAATGCGGACATAACACACAACCTACCACACAATCAAATCAAAGACAGCAGCAAGTCCATTAAGCCCAGCCCAGTTAATTGGGTTCCCCACAACGTTGATTTTCCAAAGGTAAAACCGGAAAAGAAGAATCCGATCCAGTTTAATTGGGTTTCGAAAACTGAAAGCTATCAAAATTGTTCTATTTAGCCATCGTTGATCCGTTACGAACAGAGCAACACTTCGATCTCTCTGCAGTGGAGTCTCGAGGACTGAGGTCAGCACTATTTTCTTTCAATTTCTAATTTTTTTCCGGGAAACCAACAGTAGTTGGGGTTTCTGTTTGTCGGTCTCTGTCGAATGCTTGTCGAATTTTATTATTCTTTCAGACCTTCAGTAATTATTTTTGGTGAGAGAGAGATTGATGGCTGGTAAGGAAGAGAACCGAATATTTGTCGGGGGGTTGTCGTGGAACGTTACCGAGCGACAGCTACACCATGCTTTCGGCCGCTTCGGCAAAGTTCTAGAATGTCAGGTAAGATTTTCTCTTATTTTGTTTTTGTTTTGTTTTTTTTTTTTCCGTTTCGTTCTTGTCCTATGGTTGGTTTCTGAGAAAATGAAGGAAACGACATTTTTGAATTTCTATTTGGTGTGCTCTTACATCAGCGATGCGGAGAAACTTACCTTGACTTAATTCGAGTTATTGTGTTGGAACTTGGAAAAGCAATATTGAGGGGATGTCGAAACTTTGACAATTTATTCGCATTACTGCTCTCTTTTTAATGTAAATGTAGTTGATTTATTTTTGCTTCCTCATATACTTAGACATAAACATCAAAAACAAAAGACGGAAGTCACCTATTAAACATGGCAATCTCTGATTTTCTATTGGCTGATTAGAGGTTATTAAAATTGCATTATAGTTTTGAAGCCTTCATATCTTTAATAGCCTTTCTTTGGATTACAAGTAGCGGTTCTTGTTCGAAGCTGAAGTCAAACAGTCCATTGGACGGATTCATGAGTGCCAGCCTCAAGTTCCTCTGGCATTACTGCTTTTTTCTGGGTCTGTTTTTGTGTTGTAGATGAAACTGCAAAATCTTTTTTCTTAAATGTTTTGCAAACCTTTTTGGTTTTGAAAATAACTTGTTATGAATGCATTATATATATTTTGCTCATGGTCCACCCTCTTCTTGTTCTTTCTTTTCATGGCCATCTACCTGTCCAGCTTACCATGGTTGATCTGTTGAGTTGTATATGATCTATCAAATGATTCTCTTTTTGCAAATCTTGTGATCGGTGAATAGTTTCCTTATCCTGTTATGCATATATTGTGCAAACCCATTTATCCGCTTCCTCTTCAAAGAACTAGTTGAGAGAAATTTTGTAAGGAAATATTGTATTTATTGTTTGAAATTCAAGATGTTGGGTTGTTTATTCCTTTCCATGCTAAATTTGAACAAAACTCAGATGCGTCTGCCTCCAATTTCCACCAAGTTATTAGCTTTAAATATTGTTTTTGTTTTCTTTTGTTAATAAATTATCTTCGTTCTTCTATAACTTTATGATATTAATTTCCTTGTCTTTCTTTTCCGGAAACGATGGTCACCATCTTTTGACATTTTGTAGATGGATCTTTTTATAGAAGCTTTGGTCAGAGTGCTTGCATTCAAGTTGCTGAAACTGAATGTTATTCTTGTGATTAGATTAAGCAGATTGTTACTTATAAATTTTTCAAGCCAGGATCTACTCGAATGAAAGATGGTTTTTGTGTGTGGTTGGGATCCATAAGAGAATTTCATAAATTTTGAATGGATATATAATGATGTGAGAGCTGGCCAACAAAACAATTCGCATGATGTGGCTGAGTTCAAGAAGTACCAAGGCAGAGCCTACTGATGTTCTACCTGATTTTTGTGGCCGAGGAACTGAAGAATAATAAAATGATTGTTGTTTGGGAAAGTGATATGTTCACTCATTCACTTGAAGACTTTGATTTGGTTTAGCCAAATGAAAGGATATGGGTCATGTTTATTAATTGGCTCTCCCAAGTTTTACACTAGTAAGACTGAATTGTGAACATCCAAGTGTATGTGAGGAAAGGAAAGGTTTTGCAACTGGATAGGTTGTCCATACCTTTGTCTTGTGGAATACGAAGCAATGGTGCTTCATGTCAGTTTGGTTTCTGTATCGGAGGATCAAAGAGATATATATGATTTTACTCATAATTTCATTGAGGCACATCTATGACGGTCTTGAGATTTTAAATAAAATTTAGTTACCCCCCCCCCCAACACGCATTCTGCAGTTTGTCTGATTCAATAAGACGTTTAGATGGCAATGAGATACTCTCGTATGCTAGTGCAGTGGGCTCATGATGTCCAAGGTTCCTGCTTTTGAGGCTTGTCCAAGTTAGCATCTCCACTTTTATGAAGTAAATTCGTCTTTACCGTTTGAGCGTGGCTTCGGTTGTGTGGATGGACCTTACCCTTGTCTTTAATCTGTATTTAAGCTATACACTTCTTTCCTAGAGTCCTCAAACTATCAGTTTCAGTTTTGCCATGCCATGTCACGTTTTTGTACTTGGGAAACTATAGACTATCCATATAGTTGGCCTTAAAATCGCATATACTCATCTTGACTGGATTTCTGTGGTGCCGAAAACTGTACTCACATCTTCAATAAATATTGATGCTTCATGACATGCTAGTAATGGACGGATTGCTGACTTCTATGTCTAAAAACAATTGTTTGGAGCGTATTGCATCTTTGTTTGGCTGCCGATGCTGAATCTATTCAAATTTGGAGTATTTGTGCTCGCATCTTCTTTGTGTCGTCTACTTACTCCACTCTACTCTTTGACAGTATTATTATAGATAAATGTTTTAGCCACGAAGAGGTCCTCCAAAAGTAAATTCACAAACTGACGTAGTTTGATGTGATATGTTAAACTATAAGGCTACTTTTATTGTAAAGTAGATCTAACGTATCATACAAAATTATGTCAGTTTCTGGGTTTATTTTTGTGTGATCTCTGTGTCTATAACAGTCCTCTTATAGTATCCAGGGGTACAGAGATCTAGTACGTATCACCCATCGTCATGCCAATTGAAAGTTATCCCGTATCCGTATTAATTGTAATGCCTAGGATCTATTTTCTACGGTTATATTTGCTCCGTGTCAGTTATCTTCTTCAGCTGAAACAGGTTCTTAGTTTCCGTCATCTTTCAACATTGTATCTGACTGATTCTTGCAATCATTTTGCTTGTTCTGGTTGATGAACTGCTGAAGAAGGCAGCAGCTCAGTGGGAAAAGTTTGGATTTATTTTCCAAAATGAAGACCGTATCCGATTGGTTATATTGGTGGTATAGATTGATTATGTTGGGTCCAGAAAAGATTAATGATTGAAAGAAATGTTTGGTTCTAGTGCATATTGCTACTCGATTTCCACCATATGCTTATTTCTGGGGGAGTTTGATTTTGACAGATAGATGGGTACCTCCAATATTTTCGTCTTTAGATGCTTGTTGTTGAATAGATGAGCTCTTGATTGGAAGATACCGAATCTGATTGTTTGTCTCTGTTGATCAGAGTAAATGAGACTTTGTAATCATTTTAGGCCTGATTGTGTGGTGGGTTAAGACCTTTTATACTCCGAACGTGTACCATCTTGCCGACTCTTCCGGTTTGTTTAAGAACTCTTTGCAATGTGAAACGCATTGCATTCCCATATCCATAGTGGCGAAGAAACGTAAGTAATCTGCTTCAGTATTGAGCTCTACATCATTTTTCATCTAAATTAACCTTTTCCAAGCTAATAAGTTTAGAAGTTGCAGTCGTATTAGAAGTAACTACTCTCAAATCAATTTCCTTTATAGAATCACCATTTTATGGACAATATCATCTTCCTTAATTATAAGAATTGGCTCATGCCTTAGAAGTTAATTGCTGGAGTACTGAAAGATGGTTGCCTAAAATGCTAGTTAATGCGGATTTTTGGTATTGTACAAATTAAGAAGTCTTGCGCATGCACACCATGTTTGGATAGAGATATGTTAATACCTCTTATTTACTTCCCTTTCATAGAAATGTTTTTATCCCTTTTAAGTTTGATACTTGCATGAAGTGCAAATTCTTCTTTAATTATTTTTTTAAGAATCTCTTTGTGCTGGTTGATACGAACTTCAGTTCTCTTTTGGAGTGAGTAGTCTTCAATTTTATTTCTTAAACACACCAACTTTTAGCTGTAGCCAGAGCAGCCTATAGTCATGTTATGCTATCAATATGTTAGTTACATTTATATTCTATATCATTGCTTGGCATGATGCCTTTACTGTGGTGTTTATGTAGATCATGTTGGAAAGAGATACAGGCCGACCACGTGGATTTGGGTTCATTACTTATTCTGATCGTCGGGGAATGGAAGATGCTATCCGGGAGATGCATGGACAGGAGCTTGGTGATCGGGTAATCTCAGTGAACGAGGCCGAACCCAAAATGGGAGAAGATTTAGACCATGGTTATAGGGGAGGAGGCTACTCATCTGGTGGCAGAGGAAGATATGGAGGAGGAGACAGGTCTGCTGGGCAAGATGAGTGTTTCAAGTGTGGGCGCCCAGGGCATTGGGCAAGGGACTGTCCTTTAGCAGGTGGTGGTCAAGGTCGGGGTGGAGGTTCATTTTCTTCACGGTCTAGATTCGGAGGGTCTAGTGGCCGTGGGGATCGCCATGTGGATGATCGATATGATGGAGGTAGGGACCGCTTTGACAGCAGAGACAACAAATACGGGAGCCGTGATCATCGCCCTATTGGTGACAGGTATACAACGTCTCTTATTATTTTTAAAACAGTAACAGAAGTAATGCTTTCTGCATTTTGTTTGGGTCTTGACTCCTTGCTGTGATGATGGTGGCCATCCGTACAGTTTTGTGAAATATGGTTGGATAGTAATGAAGATATGTTACAAGGGTAGGTACCCTCATGGTGTCATGGATCCTGTTATCTGTGGTCTGACTTACTTGTAAACAATGCAAGGTACCCTCCCAGTGGAGATCGTTTTGGAAGTGATAGGTATGGTGGTTCAGATCGTTACGCTCCAAATGGTTATGGCAAAGACAGGTATGGTGGCTCGCGCGGGGCCAATGACAGGTATGGAAGCGGAGGAGGATCAGCAAGGACTGAGGGAGGAAGTTACAGGAACAGACCAGGACCTTATGAACGCCCTGATCGGGCAGGGCGCCCATCTTCCTTTGACCGATACTAAATGTTAGTATTAGCAGTTGCGTTATTTTGGAGCTTTTGGGTTTAAAACGCTTTGTTACGTTTTGGTTATTTATAATGTTAGGATGTTACAAATTACGATAGGAATGAGCGGTAGGTTTGGTGAATCTACTTTTGTCTAGTAATTACCCTTGTTCTCCTTACAAAACCAAACGAATGTATAATGATCATTAAATTACTTGTCCAAAAAAAAAAACAAAACAAAACAAAATGGGGAGCTTGTCACACCAGCCCTACCGTAAAGGAAAGAAGGTCGTCGTGCACCGAAAAAAGAGGTGAAGCTCAGCCTAATTCCATCTTTTGTTTCAAGGAATCGACATAAAAATTTCACAATATGTTAACATATTTCACCAACCCACAATCCTCGGACTAGGACGCCAGCCCTGAAATTAAAACAGGGCAAACTTTTATTGATGTCTGAAAATAATTGTCAAATACCATATAACCCAAAGAAAATCCCATTTTTCTTATAAAAATCTGCGCCATATATAGCATAAACTACAAACAAGAAAGATTTTAATTTCCATATGAGAAAAAAGGTAGATGAAGATAAAAGCAGATAATTAATTAGTAAGAATTTAGCTAGAATACTCCTAATTATCATGTCATAATAACTATAAGCAGCAATAGGACGAGTTTTTCAACGCCGAAGACGTCACTGTTGAACCAGCGCAAAGCTGAGTTCCTACAGTTTGAAACACTGGAATGAGCCAAGAGAAAGTCAAAACATGTGTGCAGAACGAAAGGGGCTTCTTCCGATCGATCCTCATCATCCGTTACAGTCGATTAAAGTACACATTATCTGCACATATTATCTAAAGTCATTGATTTTCATTGACTGGAAAGATGATCAGAATCATTCTAGTGATCAGCAGCTAGCTCTCTCTCTCTCTGAATATTATACTTCGATTCAAAATATATAATTAATCTTTTATTTGATTTAAATTGGAAAATGCACGTTGGTTTTTCTTCCTCTTATTTTGTGTGAACACATGAATGAGTACTGGTCGGGGATGATCTGCTTCGTGGGCCACATATCGAAATAATTTGTGCTTAATTTGGTGATTGCTTTCTCACTCTGATTTTTCTCTGTCACCCGACTTGTTGCCAAAAAGAAGGAAAAAACAATGACAGTGACATGATTTTCGTTTCCATTTTCTTCGCCCAACATTTATAATTTATTTTCTAAAGCAAACTTAGAAATTGATGGTACTGGAAGGCCGTAGATGTTGGGGATTTGACTCGTTAGAGTTCTGGCAAAAAGGGTAATTAAGACGGCCACTACTGCGTGCGTGGAGAGAAAAGCTTGCAGGCTCCCCACGTGACGAAAGTGATGCAATCAATTTAAATAGATTTTTGGTTGATTAGAGTGATCAACGGCAAAATACTAGTACTGCTTATATTTATATATACAAATTAAATTAATTAATGTCAAAATCCTGGCCACTTGGACATGCACCGATCGACTCGATCTGAGAACAACTTGGAAACAATAACATCATGATCAATTAACTAAAAATAAATTGGTTAACGGGAGAAAAAAAAAAGAACATTATATACGATCTCGAGATAATTGACATTTGGGAACCACATGAGAAGGATTTTTCAGGTTAAATTTCGTCTAAATTAAAGATTGCTACTAAATTAAAGATTAAAATAGTCTTTCTCTCTAAGTCTAGTCTGTCTCTACATCAGTAGAACATTCAAAAGACGTCGCAGTTTGAAAGAAGAAGTGGGAATCTTGTGCAAGTGGGCATAATATGTGTATGGCTCAAGTTACTGTGGCCCCCTGAAGTATGACTACCATTCAACAAAATAATAAGATTCCATCTGCGATAAATATCAGATTTTCGTCGACAGTGATGATCAGAGGGGCTATACGTAATGGCAAGGGCAACAGTGACACTTGAACCGCAAATCATGCACGTGAAGTTATTAGATAAATATAGTCAATATTACCATTAATGAGTTTGACATTTTCTCTCGATTTCATGATTTCTTTGGTTAAATGATCAGTTTCTTACAACATTAATAATCATGACTGCCTACACATTTCGTTGATAGTGATGATCAGGAGTCTGGTTTATTAATTTGATAAGATGAGATAAGATTATGAGATAAAAGTTTAAAATAAAATAAAATATTATTATAAAATATTTTTTTAATATTAATTTTATTTTAAGATTTGAAAAAGTTAACTTATTTTAATTTAATTTAATTTATATATAAATTTTTAAAAATATAATAATAAATTTGATATGAGATGAGATGATTAGGTATAATCTTATTGACCATGTAGTAGTTGAAAGTTATTTGAACATGATGAATCTAGAGTAGTTGATTATCTCATCATCATGATCTTCTTGATATAATAAAAATAACATAATTAATTAGTTTGATATAATACAGGTCTATATATATATATATATATATATATGTAATTACCAATGAAAGAGATAACTAGCAAAAGAAAATACTAGAAAATAAAAATAAAATAAAGGAGACATGAATTTATAACTCTCCAATAAACGTTAAAAGAGTGATGATTTATATATGTACAATTATTTTTATAATTTTTTGTATAACCATTTTTAAATAAGGGATATTTTTATAAAGTAACTTATAAAAATAATATCAATTTATATAAATGCCCATCATTTAAAATATAATTATAAAAAAAATTATAAAATTAATCGTAACTCTTATCATTTTTCACTTTAAAAAGGCGAGAGGAGATAGAACGGTCGAGATGACAGATCAATTAATTAATTTAATATATATATATATATATAACGACGTAAACCCTCTTTTTTGGGCCGTGTGTCGCTGTCAAATAATTAGTCTTTGATTTCCAAGTCCAACGAGGCAACTATAATGTTGGAATTAGTCACACACATATAGTACATATATGTATAGCCTAAATCACTACTATTTTCTTGCTTTTTGATTGTTCAGAAACTGCAACTGATCGAATGTATAATAATATTTCTTCTTTAAAAAAAAATGTTGGTCCATTCGCCATATATATATATATAAAACTACTACAAATTATATTATTTAACCGGCCCACTCGTGTAGATCATATACTGATCATCTTAAATTACTGATATTTTTTCTAATTATCATAATAGAGTTTGGTTGATGTTGATGTTGATTATATTTATATATGTTCCAAAATGAAAAAAATGCATGTTTGATACGCATATTTGTAATAAGTATGCATAACATGGGATGGTGATTATTACTTTAAATAAATGATTGAATGTCAATTATCAATAAATTAATAATATTGTTACTTTCGCGCTTAATTATAATATATATATATATATATATACACTGACACACACGTAACTGCGCCGGGTTTTTGACTTTGTCCATCGGCAAGATCACTGCATGTAACGTGGAAGAGCGAGGTTCGGTTTGAATTTGAAATTAAGATGAGTTTAATTTATTTTTTAATATTATTATTATTTTAAAATTAAAAAAAAATTAAAATTGAAAAAATATGTATTAGAAATTAAAAAATATATATAAAAAAAATTATATTTTGTATAAAAAATTATAAAAATATAATAATAAAATAAAAGTGAATTGAGATGAATCGAAACAATACAGTAGATCAAGACATATTACATGTTGGTCGTGTCTGGTACTGATCATGTACTTGATGGCTACTTCTACAAGAAACGAGACCTCAAATTAGACTGGTCATGTTTTTTTTGAGTGATAAGTGGTTGTTAACTTTCACGTGCATTTTATGATCTAACTTATCGATAAGTTAATTAATGCCATGGAAAACAAAAGGGGCTTATGCCATGGATGGAACCATGTATGTGTATATATTATAAGAAGGATGGATATTTGTAATATTTTAATTATAATTAAAAAAATTATTTACAATAAATTAAAAGAGTTTTTTTGTTTTTTTGTTTCTTGTAGTTGTACATACTACTCATGATCTATATTCATTCCATTAATGATAGTTTGGAATCCATATACGACCTGCTAGATAGCTAGCCTAGGACGTTCTATATTTAAACTCTATATATATCTAAGTTCTAACTCCGCCGATAAATATCAAAAACCAAAAAACAGACAAAAAAAAAAGAAAAAAAAAAGAAGGATGATCGTTAATTATTAATCATAAGAGATTTTACAGAGATAGAGAGAAAGTGGAAGGTATATAGAGAATTATGGATGAACAAAAAATTCGATTTTTCGATTCGCCCATTATGTTGACTTATTACCGTCCGAAAATATGTTTCCAATAAGCATTAAAATGGAATTAATCTTTCGATACCGTTCTGACTCGTTTGTTTTCGAAATAGCTAATAGTCGATACTGCTTTAGGCGAACAAAGCGTTGGACTTAAAGTTTGGAGAAAAGCTTTAGGCAATACTGCTTTAGGGAAACAGAGGAGCAAATGTTAGCTACATCCATTGTTGAAAAGCTTGGAGAAAATGTTAGCTACCTAAAGCACTTTGACATGAAGTAATTCTTGAAAAGTCATTGCTGAAAAGCTTTAGGTCTGACCCATCTCTCTTGCTCGATCGATTGCTCCTCTGACCTCTCTCTCGTCGATGACGTTGTTGACACTGATTTCTCTTCTCTCTCGCGAGTTTTGTTTTCTCTGTGTTTCAAATCTTTCTTTATTTCCATGTTTCAAATCCATTTGGCTATTTACTAAGGTCATAGCAATGTATTTTGAGGGAAGAAATCAAACCATAGATTTTGTTCTTGAGTTTGGCATGTTTCTAATTTTGGCTACGAGGAATAACGAGTAAGTGAAGTATTGGAAATGGAATACCGATTATCCGATAAAGCTATCGGATTGAGTAATCAACTGATAGAGTATTTTGTTAACGGGAGAGATTGTTGTTGGGTTAGGTCAGGAACTTGCTCATCGTTTTGCTTCGAGTCGGATGTTCACCCCTATTGAGAATCATTTTTTATGACTGACATTTAGATTAATTGCATACGATGCTCATTATTTTGGCGTGACTTATTATCACGAATATTACATTAATTATTAATTTCTAGAGCTAGCTTAGTCGAGAGGCTAGCTATAGCGTAGATCAATGTTAACCAAGCCGGAGTACATGGAGTACTGGCGGGGATACCACATTAACAGATTATATATTTTCCTTTCAGAAAACCAAAAAAAAAAAAAACAGATTTATTTTCAACATATGCGTTCATCTCAAATATGACAGAAAGTTGGTTGGCCGCGAGCTGCTTATTTGCATTCTCAAGGTCTCATTATACAATCTGACAACAATTCGAGTCAATATTAACTCGTTGGATCATTTTATTCGATTCATCATGTAGGCCGACTATTCTGTACAGAAACGTGCCTTCTTAAGTACTTCACAACCATTATTTACTTAATTTAATATTGATCATATATATATATGGATACTGCTACAGGTCTAGAAAGACATGTACCGAAATCTCTCAAACAGGCCGTATAATTATTTATTA
Organism: Platycarya strobilacea; assembly: GCA_036898215.1. Classification (NCBI taxonomy): domain Eukaryota; kingdom Viridiplantae; phylum Streptophyta; class Magnoliopsida; order Fagales; family Juglandaceae; genus Platycarya; species Platycarya strobilacea. Next base: position 56,553,943 of record CM072545.1, on the reverse strand, counting down.
ATTAATTAATTAATTTTCATTTATTTTTTTAGTTTTAAATATTAAAAAAAAAGAATTTACATTATTATTAAAATATACTTTCTTAATCAATAAATAAAAAATTAAAAAAATATTTTGTATTGAGTACACAAATTCGATAGAAAAAGCATTTTCATATATATATATATAAAAATATATAATATATATTGTGCCCTATCCTATTAGATATATTATTTATTTTCTTCCTATTAATTATGGGTTCATGACAAATTAAATAATGGTTGGAAAGATTAAGATTTAATCGAATCGAATTTCAGACACTCATTTTCAGCCTCTTAAATATTATAAAAATAATATATATTATTATACTTTCTATATATGTTTTAAAAAGTAGATTAATTACCTTAACATTTTATCTTCAAACTCCCACATACATGTTCTGACATTTCGCATATATATGGAGTACTACTTGAAGCTGCATGTAATGTGCATGCCGTGCAGCATTTAATTATAGCGTGCAAATTTGTGACGCACGTGCTTTGCTTTTTTAGAAAGTCGTGACCAATTTTTCGTACCTGATTCCCAGAAATTGTAATTCTATACGATTATAAACTCTTTCCCCGCAATAAGATTTTTCCAACTTCATCTGGATTCAAAAAACGTGGATTAATACACGTACACACACACACACGAGTCAGTACTGATCCAAAGTCCGAGACTACTAACTACACATGACGAAATGATTACTTGTACTAGTTTTATTTTGTTTTCAATATTCGTATCATGTTGATCTTTGGATCTGACGGTCTCATGTGATTGAGTAATAGTAATTAATGATATTAAGTCGTTAATATCATTCTGATTAATTATTTTTATATATATTTTTTTAAAATTTAAGTATTTTATTAACTTTATTTTTTCACTTCAATATAAATATAAATATGAGTGGTCAATGATACTTATATTTAAAAATTTCCTTTTAATTCACACCAAAACAACCAATTAATGCTTGGTAATTCCTTATTAAGTTGATAATCGATAATTGTTTATATTCATATATCTTATATATCGTGACTTAATTACTCAAAGAATTGTTTAATGCCTTAATTTTGTTTTAAAGTAAGTTTTAAATGGCTAATTATTATTCCGTAATTGGTTCTAATTAATTTGATTTATTGCCTTTTCTTTTGTTATATACTTATATAACATGATAAGAACACGCGGGGAATTAGTAACATTAACTCGGAATTAGAGCTAGCAGTTTTTTAAGTAATTAATTAAGATCCTCTAGAACTTTTATACATGCAGGTACTATTTTATCAGAAGTATTTATTAATTATTTATCCATCATTGTTTTCAATTTAATAATAAAATCTTTCTAAATATATATTACCAATATTAATCATCTATCACTTTCAAATCCGAATATTTAATTATCGCCTTTTCTTTAGCCAAAACATTTTGGAAGTGCAAATAAAAGCGATATAGATACAAGTTTATACAATATTAATTGTGATAATCGAAAAGAATAAATTGAACTGTACGTAGGCAATTAAGCATGACGTCAGATTAAAGTAATTATGATCAGCATTATTCATTATTCTATTTAATTAATTTGTCCCTCTTCTTCTTTGTTTACTCGTTCGTGAATTATAAGAATCAAACATGATCTGTATTTCGAATGGGTGTGCTAATTAATTTCCAAAATTGGTTTCGAAATGAAATACGACACATATTTAAGTAAAGGATCATCAGTGATCAACACAACATTCACTCAAGAATTAGGCAATGATCTTTCGATCTATACTTTATTTCTTTTCCTTTCATTTCTTTACACGAATATATATATATATATATATATATATATATCAGTTAATTGATTTGTTGGTATAATTTCACACATGTAAGAAAGGCATGTCCAAATCGGTGGCTTGATTTTTCACATGCATAAGTACTACCATAACATCCTTGAATTAAAAATTTAGAAAAATAATAAACTTGCAACGCTAAACTATATTTTAAATAATATATATATATATAGTTCTCATGTACAATTGAAATTCTTTTTAATGAAGTGCATGGCACAAATATTATATTGATTGATTATTAAATAAACTATAAAATAACATGATTTAATCAAGGCGTTACATGAACATCATGCATAATTAATCCTTCTATATGGTAAATAGAGGGAGAAAGTAGAAACACTTACTTACCAACCAACTCGACAAACAACTACACGATGATCAACTATGAAGGCATGTTGATAACATATTGATTGACGTTCCAGAAAGGAAACTTGGCTAATGAGTCCACCCTGCCACACAAATATTCCACAAATAAAAAGCAATATACACGGTTAATATTCATTGAAGTATTTTCTTTTGGATAAGATCTTATGGATATATATGTCTAACTCTATTCTTAACAATTAATCATTGAAGGATATATATGGATAGGATTTATGTGAAGAAATAGAGCCAAATTTTAAGAGAAAGGTAGAAATAATATAGCATAACCGATATTCAAAATATCAGTTCCTAGAAAAGATCTCTAGAATATTGGAAAGTTTTTATTTTTAATTTTTGGCATATTTTTATAATACTTTCTTTTGCGGGCTTCTATTGTATATAATAAACAGAGTACTGCAAGTCAACTATGAAGTCTAAAGAAGAATATTTTAATTGCCCCCACACTCTCTCTAGACTCTCTCTCTCGCACGCATGCGCGATGCGACTCTCCTTTTTTTGTGTCTATATATTTACTATTAGGCTGCCACACCTCTTGCATGATTGCATCTCCATAACAAACTTGTACCTGTTGCTAAGATTACACAGAGAAAGATCAGAACAATGGTAGTTGCCGGACCAGGTATCGCCGGTGGAGGTTCTGCTCTTCGGTGGACCGACATGAAGGGCCTGAGCCTCCAAGTTATCACCGGTCGGTGGTTCGTGGTGTTTGCCTCATTTCTGATCATGTCCGCCGCCGGTGCCACCTACATGTTCGGTGCCTACTCCAACGACATAAAAAATGTTCTCGGCTATGACCAAACCACCCTCAATTTGCTCAGCTTCTTCAAGGACGTGGGCGCTAACGTTGGCGTCCTCTCTGGCCTGATCAACGAGGTCACGCCGCCGTGGGTGGTTCTGTCCATTGGTGCAGTCCTCAACTTTTTCGGTTACTTCATGATATGGCTTGCTGTGACCAAAAGAATCGCAACGCCCCATGTTTGGCACATGTGCATGTACATTTGCATTGGGGCAAATTCGCAGTCTTTTGCCAACACTGGCTCCCTTGTCCCCTGCGTAAAGAACTTCCCAGAAAGTCGAGGCGTTGTGTTGGGGATTTTAAAGGGATACGTGGGTCTCAGTGGCGCTATAATCACACAACTATATCATGCTATCTATGGCGAAGATGCGAAGTCTTTGATTTTGCTTATAGGGTGGCTTCCTGCTGCTATATCTTTAGTTTTTCTTCGAACTATTCGGTACATGAAGGTCATTCGGCAGCCGAATGAACTCAAAGTTTTCTACAATTTCCTCTATATTTCACTCGGTCTTGCCGGTTTTTTGATGATTATGATCATAATTCAGAACCAAGTGAAGTTCACGCAGGGTGAGTATAGTGGCAGCGCCACGGCAGTGGTTATCTTACTCTTTCTCCCTCTCGCTGTTGTTATTTTGGAAGAGTATAAACTTTGGAACTCCAAGAAACTAGAGATGAATAATCCGGCACCCTTGAAAATAATCACCGAGAAAATAAACCCAGAACAGCTCGCCGCCCCATCTGCACCAGCAGCATCTTCCGGTACCGGTGCCACAACAAATTCACTCGCCGATCAACCGAGCTCCGAAAAGCAAGTTTCTTGCTGGAAGAATGTATTCAGGCCGCCGGACAGAGGGGAGGATTACACCATTCTCCAAGCTCTTTTCAGTGTTGACATGCTAATTCTTTTCATGACAGCAATTTGTGGTGTTGGGGGAACGTTAACGGCCATAGACAACTTGGGACAGATTGGGAAATCATTCGATTACCCAAAGCAAAGCATAAGCACTTTCGTGTCGCTTGTGAGCATCTGGAATTATCTTGGACGGGTAGCCTCGGGATTTGGCTCAGAAATTGTTCTAAAAAAATACAACTTTCCTCGGCCTCTTATCCTCACTCTGACCCTCTTAGTATCATGTGCTGGTCATCTTATAATCGCGTTCAACGTCCCAAACGGACTTTACGTAGCATCGGTTATCATTGGGTTTTGTTTTGGTGCACAATGGCCATTACTTTTCGCAATAATTTCTGAACTTTTTGGGCTCAAGTATTACTCTACTTTGTACAATTTTGGGTCGGTGGCTAGTCCTATCGGACTATATTTGCTCAATGTGAGAGTCACCGGAAGTTTATACGACAAGGAGGCTGAGAAACAACTGGCAGCATTGGGGCTGAAAAGGGAAGATGGGAAGGAGTTAGATTGTACTGGGGACGAATGCTTCAAGTTGTCTTTCATTATAATTACGGCGGTGACTTTATTCGGTGCAATTGTGTCGCTCCTTTTGGTGCTCCGGACAAGGAAGTTCTATAAGAGTGACATTTATAAGAAGTTCCGAGAACAGGCTAAGGAGGCCGAGACCGAGATGGCGACGACCTCAAATGGTGCTGGACCATCGTAGACCAAATTATTGTGCTTGCCTGCCTAGAAAATATCGTCCTTGCCGATAACATCTGAAGTGTTTTATATATATATATATATATATATATATATATATATATATATATATATATATATTTTAGGGAAAAAGTTAAATTACAAATTAAAGGAATATAAGGTTTTATATAATATGGGTAGGTATAAACGAAGATGTAAATGGGGAGTAGTGGTCCCATTGGGTTCATTTATGTAATGTAATACATGACAATATGTATTAATTCGGTGTACTGGTAGTGGGATATTTTTCTTTAGTTTAATTAATTTCTTGTTATTTCATGTTTTTAATCTTTTTTCTTTATCCATGCGAGGCAATACATGTTAAGAAATTAACAATTTCATATTATCATTAATATAAAACGATCAGGTTAAATATAAATATTACTGAATATCATAGCGAGTAATTAGCTAGGTTGGTTGGTTGGTGGGTTGGACGTTGCGGTCAATTTGGTTATTACCATTTATAAGCTGAGTCAGAGTGCCTGTACAGTGGATCGCCCGAGTATTTTCTTAATGTATTATTTAAATATATATAATATATTTTTTAAAAATATAACATTATTAAAAATTATTTACTTAATTATTGAGTAAAAATTACTATATATATTATGTATTTATCTTTGATGTTTACACGTAATTAAAGAATTTATCCAGAAGACGTATAGATTTGATACTGATCCTGTGCAGACGTGTAATTAAAGAAAATATATTTTCTCGGGTGCGTTTTCAATAATTAAAAAAAAAAATAGCCAAGTAATTGATCAGATGCAGCATCTGAAAATGAGAGGGGGAGGAAGGCAAATATTAAAGTTGCAGGTACGGTCGTACAGAGAGACCGGATGGAGCAGGATGTCTAGGAGCTGCTGGCGTATGCATGTCACCCTCCCTACCATCCCATTAAGTTCCAGATCAAATTAGCTCTTGCACGTACCGGTACAGCTCAGTTTATGGTGAGAGATGGTGAAAAGAGAAAAGAGAACCGACGCATTTCTTGTGGCATGGGTTAATCTGAATATGATCTTGTCGCAGATCATCTGTACGTGTAAGTTTGGCGTATATATATTTTTAATTTCGATAAATTTATTAGAATTGTGAAAATATTTACTTTTCAATAATAGATTTATTATTTTTTAAAATAAGTGCACATGATAATTTACATAGTCTAAAACTCTATCTAATATTATATTTTAATTTTTTAAAAATATTAAATAATAAAATTTTATTTAAAAATTTTGAGATGCAAATATAATATATTTCTTTATAACTTAAATATTTATTTTTAGGTTCGGAAATGAGATGAGTTGAGATGAATTTAGTTTATTTTTTAATATTATTATTATTTGGAGATTTGAAAAAAGTATATTGAAATTTAAAAAATATATATTGAGATTCGAAAAAGATGTATATGAATTTATATTTTGTATAAAAAAATTATAAAAATATAATGATGAAATAAAAGTGAGTTGAGCTCAAAAGTAAGTTGAGGAACTTATTTTAAATAACATATATTTCTTTTTAATATTTAATTTTAAAAATAAATAAAGTCATCAACATTAAAATACACATTATTTTATTATTTTATACTAATTCTACTATTATTTAGAAATTTTATACATTTTGTATAAAATATTTTTAAATATTATTTATTTATTTATTTTCTTTAATTAAAATTTCTATCTTTTAGATAAATATAAAAGACCTACTCATGATAGGGAGCTTTAGGCAATGGCCTAATTATTGCCTATCCCTTTCAGCCGCCCTGGCCGGTGCAAGAGTTGAACACGGATGGGGCCGTCTGCCCTCATTCATTTTATAGTCAAGGTGACAGATTCATGTGTTGGACCTATCTAGGAGAAAAATGTACAGTCACAAATATAAATTACATATAGTTTTGTTTATTTTTCCGCTGAAGACCTAGCTAGTACTAGCTGCATGCATGGCTTCTTACAAGTTAAATATAGGACTAATTAAAGAAAGGGATAAGCTTGGGTCCCGTCATATTACAAAAGGGCTTTTGCATACAACCAGTTACGGGTCCCTACATATGCATCACAACCATATTCACGCTCCACACGCATGCAGTCGATTTCTATGTACTCTTAACTCTCACACTGCCATTGCTGAGAATTCCTAACTCTAACTCGCATGATCGGAAATCTCTGGGAAATCTTCAGCCCGAGAACGACGACCGTTATAAATTGAACACTCTATCTTCGATGAATCACTTGTATCGTTGGATATTTTTCTTCCTCTTTTGATCTACCCAGCCAATTAGGTAATCATGAAGAGAAACAAGTTTACCAGCAATTATGCAAGTTAAGTAGTCACGAAGACGCGAATCTGCGTCTATTGTCTTTGTCGTGGGTAGTTCCGACCGAATGCATTGTGGTTGTTGCCGTGGGTTGAAGCCGGTGATCTTTGTGACTATCAAAAGTAAAAAAATCATGTACAGTTTGCAGAGAACCAGACCTCGTCGATCATCAGAAGAAACTCGCTTGCGGGTTGGAACAAAACAGCATGACTACCTTACAAAAATGGTGTAAATGTTGTTGGTTTGGAATGTTAGAAATTTGTTGTTGGTTTGATTGTATCAAGGAAGAAACGATGTAAATGTAGAAGAGCTGCTACAATGGGGGCTAAAAATGTATACGAAGGGTTTGATAAGTTGTTGAAGAGAAAATCACAATTGTATTGCGATGGCGATATTCGAGAAGCTAGCGACACTGTAAATTTCTTTATAGCCAACAACCGACACCCACCAAACTGTTCCCACTCTCATTCTTGGTTCTATGCTCTTGAATTTTTTTTTTCATCTTCGAGAATCTCTGCTTTCTCAGTTCTTAATTTTTTTTTTCTCTTTCTTCTTCGCTCTATCATAACAAAGATTTTTGGAAGAAATCTTGTCTTGAAAAACTGTAATTTGTCATATAGCAAAACAGAAAAGATTTCCATTTCTAATTCATACATATAATAAAAGTTTTTCTTTTCATATACTTCATTGTGATATATGGGATCCATTCTCTATATGTACTCATAACGGTTCCAGATTTTCTCTCTCTTGGTAGATGAACATTCTAGGTGTACTTGGATTTTTCTGATGAAATCGAAATTTGTGGTTAGGACTATTTTCATGAAATTTTACAATCTAATTCATACACAAATTGGAACAAAAATTAAATGTGTTAGAAGTGATAATGAATCTGAATTTAAGATGACAGAGTTCTTTGGATTAAAAGGAATCATACATCAAGTTTCATGTGTAGAAACACCCCATTAGAATTCTATTGTAGAACATAAGCCTTAACATTTTAAGGTCTTTAAGATTTCAATCAAATATACAATTATCTTTTTGGAGAGAATGTATTTTAACTGCTATATACCTCATAAATAGAATTCCATCTTTTGTTTTAAATGATAAATTCCCATATGAGATTTTTTACAATTCATACCTTCATATAGTCATTTGAAAATTTTTTAATGTTTATGTTATGCAACAACACTTACTTAAAATAGAAATAAGTTTTCACCTAGAGAAAAGAAATGCATATTTGTTTGTTATCTTGTTGGTATAAAAGGTTATAGACTTTTTGATCTGGAAAACCATTCATTTTTTGTTTCAAGAGATGTGATCTTCCATGAATCAATCTTTCCTTTCATTTCTTAGTCAAATAATCCAAACATAAATTCCAATATTCAATCTAGATTTAGTTCAGAAAATATTCAAGTTATGCCAAAATCAATTTCTGAATGTCATGAGTCCATAAATATTCCTTCAATTCCTGATCATTATCCATCCACAGATTGTTGAACTCAAGAATTCAAGTTTCATATAAATCTACACATGGATTTTGATGATAACAAATGAATTTAAAGAATAAAGGAGTTTCAAGCTCAAGTTGTCCACACAATAGAATCAAGCACATCAAGGAAGCAAGCATGAGCAAGAAGGAAATAAGTTCACATTAAAATCATAGAGTAATTTTGTAAATCTCTTAAAAATTCAAAATTAGGATTAAGGCTCAAAATTAATATTTTATCATAAAGCATTAAAATACATTTTCCACATGTGCATGATATTTTGAAAATTAAATTTGAAAATTTTGAAAGATGATTGATTGTCATCTTTCACATGTGCATAACATGATTAAAGGTTTGAACTTTGAAAATTTTGAAAGATGATTGATTGTCATCTTTCACATGTGCATGACATGATTAAAGGTTTGAATTTTGAAAATATTAAGATGATTGATTGTCATCTTTCACATGTGCATGACATGATTAAATGTTTGAACTTTGAAAATATTAAGATGATTGATTGTCATCTTTCACATGTGCATGTTTTATTGGAATATTTTCAAAAGTGGTGGATACTTTTCTTGACTTATGAAAAAGGTAGATGTCTTTATTTGAAAATTTTGAAAAGTAAAGTGTGCTCCTTTTGTTATATGCAAAAAGTAAAAGATTATGTTTGAAATTTTTGAAAAGTAAAGTGTGCTCCTTTTGTCACATGTAAAAAGTAAAAATATTAGATTTAAAATTTTTGAAAAGTAAATGATGATGTTTTTGATATGGGAATCTTTTCAAATTTAAAATTGAACAATCATTTGCCTATAAATAGCTCACTTGAGTTTTACAAAATTCACAACAAGAGCTTACATATCTATTGCTAAGTTTTGCATCATTTCTTCAAAACTCTCATTCTCTCTTTTCTAAAATTTTGAGCCTTAATTCTTGTTCTTGTTGAGAGAGATATAGGTTGCGCTGTATTGTTTCTATCTCACTCATTGAGGAGTGTACTTTGATAGTCTACCTACTATCAATTCTTGTATCAGTAAAATGGTGTGTATAACCCTTGTGTGTGTAGAAGGTGTTCTACACGGGGAATAGTTAAATCACCAAGTGTAAGGTGATTGGAAGTGTAGAAGGTGTTCTACACGTGGAATAGTTAAATCACCAAGTGTGAGGTGATTGGAAGTGTAGAGGGTGTTCTACACGGATTCTTTGGAGCGGTGCTGCTCAAAGGTGTAATAGGTTTCTATCTCCACCTAAAGGAGATTGAATAGTGGATTTGGGGATCCTCAAGAAGTAGCTTGAGGCGAGGACGTAGGCAGTGGGGCCGAACCTCGTTAACATACTGAGTTTGCTTCTCTCTTACCCTTACTCTTTATATTTATTATTGTTTCATATTTTATTTATATTTTATATTATATATTTGATTTATAATTGTTATTTTTTTAAATACAACTCAATTCACCCCCCCTCTTGTGTTAGTCATCTGGGCAACAAGTGGTATCAGAGCTAGAGCTCTATTATAAGATTAACTATCTTTTGAGTTAAGATCTTATGGCTAACATTGCAGCTTCATTTGGTGAAGGTCAATCTAGCAGTCGGCCTCCACTCTTTTGTGGAGACAATTACTCATTCTGGAAAGTTAGAATGAGAATATTCCTTCAGGCTCAAGGTCGAGAAATCTGGAAATGTATTGTAAATGGACCTTATATTCCAACAAAAGTAGTTGATGGAGTAAAGGTCAAAAAGGAAGAAGAAGAGTTTAATCGTGAAGACGATAGACTTTATACTTTGAATTTAACTGCTATGAATTTATTATATAATGCTCTCAATGGTAATGAATTTAATAGAGTAATGACTTGTGTTACAGCAAAGGAAATTTGGGATAACTTGGAAGTTACTTATGAAGGAACTTCTCAAGTCAAGGAATCAAAAATTTATATTCTTACTCATGAATATGAAATGTTTAAGATGAATGATGATGAATCTATTTCTAGTATGTACACTCGTTTTACTAACATCATAAATAGCTTGACAGCTCTTGGCAAAGTTTATTCCAAAGTGGAGATAGTAAGAAAAATTCTCAACTCTCTACCAAAACGTTGGGAATCAAAAGTGACAGCGATTCTTGAAACTAGAGACCTCAAGAAGCTCGAAGTAAATGAACTCATCGGGTCACTTATCACCCATGAGTACACATTGAAAAGAGGAGAAGAAGAAGGAAAGTCAAAGAAGAGCTTGGCACTTAAAGCTGTTCCACATGAAAGTGAAAGTGATGAAGATGAGGAAGACGACAAAGATGAAGAAGTTGCGATGATAACAAGAAGAATTCAGAGGTTCTTAAAGAAAAATAAAACTCCTCCAAGGAAATCCTTCAATAAGTTTTCCAAGAAAGATTCAGGTAAAAATGACACTTTAATTTGTTATAAATGCAATAAACCCGGTCATATCAAGCCAGATTGTCCTCTGCTAAAGAAAGATCGAAACAAAGGCAAAAAAGCAATGAAAGCTACGTGGAATGATGATTCAAGTAGCTCAGATAGTGAAGCAAGTAATGGAGAATCAGGAAATCTTTGTCTTATGGCTAAAGATGACATTGAGGTAACAAATTTTGATAATATTGAAGATCCTTCATATGAAGAATTGCAAAATGTTTTAGAAGAAGTATATGAGGAATTTGAAAAATTGGGTATCAAGTATACTGTTTTGAAAAAGAAAAATTCTTCTTTAACAAACGAAATTGATATTTTAAGAAAAGAAAATATTGTTTTGAAAGATGAAAATTTTGAGTTGAAGAAAAAGAAAACTGATTTAGAAAATATTATTGAAAACTTTACGAATGGAAAAATAAATTTTGAAAAACTTCTTGGTAGTCAAAGATGTGTTTTTGATAAGGCAGGCTTGGGATATATGCCAAAACAAAAATACAAACCTTATAAAAACTTCTTTGATAATCCTTCTACATCAAAGTCCAATATTCAAAACTCTTTTCATAAAAATAATTTTGTTAAAAAAGGATACTATTATAATCACTCAAGTTCTTCATATATGTCACATGCTATTTGTAATTTTTGTAATAGAAATGGTCATAATTATCTTGCTTGTCCTTTTAGAAGAAAACATATAATGACTATTAGGGCCATATGGGTACCTAAATATCTTGTTTCTTCTAATACTAATAAATAAAGGACCCAAAGAACTTGGGTACCGGGAATTGTTTTTAATTGCTTTTGTAGGTATGCATGAAGTATTCTACAGGTAAAAATAAATGATTTTTAGACAACGGATGCTCAAAATACGTGACAGAAGACAAAACTAAATTCATTGACTTCACTTCTAAAGAAAAAGGATGTGTGATATTTGAAAACAATTCAAAAGAGAAGATCATGGAAATAGAAGGAAAGATCATCAAGACTTAGTACAAGATGCAACCAAATAGTGGAAACATGTGAAAGATCATCCAGCGGAATAAATTCTAGGAGAACCTTCACGAGGTGTAAGTACTCGATCATCTCTTAGAAATATTTGTAATCACACACTTTTTCTATCTCAAATTGAATCCAAAATATTGATGAAACTCTTATTGATAAATCATGGATTCTATTTGTGCAAGAAGAACTAAATTAATTTGAAAGAAATAATGTATGGACATTTGTTCCTACACCTAAAAATTATGTTGTTATTGGAACAAAATGAGTTTTTAGAAATAAGAAAGATGAGTCTAAAATCATCACTAGAAATAAGGCTAGACTTGTAACCCAAGGTTTCAATCAAAAATAAAGAATCGATTATGATGAGACATATGCACTAGTCGGAAGATTAGAAACTATTCGAATGCTACTTGCATATGCTTGTTATAAAGATTTCAAACTTTTTCAAATGGATGTTAAAAGTGCTTTCTTAAACGGTTTTATAAATGAAGAGGTATATGTTGAGCAACCTCTAGATTTTGAAAATCATATTTCTCCAAATCATGTTTTCAAACTCACAAAAGCACTATATGGACTCAAACAAGCTCCTAGACCGCGGTACGAGAGATTCAGTAGTTTCTTGATTGAAAAAAACTTTTTAAGAGGAAAAATTGATACAACTCTTTTCATTATATACGAAAATGATGATATTCTTTTGATTCAAATTTATGTTGATGATATAATATTCGGTGCTACTAATGAAAATATGTGCTAAGTTTTTGCTAAAACTATGCAGGAAGAATTTGAAATGAGCATGATGGGAGAGCTTATATTCTTTCTCGGATTGCAAATTAAGCAAGCAAAAAGTGGGACATTCATCAATCAATCAAAATATATTAAGAAATTGCTGAAGAAGTTTAGGATGGAAGGTGCTAAGGAAACTGGAACACCAATGAGCCCATCTACTAAACTTGATAAAGATGAATCCGGTAAACTAGTTGATTCGAAGATATATCGAGGTATGATTGGTAGCTTATTATATTTGACAGCCAGTAGACCAGATATTATGTTCAGTGTATGTTTATGTACACGTTTTCAATCATTTCCAAAACAATCTCATTTGATTGCAGTCAAGCGGATTTTTAGATATTTTGCCAGTACCATTGACTTAGAGTTATGGTATCATAAACACACTTCTTTCAATCTTATTAGTTATTCAGGTACCAATTATACTGGTTGCAAAGATGATCGAAAAAGTTTTAGTAAAATATGTCATTTCTTAGGTCGTGCACTAGTTTCCTGGTTTAGTAAAAAACAAAATTCTGTTGCACTATCTACTGCTGAGGTAGAATATGTTGCTGCGGGTAGTTGTTGTGCTCAAGTTCTTTACATGAAACAACAACTTGAGGATTTTAAACTTATGTACAATCACATTCCAATCAAATGTGATAATACAAGTGCTATAAATCTTTCAAAGAATCCAATACAACATTCTCGGACCAAACATATTGAAATTAGATATCATTTTCTTAGAAATCATGTGCAAAAGGGCGATATTGTATTAGAATTCACTAGTACACATGATCAATTGGCAGAAATTTTCACAAAACCTCTACCAGAAGATAAACTATGCATGATTAGAAGAGAAATAGGAATTATGCATGCCATGAATATCTGCTAGATATTTTTATTCCATTATCTCAAATGACCTACAGAAACTTGAGACGTTTAGCCTCATCATTCAAATGTATTTGCTCCTCATAAATCATCATGCCATCCTTGTCTAAAGGATTAGGCAATCGAAATGCAGAGGCAAGTAAGGATTTTAAATATTTATTCTGTTGTTTTAAGTTTACTATTTTTTTGTTAGACTCTTGAACAAGTCGTTGAAGAATATCGATCTTCTCATTAAGCTTCTTTATCTCGCGGATTTTTGACTGCAACCGAGCGGAAAAAGCAACAATGGAAGATGAGTATCGAGTCCCGAGACCCACAAGCTCGTAAATAGCATCATGATCTGATTTATTAGCCAAATCAGTGTTTTGCTGCTTCATGGCACTTACAACAGATGCAAAAATAGATTGATCACGAGAAGCACTGAAGGAGAATTGATGAGCCATTAAGATTTTGTAAAGTGAGAATGAAGATGAACTACAACAATAAAAAGAAGATTTGATGTGGATTAGATAAAGCTAAGGATTGCTTTTATAAAGATGGAAATAAGTAGAAGACAAGCTGTCATCTCTTCAAATCTTACTTAGTCAAGCTTACAAGATATGCCGGATGCATATTGTCAAAAGTTACCGAACTAAGCTAGCGAAATTAATTATATTTGTCCATGTTTCTCTCGTGAAACGCTGCCATTATCTGCTGATGTTGACTCTGTGCTTGAACTCTTACTCGTTCCGATTCCTCTATTTGAAGTTTCAAAACACGAGCGAATTCCGTCAAATCTTTATTTTCTTGCTTTAACCTCTTATTCTTTCTGCCTTTATTTGCAAGCTTTTGATGCAGAACAGATATTTGATTGTTAAGTCGATCAACCTCATTTGCCCTCGCTAGTAATCTCCGAGACATGGTCGTAACAGAGGCAGCATATTGAGCACTGAGAGTTCTTGATACTGCAACAACCTCAGAATCAGTTCTATTTGAAAAATGCATTTCTGCTTCTATCATGGTGTTGACAACCTCATGAGATAAAATGACTGGTTGAGACGGTTCCTGATTCAAATCTGGAAGATTATCAGACGAAATTTTTTCCGCCATTCTATCGTTTTGAATAAACAGAAACTGGATCAATGAATGGGGTGAAATTTTAGTTGAGTATCCGACAGGTGAAAACGGTCTTTTAAACAACAACTTTCAAATCTCGATAATATTTAATTTTTCAATAATATCACGCAGATTTAAATATGCTTTCGCACCGACTGCTAGAGTTAGGCCTCCAACTTTTACAGGTTTTGTCAGATACGCGTGGCTCTACACAGAATTGCCAGAGTTAGACTTCCAAAATTTGCAGGTTTTGTCGGACATGCATGGCTCCGCACCGCATTGCCAGAGCTAGGCCTGCAGCTTTTGTTGTCTTTGTCGGACACGAATAATTTTAATTATTCAACTTCAAATCTCTGGAACATCTAATTCGTCAATAATATCAAGTGGATTTAAATCTTCTTCCGCACCGAGATGATAAAATTCGGCTTCAACCTTTGCAGGTTTTGTCGGGCACGGATGGTTTCAATTATTCAGCTCTATACAAAATCTCCTTCCGCACCGAATTACCGAAACTAGGCCTCCAGCCTTTGCAGGTTTTGTCGAACACGTGTGGCTACACACCGAATTCTCTACAGTCTCTACTAACGCAGCGTTTTATTTATCTATTGGTTATTATAGGAATATATCTTATTGAACTAATTATGATTCCTTTTTAATGATGCCAAAAGGGGGAGAAGTTTTAGACTAGAACATTAAAATTGTTTAAATTGCTAAACTTGTTATATATGCTTGGAATTATATTTATATTTTTGCTTGAAAAACTAACGCACATTCTCAAGGGGAGCTTAAGTATTCATACAGGTTTCAAGTTCTATCAAACATTTGTCATCATCAAAAAGGGGGAGATTGTTGAACTCAAGGATTCAAGTTTCATATAAATCTACACATGGATTTTGATGATAACAAATGAATTCAAAGAATAAAGGAGTTTCAAGCTCAAGTTGTCCACACAATAGAATCAAGCACATCAAGGAAGCAAGCATGAGCAAGAAGGGAATAAGTTCACATTAAAATCATAGAGTAATTTTGTAAATCTCTTAAAAATTCAAAATTAGGATTAAGACTCAAAATTAATATTTTATCATAAAGCATTAAAATACATTTTCCACATGTGCATGATATTTTGAAAATTAAATTTGAAAATTTTGAAAGATGATTGATTGTCATCTTTCACATGTGCATAACATGATTAAAGGTTTGAATTTTGAAAATTTTGAAAGATGATTGATTGTCATCTTTCACATGTGCATGACATGATTAAAGGTTTGAATTTTGAAAATATTAAGATGATTGATTGTCATTTTTCACATGTGTATGACATGATTAAATGTTTGAATTTTGAAAATATTAAGATGATTGATTGTCATTTTTCACATGTGCATGTTTTATTTGAATATTTTCAAAAGTGGTGGATGCTTTTCTTGACTTATGAAAAAGGTAGATGTCTTTATTTGAAAATTTTGAAAAGTAAAGTGTGCTCCTTTTATCATATGCAAAAAGTAAAAGATTATGTTTGAAATTTTTGAAAAGTAAAGTGTGCTCCTTTTGTCACATGCAAAAAGTAAAAATATTAGATTTGAAATTTTTGAAAAGTAAATGATGATGTTTTTGATATGGGAATCTTTTCAAATTTGAAATTGAAAAATCATTTGCCTATAAATAGCTCACTTGAGTTTTGTAAAATTCACAACAAGAGCTTACATATCTATTGCTAAGTTTTGCATCATTTCTTCAAAACTCTCATTCTCTCTTTTCTAAAGTTTTAAGCCTTAATTCTTGTTCTTGTTGAGAGAGATATAGGTTGCGCTGTATTGTTTCTATCTCACTCATTGAGGAGTGTACTTTGATAGTCTACCTACTATCAATTCTTGTATCAGTAAAAGGGTGTGTATAACCCTTGTGTGTAGAAGGTGTTCTACACGGGGAATAGTTAAATCACCAAGTGTAAGGTGATTGGAAGTGTAGAAGGTGTTCTACACGTGGAATAGTTAAATCACCAAGTGTGAGGTGATTGGAAGTGTAGAGGGTGTTCTACACGGATTCTTTGGAGCGGTGCTGCTCAAAGGTGTAATAGGTTTCTATCTCCACCTAAAGGAGATTGAATAGTGGATTTGGGGATCCTCAAGAGGTAGCTTGAGGCGAGGACGTAGGCAGTGGGGCCGAACCTCATTAACATACTGAGTTTGCTTCTCTCTTACCCTTACTCTTTATATTTATTATTGTTTCATATTTTATTTATATTTTATATTATATATTTGATTTATAATTGTTATTTTTTTAAATACAACTCAATTCACCCCCCCTCTTGTGTTAGTCATCTGGGCAACACAGATAATACTCTTCATTCTTAAATGAATTATGTTAATCCAACAAACACAGTTAATACTCAATTAAATATAAATGATGAAACTAAGTTCCCATCTCTTAGAAGATCGTCTCAACAGCATAAAACACCTTGATACTTGAAGAGTTATCATTGTAATATGGCTGATTCTGCTTTACCAACATCTTCCAGAAATCATGTCAATACTTCAAGTAACAGATATAGTATTTCTGATGTTATTTCTTATTCCAATATATCTTCAAGCAAAGTTTTTTTCTTGGGTCCATCCTTTTAGAACCATCATTTTCTCACCAAACTGTTAAGCATTCTCATTAGAGAGATGTTATGAATGCAAAACTTTCTGCTTTAAAAACAAATAACACTTGGGTCCTTACCACATTACCCCTAAACAAAATTCCTATAGGTCGTAAGTGAGTGTATAAAATTAAATATAATTATAATCGTTAAATTGAGAGACACAAGGTAAGACTTGTTGCCAAAGGGTATACCCAAAAAGAATGTCTTGATTTAGTTGAGACTTTTTCACTTGTAGAAAAGATGGTGACTCTTAGGACAATTTTATCACTTGCTGCCACACATGATTGGCATCTATTTCATTTAGATGTTAACAGTGTCTTTTGTTGTCCAGATAACTAACACAAGAGGGGGGGTGAATTTGGTTATATTAAAAAATTAATACTTATAAACCAAATATACAATATAAAATATAAACAGAATATGAAACAGTAGGAAATATAAAAAGTAAGGGTAAGAAGAAGCAAACTCAGTATTTTAATGAGGTTCAGCTCTGCTGCCTACGTCCTTACTTCAAGCTACTCCTTAAGGATCCCAAATTCACTATTCAATCTCTTTCAGGTGGAGATAAAAACATATTACACCTTTGGGCAACACCGCTACAAAAAATTCGTATAGAATACCCTCTACACTTGCAATCACCTCACACTTGATGATTCAACTAATCCATATGTAGAATACTGTCTACACACACAAAAGTTATACACACCCACTTACAAATACAAAAGCTGATAGTGAGTAAGTTATCAGAATACACTCCTCAATGAGTGAGATAAAAATAATACAGTGCAATCTATATCTCTCTCACAATGAATAAGGATTAAGGCACAAAATTTAGAGAAAAGAAAATGAGAGTTTTGAAAGAATGATGCAAAACTTAATAATTGATGTGTAAGCGCTTGTTGTTATTTTTGCAAAACTCAAGTGAGCTATTTATAGGTAAATGAGTCTTCATATTCAAATTTGAAAAGGTTCACATGTCAAATAAGAGCACTATTTACTTTTCAAAAAATTTAAATAAAAACATCTCATTTTTATATTTGTCAAAGACAACTCCATTCATTTTTCAAAGAAATCAAATATAATCTTTTACTTTTCATACATGATAAAATGAGCATGATTTATTTTTCAAACCAAATCATTTTATTTTGCATATGTAAAAAAAAAAACACACAACCATCCTTCAAGATTTTCAAACAAAATCATCTATATTTTGCATTTGTCAAAAAAACACACAACCACCCTTCAAGATTTTCAAACAACATATGCACAAATTAAAAATGACAATCAATCATCTTACAAATTTAAATTTTTATGCATATGTGAAAAAATAATAATAATTTTTGAAATTAAATATTTTAATAAAGTTATGCAAATGTAAAAAATGCAATTTAATGCTTTATGAGAAAATATTAATTTTGAGCCTTAATCCAATTTCAAATTTTAGGAGATGTACAAAATTACTCTGTGAGTTTCATTTGTAAACTTGTTCTTCTTTTTGCTCATACTTGATTTTTTGATGTGTTTACCTCTTTTCATGCGTAAACAACTTGAGTTTGAGTCTTGAATTTATTTGTTATTATAAAAATCTATACGTAGATACGAGACCTGAAATTTTGGGTTCTAGAATCTCATCATTTTTGATGATGACAAATACTTAGTAGAAATCTGTAACCTGCAATAATACTTAAACCCCCCCTGAAAATATGCGTTAGTTTTTTAAATACTAGTATAAGACTTCTCCCCATTTTGACATCATTAAAAAAGAATCGCAATTGGTTTTAGTAAAATTTTTTCCCCCGTCCGTGTTTGACAAAAGCTATAAAGACTGAGGCCTAATTTTATCTTCTCGGTACAGAGATCCGCTTGATATTGTTGACAAATAAAATATTATTGAGATTTCGTGTTGAAGGAGATTTCTTCCCATGTCCGTGTCCGACAAAACCTGCAAAATCTGGAAGCCTAGCTCTGACAATTTGGTGTGGAAGGATTTTTTGTAGAGAGTTGAAAAATTAGAGTTACCCGTGTCCGACAAAAACTGCAAAGGTTGGAAGCCTAGCTCTGGAAATTCGGTGAGGAAGGAGATTCAAATCCGCTTGACGTTGTTGACAAACGAGATTTTGTAAAAATTTGAAAACTTTCGATTTCTGTTTAAATAACAATTTTCACCCATCTAATACTTACAAGAAAATTCTTACATTTCTCATTAATGCAGTATCCGTTTATCCAAAACGATAGAATGACAGAGAAAATTTCTTTTAGTAATCTTCCAGATTTGAATCAAGAACCGTCTCAATTAGTAATTTCATCCGTTTCATTCAACATATTTTATAAGTTTAACTAAATAAGATTTGAAAAGATGATAGTGTGTCTTATTCATAATTCCGTTTCTATAAGAGCAATTCTTAGTTTTATCTAATTTGTATCAAATCTTCTTCTTATCTTTGCAATTTGTCTGCATTCTCATTTTACAATTTTTAATGGTTCGTCAATTTTCTTTCAGTACTTCTTGTGATCAATCTATTTCTGCTTCAATCGTAGGTGCCATGAAACAACAAGAGACTGATTTAGCTAATAAATCAGATCATGATGTCATTTATGAGCTTGTGGGTCTCGGGACTCGATACTCATCATCCATTGTTGTTTTTTTTCGCTCGGTTATAATCCAAAACTCACGAAATTGAGAAGTTTAGTGAGACTGTTTCTGTACTTCAACGACTTGTTTATGAGTCAAATAGAAAAATAATAGAACTAAAGCAACAGAATAAGGATTTAAAATTCTTGCTTGCCTCTTCATTTCAACTGCCTAATCTTTTAGATGAGAATAACATGTCGATTTATGAAGAGCAAATGCAGTTGAAAGATGAGGTTAAAAGTCTCAAGTTTTTGTAAGTAATTTGATATAATAGAATAAAAATGTTTAATAGATATTCATGACATGCATCATTCTTATTTTTCTTCTAATCACGTATAATCTATCTTCTGGTAGGGATTTTGTGAAAATATCCGTCAATTGTTCGTGCGTGCTTGTGAATTCTAATACAATATTTCTATTTTGCGCATGATTTCTAAGAAAATGATATCTAATTTCAATATGTTTAATTCTAGAATGTTGTATTGAATTTTTTAAAAGATGTATAGTACTTGTATTGTCACATTTTATTTGACTAAAAATGAAAAAGAATAAGAGCGAGAGCGAGAGCGTTTTTTAGACAAATAAAGATGCTTTGAATATTAAGAATTATTATCGACTATAAAAGAGTACATTTAATCCAGAAGATGACTAGACCCAGTCACCCAGGTCTACGGACATGCGAGTAAATAATTAATTCCAAGAACTGGCTAGAGTGGTCAGCTGGCCAAAGTCATCGAGTATTAATTAAACCTTTTTGTGGAATTTTATTGTTTGATCATGACTTGTAATTTTCATTTTCTTAAAAAAAAAATTAAAGAAATTACATCAACTCGTTTTCAGGTATAAAGTTAAATTTTAAATTATCGGAGGGATAATCCGTCTGATTTGATTCAATTTTTGAACTAATTCTGGGATCAAAGCGGGTACGTAAGATTTTTCATTTTAAAACACCAATCTCACCCCGGCCATCCTCATAAATCAATATTGCTGATTTTACTGATTTTGATTCAGTTCAATTTGATTTTAATAAAGTGCAAAGTTATAAAAAAGAATATGTTGATAATTTACTTAGCTAAAGAATATAATCAATATATTATATATGTTTTAAATATTATATATGTTTAATATTTAAAACATATGATCAGAGAAACATGTTTAAGATTAAAGTTTTATGTTATAAATTAGAATATAATATTATGTTATATTTATTATAAATAAAAGTACATATAACATAAAAATATATTAAAAATAATATTACAAATTAATTACAAATATATATATATATATATATGAACTGATCCGATCTAATCCCAATAAGTCTTGAAATGATTTCAGACTAAATTTGATCAGTTTTTAAAAGAAAAGAACCAGCTCCAGACCGGACCGACCCAAAATCATACCAAATTCACTGGTTTGGGCCGGTCTGAGACGATTTTCTGATTCTTCAAGTTATTTTTACATCCCTAAAAATTGTATAAGATAATCATGAGTTTAGTTATAGTTATTATGTTTTAAAGTTACTTAATTTTGAGGAGAATAGCCTCGAAAAGAAAATAATTTGGAACAATTTACAGCAAGTTGGTAGCTAGAACTAAGTATGTATTTGTTATTTCGACAAACTAATTTAGGATTAAATTTTTTCCGAAAAAGCATATGTATGAGCTATTTTTTAGGAAGAATCTAGCCAGCAGTTCTTTTTTTATCATCTTCACATGATTATTAAATGATGTAGCATTAAATGATACATTTATAAGTAGAACATAATAAATAATTTTTAATATTTTAGTATTATATCATAAAATGATAAAAAAAAAAGGATAAAAAACAAAAGATGATGAGTTATATTACTCAGCACTTTATTCTTTATTTTGATTATATTTAGAATTATGATAGATCATAGATCGTATAACAAAAGGGTATGTTTACATCAGTTTTGTTATAAATAGCAATGGTCAATAAAAGAAAATGGCAGCGGTAATATAATATATTGGACGGTTTCACTACGAAACGTACTTGTCGGATTGACTACAAACGCTCTTTGAAGATTCATAATTGACTAAAAAAATGTAATTGATCCAACAAAGCTGGGCCCACATTACGTAATGAACTAGGGCCTAGGCCACTAGCTAGCCCATTCGGTAACAACTTGGGCTGGCCATTTTTGTTGATTCCACGAGTCTGCTTTGATGATGCAATATTGGATCATGAGAATTTTTTTTTTTTTAAAGGTTTAGAAAATAAACTGAACTAATGTGCCTGTTTAATATTCCATCCTTAATTCAATATATAACATGATAAATAGAATATAAAAAATTACTCAACTTATGCAAGATTCAATGAAAATTTGATTTATGTCCTTCCAGACGGCTTGAAAATGCATGGGAAAAATTACCCCTTTGATGCTGCTAAAAGCACTTTCCAAACAAATGCCTCCAAAATTATCGAAAAGTACCCACTCAAAAATTTGTAATCATATCAAATGTGTAGGTTTAGGTAAGAACAGATTGTTGCCTCACAGAATGAGTAATGAAACCCATAAAACATTTCACAATATAATATAATATAAATATATTTTTATTAAATGATGTTATCTTTAGAAGATATTTTATAAAAATTATACCTAATATATACCACATATCTATTATTTTCGGTTGGACCAAACGAAACATAAGCTGCTTAATGCAAATTTGAAGTCAGAGTCGTCTCAAGTTAATGGTATGTAGCTAGGAATGAGGGGCATTGTTGATTGTCTTATAATATGCATTCTCGATCATGAGTGTTCATAGGGAATCCGCACATGAAAAATGTTGGAGGGGTAAGAAATATTATTTTTTGCCGCAAAAAGTGGTAAAAATTGCCACCATAGACTTTTCTCAACAATTCCTACCTCACTGCATATTCGCAAGTATTATTCATTTACTTTTGATCTAATGCAACGGAAGTTGAACCTCGAACCCCCCTCCTCTATTTCACTGACTCTAGCCGCACGAAAGAACCATTCTCTTTGCAATAGATTTGCAAGCTCCCAATTGGCACAAATCTCACATTTCGCCTCACCCACAAATTTCAATCCTACCCAAGTTTTCATTCAAAACCGCTTAGCCAAAGTTATAAAACCTAAATCATCCAAATCTCACAACGCCAAAACTCATTGTAACTGGAACACAAACTTCAAATTAGTCTAAAATTGGGATGTCTTTCTACGAAATGGAGTGGAAACAGGTTAGAGGGAAAGATCTTGAAAAGGAGCTATAATAGAGTCTATAGAGTGAGAAAATTAGGTACTCAACTTTCTACTCTTATGTATGTGTTTAGAACCTAGGGTTAAGGGAAAGGGAGGGGTGAACTTGCGTTTCTATGAGAAGAAATCTAAAAAGAAAGGAACTGTTAATTGCATGTAGTGTTACACTACAATAATTTAGACGAGAAGCCTACATGGCGATAAATGACTGACGGGCTAGAATAATAAAATTTACAGTCAGACTGGACTAAAGTTCTCTCTCTTTTGTAAATCATTACCATAGAGAACGGAAAGGTTAATGGGGAAAAAAACTGCAAGAGAATTCAATTTGGATCTCTGCAGTATAACCCTATGATTAGGTAATCAAAGTCGGATATCCTGATAGACTGATCACAAGACATATTGTTAAATATCCCGGCCATATTACAACATAAATGTCTCTTGACATCTCGTAAAATTTGTTGCGCTCCCACTGTACTTAGGTAATATTGTTAGTAGATTCAGAATATAATCATTCTTACTTTGTACAATCTGCTTTTATTGTATTTCTTGTAGGCAATATTCTTATAAACTTAAAAAAAGTATTAAGTTACAGCAAATTAATTAAATCGAAAGGAAGTACTCTCTATGTTGCCTTATTTTCGATATCACTACAAGAAAAACAGCTATTTGTGACATTTTAATTGCAGCCAAAATAACTATTTTTACTAAAAATACTTTTTTACAGTATTTTTTCTACTTTTTACGACAAAATTTAATGTCGTAAAAAGTCAATTTTCTTGTAGTGATATACAATTCTGTATTAAATTTAGATAATTTAGATTTCAGCTGATAAACACATCGTACATGATAAGTGTGGGAAGTTTTTGTTTTGAGTGCTGCTACATCTCTCGAAGGATAGCCCAACCTCTCTCTAGTAGAGTAAATTTATTTATTTTATTTGTTTTGATTTTATTTGATTTTATTCATTTTTTATATATATATCTACATATTTTTTTAAAATTAAAAGAAAACAAAAAAAATTAAAAAAAATATTTACTTAATGATGAAGTAAAAAGAAATTTTGAATTCGGGACAAAATTTTGGGTGAAATCCTGTAGAAAAATAGCATTTCTCTTTGCTTTTTTCTCCCATCAGCTTGTGTATCAAACTCATGAGTAACTAATCGGGATTAGTGGGCCGTGAAAGAGGCCGGCCAAGTACAGTTAAGCCCAACTACCTTCCAATGGGAGTCAATGAGTCTAGGCGAAGTACTCACAGCCCATGAACAAAATCCTCCCTAAAAGCGACCCTTGCGTAAATAAGGGGACGGTAAGGATTGATAATTTTTATAAGATGTAAATATACAAGTAACGTGCAGACTCATCAGTCATCATATAAAGCGCCAAGTTTTTATAAGAAATGACTTCACTACAGTTGAGGCAGGCAAGTATTTATTTGACTGAAAAGAAGGAAGAGAGAGAGAGAGAGAGAGAGAGAGAGAGAGAGAGAGAGGTGTTTTGTTTTCTTTAGACGGATAAAGTTGCTTTGAATATTCAAAATTATTATCGACTATAAAAGAATAATTAATCTAGAAGGATGAGCCCAAGTCTACGTACATGTGAATAATTAATTAATCCATAAGGAAATTATGAGTTGGTAGCCTGGCCAGAGTCATGAGATGGTGAGCTGGCCAAAGTCATGGATTTTTAAGTCTCAATTTGATAACCAAACTCTTTTTAACTTATTTTATTTTATTATTATAATTTTTTAAAATTTTCATATATATTTCTAAAGTTTTATACAAAATATAATAAAAAAATTCAATTTTTTAAAATCTCAACACACTCATAATATTAAAAACTAATATTATAATAATATTTTATTTAACTCAACTCATTTCAATTCAACTCAACTTAATCCGATATTAATATTTTATTCAACTAAACTTTTTTGTGGAATTATTTTGTAACAATTTTAATACCACCTTGAAAAGAAAATATTTTGTAACAATTTACAGCAACTCAAAATATTTTGAAAAGATTTTTATTTTAAATCTTAAAATAAAAAGAATATTAAAAAATATATTCTAATAATATTTTATTTAATTTTTAATTTAAATCTCAACTCAACTCATCTTATTTAATCTCATATACGAAAACAAATAAGACCTTAATTTTATTTTATTTTTCTTGCTTGAGAAGGTTAACTATCTATATTTTATAGAGTTGATATGCTCTTTATTTTATTTCTTCATATTAAGAAAGAAAAATTATCTATAAGTTCTTGATATACTAAATATATTAATGAAGTGGAAATTTGTCACATTTATTTATTTGTTTTGATTATTTTTAGGAATACAACTTGTTGACATCAGTTTAGACTTTAGTTATAAATAATAATATGGCAATGGGAATATTGGACGGTTTGTCACTTTGACTACAAAAAGTACTTGTCAAAGCGATATTCCGAAGTTGCTTTTACTACGTAATGAATTAGGCTACTAGGCCATTCGGTAACAACTTGGGGCTGGCCATTTTTGTTGATTCCACGAGTCTGCCTTGATAATGCACAAGGATTTGGATTATAATTCTTCTTCTTTTGTTAGTTTGTTTGTGTTTCTTTTTTATTATAAAAATGGGATTAGAAAATAAAAGTGAATTTATGTGTCTGTTTAAGGCTCTCTTTATGTTCATGAATGAATTTATCTTATCTCAAATTTATTATTATATTTTTTTATATTTTTATATAAAATATAAATCTCCATAAACCATTTTCAAATTTCAATACAATTTTTCTAATTTTTAAGATAATTTTTTTAAATTCTAAAATAATAATAATAATAATAAATAAATTCATCTCAATTTATCTAAACTTATTTCATCTCACCTCTAAATTTAAACAGAATCTAAAACTCCATCCTTAAATCAGTGAGTGATGTTGATGACTGGTCAAATTGTCCTTAGTATCAAAAGTAGTCCAACTAAATTTTGAGTTGTTTTTGTCATAAACACAATAAAAAAATATTAAAAAAATATAATAAAATGAAAAAATACAAGAGAAAATATAATTAAAAAAATAAAATTAAGAAAACACAATAAAAATATAAAAATATAATAAAAAACACAATAAAAAAAAGAAGATGAATTTATAGGAGTATTCGACACAGTCAAACTCCTGCCGTCATCAGTGGCGGTGGGCGACACCTTTAATATCATCGAAATCGACGGATTTCAACGATATCACTCCTATGATGACGATTCACGACAACTTCCAACAAAATTTAGACGATCTTAAATTTAGAATAAATCCAACGCCAATCCCGATAGCATTGAGAGAATCATCCACCACCAATCGAAAGCAGTGGACTACGTCGGCACAGCTTTTCTCTAAATCAATCTATAACAGGACAGCTACAGTATAAAAAATTACTCAACGGACGCAAAATTCAATGCGCAATTTTATGCCCTTTCCTAGAACTTGAATTTCCCACCTTTTTAAAACCCCTTTCATTGGAGGGTTATAACTTTTATTTTATTTTATTTACTTTTTCTTGCCAGTTACCTCTTTCATCGTTAACATATATTCTTCGTCCGAAACTTACAAGACAAGTTTTTTCATTATATAGATATTAACCTGTACCGTATGAAGAAGATGATCATCAGATAATCAACCAACTTAGATTTAGCGTGTTCATAGAATCATAATGACTTCCAAGTTCCAAGTACCCCAACTACGTATTGCGTCATCCATAAGATATAATATGTAATATGTAGAGTCATTAATAATCATGTTATAAGAAGCTGATCAATTAACTAAAGAAATCGAGAAATCGAGAAAATGTCAAACTCTTAGTTGGTAATTAATTAATGACTATTTTCTATTAACTGATCCACGCGGTGCATATATGCATTGCGGTTCAAGTGTCACTGTACATACAACCCCCCTGATCATCACTATCGACGAAAATCTCTCTATCGCAGATGAAATCTTATAATTTTATTGAATGGTAGTCATATATATATATATATAATCCCTTCAGGGGGGGACCAGTACAGTAACTTGAGCCATACATTATGCCCACTGATATAGAGGGCATGAATATTTGTGAGCTTTAGGGTCTTTGATTTTGTAGCAATATTCTTTAATTTAGAGTCGACGAAATTTGCATGACGACCTGATTTGGCCAGAAATCTATCTAACGAGTCAAAACCGTAACATCTACGGCATGCATCCACCTTCAATTTCTAAAGTTTGCTTTAGAAAATAAATTATAAATATTGGGCGAAGAAAATGGAAACGAAAATGTCACTAATGTCATTGTTTTTTCTTCTTTTTGGCAAGAAGTGTGAAGTGTGACACAGAAAAACCGAAAAACCAGACGAAGCAGATCATCCCCGACCAGAGACGTACTCATTGTGTTCACACAGAATAAGAGGAAGAAAAATCAACGTTCATATCTTTCAATTATTTAAATCAAATAAAAGATTAATTATATTTTGAATCGAATTATAATATTCAGAGAGAGCTAGCTGCTGATCACTAGCTAGGCATGATTTTGACCTTTCCAGTCAAATGACTTAGATAATGTATATGTGCACTTTAATAAACTGTAATTGATGAGTGATGAGGATCGATCGCAAGAAGTCCCTTTCGTTCTGCACACATGTTTTGACTTTCTCTAATTGGCTTTGCGCTGTATGAACTCAGCTTTGCGCTGAGTTCCACAGTGACGTCTTCGGCGTTGAAAAACTCGTCCTATTGCTGCTTATAATGACATTATAATTAGGAGTATTCTATGCATGCCCAAGCAGTTTAATATTCTATCTATCTATCTATTTATGATCAAGAGTGTAATAGTCTAGTTCGATCTAATTTTAGATAAAATTTAAAATTAAATTAGTATTATCGATTTTTTATTTTTTAAAATCGATTATAAACTTGTTATTTTTCAAAATCGGTACGCTGATTTTATCGGTTTTGGTCCAATTCTTTGATTTTAAATTAGTCTATATTAATTTATTAGACTATTAATTTATATATTAGTATTATTTATAATGATTAAAATTGTTATATATTAGTATTTGTTATAATAAATTTAATTTTTATAATTATATCATTGATAGTTATGACTAATATTATTAATATTAATTCAACAAAAAATATATTAGTATTACTATATCATTATTTTATGTATAATCATTTAGTATAATAATTTATATATAAACTTAAAATATATTACTTATAATATTATACTATTAATATTAGATCATAAAATATAAATTATAACTAATTTATATTATATATTAATATATAACACATTATATACAAATAAAAAATATTATATATTATATATTATATTAAAAAAATTAATTAAAAATATATGTTATATTAAATTGGTCTGGTCCAATTCTATATTTTGAAACCGAATCAATACTTACCAATTTTAATATTATAAAAATTGATTTAAAATCGGTACTTATTTAAAATCGAATCGATTCTACCGATTTAATCCAATTTAATCCGATTTATGGATTTACCAATTTCTTCTTGCATAAGTATCTATGAGCTTCTTCATGATGAAAGCATGGCGTACTGTAACAACAGCTTTTTTTTTATATTAATAATTACTTTTGTTGAGATAAAGATCGCTGACACATGAATATGATTTTCTATTAAATATTCACTTAATCCAGAACTTGTTGTCCTTTAGGCCGGTTTTATTCAACATTCTTTTTCAATTTATTTCAATTTATTTTTATTTTTTTATTATATATATTTTTAATTTATCTCAATTTATTTTTAATTTTTTATTATATTTTTTTAATTTCTTATAAAAAATACAAATTCCTATACATATTTTTTTAATTTCAATACACATTTTTTTAATTTCAATTTAATTTTTTTTAATTTTAAAATAATAATATTATTAAAAAATAAATTAAACTCATCTCATCCTCAAATCCAAACAAAACCTTAATGATAGCAACAAATACGTCCTGATTTCTTACTAATTATCTGCTTTTATCTTCATCTACCTTTTTTCTCATATGGAAATTAAAATGTTTCTTGTTTGTAGTTTATGCTATATATGGCGGAATTACTATAATAATTATTAAATTCATTTAAAGTTTTTGATGCTGCTAAAGAACATCCCAAACAATGTCTCCAAAATCATTGAAAACCCATGAAAAAATTTGAAATCATGTCAAATGTGTACGTTTAGGTAACAGGTGATTGCTGCCGAAGACAATGAATAATGATACATATAGAAATATAAAGAGAATTTAAAAAAAATTACAGATGGTATATTTTTATGTGCGTCAAATATATAAAAGAGGCCTATATATATTAAAATAAGGCCAAACTATAATAAGGAGATAATTACAATATTAATCTTAATAAGAAAATAAGTACAATAAAATATATACATACGCTAATATTAATACATGTACAATATATTTTCAATACATATAATTTTATAAAAATAAAGATATTTCTATAAAATAATATTATCTTTATAAGATATTTTTATAAAATACTTCCAATTAAAATATTTTTATATAGATAATAAATATTGTGAAAAAGTGATGTGCATTTATTATTTTATCCTATAGAAGCAGGCGAATTCCTTCACCACAATATATCTAGTACTATTGTTAGTTGGACCAAACGAAACATAAAATAAAGCAAATCTGAAGCCAGAGTCGTCTCAATTAGTTAATGGTATTTAATTAGCTAGGAACGAGAGACAATATTGTTGATTGTCTTATGGATATGCATTGTAAATTTGGCGTGAAGGAAAATACTCGTGAAAGAAAGTATTTTAACCAGAAGAATTATATAAAGATAATTTTAAAATTTGATGTAATTTGATTTAATTTGTCAGATTATAATATTATTTTTATTAGAAAATATAACTAATGTATTTTTAAATAAAGACACATCAATTAATTGTATGATTAATTTTGTGTAATTATTTTTTTGTGAATGTGACAGTTCTCATATTACAATTGAGAACACATGTTTGGATCGGGATATATATCTCAATTATAATTTAATTCCTTTGAAATAAATGGAGGAAACACAAACCAAAGTTTGTAAAATTCCTCTAAAACATTTCAAGAAACAAAAATAAAAAAGATTTAAAAAATTAAAAAAAATTATTGGATATATACTACAAGCTGAATTATCACGTTTTCTGGCGACAATTTTAGTGGCTAAAACATGAAAAAAAAAATGCTGTTAATAACTTTTTTCGCCTTTTTTTAGCGCCATAATTTGGTCGCTAAAGTTGGGTGGTTAAATTTCTTTAGCCTCAGTTTTCCACTTTTGCCGTGGGAGAAAAATTTTTTCCGGCGTCAACTACTCGTCGGAAATACAGATTAAAAATGCCGCTATAACCCATTCCATTTGGCTTTAGGCAACGCCCACAAAGTTTAACGCCGGCGCAAATGTGTGACGTTAAAAATATCTGAAACCGCTACAAAAAACGTTTGAATCAATACCCACACAATTTCTAAAGTCGCTATAAGATGACATCTGCAGTTGTTTTAGTCGCAACAAATCCCAGACTCGTCAATGTATTTCGGCATTTGTTCACACAAGCATTTCCGTTAATTCTTAATACGGCAATAATAAAAGCGTCTATACAAGACTTATTTCTTGTAGTGATAGACAACCTAGCTAGTTATGAGTCATGACCAACGGGTGATAGAGTCTGGTGACTTTATAATGGTTTTGACGCATTGAAATTCATAAATTACTTCAATATATAATATGCATGATGAGATTGCGAAATTTTGACAAAGTTCAAGGCCGGCGAACTTGACAATTAGACACATCGATTATGTGTCCTTAAATGTATATATACATATATTTATATTCCGAGTTATGAGATAAAATATGAGTATCTGTATTAGGTAGAGATCAGGGTTGTTAATTGAATTGTTCAACTCTCAACCATGTGGGAATCGCTGGAATGGATCTGGATCCACAGAAACGTCCATCGATACCGCAAGGCCGGGGCCATTTATATATTTTTATAATAATAATAATAATAATATATCTATAGCTAGCTCCTCGAGGGAAATAAAAATAGGGTGTTGCTAGTCATAGTCTAATTTTTTAACTTTTTTGCGGTTCAAAATAGAAATGGACAAAAACTCCATTTTCTCATTAATTTAGATAAAAAAAGGTTGTTCTTATTTATGTTTATTGAATACACTGAGCACCCTTGGAATAGGAGGGCGTAGTAGAATCTTCTATTTTTTATTTTTATTTTTATAATTTTATCCTACCATATCTTCTCTTTTAAACTTGCTAAATCATAAATGAGGACATTTTTTTCTTGTTGGGCTGGGTGTCCAACATTCTATGTTCTTGATTTTTGTGAGCTTGCAATTGAGTGCTCCATATAAATGTTTAACATAACTTTCGTTCTCATTTGGGTTCTATTTTTGCTCATCTTTTCTATAAATCCAATGCAAAGTTGGGAGTCACGCATTTGAAATGAAACTAGTGTTCATTATTGCAAAAAAGGCTATGGCGATGAAGAAACCCAGTGTTTATGGGATGATTATTGCTTTAGTTGGTGAAACCCAACACACTGTATTTCAATTATTTAATGAAACAGTTGCGTTTCATTTGACTTGTATTGCAGTCCACAATCTACAGACTGCAATAAGAATTATTGATAAAAATAATCTAGTTAATTGTCTAGCTGATTCCACAACTTGTATCACCTCTTCTAGCTACGTTCGCCATTACAGCTAATGGAACTAATTAATCTTCAATAATAAATTTTCCCTTCAAATTTCATAATAACCAATTCACCGGTTTTAATTTTGAAATTTTGAGAAGTAATATTTACAGTTATAAAATACGTAAATACTGCTCACTCATTTTTTAAAAAGTTAATAAATATGGAATATATAAAAAATTAATTTTTTTAATAATAAATCCTACTTAAAGAAAAAAAAATTGCATGTCACCTACACAATATGTAACTATATCTAACCTTACTTTTTAAATTTTGTTTAGTTTCCCATGGGAATGAAGGGATTGCATTTACATTTCGAGCCTTGCTTTTCCATTTATTTTTCTGGTGTTATTCGTACTTACTACTCATGTTGGAATGGATAAAATATATTAGACCTAAAGTGGTTCTCAAGTTCCAGCTTAAGGAGGATCTCATTAGGAAGGAAGTGAGAAAGGAAAGAAGAATAGATAAGAGGTCGATAAGGGTGTTAGGATGTCGAAGGAAAAGAGGGAAAGAGACGTAAAAGTGGGGTGTAATTGTCAGCATAAGTACTTGATCAAATCTATATTCACTTGCTAATTTGCCGTTCGTTTTATATTTTAGTCTTGAAAGTATCTTGTAAATACCATATATATATATATATATATTCCCGATGAATTATCCGCTCTTGTTTATGTCTAATCTGTCCATACAATAATACATGAGATGGCTCTATAAGTTGTTGCCTGTTGGTCAAAATTGATGGGCAACCACGAAATCTTTCAATATTAGTTAAGAACAATTAGAGAATACACGAAACTGGATTTTTCCAAGATTACAAAGTTTCAATTAGTACTGCGAGCCCAAAGTCCAACCTGAAAGGATCGATATGATCGATCTTTGGCGTTTAATTTTCTTCCTTTCGCTCACCATACATACACACACACACACACATATATATAAAATCCAAACGTTGACTAGACGAGTATAATCTGTTGATGAATTAATTTGTTTCATCATGTGAAAAATCACCCAGTACTACCACTTATTACGTATTGTGTGTTCTATTATAATTATAAAAAATAAAATATCAATATTTTTAGTACTGCTCATGCATGCTAGTACTGGCAGATCAATCGGGATTGAAGCCATGTTCAATCGGGATTGATGAAGCGGCTGTGAAATCGTTTTTTTATTTTAGTGTTTGTTGTATATTTGTTATATTAGAATGATTTTTAGAAACTTTCACTTCATTAAATTTTGTATTCTTATATTTATTTAATGTTATATATGCTATGCTTGTTTAAGAGGGAAAAAAAACTGGATAATGTGTATTTTTAATTGATTAATCTCCGCAAGAGGCAAAAACACTGCTAGAAGTGACTCGTGACTTTGTAGTTAAAATGGCAGTACAATCTCCAGAGAAGTGAGCAAAAGACTTGGCAATAATCAAGCAGCGAGTGAGAAAGAAAGAAAGAGAAAGGGAAAGAAATATGGTGGTTCCCGGATGCTGTGGAAGTGGAGGCCGGTTTGCGGACATGAAGGGCCTCACCCTCCAAGTGCTCCTCGGGCGCAGATTCATGATGTTCGCATCTCTGTTAATCATGAACACTGCTGGTTTGAGCTACCTATTCGGCCTCTACTCCGCCGAGATCAAGTCCAAGCTCGGTTATGACCAAACCACTCTCAATTTGATCAGCTTCTACAAGGACTTGGGCGCAAACATCGGCATCATCTCCGGCCTTATCAACGAAATTGCACCCCCGTGGGTGGTCTTAGCTATGGGCGCGTCTTGCAGCTTTTTTGGCTACTTCATGATCTGGCTCAGCGTCACCGAAAGAATAGCCAAGCCCCATGTCTGGCAAATGTGTTTGTATATATGCATTGGCTCCAATTCACAACCTTTCGTCAACACTGGAGCGCTTGTCACCGCCATAAAGAGCTTCCCCGAAGCCCGTGGAATCGTCATAGGCGTTTTGAAGGGTTACACGGGTCTTAGTGGCGCAATTCTCACGCAGGTTTACCATGCTCTCTACGTCGATGACGCCAAGTCTTTGATTTTGCTCATAGCCTGGCTTCCTTCTGCTATATGTCTGGCTTTCCTTCGAACCATTCGGGTCATCAACGCTCCTCGGCAGCCAAACGAGATCAGACTTTTCTATAGTTTCCTCTACATCTCGCTTTGTCTTGCGGGGTTTTTGATGGTCGTGATTATAGTACAGAAAAGGGTCCTCTTCACACAAAGCGAGTATGGAGGAAGCGCAGCCATAGTGCTTTTCTTGCTTTTCCTCCCACTTGCCGTCGTTATTATGGACGAGTATAAGGTTTGGAAAAGCAAGAAAGAAGATCTGAATAATCCCGGATCGTTGAAAATTACAACCGAGGAGGGAACCCCGACGAAGAGCTCTGTTCATCCACCACAAACAAGCACTAGTTCCACAATTTCGCTTGCTGAAAGAGAAGAAGTTTCTTGTTGGAAGACCATATTTCAACCACCGAATAGAGGGGAGGACTATACCATACTACAAGCACTTTTCAGCATCGACATGTTAGTGATATTCATTGCATCAATTTGTGGTCTTGGGAGCGCGTTAACGGTGATAGACAACTTGAATCAGATTGGTAGTTCCTTAGGATACCCGAAGAGAAGCATAAGTACTTTTGTGTCTCTGGTAAGCATTTGGAACTATCTCGGACGTGTCGTCGCAGGTCTTGCCTCGGAAATGTTCATAACAAAGTACAAATTTCCTCGTCCTCTCATCCTCACACTGATCCTCCTTTTATCCTGCGTGGGTCATCTCCTAATCGCCTTTAACGTCCCGAACGGCATCTATGTAGCATCAGTGATTATTGGGTTTTGTTTTGGTGCACAATGGCCACTCCTCTTCTCAATAATCTCTGAACTTTTTGGGCTTAAATACTACTCTACGCTGTTCAATTTTGCGGCGGTGGCTAGCCCAATTGGGTCATACTTGCTCAATGTGAGGGTCGCTGGGCATCTATACGATAGGGAGGCAGAGAAGCAGATGGTAGCGTTGGGGCTCAAAAGGAAACCCGGGGAGGACTTAAACTGCAATGGGGTTGACTGCTTCAAATTGTCTTTCATTATCATAGCCGCCGTGACCTTCTTTGGCACACTTGTTTCGCTCATTTTGGTGATTAGGACAAGGAAGTTTTACAAGAGCGACATTTACGAGAAGTTCCGAGACGACGCGAATGTGGTCGAGACTGAAACGGCGATGGCTGCAAATGGTACTCATGTTCGACAGACAGAATTAGCACACCGTAACTGACAATAATGAAGGCCGGATAGGGACAAGGAAGAAATTTGGGAACTGGGAGCCATATATGACCCATCGATCTCTATATCCAAAAGCGATCGACAGTTTTGGATCCCTTTGTTTATACTTCTGTGATGTTGTAATTTAGCCTTTTTTTTTTATGCTCTTTATCCTGCAAGATTATATGTTGTGTACTTGTTCTGTCGACTATCGTGCTCGGTTTTAAGATTACATGATGATGCATGCCGGCTAGGTCCTCAAAAAGAAATGTTCTGTATCAAAGATTTCATATATGTGATCAGCCGATATTTTAATGCTCGATTTTAAAGATTACTTGCTGCCATGTTTTTGTCATCATTGCCATAGAGAACGGAAAGTTATGGGAAAAAAAACTGCAAAGAGAGATCGGTTTGGTTCCATGTAGTGTATCAATCTTCAAACCACGCAGACCTCCAGCTCAGACAAAGTGCGACTCAACCAGCCACCTCATTTTTTCTATAGCAAGTATATGTATGTGGATGATAAGTAAAATAATTCAATTAATTTAACAAAAATTAAATTAAATTAAATTAAGATTTTTCATAATAAAAATAATTTTAAAATATATAAAATATGTGGGATAAGATGATGAGTAATATTTCCCTTTCAGCTGTGCAAGTGTACCAGCGCACCACTTATTTTTTAAAATGGCTAAACTCTCCCGCCGTTCTCTCGTTACATATAGAATAACTGTACAGGCAATACAAATCAATGAACTACGAAATTCAAACATTTTTAAATAGTGTAACCCTATGATAATTAGGTAATCAAAGCCCGGTAACGCCCTGAACACGAGACATACTGTTGACATTGTTAAATGGCCCGTGGGCCACATTACGACTTAAATGTCTGTTGAAATCTCTTAAATTTTGTTGTGCTCCCACTGTACTTAGATATTGTTATAAGATTCAGAATAATCATTATCACTCTGTACAATCTGCTTTTATTTTATTTCTTATGGGCAATATTGTCTCATTTTCAGATACATACGTACTACATGATCAGTAGTACCATGTCTCATTGGCAAAATTCAAATATCAATTAGCTATTTTCGTTACCTCCCGGCCGCGTGTTGTATGCGTGGTCTGCGTTTGTGTTTTTAATTTTTTACTGTGCATTTATATAAAATATAAAAGTTTATTATTTTGAAATGACGGAGATATCTGCTTTAAGTTTAAGCATCAATATATCATACGAAGAACATTAGAATACTGTATTTTTGCCTCCTCAAGTATTAATATTCTACTCATCAATTTTTTCTTTCAAAATTTGATAGAAATTACAAATTTAATAAAAATGTAATGAAGAATTACTATTAAAAATTAAGCTAATTAAAAATACTTGTATTTTATTTTTCTCATTTTACTTTTATTATATTTCATCAAATATGACGAAAGCTTTTTTATAATTCTAATATAAGATTTTTTTTAAGTACTACATTTTCATCAAACTTATACTTTCTATCAAATTTTTTAAAAAAAATTGATGAATTTGATACTAATACTCTAACAATATTAACCTCTCATGAGTACAAGATGATAATTAATTCCTAAATATTCAAGCTGTAGCAATTTTATTCTTTAGCCAATGTTTGATTAGATTAATTCTCTAGTCAACCCATTACAAGAAAAACAGGTAATTAAGGTCAGCCAATTGCTGCTAACATGACTATTTGAGACAAAAATAATACTGTTTTTGTTCCAAATAGTCATATTATCAATAATTGACTGGCATCAATTGCTTGTTTTTCTTGTAATAATTTATGCATATATAAAAACATGAAATTTACAGTTTTAGAGTTTACAATGATCTTTGCATATACTCTTTGTAAGAAAATGGATAAATAAAAATAAAAAATAATGATTCCTAAGTTTTTTTAGATAGAAAAAGAAGAAGAGAGAACACAGCATTTAAAGATCATATATAACATTACTCGTGTATATATAAAATAGAAATGTTATTATGCCAACTTAAGTTGTTCACTCATTTTATTTTTATTGTTTATGTATATATAATTTTTTGCTTAATAGTTAATTAAGAAGTGATTATTAATATATTGAATTTTTTTAATAGTTTTTAAAAATGTTAAAAAAAGTTTGAAATAAAAAAACATAAAAAAACATAAATTACAACTAGAAGCACTATAAATAAACAAATTAAAGAAGAGTTTTTCTGAGGTTCGGTCCGATCAAACTCCCCCTTTATAGCCCCTGTCGTCTCCATCCATTTTCGAATTTAAGGCCACCAAGAACACGTTGGAGGTTGTCAAGGTTTGCCGTCGCAGGGGTGGCGTCGTCGGCTCCCTTTAGTCCCGATGGATTGGGTAGTGTCGCCCACCGCTATCGACGGCGATGGAGGCTGGGTTGAGGCAGAATTCCTTTAAAAAATCATCTTCATTTTATTTTTTTATTATTATTTTTATTATGTTTTTATTAAATTTTCTTTATTTTATTATTTTATTATGTTTTTTTAATTTTATTTTTTTATTGTATTTTTTATTATATTTTTTATTATTTTTTATTATATTTTTTATATAAATTATAAGAATTTAAAATAATATGAGGGATGGACTACAAAAATACTAGAGTGCAACTCAACTACATCCAAGCGTCACCCTAATTACAAAATATCTGTCCGTTTGAGAGCCAACAAAAGTTAAATGTTAGTCTTTAATTATTTAAATGGTCTTATTATAGCGGAATTAGTTACGCAACTCAAACAATGGGCCGGGCAACGAAATTTGAGTTTCGGATTTTCATGGATCGAACAGTCAATTGGAATCGTCTTAATTAATTCATATTTAATAAATTATAAGTCGGTAACAATTTTTTTTTGTGTATATCAAACAACAAAAATGATAGATGTACAACAAATGTATAACTATTTTATAATTTTTTTTCTATTTAATTTTTATAATTTATAATTTTATTTAGTAATTAAGAATATAAATATTAGTAATAATATTTTTTAATAATTAAAAATATTAAAAAATTAAAAACAAAAAAACAAAAAAAAAACAAAAAAAAAAACCCAAACTACATTACTATAAGTTATAAAATATTCGCAAAAGGCGGGTACGCCTATCATCGCTGATCAAACAAATCCAACTTGATGAGACGACCTCGATCGGGGTTCCTCATCAAAGTGCGTGCATGGAACCTTCCAATTCTTAGGGAAAAAATTATGGACGTCAACGTGACATGCATTTTACTCTATTCAAACTATTTAAGTGGCTAATAATTAATCAAGAAAATCCTTTTCACTTTGAAAAACACATAAAGATTTATTATAAAGAAAATAAATATTTATGATATTTTAATTATATTTGTAATAAAAATAGACAATTTTTATTATAAATAATCTTTCTAATTATAATTAAGATATTATAAAAAACTTTTTTTTTTTTTTTTGTAATGATTGAAGACAAATTGGTTGGCCATGCATGGAGGATCAACGTGGGTCAACAAGCAAAAATATTACTGAAGAATATATCTAAATTATTTTAAGCAAATTTGCATTACAAGCATGTACAACAAATGGAAAGCTGTAATTTATAAGATTGCACATTTTTATTTCTTCCTAAAAATAAACAAGTGGATCTCCACCGTTATCTTTCCCTTTCTTTTAAGATCCATATATCGTTGATTATCATGATCAAGGTCTAAAAAACTAGAAAAAGGGGCTACGGACCAGACACGTTCGTTTAGTGTCCAGCAAACGTCATCTCTTTCTCTGCCAGCTTAGCCTCCTCCCGAAACTTTCTGTAAATGTCACTCTTGTAAAATTTCCGGGTCCTAATCACCAAAGCAATAGAAACAAGGGCGCCCAAGAATGTCGCCGCAGTAATTATAATGAAAGACAATTTGAAGCACTCAACCCCAGTACAATTCAAAGCCTGCCCAGGCTTCCTTTCGAGTCCCAAAGCAGCCAGTTGCTCTTTAGCCTCCTTATCGTATAGATGACCCGTCACGATCACGTTGAGTACATACAGCCCAATCGGGCTAGCCGCCGACCCAACATTATACAAAGTGGAGTAATACTTCAGGCCGAAAATCTCAGAAATTGTTGTAAAAACTATTGACCATTGTGCACCAAAACCAAACCCGATTAATACTGATGCAACGTAGAGACCTCCAGTGCGATGAAATGCGACTAGAAGATGACCAACGCATAGAATTAGAAGGATTAGAGTGAGCATGAGAGGGCGAGGAAACTTGTATTTCTTTAAGAGAATTTCGGAGACCAAACCCGCCATCACTCGTCCGAGATAATTCCATATGCTTACGAGTGACACGAAAGTGCTTATGCTTTGACGCGAGTATCCGAGAGAAGATCCCATCTGTGCCAAATTGTCTATCGCCGTTAGTGCGCCACCAACGCCGGTGATTACTGCGAAGAAGAGTATCAACATATCAACGCTGAAGACCGCTTGGAGTATAGTATAATCCTCTCCTCGCTCTGGGGGACTAAATATATTTGTCCAACACGAAACATGAGCTTGCTTTTGATCTGTGCTTGGTTCGAGGAGCAAATTTGGTGAGGCAGGAGATGGCGCCGCTTGTGGAAGAGATGGAGGAGTTTGCACGTTTGACGTCTCAGTGATTACTTTCAGCTGCAAATTACCATCTTTTAATGCCAATTGTTTGCTCTTCCAATGCCTATACTCTTCCCTGATAGATACAGCAAGTGGTAGAAAGAGCAGGAAAAGCACTGCTGCTGCGCTGCCGCCATACTCGCTCTGCGTGAACTTAACCTTTTGCTCTACAATAATCATAACCAAGAGAAACCCAGAAAGGCCAAATGTAATATAAAGGAAATTATAGAACACTTGGAGTTCGTTTGACTGACGAGTGACCTTCATG
Organism: Platycarya strobilacea; assembly: GCA_036898215.1. NCBI lineage: Eukaryota > Viridiplantae > Streptophyta > Magnoliopsida > Fagales > Juglandaceae > Platycarya > Platycarya strobilacea. Next base: position 56,513,879 of record CM072545.1, on the reverse strand, counting down.
AGCCGAATAAAAGGTGCAAAAGCCAAATTTATGGCCGCCGGAAGCCACCCCACCAGCAAAATCAAAGACTTGGAGTCGTTATAATAGAAAGCATGATATAACTGTGTGAGTATTGCACCACTGAGGCCGACATATCCCTTTAGAAGCCCAAGCACGACGCCTCGGCTTTCAGGGAAGTTCTTGATGCAGGTGACCATTGCTCCGGTGTTGGCAAAAGACGTTGAATTAGCACCGAGGCAGATGTACAAGCACATCATCCATACTTTGGGCTTCGCCATTTTTTGGGTCACGGCCAGCCATATCATTAAGTACCCGAGCAAGTTCATAAATGCTCCGGCTGACAAAACAAACCACGGTGGAGTTACCTCAGCAAGGAGACCGGAGGGGACGCCAAAGTTGGTACCAACGTCCTTAAAAAAGCTGATCAAATTGAGTGTAGTCTGGTCGTAGCCGAGCACTAATTTTAAGACATTCGAATACAGTCCGAACGCATAGGGTGTGCCGGCGGTGGACATAATGATGAGAGACGCGAACACCATGAGCCAAGGCCCATGGAGGACATGGAGGATGAAGCTCTTCTTATTAGCCATGGCCCCTCCACTGATTGTATGTGATAGATCTGATTCGATCTCTAGCTCTCTGAGTCGTAGCAAGACTCTTTACGAGCTTATCATGGAACAGTTGGAAGAAATGTGAGCTACTACTAACAATACATATAGGCCAAGTGATGAGAAGAGATTAAGACTGGTTCAAGTTGAACCGTTCAACTTTCATGATATATCATGATGTTCTTTTATGTTTTTTAAGTTAAATTATATATATCTTCTTCCTTCGGCGAGATATATACACTGGAATCAAAGCAAATATATTTATGAAGTCAAGAAAATTTAACTCTTACTTACGGATGACCATACCATTACTAATTTACTACTTCTGCTTTCTTTCCATAAATTAATGAATAATGTTGGTATGTCAACTTATTTTAATATTTTGAAATTTTGAAATTTTATATAATTTAATTTTTTTTTAATTTTTTTGTTACTTAATGTAAGTGAGTGATTATTAATGTATTAATATTTTTGTTAATTTTTTAAAAATATTTTAAAATGATAAAAAAAAATAAAAATAAAAAAACTGAAAAATAAAAAACAAAAGAAATAGATATTTTGTAATAGCGGTCAACTGGATCGTTACTGTACATGCACCACAGTAACAGGACTCTAAATTAATTAACTAATTAATCAGGATATTAATACAAGCGCGAGAGTGTGCATTTGATTTTTTCACTAAAAAACATATAGTGCATGCAATTATTGACTGCTCTATTTGACCTTAATTTCGACTTGAATTTGTTCCCAAAAAGGCTGGACCACATGCAGGGAGGCTTTGACTGTTCTATCAATTTACTTCCGAAGACGAGGGGGGGGGTGGAGATATTTGTCCATGAGTTAAGCCCGGTTTGAATTGATATTCATCTACTAACATCTTAAATTTATTATTATATTTTTTTAAAATTTTTTTTTATATAAGATAATAAATAATTCAACTTTTTAAAATTAATTTAAAATAATAATAATATTATATATTCTAATTATATTTTATTCAATTTTCAAAATTTATCTCAACTTATATTTCAATCCAAATAATTTCTTAGTCTCGACTACTACGGTTTAAAATAACTAATAATTTTAATATCAACTATTGATCACATATTAGATATTAATAAGTACTATAAGATATTAATATAATAATAGTAAAACAATTAATAGTATAATACAATGGCTCATCAGGATGCAATATTATAAGATAATGGATACGTTTATTTCTAATTATACCATCAATAAATTTGCAATCATCCTAGTCATACTAAATGACTATCATTATTATATATTTGTATCAAACCAATAGCGATCAATACAAGCTAATTCTTCTAATCAATAATTGGAATATAGAAAAAACCTTAATTTAATTAGTTTCTTTTTATTGTTATTAAGATTTTTTTTTTATTCAAGACACAATATTTTATCCTATTTCCATTGAAAAATACTCTATTTCTATAATATGCTTAAGTACTCCCTATAATTCCAAAAAAAAATAATAATAATAGAATTCTCAATATATGTAGTACGCGGACACTTTATGGATAAATATTTTCAAGAAAAAGCAAATGATCATAATGATTTTCGTCTATATTTCAATCATTTTTTGAAGTATTGCAATGGATTTGTAAAAATTCTTTTTATTATTGTCAGCATATGGTGCCATTTTTTGGTTCTTATTCGATCTTATGAACCAATGAGATACCTATGGTTTGATATCTATAAAATTGTCTATCATTTTTTACAAACAAACCAACTGATTCGATAATAAATATTCCACTTTCTATCAATTATGTAAGAATTAAATCATGATCTGGATCATTAAAATATGCAGATTCATTTCTTTCATTTGAATAGCAGATATAGCAATTCCGTTTGAATTGTTCAATCTAAGGAGGAGACCAAGATATACTTTGATATTATTGATTATTCTTTGATTTAAAAAATCATGCCGTCTCCATTGAAACAGCAACTTTTTGTTTTAAGTAAAACTCAAGCTCTAGTACGACGTCCATGTTAGTCCTATATTTCCTTTTGTTTCTATGTTTTTTCATATTTGGTCCCGAAGAACTTTATTCACTATCTTCTTGTTTTGGTTTGAGAGAGCAATTTAACATATGGTTTTTCGACAATTTCGTTTTTTTCCTTGATTTCTATTTTCAAATATAAGAGTCTTTTTTAGGTGATAGACTGATAGTATTATAAAATTCTAGGGTTTTAACATTTTTGTTTATAAAATTTTAGGTGATGAATTTTATGTTTAATTATTAACATTTTTGTTTATTCGTAGGGTTTAATCTTATATGTATTATAAAATTCTAGGAATAACAAAAATGCAAGATTTGATATGGGGGCAACTTATAAGTAGTATTTCGTCATTCTCCCATCCAATCAGTGATCATAAATTTTTTTAATTGATTGAATGAATGAATTTCTTGATGAATCTTGTTGAGATGATCATAACAAATACCTTTTTTTTTTTAATCAAAATTTTTGATTATTTTGATAATTATTAACAATAATCTTATTATTTTGATTCGTCTTAATAATGGTATCAATATTGACGCAGGTTTTAATATTTAAAAAAATAGCGGATTTGCAACAAAGAGTTATTAATTTGGAAATATATATGAAGATCAATTGGTCAACTGTATATGCATTAGTTTAGAATTTAGATGCACGTACGTTCAACTCATGCCACAAGCATTTACATCATTCACTAGTCAGCTTTTAGGATGATTATTTTGTAGGATCGGCCGGTGCCACAAAATCCGTCAAACAGATTAATGTCCACACGACTACGCATGAATTTCCACAGTATGATTCGTGTGGGATACGCTATGAATAATTAAACCAATAAGAAATAAATATCCCTTGTGATTGCACTAGACACGTATATATTTAATATTATTTTAAATTGTCATCTAAAGTTCCTAAATTGCTTTTTAATTCATCACCATCCACGGATTCGGATCTGATGGAGGGTGAGCACGTCTGAGCTCTCTAATAATTAGGGAAAAAAAAAAAAACTACAACTACGTTGTATGATATTTTAATTGAGACTTTCCTTAAAAGAATCTGCGTAGTCTTGAAGCCTAGCCTGCATAAACCTTCCATGGGGGATCCAAAAAAAGTCGTCTGCCACCTTAGCTCGAATCTGTGCATCACGGTAAAAGAATCAGTACATAAAAAAATTGTTAAAAATGAATGAAATTATCATAAAAACAAAAACGAAGTACGTACCCCCTACTATTGTTCACTACGCTCAATTTGTTTATCTGATAGCTCCAGAGCCACTTCATTAATTTCATTCCAGAGTTTGATATGATTTTATATGAATTTCTAGTACTCTACACAACTTTCAGATACCATTGTAGTGCATCGCCCATCTGCACCATTAGTACAATATATTTTTTTATTGTTTTCTCTTTTTTTTTTTGGTATCATTTTTTAAATATTCTAAAACATTCTAAAATAAATAAATAAAATTCAGAATATTATTAATTATTTACTTAATTATTAAGTCTTAAAAAAGAAAAAGAATCACGATGTGCACCAACGATACATTTAGTATTTTCCTTACTTTTAATTATAAAGCCCTGTTTGTTTTACAAACTAGGTTTAACTCATCTCTATCTTACCTCATTTCATATTTTCAACTCATTTCAACCACTCATTTTAAATTTCAATTCATCTTAACCACTCATTTTATTACTATTTATAACTCATTTCATCTTATTTCAGAATCCAAACAAGTAGTATTTTTCAAGTACAGAAAATCAAGCTTCCTACAGAAAACCCACATCTCCGCCGCCAGATAGAGAACAATGGATCATATCATAATCCAAGCGGTTTTTAGTCACAATTTGCAGCCTGGGGGACACTACTTTAGCGGTGATGGACAACTTGGGTAAGCTCGGAATTTCATTATAAGGATACTCACGTTGAAATTGAAGTGTACGGTTTCGTCGTCCGATAAGCATATGGATATATCTCGGACTCGTCGTCGCAGATTTGGTGTCAGCCTTTTGTTTTCTAACCAAGTACAGGTTCCCTTGACTTCTATTGGTCTTAATTCCAATCCTTCTATTAATGCATAACGCCCCAAGTACAGGTTCCCTTGACTTCTATTGGTCTTAATTCCAATCCTTCTATTAATGCATAACGCCCTTATAGTACTTTCTTCCATAATCTCAGATCAGCATCTGGGCCTTAAACCCGATCTGTACATACAATATTGAGGAAGTGGGCCGTGGGGCCCAGATGATGAGGGTGACACCGTGACAGCGTACTGCTGCCATGGCCCATAACAGTACTATTCAGCTTGCTCTTTTCGCGTATTTTAAGTGAACAGTATGAATAATAATAATAAATAGATAAAAAAATATAAAATAATAATAATAATAAAATATTCTAAGAATATTTAAAAAACTTTCGCTATCTAAATAAATTATTAGTCATGCTCGTTATCAGGATTGAAAATTCTATAGGAACTATTTCTGAGAGGAGGTAATCCGATCAATATATGCCTGAAAGGCTATTCCGGACGACGGAGCTAGTTTGTCAAAATACATATGCAAAGATTAGCGTTTGAAGTTTTGAACAAACTTTAGTTAATAGAGCAGATGGGTCGATACTGATAGATCATGCATATATATTAAATATCTGAAAGAGAGACATAAGTTCCACTGTTTTGTACTCATGCATGCATAATATTTAATGTTATTGGGATTTACTTTATTTTTCGTATAATTCTTTTCTAATTAGTAATTTCCATATCTTTTCGATTAATATATATTGTTTAAAAAAATAAATGTGCAAGATGAGCAATTTTAATATGAATAGATGATACATACATTAATGAGATACACCAATGAATTTAAGAATTCCAAGAGTTGGTACATAAATGAGAATTCTAAGAGTTGGTATATAAATGAGTTAGAATTCTAAAAGGTGAAAATCAAATGATTATCCTCTAAATTCATGTAAGCATTTATAACAAATCCATCATCTTTTATTGAAAATGTGGAGGACAGAAGCGTAGAAAACTCAACAGATTGTCTTGAAGGGGTGGATTATAATGCATATTTGATATGCTGTGACTTTTAGGCTAGCTAGGTTTGGAAACGGAACACTCCCAAATATTTTTAAACATTTATTATTATTATTTACTATTTTATTTTTTACTTCTTTTTATTATTATTCATTATTTTTTCATTATTATTTAATATTTTATTATTACTTTTTATTTATTTATTTATTATTATTTACAAAAAATTTCAAATATTTTCAACATCTAAACGTAACTTATCGGTGTAAAGACCGTCCATTTGGTGATTCTCATTAGTCATTCCTCTCCTTCTGGTATAAAAAACATGGGTCCATGCCCAATATTTTGACTATGTAATCCATTATTTTTGTATTTATTTTTAAAGTAATGTTAGGGAGAATCCAATATTCATTGTATACACTCACATAAATAATGCACATAAACAATTTATGTGAAAGTGTGCAATGAGTGTTAAATATTCTCAATATTTTCTCTTATTTTTATGGGTATTGATTGCAAGTAGTGAACATTTCATTGATATATGTTATCCCTCTTTTTATTTATTTATTATTATTTAAATACAATGTAATTATATTAAAATTATTATGGAATGTGGAATAATATCCATTTTCTACATAAAAAGGTTGAAGTAGTGTCTCCACCAAAAAAGATGAACTAGAGTCTACATTATCAAGCATTAATTTCATAAAATTTATTATTCATTCATTATTTTGTATTAAGATTTTTAAGAACATTTTTAGCCTCCCAAAATTTCTCATCCTCTTGTGAAAAGAACTTTCCTATCTTCTATATTTGCTATATATTAGACTTCTAACTTTTTATTCTCATTTTTATGGGTAGAACCTTTAACCTCCATATGATTAAAAGAGGCATGATTGGCAGTCTTTAGTGTTTGGGACAATCAGAATATCCCAATCATATAAACAATGTTTTCACTGTTCATGAAAACAGTGAAAATACTATTTATGTGAGTGGGATGTTCCGACTGCCCCCAAATAGTGAAGGCTGTCAAAATTAATACTAATTGAAAACGGACCATAATATTTCACTAATTAAGTCGATTTACTAAATATTAGTAACAGTATTAGTACAATTTATTAATCTAATTTGCGGAGGTTGAACTATTAGTTTATTTGTTAAAATTATTTTATTTGTAGATTGGTGTGTTGCTACATATCATATCCATATTATTAAAAGTAAGAATTTATTTATAATATTTAAAATTTATTTTTTTAATTAAATTATATCATATATGTTTAAAATTTAGAAAAATGATAATTAAAATTAATTATAAAGAACGCAATTGCCGTTCAGTCATTTTAAAAAAATAAACTTAAATATAGTAATTGATTGTGCCAGTACATTGTTTAAAAAAACGAAGTTCTTTATAAAAAAAATAATTATCTTTTTAAAAAAAAAAAATACACGATTAATTGTATAAATTATATAGAAAATTTTTATATATTATATTACTATTCCACTTTTATTATATACATTTATTTATTACTAATAAATGATTAATTATTATTTATTTTATTATTATTTAATAATAATAAATAAGATACATTCTAATATATATATTTTTTTATTTTTATAAAGTGACACATTCTACTTAATATAAAAAAAATTATTTAATTTTTTTCTTTCAAAAAACAAAAAATCATATTATTTTGTACCAATACATAGAGCCCTGTCAGTGTATCCCCGTCACTCTCACCCGGGTAAGTGGAAAAAATGGCGAGGAAGGGCAAGGAGGTGGCCGGAAAGGCTCCCGCCGGAAAGAGAAAGCGCGGCGGAGACAACGACAAGTCTGGATCCATTCGGAACAAGAGGAATCGCGAGGTCCTCCAGTTCTTCGAGGACGTTGCTGCCGAGGCCAACGATACCGATGCTAGCGACGACAGTGACATAGATGATTGTGTGCTCTCTCTCTCTCTCTCTCTATCTTTCTCTGCCTCTCTCTCTCTCTCTCTTTCTCTCTCGCCAGTATGTTTTCTTGTGGTGCATTGTATTTGTTCTAGGGTTTCCTCGGGGATTTACTGGGTTTGATGAATTCTGGCGATCAACTTGTGGAAATGGACATACTTTCTCATCTTCTCCGTGTCTTTGATTTTGTTCTAGGTGGAATTTATGGGTGCTTTTGTTTTTTCTACTATGGGGACTTTTGGGGAATTGGATGTTAATTTGGGTGCTTGTATTGTAAAATGGTGCTTGTTGATGCGTTTTTAAATTATTTATTCGGGTCTAATTTTGGGTTTATGGAGTCAGTTTTGATCTTTCGGCTCCAAGGGGTTTTCCATCAAATATTTTGTTTTGTTTCAATTTTGGGGTATGTTGCATGAAATGGTGAATATGTTTGTGTTTTCGGGTTCTGTGCATGGTTGGTGGAAATATATAGGGGGATATGATTGTGCATGAGTAGTTTTTTTTTTTAAAATATATTTTTTTTTATTGCTAACTCGCGCATGCAGTCTATGGGTCTTTTTGCCACAACTACGCCCTCCACCCGGTCTTATGGGGAGGAGGTACCAATGGAGCTAGAGCTTGTTGGCAAAATAAAATCACGAAGTGGTTTTGTTGAAATGACTTTGGGTATGGTGGACAATGGATTGAGTTATAGGTCCAAACTGCACGTTTTGGTAGCAATGCTACTGAATTTCAATGTTTTATGTTGTATATGTCTCAGTTTTGCTGTTTATGGGAAATGATAAAAGTGGGAAATTTGTGCGTTTTCACAACAAGCACAGACATTTGTGATATACTTTAAGGGACTATATGCGAATTTCCTAGTTTCTGCCAAGATTTTCTTATGGCAGTCTAAACATTGTTAGATTGTTGTAGTAATGTCAGTAAATTGTGCACGAAGGGTTCATTAAGCCATTTTTTAACAATTGTTCAAGTCGGAGGAACATATTGAAATGATTGTGTCTACGCTTATTGCCTTTATCCCAAAGATCAAAATGGTTTGATCTGTCAGCATACACAATTTGATCAAGTCAAGTTTTTAAAACTAAGCTTCCTTTACCAATAATTGGTAACAGATTTTATGGAAGAAGAATTTTTTTCAGAGCCGAATATCAAGAGTGAAACAGGAAATGCCCAGGACGTTCCTCTTGTGCCCAAAGAAGAGGAAATTGAAGATGATTTCGATAAGATAATGGGGGAACGATATAAGACTGGTTCTGAGTTCTCTACATTTGCTGGGGACGATTATGATAACAAAAGATCGATTGAAAGAAATTCCCTCATACCTGCTAAGGATCCAACCGTCTGGAAAGTTAAATGCATGGTATGGTAGATGGAATATTGTTTTGGTAATTGTTGAAGCCTATTCTCCCCTGTGGTTCCCCCTTACCTTGTGTCTTGCTGAAACTTGTTTTCTGTAGGTTGGACGCGAGAGGCAGTCAACTTTTTGTCTCATGCAGAAATATGTTGACTTGAAATTATTAGGTTCCAAACTCCAGATAATTTCTGCATTTGCTCTTGATCAGATGAAGGGTTTTATTTGTATCGAAGCTGAGAAGCAATGTGACATCAATGAGGTAATGTGTTGGATTAACTTTGATGATATTGTGATTAACTGTACTCCTAAAATTTTTCGTTACTGCAGACAATTTTATTATTAGTAGAATAATATCTGTACCATGCTTTTGTGAGCTTAGGCATGCAAAGGAATTTCTAGTATATATCCTACCCGGATAATGCCAGTGCCAAAAAACGAAGTTTCTCATTTGTTCTCTGCCCGAAGTAAGTGCAATGAAGTTTCTGAGGGCATGTGGGCTCGTGTGAAGAATGGAAAGTACAAAGGAGACATAGCACAGGTGTGGTCTCAACTTGACGTAGTTGTCAGCCGGTTGCTTTTAATATTTGTTTCTTAGATTTTTAATTTTTTCTTCCTGCAGGTTGTAGCTGTAAACAATGCACGGAAAAAAGCAACAGTGAAGCTTATTCCAAGAATTGATCTACAATCATTGGCTGCGAAATATGTAATGCAATTTATTTCTACATTGGTTCCCTTTTATTTTTCTTGATGATAGGTAACTTTTTTACATGTATCATTTGATATGTAATACATACCATACTTTTGTTATATACAATCCTCATAGTTGATTTCGATTTTGCTGGAAAAAGTTGCATTTTCTGTGTAATTGATTTTCAGATTATCTGTCTTTCATGGACATTAAAAAAGACGCAAAAGTGATAGTTCATTGCATTTTCTGTTGTGGAGTTCATATTTGTTATATTCCATCAGATCAAATCAACTATTAATTGTCGTATTTGTCAAAGAAAAAACTGAGTTTCTTGATTCTCTTCATAAGTTTAAAGTCAACAGTCTCTTGCTTTGTTAATCCATGGTGTCCCACCGTAATGCCTAGGGATTGGCTCAAGTGGTAAGGGCTTTTGTTTTTGGGGTATGCTCCCTTGTGTTAGATTTGAATCCTTGGGTGCAAGTAATTTCTAGTGGCCATGTCGCATTGGTAAAAAGCCAATAAACTACCTAATCCGTGTGATGTGGGCACTTTTAGTGGGCATGTTATGTGTTTGGGGTCTAACTGGATAAAGGACATGCTGCTTTTGTAGCCTTTTAAAGGAAAATAGGGTTAATTTAGGGAGAAAGGAAATCGGGTTTATAATTTTAATTGTTGAGAACAATATATAGATATATATTTTTGATTATTAAAATTGAGAAGTGTATGTGCTTTGTTCGCTGCAGTCAGAACATTGTCCATGTTTTTTCCTTTGGGATTAGTGAACTTGGTATGTGTAACATTAATAATCTATTTAGCATATCATTCTTACAGGGTGGGGGAGTGAAGCCCAAGAAAAATTCAATTCCGGCAGCAAGATTGATGAGCACAAGTGAACTTGAGTAATATGCATAATCTTTTTTTATTTTATTTATATTTTCAAAGTCTCAGCTTCTCTTACATATTTGTTTGTATTCAAACTTTGTAGGGAGTTTCGGCCTCTCATTAAATTCAAACGTGATCGTGACACCGATACAGTTTTCGAGGTTCTTGATGGCCTAATGTTCAAGGGTGGATATTTGTTTAAGAAAATACCAACAGATTCTTTAAGTTGCTGGGGAGTTGAGCCATCAGAAGAGGAGCTCCTGAAATTTCAACCTTCTGTGAATACTGAATCTGATAATTTGGAGTGGCTTTCACAGCTTTATGGTGAACAAAGGAAAAAGCGGATCATAAGAAGTGATAAAGGGGGTGGAAAAGGAGAGGGCTCTTCAGGATCTGGTGATGTGAACGGTTTTGAACTGTATGATTTTGTTTGTTTTGGGTAAGTCCTGTACAAACTCATGCAACGTTCATGATACTGTGCATATCACTTATATTTATCCTACTGCTTTGCATTTGTTTTGTTTACTACTTCAGGCGTAAAGATTTTGGTGTTATCGTAGGCATGGAGAAAGGTGACACATACAAGGTAGATAATTTGTTGATGTGGATTATATCTTTATACACATTTTTTAAACTGGTCACTTACCCTGTATTTATTGTTATAGATTCTGAAAGAGGGGTCGGTAGGACCTGATGTGGTGACTATTCAGCTGCCTGAGTTAAAGAGTGGGCCTTTTGATACGAAATTCACTGCTTTGGATCAGCACATGAAACCCATATCTGTCACTGATACTATAAAGGTTTTGGAAGGACCAATAAAGGTTTGACACTATTTTTGAATGGAAAGGTGTCTTGTATGTAGTTTGCTTGATTATAGTTGGCTTTAGAGGTTTAAGATTAATACGCTAGTTATTGACTTTGCAGGATAGGCAAGGGATTGTTAGGAAAATCTACAGAGGCATAATATTTTTCTATGATGAGAATGAGACAGAAAATGGTGGTTATCTCTGTGCTAAATCCCACTTGTGTGAGAAAATCAAGTTATTCACTGATATGTGTAATGAAAAGGTTGTGATATTAAAAAGCAGCCATAGTTTCCTTTCTTACATTTCCCTTATTGTTTTTGTTTGTAAGGGAGGAGGGTGTTTGCCTCCTAACGTTCTTTTAAATGATCTTGTTCTCCCTTATTCAGGGTGGTGAATCGGGTCCATCGGGTTTTGAGGACTTCGCATCATCTCCTAAATCACCTCTTTCTCCTAAAATGCCATGGCAAGCTAGGGAAAATGGTCGTGAATGTATGTGTTGTTGTTCATTTTTTTAAGTTCTGAGATATACATGCAAACCCTTTATGTCTTGGCAATTAATAAATGTTTTCTATGCAGTCAATCGTGGGGATAAAGATGGAATGTTCTCTATTGGTCAAACCTTGAGAATCCGTGTTGGTCCTCTAAAGGGATACCTCTGCCGTGTTTTAGCTTTACGTCATTCTGATGTTACGGTCAAGCTTGATTCACAGCATAAGGTTCTTACAGGTATGTTAATGTTGGTATGCTCTTATTCTGTCTCAGGAGATATGTGACTGTTCTGATGTTTTTATTCATATTTATAAATTTGTCACTGTTATGATGTATCTCCATGTTTCGGTTTTTTTTTGGTAATCCTGCAGTTAAAAGCGAGCATCTTTCTGAGGTTCGAGGGAAGAGCTGTACCATATCTCTGAGGTACTCATTTACAACTGCAATGATGTGTTTCAGCATGTTTGTTTGTTGTTTGTTGTTTTTTTTTTTGGCAATAATCATTCTGACATGCTTCGTCCTAACTTTAAAAGTGAGAATCCAGAGTCCAGTTCTTTAGAGCCATTTAATCTGCTTGGAACCGAGGGCTGCTCCACAGGTGGGAACCTATTATACTCCAAAGTTTGAATATATTATTATAGGTATTAAATGATTTTAACAACTTATTATTAGATCATTGAATTTGCACATGGTAGAAGAATCTGTATGTGTAGTGTGGAGGTTAAGTTGTTAGATTATGCATGCAAATTTATCTTATGGTTTCTTTCACCTATCATTTTCTGTTTCATATTAAGTTATATGTTCTCTTTGTATCTTAATTTTGTTCATCAAGTTAAACTTTTTTCTTATTTGTAAAAACTATTATTCAAATTGTTGCCTTTTGTTTATGGAGATTGCCTTCATGTTAGTTAGACATTTTCTTTTTGAAGATTGGACGCAGGGAGCAGGAACATCAGCAGGGAGTGGTGGGTGGAATTCTGGAGGGCTGTCTGCTGAAAGGTACAATTATGGTGATATAAATGATACTCAATTCACTTTATATGCCTTAAAATTTTGAAATAGAGGACGTATATATTGGGATTGGCCGATGGCTACCAGATCTCATAAAACAATGCTGTTGTGAATTCTGTGTAAAAAATTTAAATGCTTGTCTTTCTGTACCATTAATTTGAATGCGTCCATATATATGTTTTTATAATGATTTAATATGTAAATCCATCATCTAGAATCAGAGCTCCAAAGAAAGTTGGAGCTATCCCTGTAGTAGATGGGATAGGTCACATCTTAAAATTTCATGAAAATTTCTTGTTTCAAATACTACCAAGTGCTAGATGTTGGATGGAAACTGCCTGATTTCACTTTGATCTAAAATATTTTTGGACGTTCTTTTAGTTGGATCTTTACCATTCTTTATTTGCCTTTGGCTGTATTATAATAAAAGAGTTAAATTTTGAGCCAGATTATTTAAAGTAATTGCTGCTTTTTACTTCTGGATTATATCTATAGTGTTATTACTGCTTAAGTCTCTCTCATAACTACATCAGTACTTGTTGGAAATTAAAATGCTCAAATTGATGGGCACAACCTAGAAATAACAAGAGGAAGACTGAAAAAATGATTGCAACTGGGTTTCCTATATTCTTGTGGGGTATTCTACAGTAGGCTTAATATAAATTTTGTAGCAAACAATCTTAGTCTGATTACTTCTTATATTAGCGGTACTATTGCTTCTACCTTTTCTTTTTATATGAAAGTATATTTCAACCCTGGCTTTGCCATATTCTGACACTGGCAGTCACTTTCTTGCAGGAGCTCTTGGCCTAGTTTCCCTGCCTCAGGGTCATCGGTTGGTTTTGAACTTGCTATAAATATTTCAGCTCGTGTGTGTGTGTGCCTATATGAGTTTGTATGCAGGAATATCTATTTCTCCATTCATCTGTGACCATTTCTCATTTAATGGATCTGCTGATGATTTCAGCTTCAGCCGGAGTCCAGTTCTGTGAATCCTTTAGAGGGTAATGATGCCGAAAAAGGTATTTTTTAATACACCGTGTATATCAGCAATGAATTTTATGTTAAGCTAATCAATTGTGTGAATATTTGTTATAATGTGTAGGTGTGGAAAATGCCGCATGGGATAGCAAAGTGATTCCTAATCAAAGTTCATCCTGGGGTGTTGGGGCAACTCATGAAAAGTCATCTTGGGGTGCTTCCACAGCTAATGAAAAGTCATCGTGGGGTGCTGCAGTTGCTAATGAAAAATCGTCCTGGGGTGCTTCCACAGCTAATGAAAAACCTTCTTGGGGTACTGCAGCTTCCAATGATAGGGCTGTTGATCAAATTGCAGGCTGGGCAGAGGGCAAAGATGCTTGGGACAAAACTACTTCGAAAACCGGATTCGGGGGCAGTTCATCAAACAGCTGGGATAAATCAGTATCTGTTAATGATGCTGGTGTCACCTGGGAGAAAAAAACTGTATCGGATAATCAGGGTGGCGAGAGAACATCAGGGGAACCCTGGAATAAAGGTAAGAGTATTGCTGCAAATCTGACCAGCAATTGGGGTGATTCGACTGCTGGAAAGACTCAACTGGATTCTTGGGGCAAAGGCAAACATGCAGTTGTTGGCGAGGGATCTACTTGGGGAAAAGCTGTGGACAGTGAAGATAAAGGCACCGCTTCTGGATTTCAAGAAGATTCTTGGGGCAAGGCTATTAAAAACTGGAGCACTAAGGATGGATCAAGTGGAAGCAAGACTGACTGGAAAATCTCGACACCTGTGGCTGAGAATCAGGCTGGGGATTGGGGTAATGCTGGTGGGAATCAGACCCAAGCTGGAGATTCTTGGAATAAACCAGCAGGACGGTCAACGTGGAGTAAACATGCTGATGCTACTTTGGGAGATGAATCTCAAGGCAAGAGGGATCAAGATGACTGTTGGAATAGATCCAAAAGTTCTGGTGGGGATCAAGGTTCTTCTTGGAAGAAACAAGATGGAGGTTCCTGGGGTAAACCAGCTGGGGGGTCGACATGGAGTAAACAAGCTGCTGCAGGCTTGGAAGATGAATCTAAAGGCAAGAGGGATCAAGATGACTGTTGGAATAGATCCAAAAATTCCAGTGGGGATCAAGGTTCTGGTGGTTGGAACAAAGGGTGGGTGGAAAATAAAGAGGATACAAATGGGCAAGATAGCTGGGCAAGGCCAAAAGCATTCGATGAGGATAGTGGGTTTGGTGGGCGAAGGGGAAGAGGAGGAGGCCGAGGAGGTAGAGATCAATATGGCAGGGGAAGATCATTCAGTCAACGACTTTCTGGTTGGAACGGTGCTCAAGAAAATACAAGTACAAATGATGGGACATCCTCAGAGAATTCATCTGTGTGGACCAATGACCAAGCATGGGGCAGTGGGGATTCTCGCCGAAGGTCTGGAGGTAAGTCCTCTGGCTGGAATGATATTACTACTGGAAACAATGAAGAGAATGACCATAAAGATCAAGGGGGTGATTGGAACAAGGGGAAAACATCATATGATGGTTCAGCAAGTGGATGGAATCAAAATTCTGGTTGGAAAAGTGGATCAAATGATGGAAAAAATGATGATTCTAATTGGGGCAGAAGTAGCTGGAACGCTGGATCAAGTGATGCTACTCGAAACCAGGATTCAAGCTGGGGTAGAAAAAGTGATGGGAATAAAGATGGGAACCAAGATTCTAATTGGGGCAAAAGAAATAACTGGAACTCTGAATCTGGTGATGCAAACAAGGACTCAGGCTGGGGCAAGAAAAGCAATTGGGCAAGTGGCAATCAGTCAGTAGCTGGTGGAAGTGGAGACCAAACTGAGAGCTTCAGTGAAAGGGCAAGTGATGGGAATTACAGAGGAGGTTTTGGAGGTAGAGGCAGTTCAGACAGGGGAGGCTTTAGAGGTAGAGGGGGTTTTGGAGGCAGAGGTGGAGACAGGGGGGGTTTTGGTGGCAGAGGCAGAGAACGGGGAGGTTTCGGAGGTAGAGGTAGATCAGACAGAGGAGGTTTTGGTGGTAGATCAGACCGAGGAGGATTTGGAGGCAGAGGCCGTGGAAGGTGGGATCAAAGTGGTGGTTGGAATAACAGAAATGACAGTAGTGAGGATAAGCCCTCTGACTGGAACCAAGAGGCAGGCGAGGGATGGAAGAAAAATGAGAGTGTAGAAACTTGGAATGGATCTGGTGATAAGAATAAGTTGGAGAGTTGGAACGCAGGAAGCTCTGGAACTAGCAATCAAACCAGTGGATGGAATAGCAAGGGTTGGAACCAGCCAACAGCAGCTAAAGATGCTGCTGGTAGTGGCTGGAACAAAGGATCCGGTTCAAGTAATGAAGCTGGTGGAAGTAAGGGAAACAATGGAGGATCAACAGAAGCCTCTGGTGGGAACCAGTGGTCAAGCTGGGGCAAATCGACCTTAACCACTGAGATTAAAGAAACTAATCAACAAGGGGGCGGCTGGAATGGTGGAACCAAATCAAGCACTCACTCTGGGGACTGGAACAACCAGAACTCAGGTAGTGGTGCTCTCACTGGTGGCTGGAACAAGGGAACTGTATCAACGAATGAAGCGGGTGGAAGTAAGGGAAACAATTGGGGATCAACAGATGCTTCTGGTGGGAATCAGTGGTGCAAATCAACAATGGCCATGGAAATCAAAGAAACTAAAAGTAATCAGCAAGGGGGTGGCTGGAACAACCAGGATTCAGGTCGTGATCGAGGAATGGGTACAGGGATTAGAGGTGATGGTGGAGATAAGGCAGTTCCATGGGATCAATCCAATGCCGCTGATAGGGGTCAGACATCTAGCTGGAATCAGTCAAAAGATGTAAAAGGAGAATCTAATAGGGATGAGAAACCAACTGATTCGTGGAATAAAGCAACATCAAGCTCTTGGGGAAAGGGAAATGACAGGGATGGCAAAGGAGGGTGGTAAAAACGCTTTAAAGCCTTAGCTTGACCCATGTTCAGAGTTCTTGTGTCTGTAGATATCAGTACTACTTTCTGGTGTACACGGGAAGGGTCTAAGTGAACCGTGTGGAACCCGTTATTCTCCTTAAAATAATAACTGTATGGCTTTACATTTTGAACCATATTGCTGGTGTAGGCAGTTGTTGGACTAGCAAATCATGCACAGCTTCTCTATTTAGGAAGAGATGTTCTTGTTTTTCATGGCATTGGATGCTAAAGCGCAGCATTATAAATTTTGTGTGATATTATTGACCGGCCTTTGTTTTTCGTTCAAAAAGAGGTCGTTACGCGTTTCATATTAATGTTGTTCAAGTTTCCTGGGGATCATATCCCCATTTTGCAGTCATTTTTGTGGCTGCTTGTTCATCATTTGGTGTCTATGTGTCTTTGCCTTTTGGTTGGATGAGTATCGATGAGTAGCAATTTTAATTTTTCAAATTCTCATATGATAACTTGATGAGTATCGATAAAAGATGGATTATATTTTAGTTTTATCCATATCAATATTTTTAAAATTTTAAGCTAACATAGAAAAGAAGATGGTAGATTTAATTTTGGTTTTTATTTTTATTTTTATTGGGAGCTGCTTGTATAGGTTTACTTCTAAATTAAAGGACATTGTCTAGTATCTACTAGGATATATCCTCTCCAGTAGGCCATAGGTATAAGACAAACATTTCAACAAATTCACCGCCAAAAGAACCACTGCTTGCACCCACATATTTAATATTAGTCTGAGTCTTTCTAAGATTACTTTATCACACACATATTTAAAGGTGAAGGGTCATTTGATTAGGATGCACCTTATAAATTTTTACTAATATGGATGGTTAATGATAGGACAGCAGAAGGTAGGCGAGAGGTCATAATCTAGCATGTTCGAAATCATGAAACCCAGCTTATTATTGGACGGTTTGGAAATTTTCTGGGCCATGGAGACAAGCCATGTTAAATCCACTATTTTTATTTTTTATTTTTTGGATATAGGGGGATTTGGGGAGGGCTATAAAAAAACCTTTCATTTGGAGGTTGAGTGTCATGCCATCAGATCAGATCAGATCACATACCTTTGACTGTTAAATCCACTATTAGTACTATGAATTCACGCTAAAAAATTGAAAAAGTTGTTGATTCAATACTAAAGAGGCCAGCTTTATTTGAAGTTGACGTGGCGTCCGAAATGCCACCTCATCCACTCATATCCTATCCCGAACAGAACCTTTCTTCTTATATGCATGTGTCTACTTTTGTCCATTAGCAAACTTCAATACATAGAATAAAAAAATAAAAAAATAAAAAAGAGGAAAAATATGTCTTAAAATTTAAAGAAAAAAAAACATTCGAGCTCTATTTTTACAGTATTTTAATTCTGAAATATATTAAATTAAATATTGTAATATATTGGTTTTATGGGGTTGGAATGTGAAATATAAAACTCCTGTAATTAATTAATGCCATGATTCATAAACATGCATGCATGGCGGCGCTATTAAGTCAAAAAGAAGGTCCAAACACAAATTAAGCAGCGCATATGACGGAGAAAGGCAAGAAAAATGCATGCATTAATGTGCCACAAATTATTAATTGACCTCGTAAAATATATATAATTGGTGATATAATCACGCAACTCGATCGATCGATTTGTTGATGCTCTTGAGTCTTGAATATATAATAATAATAATAATAATAATAATAATAATAATTATATAATATAAGCATGCATGGGATGAGCAAAAAGTCAAATTGATGGGGGAAATTTTCTTTCTTTTTCTTCTGGCTTTATCTAGCTAATTACGAAATTAACCTATATATATATATTTACATATTCGATCTTTTGCCTTCAACTTTTATAATTATTATAATATGAAGGGCACCAATATTAAATATAGGAGATGGCGATTGGTGGTAGTGTACAAAATTAAAATAATAATTAAAAAGGTAGTAGAAGATAAAGTGGGAGGTGGTGCTGCTGCGCTCCCGAATATCATTCCAAAGAAGTCACTATCCCCACCGGACCCAGTATTGTCACTGTATGTGGTGCCACCGTTGATTCCTGGATATGATGTCGACGCTGTCTCGCTGCCCACCGCCCTGCAGTATTATTAATGGATCATCATGTACAACACAGTTATCAAATATATATAACTAGTTAGCACATTAATAATGCTAAAACCCATTATATACAGCGCACAGCCTCTATATATATACATTACATTACGAGAAAATAAATATTTGTAATAGATTATTTATGATAATAATGACTATTTGTAATAAAAACAAACTCATTTTGATAAGAAATAATCAGTTTGACAAAAAATAACTGATTACAAATAAACAATTTTCTTATATAAGTAGTACGTCAAAATCATTATAAACAAATTAAATGTACGTACAACATAATTAATGACAATATACATATACTATTTCTCTTCATAATTTGAGCATTATTGAGAGAGAGAGAGAGAGAGAGAGAGAGGACTAATGTTTATGCAGATCAGTATTAAAAATTATTCTTAAGGGTTTGTTGGGCATATAATAATAATAATAATAATAATAATAATACATTGGGAGTAATATTTACATGACTGCTGATCCCCGCACATGTATAATCCTAAAACCTCAAATAATGCATGCATGGGTCCGGGTATCAAAACAAAACAAGCTCGCTCGACGCTGTCATCTTGATTCTTTCATATATTTATTGGCATGCATGCATTTTTGGTAGGCGGAAACTAGGTAGGGCCGGTGTGATCCACACATAGACTAATTAGATGGCTGCATGACTTGATACTTTGACGAAGTAGTACTAGCTAGCTAGTAGCACATGATGAAAATTACATGGTACGATCGAGACCAATTAGCTATTTCCCTATAGCTAGCTAGCTAGCTAGCTAGCTAGCATGGCTAATTAAGATGAGCTGATCAGTAAAAAAAATTGACTAAAAGAATTGCAAGCGATGGAGTTATTATAAACTGATCAGTTTGTGTGGCGCGAATGCGAATGCGAATGCGAATGCGAATGCGAATGCGAAATTTACGTCAAGGGGAAAAGGATAGGAATTAGGATACAGCAATTACGTTAAAAAGTCATGGGAAAAGTCCCCATTTCATTACTATTGATACTCAACGCGCATCTACCTGCTTGTCGCCCCGTCCGTGACTTTGTTTATATCAATTATCAAATCAGAAGTGGGGCTCTCCAAATGTCTCCAAATGAAAATAGGAGAGGTCATGATATGAGTACATGACCTCGAATGGGCCGGCGGGTCTCCTGCTCATCATCACCGCAAATAATCTACCACTTCACCTCTTTTATTCTATTTATTTATTTTTATGAAACATCTTCATTAATTCATTGATACCTTTGTTCACGATTTATATGACAGACTAGACTAAACCATTTCACCTCATTTGTAAAAAAGTAACTTTAATTACTGTTTTAACATGTGCATCTATGCGTCCCCACACAAAGAATGGCCTTTTTCTGTTTTCACTTTCCGCCCTCTTTTTTTATTACATTCAATCCATGTTTTGCGAAAAGAAAGTCCATGTTGGTGGTGCAACTCCACAAAAAAAAATTATACAACCATTCCCACCCATAACAAGTTGGCAGCACCCAAGCATCAATGATCGGGAAGTAAGCCACCCCAAATTGCGATGCTTGCTTCAAAGCCTAGAAATTAGAATTCCCTCAACGAGACAGGTTCTTCAGTTTTTTATTTTTTATTTTTATTATTTTGAATATAAAAGAAACAGAGCAAACGTTAAACAGAGTGTGTCATGTAGATGAGTGGGTCCGGGTAAAGGATAAAAGTACCTGGGCCCACCAAGGACACCGGCGTTCATAGTGAGCTGATCAATTAGCCCAGCGGCTTTGGGCTCCACACTTGAGGCCTTGGCATATAGGACGCTTGCTCCCGCCCCAGACGGCACAAAGAATGCTCCATTTACCATTATGTCCCCCTCCGTCCTCCAGTTCCATTCCGTCCACTCCTTCTCGTCCGTCTCCACCCGCTTCGTCACCTGTCAATCATATTTTATTTTATTTACAATGTTATTATTTTTCCCATCTGAATTTCAACATATAACCCCGCCATAAACGCTAAACCTCATCTAATTAAACCTGCTTCAAATTTCAATCCGCGAGTGAAACGGACGCGCCGCCGCTTAAAGTGGGATAACGTATTACACATTTCAGATACAGAGAGATAGGCAGACAGACATAAAAAAGATCACTAATTAAGCAATCATTACCTAACAAACATATGAAAAAGAGTAACTAACGCATAATTTTTTGAAAAAAGTTACCTCCTTGGCGTTTGGGTCCCCCGGTGCTGTGTAACGATTACCCTGACTATTAATGGTCGGATTCGCGCTACCGCCGATGGCGTACATCTCCCACTGCGTGAAATCGTTGTTGACCACGTGTATATACCCGCGTCTGCACCGTGGCATGCGCTGCACCAGCGCCTCACCGAAGTGATTGAAAGCTATCGTTACCTGCATGCCGGAGTCCAAGGCGTAACGGTCGTTGTGACCCAGCAGCATCACCTCGTCGTGATGCGAGAAGTAAGTATTGGATATGGTGATCCCCGTGGACCCCATTATTGCGTCGATCAAACCGTCCGTGCAGTAAGACAAGGAGCAGTGGTCTATCCATATCTGTCGCGCACTGAAGATGGAGATTCCGTCGCCGTCCGATCTTCCCCTCCATCCGGCGTGCGTCGGAGACGACCGTATGATGGCGTTTCCCGAAGGCTTGCAGTGGTGGATGTGGACGTTGTGAATGATGACGTTGGACACGTACTGCAGTGTGATGCACCCGTTGCCCACAATGTGGACGTTCGCGCCTCGACCGTCGATGGTCTTGTAGCTGTTGACGATCAGCTCGTGCTTCAATTTTATGCCCATGTCCGCCGCAAATACAATCCTGTCGACGCATTAGCATGTGTTTCATGACCTGCATAGTGAAATTATATGTTTGAACTACATTTTAATTTAACTTAATTACCAGAGGGGTCCTTCTTGGATCACAGCGTGCCGGAGGGTACCCGGGACAGGATTTTCTGGGTCTCTGTCGGACGAGTCAGTTACGACGTAGAACTGACCACCTTTGCCACCGAGGGCGTCGTGGCCGAACCCGATGGCGCAGTCGGCGAGCTTTTGGCGGTTGTTCTGCCAGTCAGCGTCGCACCGCCAGCAATCGTCGATGGGATTTCCGGTGAGGCATGGGGAATTTTGGTCCTTTGCTTGGAGAGAGAGCATTTGTCTATGTGAGAGAGAGGCATTGACGCGCCTGCAAAGAAAAGAAAAGATGATGGGTAAGATGGTTGGAAAGGACTACTCTGTTTGCATCTTGAGAAATGCAGGGGAAAGTCGAGAAAATGGATGAAAATAAAAGTAAAAATAAATTCTCTAACGATTGAAGACGGGATTTTTTTTTTTTTTTTTGAAGACTATAAAATCTTGGAAAGTGAGGCCATCGCCGGAATGTAAACACACAGGGTTGGGGTGATTTCTACCTTTGGACTTCTTGGACAACAAATTCAGGATCCGGGTGTTGGTGAGGGAGCGTCAGATTGAGTGTGGCTTTGGCGAGGAAGGACAGAGAGGTGGAGACAAAACATATTAAGAGAATGCAAACGGTAGGAAGCAGCATCCTTGAACGAAGAATAATAAATTATAATTACAATTTGGGGGATATATAATCAAGACTCTTGACTCTTGAGCCTCATAAATGCATTATGCACAGCAGCAACCAATAATTCCAAAACTCAGGAAGCTGCAAATTTGACAAAATGTGATGTATTTATATATATAATAAAGCAAAGAATATAATGCAAAATGCGGATGCTTTTCTCCTCTACTCAGGGTTTTGAATAGGGTTCAGTTTATTTGAAGGGAAAGAAAAGAAGAGACGGGAGTTTTGGCGGTGACTATGGAGGTGATGGAAGATGAGGGAGGAATTAGGAGGAATTCAATTGTTTTCCAATATAATCCAAATAATTCAGATGGAAGGACTCTCTCTCTCTCTCTCTCTCTCTCTCTCTCTCTCATTCTTACCTTGCTGAATAATCATTCCATATATTTTCCATTAACAGAAAGGTAGGCATAGTACTACTTTTCCTAAAATGGCTGCACACCCTGTTCTCTTGCTTCCTTCACTTCAGCTTAACAAAACTACATCTTTTTTAGCCTTTGTCTACCATGAAGATTCTTTGCCTCAAGGATGCAGGCGTTCTTATTCCGATAATCCCCACACGAGTGAACACTAATACCCTTTTTAATTTGTAAAGTGCGAGTTTGATCACAGCTGGTGTATATTTTTTGAAATCTTTAGAAAAAGTTATTACTAGTGAATTTAAGTAATTTTTTTTTTTAGAAAATTATTAGCAGTCACGCCTGGTGCTAAGAGCTGGGCGGCGGTAATGTAGTATCATCCTTTTAATTTGTGTATTATGACTTGGTGAGAAATAGGTTTGACGGTTTAGATGGATGGATTCCTCGGTTGGTAGCAGTTGAATTAAGCTTGTTTTGGTCAAGAGAAAATGGAGGCGACCTTAATTTAATAGAGCCCTTTTTCCAATCTTGAGTTTGTCAAGGATACGTAGACGTTGCCTTGATCTAAGGCTTCATATATTTTAACTCCTAATTCTAGGAGATCCTCTGTATCAATTTACTCATACTTTCTATTTATTTCGTAATTAGTTTTAATCATATTGATTTGTAATTATTCTCATACAATTCATGTAAGTGTCAATATATAGAAAGATATTCTAGTACAAATATATATATATATATATATATATATTTAAAGATACTCACCACTTGGCAAGTGTGGTGATTTTGGTCAAACCTTCTCAGAGTTAAGCTAAACAAATAAATTATGAGAAGTGCTACAATTATAAAGAGATTTTATAAAATTAAATTTACAAATTGATGTGATTTTATATAATACGTTAAATTTACATCATAATGAAAGCAAATTTATAATATAACATAGTGCCCTATCAAGTTATGCTAATTTGTGGGTTAGTTTTTAGAGTAATGTTAGGGGTACATCACATCGCGTATTTTTTGTGGAATCGGTGACGTCAACCATAATATTAAAAAAATATATATATTAAAAAAAGATAAAAATATAATGAGAGGGAAATAAAAATAAAAAACATGAATAATTAAATTAAAGGACACCTAAAAATTGTATTTACATATAGCGTGCATGCAAAAGGTACACAAATTATGTACAAATAGCATTTTTGTTATTTTTGTAAAATCTACTTGTGGTTAAAGCATTTCTCTTATATTATTTATGAAAAAAAAACTACACAACCTCTTACTATTCACACAATTTTTTTATACATACCACACTTTTTTTAATTTTTTATTTATTTTATGAAATATTTGATATATGGATAATGTAAACTCCCAAATTTCTGGTTGTAATTATGATATATTTTCTCTTAAAAGTGAGTGTTATTAATAAAATTAGGAGGGGGTCATCAATGGATACATGGTCTTGTCTCATCTAAAATAAATATAAATAATAAATAAAAGAATTCAATTAGTTTATGAAGAATAAACTCAATTTAAAAAAAAAATAAAAAAAATAAAAAAATGTGGTATATAAAAGTTGTGAAGGTTTAGTAGCAAAGCCCATCATTTGCTGGTATTATGTACTTGGACTACCACATTGAGTGAGCGTATCTGTTTGCATTATTCTCGAACAGAATGATTGAATGTTACTTAGTGAAACATTGACAATAAATGAAAAGAGTTGGTAGTAGAATGCTTGGCCGTCCTAATCATAACTAGAAGAGAGTTTAAACAATTGCAGAACAATCACTAGAGTGAAAGAATGGTAGCTAAGAAACTGTATGAAATTAAAAGAGAGTGTGTGATGATGATGATAATAATACAAGAGTTGAATAGGCTGATTTAATTAATAAGTTGTAATATTCCTTATTTGTTATGAATTATTAGGGACGGTTTTCGCTCCCTTAATTATTTTGTGAATGACCCTACCTAGTGTTTTAAATACCGTGCCGTACCTGTTGGTACGGCCGGAATTTTCTGTACCCCGGTCGGCTGGTACAAATAATATCGAATTTCGTTTCGGTCGATTTTTCGACCGTACCGGCCGGTATGACCGAAATCGGCCGAAAAATGTCCGGTATGGCCGGTACCGGCTGTACCGGATTTCGGCCTTCCCAATTTTTTTTAAAATTTTTTTTTTTAATTTTTATTATATTTTAACCTCAATTTAGACTAAATTAATTACATATATATATTTATCTATATAATTTATTTATATATTAACTATTATTTTAAAATATAATTTATAATTGTATTTATCTTATAATTTATTTATGTATAAATTATTCCGAAACGGTACACGAAACGGTACCGATATCGAAATATTTCGTTTCAGTGACTTGATCGGTACTGGTACGGTATTCAAAACATTAACTCTACCACCATTATTTTAAGTCTTGCACAGAAACTTGCATAGTAATTTCAACGTCTATAAATATGGGTTTCAGTTGTTATAAAATTCATAAGAAAATATAGAGAATGAAGAAAATTTCAGAGAGTTTCTTTTATATTATAATAGTAGTAATTTTCTTTTTAGTTTTATAACACGTTATCAGTACGAGATTCTACCGATATTGAAACTAGTGGTATTCCACTTCAAGTAAGTTTTTCAATATATTATTTGCAGTCCTCGAGATAAATATTAAAGGTAATATTACTTAATATTACTTAATAAAATTTTACTTTTATTCTCATGCTAATGTGAATATATTTCTTAAATTCACATATTTATTTTTGTAATTTATAGTCAAATATTGAGATTTATTACTATTAATATTTCTGGAAAAAAAATTATTTATCTAGGATCCTTGATGAGATCCATTTGGATATGATGATGAATTTGGGAGATACAATCATAGAAGAAAATCATGTGTCCCTGAAGGACCGTGCTGTGTATCTCATGATGAAAAATCATCTTACTGTAAAAATGAATTAAGAGAGAGATAAGTGCACCAGAAAATGTGATTCTTTCCAAAGATTATTATGACTTATTGCACCTGAAGTTGCAAGATTTTAAGAGTGGTATTGAATATTCTGCACTTTTTAAAATCAGCTCAATATTAAAATTATGCAGTGAAAATGTCATTGATGATGATATATAAAAGAAGACATATTATTTTTCATACTTCAAATGTGCTCCTGCAGTAGCAATATCGAGAATGAAAGTTCAACAAATATTCTGAATTTTTATTTTGTCTTCCAGTGATTGAGTTAAATAATGAGTTTTTGTTAATAAATCACCAGTTACGTCCTATTAATGATATTGAATTTACACCATTTCCAGAAGTGAACGGTGCATCATTTCAAAGGAATTAAGGGCGTAGACGTGGTAGAAAAACTATAGAAGTATTGGTCCCAAAAGTGATAACACCAAATATGATAAAAATATATTGTATCACCAGAAGTGATCCAACTCAGAGAAGGGTAAAGGCTCTCAGAATAATTCTTCATAGAAAGATGAAAATGTTTGTCATAGATGTGATATGACTGAACAGTTGTCACGTATCTGTTGTACGGCCAAGCACTTGATTTACTTATATTAAGTTTTTATATATAAACATTAATATTTCATCATGTTTTGAAATAATAAAATATCGGTACCTGAAGCACGACAAGAAATTACTTGGGATAATAAAACTCTATCTAAATTTGATCCTCTTACAAATAAATGTGAACCAGAAATTCAGAGGATTATCTATCTTCAAAGTGTTGCAAATCAATTACATGATATATTTACTGACACTAAAAGTGTTGTAAAATCATATATTACTGATTTTAATGCTTAAACAAGAATTGAAGTCCCTGAATGACAAGTTGTTAAAACATCAATAAATGAGTCTAAGGTACACTTAAAGTATTGAAGACCTATTGATGCAAAAGAGAAAAATGAAAATAAATCGGTGCTCCTGAAGAGACCGTATCTATAAAATAAGATCTATCCTGACTTTCTGTATAAAATACAAAACTCCTGAAGAGTACAAAACTCCTGAAGAGAAAACTTCCAGAAGATTATAACTCCTGAAGAGTATAACTCCTGAAGAGAAAACTCCTGAAGAGTATAAACCTCTCCTAAAGAGGAATCTCTTGTAGAGGTGTTTCATAAAATGTTTTTCCCTAGAGAGGAACAAGTACCTGAAATAATGAGATCTTAATACATTTCACGAATACTGGAGAAATTCTGGATAGAAATAAAACTGTTGTCGACAACATATTTTCATATATAATGGCTCTTGACATTACCAAAAGTAATGAAGAAAATGAGCAAAAAACTGTCAAAAAATGTCGACGTAGAAATGAATGGCCAAAATGAAAAACAGCTAGAAGCTGAATTAAAATCGCTAGCAAACCGAGAGATATTTGAACCTGTTATCCAAACAACAAAGGGTGTAATGCCTATAAAATATAAGTGAGTATTTATATGAAAGCGTAATGCGAAATGAAATTATGCGGTACAATTTGTCGCACAAGGTTTCCTGCAGAAACCCGAGAGCAGTTATGAGGAAATATATTTTTTTGTTATGAATGCAATTACATTCATATTTTTAATCGATTTGTTATTACGAAAGAATTAGATATGTAGTTAATAAATGTGGTCACTGCATATTTATTAGGATCATTAAATCATTACATATATATAAAGATATACGATACTTGAAACATCTAATCTAAATACATTTAGGAGTATATACTTTATAAAGTTTCGAAAATTTTTATATGGGTTAAAGCAATCCGGACTCATGTGGAATAATTAAATCAACGAGTATCTATTGAAAGAAGGATTTAAGAATAATCATATATGCCCATGTGTTTTATCAGATTCTGGATTTGCCATTATTGCAGTTTACGTTAATGATTTACCTTATTAGAACTCCTGAAGAGATCACAAAGGCTACTATAAATTCAAAGAATGCATTTGAAAAAGAAAAGATCTTATTATTTAATTGATAGATGAGTTACAAGAATTTGAGACTTCTAGCCGCATCTCTCAAATGTATTTGCTCTTCATAAAGTAACATACCATCCTTATCTAAAGGATTAGACAGTCGAAATGAAGAGGCAAGTAAGGATTTTAAATCTTTATTCTCTTGCTTTAAGTCTGCAATTTTTCTGTCAGACTATTGAACGAGTCGTTGAAGTACGAAAACCTTCTCGTTAAGTTCCTCAATCTCACGATTTTTGAATTGTAATCGGTTGGAAAATCCGATAATAGAGGAAGAGTATCAGGTGCCGAGAGTCACCATCTTATAAACGGCTTCACGATCTAACTTATTAGTTAGATCATTCGTTTGTTGCAACATGGCACCTGCGGAAGATGCATGAATAATTTGTAATTAAGGTAAATGACACCTTATATGTTGATCGTGAGAAATATTAAAAGGAAATTGATGAGCCATTGGAAATTTGTAGAATAAGAATGTAAATACAGATAAATTATAGATATGAGAAGAAGATTTGATGCGTACTAAATGAAGCTAAAGACGGTTCTTATAGAAATGGAAATAAGAACAAGACAAACCATCATTTTTTCAAATCTCACTTTACAAGATATGTTGGATGCATAATTTCAAAAGCCAGCGAGATTAATCACATTTATCCCTATTTTCTTGTAAATGCTGAACCTCTGCCGTTAGCTGCTGTTGTTGACTTTGTATCTGAGCTCTCTTTCATTCTAACTCTTCTACTCGTGTTTTCAGGTCACGAGAATACCAGTCTACAAATTTTTTCAGCTCCTTATTTTTTTGCCTTAAATCTTTATTTTTTTTTATCTTTAGTTGCAAGCGTTTGATGTAACTCAGATATTTGATTTTTAAGATGATCAACCTCACTCATTTTCGCCAGTAGCCTCTGAGACATAGTTGTAAGAGAGACTGCATATTGAGCATTGAGGGTTTTTGATGCTGTAACAATTTCAGGATCAGATTTACTAGAAAGATATATCTCTGTTCCTATCATAGTATTTACGGCCTTAGGAGAAAATATAAGTGGTTGAGGTATAAAAGGTTCATGGTTCAAATCTGGGACATTAGAATTTCTATCAGACATAATATCGTTCTGGATGAATAATAACTGAATCTATGAGGAATGCGAGATCTTTTTGTTGGAGTAAACCAATGGTAAAATTGGTTATATTTAAACAACAACTCGAAACCTTTAAATCACTTCAAAATCTCGTTTGTCCACAATGTCAAGCGGATTTGATTTTCCGCCGAACCGATAATATTAAACCTTAAAGCTTTTACAGCTTTTATCATACATGAATGGTTTCCAATGTTATTTCCGCCGTATATAAACAAGTTCTCCCTAATAACGCCGAATAAGGGGAAGAAAATTTTAGATGAAAATATT
Source organism: Platycarya strobilacea (assembly GCA_036898215.1). Lineage (NCBI taxonomy): Eukaryota > Viridiplantae > Streptophyta > Magnoliopsida > Fagales > Juglandaceae > Platycarya > Platycarya strobilacea. The sequence goes on along the minus strand of CM072545.1, from coordinate 56,484,632 downwards.
ATCATGTTCTCTCTAATGCATTATTTAGATGGAAATCATGTTTGAATTCGTAATCTGTTATATATGTTAAAATAATGTTTGTTTATTACTTGAAACATTAATGCATATTATCAGGGGGAGTTTAAGTATTACTGCAAGTATCAGATTTCTATTAAGTCTGTTAACCAGATATTATTTTTCATTTTCAAATCACTCAGAGATTATTGTAATTCATGAAACAAGTCGAGAGTATATCTGGTTGAGATCAATGACTCAACATATTCAAGAAAAGTGTGGTATTTCATAATCAATGATAGCTCAACAATTTTATATGAAAATAATGCTACTTATCATTCAAATCAAATGAGGATATATCAAAGATACGATCAAGTGATAATCTGGCAGATTTATTCAAGAAGGTATCACCAACTGTGACATTTAAGAAAATTGAGCAGAATATTAAAATGTGAAAATTTAAAAATCTATCGTCATGTACTTTCTAGAGGGAGTAAAAGTCCTGAAAACTTGTACTGATTGTACTCTTTTTCTTTCGTTAAGATTTTGTCCCACTGGGTTTTCCTTTATAAGATTTTAATGAGGCAATCTTAAAACACTTGTGGATACATAAGAAGACTGTACTCTTTTTTCTTCGCCATTGGTTTTTCTTCCTACTAAGTTTTTTCTTGACAAGGTTTTAACGAGTCAGATTTTTTATGGGTGATTATTCAAGGGGGAGTGTTATAAATTATTAGGGACGGTCTCCGCCCTCTTAATTATTTTGTGAATGACCATACCATCATTATTTTAAGTTTTACGCAGTAATTTGTATAGTAATTTCAATGCCTATAAATATAGGTTTCAGTTATTATAAAATTCATAAAAAAAATATAGAGAAAAAAGAAAGTTTCATAAAATTTCTTTTATATTATAATAGTAATAAGTTTTTTTTTTAATTTTATAACATTATTGAAATAATAAATAATGAAGGTTGGTTAAAGTGGACAAAAGGTCTCCATAATAACTAATGCACTCGATCGAAATTTCAAATTATTGTCACTCCCGTTTCCCATGCACCCAATTAATTAATCAACTTGTCACTTGTCTTCGATCGATGATGACCCTAATGAATCATGTATATAAAGCGTTAATGGCTAGCTTCTGCGATTGGTGCCTAAAGCTTCATTAATTTGCTTTTGTTTTTTGTTTTTTTGTTTTTTGTAGATTTCTTTCTTAACAAGTGAACTTCCATGATTGCAAGATCCATGCTCGTGCAGCTAGCGAGCCCACAATAATACTAAAAGGCTCTAATCTATTGGAATTATTATGTAATGAAATGTAAGAATTTATAATAAGACTACAATTGAAGCCTACTGCTGGAATTTATTTTTTATTTTTATTTTTTATTTTCAAATAGAGTGCAGGGATTTCATTTTTCGTCTATTTTCTAAATACACAAATATTCGGGTTATTAGTACGTCACAGACTTGATATACGTGACACGACCTAATTAATAATTGTACTATATATTGTTTTGAGATTTTTTTGTGATCAACTGAGATATTTTTGTAATGAAATTAATGTAGGCAACCATTTGGACTAATTATTTGGAGAAATTCGATAATCAAAATTTGACGGAAAATGTCTTGATCAAGAAAAATCCAAAATACAACATGAGGATCAGATTCTTGCACTCTTGTTCAAAAAAATGGGCCGTGAAAGAAGAAAGAAATATCCACATGAAAAAAAATTATTCCTTTATTTTTATTGAACTAATTAATATCAATAATAATAATAATAATAAAACATTAGAAAAGTTTGGGGGTTTTAAAATTCCAAATATTTCTCCTAATTAATTAATTATTACTACGGCCCAAGGGAGAAAATATGCGAAGAGGTAATATATTAGAGAAAAGTTAGGTTCGGTCCGACTGATTCCCTTGAGAGAAGCAGTTTGTCGTTAGAGGTAGCGGTGACCAACACTGCTCACCCCATCAAACCTGAGAGTTTCGGCGAGTTTAGTACCCCTGCGACGATGACCTACGGTGACCTCCGACAAAATCCCGACAACCTTAAACTTAAAATGGATCAGTGGCGGTGTCCGTCACCGCTGCTTCTGATAGCTCATTTCGACTGAGGGTCGAATCTCTCTAAAATTTATTTTTATTTTATTCTTTTATTGTGTTTTTTATTATATTATTATATTTTTTTAATTATATTATATATAATATATTTTTTTATTATGTTTATTGTAAAAAATCAGTCTAAAATAATTAAATTACTTTTGACGCTGGGACTAAAAAAAGTTTGCTACTGATGAGCAGTAAAAGAAGTATATGATCATAAAGGGGCACTGATTTTAATGGGGGATTTAAACTCCTAACTTCGTTTTTCAAAGTATAATAATTGCTTTCCGTGAGTTGGATTGGATATAAATGTTCTAGAAACATAGCGCGCAGAAAAGCATATGTCTTTCGAACAATTACTGCCTAGCTAGCTGCCAGTACGTACCATGTTCAAAAACCAACCAATTAATAAATAAAGCAGATGTTTCTTGTCTGCTGCTTCCTTAGTGGCGCCAATCGTGTCATCTAATTAACTTCTAAGGGTCCAGAGGCAAGATCATTTTGGTTCGTTTGTATCTGATCATCATCAAGATCAAGCTGAAGCTGGATCTTCTCTTACTTTTGTTACAAATAATTAATTACTACTGCTGTTCATGTGGTGGTTTGGAAATCTTGGATTCAAACTACCATAATTTGTAGTACTCGTCGCATGCGGTGCTTAACCTGGCGGCCTCCACCTTTCACATGATGCACTACACTTTGACTTTTGAGTGTTTATATTAATTAATGACTTTGTTTTCACTATTACTATAAGAAATATAAATTTTTGTGATCTTTTAATTATAATTAAATAATTATTTGTAGTTAATTTTAATTATAAATAATTATTTAACTAAATTAAAATTAACTAATTATAAATAAGAAATTTTCTTATAATACATCAACATTACAATAAAATACTAATTTGACGTACGGACTGGTCGTAAACCTAATTGATTCTGCAATTAAATGCCTTCGCATTCAAGTTGTCATCAAAGAAACTTGTCATCATCATCTAATTAATCCCCCAGTGGTCAAGCCGTCTAGCTAGTGTTTATACCATTAAAAAATACGTATAAACACTAGCTAGTCATCATCAAAGTACGTATATATATATACGTACTTCTAGATTCGCATTGAAAGATTTCTTCTTCTTTGCTTGGTACTTCTTTTTGTCATCCGATCGAGAAAATTATATATAATTAATTGAAAATTAGTTAATGTTTCCTTAGATCATGTATTCGTACTCATGATTGATCAGCTTGGAATCCCCGGATATTCCATTAACGAAAATGAGGTTAGTTTGTCATGACAAAAAAGTGGATTTGATAAACGTACGTAAGAATAATTAGAAAATAAAAATGATTGGGAATATCTATACTCACTCTCACATAAACAATATACATATACTGTTCATGTGAGGTTAGTTTCTCGTTTAGAAAAAAGCAGTCGAAGAATGGTGGCCGGATATGCCAACAACCGGCCTATATGGCTAGACACCTTTGGCATTCACAATGTAAGTTGTTAACTTTACTCAGATACGATCCCTTCAGATATAGTTTCATGTTTGTCCGTCCGAATTGTAGCTAGCTAGCTAGGGAGAATTAATTCGAAGATCGAAGAGAAAGCTACAGTGGTTTTCAAGCATGCGGGTAAGTTTCAGAATTATTCATTATTATTATTTTATTTTTTTTGACGTACATATTTTAAATTATTACTATTCAATATTGATCTATTATTATTATTATTTATTATTTTTAACTATTATTTACAGAATATTTGACATCATCTTATTATCTAAACGCTACCTTAATGGATGGAAAGTTAGAGATATCCATGCGGTAGATCATCATCAGACCGAAAGTACTAGTTAGAGATCATCACTACGTACTTTTAGGTCCAGCTAGCTAGCAAAGACCTATCACACTTTTTTCCGATCAACATTTCATGCGCGCTTTGCTCATGATCTACCTAATAATATTCGATATGTTGGATAATTCGATCGAATGCTTAATTTATCAACTTGCAAGACTATGACATTCATATATATTGCTGGTCTATTCTTATACTTTACTAGTTCTTCGTATGTATACACTTCGAGCTCATTAACTATTGAGGCCGAAAAACAAATTATACGAAAAAAACGGCAGTTTTGTTTTGATGGGGAAATTATATGGGGTGGGGGAAGGCATATCTACGTGGATTTTGTCTTGGTTGGAGGAAAAAGCTCCGATTCATTGCCTCGATGAGGAGAAAGTAGAGCATGAAAACGGGGGCGGGGGGGGGGGGCTAAAGGATGCATGCATGGGTCGACCAAAGTACCAAACTTGTGGAATTCGGCGTATCTATTTAATTCTATGATCATTTCCAGTCTTGCATGAGTCATAAAGTCGAATGAAAAAGGGATGACACAGCCTGCTTTTTGAGCAAACTACATATATAGGGAAATGCAAATTGAGGTTTGGTGGAAAAGTTTTGATCATTGCAGATAAGAGCAACATTTTAACCAAAGCAACGCACCATTTAGAAAGATACGAAAGCGTATCGAGGAAAAAAAAGAGGGGATTAAAAGCCTCAGCTTTCCTAGTAGATAGATGCTAAACCAGCAATGAAGGAAAGGCACGGTTTGCTGGAGATGACTAGGACCCACGACGATGGAGATAATTATATATATAAAAAAAATCTATTCGTCCTTTCTTTTTCTTATCATCAACTTATTATTATCTTAACTGGAATAATAGATTTACAAATAAAATATAATAAATAATTTTCAATCATTTAACATCACATCATAAAATTATTAGAATTATATATCGCCAATCTATTCAGAATCGATTCAACAGAAGTAAGAATGACCCACCTGATCAAGACTCATGATATTATAATAATATTCACACATTGTGTGAGGGTCACACACATTTAATTAAATCTAATTAATTGGTTAATAGGCAAAGTACCTCATCCTTTGGTCATATCCGTACGTCTCAAAAATTTTCAGAAAGAGGAAAAGGGATATTAAATGAAACACCCTTTGCTTAATTGATTGGTATTAATAGGGAGTGAGTTTGTTTCGCGAGTAATGGTATTGTAATATCTTTGGATGATTTATTTATAAGATCGATAGTAGTGATCAATAAATTCTTATATTCTTTGAGAGGGAAAAGTTTAACTAGTCCTTCATACATTATAATTTTAAAGAGCTTGAATTATAACTATTCATGACTAATCCTTTTAAATTATAGGTCTAGATTTCATGTCTTAGTCTTTCTTTAGGTCATTACAAATAATATTAGAGTTACTCATAAAAGTATAGGATTTGAGTCATGACACTTATAATGGACTTAACCTAAAAAAGAGAATGTTGGAAATTTAATAGGAGCAATTGTTATATCTCAAATTGTTTGGGAGTGACAAGTTTAATTTCAAAGTGCTCCAATTGCAATAATGATTAGTCGACCCTTAAGATTATAGGCCCGTATGTAATTTAAACTTTCTTTAATTAGGTTGTTAAAACGGTATTGTTTTAATTATTATATATAAATAAAATACTCAAACATGAATATGTTTTAATCAAAGACATCATCCATGACCACACGACCATAAGAAGTTACCAATATACTACAAAGACATCGTGTCACGAAGGGCATGATCATTATACTACAAAGTAACAAAAATATCATGAAGCTGGCGAAGACATCGTCATAATGGGCTGTCAAACATAAAACTTTTCCTTCCCAATTGGAGGGCCATGTAGTCATTATAGAAGGCTTTGAATTTCTTAATTCTACGTAAGGTAGGATCCCATTCACCATGTTTCTATACACAAGTAATTTAGGATATTATACATGTTTTTCGTCCTTCATTTTATAATTTCCATGCAATCACCTCGATTGATATATTACATTTTAAATACTTTTGTCAGTTAAATACTTAAATAAAAGATAAATATATGACTTATTAACTAAGAAAATTCATGATAAAGATAATGGAAAATGCTAAATAATCCATCAATTTCATTGCTAAAGTGTTTTAATTTCTTTATTTTTTCGTAATAATTAAGAAAATAACTACAAGTGAACGTGTATATATATAACAAGTATTTAAATATATTAAAAGATGTTTGAAAAGAAGTAGATATGCATTATAGACACGACCTCTAGTACTATATTTCAAATATAAAAGAATAATTTTATGCATCATCTTCTACATTGCATACTATATTTTAATTATTTGTTATTTATTTTAATTTATTTGAATTTATTTTTGTTAAATTAATTGAACTCTTCTATTCATTTATCCATATGCTAAATATTTACTGAAAAAAAAAGTATGATTTATAGTGCTAAGAATAATGAATAAAAATTTTCAAGATAAAATGACCTATATACCTTACGAAGATGTCTAAAAAGAGTTGGAGAGAGAGATGATTTCACTCTTCGTGTTCATGGGCCACTCAGCCCAACAAGATCTCCTAATGGGCATCTAATCCATGTTCCGTGACCTCTATAATCTATGCAGGCTTTCGTCTTCTGTTTTTCCTGATTTGCCCTTTCACGAATTTATGAGACAGGCTGTAATTCTATCATGGTTGTCCAGTCGGGGCCGTGCTGGCGGTAGTTTGAACTTTGAAAACAGGTTCGGACTCACCGAACCTTGCTTCGGGTAGCCGTTGCGTTCTCCAAACCATCCATCTCATTGACGGTTGTACCCTTCTTTTTCATTCTTCTCCTTCCCTCCTCAGATTCAATTGCTATTTCCTAGGCGAACAGACGATGCTAGTTTCGGGAGAGAGAGAGAATTAGGGTTTTAAGCTTGCACTCCACAATGGACGGTGACATCAGACTTGATTTAAAAAATTGTGTTACTGGTGGTAAGCAAAACGCTCTTGACCTAATTTTTCCTTTACTTCTTGATCTTTATAAACACTAAAATGGCCGTACAGTTAGTTGAACTTCATGATTTGAGTCTTATTTTTGTGTTTGATGTTCTTTTCTTGATTACCTATTAGGTCGCTAGGGTTAAGAGTCTATTATATCAAGATTGCGAAATGTGGTGCTTGGGTTTTTGGGATTAGGGTTTGCTTGATCTTATGGAGAGATTTGCATGAGCATGATGTTGTTACGGATAGGTTTCGGTAGAGTTACTGTTTCGCTGGGAATTGAGTTAAGAACCCTTTTTTATGAGCAAGATGAAGATTTTATTAGTGATGAAAGAGGATGTTACCTCAGTACACAGGAAGGGGGAGATCTCATCATATGGTCTGTCTTGTTGCTGAGAAAGTGCCAGAAGAGACGTAGATTAACACGTATTTCCTCTTATTTCCAACTAGTACAGCTATTTGGTTCAGCTTGGGCGACTTATTGACCATTCATGAGATTCAATATAGTTTTCTGGTTCTTTTTCTTCAGTTTTCTAATTTTCTTGGCACCCAATTAGGGGTTCATGTTTTTTAGTTGTGATTAGATTGTTCAATTAGTGATATAAAGTGATTGGCAGATGGGAACGCAAAAGGAATGGTAAAGGGACCCAAAATTGGAAGTGCTCCAAGGAAAAGGCTTGCTGACATAACCAACTTGCAGCAGCAGCAGCTAAAAGAAGTAAACCAAGATGTGAAGCAGCTGCCCATTTCTCTTACAACTACAGAGTATATTGAAAAGCTACGGAAGGTATGTTTATATTGGTTCCATATTTTGTCTATACTATATGTCACTGGATATTCGTGATCTTCAAATATGTGTTCTCAGTTTAATTTACTGAGGTAATCCTGAATATGATTTTCAGGAAAACATGACACTTATGAAGCTTCTTGTAGAAAGAAAGTATCCTTCATGAACAATCTGGCTTACCGATTTATTCATCTTCTCACATTAGTTTTTGCAATATGGTTCTGGCCTTTCTCCTTTCCTTGACTTTAGTTGGCAGTAAAATCATTGATCTGAGCGTAATTGAGTTACAGAAACTGAGAACCAATTTTCTGAAAGTGCAGCAACAGAATTTGCAACTTGCCCAAGCAAACAGTCAGATGTTGGGGGTACCTTCACATCTATTAATTCTCAGTTTTTCAATTTTCTTAAGACTTTCAGTTAACTATTTTCCGGGACTTCTGAATCAGAGTGTTGATGCCTTAATGAAACTAACATATCATTTTCATCCTGCAGGAGCTTAATTCAGGTAAAGACAGGGTAAGTTAAAGTCTGTTGCAAGAAAGTGGTACAACTTGATTTCATTCTCTTATTAGGTGTTTCTCATGTTGGTACTTGGGCAATACCTATCTTTCCATCAATGAATGAGAGTGTTACATTGTTACCACTCGATGCATTGTTCCCTTTTTTTTGTAATCAGTGATAACTGTGTTTTGTTCCTTTTCAGCTAAAAGCACTTCAGCACGAGCTTGGATGCAAAAATGGCTTGCTCAAAGCACAAAAACTAGACTTGGAGGTTAGTTTAACTAGTATCCCATTTAATAAATTCCAAATTTCCTTTATCTGGGTTGGAATCGTGAGTGTACTGCTTAATGATTTCTACTAACTTAAAGCCCCAATTAGAATTCTCGTTATATTATGGGTAAATTATCCAATTTCTAATACTATTACCGATACTTTGTGTGAGGTCATTAGAATAAAAATGTTGTTGACCTAGAATTTTTTACTTATATTGTAAAGAACTAAGTTTTTTTTCCCAATATCAAAGTGAAAAGACTAACATGTCAAAATACAGAAAATGAGGTATTTGGTTTTTTCTATCTTTTGCTGTCTCCTGAAGTACTTTTTTCGTTCAATGCTTTAAGGTAGGTACAACTAAGCGTGATGAAGTAGGGGAATTGTCTCAAGCTGATAGGAGGGACGCTAAACCATGCCACACCAACAAGAGACGGCAATCCAAACGTCAATGTAATTATTATACTAGAGACATTCATTTGAGAATTTGAATCTGTTTGTGGTACCAACTTTTTTCTTTATATTTTGGATGCAGCTTTGGCTCTTACTACTGTTAACCAAGTCCATGCCAAAGAGACGGTTGAAATTAAGAGGTTTGTCCATGCCTGTTTAATTGCTTCGTGTTAAATTGTAGTCACTAGTCAGTGTTCCTGTTGACAATGATCCAGATAATGAAAGGCTCCTTACACGTGCATTGATGTTCCATCAGCCATAATTTGAGAAGGCGATCTACAAGGCTTAAACCCGAAGAGCCAGAGCCACCGGAAGACATGTTTGAGATAGTTTTCGCTTCTGATCCTACCTCTCTTAGACCAGTCCATCCTAAAGAGAATATTGGAAATAAGAGGTTTGTCCATGCATGTTTGTTAGCTCTCTGTAGGTTAATGTTTCCAAGGGATTTTTAAAAATCATTGAAAGAACTAAACGATCCTTAGATCCTTAGATGTACTTAAATCATTTTCTTTCAGGCGTTGTCTAAGAAGGCAATCTGCAAGGTTTAAATCTGAAGAGCCAGAACAAGCTGAAGACTTGTTTAAGATAGAGGATGCTAAATTTCCTGTAGTTGATGTTCTGGTGCATGACAACGGTCAAACGGCATCAGGATTGTCAGTCAAAAGGGAAGATGAAGGAAATACCTCCCTTAGATTTGAAGCACAACAAATGCGAAGATCATCTGTTGGAAGGCCATCGCGACGAGCAGCCGAGAAGGTTCAGTCCTACAAGGAAACTCCTATCAATGTGAAGATGCGACGGCAGGAGTAAGTCCATTCTGTCCAACCTCCAATTTTGGTTGTGTGCACTGCCTGGTGCCACTTTTCTGGGTACATGCTCCTAACTCCGCCACGTGTTTTCCTTTTATTATCGTTTGCAGATGATACTAAGGATGCAACAAAAAAATTAACTCAATTTACTTCATTGAGTTGCACTTGAATAGACCAAACTCTCTCTCAAATCTGTGTGTGACTTTTCTCTTTGAACCTAGGTAATAGGTTGTTAGGTGTAGAATTTGTTGAGATAGTTGATTACCGTTACTATCAGGGCGTTGATTTCCGGGAGAGGGGTAGTTTCGGTCTTAAGGGGGAGACAGTTTAATATCATTGGGTAGAACTTTCGTTAAGAGTACTTTTTGTCTATCAACTCCAATAGAAATTTCACCGTATTAGTTCAGTGGATTCTAAGAAAACTTAGAGAGAAGTAAAAGAAATACAAGTAGTATATACACTAAAGGAGGATTTGTGTCAAATCTAAGGTATGATTGACCGGAAAAGAATTAAAAGATTTTGAAATAATATCTTTTGGATAAGAAATCGAAGTTCTTACCAAAAAAAAAATATGTATATATAATTAAAATAAAATAAAATTCAGAAAAAACCCATGGAAATAACATCAGACGATTATAAAAAAATTTGTTCACATTGGATGCATGCACATACATGGGGTGATGGGATGGCCTTTACATGACACTCGACAGCATGGTATTTTTATAGGATAAAGATAAGATATTGGTGGGGTTTGTCGGAGAATTCGGTGTATTTATGCATTACGCCGAGGCAGGTCAAAAATAAGACTTATCAGAATTAATTTTTGTCGCATAATTCCCCTAAAGTCTTATAAATTTCAAAAGGTTTTCTCACTGTGTTGAGTTGACAATTAAGTATAAGGTCGCGAAATCATATTTTCCGCATTGAAAAAGATAGATTTTCTCACAGTTGCATTCTTTTCCTTAGTATTTTTCAGTAAAAAGTGTTAAGGAGAGGGTAAGATATAGGTTCGTATCTAGTATCTACCACCTATGAACCTACTACTACCTGGTTGTGACTATCAATTTGGGGTTTACTCACCGTTGATTTTTCATCGGATCTCTCCCAAAGTCTTGCAATTTCACCTGGTTAATTTACTCACCACTGAATCGGGAATTATATACAAATTTTAGAAAATCATATTAGAATTTTGATATATTGAACAATAAAAAAAAATAATTAACAAAAATGACTAAGAGGAGATATCAAAGATAATACCTTGTATATATCCATCTGTGGACGACGAAACGTTGGAGAGATCGAAGAGATGGACATGGTCATATATATAACATTCCACATGATCCGTGCAGATGAGTCGCAATAGGGATATGCCTGATTTGTTTTTTTTTTAAATTATCTTATTTCATTTTATCTCAAATTTATTATTATATTCTTTTATATTTTTATACAAAATAAAATAAACAATTTAATTTTTTAAAATTTTAAAACAAAATTAACATTAAAAAAATATTTGATAATAATATTTGATAATTATTTTTTACTTTTATTTCATCTCATTTATAAAAACAAACAAAACAAATGACAGATAGTTACAATCATTCTTTCAAAATGAATTTTATTCGTAATTCAACTTGAACCCACAAAACATATAAAATAGATGATCATACTAAGCCAGCGGAAGAGATAATTATTTCGTCCTACTGGTTTAGAGTAATAATTATTCACTACATCATTTTATTTTTATTTATTAAATAAGATATGATATATTTATCACTATAAAATAATATAAAATTATGTAATAAAAGATTAATATTTAATAATAATAAATATATCACATCTTTATGTATAATGCGATGAAAGTAAAACACAAAACAGACAGTTCATCATAGAATGATCATTCAAAAGTTAAAATATGCTCTAAAATAGAAAATATCATAAAAAAAAAATTATAAAAAAATAGTGTGGTGTATGGAATTAATTATTTATGTTCATAAAAACTCGAATCTATTACTCCCAATCCATAGAAACCAAATCGGTACAGGAATAGGTATGCTAGTTGCATTCCATTTTCAAACTGGCTCGTTCTAATCATTGACAATATATGATAATCCAATACTAAAGTCAACAACGCCTTTGTACGTCCCTTCACAAGCAGTAAATCTTGTTCGTTTTTTCTTAAAAAAAAATTCTTGTTCGTTTTTCTTGCTTACTATCCAATCAACATCCTAGCTCTTTGACGTGTGGGTCCAGCATCTTTCACCCCTCGCACATGTAAAAGGAAAGAAAGCTGTAAAGATTGAATCCAATAATATCGTATATATGTCACTCCAACTCCAAACCGCGTTAGCGCACGAACAAAGCAAAGCAAAGCAAATTTGTTACAGTAAAAGTTGAAACTGATGCGCTAGTAATTTAGTTGATAATTGTTGAGGTAATTTATTTATGTTTCTTCGTATGAAATACTATAACTTATACAATGATTTGATGATGGCATGCATGTTGGTTTTTTTCAACCGAAACTCGAAGCCTAATAAACATGTTGGTGTGGAATATTGCATGAGTACAATAATTATAAATGCATGTTGATGATGAACGTTGGAAATTAGAGGAAATTAATGGAGGACCCACACGCAAGGCATGGCTTGTCCGAGTTGCTAAAAACAGTGAGTTTTGAACGGGTCAAGTTATATATACAGCCGTAATTCTTTTTCCTTTTTTCCCCCCACGTAAAGGATAACATCTGTTGTCCAAAAGGGCTCCATAAGGGCCCTACCCAGCATCTGCTTTGCCATATTTTTTATGGAAGATCTTCGGTTCCGCTCCCTTTTCTGACTGAGAATATATGTGAAACAGGAAGAGACAAAGGTACTGCATGCAGCAGTCTCGAAGGATCGGGGGCAGTGATATATATATATATACATATGTTTTATATACAGTCCGTGAAATGATCAATGTTGGTGGCTCACTTTGTGTTTCACTCTTTCACCAAACATAGTATGGATCTGGTTTAGTAGTAAATATATGTGAAATAAATTTCGCTTGTCCCATGTTTTTCACAGCTTGTCCCGATACAATTAATGATATATGTAGACATGCAAAACAGCAGTCGATTCTTAATTTTTGTTTACATAAATGAGTCGACATAAGAGATGCATCGATATTGCTAAGACTAGTTTTCATTGATTTCCTTTCACTTAGTATTTTAGCAAAAGGAATGGCAGACTTCAACATCAGCGTGACACAGAGAGAGAGAGGGTATATTGCATATATGACATACTGCATGCTGTAGTACAACGATCTTGTCCATCGTCTTTACCTTAGTCAAAAGAAGAACCTCTGCATACGAGCTCAAAGGAGAAAGGGTGTTTGAATCAGATAGCTTTAATCATTCATCAAATTGCACTCTCTCTCTGTCTGATAGTGGAGAGAGATATTTCCAGCACTAAACTAATACTAGGATTGGTTTAATTTGCTGTGTTCTTTCCTTTTTTTTTCTTTCTTAAAATTATATATATAGCTTAAAATAGTACTGATGTGTGTAAAAAACAAGCAGCGTGTATCATAATCTTGAATGATTTCCGTCAGTTTTTGACATGCTTAAGGGAACACACATGATCAAGTTAGAATTAACGTTTTCGAATTAACTTTTTAGCATTCACACGTGCCCGCCGCAGGTAGTTACACAAAAAAGTTGTAATATGAAAAGGAAGTGGCTCTCACTTTTTACTGCAGATTTCCACATTCCTAATTCCCCTCCTTGTTTCAAGTTGTGCGCACAGCATCCAAATGCATAAAGATAAACGCACTCCGCATTTTGGCCTGTGCTTGTACTACTTTTTGGCCTTTATGTATTTTTGTCCAAACTCATGTCCCTTGAAAAGAAAAGAATTAAATTTATGTGAATAAAAGGAAAGTAAACAGCAACCAAGTGCTTCAATTCTATAAAAAAAAGTTCCAAGGAACCACACCTTAATAAACCCCCATCCCTTCCACCTCTACTTTGGGCTCAAACAACTGCAACTGGAAGAAATGGAGGTTCAATGCAGTCTTCTTGGCTGGGAATTGTGCCACCACGATGAGGTGAGACTGAGACACTCTATAACCATGTTTTATGTCATGTTTCTTGTTATTGCAGTTTGTTTTTTAGGGGTTGTAAATTATAATGGTTGTTATGACTATGAAATTGGCAGGGAGTGGAAGAGTTGAGACGTTCTCTCTTGTACACAACCTTTGAGTTAGAGACAACAATTGTAGCAGCTAAGGAGGAGATCTCCAGAAGAGAACATGAGCTGATTAATATCAAACACCTGTTGAGCAAGACCATCAAAGAGAGGGATGAAGCTCAGGCAAAATGCCAGAAACTAACTTTGGACAAACTCATGCTCCAACAACAACTACAGCAGCAGCAGCATCGTCAAATAGCTGCTTCAAACCATGAAGATGAATCAAAAGGCACTGACTTTACCAAGCATTCTGCCTCTTCTGACTCCAACGGGAACATGATTTCGTCTCCGGATTCGGACCCAAGTTTACAACCACTGCCGGAGGCCGCCATGCAGTTAATAGCCGGGAAGCCATTGCCAGAAAAAGGGAAGCTCCTGCAGGCAGTGATGGAAGCTGGACCACTCTTGCATACCCTCCTCCTCGCCGGACCGCTCCCTCGGTGGCAGCATCCGCCTCCCCAAATCAACTCCATTGAGATTCCACCAGTGGCAATTTCTTCTTCCCCTTCACCATGTCTTGTACATCAAGACTCTGGCATTAGTTTCAATGGCTGTTTTAATAATAAGTTGTCTAATGCTCTGTGATGGCTCTGTTTCTTCCCCCCAAGGGCCACAAGTATTGAGAGGTTGCTCTCAGTTGACCAACACCTAGCTAGCGTTTTCTCCTAATTTTCTAGTACGCCCATCTTTTTCATACTATTAAAAGATGAAAAGGTCATTAGCATGAAATGGATGGGATTTTTATGCATTTACTTTCCAAAATCTGTACACAGCTTTATCTTAGAAATGAAAATCCTCTAACTTCTCAAGCATCTCTGATAGAGAACTAACCCTTCTTCTACAACTCTAATTCATACTAATTGTTTATAATGTGAATCGGATTTGTGTTTGACAAGAAGACTGGAACTTCATTACCTCTGGGAATATCTAAACACCCATATCTTTGTCTGTTGGATTAATTTAATAAAAGCAATGTTGTTGGGCTCATGTGATTCTATCTTGCTTTTGCTTTTGTTTTTTTGTTTTTTTGTTTTTTATATCATTATAAAGTAGAATAATGATGGCAAGTATGACCAAGACAATGAATCATAAAATCTTCCCATGGATTTTTCCTTTTCCATGAAGCACACCTACCACTCACGGCTAGTGTCTGCCACTAAAAACATCCAATTAGACTTCAGTAGCATAACTAATGAGTTGAGCCAGATCCAATGAAAACAAAAAAAACAAAAAAACATCGGGCTTGATCCACATCAGAACTTTATGCATATATTCCCGCCAATAAAAGTAGCAATTGATCAAGTTTCAATCGTAAAACCGGCTTTGAAATTATGCCCAATGTTCACATGGAGATCAGCTTTGGTTATTGATTGATTTAGACCATTAATGCAACAAGTCAAATGTAAATTGTAGCGACTTGAGAAGTTTACAAAATGTTTGTTTTAAAAGAGTAGTTTCAGCCATTGTTGTGCGAGGAACATGATGGTGTGCTCGAGACTTACCAATTTTGGTCCCACCCAACACACATTTTCAAGAACGTTGTTTCGCACCTCTTCTAAAAGGTCAAGGTTTCGGCTACTTTTGTAGTTTTCTCTGATTAAACTGATTAAACCGCTATCAAAGGACTATATATGCATCAGATGGCTTGAAATGTTGGAAAATACTGCAAAAGTTGTTTACTGCTCACTGCTTAACGTTAGCAGCAGACCAAATTATTATAAAATGTTCAAGCAACCTAATAATCAACAAGCTTTCAAAAAATCTAAATAAGGGCAAGCAAGGATCTTATCGCGCCGTAGAATCACAGCAAATACGAACGTTATCCTCCAAGCTGTTTTTTTTTTTTTTTTAATGAAGACAGCAAACGGGATTTATTAATAACAATCATTATAACTCGTAAAATATATATTATAAGTCAATTAACCAACTATTTGTAGCTCTCAACCATACAAAAAAAAGTAATTGATATAATTTAATTCTGATCGCAAATCTCTCCAAATCACTATTTAAAAGACAGCCAAACTCTATTTAATACAATTAAAAATATCTCGTACTAAGAAGAAATAGGATAAATACGTTTTTGGAAGGCATGTGTGTGTGATATTAGAGACCAGAGGCCCAAAAAACTTTTGACGGGGTTTAATAATCCTTAATTGTTATAAAACTAAAAAGGAAACTACTATTATTGTAAAAGAAATATAAAAAAAAACTCTTAATAACTGAAATTTTCTCCTCTTTATAAAATTTTCTTATAAATTTCATAACAACTGAAACTCATATTTATAGGTTTTGAAATTACTATACAAGTTACTATACAAGTCACTATACAAGATTTAAAATAATAGTAATGAGGTCATTCACAAAATTATTGGTGGGACATGGGGCTGTGGTCGATGGATCAATAATTAATAACACTCCCCCTTGAATGACCATCCATAAAGAATCTGTCTTGTTAAAATCTTACCAAGGAAAATTTCAGTGGGAAGAAAAATTAATGGCGAAGGAAAAATAGTATAGTATTCTTATGTACTACCAAGTGCTTTAAGATTGCCCCATTAAAACCTTGCAAAGGAAAATTCAGTGGGACAAAACCTCAGTAAAGGAAACAGAGTACAATCAGCACAAGTTTTCAGGACATTTACTCCCCTGAAAAGTGCATGTCAATAGATTTTTGAATATTCGCATTCTAATATTTTGCACAATCTTCTTGAATGTTGTAATTGGTAATATTTTCGTGAATAAATATGTCAAAGTATCACTTGATCGTATCTTTGATATATCCTCCTCTAATATAAGCAGTATTATCTTCATATAAAATTGTTAGGCTATCATTGATCATGGGGAGACCACACTTTTCTTGGATATGTGGAATCACTGATCTCAACTAAATACACTCTCAACTTGATTTATAAATTGCAATTATTTCTGAGTGATTTAAAGATTTGACAGATACATGCAGTTCCATATCTCCATCCGATATTGTCCTCTTTGGCACTTCAGAGCCTTATGGGTTTAAAATGTGTTGGATAAGCTAGAAGGAACCCCACATATAAGGCGCTCGATAAACTTAGTAGAAATCTGAAACCTGCAGTAATACTTAAACTCCCTCTGAGAAAATGCGTCAATTTTTTAAGTAATAAACAAACATAATTTCAGTATATATAACAGAATTAAAAATTCAAACATGATTTCCATCTAAATAATACATTAGATAGAACATGATAATATTTTCATTTAAAATTTTCTCCCCCTCATTTGGCGTTGTCAGGCAGAACTTGTTTATATACGGCGGAAATAGCATTGGAAACTATCCATATATGATAAAAGCTGTAAAAGCTTGAGGTCTAATATTATCGGTTTTGCGGAAAATCAAATTTGCTTGACATTGTTAACAAACGAGATCTTAAAGAAATTTGAAAGTTTCGGGTTGTTATTTAAATATAACCAGTTTTACTATTGGTTTTGTTATCATCAAAATCTACACGTAGATACGAAATTTGAAACATTTGATTCAACAATCTCCCCCTTTTTTATGATGACAAATATTTAATGGAATTTTGAGACTTGCAGTAATACTTAAGCTCCCCCTAAGGATATGCGTTAGTTTTTCAAGTAATAAATAAACATAATTCTAGCATATATAACAGAATTAAAAATCTAAAATATTTACGTCTAAAATTTCTCCTCCTTTTGGCATCATTAAAAAGGAACCGTAATTGGGTTCAGTAAAATTTTTTCCCGCAATAAGCAATAATTAAATAAAACGGTGCATTAATAGAAGCTGTAGAGAATTGAATAATTGGAACCACCCGTGTCCGACAAAACCTGCAAAGGCTAGAGCCAAACTTTATCGTCTCGGTGCGGAAGAAAATTTAAATCCGCTTGATATTATTGACGAATTAGATATTGCAGAGATTTGAAGTTGAATAAGTGAAGTTATTCGTGTCCGACAAAGGCAATAAAAGATACAGGCCTAACTCTGACAATTCGATGCGGAGTCATGCGTGTCCGACAAAACCTGCAAGGGTTGGAGGTCTAGCTCTGGCAGTTCGGTACGGAAGGAGATTCAAATCCGCTTGATATTGTTGATAAATAAGATACGTAGAGATTTGAAAGTTTTTGGTTTCTGTTTAAATGATCATTTTCACCCACTGAATGCTAAAACAAATCTCACATTGCTCATTGATCAAGTATCTGATTATCCAAAACGATAGAATGACGAAAAAAATTTCGTCTAATAATCTTCCAGATATGAATCAGGAACCGACTCAACCAGTCATTTTATCCCCTGAAGTTGTCAACATCATGATAGATGCATATATGCCTTTTTCTGGTATGACTGATTTTGAGGTTGTTGCAACATCAAGAACTCTCAGTGCTTAATATGCTGCCTCTGTTACAACCATGTCTCGAAAATTACTAGCGAGGGCAAATGAAGTTGATCGACTTAACAATTAAATATATGTTATGCATCAAAAGCTTGCAAATAAAGGTAGAAAGAATAAGAGGTCAAAATAAGAAAATAAAGATTTGACGGAATTAGCTCGTGTTCTAAAATTTCGAATAGAGGAATCGGAACGAGTGAGAGTTCAAGCACAGAGTCAACATCAGCAGATAATGGCAGCATTTCACGAGAGAAATAGAGCCAATTTACAATAAATCTCCCTGGCTTAGCTAGCTAACTTTTGAAAATATGCATTCAGCATATCTTATAAGCTTGACTAAGTAAGATTTGAAAAAATGATAGTTTGTCTTGTACTTATTTCCATCTCTATAAGAGCGAGTATCAGTTTTATCTAAATCGCATCAAGTCTTCTTCTCATTTCTGTAATTTATTTTCATTTCCGTACTTCAAATTTTCAATGGCTCATCAATATCCTTTCAGTACTCCTCGTGATCAAAATATGATGTATTTTTTACCTCAATCCTAAACTGTTTCTGTATCTGTCGTAGGCGCTATGAAGCAACAAAATATTGATTTGGCTAATAAATCAGATCATGATTCCATTTACGAGCTTATGAGTCTCGAAACTTGATACTCATCGTCCATTGTCGCTTTTTCTGCTCAGTTTCAGTCCAAAACCCGCGAGATAGAGAAGTTTAATGAGAAGATCGATGTTTTTCAATGATTTGTTCAAGAGTCTAACAGAAAAATAGTAAACTTAAAACAACAGAATAAAGATTTAAAATCCTTACTTGACTCTTCTATTTCGATTGCCAAATTTTTTAAATAAGAATGACATGATGATCTATGAAGAGCAAATGCATTTAAATGATGAGGCTAAACGTCTCAAATTTCTGTAGGTCATTTGAGATAATGGAATAAAAATATCTAACAGATATTCATGGCATGCATCATTCATATTTTTCTTCTAATCATGCATAGTCTATCTTCTGGTAGGTGTTTTGTAAAAATGTCTACCAATTGATCATGTGTGCTAGTGAATTTTAATACAATATCGCCCTTTTGCACATGATATCTAAGAAAATGATATCTAATTTCAATATGTTTGGTCCGAGAATATTGTATTGGATTTTTTGAAAGATTTATAGCACTTGTATTATCACATTTAATAGGAATATGATTGTACATAAGTTTAAAATCCTCAAGTTGTTGCTTCATGTAAAGAACTTGAGCACAATAACTGCCTGCAGCAACATATTCTGTCTCAGCAGTAGATAATGCAATAGAATTTTACTTTTTACTAAACCATGAAACAAGTGCATGACCTAAAAAATGACATGTTCCACTAGTAGTTTTTCGATCAACTTTGCAACCAGCATAATCCGCATCTGAATAATTGATAAGATCGAAATAAGCGTACTTAAGATACCATAATCCTAGGTCAATGATACCGGCAAGATATCTAAAAATACGCTTGACTGCAATCAAATGAGATTGTTTTGGAGATGATTGAAAACGTGCACATAAACATACACTGAACATAATATCAGGTCTACTAGCTGTCAAATATAATAAACTACCAATCATACCTCGATATACCTTTGAATCAACTGGTTTACCCCTTTCATCTTTATCAAGTTTGGTGGTTGGACTCATTAGTGTTCCAATTACTTTCACACCTTCCATCTCAAACTTTTTAAGTAACTATTTGATATATTTTGATTGATTAATGAATGTTTCACTTTTTGCCTGCTTGATTTGCAATTCAAGAAAGAAATTAAGTTCTCCCATCATGCTCATTTCAAATTTTTCCTGCATGCTATTAGCAAAATCTTGGCACATATTTTCATTAGTAACACCAAATATTATATCATCTACATAAATTTGAACTAGAAGAATATCATCCTATTCATATTTGATGAAAATAGTTGTATCGATCTTTTCTCTTGAAAAACCTTTTTCGATAAAAAAATCACTAAACCTCTCATACCAAATTTTAAGAGCTTGTTTGAGTCCATTTAATGCTTTTGTGAGTTTAAAAACATGATTAGGAGAAATTCAAAACCTAGAGGTTGCTCAACATATACCTCTTCATTTATAAAACCATTTAAGAAAACACTTTTAACATCCATTTGAAAAAGTTTGAAATTTTTATAACATACATATGCAAGTAACATTCGAATAGTTTCTAATCTTGCGACAGGTGCATACGTTTCATCATAATCGATTCCTTCCTCTTGATTGAAATATTGGGCTACAAGTCGAGCCTTGTTTTTAGTGATGATTCTAGACTCATCTTTCTTATTTCTAAAAACTCATTTTGTTCCAATAACAGCATGATTTTTGGGTTTAGGAACAAGTGTCCATACATTATTTCTTTCAAATTGATTTAACTCTTCTTGCATAGCTAGAATCCATGATTCATCAATAAGTGCTTCATCAATATTTTTATGTTCAATTTGAGATAATAAAAAAAAGCAGTATAATTACAAATATTTTTAAGAGATGATCGAGTACTTACACTTCGTGAAAATTCTCCTAGAATTTATTCTACTGGATGATCTTTCACATGTTTCCACTGTTTGGTTGCATCTTGTACTAAATCTTGATGATCTTTCTTGATATCTTCATATTGGACTTCTTCCATTGTATTCTCTTTGTCAAAATTGAAATTATTTGTATTATTTGTACCTTTTGATTCTTCATCAATAGATATCTATTTCCACGATCTTCCTTTTTGAATTGTTTCCAAATGTCACGTGTCCTTCTTCTTTAGGAGTGAGATCAATGAATTTAGTTTTATCTCCTGTCATGTATTTTGAGCATCCACTATCTAAAAATCATCTTGTTTTACTTACGGAAGATTTTATGCATACCTACAAAAACAATTAAAATAATTTTTCTTGGTACCTGTGTTCTTTGGATATTTTATTTATTAGTATTAGAAGAAATAAGATTCTTTGGTACTCATATGGTTCTAATAGTCATTCTATGTTTTCTTCTAATAGGACAAGTATGATAGTTATGACCATTTCTATTACAAAAATTACAAATAACATGTAACATATTTGAAAAACTTGAGTGATTGTAATAATGTCTTTCTTTGACAAATCTATTTTTAGGAAAATAATTTTGAAAGTCTGGTTTTGATTTAATAGGTTTATCAAAAACTTTTTTATAGGGTTTGAGTTTTTCTTTGACATGTATCCCAAGCCTATCTTATAAAAAACACATCTTTGATTACCAAGAAATTTTTCGAAATTTCTATTTCTATTTGTGAAATTTTCAAATATCTTTTCTAAATCAGTTACTTTTTTTTTTCAATTCATCATTGTCATCTTTTGAAACTACATTTTTTTTTCTTAAAACATCAATTTCATTTATTAAAGAAGATTTTTTTATTCAAAACGGTATACTTAATACCTAATTTTTTAAATTCTTCATATACCTCTTCCAAAACATTTTGCAACTCTTCATAAGAAGGATTTTCACTATTTTCAGAATTTGTTACCTCAAGATCATTTTTAACCATGAGATAAAAATTTGCAGATTTTTCATTATTTGCATCGCTGTCTGAGCTATTTGAATCATCATTCCATGTAGTTTTTATTGATTTCTTGCCTTTGTATCGATTTTTTTTTAACAGGGGACAATCTATTTTGATATGTCCAATTTTTTTACATTTATAACAAATTAATAAATCATTTTTACTTGTATCTTTGTTGAAAGATTTTTTGAAAAATTTCCTTAGAGGAGTTTTATTTTTCAATAATCTCTTAAATCTTCTTGTGATCATTGCAATCTTTTCATCATCGCTTTCTTCATCTTCATCGCTTTCAATTTCATGAAGAACGGTTTTGAGTGCTAAGTTTTTCGTTTATTTTTCTTCTTCTTCTCCTCTTTTCAATGTGTACTCATGGGTAATAAATGACCCGATGAGTTCATTTACTTCGAGTTTTTTAAGATCTTTAACTTCAAAAATCGCCGTTATTTTTGATTTCCAACGTTTTGGCAAGGAGTTGAGAATTTTCCTTACTATCTCCAAACTGGAATAAACTTATCAAGAGATGTCAAACTATTTATAATATTAGTAAAACGAGTATACATAGAAGAGATAGATTCATCATCATTCATTTTGAACATTTCATATTCATACGTAAGAACATAAATTTTTGATTCTTTGACTTGCGAACTTCCTTTATAGGTTACTTTCAAGTTGTCCCAAATTTTTTTTACTATCCTGCAAGTCATTATTTTGTTAAATTCATTATCATTGAGAGTATTATATAGAAAATTCATAACCATTACATTCATAATATAAAGTATATCGTTTTCGCGATCAAATTCTTCCTCTTTCTTTTTGACCTTTACTCCATCAACAGTTTTTGTTGGAATATAAGGTCCATTTACAAAATAGCAGAGGTTGACTACTAGATTGACTTTCAGCGAAAGTAGCTGCAATATTAGTCATACGATCTTAACTCAACAGATAGTTAAACTCAAATTATTTACGCAATGGAGTGAAACCCATATCAAGTATAAAAGAACAAGTCTACAAATGAAACTCATAGATTATTTTTATACATTTCTTGATAAAATTCGAAATTTGATTAAGATTCTAAATTACTCATTTTTCTCATGAAATATCAAATTACTTTTTTACGTATGCAATACATCTTTAAATGTCTTAATTTTGAAAATTATGTTTTTCACATGTGCATAACATCATCAAATAATATAATTTCGAAAATTATATATTTTTTTATAAAAATTTGAATTTGTAAGATAATTGACTATCATATTTGACATGTGCATATTTTGTTTGAAAGTCTTGAAGGGTGGTTGTGTATTTTTTTGACAAATACAAAAGATAGATGGTTTTGTTTGAAAATTTTAAAGAGTGGTTGTGTGTTTTTTTGACAAATGTAAAAAGTAGAGGATTTTGTTTGAAAATTAAATCATGCTCATTTTGTCATGTATGAAAAGTAAAAAATTAAATTTTATTTATTTAAAAAATGAATAGAGTTGTATTTGACAAATGCAAAAAGGAAATGTTTTTATTTGAATTTTTTGAAAAGTATATAGTACTCTTCTTTGATATGAGAATATTTTCAAATTTGAAATTGAAGACTCGTTTGCCTATAAATAGCTCACTTAAGTTTTACAAAAATCACAACAAGAGTTTATACATTTATTGCTAAATTTTACATCATTTTTTAAAAGCTCTCATTTTTTTTTTTTTAAGTTTTAAGCCTTAATTCTTGTTCTTTTTGAGAAAAATATATGTTGCGCTGTATTATTTTCATCTCACTCATTGATGAGTGTACTTTGATAGTCTACCCACTATTAACTCTTTATCAGTAAGAGGGTGCATATAACTCTTGTATGTGTAGAAGGTGTTCTACACAGGAAATAGTTGAATCACCAAGTGTAAGGTGATTGGAAGTGTAGAGGGTATTCTACACGGATTCTTTGGAGCGGTGCTGTTCAAAAGTGTAATAGGTTTCTATCTCCACCTAAAGAAAATTGACTAGTGAATTTGGGATCCGCAAGAAGTAGATTGAGACGAAAATGTAGGCAAAATACTAAGTTTGTTTTTTCTTACCATACTTTTTACATTTCTTGCTGTTTTATATTCGGTTTATATTTTATATTGCGTATTTGATATATAAGTGTTAATAATTATAATATAACCTAATTCACCCCCCTCTTGTATTAGTCATCTGAGCAACAGGTTTACTCCAGCAAAAAAATCTCACATTCTTCATAGATTCAGTTGTTGTTCATTCAGAACGATATTATGTCTGATAGAAATTATAATATTCCAGATTGGAAACCATGAACATTTTATACCTCAATCACTCATATTTTCTCCCGAGACTATAAACATCATGATAGGAGCAGAGATATATCTTTCTAGTAAATCTGATCTTGAAATTGTTGCAGCATCAAGAACTCTCAGTGCTCAATATGCTGCTTCTCTTACAATCATGTCTTAGAGGCTACTGGCGAGAACGAGTGAGGTTGATTATCTTAAAAATCAAATATCTGAATTGCATCAAATGCTTGCAACTAAAGATATAAAAAATAAAAATTTAAAACAAGAAAACAAGGAAGTGAAGAAATTTGTAAACTGGTATTCTCGTTACCTGAAAACACGAATAGAAGAGTTAGAACGAGAGAGAGTTCAAATACAAAATCAACAACAACAGCTAACGGCAAAATTTCAGCGTTTATAAGAAAATCAGGATAGCTGCAATTAATTTCGCTGGTTTTTGAAATTATGCATTTAGCATATCTTGTAATCTTGATTAAGTGAGATTTGAAGAGATGATGGTTTGTCTTGTTCTTATTTCCATTTCTATAAGAATCGTATTTAGCTTCATTTAATACGCATCAAATCTTCTTCTCATATCTATAATTAATCTATATTTGCATTCTTATTCTACAAATTTTCAATGGCTTATCAATTTCCTTTCAATATTTCTCACGATCAATTTATGAGGTATCCTTCACCTTAGTTACAAGTTGTTCATGCATCTTCCGCAGGTGTCATGTTGCAGCAAGCAAATGATTTGACTAGTAGGTCAGATCGTGAAATCGTTTATGAGTTGGTGACTCTTGGTACTCGATACTCCTCATCTATTGTTGGATTTTCTAACCGGTTACAATCCAAAAATCGTAAGATTAAGGAGTTTAACAAGAAGATTTCCATACTTCAACGACTTGTTCAAAAGTCTAACAGAAAAATAGTATACTTAAAGTAAGAGAATAAAGATTTAAAATCATTACTTGCATCTTCATTTCGACTGCCTAATCTTTTAGATAAGGATAACATGTTGTTTTATGAAGAGCAAATGCATTTGAGAGATGAGGCTAAACGTCTCAAATTTCTGTAACTTATCTAACATTTAAATAATAAGATCTTTCATTTTTCAAATACATTTTTTGAATTTATAAAAGTCCTTGTGATCTCTTCAGGAGTTCTAATAAGGTAAATTATCAACATAAACTACAATAATGGTAAATTTGGATTCTGATAAAACACAGGCATATAGGATTATTCCCCAATCCTTCTTTCAATAGATACTTGTTGATTCAATTATACCATATGCGTCCGGATTGTTTTAACCCATATAAAGATCTTTGAAATTTTATAAAGTACATACTAGTGTTTTAAATATCGTTCCGTACCGACTGATCGGCCGGTACAAAAAAACTGGCATTTCGTTTCGGCCGATTTTTCGACAGTACCGGCCGGTACGGCCGAAAAATATCTGGTACGGCCGTACCAGATTTCGACCTTTGATTTTTGATTTTTTATTTTTTTACTATGTTTTAACCTCAATTTACACTAAATTAATTACATATATATATTTATCTATATAATTTATTTATATATTGACTATTATTTTAAAATATAATTTATAATTGTATTTATATATATAATTGTATTTATGTATAAATTATTCCGAAACGGTACCGGTACCGAAATATTTTGTTTCAGTGACTTGACCAGTACCGGTACCGGTACGGTATTCAAAACATTGGTACATACTCCTAAATGTACTTAGATTAAATGTTTCAAGTATTGTATATTTTTATATATGTAATGATCTAATGATATTTATAAATATGCAGTGATCACATCCATCAACCACATATCTAATCATTTTGTAATAATCAATCCGATTAAAATTTTGAATATGATTGCATTCATAGTAAGGAAATATGTTTCTTCATAACTAATTTTGGGTTTCTGCAGGAAACTTTGTACGACAAATTGTACCGCACAATTTCATTTCACATTACGCTTTCGTATAAATACTCACTTATATTTCATAGGCATTACATCCTTTGCTATTTGGACAACAGGTTCAAATACCTCTTGCTTTGCTAGCTATTTTAATTCAACTTCAATAGCTGCTTTTCATTTTGGCCAATCATTTCTACGTTGACATTTTTCGATGATTATTGCCTCACTTTCTTCATTACTTCTGGTAATGTCAAGGGTCATCATATATGTTGTCGACAATAGTTTTATTTTTATCCATAATTTTTCCAGTACTCATGAAATGTATTGATATCTCATTATTCCTCTCCAGGGGAAAACATTTCATGAAACACCTCTTCAGGAAGTTTTACTCTTCAGGAGTTTTCTCTTCAGGAGTTACCTCTTTAGAAAGTTTTCTTTTCAGGAGTTTTTTTTTTGTACAGAAAGTTTGTATAAATTTTATTGCTTGTTTTATGGGTACGGTCTCTATAGGAGTATCGATTTCTTTTCTTTTGCACCAATAAGTTTTCAACACTTCATGTATGTCTTAAACTTATTTATTGTCGTTTTAACAATTTGTCCTTTAGAGACTTCAATTAATAGCAGTAATATATGATTTTATAACATTTTTAGTGTTAATAAATACATTCAGTAATTGATTTGCAACACTTTGCAAATAAGTAATTCTCTGAACTTTTGGTTCACATTTATTTGTAAGTTTTTATCGTGTTTCATGTACCGACTTTTTGTTATTTCAAAACATGATAAAGTTTTACTATAATGTATAAAAATTTAGTATAAGTAAATCAAGTGATTGGCCGTACAACAGGTACGTGACTACTGTTCAATCATACCATATTTATGACAAATATTTTCATCTTTCTATGAAAAATTATTCTGAGGACCTTTACCCTTCTCTTAGTTGGATCACTTCTGATGATACGGTATATTTTTATAATCTTTAGTGTTGTCTCTTTTGGGACCAATACTTCTATAATTTTTCTACCATATCTACGTCCTTGGTTCTTTTGAAATGATGGATCGTTCACTTCTAGAAATGATGTAAATTCAATATCATTAATATGATGTAACTAGTGATTTATTAACAACAATTTATTATTTAGCTCAATCACTGGAAGACAAAATTAAAATTCAGAATATTTGTTGAACTTTCACTCTCGATACTGCTACTGTAGGAGCATATTCGAGGTATGAAAAATAATATATGTTTTCTTTAACATATCATCATCAATAACTTTCTCATTGCATAATTTTAATATTAAGTTGATTTTAAAGATTGCAGAATATTCAATACCACTCTTAAAATTTTGCAACTTCGGGTGCAATAAGTCATAATAAATTTTTGAGAGGATTATATATTCTGGTGCTCATATCTCTCTCTTAATTCATTTCACATTGTAAGATGATTTTTTACCATGAGATATACAGCACGGTTCTTCAGGGACACACGATTTTCTTCTATGATTGTATCTCTCAAATTCATCATCATATTTAAATAGATCTCATCAAAGATTCTGGATAAATAATTTTTTTCAGAAATGTCAATAGTAATAAATCTCAATATTTGACATTATATATATAAATCATAAAAATAAATATGTGGATTTAAGAAATATATTCATAAAATTATGAGAATAAAAGTAGAATTTTATCAAGTAATATTCAACAATATTATTTTTAATATTTATCTCGAGTACTGCAAATAATATATTAAAAAATTTACTTGAAGTAGAAGACCAATAATTTCAGTATCGGTAGAATCTCGTGTTGATAACATATTATAAAACTAAAAAGGAAATTACTACTATTGCAAGAGAAATATAAAAGAAACTTTTAAGAACTGAAACTTTCTTCACTTTATAAATTTTTTCTTATGAATTTCATAACAACTAAGGTTCATATTTATAGGCCTTGAAATTACTATGTAAGTTACTATGCAAAATTTAAAATAATAGTGATGAGATCATTCACAAAATTATTAGTGGGACATAAAGCGACGGCCGATGGATTAATAATTTATAACATTAACAAGATTTTAGAAGGAGGACAACGGCTAATTAGCTCACAAGATTGTTGGCAAAATAATTTCATCTTAGTACCGGGCTAGAGAAACGTGAAATCAATTTTGTATTTTTTGTATTTTTTTTTTCTGTTTTTGTACTCACAAACTGCTATTTTACAATCCTAAGATCACTAGTATTGAAAATACTAAATGATTCTTTAAAATTTCAAGAAAAGTATAATTTTGATGGATTCATCAAACTTTTAAATTTATAACTCTATGTTGGATTCATCGTTAGATTCATCAAAATAATAATATAACAATATTTTTTTAATAAAAATATATTTAAATAATTTTTTATATTTTATAATCATATTAACCATATGTATATTAATAATATAATTTGATACTTAAATAATTATTTTTCAATCAAATTTTGAAAAAATATTTTTTAATTCTTTGTTAAAAAATTAATTTTTTTTAACCAAAATTTTTACCCAAATAATTACTTAAATAATTATTTTTTAACCAAATAAGAAAATAAGAAAGAGAAAATGAGGAAATAAAGTAGGAGAATAAAATATATTAAATTATGTATTTAAAGTGTGAATAGTAATCCTTCAAATATGAAAGATCGTGAAAATTTACTGTAACTCAAAATTATACAGTAAGAAGTTTGATGAATTCAATGTAGAGACTTTTTAATAAAATCATCAAATTTATATTTGATAGATCATTTAATGGATCCACTATCAATGTTTTAAGTATAAATTTATCCAACACAAGTTCAATCCTTCTAACAGAAGTTTGTTTGTATATTTAGAATTTTGTTGTATATTTGGATAATATTTAGATAGATAAGTTGAAGATTTGAAATTAAAAAGTGTTTAAATATTTTGGTTTGGATGATATTTGAAAAGAAAATATTTGAAGATAATTAACAAACAGTTGTGTTACCAAACATACCTAAATTATAAAAATTTTAAGATATCCGCAATAATGGTGTAAACGAAGAAAATATCCTTTCTCATATAAAAATAGGACTCAGAAGAAGTGTGTAAATGAAGACTTAGGGTATATCATGACTTACTTGAAAATAGGTTTATGATATATCTCTGTTTTTTTCAAAGGACTCATTATGCACGCTTTGGACTCGTATAACATAAGAAAGTTAAAATATGCAGCTTGTAGGTCCAGTGCGGACTTGGATCTATTCTGGGCCAACTTTGGTATAAATGTTACTTGGACCAACTTATAACCAAACAAAAAAGGGATAAGTAAAGTAGCTAAATTATTATAGGTCTCATATTAATTAAATAAAAGTTGAATAAAATATTATTTTTTAATATTATTAATATTTAAATATTTTTTAAAAAATTAAAGTATTTTTATTATATTTTATTTAAAAATTTTAAAATAATTATAAAGACGAAATCAAATGAAATGAAGTAAGAAAGACAAGAGTTGGGAAATTGGAATCCAAACAAACGACAAACCGTATACTCTCGGGGTTACAAAAGCTACAACTAGTCTTTTCCTTGGAGCGGGAGGACGGTTTGTCTAAACTCGGTGAATAGAGTCATAGACTCATAGACTATAGAGACGATACAAGAAGCAGAGCTGAAAAAACTTGATCCGAATGGCAGCCAATGAGATATTTTTTTAAAAATTTATTTATTTATTTATAGGGAGACAGCCACAAAAAGATTGAGATTTGCGAGCTTTCTTTCTTTCTTCTATATCTCTGAATTGGATCCCAAGAAATTCAATATCCGCACACATGTTTCCTTCTTTAGCATCTTCCACTTCCCTCTTTATTCTCTCCTCACCAGCTTCGCCTCCAACTTCCATTGCTCACTTCCTACCTCCTCCTCCCGTCTCCTGTCCTTCGTCTCTGTCTCGACGTCGTGTCATTCCTGTACCAAACCCTCACCATACCCTCTCCCTTCCGTCTCATTCCACAACCTTCCTCAGACACCTCCTTCGATGCTCCTCCATGTCCGTCTATGAGTCCACTTCTACGACTACCCAGGTTTGTTCTAATTGATTCATTTTCCCTTTGCGAGGGTTATTTTTCTTCGATCGTTAAAAGTTACATAACTGGAGTGACATAATGCTATCCATTTATGGCAAAGAGATGGATAAGTTGCCGAGTTTGAGGTTTTTGGTCTTTCCGCAAATGGCGATCGTGCGTTGGGAGTAGTCAAACTATTTGTTTAATCAATGATAAGGATGTTCATAAAAATATTTTATGCCGTTGAATTGATGCCTCTGTATCAGAAAACAAAACTACATATTGACGTTTATAAAAACCCAAGTTTGAGCCTGCGTATAAGTTGAGAAGATTCAGGTCGAACTCATATTTGAGTTCTTGGCGATTGATGATGACATGATATCGGTGTCAGTGTGTTATCGTTATCTGTAAGAAGGATTTTTGGTCTATTGATATTAAATATTGCCGGAATTGTTAATTATCGGGGTTTTTGCCTTTCTTTTGATTTAAATATTTTTCTTGAAGTGATCATACTGTAACTTAGAAGCTATTAATATGATTACAATGCTGATCAGCTGCGGGAGAGTTTGTTGTACTCGAGAGCATACTGGGTTAGTGAGTCTACAATTGCGTGGAATGTGGATGTTGGAGATGGTTCCTGCTACTTATTCGCCAGTAAATCTGCCACTTTATCATTTACAGATGATAAAGTTAGAGGTAGATAATCTACCAGCTATTGCCTCCATAAATACCATCCTGATTTTTTTTTGTGATAATTTGGGTGGCTTTGAAAGCAAGTGAATAGAATCTGAAATTTGACTAGATTTCCATTGTAACAGGTGAGGACTTCAAAATTAAGCTTGAAGAGGACAGTGAGGGTCTTCCAGAAAATGTAATATGTCATAGAAACAATTATTGTTTTTAGACCTAGCGCAAGTAGTATTTATGGTCTCTCTGTGCTTTGCTTACACATGACGTTCTATTTGTGGTTTCATGTTATGTAGATGAAGGATTAATATTAACCACTTGCTCTTCTGATCATGATATTGTTAGGTGACCAAAAAGTTTCCTCACATCCAAGATTACCTGGTATTTAAAGTGCCTCCTGGTTTGGATACCAAAACTCTACTCAAGTGCCAGTTAGCAGTTGCTGCTCTTAATTGTAAGCATTGTGTTGTGTTTGTTTCTTTCTTGGTCACTCACGAATAATTCTTTATTGGGGAATGGTAAGAATAAATGATCTACATATTTTTTTTTATTAGTAAAAAAGAAACTTTATTAATGAGAATAAGTAGACCCAAGTACATGGGACATATAGAGGAGCAACACCTATACATGATTGTCTAAAGATACAAGGAAATCATGATTGTTCATGCCATCAAAGTCTATTACAATTGACCAATGGAATAAAGTATTAAGAAAATCATGAAAATGCCATCAAAGTCCATTATGATTTGCTTTGCTGTTGGGAGGCATGTTTTGTCCCAATCGGGCTTGGTGTATATTGGATGGAATAACTGTTCATTAGTGGTTCTCTATTATGGGCTTCTCTTGTATACACCCAATGTACTTGGTTTCGCCTATTGATATTAATAAATGTGTACTTATAAAAAAAAGTCCATCCATATGCTGCACCAAAGGCAAATCAGGACCATCTTCATCATAGCTGTGATTTGAGTATCTTCTCAGCATCACCCAAAGTAACCCCACTCTAGCAAATATATCATTCCTTAATTTCCTGGCCACTTCACCATGCAAATGATCTACATATAACTTTAATAAGTAGTCTAAAATCCTAGCTTGGCTCTTAAAGCATATTTTTGGTACAAAAGATCTCATTTAAAGGATTGATCTGTTTAAGAAATTTTTTTTGATAATTAATAGGAGAAATATTATTTCATGTAAATAGGCATAGGCATAGCTCAAGTACACAAGAAGTATACAAACGAGAGACCTCTTTAAGAAATTTGACTAGTCTTCCATGTCAAAATGTACCTCATGATGTTATATAAATATTTAAATAACTTATGGCATGATTAAGTCATTTGGTGATATACATACACACGCGCATGCACACACACAAATATATACTCATTAGTCATTTACTTACATGCATACTGTG
The DNA here is from genome assembly GCA_036898215.1 of Platycarya strobilacea. Taxonomy (NCBI): domain Eukaryota; kingdom Viridiplantae; phylum Streptophyta; class Magnoliopsida; order Fagales; family Juglandaceae; genus Platycarya; species Platycarya strobilacea. Next base: position 56,452,312 of record CM072545.1, on the reverse strand, counting down.
TATGTATGTATGTATGTTTGACTGTACATGCATGCATAAGTATGTGCATGCACCCACACACACCTCACACAAGTATGCGTTTGTTTGAATAACATTTTGTGATAGACCCGAGTCAAAGTAACACTTCTAATTTACTCGCTTTATTTCACTGGTGTCTATTGAAATGTATCATATTCTCACCTCTTTTTATTACAGCTGATGGGAAATGCACAAATGCTACTGGTTTGCAGTTACCTGGTGTCCTTGATGAGTTATTCTCATATAATGGTCCTCTTGGTGCGCTTTTCTTTGAGGAATCTGTGTTGCTTTACCTCTGGGCTCCTACTGCTCAAGTATATCCATTTCTAAACCAAAACTTTAATTCTTTTGTTTCACCACTGTTATTCTCATAATCTCTCAATATTTTTCTTAATTATTAACTTGTCAAAATAGGCAGTACGCGCTTGCATTTATAGGGATCCATCAGGTGGGGACCCCCTGGAAATTGTCCAGCTTGAGGAGGTTAATGGTGTTTGGAGTACTGAAGGACCGAAAACATGGGAAGGCTGTTACTATGTCTATGAAGTGTCTGTATACCATCCTAGCACCTTGCGAGTTGAAAAATGCATTGCAAATGATCCATATTCTAGAGGGTATGCTGGTTGTCTCAGTTACCCTACAATTACTAAAATTGCTGAGGTTTATCTACATTCTCAAGTAGTACCAGTTTATCATAAAAGATTTTATATTTACACATGTATGTGTGTACATTTTTACCATAAAAGGGATATTTATGTGTATTCACTTTTCCCTTATGATCTTATCGTTTTCCTTGTTAAGGCAGGCTCTCTTCAGATGGCAAGCGGACATTTTTGGTGAACTTTGATTCTGATAGTTTAAAACCTGAAGGATGGGATAATTTGGCAAATGAGAAACCCGAAATACTTTCTTTCTCAGACATAAGTATATATGAATTGCATATAAGGGATTTCAGGTACGAACTTGATTTTTATTGTGCTTATGACATTTTCAGCGCTTGTTACTTTCAAACTTGCAAATGGAGTCTGCCTGGTCTATCATTTATTTTGTTTTTTGTCTACAGCATGTAATGGGGTGGTCTTAAGTTTTCCCCTTTATTTTGTGTTGATGTAACACCTCATGAAAACAATATATTTACTTTAAAAAGCAGCCCGGAAGAGAGAGATACTCAGATTACCCAATTTCCTGTCCTGTCTTACTCAAGAAGACTGAACAAAAAATGACTCAGAGATTCTCATTCTAGCCATATCTAAATAACATCGGAGAATGCTAATTCAAGTTTCAATCGATAGGTGTTGTTACTGGTTTCCAAATTTTTAATATTATCTATTCCTGAGTTCTGCACATTTGTGTTCCACTGATATTCTGTATTGCTATTGTAGTGCCAATGACCATACTGTTCCTCCTGAATTTCGTGGTTGTTATCTGGCTTTCACTTTGCAGGTGTTTATCTTCTCTCAGTCCTGATTATAGACAAAGTTGCTCTTAAAAAACAAAAAAAAATCTTTCCACCCTCTTATGCCATAACAAATGTCGTCTGTACACTTGCTTATTTTTTCCTGGATGATTATTTTTAAATCTAATATTGCTCAATTGCATTTGCATCTGTTTTCCTGGATGATTTAACAGAAATGGTGTGAATTCTGCAGTTATTGTGCCAGTAAAAAGTTTGTGGTGATTGACTTGGAAGGATGATAACAGTTTTCATTATTAGAAAAACTATATGCTTCTGGAACAATGGATGTGGTGTTTTCCCATACACTTTTCTTGATCTTTGCCAAACAATTGATTTTAGTCTAAAGAGCAGAAGAGTAATAACAAGTTTGAGTGGATAGGACTTTTTTTTTCTTATCCAAAAAAGTGGATAGGGATTATACATAGCTATACTCATTCAACTGCACATGTGGCTTTTAAATAGGTGTAAGGAAAGACTGCTATTTTAATGTATTATCTAATAGTAAGATTCATTGATTGAAGGGTTCATCAGGTGTGCTTCATCTAAAGAAACTATCAGATGCTGGTATCACTCATGTCCATCTGCTTCCAACCTTCCAATTTGCTGGTGTTGATGATGAGAAGGAGAACTGGAAGTGCGTGGGTAAGATTGATTGTCAGTACAGTCTTGGCCCTCTGGTTCTAAAAAACCTTTTCCTACTCTCAACCAAAAAAGAAAAGTGTATCATAGTGACAAATGTCTGCTTTGACTTACTAATCTAGTTTTATACATTGTTAATTCCCACAATTTTAGTTGCTATATGGGTTCAGGTTTGGCCCAGTCAATTCTTTGGCACCATCTCAATAGTTAGTTGCACCTGTCCTTATCAAAAAGTTAGTTGATTGACTCGAAACTTTCTCTTTCAAAGTCAAACTAAGCATATTAATGGGGCTCAAAGTACTTTGATTGTTTGCCTGGTGACATTATCCATCATTGTACTACTTGGGATTTTGCAGATACCAAGATGCTGGAGCAATTACCTCCTGATTCAGATGAGCAACAAGCTCTAATTACAGCAATCCAAAATGATGATGGATATAACTGGGGGTAAGAAGGCAAGTTAGGATAATATTTATCAATTGTATTCATGTTGTGTTTGCTTGTTTACATTGTCTCTCTATGTCTTACAAAGGTACAATCCTGTTCTTTGGGGTGTCCCTAAAGGAAGTTATGCAAGTAACCCAAATGGTCCTAGCCGTATAATTGAGTTTAGAAAGATGATTCAGGTATGGATTGTTGTTTCTTTTTTGAGTGGCATGGATCTTGTGTTTAATTTATTTTGTGACAGGCAGAAATAAAATTCAGGCATGTTGTGTTGTAGCTGCATTCAACTTTGGTAATGCAATGACTTAGGTAATGCTTTCATTGGTTTGCTATTAAAATATCATGTATTCATTTTAGGCACTTAACCAAATTGGCCTTCGTGTTGTATTGGATGTCGTCTACAATCATTTGCAAGGAAGCGGGCCCTTTGATGAAAATTCTGTCCTTGATAAGGTGGCGATCTATAATTAATATTCTGTATCCACTTGTTTCTGGATGATAGTGGTTTAAGTCATAATTATAAGATTAAATTGTATATACCAGTGATTTCTTGATGTATCTTATTTTTCTGGAAAATTGTCTGCTTTTCTGTGTCACATAAGACGTCTCTCTAGATTGTTCCAGGTTACTATCTGAGACGGAACACGGATGGTTTTATTGAGCATAGTACATGCATGAACAACACCGCCAGTGAGCATGTTATGGTTGAGCGACTGATTCTCGATGATCTTCTTCACTGGGCAATTCATCATAAGGTGATTGTTTGTACGGTGTTATGGTGTATTGAGTACCTCAACCTTGTCTTTGATATATGGATATAATCAGAAAGCTCATTATTTTCCTTTTGCTAGGCACTAAGTGCCTTTTTGGGTTTTATTTTGGAAGCTTAAGGGCTTTTATGGAGATGGGATGGTTTCATCTCATCCTATCCCATCTCATCTCATATCATCTTATTTCCTTCTCAAACATCATTCAAACACAAACACTTTTCAATTTCAAATCTTTTAACTTTTCATCTAATCTTACCTAATAATTACAACTTTTTCAAACTTCCAAACAAAACACAAAAAACAATTTAACCTTTTCAAATCCCAAATAAAAAATAATATTAAAAACTTATATTCTAACAATATCTTAATTTTATAATAATTTTATTCAAAATTTTCTCTCTCATTTCCTAAAATCTCATAGAACATCATAACTCAAACTTTTTCATCACTATTTACAAACCATTTCACTACTATTCATAGGCTTTTCATCTCATCTCATCTCATCTCATCTCATTTTATTCTCTAAGCATTCCCTAAAAAATGTATTTAGCAGCCTAAAAGATCTTTTAAAGAAAAATGGTACATTTGGTAAATTTGTAAAAAGTACTTTAAGCACCTAAAAGAAGCTGAAAGTCAACTTTTTGAAAAGCACAAAATGGAATCTTTTATTGACAAGCTCCTACAGATTATTCTACATTTTGTAGAACTACGGTAACTGATTTTAAAGTGCTTTAGATGCATGTTTACCAAACGGTAAACAACTTTATAATAGTAGATTTCTTAAAAGCTCTACTATTAAAAACACCACTCTGAAAAGCTCTATTTCTAACACAATCCCAAACAGGCACTAATGTGTTGTGACTGAAGGCAGGTTGATGATTAAATTTTTTTTTTTTTCAGTTTTGCTTTAAGTTTTTAATGTGGAGATCACCCATTAAAAATAGAGAGACGCTGGGGACTGGTCCGGCTGTCCCCAGGGTCCAAAGCAGCCCAACGCTAGTTGGGCTGTTTTATGATGAAAAACACTTTAAAATAAAATAAAAAATATGATTAAATAAAAAAAATAAAGATTAAAAATATAATAAAAAAATAAAATGAACAAAACATAATAAAAAATACAATAAAAACATAAAAATATAATAAAAAACACAATAAAAAAATAAAATGAAGATGAATTTTAAGGAATTCGGCCATGGAGAAAATGGAGCCGCCGCCGGTGGCGGTGGGCGACACTTCCCACCGCCACCGGGGGCGGCGGGGGCTGTTTTGGTGGAGGGGGGCAGCCCGTCTGCCCCCTAGAATTTCTCTTAAAAATACTTATAAAAAATATTTTAATTGGGAGATCTATAAATTGTTGGTAACTATTAATAGTACTTTGTTGTGCCAGGTTGATGGGTTCCGGTTTGACCTCATGGGTCATATAATGAAAAGTACAATGGTAAGCAACTCTATATTTGCCATTAGGTTTGGTGATTTTGTCTAAATTATAAAGAGATCTAAGTTCAACTCTCTCCAATTACAAGAACTAGCAGAAATTTTGCCTAGTGCCATTAGCAGGTGTGCAAGAGTGATGTGAGTATAAGATAATTTTATGTTCTATGGGCAGGTGAAAGCAAAGGATGCACTCCACAGCCTAACAAAGGAAAGGGATGGGATTGATGGTTCAAGTATCTACATGTAACTTCAGAATCACAAAGTTGTTTTTCATTTTTAGGGTTGATCATTACTGTGCATGGCTTTGCTATGCATAAGTTTCGATGCACTCACTGGTGTTGTAATTTTTGCTCTATGCTGTACTTTTTTCAGATATGGTGAAGGATGGGACTTTGCTGAAGTTGCCAAAAATGGACGTGGGGTGAACGCATCACAATTTAATCTTGGTGGAACAGGAATCGGGAGGTAAGGTTTGTTCTTGGGCTATGCCTTGTTAATTGCTTCAATAAAGTTTTATCTTACTTATGTATATTAAAAAAAATGTTATTTTCCATCATATATTATATGCCAATCTTTCCCATTTGTGAAAACAAACCTGATACTGGATTAACCATGGAATAGGTCTATTTTTGTAAACGTTACATGGTTGACTTGCTGGATGTAGAGAGGATACTTTTTTTAATCGATAAAAGAGAGAGAGAGAGAGAGAGAGAGAGAGAGAGAGAGAGAGAGAGAGAGAGAGAGAGAGAGAGAGAATATAAGAGTTGGCAACATTTCTTTGCTTTGGACCCCGCAAGGATTTTATTCATGTGTGACTGTAGTAGAAATTATGTACTCTTTAATCCTGTCAATTCAGTCTTATTATTAATCTGAAGAAGGAATTTATTTTGTATGAGTCATTTGGGATTTAATACAGCTTTAATGATCGTATTCGGGATGCAATTCTTGGTGGATCTCCATTTGGCCATCCTCTTCAGCAAGGATTTGCAACCGGTCTATTGCTGCAGGTATCTATAATTTCCTCTATGCAAATGCATTTTATTTGATCTTGTTTGTTTTTCTATCTTGTCATATATTCTTCTTTCAGAAAAAAACTCCTACTATGGATAAATAGTGAGAGACTTTTGACGTAATGTTTTGAATGACTCCATGAAAATCTGAATTACCCATGGTTATTGAGAAATTTCATTGAATGGGCTAAAGGAATATGTTTATTCTACAGAATATTTTTTAAATTCTTGGTGAAGATCACATATGTGAAGAACATCTAAGTATTTTTCATGTTCTCTCTTGTTTGCTTCAGTTATTATTTTGTTGCCACTTATCAAAAGCACCCTCACTAATCTTCCTATATACTTCCTTTCTCTTTTTCCTATGCCGGTAGGAGTGGTGATTAGAATTGAGAAACTTTTCAGGATCTTCTTATGGGGGGTATGGGAGAGGAGAAAAAGTTTTATTTGGTAAACTGGAAGACAATTTGTTCTCCAATATCATATGGTGGCTTGGGGGTGTGTAACTTGAGAATTTTTAACAAAGCCTTACTGGAAAAATGGTTATGGAGATATCATCAGGAGGGGGGGTCTTTGTGGAAGGAGATTATCGACTCTCGATATGGAGGGGCTTTGTTGGGAGGGGGGGTGTTCTAATAAGGTTAGGGGGAGATACGGTGTGGGTTTATGGAAGTTCATTAGGAAGGGATGACCATGTTTTGAAAGTCACATTCGATATGTGGTTGGAGAGGGCATTAGAATAAGTTTTTTGAGAGATGTTTGGTGTGGTGAGGTAGAGTTGGGTAGAGCTTTCCCAACTTTATATCGCATTGCTGTTAATAGGGACGCCTCAGTTGCCGACATGCGTTCAATCTCACGTGGTTCTCATCAATGGAATATCCTCTTCAATAGGGATTTTCATGATTGGGAATTATCCATGGTTGCAGAGTTCTTCAGTATACTACATCGTTTGAGGACTCCATTGGCATGGGCAAATAGATTGAAATGGAAGCACAATGACCACAAGCAATGTATAGTTAAAACATACTACAAAATCTTGGAAACACATGGACATGTTCCTTTCCCTTGGAAAAATATTTGGAGATCTCAAGTGCCTTATAAGGTTGCTTTTTTTGTTTAGACTGCGGCTCTTGGGAAAATTTTGACTACGGATAACTTGAGGAAGAGGGGATGTGTAGTGCTAGAGTGGTGCTTTATGTGCAAGAAACATGGGGAATCAGTGGATCACCTCCTATTGCATTGTGAGGCCGCAAGGGTGCTGTGGGATGAGGTTTTTCGTAGGGATAACATTGCTTGAGTTATGCCAGGGAAGGTGGTGGACTTGTTGGATTGTCGGAGGAATCTACAAGGCTGCCCGTAAGTGGCTGCAGCTTGGAAGATGGTTCCGCTATGCATAATGTGGTGTCTTTGGGCAGAAAGAAATGAACGTTGCTTTGAAAACAAGGAGCGCACCTTAGCGGAGCTACAAGATTTTTTCATGCACACTTTATTGTTGTGATTTTCTGTTATTGTACTAAATGGAAACAATGTTCATGATTTCCTATTTTTAATTTACAGCTCTTAGTTTGTACTTAGGTGCTCTTTTGTATACTCCTTGTATACTGAGGCTTTGCCTATTTCACTCTCATTAATGAATTTTATCTCTTACTTATCAAAAATAATAATAATTATTTTGTTGCAATTGCATGATCTGCACCTTGACTGCATTTACTTTAGCCATTGACAAATTATTCTATATTGCTGTTGTAGTCACAGTGATCCCCATTGCTAAAGGTTAATTTTTGCTAGGAGAGTGTTTCTGTTCTTATGCAATTTCTGTGTGATATATATAATTTTCATTATTTTTGTGCAGCCTAATGGACATGATCATGGTACAGAAGCCGTTGTAGAATGCATGCTTGCTGTGGCGAAGGATCACATCCAGGTTAATTGTCTCAGTGCAGTCATTTATGTTTAGTGTTGGATAGATGATTTTTGAAGTCAAATTAGTGGCATTAAGCATGGAAATATGAGGTAACTGTTGCACAATTTCTTATCTTTTCAAGTCATGCTAAATTATGTTTTTATTTTTCTTGGATTTATTACTAATTATATTAATTTCGCATTATTCAGGTTGGTATGGCTGCAAACTTGAGGGATTTTGTGATAACTACTTATCAAGGGGAAGAGGTATGTGATTTTACGTCATTGCATTATGTCGTATGCCATTTCAAGTCATACTTCTCATATGAATTTTTGGCTTATGCAGCTTTATTTTACTTGCTGCGTGAGTTTTAAATATACTGTTTTTCCATGTCTATCTGGTGTCTCTTATCAATATTTCTTTTTTGGCATTGTCTGATACAGGGATGTCTTTGTCTGCTTAGAAAGCAATTGCAGGAAAATCATGCCTATAATTTAAGTGATCTACTTGCTTGTCAAAAGAAGTTAATAATTTAAATGATCTAACTGAGGTTGTTGAAGGCCATAGATGTTTCTTTTTCCATCCCATATGTCTTTGGGCCTCGTCTATTGTTTTCAGGGGGGATTTTCCATGATTTCCTTGTAGCAATCTCTAGCTCTTAATTGTAACTAGGTGTTCTCTATTGTATACTTTGTCTGTACTTGGGTTCCGCATTATTCTTGCTTTAACAAAACTTTATTTTACTTATGAAAAAAAGAAAGATCAGTTGCAACTGGCAAAGACGTATTTCATGTGTAAATGAATCATAAATTCACAATGTGTTGAATGGAAGAAAACTAAATACATGAAATGTCCAAGGTCTGTGAAATCTGAGCCTTGAAAACCTCTGAAGTATGAACAAAAACTATTTTATGATTGTGATTTTGCCCTGTAGCTTTATTGTATTAATGGGTGCAGACACTGATGCACACACTGACACTTGCATTTGTCAAGACTGACTAACCACAGTTAATAAACAGCATCCTGCTTTGCTGTGCACACAGGAACTTCAAATTATAAACTGTCTCAATATTATTTATTACTTTACAGTAATTCTAAAACTAGGAAATACATTGCCAATAACATATAATGATGATGATCTACTCAGGTAAAAGGATCAGAAGTATTAACTCATGATGGGACACCTGTTGCATATGCTTTATGTTCCACAGAGACTGTAAGCACCTTATTTGGCAAATATTTTGCTTTTTGTGACTTGTGATTTCATACAACATTGCAAGTTTATATGCAATTTTAATTATGATTTTGAGTATGCTGCTGAAGAACATGCTTAAAAGGCACTCATCTATTTGTTGGAGTTGAATTTTATAAGATATTCCATCAGCTTTTGAAAAATAATTTTGATCTTTAATATTATGGGTTCTTGCCTTTTGGAATAATGTTGATCTTTGTTATTGTGGATTTTGAACAAAATAACCGTTGATCAGTCAATTTATTGATTACAAAATTGATGCCTTTTGGAACAAGAGACTGCAAGTTATCATTGTTACAGATGCCCTACGCCACTAGGGTGATTGACAATAACTCTTTCTATTTTCAAGGTTAATTATGTTTCTGCTCATGACAATGAGACCCTATTTGACATAGTGAGTTTGAAGGTATGCTCAGGTATTCATACAATTGTTGTATTATTTCCATGATGTTCAGTTCTGATCTTTGTCTTATACATGCAGACACCAAAGGAAATTTCTATAGATGAGAGGTGCAGGATAAATCATTTGGCAACAGGTGTAATAGCACTGTCACAGGTTTCAACAATTCCTAAAATTTAAATATCAATGAAATCTTATTGTTTATCTTATTGTTTGTTTTGTACAAGTGTATTAACCATAGTATTTAAACTAAATGTAGTTCATGGTTTGTTGAGACTTATGACAGATGAAATTCTTTTAAGCTGTAATAGTATAAATAAAAGTCCTTAGGATTTGTAATAAGCATATTCACTGCAAGCAAAAATAGATTATTTTGGAAAACAAAGTTTTTGTGTAATTCATTTTCAGATTCTGCTCTTATTGTAATCCTTGTTATCGTTCACGTGTTCAGAAATGGTACAGAATGCTGTGGAGTGAGGGGCGACTCATTATATGGATTGGTCCAGCTTGAACATGTCCTGTTCATAATGAGATTAATGACTTCAACAGATTAACTATACTTTACAAATTAATATGTTAGGGGTCATCCCGAAATCATGAGCGAAACTATCATCCTAGTTTTTTTTTTTTCAAAAATATCAAAACGAAATAGCACATTATGTGACATAAAAGTCATTTCAGAAATATAAATTAGTTTAAAATGATGGGGTTGAAATGTAGGTGACCGAGTGAAGAAGACTGTTGAATTTAACACCAATTCATGATAAATGTGGCAGAATTAATAGCCTTGCTTTTTGTAACCAGAGTATAAACTCAGTGCAGAGTTTGAATATAATTTTATTCCTTAAGGTCAATTTCCTTTGATTTCTTCTGGAAGTTTAGCTATACATCCATTAACATATTTACTATTAGATAATTCTGTTGCAAATTTCTGTAACAATAGAGACAGGGTCATCTATTAACAATCATATTCTTTGCTGAAACTTCTGTTCTCATTGTGTTCCTAATTCATGTAGTTTCTCATTGATACCTGCAAACTACAGCTATCACTCTTTCCAACGACTTTGACTTACTTTAATTGGGATGGGATCTTTTCTTAGGGAATACCTTTTTTCCACTCTGGTGATGAGATTCTTCGCTCAAAATCTCTTGATCGTGATTCGTACAACTCTGGTGATTGGTTCAACAGGTCCACGATGATTTTTTCTTTTTTAATAGTAATTGTTAACCAAGATTATTGGACTGTATTTGTTTCTTATGACTTATAAGTGTGTATCTAATCTTCTTCATTATAATAAAACAACAGAGGTCATAACTTGGGATCTTTATGTGATCATTATGAAGTGTTCCTTTATCTTTGGTAATGGTTTTGGTCTCAATTCCAAAAGTAATATGTTTCAAATTTCATGATTGTTTTTCATGCGTTTTTAGGCTTGACTTTACTTACAACTCTAACAATTGGGGTGTCGGCCTTCCTCCAAAAGAGAAGAATGAAAAGAACTGGCCACTGTAAGCAGTCACTTATGTCTAATCATTGTTTGATATTATATTTATTACGTTTTAGTGCTAAGTATTAAACGAAAACTATTTATTATGTTTTAGTGCTAAGTATTAAATGAAAACATATATAATCATTTCATCGAGGTCTCAGTTTTTGTAGCTTTCAACGGTGCCCATTTAATAAAGAAATTGTTATTCTGAATTTCTGGTGCAGAGAGCTATTGTTAATAGTTTCTTGGATATCATTTCTCCCTATATAATATCTGTTTTGATATTTACCGCTAATCAGGTTTCTTTTCCCATTTCTAGAATTAAACCTAGATTAGCAGATCCATCCTTCAAGCCTCAGCGGGGTCACATTCTTGCTGCCGTGGACAATTTTTTAAACCTGTTGCGCATAAGATACTCTTCACCACTTTTTCGGTTGAGGACAGCAAATGCTATCCAGGTGATATATCTTTTTCAGGAAAAAGGCTTTGTTTCATCAGGGCAATGTCAGTTCCAAAATCTAAACTTGTTGATAAATCATACCTTTTCAGGAAAGGGTACATTTCCACAACACTGGACCATCGGGGGCCCCTGGTGTGATAGTTATGAGCATTCAAGATGGTCATGAAGGCGTCCCAGGGTTATCTCAACTGGATCCCATGTGGGTATAAATAAATCGTGCTTTATTTTTCTTTTCTGGTGTGAATAATTTAAGCAATTGTTGCCTTTTGTTCTTCACAGGTACTCATACATAGTGGTTATCATCAATGCATGTCCGACTAAGGTGTCTTTTGCTTGCCCTGCATTGCAGGCAAGAACTCTTGAATTGCATCCAGTTCAGGTAACATATCATCGGATGTTGAGACAGAATTACTTCCCGACAGCTTGTCATTTTATATTTTATGTTCTTGTAGAGGCATGCACTGTCTGCATTGGTGAAAGTTGTTTAAAGGCTATTGCAAATATTGAAAGGGGATTAATTAGGTGAATGCCATAGCACTATGTTTTCTTCACCATAGTATCACACAGTAATAATTCAAATAACTGAGTTGCAATTGTTGCTATATTTATGTTTTTTTTTTAATCTCTTAGAACTTCTTAACATTTTTAGCATTAAGGTTCTATGGAATTGTGTATTACATCCATAAGATTAATAATGTTCGTATGGTATCACATTTCATATTTTTAACTGCTATTTCTTTATCGGTAGATCTTGGTCACTGAAGTATGGTACCTTGAAGTTTCTTCCAAATACATCTTACCCAATGTAACCATTTGGAGCTTTTAACAATCGTTAGCATTAATGGCTGGCATTGGAAACTTGGTGCAGGCAATGTCGACTGATGAACTGGTCAAAAGTTCAACATATGAAGCATCTTCTGGGTGCTTAGCTGTGCCCCCAAGGACAACAGTTGTTTTTGTTGAGCCTCGTGAGGTTTGAGTAGCTCTGATGTCAGATGAATGTGGCTGTTGACTCTGCAGACTCTGCATTTCATTTGATAAAAGGTACAAAATTAAAATTCTCTGCCTATTCCACAACACCGATCTTGAGACAACACAATTGCGCCCCCCCCCCCCCCCCCCCCCAAAAAAAAAAAGTAATGTTTTGGTTGCATTTGTGGAATATTTGTCTGTCTTTTTAGTCACATATGATCGCTCAAGATGGCACCATGTTTAATATGAAGCTGGGTAGAATAGACCTCGAAACCGCAATAGTTTAACCTTTCTTTTTGCCTTATAGTAAGATCTCAAAAAGGGTTTTCTGAGTTTATTATGAGGTAATAGGTCAGGTTTTGAGTGTCCTATACTCCTATTACGTTCAGCCATGTTCAGCTTTTATGGGTTGGGCTATCACTCACTCCACGTAACTTCATATTGTAAAGGCCTCCAATAAACACCTCACAAAAAATTCAGGAAACAAAGAATTATGCAAGGTATGATATGTTAAGTTACCAGTGTGTTGATAGCAACCTAGATTTTATTCTAGGTGGTCAGTTTTATGATCTTGATAAGATAAACAACAAATTGTTTCTTTTTTTCTTCCAGTTTCCATGGCCGATTATGAATGTTGGTGATGTTGATCGTTTTACTAGGAGCAAACCATTTTCTGTCTCTCCAAACAAAAATGTTATATTTATGTAAGTTGATTTGACAAACTTTTACATCAATGTGCTTGATACGGCAATAAACAAGCTTGTAAATATAGTTTTTCACCAAGGTTGATCTCTAGCTAGGCCTTTAAGAACGTGAGATCTCATGTTTTTTAAATAGTGAGCCCAAATGTTTCATTACCGTAAGTATTTTAGGGGAGAGAGAAGAGAGGTGGGGTGGTTTAAAAGAACCATGATGCATGATCAATACCAATAAGTAGGGTGCAAGTAATTATTTGATCATTTGTGTGTTGTACCCCATAATGAATTTACAAATGATAACCATATTATTTATAATTCCTTACGTTGTTTCACCACGATTGTTGGTCGAATGCCTCTTTTTCGTCTTTTTTTTTTTCGTTCTTTTCGGTTGCTGTTGGGTGAGTTGGACATGAATAGTTACTTCACAAGGAGAGGCTGGACCTGATCCCATTAAATATAGTAAGAACCCATTTCGGGTGAAGTAGGCATAAGGTCGTTTTTTTCTAAAAGCAAGAACATATTTTCCAAGTGCAATATAAAACTTAATTAATACCAATCATAATCGAACTCAATTTCTCATAACGCATGCGTACTTATTGCCACCACTGTCGAGACAGAACCCAACAAGTTGCACGTTTGATGCAGAGCTGAACACATTAATTGAGTTATTTCGTTTTCACCCTTAATTTCATATTGAAATAATAAGTTGATTTAGGAACATTTCGACTGCTATCAGGGAGGGATTTAGGTTCTTAAGAGTTCAATCAAAAGGTCGAGCAGGAGATAGATGGGCACATAAAGTGAACCCTACATTATTTATAGGAAAACGCTACCACCACCTGTAAACTTTACAAACAAGAATTTACTGATTGTTTTTTTTTTCTTTTCATTTTAATGATTAAGAAATTATTTTTTAATGAATTTATGGTCTATTTGTATATTTTTTAAATATCTAAAGTGTTTAAAAAATAATTAAAAAAAGCTATAAAAACAATGTCCTTCACAGGACAGAATCATCGTGGAATAGTTATTTCGAGTGAACTTTTTGCATAATATTAAATATTCAGTAAATATTATAAGATTCATTTCATGTGTTTATCACTATAACCCTTAAAACTCTTGATCGAACTCTATGGGAGCTCAATTATGCCAGCCATGTTGGCATTTTCAGCCACTAAACTCATATGGTGCGTGAAACTTCACACTAAGATCTCATGATTTAAAAACGAACCGGAGAACCAAAAACAAACAATAGTTCCTTCTAGAAAAGAGAGAGGCCGGTCCGCCGCCTAGAAGCAACCGCCAGTGAGCTATGCATGTTGAAGATGAAGATGCAATGAATGTACGTAGCACTCTAATTATTGATATAACATTAGTTTCATTTCCTTCACAGTAACTTCACCACCAATAACTTCACCACCAAGTCAGCTCAGGCATGTTGTATCGATGCTGCCTCTTTTTTATTATTTTTCTATTTCTTGTTTTTTTAATACCAGATTTTTGTTTTATCATTATACGGCTGTTATTTTCTTTCTTTGTTTTTTTTGGGGTTAAATTCTCTTGCAAGTCATCTCTCACGTCTGTACGTTGCATCGCTGTTGCACCCACTATTAGTTTCGGTCAACTTTTAAATTTTTTTCAATATTTCAATTTATTTATTTATTTATTTTTAAAATAGCATAAATAAAGAGCATCGAGTGCCCAATCTACAGAGCATTGGATACTCCTACTCCACTCCGCTCCGCTCCACTCCATAATTCTTAAACCTTTAAAAACAATACATGTATATATTTTAACAATATGAGAACTCCTTAGATCAGAGACGTTATCAACGATGTTAAGATGTAGTATTGTTTTATATAAGAAGTGGGTAAGGGCTTAATTCATGGGGACTGGCGGCTATGCCTAAAATAGATCGTATCCGTTAGATCTAATATTTGATAACCAATAAAAGTGGAAGTCATCATATATTATATTATATATATATATGTAACAGGTACTACATGCTCTTTTGATGTATATCGCCATTCTTATCAATAGAAGTAAATATATGTATATATATATATATATATAGTTATGTATCTTTGCAAAAATGGCAATCCTAACCCAAATGGGTATACTCTCAAGTACTTTTAACGAAGTGTGGTGGATGCGATTAACATTTAAATACTGATAACTATGATTATTAATTTTATGAGTCATGACCACTGATCAGTACTTTAAAAAATGTATATGCCAACAAATTATATATATATATATATACATATTCGCCACGTACATTTCACCTTAATTAATTGGTGATGGATCGGTTTATTTTAAGGTGGGGGGGTTTTGTGTTGGCTTAGTTGCAACAAACATGCGGACAGGTATTGAGTGGCTCAGAAGCTACGTACTGAATCTCCCATCTGTCTCTATCTCTAAGTTAGCGTATAAAGAGAGTATATATATTAATACTCTCTACAGAATTAAAAAATATTGTGCATACTTGCTCAGTAGTACTACTGCATTCATGTCTTATATTATTTTCGACACTTTCACTAAAAACTAATTAATTAGAGGATATTATACATACATACATATATTATATATGCTTGTCTTGTGGTATAGGAAGAGATCGATCGAGGTGGCCGAGCCAGAAGGGTTACAAATTAAGAAACTGAGGAGGAGAGGAACCCATGATAATTAAAGAGATCCTTTGCTTCCCAAAATAACTACTTTTTTCATAGGGGTTTGGTTTTGGTTTTTGTTTTTGCCTCTTGTAACGTGCCGCCCACAACTCCAATATCCTGACGCCAATAATAATACTTAGCCGATCATCACGCCAAGAACTTGCATGCATGCATGCCCTCCTTAACCCAACTCCCATTGACTCACCACCTTAAAATATGACCCACAAACCACCAATAATATGCATGCATCATGCCACGGTCATCATGTGTTTAATTGGTTATAAATCAAAATTTACAGTGGGCCCAATTACATGTATTTGCATGAGGAAGTACTTATATATTTTGGTAATTAAATAGAATTTTCTACATTAATTATACTTTATAAGTAAAGTATGAGGTAAATATAAATCGAATGAATTAACGGATCACCTATATATATATATATATAGTTTAGTTGGTATGCTAAAGTACTCACCTATCTATGTATATAATGTGTATGAATTCTTCTAAATAGAAGCTGCTAATTTAATTTCTCCAAGCAAATTCATTAAACTTCAACTTAGCAGCTAGCGTGCGTTATAAATTTTGAATATTCTGGCCGGGTTCCTATGCTTACGCAGAAGACCATGCTATGATGAAGACTTCTAGCATGCCTTTTTTTTTTTTGGTTGAAAAAATGAACTTTCATTTATGTAGTTAAGCTGGTAAACAGTTGAGTGAATAGCACTATTTCTTCATTTTAACTTATAAGTGCAGGAGGCCGCCACATGATGTACAAGAACCTGCAATTTTTAGTGGCTTTGTTTTGTATTTTCTCGAATGCTATAATATATTATTGTCATGTCAATCATCGGCACACTCAGATCACTCATATTATACTGTATATGATCCAATCAAATTATGAACCGTAATTGATTAGATCATATATTCTTGTTATCTAAGATCGAGGTGACACAATAACTCGGGAAATTATTAATTAGATTGGATATGTGGGTCAACACCTCATGATCAACTGATCAATTACAAACTAGTATATAATTTATTTACAGTGATCAGATTTAAGATAATCCCAATTTGTCAATTTTCTTTCCCTTAAATCCAAGAATTTATATATAGATCAATCATTTCAGGGGAAGCTTTTTTTATTTATTTATGATTTGCTCCAAAAATGCTTTAGCAGCTCTTATATTTTACATTGTTAAATATTAAAAATTATATATATATATATATATATATATATAAACTGAGACCGAAAGAAAAGGAATGGGAGCAGCGCAGATTCTGGGGTTCCAAGCTTGCACTCCAATCATCTCTATACAGAACCGTCGAGGCAAAGTAATGGGGAGGTTTTTTCTTGCTTGCCTTCACATCTCCACCCCTCATACCTGCTGGCAATATGTCCCTGTCCCACTCATCATTCACTCACTCTCCATATATCCCTCTAAAAATAGGTTCTAACACTTGCATTGCATATCTGATCTCTGTGATTTGCACCATCTTTTCTTTGTATTAGACGTGCGAATAACTTATAATTAGCTCATCTATGACTGTTACTGACATATGTCTTTAATATAATTATATATTCCTTCTGTTATATTCTAAAATATTTAAAAAAAAAAACTTAACATCATTAAAAAATACTTCCTTAATTATTAATATGGTACAGCACACACTTTACTGCTACGACTTTTAGTTGTAGCCTAAAATCGTCACCAAGTGATCCCTTCCTTTATTAGGAAATAGACGGAAGCTATTCATTTGGCTCCGATCTCTTTTTCTTTTTAGGAGTCATTTATTTGGTTTTTTTTTTATATTGTTTTGTGTGTTAATTTTTTGAAAAGATTGTAGGGGACTCTCATTCCATTTAAACTTGTATATTATAATCCGTTAGTTTATCTAATATATTTAACTTGCTTAAAAAACCTTAAAAATTAAAAAAATTTGTATTAGGAGGTTTAGTTGGGAGACTTTATAGGATGACATAGCATTTCTAAACAAGAAACACTCTCTTCTCCTGGCTTCAAGTTCTGGGAGTTGTTTGTTTGTTTTGTATTTATTTTTTTAATGTTTGCTCTGTTTAGGACGGACCAAAAAAAGGCTAGCTCCTGGAAAGTTAACATCACGTTAGAAATTGGCAACATCTACAGCTCTATCAATCTCAAAACTTGGTTTATCTTCATCAATACGGTAACAAGCTGTGATTTGATTAATGATTAATAAATGGCATATATAATTAGGAGACTGATCTATAGGAATTAGATGCCCCAAAACCAGCTTGTTGGGGTGGAATTAGGACAATTAAATTAATTTAAGGAGAGTATAGAGAAGGTTTAGGATAATTATATGGTGGAAACTAAGCTTAATTAATTAGGGTGGGGGTTGTTTTCAAATGGTGAAGTGCGTTGGCGAAGTGTGAGAAAGAGAGTGTGAGACGGAGTATTATAGCTTTAGGCTTTTAACTAATTACAACCTCTCCCATCCAAACTGTCTAAACCCCCTCTCCCTCTAATTTTAGCTACTTTTAGTTGAACTTGTTCGTTCCATTTCCATTTTGTGTAAACACATCCATCTCTATTTCCCTAATAACTCTCTCCCTTACACTCCAATTCCTAAGTTTCCACCTCCAGTTAATTAGGCTTTCTAATATAAATATACACACATAAGCTTCCAGAGGCCACAAACCCAAGAAAGATTACGAGTCTTTAATTCTCTCTTACTCTTGATTTCTATCCATGGGTGGCTTTCTCACTTCCAAACCTTCCTTCACTTTATAACTTTAAATATTATATATATATAAGATATATTATTATACATACATATATACACAGCCCGGCCAGTACTCTCTCTTATTCCCTCTTGCTTTCTCCGTTCCTTCTCTCTTTGAGGTTAGCTCTGGTTGTGGAGAAGAATGGAGGCTGCTCAAGAGGAAGCCATCCTGAGGTCTAAGGAGAATAATACTCACGTTCTGATCAAAGGGAAGCGCACCAAGCGCCAAAGGCCTCAATCTCCTATTCCCTTTCCCACGGTCATGACTGCTAATTCAACCAGTCATGTTGATGCAGACGGGGAAGGATGCTGCGGCGGCGGCGGAGGCGGATTCGATGGTGGTGATCAAAGTAATGAGATTGCTAATGACAATATGAGAAGCTTCTCTCCGGCCACTTCGGCTGAAATACTGCAAGAGAGCACCGAGGAAGAAGAGGACATGGCCAATTGTCTTATCCTTCTTGCTCAAGGCCAATCCCGACCAGAGTCCCCGAAACAAGTCGAAGAATATCACGGTGATGGCGGTGGCGGCACTGTTTATAAGTTTAATAGTCGAAGATTTTTAGAGGCGGCAGCCGCCGGCACAGGCAAGGCCGGGTATTATGTTTACGAGTGCAAGACTTGCAACAGGACCTTCCCTTCGTTTCAAGCGCTAGGTGGGCACAGGGCTAGTCACAAGAAGCCTAAGGCCGCCACGTCTGCCGCCGAGGAAAAGTCATCGAAGCAATTATTAATGCTATCATCGGATGAAGAAGAAGCGCAGTTCATGAAGAAGAATGATCATCTCTCTTCTCTATCTTTCCAATCCAATAGTAGAGGTTTGTGCGGCAATAACAGGTCTAACATGAAGGTTCACGAGTGCTCGATTTGCGGGGCAGAATTCACGTCCGGGCAGGCCTTAGGTGGCCATATGAGACGGCACAGGGCACCTATTATTGGTAACAAATCCAATACCACTTTGACCTTGACTGCTCCACCATTAATGGCCCCCAGCTTGGAGCCAGATCATCAGGAACCCAAGAAGCCAAGACGTACGGTGCTATCGTTGGATTTGGATCTCAATCTTCCGGCCCCAGAAGATGATCACCGGGAACCCAAATTCCCATTTGCAACAAAGCAGCAGCGCCAGCAACAACAACAACAACAAAAACAGCAGCAACCACCTCTTGTCTTCTCCGCCAGAACTTTGGTGGACTGTCACAACTAAAAAGGGTCAGACTTTTTAATTGTTTCACCGTTTATCTTTCACAGAATTGACCTCGAAGCTAATTTGAGGCGAATTGCCTTGTTTTTTTTTTTTTTTTCTTTTGGTCTTGATATTTACCATTCATCAGAAACCATAAGATTCTTTCAATTCTTTTTTCGTCTTAAGCAATTGTTTCATGGACAAGTTAAAATGAATTCTTTGTTTCAGATCAGCAAAGCTGTGTTCTGAAAGGTCGAATATAAGTCATGAAAAGTGCATGATCGGCGCCTTTTTTCTCTTTTTTTGATTGATTTTTGGCTCTTTTTCAGCGGCAAGGAATGTGATAAACACTTTTAGAGAATTTGAGAAAAAAAAAAAGGTGTTAGGTTTGGGTGTCAACACTCACCACCTCAACCAACAAGTCATGGTTTAGATTTCATTGTTTCAATTACAAGAAAGCCTCTCTCTCTCTCTCTCTCTGTGACATCACATATTAGGCAGTGACAAGAATAGAATAGAAGTATAGAAAGCCAGTAAGTAACTGCAATTCCCACATGAATCCACTTATTCTCTCTTCCTTTATTTCTCTTTCCATAACAAAGTGATACTAAAGAAATGCTCTTATCTACCTATTTTTGTTCTTTTCTTTGTTTGGTCCACCTCTCTGTTACTTAACACCCTACTCATTTACACCTAAGCAAACCTTTGCTGTCATCCAGACCCACAAACTTTTTAATTTCTCCCATGGCTAGCTTCTGAATCTTCCCATGCCACTTGATTCAACTACTGACATTTAGAGTACGTAAAGTTAGGTTTCATCAAATCTTTTTTAATGAAGTAAGTGGGATTTCTAGTGTTGTTTTGAAACTAAGCAATCAGATATCCCGATGAGTAGAAAAACTACATATATTAGATGTTTAAGTTAAAAGCGCAATTTATAAGTTGGGCAGAGGGACCAGCGTGGTTCACATTTAACAGCTACATATGCTAACTAGTACTGACAGAATTTGTTGTAAGAGCATTTAACACAGAACAGGGAATAATATGTCTTTCATGAGATAATTAATACTTTCATCCCTGCTTTGTGGCATTGCTAATCCTCATTATTAGCCAATTTAGCTTTTGTTCTTGAGTAAATTTAGGGAGTAACGCAACATACAATCATGAGTCATGGAGTACTGGATAAGCGCGGAACAATCATTTTAAAATATATATAATCTAAAAATTAATTTTTTGATATGAATCCCGCATTTATTTATTTCAAAGGGAGTATTGGGCGGCGTGATTGCAAATATCTTCCCAAGTACTTTAGGTGTCTGTCTACCTCATAGAGAGGGAGAGAGAGAGAGGCAATTTCAGAGGTTACCAATGACTGTGCCTTGTTGAGCAGTGTGCTAATTTGGGAGTTTGGTCGATTCATTAATTGGGATAAATAGGATATGCAATTCTTGTGAGGTTACAAATGAAAGTGCCAAGTTAGGCAATCATGATGGTAATTAATCTGGCAGTTTAGCAAATTTCGTGGTGTACATAAGGGTACATTAATTTCTTTAATTCTAATCCAATACCATACGCTTAAATTATGAGAAGAATGTATGGAAAGGTTGATGAGTATACCAAGCCCTCGGTCTCCATGATTTGAGTTATTATGATGACCGTATGTCCTTGTTAATTTTATCTTATTATTTTTGGCATTTCCCGTAGTTGCTTGGTCCCAACATCATCATGTTCTCCCTAAAAATTAGAACCTCGCAAAGAAATGCCTCAATTCCTATAACTGTTTTTTCTTTTACCGTACAAGTTAACCAAATTGGGAAAACTAGAGAAGTGGCTTATATGGATACACTGATGTACAGTCCTAAAAAGGAAAGACATTATGGTATTAATTCGAGGTGTTTTTTTGAATGATTATAATTGTTAGGAATAAATCGATAAAACAAACAATAGATATGAAGAATCAAATACAGTGGTAACAACAAAGAGAAGTAAAACAATCACAGAACACAAGATTTAAATAGTTTAGCTCAATTGAGCTTACATCTATTATAGAGTCGGTATCAAAGTTTTACTATAAACAAATAGAGTACATAGAGAGAAAATCAATAGATTCTTATAGAGAAATCACTCACCTTATGTGTTTACGCTCAATTTCTCAAATAACTGAAAGAAAAATGAGGCCTGAAGATGCTCTGCTCGTCGGGGGCAAAAACAGTTTGCGAGAGTTCATTAAGAGTTCGCACGAAATGAAACTCGCGATATTTATATTAATGTGATCTCGCTTGAGCAAGAGTAACTTTCGCTCGAGCGAACACTTCTAAGTCAGACTCGCTCGAGTTGGATATCAAGCGAGGGTCTCGCAAAGTCTCTACCTGAATCTCGCTTGAGCTGGAAGTATCTTGATCGAGCGATAATACATGGGTGACGCTTATTCAAGCTACCTCTTAACAATAATATATGTTAGTCTTAGGAAAACAAATTTGGACCCACTTTTTCTATTATGTATATATATAATTAAAAAAAAAACGCATG
This sequence comes from Platycarya strobilacea, assembly GCA_036898215.1. Taxonomy (NCBI): domain Eukaryota; kingdom Viridiplantae; phylum Streptophyta; class Magnoliopsida; order Fagales; family Juglandaceae; genus Platycarya; species Platycarya strobilacea. The sequence goes on along the minus strand of CM072545.1, from coordinate 56,430,216 downwards.
ATCTAATTCTAATATGTTATGAATTGTAATGAACGAACGAAACGCCAGCCGCCCCCTGTCCCACCACTAAAATTATGTGAATGACCCCACCACTATTATTTTAAAATCTGCATAGTGACTTGCATAATAATTTCAACGCCTATAAATATGGGTTTCAGTTGTAATGAAATTCATAAGAAAATATAGAGAATGAAGAAAGTTTCAGAGAGTTTCTTTTACATTTCTTTTGCAATAGTAGTAGTTGTCTTTTTAGTTTTATAACACGTTATCAGCACGAGGTTCTACCGATACTGAAATTAATGGTCTTCTACTTCAAATAAGTTTTTCAATATATTATTTGCAGTCCTTGAGATAAATATTAAAGGTAATATTTCTGAATATTACTTGATAAAATTTTATTTTTATTTTCATGATAATGTGAATATATTTCTTAAATTCATAGATTTATTTTTGTAATATAATGTCAAATATTGAGATTTATTACTATTGACATTTCTGAAAAATGTTATTTATCCAGATCCTTGATGAGATCTATTTGGATATGATGATGAACTTGAAATATACAATTATAGAAGAAAACCATGTGTCCCTGAAGGATCGTGCTGTGTATCTCATGATGAAAAATCATCTTACTGTGTAAAATAAATTAAGAGAATGATATAAGTACCAGAAGATGTAATCCTCTCAAAAGATCAATATGATTTATTGCACCTGAAGTTGCAAGATTTTAAGAGTAGTATTGAATATTCTGCACTCTTTAAAATTAGCTCAATATTAAAATTATGCAGTAAAAATGTCACTGATAATGATATATAAAAGAAGACATTATTTTTCATACCTCGAATGTACTCCTGCAGTAGCAATATCGAGAGTGAAAGTTCAACAAATATTCTGAATTTTTGTTTTGTCTTCCAGTGATTGAGCTAAATAATGAGTTTTTGTTACACCAGTTACGTCCTATTAATAATATCGAATTTACACAATTCTCAGAAGTGAACGGGAACTAAGGGCGTAGACGTGGTAGAAAAATTATAGAAGTGTTGGTCCCAAAAGCGACAACACTAAAGATGATAAAAATATATCGTATCACCAGAAGTGATCAAACTCAGAGAAGGGTAAAAGCCCTCAGAATAATTCTTCATAAAAAGATGAAGATGTTTGTCATAGATGTAATATGACTAAACAGTAGTCACGTACCTGTTGTACGGCCAAGTACTTGATTTACTTATGCTAAGTTTTTATATATAAGCTTATTAATATTTCATCATGTTTTAAAATAATGAAATATCGGTGCCTGAAGCACGACAAGAAATTACTTGGGATAATAAAACCCTATTTAAATTTGATTCTCTTACAAATAAATGTGAACCAGAAGTTCAGATGATTATTTATCTGCAAAGTGTTGCAAATCAATTACATGATGTATTTACTGACACTAAAGGTGTTGTAAAATCATATATTACTGCTGTTAATGCTTAAGCAAGAATAGAAGTCCCTGAAGGACAAGTTGTTAAAACAGCAATAAATGAGTCTAAGATACACCTGAAGCGTTGAAGACCTATTGGTGCATAAGAAAAAAAGAAAAAAATCAGTGCTCATAAAGAGACCGTATTTTCTAATCCTCCTGAAGAGATAACTCCTGAAGAGAAAACTTCTGAAGAGTATAAACCTCCTGAAGAGGAACCTCCTGTAGAGGTGTTTCATGAAATGTTTTCCCCTGGAGAGGAACAATGAGATCTCAATACATTTTGTTGAACCCAAGGTTTCAAGTTTCATGTAAATCTACAAATGGATTTTGATGATAACAAATGAATCCAAAGAATAAAGGAGTCTCAAGCTCAAGTTGTCCACACAATATAATCAAGCACATCAAGGAAGCAAGCATGAGCAAGAAGGAAACAAATTCACATTAAAATCATAGAGTAATGTTGTAAATCTCTTAAAAATTCAAAATTAGGATTAAGATTCAAAATTAATATTTTATCATAAAGCATTAAAATACATTTTCCACATGTGCATGATATTTTGAAAATTAAATTTGAAAATTTTGAAAGATGATTGATTGTCATCTTTCACATGTGCATGACATGATTAAAGGTTTGAATTTTGAAAATTTTGAAAGATGATTGATTGTCATCTTTCACATGTGCATGACATTATTAAATGTTTGAATTTTGAAAATATTAAGATAATTGATTGTCATCTTTCACATGTGCATGACATGATTAAATGTTTGAATTTTGAAAATATTAAGATGATTGATTGTCATCTTTCACATGTGCATGTTTTATTTGAATATTTTCAAAAGTGGTGGATGCTTTTCTTGACTTATGCAAAAGGTAGATTTCTTTATTTGAAAATTTTGAAAAGTAAAGTGTGCTCCTTTTGTCATATGCAAAAAGTAAAAGATTATGTTTGAAATTTTTGAAAAGTAAAGTGTGCTCCTTTTGTCACATGCAAAAAGTAAAAATATTAGATTTGAAATTTTTGAAAAGTGAATGATGATGTTTTTGACATGGGAATCTTTTCAAATTTGAAATTGAAAAATCATTTGCCTATAAATAGCTCACTTGAATTTTGCAAAATTCACAACAAGAGTTTACACATCTATTGCTAAGTTTTGCATCATTTCTTCAAAGCTCTCATTCTCTCTTTTCTAAAATTTTGAGCCTTAATTCTTGTTCTTGTTGAGAGAGATATAGATTGCGCTGTATTGTTTCTATCTCACTCATTGAGGAGTGTACTTTAATAGTCTACCTACTATCAACTCTTATATTTGTAAAAGGGTGTGTATAACCCTTGTGTGTGTAGAAGGTGTTCTACACGGGGAATAGTTAAATCACCAAGTGTGAGGTGATTGGAAGTGTAGAAGGTGTTCTACACAGGGAATAGTTAAATCACCAAGTGTAAGGTGATTGGAAGTGTAGAGGGTGTTCTACACGGATTCTTTGGAGCGGTGTTGCTCAAAGGTGTAATAGGTTTCTATCTCCACCTAAAGGAGATTGAATAGTGAATTTGGAAATTCTCAAGAGGTAGCTTGAGGCGAGGACGTAGGCAGTGGGGCCGAACCTCGTTAACATACTGAGTTTGCTTCTCTCTTACTCTTACTATTTATATTTATTGTTGTTTCATATTTTGTTTATATTTTATATTATATATTTGATTTATAATTGTTATTTTCTTAAATTTAACTCAATTCACCCCCTCTCTTGTGTTAGTCATCTGGGCAACAATTGGTATCAGAGCTAGAGCTCTATTATAAGATTAACTATCTTTTGAGTTAAGATCTTATGGTTAACATTGCAGCTTCATTTGGTGAAGGTCAATCTAGCAGTCGGCCTCCACTCTTTTGTGGAGACAATTACTCATTCTGGAAAGTTAGAATGAGAATATTCCTTCAGGCTCAAGGTCGAGAAATCTGGAAATGTATTGTAAATTGACCTTATATTCCAACAAAAGTAGTTGATGGAGTAAAGGTCAAAAAAGAAGAAGAAGAGTTTAATCGCGAAGACGATAGACTTTATACTTTGAATTTAACTGCTATGAATTTATTATATAATGCTCTCAATGGTAATGAATTTAATAGAGTAATGACTTGTGCTACAGCAAAGGAAATTTGGGATAACTTGGAAGTTACTTATGAAGGAACTTCTCAAGTCAAGGAATCAAAAATTTATATTCTTACTCATGAATATGAAATGTTTAAGATGAATGATGATGAATCTATTTCTAGTATGTACACTCGTTTTACTAACATCATAAATAGCTTGACAGCTCTTGGCAAAGTTTATTCCAAAGTGGAAATAGTAAGAAAAATTCTCAACTCTCTACCAAAACGTTGGGAATCAAAAGTGACAGCGATTCTTGAAGCTAGAGACCTCAAGAAGCTCGAAGTGAATGAACTCATCGGGTCACTTATCACCCATGAGTACACATTAAAAAGAGGAGAAGAAGAAGGAAAGTCAAAGAAGAGCTTGACACTTAAAGCTGTTCCACATGAAAGTGAAAGTGATGAAGATGAGGAAAATGACGACAAAGATGAAGAAGTTGCGATGATAACAAGAAGAATTCAGAGGTTCTTAAAGAAAAATAAAACTCCTCCAAGGAAATCCTTCAATAAGTTTTCCAAGAAAGATTCAGGTAAAAATGACACTTTAATTTGTTATAAATGCAATAAACCCGGTCATATCAAGCCAGATTGTCCTCTGCTAAAGAAAGATCGAAACAAAGGCAAAAAAGCAATGAAAGCTACGTGTAATGATGATTCAAGTAGCTCAGATAGTGAAGCAAGCAATGGAGAATCAGGAAATCTTTGTCTTATGGCTAAAGATGACATTGAGGTAACAAATTTTGATAATATTGAAGATCCTTCATATGAAGAATTGCAAAATGTTTTAGAAGAAGTATATGAGGAATTTGAAAAATTGGGTATCAAGTATACTGTTTTGAAAAGGAAAAATTCTTCTTTAACAAACGAAATTGATATTTTAAGAAAAGAAAATATTGTTTTGAAAGATGAAAATTTTGAGTTGAAGAAAAAGAAAACTGATTTAGAAAATATTATTGAAAACTTTACGAATGGAAAAAGAAATTTTGAAAAATTTCTTGGTAGTCAAAGATGTGTTTTTGATAAGGCAGGCTTGGGATATATGCCAAAACAAAAATACAAACCTTATAAAAACTTCTTTGATAATCCTTCTACATCAAAGTCCAATATTCAAAATTCTTTTCATAAAAATAATTTTGTTAAAAAAGGATACTATTATAATCACTCAAGTTCTTCATATATGTCACATGCTATTTGTAATTTTTGTAATAGAAATGGTCATAATTATCTTGCTTGTCCTTTTAGAAGAAAACATACAATGACTATTAGGGCCATATGGGTACCTAAATATCTTGTTTCTTCTAATACTAATAAATAAAGGACCCAAAGAACTTGGGTACCGGGAATTGTTTTTAATTGCTTTTGTAGGTATGCATGAAGTATTCTACAGGTAAAAATAAATGATTTTTAGACAACGGATGCTCAAGATACGTGACAGAAGACAAAACTAAATTCATTGACTTCACTTCTAAAGAAAAAGGATGTGTGATATTTGAAGACAATTCAAAAGAGAAGATCATGGAAATAGAAGGAAAGATCATCAAGACTTAGTACAAGATGCAACCAAATAGTGGAAACATGTGAAAGATCATCCAGCGGAATAAATTCTAGGAGAACTTTCACGAGGTGTAAGTACTCGATCATCTCTTAGAAATATTTGTAATCACACACTTTTTCTATCTCAAATTGAATCCAAAATATTGATGAAACTCTTATTGATAAATCATGGATTCTATTTGTGCAAGAAGAACTAAATTAATTTGAAAGAAATAATGTATGGACATTTGTTCCTACACCTAAAAATTATGTTGTTATTGGAACAAAATGAGTTTTTAGAAATAAGAAAGATGAGTTTAAAATCATCACTAGAAATAAGGCTCGACTTGTAACCCAAGGTTTCAATAATAAAAAAAAAGAATCGATTATGATGAGACATATGCACTAGTCGGAAGATTAGAAACTATTCGAATGCTACTTGCATATGCTTGTTATAAAGATTTCAAACTTTTTCAAATGGATGTTAAAAGTGCTTTCTTAAACGGTTTTATAAATGAAGAGGTATATGTTGAGCAACCTCTAGGTTTTGAAAATCATATTTCTCCAAATCATGTTTTCAAACTCACAAAAGTACTATTTGGACTTAAACAAGCTCCTAGAGCGCGGTACGAGAGATTCAGTAGTTTCTTGATTGAAAAAGGCTTTTTAAGAGGAAAAATTGATACAACTCTTTTCATTATATACGAAAATGATGATATTCTTTTGATTCAAATTTATGTTGATGATATAATATTCGGTGCTACTAATGAAAATATGTGCCAAGTTTTTGCTAAGACTATGCAGGAAGAATTTGAAATGAGCATGATGGGAAAGCTTATATTCTTTCTCGGATTGCAAATTAAGCAAGCAAAAAGTGGGATATTCATCAATCAATCAAAATATATTAAAAAATTGCTGAAGAAGTTTGGGATGAAAGGTGCTAAGGAAACTGGAACACCAATGAGCCAATCCACTAAACTTGATAAAGATGAATTCGATAAACTAGTTAATTCGAAAGTATATCGAGGTATGATTAGTAGCTTATTATATTTGATAGCCAGTAGACCAGATATTATGTTTAGTATATGTTTATGTGCACGTTTTCAATCATTTCCAAAATAATCTCATTTGATTGCAGTCAAGCGGATTTTTAGATATTTTGCCAATACCAATGACTTGGAGTTATGGTATTCTAGACACACTTCTTTCGATCTTATTAATTATTCAGGTACCGATTATACTGGTTGCAAAGATGATCGAAAAAGTTTTAGTAAAACATTTCATTTCTTAGGTCGTGCACTAGTTTCCTGGTTTAGTAAAAAAACAAAATTCTGTTGCACTATCTACTGCTGAGGCAGAATATGTTGCTGCGGGTAGTTGTTGTGCTCAAGTTCTTTACATGAAGCAACAACTTGAGGATTTTAAACTTATGTACAATCACATTCCAATCAAATGTGATAATACAAGTGCTATAAATCTTTCAAAGAATCCAATACAACATTCTCGGACCAAACATATTGAAATTAGATATCATTTTCTTAGAAATCATGTGCAAAAGGGCGATATTGTATTAGAATCACTAGTACACATGATCAATTGGCAGAAATTTTCACAAAACCTCTACCAGAAGATAAACTATGCATGATTAGAAGAGAAATAGGAATTATGCATGCCATGAATATCTGCTAGATATTTTTATTCCATTATCTCAAATGACCTACAGAAACTTGAGACGTTTAGCCTCATCATTCAAATGCATTTGCTCCTCATAAATCATCATGCCATCCTTGTCTAAAGGATTAGGCAATCGAAATGCAGAGGCAACTAAGGATTTTAAATCCTTATTCTGTTGTTTTAAGTCTACTATTTTTTTGTTAGACTCTTGAACAAGCCGTTGAAGAATATCGATCTTCTCATTAAGCTTCTCTATCTCGCGGGTTTTTGACTGCAACCGAGCGGAAAAAGCAACAATGGAAGATGAGTATCGAGTCCCGAGACCCACAAGCTCGTAAATAGCATCATGATCTGATTTATTAGCCAAATCAGTGTCTTGTTGCTTCATGGCACCCACGACAGATGCAGAAATAGATTGAGACTGAGGTGAAGGATACCTCAAATCTTGATCAAGAGAAGCACTGAAGGGAATTCTACGAGCCATTGAAAAATTGTAGAACGAGAATGCAAGCAAATTGCAAAGATGAGAAGAAAGCTTGATGCGAAATAGATAAAGCTAAGGATTGCTCTTATAGAAACGGAAATAAGAACAAGACAAACTTACAAATCATGATAATATCTCATTTTTCAGCAACATCAAGCAGATCAAATCTCTGCACCAAATTGCCAGAGCTACGCCTCCAGCCTTTACAGGTTTTGTCGGGCATGAGTGGTTTCAATTATTCAGCTCTTTACAAAATCTCCTTCCGCACCGAATTACCGGAACTAGGCCTCCAGTCTTTGCAAGTTTTATCGAACACGTGTGGCTACGCACCGAATTCTCTACAGTCTCTACTAACGCAGCGTTTTATTTATCTATTGGTTATTGCAGGAATATATCTTATTGATCTAATTATGATTCCTTTTTAATGATGCCAAAAGGGGGAGAAGTTTTAGACTATAACATTAACATTATTTAAATTGCTAAACTTGTTATATATGCTTGGAATTATATTTATATTTTTGCTTGAAAAACTAACGCACATTCTCAGGGGGAGTTTAAGTATTAATACAGGATTCAGGTTCTATCAAGCATTTGTCATCATCAAAAAGGGGGAGATTGTTGAACCCAAAGTTTCAAGTTTCATGTAAATCTACAAATGGATTTTGATGATAACAAATGAATCCAAAGAATAAAGGAGTCTCAAGCTCAAGTTGTCCACACAATATAATCAAGCACATCAAGGAAGCAAGCATGAGTAAGAAGGAAACAAGTTCACATTAAAATCATAGAGTAATGTTGTAAATCTCTTAAAAATTCAAAATTAGGATTAAGGCTCAAAATTAATATTTTATCATAAAGCATTAAAATACATTTTCCACATGTGCATGATATTTTGAAAATTAAATTTGAAAATTTTGAAAGATGATTGATTGTCATCTTTCACATGTGCATGACATGATTAAAGGTTTGAACTTTGAAAATTTTGAAAGATGATTGATTGTCATCTTTCACATGTGCATGACATGATGAAATGTTTGAATTTTGAAAATATTAAGATAATTGATTGTCATCTTTCACATGTGCATGACATGATTAAATGTTTGAATTTTGAAAATATTAAGATGATTGATTGTCATCTTTCACATGTGCATGTTTTATTTGAATATTTTCAAAAGTGGTGGATGATTTTCTTGACTTATGCAAAAGGTAGATTTCTTTATTTGAAAATTTTGAAAAGTAAAGTGTGCTCCTTTTGTCATATGCAAAAAGTAAAAGATTATGTTTGAAATTTTTGAAAAGTAAAGTGTGCTCCTTTTGTCACATGCAAAAAGTAAAAATATTAGATTTGAAATTTTTGAAAAGTAAATGATGATGTTTTTGATATGGGAATCTTTTCAAATTTGAAATTGAAAAATCATTTGCCTATAAATAGCTCACTTGAGTTTTGTAAAATTCACAACAAGAGCTTACACATCTATTGCTAAGTTTTGCATCATTTCTTCAAAGCTCTCATTCTCTCTTTTCTAAAGTTTTGAGCCTTAATTCTTATTCTTGTTGAGAGAGATATATGTTGCGCTGTATTGTTTCTATCTCACTCATTGAGGAGTGTACTTTGATAGTCTACCTACTATCAATTCTTGTATCAGTAAAAGGGTGTGTATAACCCTTGTGTGTGTAGAAGGTGTTCTACACGGGGAATAGTTAAATCACCAAGTGTAATGTGATTGGAAGTGTAGAAGGTGTTCTACACGTGGAATAGTTAAATCACCAAGTGTGAGGTGATTGGAAGTGTAGAGGGTGTTCTACACGGATTCTTTGGAGCGGTGCTGCTCAAAGGTGTAATAGGTTTCTATCTCCACCTAAAGGAGATTGAATAGTGGATTTGGGGATCCTCAAGAGGTAGCTTGAGGCGAGGACGTAGGCAGTGGGGCCGAACCTCGTTAACATACTGAGTTTGCTTCTCTCTTACCCTTACTCTTTATATTTATTATTGTTTCATATTTTATTTATATTTTATATTATATATTTGATTTATAATTGTTATTTTTTTAAATACAACTCAATTCACCCCCCCTCTTATGTTAGTCATCTGGGCAACACATTTCCTGAGTACTGGAAAATTTATGGATAGAAATAAAACTGTTGTCGACAACATATATGATAACACTTGATATTACCAGAAGTAATGAAGAAAGTGAGCCAAAAATCGTCGAAGAATATCGACGTAGAAATGATTGGCCAAAATGGAAAGCAGTTATTAAAACTGAATTAAATTCGCTAGTGAAGCGAGATGCATTTGAACCTGTTGTCCAAACACCAAAGGGTGTAATATTTGTCAGATATAAATGAGTATTTATACGAAAGCGTAATGCGAAATGAAATTGTGCGGTATAATTTGTCGCACAAGGTTTCCTGTAGAAACCCGAACAATTATGAGGAAACATATTTCTTTGGTATGAATGCAATCACATTCATATTTTTAATTGATTTGGTTATTACAAAATGATTAGATATGCAGTTAATGAATGTGGTCACTGCATATTTATAAGGATCATTAGATTATTACATATATAAAGATTTACGATACTTGAAACATCTAATTCAAATACATTTAGGAGTATGTACTTTATAAAGTTTCAAATATCTTTATATGAGTTAAAGCAATCCGGACGCATGTGGTGTAATTGAATAAACAAGTATCTATTGAAAGAAGGATTTAAGAATAATCCTATATGTCCATGTGTTTTTATCAAAATTCGGATTTGCTATTATTGCAGTTTACGTTGATGATTTACCTTATTAGAACTCTTGAAAAGATTACAAGGGTTGCTATAAATTCAAGGAATTCATTTGAAAAGGAAAGATCTTATTATTCAATTCATAGATGAGTTACAAGAATTTGAGACTTCTAACCTCATCTCTCAAATGCATTTGCTCTTCATAAAGCAACATACCATCCTTATCTAAAGGATTAGGCAGTCGAAATGAATAGGCAAGTAAGGATTTTAAATTCTTATTCTCCTGCTTTAAGTCTACAATTTTTCTGTCAGACTCTTGAACGAGTCATTGAAGTACAGAAACCTTCTCGTTAAGCTCCTCAATCTCACGATTTTTGGATTGTAATCGGTTGGAAAATCCAATAATATAGGAGGAGTATCGAGTGCCGAGAGTCACCAGCTCATAAACAGCTTCACGATCTGACTTATTAGCCAGATCATTTGCTTGCTGCAACATGGCACCTGTGGAAGATGCAGGAACAACTTGTAATTGAGGCGAAAGATATCTCATATGTTGATCGTGAGAAATAGTAAAAGGAAATTGATGAGCCATTGAAAATTTGTAGAATAAGAATACAAATACAGATGAATTATAGATATGAGAAGAAGATTTGATGCGTACTAAATGAAGCTAAAGACGGTTCTTATAGAAATGGAAATAAGAACAAGACAAACCATCATCTCTTCAAATCTCACTTTACAAGATATGCTGGATGCATAATTTCAAAAGTCAGCGAGATTAATTACAGCTATCCCTATTTTCTTGTAAACGCTGAATCTCTACCGTTAGCTGCTGTTGTTGACTTTGTATCTGAGCTCTCTCTCGTTCCAACTCTTCTACTCGTGTTTTCAGGTCACGAGAATACCAGTCTACAAGTTTCTTCAGCTCATTGTTTTCTTGTTTTAAATCTTTATTTTTTCTATCTTTAGTTGCAAGCGTTTGATGCAACTCAGATATTTGATTTTTAAGATGATCAATCTCACTCGTTCTCGCCAGTAGCCTCTGAGACATGGTTGTAAGAGAAGCAACATATTGAGTACTGATGGTTCTTAATGCTGCAACAATTTCAGGATCAGATTTACTAAATAGATATATCTCTGCTCCTATCATGGTGTTTACAGTCTTAGGAGAAAATATAAGTGGTTGAGGTATAAAAGGTTCATGGTTTAAATCTGGGACATTAGAATTTCTATCAGACATAATATCGTTCTGGATGAACAACAACTGAATCTATGAGGAATGCGAAATCTTTTTGCTGGAGTAAACCAATGGTAAAATTGGTTATATTTAAACAACAACCCGAAACCTTCAAATATCTTCAAGATCTCGTTTGTCCACAATGTCAAGCGGATTTGATTTTCCGCCGAACTGATAATATTAAACCTCAAAGCTTTTACAGCTTTTATCATACATAGATGGTTTTCAATGTTATTTCCGCCGTATATAAACAAGTTCTTCCTAATAACGCCGAATGAGGGGGAGAAAATTTTAGATGAAAATATTATCATACTCTCTCTAATGCATTATTTAGTTGGAGATCGTGTTTGAATTCTTAACTTATTATATATACTGAAATCATATTTGCTTATTACTTGAAATACTAACGCATATTATCAGGGGAAGTTTAAGTATTACTGCAGGTATCAGATTTCTTTTAAATCTGTCATCAGATATTATTTTTCATCTTCAAATTACTCAAAAATTATTGTAATTCATGAAACAAGTCGAGAGTATATTTGGCTGAGATCAATGACTCAACAATTTTATACGAAGATAATGCTGCTTGTATCATTCAAATCAAAGGAGGATATATCAAAGATACGATCAAGTGATAATCTGGCAGATTTATTCACGAAGGCATCACCAACTGCGACATTCAAGAAAATTGTGCAGAATATTAAAATGTGAAGATTCAAAAATCTATCGTCATGTACTTTCCAGGGGGAGTAAAAGTCCTGAAGACTTGTGTTGATTGTACTCTTTTTTCTTCGCTAAGGTTTTATCCCACTGGGTTTTCCTTTGCAAGGTTTTAATGAGGCAATCTTAAAGCACTTGTGGATACATAAGAAGACTGTACTCTTTTTCCTTCGTCATTGGTTTTTCTTCCCACTGGATTTTTCCTTGACAAGGTTTTAACGAAACAGATTCTTTATGGGTGGTCATTCAAGGGGGAGTGTTATGAATTGTAATGAACGAACGAAACGGCAGCCGCCCCCTGTCCCACCACTAAAATTATGTGAATGATCCCACCACTATTATTTTAAAATCTGCATAGTGATTTGTATAGTAACTTGCATAGTAATTTCAACGCCTATAAATATGGGTTTCAGTTGTAATGAAATTCATAAGAAAATATAAAGAAGGAATAAAGTTTTAGAGAGTTTCTTTTACATTTCTCTTACAATAGTAGTAGTTTTCTTTTTAGTTTTATAACATAATATTAGTTATTCATATTTGTAACAATTATCCAACATTCTTGGGCTTTGACATCTCACACTGTTTGAATTAAGCTTCCCCGAGTTTGTAACGTGCAAGCTGTGACGTTAATTGGCTGCCTAAACAAACACATATATAGCACATTAACGGTAGTACTAAAGCAAACTCGATCCTTAACTACTCAGATAAGTTCTAATATATTTACCCCTCATAAACTGGAGGAAATGCGTAGAAGATGAAATTCTCTAAGCATTACATATGATTAATATATATTGAACTTATAATTTTATTGACAGCTAACTCACTGCAAGAAAACTACTTATTTACAGTCATTTCATTCTAATAAAATAATTATTTATAATTAAAATTAATCGCAAATAATTTTTTCAACATAATAAATTAATTACAAAAATTTATTTATTTTTGTAGTGACCTTTACTTATGGTGAAAGAATATAAACCGTAATTACAACCAGACATATAACTTGAGAGTTGCATCTAATCAAGCCTATAATCAAAAGGTGGAAATTGTTAAGATCGTGAGGAATATTCCCTCTTAACCTTAATCAAGGCAACGCAGTGCATGTTGTTCACGCCTCCGTAACGTACATGATCATGTATTCGTTTTGGCGTTTCATGAAGTTTAGCATATATACCATTCCCGACAACGGCACGATCGATGTGTTTCGAAATTTTAGACTACTTCGCATACGTATTGATCTATCAGCAGTTTGATTAGAAGGTGAAATTTGGAATATTATTCTTTGCCATAATTTATTTTTAGTCAAGTCTTAATTAATAATTGCATATCAAAAACCCCAAATTAATATTTTAAGCCATAATTAACTGGCTGATAGATCACCATGCATGGCCATGATCTTGCAGAGTTTACTGCATCATTCAGATCTACATCAGCGGAACAAAAATAAACGACATAAACTCATGTGGCTAACAACATTTATTACTATTTTTGTGAATCTTGCGCGGAGACAATAATATTAAATAATTCAATAGTATTATCATGATTATAAGAAAACGAATATTTATAACGGATTATTTGTGACTGACTATTTGTGACAGAAAATAATTATTTTAATAGAAAATAAATGACTACAAATAAGCAATTTTTTTGTAATTATATATGAAATTTTATTTTATACATGTATCTCTTCTATTTTATAGAATTTAATTGTCCAATAGATTAATAATTAATGAATATCAATGGTTAAGATAAATAAATATAATAATTAAGTGAGGTGAATTAGATCGTCTTAATTATGGAGGGTGCATTTATATATATATATATATATATATATCATAATTTTTTTTATAGTTTGAAGATAGAATAAATTAATTTTGATTGTAATTTAAAATATAACGCGTAGAACCTATTAAAGAAAAAGAAAAATAATATAGGAAGAGTAGTATTCTACGAACGTGTTTCGTGTTAAAAAAATTAAATGGATTTTCCCACGAACCATAGATCAAGTACTCGATATCATGACTCATGAGCCACAAATTAACACAAATTTGGATTTTTATCTTTAATTTTCTTGAAAAAAGAGATCAGAGATCGATCTCAACAAAGCCAGCCCTGAACACATCATGATGAAATTGTTATCCGGGGCTTTACTTGAGACACGAAGTTCGGCGATATTGATGAGAATATAATTAATTATTTGTCACCACAATGATAAATTAGAATGATGTACTGGAGCGTACTGGGCGATTTTTGGACTGAATTAATGGCATGCACCTCGACTGTCTCTACATAATATATATTAATGGAGTAGTAGATAAAGTAATGGATTTGTTCTGCATGTAGAGTATCATGTGAGCTTTATATTCACCAATTAAAAAAGATCAAGAATAATGTTAATTACTAACAAATGTATGGAGTAGATTGTAAATAATAGTATTTTCTAGATCTCATCAATTAATATTATAAATTTGAGAGAGAATTGAGATAGGTTGAGTTTGGTTAAACAACCAAACACAACCTAAGTTTCTGATATTATATATAAATAACACTTCCAAAAATTAAAATTTGGTAATTAATTGCATGCATAAATATTATCATGCCTGGCTTAATTGGCGATTAATACATTGTTTCCAAGAAAGAGAAAGAGAAAGAGAAAGAGAAAGAGAGAGAGTAGTTGATCATGACAATACACTTGATTAAGTTCAATGACTTAGTTTTCTCGAATCATGATGAAGAATTACATCATCTCTTTCTGGCCGCTACATGAATTTGTAGAGAAGTAGTGTAACAAGAAAATTAATTACGGCGCTGTGAAACCTGCAATATGCCAATAATTAGTACAAAGCATTAAGAGAGACAGAAAGACGATAGTTAAATGAAAAGCAGATGATGAATAAGTTAATTAATTAATTAGCTAGACTGCATTATGAAAGTACACATCGATCCAGATATTTCAACATCATATATATATATATATATATATATTACCATTCTCTTTGTATTTGTGGAGTACTAGCCGACCCTGCGGGCGTAGGGGCCGGTGCTATAATTTCCAACTTTCCTTCAGCGAACAACAAGAACGAAACAAAATTAATTATCTACATATATATAGAGCATAACATAATTTGGACAAAACAGATATATTAAAATACAGAATTTAGAGAGAGAGACATCATAGTAAAATAAATAAGAAAAATACTCTAATTACAAACTATTTACAACAAAAAGTAATCTTACAAATTGACGTCATGACTTTATCATTTACTGATTTGTTGAATTGTAAAATTAATTTTATTATAAAGTAAATCTGATATTGGCTTGATGTAATTTGTGAAATAATTTTTGTATAATTTCTTTGTAATTGTACTCAATAAATAAAGCATGCATGGAGAAGCCAGGGATCGATGCAGCAGTACTGACCACAAAGAAGAATGTTATCTGGCGGCGGGCGCGCCTTGGCAGGGTCAGGATCAGCATCGTAAACTCTTAGGTAGAGTTCTTGGCCTAAGTACCAATTTTTCAATAGTTGTGATCTCAAGTTCCACGTTCCTGGGTTGTCTAGATAAGCATATACTGCACTCCATCTTCTTGGATACACCTATAAACGTTTCAACATATATATATATATATATATATAATTTATTTCTTAATTTTGTCTCTTCTCATAAATCCTAATGCCCAAGACATCATTAACTGCTTCTTTTTGTTATAATTATTACTCAGTTTTTTCAGTAGATTAATTATTATTTTCACTCAGTTTTTTCAATAAATTAATTATTATTTTCACTCATAGATTAATTATTATATTTGGTTAATGGTACTTTCTTTTTAATTACTTCCCCTGGAAAGGTAGGGAAAAATGACTACAAATTAATAATTTAAACTAGAAAGAGAGAGTGAGAGAGAACCTGAACGGTTGAACGAACAACAGGGTCGAAAAGATTGTATCTACGGCGAGACTCAGGCGACCATTCTCCTTCGCCAAAGCTAGATCAATTCAGAGAACAAATTAGCATACATGTAAAGACCGGTCATATGATTCAATCATCAGCGACGAGGTAGAATAATGCTTACCCAACAACATAAAAGCCGAAACCATCAAGATGCCAAGCATTCATGGCGTCTACACCATTCTTAAACACCAGTTCTATCCAACCTTTGTGCTTCCCACTTGCAAAAAATACTCCCATGGATTCAAGATTGGTAGAATTAGTTGAAAATTCGTCGAGTACGTAAACCCCAGACCCATTTAGAAACTGATCGGCCAATTTGAGTGGCGTATCGGGGGTCAGGTAGGAGATATTGTTAACGGTGTGGCGAGGTGCACCGTTAATCTCGCAGTTGATGAACGCAGAACGAAGGTCTGCGACAGAGCTACATTTGTTACGTTGAAAGTTCCTTGTGGGTTAGGCCTCGCTGCGCCTGTGGTCATGTTCCATCTTCACGTGGAAAATAATAATAATTATTATTTCTCATTCTCAAAACAATTAGAGTCCTATTTTTTCATATATAATTAAAATATATATATATATATATATGTTGTTACCTAATGGATCTAGCCTGATTGACGGAGAAATGAAGATCAAATGGATCAGGCCCAATTGGAAGAGGCCCACTTGCAGGTGTGGTAGAGGTAGCATAATGTAGCACACCAACGGCCACAACCCCGTTTGATTTCTTAACATCATACTCTTTAGGAGTTGCCACAATGTAATAATCTGCGGGGCTTCCATCGGCAGTGACAAGAACAGAGTAGGGCTGTCCAACATGCACGTCTAGAGAATCCAACGTTATCTGTTTGGTGTATGATCCTTCTGTTTCAACCAGCACCATTCGATGATTTTGAATCCTGAAATTGAAACCCCACGCGATTCCCACATTTGATATCCTAAACATGTAAGTCTTTCCTGTAATATAATCAAAGAGAAGTTAAGAACTATGCAGAATATACAGCCCAATTTGACCTTGCTCAATGGGATATTCGATGCTTTCCTTAATTAATCTTTACCTTGTGTGACAGTAAAAGATTCGTGGGTTGGTGCAAGAGGGTCTAAATATGAACCTTTGCCATTCATCAGCATTCTATCAGGGGGACTCTCATAGGCCCTTAGATTGGTCTTCAAAATGGACCTCACATCCTGTTACATGTTCTTTTTTTAACTGGGTTTGTCGTTGAATATCTGAGGAAAATTTATATAGGAAATCTAAAAGTGAAACTCGAGATCAAGCTGGTGTACTGAAGTAGTGGATGGAATTACCTTGAAACTTGTTTGATACCAATCACCAATGAGAAGATCAAACTCAGCTTTAGGTTTGGGAAATGGTACTTCGATGATTGGGTGATTGTTAACTCGAATTGGGCCGAACCCACCTCCAGCTTTATGGAAGTTGATGGAGGGGAAATAGAAGAAGCTTCCGATTTGGTCCTTGGTCTGGAACACATATGTCCAGTTCTTCCCAGGTTGGATTGGGCAGTTTGTGCCAGACACTCCATCCTGCCACGAGTTCAACCTTTGTTGTATGCCGTTCCTGCACCACCACCACCACCATCACCACTGTGACTAAACCATTTCAATAAGAAAAATATCTAGCCATAAAGTAATTACATAAAAATAATATCATAAACTAATATAATTTTATGTGGTTTATTATATTGTAAAGTTATTTTTATTGTAAAGTAAATCTGACGAATTACATGAAAACAATATCAATTTATAAAATTACTTTTTTTGCAGTCCTTTTATAGCTGTATAGAACTCCCCTTTTAATATATTTAGAAAGAGAGAAGGGGGTACGTAATACCATGTTATCAGCAGGGGCTCGTCCATATCATTGAACAGGTTGACATGGATGTTATCATTGGTCGTTGCATTGATAAGGGGTCCGGGGAACATCCCATTGATGGTAATAACCTGTATGAAAGCACAGGTTTGTAATTAAGATGTTGTTAAGATCAAACTAAAAACAATATAGGGTCAGCAATTATTTTAGCTGAGGAGAGAGAGATCATGCAAATATCATATATATATATATATATATATATACCGGTTGGTCCACAGACACTGGCTTGATTAGGGG
Organism: Platycarya strobilacea; assembly: GCA_036898215.1. Lineage (NCBI taxonomy): Eukaryota > Viridiplantae > Streptophyta > Magnoliopsida > Fagales > Juglandaceae > Platycarya > Platycarya strobilacea. The sequence continues at coordinate 56,412,142 of CM072545.1, read as the reverse complement.
TGGTCAGCGGGTACCCGTACCCGCTGACCCGCCCGCAAACCGTCCCGCCCCTGCCTTGCGGGGCGGGTTAACCCGCACAACGGAAATCCAACAGGGTAAACCCGCCCGCATTTTGGGTTGGGGGCGGGGGCGGTATAGCTTCGACCCCGCCCCGTGTTATCCCGCCCCCGCCCCCGCATATATAAAAACCCAGATGATTCAAAACGACGTCGTTTTGTCATCTAGATTTTTTTAACTTTACTTACATAAAACGACACCGTTTATATAAAACGGCATCGTTTTATGTAAAGGACTTTAAGAATTAAGCCCCCCCTCCCCCTTTCGATCTCCGTCGATCACTTTGTCCCTCTCTCTCTTCTCCCTCTCACTCTCTCTCTAAAACCGGCGCAAACCCTAGCCCTAATAAGCTCCTCAGGCCACCGTCGTCACCGTCGCTGGCCACCGGCGCTGCCAAGTGCTAAGCATCCCTCTCTCTCGTTCCGATAGTTCTCCGGTTCCATTCTCCCTCTCGGTCTCTCAATATTTCTCCGAATTTCCTGCTAGGTAATCGCTAATCTCCCATTTTTTTCGTTTTGATTCTTCAAAATTTGAAATTACATGATTGTGTTGAAAACTTGAATTTATTGAATATTTGATTATGAGTTTATGGAGTGGATTGTGTATATATATATTTTTGTTATGTAAATTGTAAGGATTCTAAATTTGCAATTTTGCAGCCCGTAACATATATAATGTATATATATATTTTTGTTATGTAAATTGTAAGGATCCTAAATTTGCAGTTATGCACAAAGCTCTCATTATATTCTATTAAAAATTATTTTTAGTTGCATTGAATCATTGATTAAATGTGTCACATTTTAAACCAATTTATAGATTAATCACTTAAATAAAAATATATATTGAAACCATAAAAAATCGACTGACATATTGTAAGTATTGACACATAAAAAAAAATTGAATTTATGATATTTAGATACTGAAATAAACTAAAATTAAAAAAATAAAAAAATAAAATTATTATTTGAAAAATAAAATAAGTATTCAGTACTAACCATACATGTTAAGTTGTTAACTATAAGTCTATACATCTCAAAATAAAATAAATGAGAATATATATACACACATATATATTTGTGATGTCATGTTAAATTAATATGCAAAATGAGTGATATAATCATATAAATTATTATAGTTTGATGCATTAGGTATTATTTGAAAGTTAGACAATTGAGTCTGTTGCCCAGATGACTAACACAAGAGGAGGGTGAATTGAGTTGTATTTAAAAAAATAACAATTATAAATCAAATATATAATATAAAATATAAACAAAATATGAAACAACAATAAATATAAATAGTAAGAGTAAGAGAGAAGCAAACTCAGTATGTTAACGAGGTTCGGCCCCACTGCCTACGTCCTCGCCTCAAGCTACCTCTTGAGGATTCCCAAATCCACTATTCAATCTCCTTTAGATAGAGATAGAAACCTATTACACCTTTGAGCAGCACCGCTCCAAAGAATCCGTGTAGAACACCCTCTACACTTCCAATCACCTTACACTTGGTGATTTAACTATTCCCCGTGTAGAACACCTTCTACACTTCCAATCACCTCACACTTGGTGATTTAACTATTCCCCGTGTAGAACACTTTCTACACACACAAGGGTTATACACACCCTTTTATAAATACAAGAGTTGATAGTAGGTAGACTATCAAAGTACACTCCTCAATGAGTGAGATAGAAACAATACAGCGCAACCTATATCTCTCTCAACAAGAACAAGAATTAAGGCTCAAAACTTTAGAAAAGAGAGAATGAGAGTTTTGAAGAAATGATGCAAAACTTAGCAATAGATGTGTAAACTCTTGTTGTGAATTTTGCAAAACTCAAGTGAGCTATTTATAGGCAAATGAGTTTTCAATTTCAAATTTGAAAAGATTCCCATGTCAAAAACATCATCATTCACTTTTCAAAAATTTCAAATCTAATATTTTTACTTTTTGCATGTGACAAAAGGAGCACACTTTACTTTTCAAAAATTTCAAATATAATCTTTTACTTTTTGCATATGACAAAAGGAGCACACTTTACTTTTCAAAATTTTCAAATAAAGACATCTACCTTTTGCATAAGTCAAGAAAAGCATCTACCACTTTTGAAAATTTTCAAATAAAACATGCACATGTGAAAGATGACAATCAATCATCTTAATATTTTCAAAATTCAAACCTTTAATCATGTCATGCACATATGAAAGATGACAATCAAGTATCTTAATATTTTCAAAATTCAAACCTTTAATCATGTCATGCACATGTGAAAAATGACAATCAATCATTTTTCAAAATTTTCAAAGTTCAAACATTTAATCATGTCATGCACATGTGAAAGATGACAATCAATCATCCTTCAAAATTTTCAAATTTAATTTTCAAAATATTCATGCACATGTGGAAAATATATTTTAATGCTTTATGATAAAATATTAATTTTGAGCCTTAATCCTAATTTTGAATTTTTAAGAGATTTACAAAATTACTCTATGATTTTAATGTGAACTTATTCCCTTCTTGCTCATGCTTGCTTCCTTGATGTGCTTGATTCTATTGTGTGGACAATTTGAGCTTGAAACTCCTTTATTCTTTGAATTCATTTGTCATCATCAAAATCATGTGTAGATTTATATGAAACTTAAAACCTTGAGTTCAACAATCTCCCCCTTTTTGATGATGACAAATGCTTGATAGAACTTGAAACCTGTATGAATACTTAAGCTCCCCTTGAGAATGTGCGTTAGTTTTTCAAGCAAAAATATAAATATAATTCCAAGCATATATAACAAGTTTAGCAATTTAAACAATGTTAATGTTCTAGTCTAAAACTTCTCCCCCTTTTGGCATCATTAAAAAGGAATCATAATTAGTTCAATAAGATATATTCCTACAATAACCAATAGATAAATAAAACGCTGTGTTAGTAGAGACTGTAGAGAATTCGGTGTGTAGCCACACGTGTTCGACAAAACCTGCAAAGGCTGGAGGCCTAGTTTCGGTAATTCGGTGCGGAATGAGATTTTGTAAAGAGCTGAATAATTGAAACCATCCGTGCCCGACAAAACCTCGATATACCTTCGAATCAACTAGTTTACCGGATTCATCTTTATCAAGTTTAGTGGATGAGCTCATTGGTGTTCCAGTTTCCTTAGCACCTTCCATCCCAAACTTCTTCAGCAATTTCGCAATATATTTTGATTGATTGATGAATGTCCCACTTTTTGCTTGCTTAATTTGCAATCCGAGAAAGAATATAAGATCTCCCATCATGCTCATTTCAAATTCTTCCTGCATAGTCTTAGCAAAAACTTGGCACATATTTTCATTAGTAGCACCGAATATTATATCATCAACATAAATCTGAATCAAAAGAATATCATCATTTTCATATTTAATGAAAAGAGTTGTATCAATTTTTCTTCTTGAAAAGCCTTTTTCAATCAAGAAACCACTAAGTCTCTCGTACCACGCTCTAGGAGCTTGTTTGAGTCCATATAGTGCTTTTGTGAGTTTGAAAACATGATTTGGAGAAATATGATTTTCAAAACCTGGAGGTTGCTCAACATATACCTATTCATTTATAAAACCGTTTAAGAAAGTACTTTTAACATCCATTTGAAAAAGTTTGAAATCTTTATAACAAGCATATGCAAGTAGCATTCGAATAGCTTCTAATATTGCGACTGGTGCATATGTTTCATCATAATCGATTCCTTCTTCTTGATTGAAACCTTGGGCTACAAGTCGAGCCTTATTTCTAGTGATGATTTTAAACTCATCTTTCTTATTTCTAAAAGCTCATTTTGTTCCAATAACAGCATAATTTTTAGGTTTAAGAACAAATTGCCATACATTATTTCTTTCAAATTAATTTAGTTCTTCTTGCACAAATAAAATCCATAATTTATCAATAAGAGTTTCATCAATATTTTGGGTTCAATTTGAGATAGAAAAAGTGTGTGATTACAAATATTTCTAAGAGATGATCGAGTATTTACACCTCATGGAGGTTCTCCTAGAATTTATTCCGCTGGATGATCTTTCACATGTTTCCACTATTTGGTTGCATCTTGTACTAAGTCTTGATGATCTTTCCTTCTATTTCCATGATCTTCCCTTTTGAATTGTCTCCAAATATCACACATCCTTTTTCTTTAGAAGTGAAGTCAATGAATTTAGTTTTGTCTTCTGTCACGTATCTTGAGCATCCGTTATCTAAAAATCATTTATTTTTACCTATAGAATACTTCATGCATACCTACAAAAGCAATTAAAAACAATTCCTGGTACCCAACTTCTTTGGGTCCTTTATTTATTAGTATTAGAAGAAATAAGATTTTTAGGTACCCATATGGCCCTAATAGTCATTGTATGTTTTCTTCTAATAGGACAAGCAAAATAATTATGACCATTTCTATTACAAAAATTGCAAATAGCATGTGACACATATGAAGAACTTGAGTGATTATAATAGTATCATTTTTTAACAAAATTATTTTTATGAAAAAAATTTTGAATATTGGATTTTGATGTAGAAAGATTATCAAAGAAGTTTTTATAAGATTTGTATTTTTGTTTTGGCTTATATCCCAAGCCTGCCTTATCAAAAACACATCTTTGACTACCAAGAAGTTTTTCAAAATTTCTTTTTCCATTCGTAAAGTTTTTAATAATATTTTCTAAATCAGTTTTCTTTTTCTTCAACTCAAGATTTTCATCTTTCAAAACAATATTTTCTTTTCTTAAAATATCAATTTCGTTTGTTAAAGAAGAATTTTTCTTTTTCAAAACAGTATACTTGATACCCAATTTTTCAAATTCCTCATATACCTCTTCTAAAGCATTTTGCAATTCTTCATATGAAGGATCTTCAATATTATCAAGATTTGTTACCTCAATGTCATCTTTAGCCATAAGACAAAGATTTGCTGATTCTCCATTGCTTGCTTCACTATCTAAGCTACTTGAATCATCATCCCACGTAGCTTTCATTGCTTTTTTGCCTTTGTTTCGATCTTTCTTTAGCAGAGGACAATCTGGCTTGATATGACCAGGTTTATTGCATTTATAACAAATTAAAGTGTCATTTTTACCTGCATCTTTCTTGGAAAACTTATTGAAAGATTTCCTTGGAGGAGTTTTATTTTTCTTTAAGAACCTCTGAATTCTTCTTACTATCATCGTAATTTCTTCATCTTTGTCGTCATTTTCCTCATCTTCATCACTTTCACTTTCATGTGGAACAGCTTTAAGTGCCAAGCTTTTCTTTGACTTTCCTTCTTCTTCTCCTCTTTTCAATGTGTACTCATGGGTGATAAGTGACCCGATGAGTTCATTCACTTCGAGTTTCTTGAGGTCTCTAGTTTCAAGAATCGCTGTCACTTTTGATTCCCAACGTTTTGGTAGAGAGTTGAGAATTTTTCTTACTATCTCCACTTTAGAATAAATTTTGCCAAGAGCTGTCAAACTGTTTATGATGTTAGTAAAACGAGTGTACATACTAGAAATAGATTCATCATCATTCATCTTAAACATTTCATATTCATGAGTAAGAATATAAATTTTTGATTCTTTGACTTGAGAAGTTCCTTCATAAGTAACTTCCAAGTTATCCTAAATTTCCTTTACTGTAGCACAAGTCATTACTCTATTAAATTCATTACCATTGAGAGCATTATATAATAAATTCATAACAGTTAAATTCAAAGTATAAAGTCTATCGTCTTCACGATTAAACTCTTCTTCTTCCTTTTTGACCTTTACTCCATCAACCACTTTTGTTGGAATATAAGGTCCATTTACAATGCATTTCTAGATTTCTCGACCTTGAGCCTGAAAGAATATTCTCATTCTAACTTTTAATAATATTTTCTAAATCAGTTTTCTTTTTCTTCAACTCAAGATTTTCATCTTTCAAAACAATATTTTCTTTTCTTAAAATATCAATTTCGTTTGTTAAAGAAGAATTTTTCTTTTTCAAAACAGTATACTTGATACCCAATTTTTCAAATTCCTCATATACCTCTTCTAAAGCATTTTGCAATTCTTCATATGAAGGATCTTCAATATTATCAAGATTTGTTACCTCAATGTCATCTTTAGCCATAAGACAAAGATTTGCTGATTCTCCATTGCTTGCTTCACTATCTAAGCTACTTGAATCATCATCCCACGTAGCTTTCATTGCTTTTTTGCCTTTGTTTCGATCTTTCTTTAGCAGAGGACAATCTGGCTTGATATGACCAGGTTTATTGCATTTATAACAAATTAAAGTGTCATTTTTACCTGCATCTTTCTTGGAAAACTTATTGAAAGATTTCCTTGGAGGAGTTTTATTTTTCTTTAAGAACCTCTGAATTCTTCTTACTATCATCGTAATTTCTTCATCTTTGTCGTCATTTTCCTCATCTTCATCACTTTCACTTTCATGTGGAACAGCTTTAAGTGCCAAGCTTTTCTTTGACTTTCCTTCTTCTTCTCCTCTTTTCAATGTGTACTCATGGGTGATAAGTGACCCGATGAGTTCATTCACTTCGAGTTTCTTGAGGTCTCTAGTTTCAAGAATCGCTGTCACTTTTGATTCCCAACGTTTTGGTAGAGAGTTGAGAATTTTTCTTACTATCTCCACTTTAGAATAAATTTTGCCAAGAGCTGTCAAACTGTTTATGATGTTAGTAAAACGAGTGTACATACTAGAAATAGATTCATCATCATTCATCTTAAACATTTCATATTCATGAGTAAGAATATAAATTTTTGATTCTTTGACTTGAGAAGTTCCTTCATAAGTAACTTCCAAGTTATCCTAAATTTCCTTTACTGTAGCACAAGTCATTACTCTATTAAATTCATTACCATTGAGAGCATTATATAATAAATTCATAACAGTTAAATTCAAAGTATAAAGTCTATCGTCTTCACGATTAAACTCTTCTTCTTCCTTTTTGACCTTTACTCCATCAACCACTTTTGTTGGAATATAAGGTCCATTTACAATGCATTTCTAGATTTCTCGACCTTGAGCCTGAAAGAATATTCTCATTCTAACTTTTCAGAATGAGTAATTGTCTCCGCAAAAGAATGGAGGCCGACTGCTAGATTGACCTTCACCAAATGAAGCTGCAATGTTAGCCATAAAATCTTAACTCAAAAGATAGTTAATCTTATAATAGAGCTCTAGCTCTGATACCAATTGTTGCCCAGATGACTAACACAAGAGGGGAGGTGAATTGAGTTGTATTTAAAAAAATAACAATTATAAATCAAATATATAATATAAAATATAAACAAAATATGAAACAACAATAAATATAAATAGTAAGAGTAAGAGAGAAGCAAACTCAGTATGTTAACGAGGTTCGGCCCCACTGCCTACGTCCTCGCCTCAAGCTACCTCTTGAGGATTCCCAAATCCACTATTCAATCTCCTTCAGGTGGAGATAGAAACCTATTACACCTTTGAGCAGCACCGCTCCAAAGAATCCGTGTAGAACACCCTCTACACTTCCAATCACCTTACACTTGGTGATTTAACTATTCCCCGTGTAGAACACCTTCTACACTTCCAATCATCTCACACTTGGTGATTTAACTATTCCCCGTGTAGAACACCTTCTACACACACAAGGGTTATACACACCCTTTTACAAATACAAGAGTTGATAGTAGGTAGACTATCAAAGTACACTCCTCAATGAGTGAGATAGAAACAATACAGCGCAACCTATATCTCTCTCAACAAGAACAAGAATTAAGGCTCAAAACTTTAGAAAAGAGAGAATGAGAGTTTTGAAGAAATGATGCAAAACTTAGCAATAGATGTGTAAGCTCTTATTGTGAATTTTGCAAAACTCAAGTGAGCTATTTATAGGCAAATGAGTTTTCAATTTCAAATTTGAAAAGATTCCCATGTCAAAAACATCATCATTCACTTTTCAAAAATTTCAAATCTAATATTTTTACTTTTTGCATGTGACAAAAGGAGCACACTTTACTTTTCAAAAATTTCAAACATAATCTTTTACTTTTTGCATATGACAAAAGGAGCACACTTTACTTTTCAAATAAAGACATCTACCTTTTGCATAAGTCAAGAAAAGTATCCACCACTTTTGAAAATATTCAAATAAAACATGCACATGTGAAAGATGACAATCAATCATCTTAATATTTTCAAAGTTCAAACCTTTAATCATGTCATGCACATATGAAAAATGACAATCAAGCATCTTAATATTTTCAAAATTCAAACCTTTAATCATGTCATGCACATGTGAAAAATGACAATCAATCATCTTTCAAAATTTTCAAAATTCAAACATTTAATCATGTCATGCACATGTGAAAGATGACAATCAACCATCCTTCAAAATTTTCAAATTTAATTTTCAAAATATTAATGCACATGTGGAAAATATATTTTAATGCTTTATGATAAAATATTAATTTTGAGCCTTAATCCTAATTTTGAATTTTTAAGAGATTTACAAAATTACTCTATGATTTTAATATGAACTTATTCCCTTCTTACTCATGTTTGCTTCCTTGATGTGCTTGATTCTATTGTGTGGACAACTTGAGCTTGAAACTCCTTTATTCTTTGAATTCATTTGTCATCATCAAAATCATGTGTAGATTTATATGAAACTTGAAACCTTGAGTTCAACAGAGTCTAATTTTGAATTGAGATTTGAGCTTATTATATTTTGGTATGACCATTTGTGTTGCATTTATTATAATTTCAGATTTGTTGTAAATGGAAAGTCCAGAAGATTCTAGTGCGAGCTCCCCGGAGGCCGCTTTGGGTACCTCCGGCCCTAACCCTAACCCTATCCCGACCACTACCACTACTACTACCACTACCCCTAATCCTACCAGTACTCCCATTTCGGTTGAGACCCCTGACCCTACTCCTACCACTACTACTTGCCCCGCCCCCAAGCAGTCTAGCAAGAAAGCCCCATCCATAATTTGGGCTCATGTCACCAAGATAGAAGGTGGTGACCTCAATGATCCAAAAGCCAAATGCAACTATTGTGGCAAAATTTATGGGTGCCACTACAAGAGACATGGCACTTCCCAGATAAAATTGCACTTGGAGGAACAGTGCAAAAAACTCCAATTTTGAAGTCTTTGGTAGAGAAGGCCCAATCTAGGCTTGACGTTGGATTTAAAAAAATGGGTGAGGGGAGTAGTGGGGAGTTAGCATTAAAGGGGTATACAAAATATGATCCTAACGAGGTTAGGACACACCTAGCTCGCATGATTGTTATAGATGAGATGCCTTTCTAAGTGGTTGATGGGAAAGGGTTCCAAGCCTATTCTAGGTACTTGGAACCAAGATTCAATATTCTATCTCGCCACACGGTGGCAAGAGATGTTAAAAAACTTTATCGATCAGAAAAAGAGAAGTTGAGGGGTTTATTGGCGGGAGAAAATGTTTGCCTCACCACTGATTGTTGGACTTCTTGTAATAATCTTAATTTTATGTGTATGACTGTTCATTGAGTTGATGGGGGTTGGACATTGCATAAGAAAATCCTCAAATTTTGTCAAACAACTGATCACAAAGGTGAGACGATAGGGAAGGCCTTAGAGGCCGCTGTAAAAGAGTGGGGGTTAACTCGGGTTTGCACTTGCACGGTTGATAATGTCGGGGCTAACGATGTTGCAATGAGACATCTTAAGAGTCTCATGAATAATGTGAATAGAACTATTTTGGGTGGGGATTATTTGCATGTGCGATGTACAGCACATATTCTTAATTTGATTGTGGGTGATGGCTTAGATAAGTTTGGTGACTCGGTTGCTCGGGTCAGGACTGCTGTGAGATGGGTCAGATCTTCTCCTGCTAGATTGGCTAGGTTCAAAGTTGCTGCAACTACTGTAGGTATAACATATGAAAAAGGTCTTTGCACTGATTTGTCTACAAGGTGGAACTCAACCTTTTTGATGTTGGAGGCAGTTCAGGAGTATAAGTTGGCATTTGATACATTGGGTAATGAAGACATACAATATGTCAAGTATTTTAGTGAAAAGTTGGGGCATCCTTTGTCTAATGATTGGGAGGTTGTATCTATTTTTATAGAGTTTCTGAGATTTTTTTACGATGTTACCAACGTTTTATCTGGTTCTCTATATCCCACGGCACATCAATTTTGTCAACAAATAGCTAAGGTGAAAGAAGAATTAGATGATATTGCAGCAGGTAGTAACACCACATTGCGGGAGATGTCTAGGACCATGATGGAGAAATTCGACAAATATTGAGAGGAAGAGTTTGATAAAGCCAATATTTTGTTATATGTTGCATATGTCCTTGACCCACGATTTAAGGTTAAAGGCATGGTATTTGGGTTGACTGATGCAATTGGCAAGGATTGTGCGTCAGCTGTTGCATCTCGAGTTCAGGAAACACTTGTTAGATTATTTGATGAATTCACTATCGTGGGAGGTGGTAGTGTTGCAGCCCCTACAGCCACAAGTATCCCCCACCAGGTGTAGATGCTAGGCGTGGAAAAAAACGCAAAATGGACTGGGGTGACAAGATGGAGTCGACCCCCTTGGATTTTATGGGTTCCACCACAGATGCCCAGTCAGAGGTAGACAGATATTTGGTATTGGATCTTCATCAATTTGTACGAGATTTTGATATATTAGCTTGGTGGAAGATGAATGTCTCCAAATATTCCGTACTTTCAAAGGTTGCTCGTAGTATCTTGGCCATCCCGACCAGTACAGTAACCTCAGAGTCGGCCTTCAGCACTGGAGGGCGCGTATTAGATCCTTTTCGGAGCTCATTAGATCCTATCACTATTGAGTCCCTGATTTGCACACAGAATTGGATCACGGGTGCTGAAATTCATATTCCGGAGGTTATTGATTATGATCCAGTTGAGGCCGAGGACGAGGCTATTGATCAGTCTGGATCTGGTAAATTGTTACGCAATAAATATTTATATTATTTTGTATTTATTTAATTACATTTAATGTTACACAAATTTTACATTTAATTGTTGTAATTTGTAGCGACCATAACGCCAACACCTGGGACACCGTCAACAGTTACCTCTGCTGCAGTATGACCTACGTCACCTACCAACCCATCACCATGGTTTGTACTTTACACAATTGTTTTTTAATTGTTGTTTACATTTATAATTTTATAATATTTGTAATGTTAGTTTTTAACTTATTTTGTAATTCTTGTTTATGATTTTTGACATTTTTTAATTTCTATGACAGTATTATTTTGTATGTCAATTCAAATTGTCAAGCCCATCTTTTAAGTTAATAACCCAATTTAATTTTGGTAAGTAACTTAATATTTTTAATAAATTATTATTTTTTTCATATTTATAACTTTATTATTATATTTGTACTCTAATTGTTTTTTAACTTATTGTTGCAGCCTTGCAGGTTAAGCTTAAGCCTTAAGGTCCAACAACCCTACAGTCCTCGTCCAAGTTTGCATTATAACTCTTTTATCGTGACAAAATCCAATCACCAGTGTCCAAGGACCATTATTATCAATCTTATTTTTTTATAATTTTGTAAATTGTAAATTTGTAAATTTGTAATGTTAATAGTTAATAGTACAATTTGTAATTTTATATTTTGTAGGATTCATTTATATTATTGTAAATTTGTAAAATGTAATAGTTTAGTAACTAGTCTAGACTTCTAATAGTTTCTATTTTTAAATTTTAACTTTTAACTGATTTAGACTTTTAGATTTTTAGTTATATTTTTTTAAATTATTTTGTCATTTTAGAATTTAGTAATGATAATTATTTAGTATTTAATATATTGATATTTATTATTGTGAAATTATATCAGGTTTGATGATTTTCTGAGTGGAAAATGGCTTAAAAATTTGATCTGCGCCGAAACAAACCCAAACAGACCCAACAGGGACGGTGGCGGGGGGCGGGCGGATGGGGCTTGCCCCGCTCCCGCCGCATATAGGCGGGGTACCCCGCCCCGTGCAACCGGAGGCGGGGTGCGGTTGATATTATTGACCCCCTGTCCAGGCGGGGGCGGGAGTGGTTGTTGGGGGACCCCGCCCCCGCTAGGGCGGGAATCACCCCTAGGCTTGATCGTGGTGTTAATGGCGACATGCCATTCGAGAAAAATCTCAGCACCATTGGCTAGTACTCGAAGGAGAAAAAGCGCAACTGCCCACAGGATTAGCCATGGAAAATCACAAAGCTGCCACGCCATTGCATGCATGGGCTTTGTTAATTTGTCATGTGATTATCCTGCCCTAGTCTTGCTATGCCCTGGCTTAATTACCCATTTAGGAGTCGGAAAATTGATACTTCTTATAGGCTGAGGTTCCCAATTAACTTGGGTTTGATTGAGACAAAAACCAAAATTAAGAAATTAGCAGTCAAACGTAGATTCAGGAAGCACAAAAGAGCCATGCATTAGAAGATGGCACAGTTCGTGCTTCCAAAGAAATCAGCATAATTATAATTGTCTCGACTCTTGGGGCTAATATTATTAAATGGTGCGATATAATTATATATCCAATACTAAGTACGTCCCGGCCGTTTGTTCCACGATTCCAAAGTTTCAAAATTCAATATATAATGTCTTACTTGATTTATTTATTAATAATTTACTTTTAAATGGCTAGTCTCAATTTAATTAGAACAGTTCCTAATCATGATATGAAACTCCGACTAGCTACTCTAAAAATGGCTAATTATTTGTCAAAAATGTGAAAAATAGCGCTAGCTAGCATACTCTTTTGAAAAATGTGACTCCATTAATGGATCGGGTATTTTTTCTTCACGATTTTCTATTTGCTACAATAATCCCGCTACATTCCTAGTCATATATAGTACATTTGATCCATACAAAAAGAATTATTTGTTTCTCTAGACTCTGATGATCTCCTCCTCACATTTCTTTTTCTTTTTTATTTGTAGCCAATTTTATTTGGCGCCCTGTTGCTGCTCAAGTTTCTTCTAATTCTTTTTCCCGTTGCCGATATATTACAACCCCGGCCCATTGTCATTTTGTATAAAAATATGGGTAATCACCCTTTGGATATTCCAGCACTTGATAGCGAATAGCTATAGGAAATTAAATTAACACCAGAAAATGATAGATTCGATGCGACACGTACGTCTACCACACGTAAAGCTTAATCTAATTAGACTCATATGGCAAATATAAGCCATCTATTTAACCAATGAGAAACGATTTATATAGTTTTAGAGTTTTAGAGCGGGCTGATTTTGTGCATTTAAAAAAAAAATAGTAAATGTGGATTAATCTATATGAGAAGACCAATTACTTTTTAAAGATGGTCCCAACTTCTTTTCAAATGAAATATGCAAGAATTTGCACATCTCTAAAATCTGTATTTATCATTACACTTGAGTAATTACTGTTGAAAATAATTAATCGCAAATAATTAGCAATTTTCTTGTAATTGTAACCCTTTTAAAAAAAAAAAAACCAATTCATTCAAGAAATTTGAGTGTGGCTGTCAATTAGGCTGATCGATTGAAACAACTAGGGTTTAGTATAGAAAGTAAAGAAAACATGGTGAAGATTCTTAGTGAGTTCAGAATCGTTAACAAGACAAAATAACGATCAGTATTAAACTTAGCAGCAGGGTATAGTTGGCCGGTGCCAGATAGCATGGGAGAATTCAATACAGTGAGGTTATAATGTCCATACGTAACCACGATTGCATCATGAATACTGTTTAGGAATGGGTCTAATATATCAAGGCCCTGTCCAGGGAGCGGGAGATGGTGCTGAAGCTGAAGATGGTGCACAAACTGGAGCCGAGGGGAGAGAGGAATCTAATATACCTGTAAAATGACAAGAAAAAATAGTCATTTTAGTAAAAAATTCAAGTCTGTTCGGATTATTCAAGTTAGTAAGCCAAAGGAGGAGTTTATTAGAAATGGAAATACTCTAGCTACAAATGTATTATACAAAAATAATCTTATAAATTGATGTAATTTGATATGGTTAATCAGATTATAAAATTATTTTTTTTTGTAAAATAAATCTAAAAAATCATATGAAACCACATCCATTTATGATATTATTTTTACGTAATTCGTTTGTAGATATAATAGTAAATGTTGGAAGGGGTTTCAGAGGTGCTAATTGTTTGGCTTCTCTCGGGTTGAGATTGAGATTGATTCTAAAATTTTGGTGAATTGGATCACTAGGGAAAACTGAAACATTTGGTATTTAAAAGATTTTTGGGATGAGTTACATGGTTACCTTGATTGCATGGAAAGGTGCCGGGGTTTAAGTACTATGGACTAGATTGGTGATAAAGACATGATTCCAAATAAGTTGAGAGGTCTTCTTCATATGGACAAATTTGGTCTTCCCTACTTGTAAATCTCTTTTAACTTTTTACCTGGTAAGTTGCTTTCCAATTATTGTTTTACATTTACTATTTGCATGTATAATTTTTTCCCTGCAGGGACGTAACTCCTATTTTTGCTTAGGGATGGTTTTTTCCTTTTGTGTCGGTTTATGTTTTTATTTGTGAACTCATTGGTATATTGTTTTGTGATTGGATATTCTCAAGCTTTGTTTTGATACTTGGATTTGGGGCTTTTTCCTTATTTGTATCCTCCAGGTATATCTGGTTGTAACCATGGTCTTCATCCACTAAAAGCGAGGACTACCAATAAAATTGGAGTACCATTCTTTTCATAATTAAAAAAAAAATGCATAACATATAGCAGTAATATATTAGAAATGCACTAACCACATATGAGGAGGTTTTCAGGGGGTGGTCGCTCTTTTGCAGGATTGGGATCAGCGTCATGAACTCTCACATAGAGCTCTTGGCCTAAATACCAATGTTTCAAGAGTTGTGACCTCAAGTTCCACATCCCAGGGTTATCAAGGAATGCATAAACTGCAGTCCACCCTCCCGGGTACACTTGCACGGTAGACCGGACAACAGGGTCAAAAAGGTTGTAATTGCTACGCAAATCTGATGTCCATTCTCCAATACCAAACCTAAGCACACATTTCATTCAAAACATCAAACGGTAGAATATATGATGCATCGAGAATATTTATGTTTGAGATGTGTGACAGACACAATACTTACCCAACCACATAGAACCCAAAACCATCAAGATGCCAAGAATCCATGGCACTCAACGTGTTCTTAAAAACAAGCTCTATCCAGCCCTTGTGAATCCCAGTAACGACAGAAATTCCATATGCTGCATTAGCATTGACAGATCTAACGGGAAATTGATCGAGTGTGTACACATTGGACCCGTTGAGAAAGTGATCGGCTAGTTTCAGTGGGGTATCTACAGTGTAATAGGACACATTGTTGACGACATAACGTGGTGCGTCATTAATTTCAGCCGTAGAGCTTTGGAGAAGGAAATTCTGCAACAGTGTCACATTTGATACGTTGAAGGTTCCTTGTGGGTTGGGCCTGGCAGCTCCTGCGGTCAGGTTCCACCTGCCCATGAATCAATTCGGGATGTGAGAACTTAAAATGGAACATTTCAAATGTTGGGTCTGTGTTAAAAGTAAGAATGATTGAAATGAATAGTAATAATAAAAAAAAACTAATAAAAAACTAATTTTAGATTTTTATGAACAGTAATTAAAACAGTAAATAAAAATTAATAATAGAATATTGAATATTAGTAAAAAATAATGAATAATAATAAAAAATAATAATAAAATAATAAATAATAGTAGAATCTCACTCAAGTAATATTATACATTATACTTTCATTCTATTTTTATTTTACTAAATAGGATGCAGCACATTTACCATTATTGGATAATAAAAAAATAAGTAATAAATGATTATTTAATAATGATAAACATATCAATATATCTTATTTAGTAGAATAAAAGTAGAATAGTAATATAGTGTATAGGATTTTCGGTCTAATACTCCACCATCCAAACTCACCCCAAAATGGTCAAACTTACCTAATGGATTTAGCTTGATTAAGTGAAAAACCCAGATCAAATGGGTCAGGTCCGCTTGGCAAAGGTCCGCTAGGTTCTGTAGTAGAATTGGAATAGTGCAGCACCCCAACACCCACAAGTCTTTCATAAATAGTGTTGTTGAGCAGCTTAGGAGCTGCCACAATGAAATAATCAGCATCGTTTTGATCGGCTGTGATAAGAACAGAGTAGGACTGGCCAACGTGCACGTCCAAGGACTCCAATATGGTCTGGTTGGTGTAAGACCCTTCTGTTTCAACCAACGACATCTTATGGTTTTGAATCCTAAAATTGAAACTCAATGTCGTTCCCACATTCGATATCCTGAACCTATATGTCTTGCCTGCATGACATGCATTAAAACTCAGTACATAATATATATGAACCCAGGGCGAAACTACCGGAGTTCTCTTTTTTGGGCAGCATCTGTTTTTTTTTTTTTTTTTTTTTTGTGGGTACCTTTTGTGACATTGAAAGATTCATGGGCTTGTGAAAGCCCATAAGGGCATTTGCCGTTCATCAAAGTGATGTCAGGGATAGCCTTAAATGCTGTTAGGTTGCTGTTCATCACAGCTGATCTGACAATCTTAACAAAAATTTTTCCAGAAAAATGAGTTAGAACAACAATATAAAGAAACTTGACCAAAAAAATGCTCGCTTATGACGACATTTTCAAGCCAATAATCACCTTGTAGTTATCATAAAACCAATCGCCAATTAGAAGATCGAATTCAGCTTCGGGCTTGAGGAAGGGAACAGCAATGACGTCACGGTTGTTGACACGGATGGGTCCAAACCCTCCGGCAGCCTTGTGGAAGTTAATGGAGGGAAAATAGAAGAAACTGCCAATCTGGTCCTTTGTTTGGAACACGTAAGTCCAGTTTGTGCCGGTTTTGATCGGACAGTTTGTGCCGGACACTCCATCCTGCCATGAGTTTAACCTTTGCTGTATTCCATTCCTGCAACTCCAATCAGGTTTTCTTTGTCAAAGGTTATGCCTTTGTCAAAAATCAAACAAAGGTCGAATCTTTAGTACCATGTAAAGAGTAGAGGTTCATCCATGTTGTTGAAGACGTTAACGTGGACAAAATCATTGGTTGTGGCATTGATAAGGGGTCCTGGGAACTTCCCATTGATAGTGATAACCTGTTCATAAACAAGCATTGTACTCTCATGGTTAGTCAAAAGCACGCATACACATTTTGCAGTACAGGTCAAATAAAAGCAATTTTAGTTGTTGAAGTTGTTCATCATACAGATTGATTTTGGGACACAGGTTGGATGGTATTGTCAAGGGCAACATTCCACTCCAGAAAGATATCAATGGCATTGGCCCTAGCAACAAAGATGGCGATCAACGTTGCATAGGCAATTAGGCCCCTTTGGTGGCCGGTTGAAGCCATTAAAATGGTGAAAGTGCAGGCAACGAGGGCTGTTACTTATAAGATCATATAGCCTAGATCTATATAGCAATAGGCGGCCTAAAGAGGTGAGATTTCCTAAGAAAATAAGCAAATAAAACAATGGGATCATTTCAATGCAGGCAAGCCGGCAGACAGTTGTCCAATAACACAACGTTGTTTCTTATATATCATGGGTTTGGTTTGTTCAACTATCTCGTTGATTTTGGCCCGATTATATTCTGTTTCTGGACGCATACCATGCATGATCTCTCGATTATCGATTTGGATACCTTGTGAATGACAAAAAGTCGCTTTCTAAAACGGTTGTTTACAGAGCATATAGAAGACGACACAATTCATGTACAGGGGAATCGCAATTAATTGACAGTGGAGCATTCGAGGAAGCTTTATAGTTCTAGATAAAGATGGTACCGAGATCTCTTTAATGAATCCTTCAATTCTCGAGTAGGTCAATATGGTCAAAAAGTTGCAAATTGCAGTCAGTTTAAATTGAATAATGATAGGGTACCTGGAGTTTTGTAAATGCTGATGTATTACTGCCACGTGCTGTTAGCATGAACAGTACTTTCCTTGATTAAAAAAAAAAAAACCATAAAACGACTTCACTTTGAGAAAGAAATTAGCGGTAAAGAAAATTCTATATATCACTCCACTCTTATCCTATTATGTAAGAGGTAATATATTTATCATTATTAAATAATATTTATCATCCATAAATATATTACATCTTATATGATAATGAGAGTATAGCATATAGCATTACTCAAGCAGTAATCAGTCTTAGGAGAAGTAAAAGGCCAGTAATGATGATGTGTAACTTGCAAAAATTACATGTATACTAGCAACAGTTTCGGAGACAACCAAAACTCCACTTGATGCATGTTTTATTGTATTTCATTCACATGTTTACAAGTAATCTAAATGCGTAAAAGTAAACTCAAGACCACCACCTATATACATGAACTACAAGGTGTCACGAGACTCCCAAAAATTTAGAAAAACTATTAAAGAAGTGGGAAAAAGATTTGGAAAACGCTTGCTCGATCGTCTGATTGTGAAGGTGTCTTGAGATGATGCAGTCATCTCATAGCATTCAGCCACTTCTTGAGGTCTTTTAATTTGTTGCAGCAAGTTCTAGTTGTTGTGTTGTAGCTTTATAATGCATCAATTTACATCAGGAGCAGCAACCACCAGTATTGCTAGATGTTGGCTCTACCTTCTTCTGTGCTAAAATTTGTCTCTTCACAACTGCGGATCCGTTTTCCAATAAACTTGGAACCTCCAGTATCTATAACTAAAACTGGTTAGTCTGGTTAAAATGTGTAAAGAATAAAATGAGAAATAAGCCATGAAACACTTGACTTAAAAATGACTGGCAATGAAATACATTGATGAGAATGACAAATGGATTTAAAACAATTCCAGGCAAAAAAAAATCATCAATGATCCTCTTTCTAATTAGGTTAAAGAACATGAATAAACCATATATATCAGACCTAAGATTTGCTTTGTCCAACTGCATTATGGAGATAGCTGATGTTTAGCGATCAAACCAAATCGATAGGACATTCATGGCGGTATAACAAGCTGATCTTACCCAAGAGCTCACATCCATGTGGTAAACTCATGCTTACCATTTTAATATTTATAAGCACCACTGTGAGAAGACCCTTCAGGTTGTAAAGTAATCTTACTGTAAGCTAGTGAATCGTGAAAACTCTTGTAGTAAGGAATCAAAAGTGTATAATGGACATAATTACTCTTTTCATTTGTTGAAAGGCATCATTTTAGAAGTATTGCACTACATAGGCAGTATGGTTTAGATGAAAAATTATCAACCAAACAGGGCAGACTTTTGTCCTCCAGTAGAATCGTGAACATTATAAAAAAAAAAAAAAAAAAAAAAAGTGGAACATTGTGTGGCACAAGCTATGTACAAGATTGCAGTTAAACAATGCAAGCTTCAGTGAAATGGAATACCTTTAATGTGAGATCTTTAAAGCATTGCTGAACATTCTCTCTTGTTTTTGCACTACATTCAAGAAACAACCATTTATGTTCCTGGGCAAGGGCCAACCCTTCTTCTCTTGTTACAGCCCTCTCTGTCTCCTGAGAATATGTTTCACAATATAAGACCAAGAAACCTCAGCTGCTTGGAAACATGAAGCTTATATCTGTTCTTAGATGTACTCATTTCAATTCATATAAAAATAAATTCAAAGATAAACACACTTTATAGGCACTGAACTGCTATTCACATACAAACAATTGTCTTTCTTAGTAGGAAAAGATGTGGTGTACATACAACTCACCCTATCAACCTTATTTCCCAGAAGGATTTTGATACACTCATGATTAGTGGAGTAGAGCTGTACTTCCTTTGCCCATATGTCCAACACGTTTGTAAAGGTTTCACGCCGTGTCACATCATACACTAGAGTGAAAACATATCATAGATCAGTTAGACTTCAATCATCATAGCAAGAGCATGATCCCAAACTCATGGAATTTAAAAAGTTCATTAGTTGATAAGCATGACTACATGAAAATATGTCGAACAACTTCGTGCCCTAATGTAAGACCAACGGGATAGCAAGAAAAGGGAATGAGGATGTAGAACTGAGAAACTATCCTGCTACATGTAAAGTTAATAAAACTGTATAGAGGTCAGAAAAATAAATAAATAAATAAGACCTGGTATAGTTATGTATCGCAAGAAACAGGGGCTAACAATACTAACTAGGTAACTGTCATGTGCCTTATCTCATGACGAGAACCAAATGTCAAGGAGTTCTATACAATGCTGGACAAGCAAAAGAACAAAGCAGGATATCTACATGCATAAGTGAGAGTACTTCGTTGGAGCAAATAGCATAAATGATTACAAGATCTTGTGCTTAAGAAACTTCAATATTTTTATTATATAAACCTACTTAACTGCCAACATAAACTATATGTTCACGTAATATGTTCTCACAATTAAAGTGGCATACCGAGAATAATTCCATGAGAACCTCTGTAGTAAGAGCTTGTTAATATTCCGAACCTTTCCTGTCCAGCTGCAAACACAACACAGATTATTAGAAAGCCAATTGAAGCTAATAACTGACAACAGAAAAATCAAAATCAAATTTGGTATTTGTCTAACATAATAGGGCTGATTTTTTTCACAGCATTAAACCAGAAAAGAAGTATTGGCAGTGATAACATGAAAACTTGCCATTTCATGTAGACCTATGATATATGCAAATTTACTCCTATTTAACACTTGAACAAGTGTACATAGACTCTAAAGTGCATAGCAATTTACAGACTTGTGTAGATGCCCATCGGTTAGCAATCAATTTTTTGTGATCTTTCGGGTATTTCAATTAGTGATTCCTTGCTGCTTGGGAGAAATAATCAATGAGCCATAGAAGATCTTTATGGGGAGATTGGTTAATGTACGAAAAAAAACTCCATATATGCAGCAAAACCAATGACTGCATCGAAGGAAGAGAGGTGAATTATTCCTATGAACTCTTACTTACAAATGTATAAACAATAAAAACCAAATAGATTTAGCAAGTTACCTGTGTCCCAAATTGTAAGCTTCAATCTTTTTCCACCAATTGTGAGCAGCTTTACCTTAAAATCCACACCTGCAAGTAGTTGAGAATATAATGATCAAGATCAATGTTACTCTGTGGAGTCATTCATCCACTGAACTAGGAAACTAAGAAGTCAAATAAAATAAGAAATATTGTCCTCGAGTTTCCATCAAGTGCAATCTCCTATTTCTATATAGTTGCAATTCAATTCATAACACCCCTATGAATGCCCAATAACCACTATGCATACATGAGAGTCATGCGTTCTACACAACATAGATATATACTATTTTCCAATCCTGATTTACGAAATCACCTTCTCTAACCCTTTCGTTGAAGCCACTTACAACGTACCGAGTCTCCAATTCTAGTCTCAGAAAATTTTACATACTGAACACTTTTGATTTGATATTATCTTCAACATTGACCAAGGCCATATATAGCTTATTGTTGGCCACAGGTTCGGATTTAATGTTCCAGTTGCCAGACACTTTATCACCAATATCATCATCTCATGGACTATCAATTAATGAATATGAAGGTTACTCTTTCAAATTTCAAACTCAAGCTTTCTATCTTGAATTTGAGATAATATTGATTTGATATTATCTTCAACAAACACATGAAAAAAATATTGTTTTTGCCGGTAAATTAAAAGATGTATAAAAAATCTTCTGAGTTGTAGCTTCAATGTTTCCGAAGAGTTTATAAGCAATGTTTTTTGGCAAGGCTGGCTCTTGAATTTCAAACAGACAAGAGAACTCATGTTGACGAGAATGGAGAGGAAGAGACAGAATGTGTACCAATGGTGGGGGACATGTCATGAACCAAGTTAGAGATGAAACTGAGAAGAAGGCTGCTCTTGCCAACACCAGAATCACCAATCAACAGTATCTTGAACGAGTAATCATAACTGTTATTCCTTCCTTTGTAATGAGAACCCATCACTCTTTGCACCACTCGAGAACTTTCTTTCTAATTCCTTCCCTGATCTTCTCAGTTCTCTGTAAATTGTTGCATCTCATTTCTATTCTCCATCTAAATCATTAACAAAACACACCACCTTGACAATAGAAACAGGGTTCAGAGATATCGATCGAGGGGTCAGAAGGAGAAACAAAATGCGAAATTTCGTGGGGGCAGATGAGACAGCGGTGGTGGGGTAGGCGCGTAGTGTACGTGTGAGACACTGTAGGATTTTATAGTTAAAGAAGCGAAAATGGCGGATTCGGATCGTTCGATGCGGCCACGCGCCTTTGCAGGCGCCTTGTACCACGAGAGCTTTGACGTTTAGTAGTTTGTACCGTCGTGCATAAATGGCACCTTCCCAGACTCTGTTCCTCCCGCCGCTTCAGATAGATATAGAATTGCTCTCCTACATGAGTGACCAGCTTGCTACGTTTAGGTTAATAAGCCTAATGGCCAAGCCATGCCAGCAGATGAAAGTCAATACTCTTCCAATGCAAATGCCTAATGGCACTTGCTTTATGCGCCAACTCACCAACAATTGATTTTTTCCCTTATTGTAATGTAAAATTATTACAAGGATGATGACAGACACACAGATTCATGAGTGTACGGCCCATGAACAGTGATTTTACTGTTCGCTAAAATGAAAGGAAAATATTATTTGCACACGTCCGTATCTTTAGCCGCTTGTAAATATAAACGAACTACCAAATTATATTATAATTGAGAAGAGAAGAGAAGGGGAGGCAGGACTTGGAGGTCCAGTTGAAGGGAGGAGCCGAGGTGAGCAATGCCTTTGCGGAGATTGTGTTCAGCGAGTAAAGTCTATGGCAGTGCCACAGGAAGACAAGTGTTGAGCATGCAACCAACACGCAAGTACACCTAGCAGCCAGCAGATCGCCTGCCTGCCCTGCATCACCTCCTTAATCCATTTAGTTCGACTTTCGTGGAATTCTTGGAAAGTAAAGGAAAAACAAAAAAAAAAAAAAAACAGCTGAATGAATCCGACATGATGGGTCACGCCATACATCGCCGTCACTATACCGTAGTTAGACCAACGACCGGCCCATCTCTAACGGATATTCTTAATTTAAGATTTATTTCCATATTTCGTTTAATTGACACGTAAAAATAGAAAGGAAAAAAAAAAAAGAAAGAAAAAGGAAAGGGAACTGATGGACACTCCATGCAGAATGAAGGCTAGCGTGGCACGGGCGGCCATATATAGAGAGACAGCTGGAACTTCAGCATTTTTTGACTTTTTTAACAGGTAAGGCAAGACAAGACATTGAAGTAATTTGCGTTCTAATTATAAGTTCAAATTCACTTCGCAATATTGAACTTGAGCTGAAATCAAAGTTAAAAACTTAAATAATAAGCAAGCTGGCGGCAGTATGTATATATTTACGGTTGCTGACTGTGATCAAACATAAAGTTGTAATAATGCAGATGATCAAGAAGATACGAGTCATAATTTTGAAAGTCACCAACAAGAATTAATTTTCTTGCCTTAGGGGTCAAGAATCCGATGATCACAATGTACGTATCGTAACGCGCATCGTATCAATGGACATTATACGACACATAAATGCTGGCAATATCAAAGTCGTACGTCTGGTGCTTTTCAGGGTCTATAAATTCTTTCAGATGATAAAAAAGGAAGCTGGAAATGTATATATTTTTGTGAGAAAATTAATGACACCTGTAGCAAGTTGTGCCGGAAGAGATCATGCGACATGCATTAATTCATGTAGTCATCATTTACTTAGCAAATCTGTGTCCAAACTTCGTTACTTTCCTGATCCGCATTTGTAGTAAGAATATTCTACGCAACATTAATTAAAGCAACGATATTATTATTGTTACGCCAAATTAATACGAAGCTACTACTACTATTTGAGTGAAGACCAGATCATTAGTATTTGATCACTGTTTGTATGTTCTGTATTATCGTGTCGTGTATGATTAGTTTTATTAGTTTTTTCTTTTTTATATTTGGGTTAGTTGATTGCATGAACAAATACCTCTGTTTAAAATGAACAATATTATTATGAATTATTTTATAAAATAAAAATAATATCATTTTATAAAAAAACACCTTCATTCTATGTACTTTATAAAAAATACCTCTGTTTATCAACAAATAAAAAAATAAAAAAAAAATCAAGTACACAACAGCAAAGACAAAAAACAAAAAAACAAAAAAAACAAAAAACGGAAAAGGAAAATCGCATTGTGCCTTGCAATCGAAGGTACGCCTTTGTTTCTTCAGCCTCACTCAAAGGCGTCATCCCTGCAACCCCAAAAACCCTAGCCTCCGTTTCCTACCAAGGACCAACAATGTCAACCATGGGCTGTGACGTGCTGGCAGTACCAGCAACGCCCTCCACAGCGCCGACGTATCTGGCACCGGGGTTCAGATTTCACCCTACAGACGAAGAGTTGGTAATATATTACCTCAAGCGCAAGGTTAGCGGCAAACGCTTCCAAATCAATGCCATATCCGAGGTCGACATCTACAAAAGCGAGCCTTCGGACCTCGCAGGTGACCTCTCTCTCTCTCTGCTAGTTCTGTTACATATATATTCAGCAATATAATATATACGTATAATAGCCATTTCCTCTCGGGGAACCTCTCCCTTGATTTTGTAATTTGTGGTTTCCGTATGAGTTTCTCACTTACATCTTTTTTGGCTCTCTTTTTTCCTTTCTTTCTATGCGTTTCCTTCTTTGAGCAATAATCTTTTCGGTGATTTGGAAGTGGTTGTTATATTTGATTTTGTTGTAATTGGAATATTTTCTAAATGGACTCTTTTGTACTTTGTTTTTCTTTTAAATATATTTTTTTAAATGGGTGTTTAGGTAAGTCGGGGTTGAAGACCAGGGACCAAGAGTGGTACTTTTTTAGTGCATTGGATAAGAAGTATGGCAATGGGGCGAGAATGAACAGGGCTACAGGCAAAGGGTACTGGAAGGCAACGGGGAACGACCGGGAAATCCGTCATGGATCTAAGATTGTGGGGCTGAAGAAAACTTTGGTTTTTCATGGTGGGCGAGCCCCGGGTGGGTTACGGACCAATTGGGTCATGCACGAGTACAGGCTTGTTGAGGAGGAATTGGAGAAAGCTCGGGCTGGAGTCACGCAGGTGAAGCTGTGGCAAAAATGTGGTTAATTGTTTTATGCATTTCCATACCTTTGTTTAGTCGTCGGGAAAAGTAAATCAAATGAGGTGAAATGTGATCTGGAACACTTCTGAATCATGCTGTTTTGGTTTCACTGTGTGAAAAATCACACCGTGTTTGGGACATCTAGTTGATGGTAGGGACCCGGAAGAGTGTGTTTATCTCGGGTACTCGTAGAAGTGAGAATCTCGATTTAGGGCAAAAAGTTTTGTTTCATGCACTTTCTCAGCAACCATAAGGCATTTTGGCTTTGTTCTGTCCTGTTTTCCTAACTGAAAATAGGGCCGGCAACTCGTGTTTCTTTAGCAGTCTAGGTTGCGGTTAGTCAGAGTCATTTATAGGAATTAGGAGCCATTTAATTAGAAGAGTCAAATTCCTCAACTTTAACCCACTTTCTACTGTCGGTTTCACTGGTTATGATAAAATGATCAACTTTAAAGCGTGTGGGTTCAGGTTGTATCAAATCGAGTTTTGATCGTATGAGTTGACTCCAATCCAACAGTTTAATTAGATGAGTCAAACCCCTCAACCCTAACCTACTAATTTATTTTTGGGTTCACAAGTCATATCGATAGTTCAAAGTGAAAACATATAGATGCTATTATTGTGATTGTTGTCATTATCTTCAAAATCATCACCATTATTGTTATTTTAATGTCAAAATTTTATGTTTTGTGTTATCCTTTTGGTGAAGGATGCCTGCGTGCTGTGTAGAGTATTCCATAAGAATAACATAGGGCCACCAAATAGCCATCGATATGCGCCCTTTATTGAAGAGGAATGGGATGATGGTATACCAGCTTTTCTTGCTGGCAAAGAGGCCAGGATTCAAGTGGTAGCTGATCCAGATTCACATGCTAAAGAAGCTAGCCATGTTGCACGTGTCAAAGAAGCTGGCCTTGGTGCATTTGTTGAAGGGATTAGCCATAATGCATATGTTGAGAATAATGGTGAGTGTGTCGAGAACTGCCAGGATTCATTTGTTGAAGGGAATAATTTTGAACAGGTATGTTCTCTTTCGGAGTTTTACTTTCTTACTTAATTTAGCAAACATTTTGCTGAGGTGTTGTACTATAGATGCTGATTTGTTATAGTTGCAAAAGCATGAAATGATAACACAAATAATAAGCAGACGTTCAAACAAGCAGGTGTATTGGGCACCAAGATTTTGATTGGATTTTGTAGGATTAAAAATCAATTTGATTGAAAATATTTCCCCTGTATAGGCACATTTTGTTTCTGAGATTTCTTTCAATGTTGGTTACTTTCACTGAATTATAAATTACTTTTAGAAATTTCCCATTGTGGTCATTTATTTTATTTAACTACAAAATCAATAAGACAGAAGGTGCCTTTTTCCATTTTCTTCCGTTGTCGTATTTTATGAATGACATGTTTGGATAGTGAAAGTATTTTATCTCATCTCATCTCATCATCACAACTTTTTCAAGTTTTCACACAATTTAATAAACAATTTAACGTTTTCAAATCTCAAAATAATAATTATATTAAAAAATAAGATTCTAATAAAATTTTATTCAACTTTTAATTTTCATTTAATCTCAAAATAATAATTATATTAAAAAATAAGATTCTAATAAAATTTTATTCAACTTTTAATTTTCATTTAAAACCATCTCATCTCATCTCATCTCACTATCCAAACTTCACTTGAGTGTCAAGGAGTAGACCATCCTTAGTCTTGTGGATAAGACTTTAATGTTCTTTGGTTCTTGATCTGATGATCATAGCATATAGATCTAATGGTGTAATGTTCTATTGGATTACACCATTGTCCTTAAATCCCTATTTATGATCCTGCTAGGTTTATGGGCTTGATAAGAGAGATTTTGCTTTAAGAATATATAGGCTGAGGTTGACGTGACCATGGATTCACTGGCACGGTGGAGACTTGTTGATTGTGCATCTCACCATAGATAATAGATATTTGTTGTCATCTAATGATATGAATGGATGCCTACAATTCAGAGACACAGATATAGAGTATCTTATCTTCATATATATATATATATATATATATATATATCTTTTATCTTTGATGCCTTTTAACCGTGAATTATGTAGCTCTATACTTTGTATCTTCAACCATCATTACATAAAATTACATTCCAATGCTGGTTGATCAATGCAGGATACTCGGTCCATTAATGATGCTCCTCCTGGGAGTGCTAATGAAGTCCCAAGAGATCCTCAAATTGCATGGATCGACTGCAAGAGTGAAAGAATTCATGATTGCCCTTCACCGTCCATGGCTAATCCAAGACCCCCGCTTATTTATAAAAGAAGGCGTCATTGCGAATCGGACTCTAGCCATTCAAATGTTTCCGAGACTTCAACTAGGATTAGTCAAGATCATTGTTCATCAACAACCACCACCGAAGCTACAACATTGACCATGACGACAGGTACCACTATGACCACAGCAGCTCCTAGAAATTTTCTCTCTGCTCTGGTGGAATATTCTCTTTTAGAATCCATCGATCCCAAAGATAGTCGTTTGGTTTCTCCTCCATTTGATCCTGCTAATCTTGGTTCATCTGTGCCTCCTAGTTGCTTGAAATTCATACAAGAATTGCAAAATGAGCTCCATAAAATTTCAGTAGAGAGGGAGACATTGAAGTTTGAAACGATGAGTGCCCAAACCATGATTCGCATTCTTCAATCCCGAATCGAGCATTTGAACAAGGAAAATGAGGATTTGAGGAAGAATATCGAAGATGCAAGTGAGCGGTAGTGTGCATGCAGTGTAATCTGTTGTTTTATTGTACTTCTATGCAACTCCTGAGGTGGCCTCATGTCTCAACGTGAGATATATGTAGTCTTTTCCCGGTAAGTTCATTGAACTTTTGCTTGTAATTGTTTGTTGAGCAATGCTAGAGAGCATCCACTATTTGAGAATATCCATCACACTCATGAGTAATGTTTAAGGATAAATTAGTAAATTTATCATAAGCATTGCTTATGAGTGCAATGGATGCTCTCAATAATGGATGCTCTAAAGATTTTTTCTTGTTTCAAACTGATCAAGGGGGTCGTTTTACGTTTTTTTATCCCCACGCCTTGTCGGGATGGGGTAATGATATATCCCAAAAAATAAAAATAAAAGGAGATTGGGTATTTTAGAGACTCAAGGACCAGGGTACGTTTGGATAGTAAGGTGATCTTAAATAACTTGATAATAAAGGTAATGAAATGATAAAAAATAAATAAAAATAATAATAATGATAAAATATTGAATAATAATAAATAGTAAAAATTGTGAAAAGTAATGATAAAATATTAACTAGTAGTGGAGTGATCTCTATCCAAATACAACCTTAGACCTCTTGATAGACAAGTCTCAACAATGAGAAACAGTGAATACTTGGGGTTTTATTACTTTGTTCAACCTTTTATCACCAACCATCAAAATGCACACACATATAAACCTAAACAGCTATTTTTATGAGGTTGCAACCAGAGGAGGGTCTTAAATAGGGGTGGATAGTGAGGTCCTGCTCTCACTACTCGTCCAGCTTGCTCTCGTGCTGTGGGGTGGATTATCTCGTCTGCATAGGTGGGGGTGGGGTTTGCCCACCGTATTTGGCCTCTATTGCGGGCATCCCACCCTCATAATGTTTTGAAAAATAAAATGTGCGAAAAAAATAAAAAATGACAAAAGAAAAGGCAAAAGACCATGAAAAAAGAGGAAGAAGGGTTAGAAAAGAAACAAAGAGGGAGAGGGGGAGGGGGATTTTTCCCCAAATTGAATGCATTTCATTAATTGCATTTAACACAAATAAAAGATAAATTTGGAAATATGGGATAATATGCATATGAGAAAAATCCTAAGATTTTTTCTCTTTTATTCTCTCAATTCCATTCTATGTGCCGCACAATGCTTCAAATCCTTCTCTCCCTCACGCCCCTCCATTTTCTCTCTCACGCCACACAAACACTTCAATGAGTGATAATGGTCAACGAGGGGTTGCGATAATGGCTGAGTGTGGTCCACTTAATGGGTGGCAACAATGGTTCATAATTGGTGGCAACAATGGCTTGCACAAGGGCTGCCAATCAACGATGGTCCAAATGTAAGTCCCTATTTTTTTAGTTTTTTATTATTATTTGTTGAATATGGATTGAGATTGAAGGATGTGATTAAAAGAGGATGTAAATAAGATTGTGATTTGGGATGGATATTGAAGAGGGGTAGGGGCGAACAGTTGGAGGTTCACCCCCTCACCCCTGTTAACGGACAAGGTACCCTACCCTCACATAGATGGGGGCGAAGCATAGGGGTGAAAACCTAACCCCCCACCCATGCAAGGGTAGATAGCACCCTTAGTCTCAAAGGTAACAACAATGTTGAAGAACAAAGACTTTGTACGTGTTGGTTAAGGTCTTGGGCTTAATAGAGATTGATATATGGGACACTCTATCTAAGTTGGAAGGATAAATTTTTTATTTTTTTTAAAAGAAACGGGACCACATGTCCATGAGTGACCCTCTAATATTATTAATAGCTCTCACTTATAATGAAAAAATATATATATGGTTACAACTAGACTTGAGGAATAAATACCTACTTTATGTTTTGGAGGGTTTTAGATGACTTCTATAGTTTCTAGGTTAGAGCTTGGGCAGGACCAAATGAATTTGATTTGCATATATGACTAATTAAGATTGTACTTGAATGTTGAGGTCTTCTCAAATTATTTAAGTTGATTTGTAAATAGTAATCTAATGTGAATTATATTGAGATATGTTTGAAGGTAAATAAGCAAAAAAAAAAAATTGTTTGAATATGTATTTGAATATATAAAAAGGTTGAGATGAGTTTTTTATAAAAAAAAATTGATAAAGTAATAGGTCTCATATTGATTGAATTGAAATTAAGTGTGAAAACGGTCTGGTTTGGTCAAGAGTGATGGACAAAAATTTTCGGTTTATCATTTATTTTTAACTGAATAGCTATCAATCTGGTCCTGTTCATTCAGTCCAACCAAAGTATTTTTTCTTTTCTTTTTTTTTTTATAAAAAAATTGATTAATGATTTTTTATTTGTTTAAAATACTAAATTAAAATCAAATGACTTATTAATGTCGATCATGTAACTAACTCAATAAGAAAATATTTTATATGATTAATGATAATAAATTAGATGAAAAATACATTATTAGTTTACATAGTTACTATATAATTAGTTAATTGGTAGAATATTGATTTATTAATAACATATTAAAAAGTTTAGATTTTAATTGTGTAAGTTAGATGAAAATTATATAATAAATTGTACAAATATTATATAAATAATATCTATAAAATATTTATTTATTTTTAATTTTAATTTGACTCAATCCGGTCTATCCAGTCTGGAGTAAAAAAAAATGCACGGACAAATATGAAAATAAAAACTTACTATCAAGATGTCTATGACCTTATTTGAATTTGAGAATGAGTTTATCTATATCAAATTTATTATTATATTTTTTTAAAATTTTTATATAAAATATAATAAATAATTTATTTTTTTCAAATTTCAATTCAATTTTTTAAATTTTAATATAATAATAATATTAAAAAATAATATTTTAATAATATTTTATTTAATTTTTAAAATTTATTTTAATTTATCTTATGTCAACCTATCTTATCATATTCTATCTCTTAATTCAAATTATTCTTAAAAGTGAGTATAGTATTTCTCATCAAAATATAATTATTTGAAAAAGTATTAATAAAAGAAAAGGATTAAAGTAGTATATTCTCCTTTGCTTCTTTCCTTGCTCGCTAAGGATTCTGAAAAGTGAATGCAAAGAAAATTTAAAAAACAAAAAAAAAGACTATGAAAAGGGAACATTCTAGAGAGAAAGTGATGTCTGTCTCATGAGTTATCCATACAGAAAACATAGAAGATACGTCACACCTTTATTGATCGATAGGTAGCTTTTTTTCTTTTTTTCTTTTTGTGGGGAGGAGCTTAGAGCCTTAGACAGGTACCTGAGTCATAAATACAGCCACGTTCACGTGGGTGAGATTTAAGACTCACCGACGCTGTAACTCTGAAATCCACCCAAGCACTTTCCTCGAAATTATCTAATTTTCTTTTTAGATTTTACCACCAACCTCCCAACTTCCAACTTCTTCTCCAAGAAACTAGCCTTTCTCATTTCTCCCTCCCGCATTTGACTCTAATTTCTCTCTCACTCGCTCTCTGGATCTTCTGGAAAACTAACATTATTGGCTATTACCCCTCCTCGATCGTTACAGTTCGAATTCTATGGGCCTTCACTCGGAAACTTCGCTTGCCCCCGGGTTCCGATTCCACCCGACCGATGAAGAACTCGTCCGCTACTACCTCAAGCGCAAGGTTTCTGGCAAGCCTTTCCGCTTCGACCCTATCTCCGTCATCGATATCTACAAGACCGAGCCCTGGGATCTCCCAAGTATTTCCTCTCCATTTCTCTCGCTTTATTTTTGTATTTCTACTTTTGTGTTCTCTCTTCTTTTTTTTTTTGTTGACTTTGGGGATGCGGTTTCGTTTAGCCAAATCGAAGCTCAAGAGCAGGGATTTGGAGTGGTATTTCTTCAGTGCACTGGACAGGAAGTATGGGAATAGTTCGAGGACCAATCGGGCCACGGAGATGGGTTACTGGAAGACCACGGGGAAGGACCGAACTGTCCGCCAAAACTCGCGCGCCGTAGGGATGAAGAAGACCCTCGTTTATCACAGCGGCCGGGCCCCCCAGGGCGCTCGTACCAATTGGGTCATGCACGAGTATCGCCTCGTCGACGAGGAATTGGAGAAAACCGGAATTGCAATAGTAAGAGAGTGATAGGATTGCGATCTCTCTGTTTTTTTTTCGTGTTTTCGAGATTGTTGTAGTTTATGGGTATTGGAATTGACGTGTTTTTGTGTTGGGGGCAGGATTCTTTTGTGCTTTGTAGGGTTTTTCAGAAGAGTGGGACGGGACCGAAGAATGGTGAGCAGTACGGGGCGCCGTTTATTGAAGAGGAATGGGAAGACGATGATGTCGCAGCTTTCCTGCCGTGTGAAGAAGCTGCAGTTGACGATGTGGTGGTTGGTGATGGTGCATATGTTGAAGCAATTGAGCTTGACCAGGTTTGTGTTTTGTGCCTTTCTTTTAGTTTGTCCATTTTGTCGTTGAGATGTTTTGAAGTGATTAACAAATGATTCTGTTGATGTGTTGTCAATTTTGAGTATGTTGGTGATAAGAATTTGTAGGGATGAGGTGGTTAATGGATACTATAAGTTAGGTGTGTAAGGTGAG
Source organism: Platycarya strobilacea (assembly GCA_036898215.1). Taxonomy (NCBI): domain Eukaryota; kingdom Viridiplantae; phylum Streptophyta; class Magnoliopsida; order Fagales; family Juglandaceae; genus Platycarya; species Platycarya strobilacea. Next base: position 56,379,642 of record CM072545.1, on the reverse strand, counting down.
GTTCTTTTGAGGGCAAGATTGGAAGAATGTCAAGAGTTGGATGTCATCTGATCGGAAATAGATTTTGAGGGGTGTTTCGGGCGGCCATTAGGAAACATTTTTTTATGGCCCCCATTATTGTAAAAGGGGTTCGTTGAAGTATTCTGGGGAGTTCGTGTGAGTAGCCATGTGGAACTTATTGGCAATAGACATCCCAGATCTTTATATAAGTTCTACTTTTGCTCAAACTGGAAAGTTACTTTCAGTATTTCAGCTTTATGTTTGTAATTTTTGTGGTAATGGTTTTTCCTCTTTTCTAAGAATCGCAATCTTCGGATATGTGTTTGGCATTGAATCCTAGTATGTAATTTGAACATGATGATGGATATGACTTTAACTTTAACGCAAGTATGTCAACCTTCATATTGTTCCTCCGTCTTTGCAAACATGTCGAGTAGTTGTGAACATCTGTGAGGTGCTCTCCATTGTTGCTTAGATTGTCTTATACAGAGTCCTGCTTGTTCTATTCCCTGCTGGTCTTACCTTTTTTTTCTTGATTGCTTCAGGACTTGAATTCTTATATTTTTTAAACGTCCTTTCCTCCACCAGGATCTTGAGATAAGCAATCCATCTGAAAGTGCCCCCCCTCCATTGAACTTTTATTATGGGGACAGTAGCAACGATGTTGAGCAGTATGAGGATTTCATTGGAGACTTTCAAAAGCCTATCATGGGCAGTGGTGAAACTTTTGAGCCATTTCATGACGAGAAATTGGCTGCCATACCAGATCAATATGGGATGGATAAGAAACCCATCAAAGATGAATTTTTTGTTGAATCAAGCAATATTATGAAGCCATCTGAAGTCAATTACTTGCCTGATGAACCTTATTTGGATGCTATTGATAATCCACTGTTGGGTGATGGATTTTTCCTTGAATCCGATGATCTTTTAAACCCAGTTGAGTCAGATGCTGCAGGTTTTGACATGATGGATGAGTACCTAACATTCCTTAATGCAGATGATGACATGTCTTTTGATCCCTCTGAAATTATGGGGGCTGAAAACTCGTTTTCTAATCAAGCAACCCACACACAGGAGGTAAATTCATACTTTTCAAATACACGAAGTTGCACTTGTGATTTGGAATTTAGAATTGCAGCTTCTAATGAACTTAAACCTATATAACAGCACTTAAATGGGGGAACTGAAAAGGTGTACATAGATAGTCAACAGCCGTCAGAGGCACAGGGAAGCAATGATGCATCCTCTTCAAAGCAGAAAGCAGAGGCCCCAACATATGAATCAGGTAGGACTTATCTTAATTTGATCAATTATCACATCTTCTCGAGTAACTTACTGTTTGGTATTTTCCTGTATTAATGTGGAAAGGTATAGAAGTTGCAGCATATATATATACATATATATTATATCTTGAGGCTTGTATGCATTCTGGTATAGTTTTCCCCTCAATTTTGATCTTGGCTTATTCTTGTATGCCTGATCTATGGTGTAGATATTAAGAATCCGTTCATCAAACATGCCACTCGCATGTTAGGCAGCATCCCTGCTCCTCCAGCATATGCTTCAGAGTTCCCCTCGAAAGAAGTAACTCTTCAGTTACATTCCGCAGCACGATCTTCCAGCTCCGTTCATGTCACTGCTGGTATGATCAGAATAAAAAACACGACTTTAACCAGCAATGGGACAGACTGGTTGCTTGGCAAGAATGGTTATGTCAACTTAGCAATGCCCTTTTTGCTACCACAAGGTGACACTAATTCTGCCACTTTGGTGCCAATGGCTGACTCACATGCCGGCAAGACAGCATCCGTAGTTTCATGGGGCTGGTTCTTCTTAATATTCTTTTGGGTTCTAATTCTTTTTGTGAGCTTCAGATTTGCAAGCAACATATGCATCAACTAGTGCCTCAAAATTATGATGGAACATTTTTGACCCTTGGTTTTCAGAAGAATAGTTGTGATCTTTGAAGGAAAAAGGGGGTGATGAAGGTTTTTAAACGAAGTAAAATGTTATTTATTTTGTTTTGTATATACGTGTCTTCGCGCGAACGGGGCATATTGAACTTCTTATATTGCCTGTCTTGTCAATGTTATCCTTTAGCACCTGCAGCAAGTTGGCATGTTCTTATGATAAAATTTAGTCCAATTGAATTATCAAATATGATAAATAGATTCCAGGTTGCAATTGGAACAAAGAGTACAAAGATTAAAAAATTTGTGAGATCTGATAAGATCGACTTAATTGGAGTAAATTGGTCATAACTGTAATTTCTAGATCTGATTGAGGTGAAATTGGTGTCGTTGGAAAGCAGACTTTTTGGTATCTACAAATTCACGTTTTAAAAAGGATCTTCAGACAATTATTTACACATTCATGTTTCACAAGAATCTTCTGATTTCAACCAAACAAAAATTGCGAATTCGCGAGATTTGATGGGATCAACCTAATTGGAGTAAATTGGTCATAACGGTTGACTCGTATCGAATTGAAGTGATATTGTTGTGTTGAAAATTAACTCGGTTATCTAAAACCCATATTTCACAAGGATCTTTAGATACTAATTTTATGGGGTTAAAAGAGCCTGATAACATCACGAATGATTGAAAAATTGGACAGAGACTTCGCTCCACACTTTGTTTCAGCAAAAAAAAATTGAGATTCACCTTTAATAAGGTTTTGAACTCTCTAAGTGGCCTATTCAAGACCTAAAATATATATATATATAGAAGTAATTTTCAAGACTTCTAGGTTGTGGAGAGAGATTAAAATTGCCATATTCATTGTATTTTTAAGAAAAATCTTTAGGAGATTCATTGCACATTGAAGATCAATTCTCTTTTGATAAACAATCCACCCATCATTTTATGCTCGTGTTCGAGCGTTGTTGAATCCATTGGCGTTTTAAATTTTGAAAACCAAAAGATTTTCGTTGTCATTGTTAAAACTGATGTGTTAGCTTATTTATTGTGATCTTATTGATTGATTTGTTTATTGTTAATTTAAATAGGCCAGAAAAATTGGAAAACATCTATTCAGCTCTCTCTAGATGTATTTGGAATGTGAACCACTATTTTTCAAAATGCATACACAAACAACTACTTACGACGTAGCAACTACTACTAGTGGAAGGGTTCTCCGCGTAACTTCAATTTGCGACCAAAGAACATTATGTGTTTCTTAAAGGTCAAGGGTTTCGAATGATCCCAAGTGCCTTTGACTCATTTGGGATTGCCACTGATCCTTGCTTCTCTCCATGGATGGTCTGTGATCTTGGTGGTTTTCTATTTTTTAAGTCTTGGTTGAGTTTGATAACATCTACCATGAATGTCAGAGTAGCTATTGATTTTGATGATAAGAGTCATTCTACAGGCCAGCCACTGTACAGTGCACATAGTGCACTAACGACGTGGCTGCCTTTTTTTTTCCCTTCGTTTTGCTGAAATCCATTTTGAACATTGAACACAACGATTGAAATGTTTTGAACCCGTTCCGCTCCGGCGCCGCACCTCCCTCTTGTCGCCTAGCACCCTCTAGTGTCACCGTCTTTGTCGTCACCCAACTCCGGCGACTCGTGCCTCTGCCCGTCGCCAACAATCTCGCTCCTGCGCCCCTTCTCCCTCCTTTCCAACGTCTTCTCTCTCCTTCAGAACCCATAGCTAATGCCTTTCTCCTCCTTGCTGTCGATCCATCTACTGAGAATCATAACATCTCCTCGGCAGTAACATTCAGCAAAAAAGGACACTCCAATTCCAGCCGCACTTTCCCAGCTGGCAACCAGCTCCTCCGCAGCTCGCCATGCACCCAATGGTTCAGCCACCGTCCACCACCACCACTCCACTGAGCAAATTCTCTCTCTCTCTCTCTCTCTCTAAATATATATATATTTACGGAACAACCACATCTACAAGGTGTAATTCATCTGTTCCACTGAAATTATTTGGATTTTTTTATGAATAATGAACACTGTTGTTCGATTTTGAGATTGATCTTTGATTCTAATTGTGATGGGCTTTAGAATTTGGGATGAATCTCGATTTTGTGAATAATTTTGGTTTTGATGCGTTAGTTGTGTAAATGCAACCCTTGCAGATGAATTTTTCTTAGATAAAATATGTTTCGATGAGAATCAAAATGGGGCATACTTATCTGGTTGTGGCAACAGAGATGGGCATGCGCTCATGCTCGTTATAAAGGATTGCATTCTCGAGATCATGGTTTCACTGGTTCCAACCATGTCTTTCTGAATCTTTTCTTTCATAAAAAGGTCTTCATGTACGCTTATTTTACAAGCAATACTTATTGGAAAAGTAAGAATAGAAGAAGCCAAGCTGCTGATTTAAGTGAAGAAGTGTGTACTCTTTTATTTTTCAGTTATGCATTCAATTCATTTATTAAGTGTGACCTTTACACACATACACAAATATATTTGATTTGTATCCCAAAAGGGTAATCCTTCTCTGAGAACAGCAACATATATAATTATGTACTTCTATAGGTCTGCTGCATATTGCAAGATCATAGTCTGTGAGAACAGGATTTATGTTGCCTAGGATGATATTATTCTTGCGGATAAAATTGACCTTAAGGAGTTAGATTTGCAATTTAAAAAGTAAAGAGATATGGATAACGGCATTGCTGAAAACTCATCTCTAACTCGACCCAAATGGAGAAAAGTGGCATATGGAGGGATGCAGCCTGGTTATGATGACAATCACACTGATGAATCTTTCCATGAAGATCTTATTTACTTCGCTTAAAATGGAGAGCATTGTCTGATCTCAAAGTGATATTGGAAAATAAAAAAGGGAGCATAAAGCTGGATGTGTTCGAAGTTGTAGAGATATGATGATACTAATGAGGATATAAAATACACAGGTACTGGGAGGATATGATGATGTCTTCTAGAACCATTAATTTGAAATTTATAATCCCACATTATGCCAATTTTTTGAGTTCTCTAATGGTATTATCAAATCAGACCTACATATTGGGGATTTACTTGAAATCTTATTTCTTTTATATTCAGATATGCACCATGCCAACATATGGCTTAAAGTAACTTTTATTAAATGGTGTGGAGTCAAATGCTAGAAATTTCATTTAAGATACACATGCATTTTCTTTCAATTTGTGGTGTTTTTGTGAATTGTACTTTTGAAGAATGGATTTTGTAAAAATTATATACATATATATATAATGTCTTTACTAATCATTTATATGTCTTTACTGATGTTTGCAGACAAGATCCACAGCAACACTTATCGCTTATTATTGATCTAGTCCGTGAGATTGGCAGACAACTATTGGAATGTGTAGCAGTTTCGGTGGAGCTGGAGATGAATATATCTTAATTGAAGATGATCACACTGCATGCTCTCTATCCAATGTACAATGTATGGCTGAAGCCATTCCTGATCGTTTTTAACATCCCAAATGTTTACCTCAAGTGTTAAGAGTCCAATTGTAAAGAAGAGAGTATAATGTTTTTTTATATAAGTTTTTCTTATAAATAAGGGAGTAGTTAAAGGAATACAATGTTTTTATATAATTTATACAATGTTTTTATGTTTGTCTCATATTTGAATACAATATTTCTAGTTGATGCCATTTTGTTTGATATTCATTGCTACTTGTATCTTTTGAAGTTAAAACCTTTGAGTAGCTACAGTCTCCAGCAAGAGAGAGAGAGAGAGAGTGCATTTCATTGTGGCGTTCATGGTTGCATGAGTTGTTTCCAAAATACAAGTAAATAGCAAGAGAGAGCATTTCATTGCATTGGATGAGTGACAGTATATATTACACAGGAAAATTTTCGCAAGAACGCCCAAATGTGGCGTTCATTACTTGCAAAGGTAAATCCACGTCATAGCCTCAACTAAATCCTACTTTGACAATTTCTCTATCTTACAAAAAGAAGAGGAAAAGGAGTAAATCTGAATATAAATAACAACTCAACAGCTCGAGGAGCCATGCCACCACTGTCAATGCTGGAGGCATGAGCTTTAAAGGAGGCCTCCGTCCTGGGATAAGAGGGTCGGCAGCTGGGTGGTCAAGATTAAACTCCTCCTCTGGTAAGAATAGTTTTCATGCAAGCATGCACATTGCCTTGTCATAGAAATAGGAATTTTCCAACTTTATCTCAGAATGTGTGGGGACACTTGCCACTTCAGGACGTTATTTCCATCCAAATATCTCACCATGGGATACTCGACATCAGAATGAAAGTCCATTCAAATTCCACTCACCCACCTTCTTAGGTACGATTTTTGCAGTTGAAACCAAATAAAAGCCAGAGCCAACAAAGTTTTTTTTCTTTATCGATGAGCAACAACGTTTTAACATGCCACATTGCTTAATGTAGGAAATCAATCAGTTAGCACTATGAATTCAGAGCATCTCGATAGAAAAATTATACAAAAATATAAAAATAATGATAATTTCAGAAAATCTATACCTTTACAATTGTGTCGTGGTCCCAGACTTCAAGAATTAACATCGTATAATCCATCCTTAAAAACGAAGTCAAAAGTTTGATTCTAAACTGGATTCAAGCTCTCATTCACAACCTGAGAAACAAAGGAACTTGTAAGTGAATCTAAAGTATGTGTAACTAGAGATGACTGTACTCTAGTTATGCAGCAACTTCTTGATCTTTATATTCGAATTCATAATTTTACTTGACAATTTAAATGGATAAGCTAGTTAACATCCGTCAATAACCTTGATTTCCCCACTGCAAAGAAAACTCCATAAAACAGCAATGGTACATCCAATTAATTTTTGAGATTGACTACAAATTTCTATATATGAAAGTATTTGTAATTTGGGGCAAAATTACAAATCTCAGATAAACTATATTTTGAAATCCAATTCCAGTGAATTAGGAGAAAATTACAAATGAAATATCGACTACAAATCCTAAATTTTGCGATCCACTTTCAGTTATTTGGGACAAAATCTCAAATTTTAGATCGACTACAAATCCTACAAATGTCAAATCTATTTGCATATGAACAAAGAATGTGCTTACCAGCGTGGGGGCGTTCGACAACAAAGATGAACGTGGTGTGTGGCACTGTCCGACGCAAGAAAACAATCTCTGCCAGAGAATCTCTGGGACTAGGTTGTTAGGCGAAATCAAAGTGTGTGTACGTGAGTGGTGAGAATCTGAGTGTGAGTGAGTAATAATAGAGAGTAAGTGAGAAAAGTTGTGAAAATGCTTAACGGCGTCGAAATTATGGAGAAAAAGGAGCTTTAGTCGCGACGCCGTCCAAATTTGTAGTTGATTGAAGGGTGGGAGAAAGCAGGCTTCGAGGGATTTCGAGAGAGGGGGGCGGGGGAGGTGAGACTGAGGGCTTCGAGAGAAGGGATTAGGGGCTTACAGCTTTTGAGAAACATGAAAGAGAGGCTTGGGAGAGGCCCAGAGGGTGGCTTAAATGGGTGAAAATGAAATCATTGAGAGAGGGAACGTGCAGCTGCCCCCGGGAGAAATTCGTCAATTTGATTAAGCCACGTCATATGTGCTTTGATTGCAACCGAACAGTGGTTGCTCTCTAGATTTATTCTTGATGATATCTACCATGACATACTGGCCACTGCCCGTTTTGATTGTATTGCTGTAAAGTTACGTAATAATCTGCTGCCACTTAGGCCTCGTTTACATAAATGAAATGAGATTAATGATCTGTAAATAATATAATTTATTTATTTATTTATAAACAGTAGCAGAGAGATGATTTAAGCCAGATCGGCTTCGGCAAGGAAAACAAAAGGAAAATATGTTTCAACACAAAAGCTCCAAGCTATACCATCAAAAAAGTTGTCTTCAAAATTCAACGAGAATCTTCATTTTATAAATAATGCTATGATCTTAATTTCAGTATCTAGTGTCTCTCCATACGGCTCATTGTGGTAAGCTTTCGTATCACTTCTTGAGATGAAAAGCAGCACGATTAAGTGTTACATCTCCCCAGGAAGCATCGTGTCCTCGGGTAGATCACAGAAAGCAATGCCCTGCCAAAAGAAAAGACAATCATATGAAGATTATACATATACAAAGCAGGAGGCAAGTGTGAGATAGCTACAATATCTAGCATATACCTCCCCTGTAAGGTGGGCCACGCATCTCTTCTCAGCTAGCAGTTCAGCTTCAGTCTGCAGAAAAGGGAAAAAAAAAAAAATATGACTTGGGAGTGACATTACACCAAAATCAACTCTCCTCATATTCTGTTCAAGTACATACTAGATAAGTACTTGTTTTCAGAGCAAATGAATATTAGTTTAGCTCGATGCAGCATGCTTAATTGACCACTTCATTGTGTGATCATTCATTTTCATTCATATGTATTCTACAATGATTGTCACCATTGAGAAGAACGGATTTTGTTCTACTTTCATATTGAATCCAGACACTTCTTAAATCGGAAGATAGCTCACCTTCTTTATTCGCTTCAGAAGGTAGTCATCAAAGATTACATCCTTGACAAATTCATAATCACCATCTCCCTGGAGGATGGGAAGAATAATGTATGAGGGTAAAGTAAAATAAATAGCATGTAAAAATAAAAATAAAAAAGAATTCAGACTTCAACTTACTTTTGATCTGCATGGCATGCTGAAAACAATATCCTCCACTATTCCATAAGGATTTCCGTTGGTATAAACCTACAATGACACTGTAACTATAAGACTGGATACTAAAGCCAGTCTTCAATGTGTCAGTCGAGAAACATGATTATAATAGTGTCCTTAAACTGAATATATAACCTCATTACTTGTGCTACCTGGGCAGGAGTTTCCAGTTAAAGTGGCATTCAACTAACAGTTTCACTTCAAAAAAATCACTCTCTGATAATAAACATCTCACTATTGAGTCACCACACTGTTACTATTCATAAATCTGATACTATGCTTACCGATCGATGGACTTTTTCATTTTTATATGTTGCTTTCATATGTTACAGAACATGGGACTCTTTGTTTTGACCAATTGTGAAGAAAAAGAAGAAAAGTTAGCAAAACGAAAATCCAATACTATAACTGAATGATTTCCAAGAGCCTCTTCTGTCTTTCATCATATATTTGTGATTTCTTTACTCCCACCATTGGTATGAGTGGGATCCGTGGATCTCCCCAACAGTATGGTTGCTTAGCAGTTTTTGACTTGGTTCTCAACAAACTGATAGCAGAAAAATAGCTTATATCTGTATGCTTGCATTATAATGAAATTGAACTCACTCCAGATGAAAACCAATCACCCTCGGGAGTGGGAGTGACTAAAGACCGGATTGCATCGACAATAGACACAGCAGTAGATGCAGCAGAAGATCTTCCCCATTTTTTTATCAGCACACCACCTCTCTGCAAATCAAAATTTACTATTTAGCACCTGAAGATGAAACTCCTGTTGGTCAGTAATAGACCTTGCTATTGCACTGAACTATGTTTGCATCTTTGGCTATTATTGTTCTGCAAAGCTTACCTTTTGGACCTTTTCTGTAAATTCCTCTTCTAACCACTTGTGATCCTTGATAACTTCTTTGACAGGCAAGCCATTGATTCTAGCATTTAAAAAGTCTGGGACCTGGTAAAGTTAAATACAGAGATTCTTCAGAAGACAAGGGAGGGAATTTTTTCATGCTTGTTATTACAACAGGATCCCTTAACGACCTGTGTGGTTGAGTGGTTTCCCCATATGGTCACGTTTGACACTTGATCATAGAAGACACCTGCCTTGAGGGCCAGCTGCACAAATCATAGCCATTATTTAGAATAACTCTTTTCTGGCCATGACAACCATAACTACTTATAATTGCTGCCAGTATTTTTCATGAGGTAATTCTACCTGACATTTTGCTCTATTCTCATCTAACCGGGTCAAAGCATGAAAATTTTTTGCCGGTATGTTTGGAGCATTCTTCATACAAATTAATGCACTGCATAGGAGAGGAAACACAGCACAGTTACAGGCACAATATGAAAACAAAAAACTGTATGTCCAGCAACAAAAACCAAATCCACTTACTTAGTGTTGCAGGGGTTGCCTACAACCATTACTTTAACATTACGGGATGCAACGGCATTGAGAGCCTTTCCCTATAAGGATGGAATAAAAACAGAATACATGAACCAACTTGATATAGCCTTGCAGAAAACGTAATGATTCATACCAAAATTAAAATGTGAGTGACACCTGCTCCGCAAAAATCTGCCCATTTATGTCTAGTAAATCGGCCCGTTCCATCCCAGGCCCTCGAGGTTTTGCTCCTATTAAAAGGGCCCATTCTACATCTTGAAACACATCATATGGATCAATGCCTATACTAACCTCCCTCAGCAAAGGAAACAAAGAATCCTCCAATTCCATAGCAACACCTGCATGAATTAGCTCAACATGGGGATATGTCAGAACATCATTCTAGAAAAATTATTTTTAGAAAATAGTAAATCTGAAGACAAATAGTTTGACTAAAGAACAGAAAGATTAAAGAGAGATTTTTTTTTGTACTATCTATACTTTGTTAATAGTGTAAAATAGGTCTCTCTCTCCTGCTCTGGCGATTTCAGAGATCTCTCTAACTGCTGATAGCTGGTTCCTTTCTCCTCATGTGGGTTTCCTGTCTGTAGAGGTCGATTATCCCTTTCTGCTTATTGTAATCAATCCCTAATCCCCTGGTGCATGCTGTTAGCAGCATGGATCCAAGCCTTGAAAGTATGTGTGCCCGACTTTCCCTTACTGAACAGGAAAGTTCTGCGATTCTGGTGGAACAACCTACTCTAGAGGACGCGATGGCTTGGGGTGCCCAATGCCTTCTCTTCAAGTTGCTTACTGCCAAGCATTTCAACAAAGAAGCCCTCAAATCCACTATGATGAAGATCTGGAAGCCAGCCCATGATGTCAAGATACGAGATTTGGCGCCAAACCTGTTCCTTGCAGAATTTTCAAATCTCAAAGACAAAGCAAAAGTGCAAAGAGATGGCCCATGGAATTTTGATAAACAACTTGTCCTGACTTGTGATGTTGAGGGGCTGAAGCAGTCTCATTAGGTACAACTAACTAAGGCTCTGTTCTGGGTGCGTGTTCGTTATCCCCTTTCTGATCCGAAATGCAAAGTTTGGGAGTTTAATTGGAAATGCTTTGAAAGATTTTGTGGAAACTGATATGGACCCAGATGCTAAGGTTAGTGGTGATTTTTTGCGGATTCGTGTTGCTTTGAATGTCACTAAGCCCTTAATGAGGGGGAAGAAAGTCTGTGTTGGAGACTCTAACCTGATCTAGGTAAAGTTCTGTTATGAACGTTTTCCAACCTTTTGTTATTTGTGTGGTCTTATGGGTCATAGCCATCGAGAATGTTCACTATGGGTCAAGTCCATGACTGAAGTGAAAGTCTCTGATTTTCCGTATGGGCCTTGGTTACGTGCTGGGAATATTTCCAGTTCAGATGGGTCTTCTTCTACAAGGTTTTATGACCAGAATATTAAGAACTCCTCTACACAGAACCCTGTCCAACAGGATGATGGAAATTCTAGTAGTAGTAACATGGAATCGGACTCTGTTGAACAAATGCAAATGGTCAAGATTTCTCCCCTGCACACAAACTGTTTGATAAATGTCCCTATGACTAGTTTGGTTGATGGAGCAGGGCAAGATGCTGAGTATTGCTGTGGAAGTGCTTCTAGTAAGGCTGGAGGCAAGAGATTAACAGAGCCTGCAATAACTAAGGAGATTATGAGAAACTCCAAGAGATTGAAGTCCAAAAAGAAGTTGGCTGTTAAGGATTAAACTTCTCACCTTTCTTATTCGGTGGTGGTTGTGGTGCAGCCCCATCGATACAAAGAAAGTTTCTAAGCTGGAATACCCGAGGGCTTGAAAAACCTCGTGGTATTCGAACTCCTTCTGACTTGATCAAAAGAGAAGACCCCACTGTTTTATTTCTTCAAGAGACAAAACTTAGAGCTGCAAAGATGGAATTCATTCGTGTGAAACTGAAGTTTGCAAATTGTTTGACGGTGAATGCAAGTGGTCGTAGTGGAAGATCAGCATTGTTGTGGAAACAAGATATTCGCTTAGAGATACTGAGTCACTCTTCTTCCCATATTGAAGCTTGTGTGCAAGATGGCTCTACAAAGTGGTATATTACTGGAATATATGGACATCCTGAGGCCTCTCATAGGCATGAAACATGGCAGTTGATTAAATCTTTAAATGGAGGGCCTTCTCAACCTTGGCTCCTATTTGGAGATTTTAATGAACTGCTTACTCAGGATGAGAAATGGAGAGGAAATGCCAGGCTTGAAGCTCAAATGCATGCTTTTAGAGACTATTGCAGCTTGTTGATTAAAGGACCTTGGTTATCAAGGACCAAAGTATACGTGGTGTAATAAGAGAATTCCTAATGCTGTTCTCTTTGAGAGACTAGATAGGTTCTTAGGAAACCCTACTTGGTGTGCAATGTTTAATAGGCCTCAGGTCTCCCATGGTAGTTGTGCTTACTCTGACCATTTGCCTTTATGGTTGGATGTTTTGGGACCCCTTATTCGATTGAGAAGACCTAAACCTTTTAGGTTTGAGGCCATGTGGCTTGGAGAATATGACTGTACAGATATAGTCAAACACTCTTGGCATATGCAAGGAAATCACACAGGTTTGAAGGGAGTAATGTTAGGTATTTCCAGTTGTGCCTCCAGTCTAATTTTGTGGAATAAGGAGAAATTTGGAAGAGTAAACACTAACCTGCAACAAGCTAGACAGAAATTACAGAGCCTTCAACAAAGGGATCCGCAACATTACAACCAAGAGGAACTTCTAGAAGCAAATGAAGAGGTACAGAAACGTTTGGTAGAGAGGAAATTATGTGGAAACAAAGGTCTCGGGCTAGTTGGTTAACAGAGGGGGATCAAAACACAATATTTTTTTTCATGCCAAAGCCTCTCAAAGACATAACAAGAACAGCATTAACAAGCTTAAAGATTCAGATGACTGCTGGACAGAAGGAGATGCATGTACTAACCTTATCATCAACCATTTCTCTACTTTTTTTTCTACTGCAGGTTAAAGGAATATGGCAACTGTTCTTGATAAAGTTGAACCTAAAGTCACTCAAAAGATGAATGAAGTGTTGTTATGTCCCTACAGAGCAGAAGAAGTAGTTCAAGCCTTAAAGGAGATGCACCCTACGAAGGCACCAGGCCCTGATGGTATGCCTTCTTTGTTCTTTCAGAAATTTTGGCCAGAAATTGGGAATAATGTCACTGCTGCTGTGCTGGCTGCTCTAAATACTGGTCAATTCCCTCCCTCTCTCAATCACACTTACATTACTTTGGTCCCTAAGAAGAAATATCCCACTTATGTTAATGACTTTAAACCTATTAGCTTATGTAATGTAATTTATAAGTTAATATCTAAAGTGATTGCACATAGAATGAAGTGTGTGCTGCCTGGTATTATTTCAGAAACACAATCTGCTTTCATACCCGGTAGATTAATAATGGACAACATTCTTATTGCTTATGAATTGGTCCACTTTTTGAGGAGACAAAAGAGAGGGAAGAAAGGGTATATGTCCATTAAACTTGATATGAGCAAAGCTTACGATCGAGTTGAATGGACTTTCCTTAAGGCTATCATGCTCAAGCTTGGGTTTCATGACAAAGTGGTTGATCTCATTATGACTTGTGTTTCTAGTGCCTCATTCTCAGTGCTCATTAATGGTTATCCTACTGGTCGCATAATCCCATCTAGAGGCCTAAGACAAGGACTATTTGCAAACGATAGTCTGATTTTTTGTGAAGCAAATGTTGAGACCAACCAAAGATTGATTGCTGTGTTGAACCAATATGAGGAAGCATTAGGACAACGCATCAATTAAGAGAAGACAGTAGTGATTTTCAGTTAAAATACTGAGTTTTCTACGAAACAAAGCCATCATGGATCAATGGAGGTCTCTCCAAATTCAACAATATGAAAAGTACCTTAGTTTACCACCTATGATAGGAGGGTCTAAGGTGGCTGCCTTTGTTGAGATTAAACATAAAGTATGGCTCAAATTTCAAAGTTGGAAAGGCAATTTACTCTAACAGGGTGGAAAGGAAATTCTTCTCAAAGTTGTGGCCTTAGCAATCCCTTCATGTGCTATGAGTTGTTTCAAATTGCTTCAAAGTCTATGTTTGGAGTTGGAGAGTATGATGACAGCATTTTGGTGGGGCCAAAAAAATAATAAAGGAAAATACATTGGATTAGTTGGTCCAAGATATGTATGCCTAAAACAGTTGGTGGTATTGGTTTTAAGAATTTGGAAACTTTTAACATGGCATTGCTTTTTAAACAAAGCTGGGGGCTATTACAAAATCGAGTCTTTTTTACAAGATTTATAGCTCCAGATATTTCCCTTCTACTTCAATCCTCAATGCTACTCTTGGGGGATCTCCTTCATATGCTTGATGGGGAATTTGGGAGGCGAAAAACCTCCCAGTGGGGGAAGATGGAATATAGGCAATGGAAGGGATGTGCACATTTTAAGGGACCCTTGGATACCTTGTCTCAGGGAATTATGCAATGATGTTACTACTGCAAACTCTCGGATCACTAGACTAGCTGCTGCTCTTGATGATCAGGTAGCTTCTCTACTAGATCCTTCCACTAATTGGTGGAATATTATGAGAGTTAGGACTTTCTTCAATCCAAAGATAGCGGAATTGATTCTGAAAATCCACCCAAGTGCCACAAATTCTCCTGATAAATGGATGTGGGAACAAGAAAGCAGTGGGCAATATTTTGTCAAATCTGGTTATAGATTTTTTCAAAGGTCGCAGGTTTCTACTTGTAGTGAAGCATCTAATATGAACTCATGTAGAAAATTTTATAAAGCTCTATGGAAGTTGAATATACCTCACAAGATACGTGTCTTTGGGTGGAGGGCATGCAAAGGAATTTTACCTACAAGAACTGCACTGCAAAGGAAAAAGATTCCAATGGATAGTGGTTATTTTTTCTGTGATTATCCATTGGAAAATACTAATCATGCCTTGTTCTCTTGCCTATCTCTAATTCAAATATGGTTGCAGAGGTTCCCACAAATTCAATGGTATGAAACAAGTCACTCTTTCCTTGATATAGGTATGCAGATTTTTGCAAATGGTAATTCTGAAGCTTTGGCAGATATGATTCTCATGGCATGGGCTTTTAGGTATCGAAGAAATAAATTGATCCATGATAGTATCAATCTGCTACCTGCTCAAGTTCTAAACCATCTTGGTCTCTAAAGACTTTCCTTAAGAATGGTTTGGAACTCCGTCTTGTCTAAACAGAGGAGAATCTCTTGGAGCCCACCTCCTCAAAACTGGTTCAAGCTCAATGTTGATGGGGTATTGTTTTTTTGACTGTAACAAGACAGGTATTGGAGCCATCCTCCGTTATTCTAATGAGGCTGTTATCATGGCATGTAGTCGAGTGGAAACTGAGAATGTTGAAGCCATGGCAGTGTTGAGAGGTATGCAACTTGTTCTTAATACTGACATCAGAAACCTGTTGGTGGAAAGTGATTGTTTGCATGTAGTGGAGGAGATTAATACAACAACAGAGAGTTTATCAGCTATGAGGAATGTTATTGCTGAGATTAAATTTCTGCAACAACGTTTTCACAACATTTAGTTCAACACACATCTCGGCTCAATAATGCAGCAGCACATGGCCTTGCAAGACATGCTTGGTCTGTGATTGAGATGGCGATTTGGTGGCATGAAACTCCTTCATTTATTGAAGATGTTATCTATTTGATTCGATGATTTGTAATGACTCTTAAGGCTTTTACGCCTTTATGAAATGCATATCCAATCTTCTATAAAAAATAAATAAAATTTAAAAAAAAAACATAAAATAGAACATTGGGCATGATAATTAAACTGGAATTTAAGTTTGCTCAATTCCTTGGCAAGGAAAAGCAAAATATTTTTTCAAGAACTCATATACAAACCACTCCCACTGACAGATTCTTTTTCTTCCTCGTTTTATTTTCTAGGCATAATCTTGATCAATAAGGAGAACTCAGTTACTACCAATATGTCTCCAGCCCCTTTATGAAAATACACCAGCAAGGAATCATTTTTTCCACATTGAGAAATTTTAGTTAACTATTCCACCAGTTGTGTCCCACCTATGTAAGGGAGTTTGAATTCACACATGAAGAGAAATATTGGAATATTAATTAAATGATTAAATTAAACAATTCCTAATTAACAGTGACTTTTAAAACAAATAATTTTTTTATCAAAACGTCCTCCATTTTGTTCAAAGAATAAACTAAATGTTTTGTTTTACCCATGATTCCATGAAAGCATATGCCCTGAGCTTTTGGTTCGGTTGAAGATATTTTTTCTTATGTGATATAAACCACATGATCTTATCTCATCCCTACACTATGAAGGTAAAAAAGAGGGAAAAAGATGAGCTCCTCTTTCTTTCACAACTCAGGAGACATGTGAGATGAAAGTCTCATGCATGCATTTGTGCTGCCAGTCTTTATAATGAAGAAATTTTCCTATTGGTTATAAGGGAAAAAAAATAGTTCTAAGGATAGAGATAATTGTGCTAATAGGGGAAGGTCATTTCAATTATATGTATTGCTTGGGTCGAACAATGCTGCCCTGTTAACTTTTGCAACTAAAAAAACCGTCATCAGAGTGTGTTGAATTAAGAAACAAACCTTCAAGGGCTTGGAAGGACCTTTCAGAACCCAATAGTTTCAAAGCAATAGGTTGATCAGGACCAAAAACCTCACCAGATGCAAGCTGTAAAATAAATATAAAGTAAGATCCTATGCCCAGAAGAAACAGCTTTCACCTGTTATTACCAGGTCAGGATATTATTTCTTCTGTTACACGTTTTTTCCTTCTTTCCCTCCACCGAGCAGTTTGTTGTGACTTGATTTTAGTGCTTCAGATGCTGTGGATGTGGATTCAATTTATGTGAATTTGCAAAAGGAGCCAATTAGAGTTTGAAGGGAGCTTAATTAATGGGCTGTGCATGACAATTTTTCAGTAGTTATCCGAATGAGTGAGAGATTACCTTGATCAAAAACATATGTAAATAACAAGTTTTTTTTTTCGTTTTTTTTTTTTCATTTAATCTTTTTAATGATTTTATGCTATATATGCCTGTGATTTTGGACAGCTAAAATTTTGAAAGAGTTTTTTCACGAAAACTAAGAGGTTTGGTACATAATTGCATCAACAGGCTGGGGTGAATCTTACTATAGACTGGAATCCTCCACTTTCAAAACAAAAAAGAGTTCCTACGTCAAACTTATGGGAGCAAACTAATATTGATGGGAATGATTGGGTCAAACTGCATGCTTAAATCTTAATTGCTTGGTATCCCATGCACAATTTTGGTGGCGTAGCGATCAATGTCAAGTTTAATGTAATAAAGAGTGCCAAGTTTTTTTAAAAAGCAAAATATATATAGATATAATGATATCTATATATATATACATATATATAATGACCTCCCAAGAACAAAGGGAAAAAAATATTCTAGGCTTTGATTTAAAAACTTACTTTGAAAAGCAGATGATTAGATATCATCCCAGCAGCACCCGAGACTGCAATATTAACTAATTTCTTCCACGATTTTGTCTCTTCTTCCTGGGATCACGCAATAAAAGACTTGTTAGATGTAGAAACGCGGATTCAAAGAAGAAGAAAAGATCTGGTTCTGATGAGCCTTTGCCGCATGAAAGAGTTAAAAGATGTCAAGGAACATGCACGGGAAAGAGAATTCATGAATACGGGGAAAATAAACAATTTATTTAAAAAAAAAAAAAAAAACACAGAACAACTTCAATATTTCAGAAACCGGAAGAGAGAAATTTTTACAATCTACTGCAATACAAGCCTTTTGTGAAATCCACACTTGTGAAATCACATAGTATGTTTGAGTTACCCAACACTCTATCTCATTTAATTATATATTCCACATGTGTTGGCTTACTCATCAAGAGAAAGTAGCCTACCCATGAGAAAGTCTTAAGAATATGATACAAATAATTAAATTTCCATCTTTTCATACAACTTAGACTTTAGGATAAATAGTGATTTCACACCTTTGCATCCACAAATGATTACTACGCATACTGGCAAACGATATCAATGCCTTTATAGTAGGCATTGGAACTACTACTCAATCGAAATTTTACATTTAAATTCACGATGATTGTGCTAACATAAAAAGACGAGCATTTCCTGGAGGGAAACTTACAGCCTGGAGATCATATGTGAGGCAGAACACGCCGTAGCATTCAGACTTGTTCTTGGGGTCCTCATCTTGCACCGAGATCGGAGATTTAACTTGACTGAGGAATTTAACAAAACAAAAAACCCATAAGAATATTGTCTCGCGCAAGAATTGGTGGGGATTGCTTAGAAGCTTACTTTGGTGCAACAGAGCACGAGATTGCGGTGCTTCTAGTTCGAGGGAACGGTCGAAAAGCGCAGCGACGGTGATTGTAGAGGCGGTTCGATAAGAATGGGATTTGAGAGGATTGCAGGTGGGCTTTGGTATACGAAGACGATAACTCTGCCACCGCCATGGTAGCAGAGACAGACGCTTTAAGAGAGTGTGAGAGGAAAAAAGTTTGAGAGAGCTCTAGCTCAGAGAGACAAGCTCTCCTAAACAAGAGATAGAAAGGGTTTTACGCAGAGGGAGAGTCTGGTTTGGGGGTTGAGATTCTGAGAACTTAAAAAGAGTGTGATATGGAGGAGCGAGTGGTGGAGGAAGTGGGGAGAGAGGAAGTCGAAGTAAGAAAGGATTATTTTGAAAAGGCGTTAGTGTAAGGACGCGCACATGACACTTGTCGGATAAACGCGAGCCATGAAATCTCCTTGTTGTTGGGCTTTTTAATGGGCTAGAATTGGATAATAACAGGTTACTACTTTGTATATTTACTGAAACTTTTATTTTTTATTTTTTATTTTCTTTGAAGCATTTTTTAATATTTTTTTAATTATTAAAAAAATATATAGATTTACTAATATGACTTTGAATAATAAGATAAGATGATATAATTTTAAATAAAAATTAAATTAAATATGATCTCTTAATATTATTATAATTTAAAGTTTTAAAAAATTGAATTATTAATTATAATTTGTATGAAAATTTTAAAAAAATTATAATGATGAAATAAGATAAAATTATTTTTGTATTCAAATAAAGTCTAAGACTCTTCTATTTGACACGTGTGAATGAAGTAGCATTGATAATTTTATACCATTCTCTTTCTAGTTATCCGTTAATGTAGAATTTGTATTGAGGCGTTTTTTGCAAACGAATACATTATTTGTGATGGATTAGATGACAGATTGTGAAGGATTTTTTTTTTTTTAGAACAATCATTATTTGTAATTATTTGACCGAATCGAATGGTCTAATTCTGAAGAAAGAAAAATAATCGTCATTTTTAATTGTTTGACCGGACTAAATGGTTTAATTCTTGTTGCATCATATAGATTCTACAATTTAATGTTGTTTACATAATTTATTCAAATGATGTACATTTCGTGCTTTTTAATATTGCTCGAAAATGGTACGATCATGCTTCATTATCTTTAGCCCAAAATGTAAGGTATGTTTAAGCCGATGATGAGATGGGCCCATGAAATTAAATATGAAGAGTTCTTCAAGAGGGGCCCTGGCCCTGATGACCACTGTAACATGTAAAGATGGTCCCAAATTGTTTGAACACTGTGATAATATGAGGAAGCCCAAAAGTGCGGATTAACAAGTTTTGGAGTTATTTTGTGGAATATGCAAAGATATACATTTGGACAAGTTGAATATATATATATATATGTACATTATCTATCATTCTCTGCTTGTTTGTTTGATGAAGAACAGAAGAAGCATAGCATTTCGCCAAGGGTAGTAGTCCCAATAGCCAAAATCCAAAAACATGTACATCGTCTTTAATTTCGGTGGCTCCCATAAATTTTGGTTGAATACTGTTATAAAACTAAAAAGAAAACTACTACTATTGCAAGAGAAATATAAAAAAAACTCTCTGAAACTTTCTTCCTTCTCTATATTTTCTTATGAATTTCATAACAACTGAAACCCATATTTATAAACGTTGAAATTATTATGCAAATTACTATGCAAGACTTAAAATAATGGTGGTGGTGTCATTCACAAAATAATTAAGGGGGCGGGGACCGGCCCTAATAATTCATAACACTCCCCCTTGAATGACCACCCATAAAAAATCTGCCTCGTTAAAACCTTGCAAAGGAAAAACCCAGTGGGAAGAAAAACTAATGGCGAAGGAAAAAGAGTACAATCTTCTTATGTATCCACAAGTGCTTTAAGATTGTCTCATTAAAACCTTGCAAAGGAAAACCCAGTGGGATAAAACCTTAGCGAAGGAAAAAGAGTACAATCAGCACAAGTCTTTAGCACAAGTCTATCTAGTAAATCTGATCCTGAAATTGTTGCAGCATCAAGAACCCTCAGTGCTCAATATGCTGTCTCTCTTACAACTATGTCTCAGAGGCTATTGGCGAGAACAAGTGAGGTTGATCATCTTAAAACTCAAATATTTGAGTTGCATCAAACGCTTACAACTAAAGATAGAAAAAATAAAGATTTAAGACAAGAAAACAAGGAGCTGAAGAAACTTGTAGACTGGTATTCTCGTGACCTGAAAACACGAGTAGAAGAGCTAGAACGAGAGAGAGTTCAGATACAAAGTCAACAACAGCAGCTAACGTTAGAGATTCAGCGTTTACAAGAAAATAGGGATAGCTGTAATTAATCTCGCTGGCTTTTGAAATTATGCATCCAACATATCTTGTAAAGTGAGATTTGAAGAGATGATGGTTTGTCTTGTTCTTATTTCCATTTCTATAAGAACCGTCTTTAGTTTCATTTAGTACGCATCAAATCTTCTTCTCATATCTATAATTCATATGTATTTGTATTCTTATTCTACAAATTTCCAATGGCTCATCAATTTCCTTTTACTATTTCTCACGATCAACATATGAGGTATCCTTCACCTCAATTACAAGTTGATCATGCATTTTCCGCAAGTGCCATGTTGCAGCAAGCAAATGATCTGGCTAATAAGTCAGATCGTGAAGTCGTTTATGAGCTGGTGACTCTCGGCACCCGATACTCCTCATCTATTGTTGGATTTTCCAACTGATTACAATCCAAAAATCGTGAGATTGAGGAGCTTAACGAAAAGGTTTCCGTACTTCAACGACTCGTTCAAGAGTCTGACAGAACAATTACAGACTTAAAGCAAGAAAATAAGGATTTAAAATCCTTACTTGCCTCTTCATTTCGATTGCCTAATCTTTTAGATAAGGATGGTATGTTGCTTTATGAAAAGCAAATGCATTTGAGAGATGAGACTAGAAGTCTCAAATTCTTGTAACTTATCTATGATTTGAATAATAAGATCTTTCCTTTTCAAATGCATTCCTTAAATTTATAACAACTTTTGTAATCTTTTCAAGAGTTCTAACAAAATAAATCATCAACGTAAACTGCAATAATGGCAAATCCGGATTTTGATAAAACACATGGACATATAGGATTATTCTTAAATTCTTCTTTCAATAGATACTTGTTGATTCAATTATACCACATGCGTCCGGATTGCTTTAACCCATATAAAGATCTTTGAAACTTTATAAAGTACATACTCCTAAATGTACTTGGATTAGATGCTTCAAGTATCGTAAATCTTTATATATGTAATAATCTAATGATCCTTATAAATATACAGTGACCACATTCATTAACTGCATATCTAATCATTTTGTAATAACCAAATCAATTAAAAATATGAATGTGATTGCATTCATACTAAGAAAATATGTTTCCTCATAATTGCTCTCGAGTTTCTACAGGAAACTTTGTGCAACAAATTATACCGCACAATTTCATTTCGCATTACGCTTTCGTATAAATATTTATTTATATCTGACAAATATTACACCCTTTGGTGTTTGGACAACAGGTCCAAATGCATCTCGCTTCACTAGCGAGTTTAATTCAGTTTTAATAACTGCTTTCCATTTTGGCCAATCATTTCTACGTCGACATTTTTCGATGATTTTTGGCTCACTTTCTTCATTACTTCTGGTAATATCAAGTGTTATCATATATGTTGTCGACAACAGTTTTATTTCTATCCATAAATTTTCCAGTACTCATGAAATGTATTGAGATCTCATTGTTCCTCTTCAGGGGAAAACATTTCATGAAACACCTGTACAGGAGGTTCCTCTTCAGAAGGTTTGTACTTTTCAGGAGTTATACTCTTCAGGAGTTATACTCTTCAGGAGGTTTCCTCTTCGGGAGGATTATATTTTATACAGAAAATACGGTCTCTTCATGAGCATCGATTTTTTTTTCTTTTGTGCCCCAATAGGTCTTAAAAGCTTCAGGCGTATCTTAGACTTATTTATTGCTGTTTTAACAACTCGTCCTTCAGGGATTTCAATTATTGTTTAAGCATTAACAGCAGTAATATATGATTTTACAACACTTTTAGTGTCAGTAAATACATCATGTAATTAATTTGCAACACTTTGCAGATAAACAATCCACTGAACTTCTGGTTCACATTTATTTGTAAGAGGATCAAATTTAAACAAGACTTTATTATCCCAAATAATTTCTTGTCGTGCTTCGGGCACCGATATTTCATTATTTCAAAACATGATAAAATATTAATAAGCTTATATATAAAAGCTTAGTATAAGTAAATAAAGTGTTTGGACGTACAACAAGTACGTGACTACTGTTTAGTCATACCACATCTATGACAAACATCTTCATCTTTTTATGAAGAATTATTCTGAGAGCCTTTATCATTTTCTGAGTTGGATCACTTCTGGTGATACGATATATTTTTATCATTTTTAGTGTTGTCGTTTTTTGGACCAATACTTCTATAGTTTTTCTATCACGTTTACGCCCTTAATTCCTTTGAAAGGATGCTCTGTTCACTTCTGGGAATAGTGTAAATTCGATATCATTAATAGGACGTAACTGGTGTAACAAAAACTCATTATTTAGCTCAATTACTGAAAGACAAAATAAAAGTTCAGAATATTTGTTGAACTTTCACTCTCGATATTGCTACTGCAGGAGCACATTCAAAATATGAAAAATAATATATGTCTTCTTTTATATATCATCATCAGTGGCATTTTCACTACATAATTTTAATATTGAGCTAATTTTAAAGAATGCAGAATATTCAATACCACTCTTAAAATCTTGCAACTTCAGGTACAATAAGTCATAATGATCTTTTGGGAGGATTACATATTCTGGTGCTTATATCACTCTCTTAATTCATTTCACACAGTAAGATGATTTTTCATCATGAGATACACAGCACGGTCCTTCAGGGACACATAATTTTCTTCTATGATTGTATCTTTCAAGTTCATCATCATATCCAAATAGATCTCATCAAGAATCCTGGATAAATAATATTTTTCAGAAATGTCAATAGCAATAAATTTCAATATTTGACATTATATTACAAAAATAAATCTGTGAATTTAAGAAATATATTCACATTATCATGAGAATAAAAATAAAATTTTATCAAGTAATATTCAGCAATATTATCTTTAATATTTATTTCGAGAACTGCAAATAATATATTGAAAAATTTACTTGAAGTAGAAGACCACTAGCTTCAGTATCGGTAGAACCTCGTGCTGATAACGTGTTATAAAACTAAAAAGAAAATTACTGCTATTGTAAGAAAAATATAAAAGAAACTCTCTGAAACTTTCTTCCTTCTCTATATTTTCTTATAAATTTCATAACAACTGAAGCTTATATTTATAGGCGTTGAAATTACAATATAAGTTATTATGCAAAACTTAAAATAATGATCGTGGTGTCATTCATAAAATAATTAAAGGGGCGAGAACTGCCCATAATAATTCATAACAAATACATATATTTGGTTGTGATAATTAATCTTGACTTTTGCCTTTATATGAAATAAACAAAATGCATAATTCCAAGGGTGTCTATAGCTTCTTTTTAGACCCTTTTTTTTTCTTGATTTTCTCAGCCCTTCCTTTTCATATGCTAATTCCTCAAGAAAATAAAATAAGAATCCGATCCCCATCGTGTACACGCTTACCCCAAATATTACGTTGCTGTCGCTGCTTGTGCTATGAATGGCAACAGAAGAATTATTTGTGCTTTCTTGAGGCTTATCTCTCCGGTCCGTCTGCCTCGATGCTAAAGTCTCGAAACTTGTATTTGTTTTTTTATTTTTTTTTGAGCTCGATTTGATAAGTTAAATTTTTAATTCAAATTTATTCCACAAACGAATTCTAGTTGAATTGACCTCGAACTGATTTTTTATTTTCTGAATAAAATTTAAAATTAAATTAATTAATAATTAAAAATCTAATAAAATATTTTAATATCTAATTAGTTGATATTTATTCATAATAATAATAGGTTATATGATTGTATATATTATTAATAAATACACATAATATGATAGCATTTATGTATTTCATACATAATACCTACATACTATATATGAAATTATTAAATTTTATAAATAAATTATTGTACAAATTATAAAAATAGCTATGAAGTATATTCATTATATAAACATAAATAATTATATTATATATTATATATTTAATTATAAAAGTTCTATACTTATATTATTAGCAATACATATGTATATAATTTAATCGCGTCGACTCAAATATAAACGAACGAGCCTTAATGAATCTTAGCCGAATCAAGTCAAGTTTATCGGGTATGTATCATTTATTAATCGAGCAAATATCTACTTTTACAAACGATTTTTTTTTTTTTACGAATTAAGTCTGGTTTGAATTTAATCAAGCGAATACTAAATAGATTATCATTAATTTACTGCCCTATTTAGAGAATCAGATCGAACAAATCAAAATGGAAAGCACATAACAATGTGACAAAAGGACTCCGAATCAAAACCTGACAACTTGACTTACCCCAGAAGAAAATGTGATGTTGGGTTTAATTCTAAAGAAGAAATTTTTTGGGGTTGACCACTAATTCTTGACCGAGTGAGCTCGAGCAAAAATCATGAGCTACGTACGAAGTCCAAGTCCAGACTGTTTAAGACATTTATCGTGCAGTCATTTAAAAAAAAATGAGATCCATTATTAAATTTTGTATACAAATCTCCTATATATTCATTTTCCTAGCATGATTATACCTCCCCTACACACTCACTATGATCATTTCTCAAACTCTCTTTAAACATGAGCTGCGGGCGTCAGATCAGTGTGATTGCTAATATTCTGACCATATCTTTAGACTCGGGCGGCAAGCAGAATACTGACTTTTTGGTTCTAATAAAAACCGTTGATAACTATGAGTATGAAGTACGAACCTTTAAGCACAATGCCCATCAAGCATTGCAGGACAATCGATCTGAATTTTCTACTTAAAATATACAATGACTTGGCCCATAAAGAATCATTGCCATATCTCTTAGTTGACCAACCTCTTCAAAATTATTTGTTTTTTACTTGTTTACATTCTTCTTAAAATTCTGCTGCTTTCAAGTTTCAACCAAGAGACGGGGGACCAAAAACAAAACAAGATATCATGATTCACGACTCACGACTCACGACTTCGTCTAAATCGCCTTGGCCGGCATCCTGGTATTCGTACACTCTCAGAATATTCTCAATTGATGTACTAACCGATGCATTTGTTGGAGCCTTTTTGCCACAAAATCCAACAGCAAATCCTATTTAACCCACATTCATGTACACTAGAGATTTTCCATAGCCGAGAATAAAGTAACTTAAGCACATATATTGGATATAGTTTAGCGAATTCCCCGATCAAACACAAAATGTCTGTCGAAGAGGTGTGGAACACCACCACCGAAGTAAAATCCGCCAACCCTCAACAGGGATTCGATGAGAAAAGTGGTTTCGACCCAGAAACCGGAATCTACCATTCACTTGCCAAACTTGGTGAACTGAAACAGATCCCCAGTAGGCCAGATCTTGACATTGCCACATTTGTGCTGTCACAATTTCCAAATCCTCACAAATCTGAATCACTGATTGCACTCATCGACGCAGCCACTAATCAGCAAGTCACCTATGCACAGCTCCATAGGTCAATTCGTTCGCTCGCATCAGGCTTGTATCATGCTCTTGGGGTCCGAAAAGGCGACGTGGTGTTTCTCTTGTCTCCGAACTCGCTTCTCTTCCCAACCATATGCCTCGCCGTGCTCTTGGTTGGTGCAGTTCTGACCACAGCCAACCCACTTAACACCCAGGCAGAAATCGTCAAGCAAGTTCGTGACTCGGGTGCTAAGTTGGCCATTTCAGCGCCCGCAGAGCTCCACAAATTAGTCCCAACTGGGGTGCCCACAGTTCTAACATCGGGAAAATCAAGCAACGATGATTTGTTGTCCATCGAAGAGTTGATTGAATGCTGTGTTGATCCATTAGAGTTGCCACAAATCTCGCGGACTCAGTCGGACACAGCAGCTATATTGTATTCTTCGGGAACTACTGGGACAAGCAAAGGTGCTGTTCTAACACATGCAAATTTCATTTCCATCATGATATTGCTCCAATGGTCAGTGGAAGTAAGCTCAGCCGAAAAAGACGTGTTTTTGTGTTTCATTCCCATGTTTCACATCTACGGGCTAGCGTTCTTCGCGCTAGGATTGTTTTGTTGGGGAGTCACAACGGTGGTGATGCAAAAGTTCGAGCTTCAAGTCATGCTTGATGCTATTCAAAAACACAAGATTAGTAACATACCGGCGGTGCCGCCGGTGATACTCGGGCTAGTGAAGTATGCCGGAAAAGCAGGGACTGACTTGTCATGTTTGAGAAGGGTGGGCTTAGGGGCTGCACCGCTGAGCAAAGAATTGGCCGATAGATTTAGAGAGAAGTTTCCATGGGTGGAGCTAAGGCGGGGATATGGACTAACAGAAAGTAGTGGGGCTGCAACTTTTTTTGCGTCGGGCAGAGAGGCTAAGGCTCGTTCGGCCTCCTCAGGAATGTTGGTTCCAAGTTTTTGTGCTAAGGTGGTAGATGCTCAAACGGGAAAGGGATTGCCACCTTACAGGGAAGGAGAGTTGTGGCTGAAGAGCCCTACTATTATTATGAAAGGATATTTTGGAAATGTAGAGGCTACCACAGCAACATTTGATTCGGATGGGTGGTTGAAAACCGGTGATCTTTGTTATTTGATGAGGAAGGGTACGTTTACATCGTGGACCGTATAAAGGAGCTCATCAAGCATAGTGGATTTCAGGTATACCTTGCAGTTTTTGCACCAATATCATGTTAATGATCATAGATAGAAACTATTTTTTAGGCTGTTCATCCGATTTTCAGGCCGGTAATCCGGATCTACCCAACCCAGGCCATGAGTCCCATATATGGTCCAGATTCCAGCCCATATGTGCCCGGATTGTGACTGGGCTAGAACTCGGATTAATCCAGATTTCCAGTTTTTGGATTTGACCCGCTTTTTTTTTTTTTTTTTTAATTTCAAACTTAGTTAACTTAAAAAACATAATTTCTTTAGTAAAAATTCTACATATTTTATTAATGCTTTTTAAAGATAATCCGTTTAAAAGCACAATTTTTTTTAGGTAAAAGCCTATATGTACTTAAAAAATTTCAAACCATAATTGTTTTTTATACAAAAGCCTTTATTTTACTAAAATAAATTTCTCAGTCATCAAGTTGGAAAGCATAATATTTGTATTCTAAAAATACTAAATGCATGTAAAAAAATAAAATTCCAATATTCATCTATGCATGCTCACAATGCAATCCACTACATAATACATTATTTGTTATATATACATTACATTACATTACAAAACTACAATATATGAATTACGGAAATAATAGCATGTCCATCAATGATAAGGATGGCATAAAACCCAGCAATACAAAGAATCTTTATTCCCTAACATCATTTTTTCCCCCAATAACTAATGATAATTATCGGCTTCTCTAACCTAAAAGAGTATCTTCATTTCCAAACATCAGTTTTTCCCCCAATAATTAATGATAATCATCGGCTTATCTAACCTCAAAGAATATCTTCATTCCCAAACACCAGCTTTTTACCCCATTAATTGATGGTAATAGTTGATTCATCTACCCTCATTTCGTTTTCTTATACAGAAACTACTTTACTAATTTTTCGTGAATATTTATTCATTTGAGAAAAACTGAGTCCTAACACTCTTAGGAAAATTTCTTTGTTGGCTTCTAAAATCAGCAGAGAAGAACACAGTTATACAGATTTGTTCAAAGATCAACACAGATCAAATATGTGTCATGCTGCTTCTATAAAATCATTAGGCAATACAAAACAAAAGAGACCCAAATAAAAAAAATATCCACGTTTAAAAACAAAGAGAGCAGATGTAGCAACCATTTCAAAGCATAAAATTATTAAAAAGATCTAACTCTTAAAAACGGTTAAGGGTTTCATATGAAGTCGACCTTTACGCAAAAAACAAATGAGGCTAGGATTTCAGAAAACATACCTAGATAGAGCACCCAAAGTTGTTAGCTCTCCTCGATGGCCACAAGCATACACTGGTTTAACCCTCTTGCAAATCTGGCAACAGAAAAAAAAAATTATTTAAAATAAAATAGCAAATCTAGGGTTTCAACACTAGAGAGAGAGATGGAGAGAGAGATAGAGAGAAATAGAGAGAGTGAGAGAGAAGATGACAGAACCACAAGTGAGAGACAACGATTCGACAATGACAACGATAGGCGATGATGGAAATGATGACGATTCAAAAATGATGATTCTTAGATGGCGATGAAGGAGATGACGACGATTCACAAACGGCGATGGGGTCATGCCATCAAGGGGTTAGGGGTCGCGATGAAAAAGGCTAGGGTTGCTCTACTGCTTGAAGCTCGTAGAGAGAGGGAGAGAGAGAGAGAGAGAGAGAGGGAGAGAGAGGCAGGCGTAGGGTAATAACGAATAAACGATGATTTTATATTAAATCCGAATACCAGATTTAAAATTGGCATCCGAATCTTTTAAACCGTATATTTTTATAAAAAGCGGATACCGGATTGGATTATTCCGGACTTGAACCCACATCTGGATTCCGATCATGGTTTTTGATTGAACCGGAAAAATATCCAGCCCGGTTGAACAGCCTACTATTTTTAACTCCTAGGATTAATGGCTTCAACAATGATTTTTTGGCATGGGAGCCAAAAAAATATGCTAAAAATTAATGAGTAATGTTAAATATAAGTGTAATCATTTTGAAAAAAAAAAGAGATTTATTATTAAAAAACTAATTTTTTTATGTGAATTCAGATTTTATTTTATTTTTTTCAAAAGAATTACGTAATGATTACACACACTGCTCTACGATTGCAAATGTGATTTCTCCTTACCATAATGCTTCTGGATGTTCAAGGTTAAAATGTTTTGAATGTGTTTACAGGTGGCTCCTGCAGAACTAGAAGCAATACTTTTGAGTCATCCCACTATTCTTGATGCAGCCGTTATCCCGTACGTTATCTTACATCCCTCTCTTTCTCCCTCTTAACAAAAATTGAAATCTCGTATTCATCAAAAGAAAATATCAAAATTTTGCAGGCTTGAGGATGAAGATGCAGGACAGATACCAATGGCGTACGTGGTAAAAGCAGCTGGTTCTGAGCTCACTGAAGACCAAGTAATTCAATTCGTGGCCAATCAGGTTTATCATGTTCACCGTGACTCTTCCACTCTGTTTCCTTGGTAGCCATCGGTAATAGTTTCTCAGTTTATGGATATATATATATATGGGAATTTCAGGTGGCCCCGTACAAGAAAGTAAGAAGAGTTGCTTTCACTAGTGCCATTCCGAGGTCAGCTGCAGGCAAAATATTGCGGAAGGAACTCATTTCACAAAGGAAGCAGCAACTTATCTCCAAGTTATAACTATGTTCTCCCCTTTTTGAAAATAAAATCGACAAACCACAATGTTTCTAGAGTGCATAAACTAATAACGAGAGAGTACCAGGATATAGCAAATTTTCTTTGTGAGCAGAAGATGGGCCTTTTGGAGGTCAATCTGTGTAACGGTCTGTATGATACGACTTGAAACAGCTTCCTTCTGCTTATCAGAGAAATTTTACCAAATGTTTTGATAGCATTACGGATTGATTATATGAATTGTCATACCTTCAGATGAAATTTCAGGTTACAGGAATAACAAGAAAGAATAAATTGGAAGAAATAAAGAAAAAATAACAATGAACAGAATGTGGGATTCTATTTCAAAAACGAACAAAATGACATAAGGTCAATTTTATTGTACAAGTAACAAAGTTGAGTCTTATCTCCATGAGATCTTACAGTGATCAATGGTTGGCAAGAACTTCCAAGATCTTCTGCATTGTGCACTTGCTAACCATGGTCGAAAATCACCCGAGGTTTTCCAAATAGCAATTGCTGTGATCTGCCAAAGCTTGAGAACATATTAGTCACTTAGCGGCGACTGCTGACCTTGAATTATTCCCTGATAAGATTTCTTGGCAAATCTTCAACTTTTATGCATTGCCAGTGCCCCCAGCTATCCATCGCCAAACACCACCAGAACCTTGCCTCTGAACAGCTGAAGCTAGTTCCATATCCCGCTCAAATGCAGACTTCTGTCTCCGAAGTACTTGTACCTCATTCTCCATGGACTGCACTGATTCTAGTACCTTTTGCAATTCTGTGATTTGTGCCTGGATATCACCCATACCGGAAAGAAAAAAAAAAAAAAAAAGGCCAGCATATCATACAATTAAATTCAGCACGTTAATTCAAGTCAGTGATCCAGTAGTCTATAAAGGAACAACAGATAAAAAGTCAACGAAGGAATAAACGAGTAGGAAACCTCCAGCTTAAAACATCTTGATCTCTCTGCTATTAGTTGACCTTGGACTGAAAGGAGTTCCTGAAAAAATATGGTTCAAACAATGAAAGTTTTAAAGGCTGACGAATTGATAATCAGATAATTTAGTAACACAAAAAAAAATACCTTCGACAACTCAGAATGAGTGCCATTTTTCTCTCCAATCTGTCCCCTAAGCCTAGTATTTTCAGCTCTGACTTCTGCAAGTGACAGCTCCAACACATCTTTCTCTTCTCTGATGGCCTTAATCTCATTTGTAATATCTTGTTCAGAAGAACTGTCTTCAGCCTCCTTAGAGTTTGAATCTTGTGGTCTTGAGAAATTGAACTTTTCAGCTTTGGTTAAGGCATATGCAGCAGTAACAGACGCTGCTGCTGCAGCCGCTGCTGGTGACTGGAAAATCTTGGGACGTGATGAGTCCCTGGGTTTTGGTTTCATAACAAAAACCTAGGGAATAAAAGTACAGACACAGAAATCACAGAATGCGGTTTAAGCCGCAATCACAAAATCAACCGAGGAAAACTTGAAAATAAGCATTTGCAGATTAATAAGTATTAAGATTTAAGGCCTAATGCTAGAATTGTGAGCTGTGATGAGAGTTCATATGTTTTTTTTTTTCTTACTAGTAAATAAGAATTTTATTAATATATAAGAGCAACACCTATGCATGAGTGTCTAAAGATACAAGGAAATCATGTACAGTCATGCCATTAAAGTCTATTACAATCAACTAGTGAAATAAAGTATGAAGAAAAAAAAGTTCTAATATCGTCCATTGTCCGTTCACAATCCTCAAAGCTTCAACCATTCCATGAGAGGAGTTCATGTGTGACACAATAGAAAATGTCATTGAATACCATGTATCTTTTTAAAATCAGTTTTAAGAGAGAAATTTGTTTAACCCAACGTCTAATAAGCAAAAGGAGTTATCATACAACATACCTCATTGCTGTACTTCCCATTGTAGCCACCAAAGGCAACCAAATATTTCTCGCCATCAATTAGTGCCAAGCAAACACTCAGTCCCTGTTTCCATGTTTACATCCTTGATCATATACAAAATCAATATATTCACGTGCTATGAATTCCAAGTGCAAGGCACTGTCCTAAATTAGAACATTTACAGGAAAACCCTTCATAAATAAGATATAGCACAAGACACATGATATTCAGGACTCTCCACCCTAAAAACAATATGAGTCTGTTCAACAGTTCATCTCACTTCAAGCAAAGCCGTAGGTTCTTTAACTAGACCCTGGCTGGGTCAGCCATTCTTAAATAAAGATTCATATTTCAGAATTGGAAAGAGTGTTAAATGCCAACACTAGCACCAGAAACTTGTCATATAATTACATCACTATGGTATTTCTCAAGTGTTGATACAAATCATTCTCAATCTGCTAGAAACAATCAAACATCTTACAGAATTGGTAGAAATGAAAAAAGGAGAGAGAAAAGGAACAAAGAAGTGACCTCACTAGCAAGCGGATCCCTGGGCTTCACAGTTGTCAATGCAGACCAGACTAGCTTAGACATATTTAACACTAAAGTCTCAGGGCAACCTGAAAAAACATATAGTCATGCATCGTTGAATATGCTAACGCAGACAAGAAACTGTAGGCACAGACAGTATATATTTAATAAGCATATTATTCTACATACCACTTTTATTATCTCCACCACCAACTATATACCAGTTTTCATCAATGTTTATTCCAGCATGCCCAGCTCTGGCAGTCACTAAATCACCCTGGATTTGTGGTTGGGACCATTCCATCTGCATGTATAGTGGAGCTTCTCAGACTATAATACTAGGAATCAAAAAAATGCCTGGGCAGGGGATAAAAGTTCAGGCAAACGCTAAGCAGAAGTCCAAAGTATAGTAACATTTTTAACTTTCCAAAATCTTGGCACTATGCATGTGCTTTTTGTGTTGTTTGTGTGATAGTGTTAGTCCATGTGCATTCACTTGTGTCGGTAGGTGACACATACTAACCATCAGGGAACCAAGTTTTATTCTACTGGCAATGTGAAAGATGCACTTTACCCTAGCAATCCACCTCTTGACATAGAATTGAAGCAGAATTAAACTCATATTTTTTAGCCCAAAAGTAATCCATATATACAATGAAAAATAAAATGTACAAAGAGATTCTTCTGTACACTTACAGTCTGCAAATCCAGTACGTGTAGGTCATTGAAGAAAATAGAATGAGAACAACCACCAAAAACTAAAAGGTAACGATCTGCATGCACTGCAGCTGTGTGATCGAATCTGGGAGCTGGAGGTGTCTGCCTATCATAACATGAGAAAATGATGAAGAACTCTTCTGAGACCACAGAAATTAGCCGCCACAAATGTGGAGTAGATACTTACGTTGCCTCCAACAAATCCCAAATCATTGTTTCCAGATCGAGAACATGGACATCGTTCAACAATCTCCTGCTCTTGTCCTCTCCACCAAAAACTATCACTCTGGAACCAACAAGAGTTGCAGAATTCCCCCCAATGGCTCCCTGGAAGTATAATCTATCAGTGTACCATCAAATCCCCAGTAAATTCAGAAAATAAATCCACTCCAGCGAAAATGAATATTCAATATTTTCCTGGCTAAATAAATAAATAACAAATGAAATTTCAGAAAGCAATTGGCGAAACATAAGCACAAGTTCAGAAGCAAAATTAGTAGCAAGTAGAATCAGTTACTGACCGGCACTTTTCCTGAGGTCTCAAGGACACCACAGAGATGTGTTTTGAGATCGATGAATAACACTAAAACAAGTCCATTTACACGGAATAAGGTTCTAAGCAACACAGGATAATAATGCAGTATTAACAGATAAATGAATAATCCCCTTACAAATGCCAATATGGCTCTAGGAGAAACAAACCTGTTATTTTGTCAGATGCTTTCTTTGAATGCCCACCAATGAGAAGAAGTCTATTTCCCCACTTAATCTGTCAAACAATTGAAGAGCAATTTAAGTAATTAATTAAAAAGATGTCAAGTCCCTAAAAATATACGAGGTCCCAGTGCGTGAATTCCAAATTGTTAACGCAGAACAGATTATGGTTTACAAAACATCAACATTATCTAGGAGTCTTGGGATGGACTTCAAGGTCCAGTTACCCCCCCCCCCCAACAAAAAAAAATTCTGTCCCCTTCCTCCTCTTAAATACTTGGCAAAACAAAAACCTCCGGGTCCTTTTCAGGGAATCCCATGTCACTAAGAAGGACAAATAGATAATGATTTTTTAGTGCCTAAGGTATCTCAAGAGTCTATGAATGTTCACTTATAGACCTCAACCTTGTCGCCTCTATTTCTTATAATTATTTAGCTAACACAGAATTAGTAAAATAACAGATAGAAGTCAAGACATTAAAAAAATTAAAAATAAGATAAAAAACAGAA
This sequence comes from Platycarya strobilacea, assembly GCA_036898215.1. Classification (NCBI taxonomy): domain Eukaryota; kingdom Viridiplantae; phylum Streptophyta; class Magnoliopsida; order Fagales; family Juglandaceae; genus Platycarya; species Platycarya strobilacea. The sequence continues at coordinate 56,345,266 of CM072545.1, read as the reverse complement.
AGCACACATGCTCAAATGGAGAGTACAATTATTATTATTATTATTATGGACATTATAAATTTGCATGAACTTCTTACCAAATTGTGACCTGAGGTGGCTGGGAGAATTCCCAATGAGCCTCTGTCCTCAAATTCATCAGCATTTGATTGTTTCAGTTTTAGATCAGACCATGCCAAACTTTTAAGATCAAGTACCTGGAGAATATTTAATTATCTGATGACTCATGAGAGAGATTCAAAAGTTAATTTGTAAAATTGGATGGCCAATTGGGCATATCCAATACCTGAACATCAGACAGGTACCGACCATTACGACTTCCACCAACAACATATAATTTCTCATCAACGGTTGCAGCAGCATGCTATGGTTAAAAGACAAAGTAGTACGATTAGTATCTGGCTCATAATTGAAGAGAAAAATACCAGAAGAATATGCCAATGATCATGGACTTGCAACAATCAAATGCAAATGCAATCAACCTTAATAGTCCGAAGATAGGGGTAGAAATGCTGGAACTATCTTGTTCAAATTTTCTACAGAGAAAAAATCACCTTGTAGCGAGCTGGTGGCCGTTGACCAGAGACGGGGAGTGCTATCCACTGGTCATAAGCCACTCCCGATTTCCAATTGCTAATATCCAAAGCTTTCTTAGCCTCCTCTGTTCCCATACCAGCTGTCTGCAAGTCACCCACGCAGATATTGGAAATCTCTTCAACAGGTATCTCAGTAGAACACCGACGATAATTCACAGAAGCTTATTACAGAATAAAAAAGATTACAGTAAACATCAAACATTCAATGATAACGAGACAAAAGAAGACAAGGGTTTCAGATCTAGCAACAGTATACCCACCAAAAATTTGGATGTCTCATAATTTATAGGAAAAGACATAAATAACTACTTGGATAACATTACATATTATGAAAAAATAGTTATCATCGCTAGTCGGATAAGATTTTAGAAATCACTGACCTTCTTATGAATAATTAGGGATCGGAGTAACGGAGAACAAGACAGAATAGTGACCCAGCTTAAGTTAAAAAATATCACAGAACCAAAAGAATACAAAAAAAAAAATTGGTCAACGGCTTGACAAAGTAATCATGAGCTGATTGGTCCTGACTCCTAAAGAATCGTCTTGCCAACCACGAGAAGTTGGATAGGTCCTGAGTTAAGTTTATAGAAGGCATTGAACATTCAGTTTACGAAAACAAATAATTCAGCCAGTAAATTCTATCTAAAGTGTGACACTACAATAAGATCTTCGCTTGAAGGCCGCGGGTCGCGATTAGAGATAAATATTAAATATTAAATTAAGATTGAATCAGATATAAAAAGAAACATATAAAAGAAAATCCAAAATGGAAGTCCGTAAAAGCATGGCCTACCGCCAAAAGTCAGCAAATACTGCTCTGTATTCTGCAATATAAAATAAGAAAACAATCTATCTACACGAAAATCAAAGAATTTTAGTAAAGTTCACAGGAAAGTGGCCTAATTCAAGCATTTAGCCTTCTAATTGCTATTATTCACAGAAAATCTTCTTCAGAATCAGCACTTAAAATGTCATCGCCTCACTAAACTTCTTTTGTATTCGTGAGAGTTTAACTTATTTCAATTTATTTTAAATTTATTTTTATTTTTTATTTTTATATAAAATATAAATTTTATTACATATTTTTTTAATTTTATTATATATATTTTTTTAATTTTCATATACAATTTTCAAATTTTAAAATAATAATAATAATATTAAAATATAAAATAAACTAATCTCATTTCATCCCTTCTCTACTCCGAATATAAACGAAATTCTATGATAATTAGTTTAATCATACACTTCGCCTACATAAAAGTGCCACATTGAAAACTTTAGTTTTCCTTTTCTCTCAGTTTGTTTCATTTTTCTCAACAATCAAACAGACAACAAAGTTGCCCGTTGAAATCATAAATTCCGTGGTAAGAAAATCCAAATCAGAAATCGGAATTCAAGCAGAATATAAAAGCGAATGAATAAGTTCAGAATTATCGGAAAACAATGAGGAACAGGCATGACGTACCTAAAATTCCAAGAAGAAGCTCGAGAAAATAGCAGCCGTTAAAAAAGAATCAAATCGTAGATTCGAGGTAGCCTAAACTGGCCGGGGAAGGACAATGTGGTAGGATCAGATGGTGCAGAACACGGATCTCGACCAAAGCGAAGAATCCAACGGCACCGTAGAGATCTCTCAATCTCTCCTTCCTCCCCAAAACTGCGCCTTTGTACGGACAAATTGTGACGTAGAGCAGACAGTCGTCGTTTCTGCTCGGAAGGGCAATTTATATCCACGGCAACATATATACTGTAGATTACTGTGGCTCTACACTCCTCTAGCAGCTAACTAGCCTAACTTGTAATTTATACGCGATGTCGTTTAGTCCTTGTTTACGCATTCTGAACGTCTGCATGTTGCCTTGGGGATATGATATGACGTTTAACGGCTTCAATCGTATAAGGGCCGATGATGGCCCAACCGGAAACAATATAGGTCCGGCGAAGTTGAAAATATGGTATTAGGCCTGAATGAAGGGGCCTTATCTCGTGATAATTTGAGAATGGACCATGATAGTTTAACTAGGCCTAAAAGTAAACATATATCCCGAGATGACTAATTTTATTGGATTTGGATCCGATAATTTTGTCGGAATCTCTAGCTCATAGAATTATTTTTAAAAATAATGAACTGTTATGAAATTTAAAAAAAGAAATTACTATTGCAAAAAAGAAATAAGAAATTCTTTTTGAAACTCTTAATAACTAAAACTTTCTTTCTCTCTCTATATTTTCTTATGAATTTCATTACAATTGAAGTCCCTATTTATAGGTTTTGAAATTACTATACAAGTTACTATGCAAGTCACTATGCAGAATTTAAAATAATAGTGGTGGGGTCATTCACATAATTTAGTGGTGGGACAGGGGGCGGCTGATGATTTCGTTCGTTCATTACACTCCCCCTTGAATGATCGCCAATAAGAAATCTGCCTCGTTAAAACCTTGCCAAGTAAAAATCCAGTGGGAAGAAAAACCAATGGCGAAGGAAAAAGAGTACAGTCTTCTTATGTATCCACAAGTGCTTTAAGATTGCCTCATTAAAACCTTGCAGAGGAAAACCTAGTGGGACAAAACCTCAGCGAAGGAAAAAGAGTACAATCAGCACATTTACTCCTCCTGAAAAGTGCATGACAAAAGATCTTTGAGTTTTCGCATTCCAATGTTATGCACAATCTTCTTGAATGTGGAAGTTGGTAACGCTTTTGTGAATAAATCTGCCAGATTATCACTAGATCGTATCTGCTTGACATCAATTTCACCTTTCTCTTGAAGTTCATGAGTATAAAAGAATTTAGGTGAAATATGTTTGGTTCTGTCACCTTTGATATATCCTCCTCTGATTTGAGTGATACAAGCAGTATTATCTTCATATAAGATTGTTGGGCTATTATTGATCATGGGAAGTCCACACTTTTTCTGGATATGTTGAATAACTGATCTCAACCAAATACACTCTCGACTTGCTTCATGAATAGCAATGATCTCTGAGTGATTTGAAGATGTAGCAGATAGTGTCTGCTTAACAGATCTCCATGATATGGCAGTATCTCCATAAGTAAATAAATATCCAGTTTGAGATCTACCTCTGTGTGGGTCTGAAAGATAACCTGCATCTGCATACCCAATCAATTCTGGACTTGAACCACATTGATAAAATAATCCCATATCAACCGTACCATGAAAGTAACGAAAGACATGTTTAATGCCATTCCAATGCCTTCGAGTTGGTGCAGAAGTATATCTTGCAAGCAGATTAACTGAGAATGTAATATCTGGTCGAGTGCAATTTGCAAGATATATCAAAGCTCCAATTGCACTTAGATATGGTACTTCAGGACCAAGAATTTCTTCATCGTCATCACAAGGACGGAATGGATCTTTCTTCACATCAAGTGTTCGAACAATTATTGGAGTGCTCAGGGGATGAGATTTGTCCATATAAAAATGCTTTAGGACTTTCTCAGTATACATGGACTGATGAATAAAAATTTCATTTGGCAAGTGCTCAAGCTGCAGGCCGAGACAAAATTTTGTTTTGCCAAGATCTTTCATTTCAAATTCATTCTTTAAATATATAGCGGTTTTTGAGATCTCTTCAGGAGTTCCCACAATATTTAAATCATCAACATAAACCGCAATAATGACAAATCTGGATTCTGATTTCTTAATAAAAACACATGGGCATATAAGATTATTTTCAAATCCTTCTTTCAATAGATATTTGCTTAAGCGATTATACCACATGCGTCCGGATTGCTTCAATCCATATAAAGATCTTTGTAGTCTGATTGAATACATATTTCTAGATGTACTTGTAGATGCTTCAGGCATCTTATATCCTTCAGGGATTTTCATATATATGTCATGGTCTAAGGATCCATATAAATATGCAGTGACCACATCCATCAACCGCATTTCTAATCATTTTGTAACAACCAGACTAATCAAAAATATAAATATGATTGCATCCATAACGGAAGAGTATGTTTCTTCATAATCAATCCCGGGTTTCTGCAAGAAACCTTGTGCAACAAGCCGTGCTTTGTATCGCACAATTTCATTTTTCTCATTACGTTTTCGTACAAATACCCACTTATATCCAATAGGCATCACACCCTTTGGTGTTTGGACAACAGGACCAAATATTTCTCGTTTTGCTAGCGAATTTAATTCAACTTCAATAGTTGTTTTCCATTTTGGCCAATAATTTCTACGTCGACATTTTTCGACGCTTTTTGCCTCACTTTTTTCATTACTTCTGGTAATGTCAAGGGCCATTTTATATGAAAATATGTTGTCGACAACAGTTTTATTTCTATCCAGAATTTCTCCAGTTTTCATGAAATGTATTGAGATCTCATTATTTTCAGATACCTGTTCCTCTTCAGGGGAAAACATTTCATGACACATGTTACCCAGATGACTAATACAAGAGGGGGGGTGAATTGAGTTGTATTTAAAAAAATAACAATTATAAATCAAATATATAATATAAAATATAAAAAAAAATATGAAACAATAATAAATATAAAGAGTAAGGGTAAGAGAGAAGCAAACTCAGTATGTTAACGAGGTTCGGCCCCACTGCCTACGTCCTCGCCTCAAGCTACCTCTTGAGGATTCCCAAATCCACTATTCAATCTCCTTTAGGTAGAGATAGAAACCTATTACACTTTTGAGCAGCACCACTCCAAAGAATCCGTGTAGAACATCCTCTACACTTCCAATCACCTTACACTTGGTGATTTAACTATTCCCCGTGTAGAACACCTTCTACACTTCCAATCACCTCACACTTGGTGATTTAACTATTTCCCGTGTAGAACACCTTCTACACACACAAGGGTTATACACACCCTTTTACAAATACAAGAATTGATAGTAGGTAGACTATCAAAGTACACTCCTCAATGAGTGAGATAGAAACAATACAGCGCAACCTATATCTCTCTTAACAAGAACAAGAATTAAGGCTCAAAACTTTAGAAAAGAGAGAATGAGAGTTTTGAAGAAATGATGCAACACTTAGCAATAGATGTGTAAGCTCTTGCTGTGAATTTTGCAAAACTCAAGTGAGCTATTTATAGGCAAATGATTTTTCAATTTCAAATTTGAAAAGATTCCCATATCAAAAACATCATCATTTACTTTTCAAAAATTTCAAATCTAATGTTTTTACTTTTTGCATGTGACAAAAGAAGCACACTTTACTTTTCAAAAATTTCAAACATAATATTTTACTTTTTGTATATGACAAAAGGAGCACACTTTACTTTTCAAAATTTTCAAATAAAGCATCTACCTTTTGCATAAGTCAAGAAAAGCATCCACCACTTTTGAAAATATTTAAATAAAACATGCACATGTGAAAGATGACAATCAATCATCTTAATATTTTCAAAATTCAAACATTTAATCATGTCATGCACATGTGAAAGATGACAATCAATCATCTTTCAAAATTTTCAAAGTTCAAACCTTTAATCATGTCATGCACATGTGAAAGATGACAATCAATCATCTTTCAAAATTTTCAAATTTAATTTTCAAAATATCATGCATATGTGGAAAATGTATTTTAATGCTTTATGATAAAATATTAATTTTGAGCCTTAATCCTAATTTTGAATTTTTAAGAGATTTACAATATTACTCTATGATTTTAATGTGAACTTGTTCCCTTCTTGCTCATGCTTGCTTCCTTGATGTGCTTGATTATATTGTGTGGACAACTTGAGCTTGAGACTCCTTTATTCTTTGGATTCATTTGTTATCATCAAAATCCATTTGTAGATTTACATGAAATTTGAAACCTTGGGTTCAACAATCTCCCCCTTTTTTATGATGACAAATGCTTGATAGAACCTGAATCCTGTATTAATACTTAAGCTCCCCCTGAGAATGTGCGTTAGTTTTTCAAGCAAAAATATAAACATAATTCCAAGCATATATAACAAGTTTAGCAATTTAAACAATGTTAATGTCCTAGTCTAAAATTTCTCCCCCTTTTGGCATCATTAAAAATGAATCATAATTAGATCAATAAGATATATTCCTGCAATAACCAATAGATAAATAAAACGCTGCGTTAGTAGAGACTGTAGAGAATTCGGTGCGTAGCCACACGTATTCGACAAAACTTGCAAAGTCTGGAGGCCTAGTTCCGGTAATTCGGTGCGGAAGGAGATTTTGTAAAGAGCTGAATAATTGAAACCACCCGTGCCGGACAAAACCTGCAAAGGCTGGAGGCGTAGCTCTGACAATTCGGTGCAGAGATTTGATCCGCTTGATGTTGCTGAAAAATGAGATATTATCATGATTTGTAAGTTTGTCTTGTTCTTATTTCCGTTTCTATAAGAGCAATCCTTAGCTTTATCTATTTCACATCAAGCTTTCTTCTCATCTTTGCAATTTGCTTGCATTCTCATTCTACAATTTTTCAATGGCTCGTAGAATTCCCTTCAGTGCTTCTCTTGATCAAGATTTGAGGTATCCTTCACCTCAGTCTCAATCTATTTCTGCATCTGTCGTGGGTGCCATGAAGCAATAAGAGACTGATTTAGCTAATAAATCAGATCATGACGCTATTTACGAGCTTGTGGGTCTCGGAACTCGATACTCATCATCTATCGTTGCGTTTTCTGCTCGGTTGCAGTCCAAAACTCGTGAAATTGAGAAGCTTAATGAGACTGTATCTGTACTTCAACGACTTGTTTATGAGTCAAACAAAAAAATAGTAGAATTAAAGCAATAGAATAAGGATTTGAAATCCTTGTTTACCTCTTCATTTCGATTGCCTAATCCTCTAGACAAGGATGACATGATGATTTATGAGGAGCAAATGCATTTGAATGATGAGGCTAAACGTCTCAAGTTTCTGTAGGTCATTTAAGATAATGAAATAAAAGTATCTAGCAGATATCCATAGCATGCATCATTCCTATTTCTCTTCTAATCATGCATAGTCTATCTTCTGGTAGGGGTTTTGTGAAAATGTCTGCCAATTGATCATGTGTACTAGTGAATTCTAATACAATATCGCCCTTTTGCACATGATCTCTAAGAAAATGATATCTAATTTCAATATGTTTGGTCCGAGAATGTTGTATTGGATTCTTTAAAAGATTTATAGCACTTGTATTATCACATTTGATTGGAATGTGATTGTACATAAGTTTAAAATCCTCAAGTTGTTGCTTCATGTAAAGAACTTGAGCACAACAACTACCCGCAGCAACATATTCTGCCTCAGCAGTAGATAGTGCAACAGAATTTTGTTTTTTACTAAACCAAGAAACTAGTGCACGACCTAAGAAGTGACATGCTCCACTAGTGCTTTTTCGATCTATTTTACAACCAGCATAATCTGCATCTGTGTAGCTGATTAGATCGAAAGATGTGTGCTTAGGGTACCATAACCCTAAGTTAATTGTACCACTAAGATATCTAAAAATGCGCTTAACTGCAATTAAATGTGATTCTTTTGGAGATAATTGAAAGCGTGCACATAAGCACACACTAAACATAATATCTGGTCTACTGGCTGTCAAATATAATAAGCTACCGATCATACCTCGATATACCTTCGAGTCAACTGGTTTACCGGTTTCATCTTTATCAAGTTTAGTGGATGGACTCATTGGTGTTTCAGTTTCCTTAGCACCTTCCATCCCAAATTTCTTCAGCAATTCCTTAATATATTTCGATTGATTGATGAATGTCCCACTTTTTGCTTGCTTAATTTGCAATCCGAGAAAGAATGTAAGCTCTCCCATCATGCTCATTTCAAATTCTTCCTGCATAGTCTTAGCAAAAACTTGGCACATATTTTCATTAGTAGCACCGAATATTATATCATCAACATAAATTTGAATCAAAAGAATATCATCATTTTCGTATTTAATGAAAAGAGTTGTATCAATTTTTCCTCTTGGAAAGCCTTTTTTAATCAAGAAACCACTAAGTCTCTCGTACCACGCTCTAGGAGCTTGTTTGAGTCCATATAGTGCTTTTGTGAGTTTGAAAACATGATTTGGAGAAATATGATTTTCAAAACCTGGAGGTTGCTCAACATATACCTCTTCATTTATAAAACCGTTTAAGAAAGCACTTTTAACATCCATTTGAAAAAGTTTGAAATCTTTATAACAAGCATATGCAAGTAGCATTCGAATAGCTTCTAATCTTGCGACTGGTGCATATGTCTCATCATAATCGATTCCTTCTTCTTGATTGAAACATTGGGCTACAAGTCGAGTCTTATTTCTAGTAATGACTCCGGACTCATCTTTCTTGTTTCTAAAAACCCATTTTGTTCCAATAATAGTATGATTTTTTGGTCTAGGAACAAGTGTCCAAACATCATTTCTTTCAAATTGATTAAGCTCTTCTTGCATAGCTAGAATCCAAGATTCATCAAGAAGTGCTTCATCAATATTTTTAGGTTCAATCTGAGATAGAAAAGCAGTATGATTGCAAATATTTCTAAGAGATGATCGAGTACTTACACCTCGTGAAGGTTCCCCCAGAATTTGTTCCACTGGATGATCTTTCACAAATTTCCACTGTTTGGTTGCATCTTGTATTAAATTTTGATGATCTTTCCTGATATCTCCATGTTGGACTTCCTCTATTGTGTTCTCTTTGTTGAGATTGAGACTTTCTGTATTATTTATACCTCCTGTTTCTTCATCAATAGATTTCTTGGAGAGTAGAGAATTAGATTCATCAAATACTACATGCATAGATTCTTGTACAGTCAAAGTCTTTTTATTGAATACTCTATAAGTTTTACTATTAGTAGAATACCCGAGAAAGATACCTTCATCAGATTTTGCATCAAACTTGCCTAAATTATCTCTGTCATTTAAAATAAAATATTTACATCCAAATACATGAAAGTAACAAATGTTGGGCTTTTTCTCATTCCAAAGCTCATAGGGGGTTTTATCTAATTTAGACCTTAGCATAACTCTATTTATAACATAACATGCAGTACTTACGCTTCAGCCCAAAAATAATTAGGCAAGTTGTTCTCATTGAGCATTGTTCTTGCCATCTCTTGAAGAGATCTATTTTTCCTTTCTACTACCCCATTTTGTTGAGGAGTTCGAGGAGCAGAAAAATTATGCACAAAACCATTTTCATCACAAAATGTTTCAATATTTTTATTAACAAACTCTTTTCCCCTATCACTTCGGATACTTGAAATAGTATAACCCTTTTCATTTTGAATTCTCTTGCATAACTTGGTAAAAGCATTATGTGCTTCATCTTTATGAGTAAGAAAGATGACCCAAGTATATCTAGAGAAATCATCAACAACAACAAATGCATAATATTTTCCTCCTAAACTTGCAACTCTATTTGGTCCAAAAAGATCCATGTGTATCAGTTGCAGTGGTCTAGTAGTGGAAATATGTTTCTTGATTTTAAAAGAAGTTTTTGTTTGTTTACCAAATTGGCATGCATCACAAATTTTGTCTTTAAGAAAATTTACCTTTGGTAAACCTCTCACAAGATCATTTTTTGAAAGTTTGGAAATAAGTTCCATATTGGCATGACCTAGTCTTCTATGCCATAACCAATTAGTTTCATTTTGAGTTGAAAAACAAATCGCATCTTGTGAGGTAATTTCTTCAAAATCAATTGTATAAACATTGTTACTTCTAAAAGCAATAAAACAAATATTACAATCATAATCATTCAATATAATGTACTTATCCATTTTGAAAGTAACTGTAAATCTTTTATCACACAATTGACTTATGCTTAAAAGATTATGTTTTAAACCTTCAACAAGTAGAACATCTTCAATTATAAGAGGAGACTCATTACCAATTTTACATATTCCCACGATCTTCCCTTTCGAGTTGTCTCCAAATGTCACGTGTCCTTCTTCTTTAGATCTAAGATCAAAGAACTTAGTCTTGTCTCCCGTCATGTGTCTTGAACATCCACTATCTAAAAACCATTTATTTTTTATCGTGGAAGACGTCATGCACACCTATAAAAACAATTAAAATGATTTTTCTTGGTACCCAAGTTCTTTGGGTCCTTTATTTATTAGTATTAGAAGAAATAAGATTTTTAGGTACCCATATGGCCCTAATAGTCATTGTATGTTTTCTTCTAATAGGACAAGCAAAGTAATTATGACCATTTCTATTACAAAAATTGCAAATAACATGTGACATATATGAAGAACTTGAGTGATTATAATAGTATCCTTTTTTAACAAAATTATTTTTATGAAAAAAATTTTGAATATTGGACTTTGATTTAGAAGGATTATCAAAAAAGTTTTTATAAGGTTTGTATTTTTGTTTTGGCATATATCCCAAGCCTGCCTTATCAAAAACACATCTTTGACTACCAAGAAATTTTTCAAAATTTCTTTTTCCATTCGTAAATTTTTCAATAATATTTTCTAAATCAGTTTTCTTTTTCTTCAACTCAAAATTTTCATCTTTCAAAACAATACTTTCTTTTCTTAAAATATCAATTTCGTTTGTTAAAGAATAATTTTTCTTTTTCAAAACAGTATACTTGATACTCAATTTTTCAAATTCCTCATATATCTCTTATAAAACATTTTACAATTCTTCATATGAAGGATCTTCAATATTATCAAGATTTGTTACCTCAATGTCATCTTTAGCCATAAGACAAAGATTTGCTGATTCTCCATTGCTTGCTTCACTATTTGAGCTACTTGAATCATCATCCCATGTAGCTTTCATTGCTTTTTTACCTTTGTTTCGATCTTTTTTTAGCAGAGGACAATCTGACTTGATATGACCAGATTTATTGCATTTATAACAAATTAAAGTGTCATTTTTACCTGAATCTTTCTTGGAAAATTTTTGAAGGATTTCCTTGGAGGAGTTTTATTTTTCTTTAAGAACTTCTGAATTCTTCTTGTTATCTTCGCAACTTCTTCATCTTTGTCGTCATTTTCCTCATCTTCATCACTTTCACTTTCATGTGGAACAGTTTTAAGTGCCAAGCTTTTCTTTGACTTTCCTTCTTCTTCTCCTCTTTTCAATGTGTACTCATGGGTGATAAGTGACCCGATGAGTTCATTCACTTCGAGCTTCTTGAGGTCTCTAGCTTCAAGAATCGCTGTCACTTTTGATTCCCAACGTTTTGGTAGAGAGTTGAGAATTTTTCTTACTATCTCCACTTTGGAATAAACTTTGCTAAGAGCTGTCAAGCTGTTTATGATGTTAGTAAAACGAGTGTACATACTAGAAATAGATTCATCATCATTCATCTTAAACATTTCATATTCATGAGTAAGAATATAAATTTTTGATTCCTTGACTTGAGAAGTTCCTTCATAAGTAACTTCCAAGTTATCCCAAATTTCCTTTGCTGTAGCACAAGTCATTACTCTATTAAATTCATTACCATTGAGAGCATTATATAATAAATTCATAGCAGTTAAATTTAAAGTATAAAGTCTATCGTCTTCACGATTAAACTCTTCTTCTTCCTTTTTGACCTTTACTCCATCAACCACTTTTGTTGGAATATAAGGTCCATTTACAATACATTTCCAGATTTCTCGACCTTGAGCCTGAAGGAATATTCTCATTCTAACTTTCCAGAATGAGTAATTGTCTCCGCAAAAGAGTGGAGGCCGACTGCTAGATTGACCTTCACCAAATGAAGCTGCAATGTTAGCCATAAGATCTTAACTCAAAAGATAGTTAATCTTATAATAGAGCTCTAACTCTGATACCAATTGTTGCCCAGATGACTAACACAAGAGGGGGGGTGAATTGAGTTGTATTTAAAAAAATAACAATTATAAATCAAATATATAATATAAAATATTAAAAAAATATGAAACAATAATAAATATAAAGAGTAAGGGTAAGAGAGAAGCAAACTCAGTATGTTAACGAGGTTCGGCCCCACTGCCTACGTCCTCGCCTCAATCTACCTCTTGAGGATTCCCAAATCCACTATTCAATCTCCTTTAGGTGGAGATAGAAACCTATTACACCTTTGAGCAGCACCACTCCAAAGAATCCGTGTAGAACATCCTCTACACTTCCAATCACCTTACACTTAGTGATTTAACTATTCCCCGTGTAGAACACCTTCTACACTTCCAATCACCTCACACTTGGTGATTTAACTATTTCCCGTGTAGAACACCTTCTACACACACAAGGGTTATACACACCCTTTTACAAATACAAGAATTGATAGTAGGTAGACTATCAAAGTACACTCCTCAATGAGTGAGATAGAAACAATACAGCGCAACATATATCTCTCTTAACAAGAACAAGAATTAAGACTCAAACTTTAGAAAAGAGAGAATGAGAGCTTTGAAGAAATGATGCAACACTTAGCAATAGATGTGTAAGCTCTTGTTGTGAATTTTGCAAAACTCAAGTGAGCTATTTATAGGCAAATGATTTTTCAATTTCAAATTTGAAAAGATTCCCATATCAAAAATATCATCATTTACTTTTCAAAAATTTCAAATCTAATATTTTTACTTTTTACATGTGACAAAAGAAGCATACTTTACTTTTCAAAAATTTCAAACATAATCTTTTACTTTTTGTATATGACAAAAGGAGCACACTTTACTTTTCAAAATTTTCAAATAAAGACATCTACCTTTTGTATAAGTCAAGAAAAGCATCCACCACTTTTGAAAATATTTAAATAAAACATGCACATGTGAAAGATGACAATCAATCATTTTAATATTTTCAAAATTCAAACATTTAATCATGTCATGCACATGTGAAAGATGACAATCAATTATCTTAATATTTTCAAAATTCAAACCTTTAATCATGTCATGCACATGTAAAAGATGACAATCAATCATCTTTCAAAATTTTCAAAGTTCAAATCTTTAATCATGTCATGCACATGTGAAAGATGACAATCAATCATCTTTCAAAATTTTCAAATTTAATTTTCAAAATATCATGCACATGTGGAAAATGTATTTTAATGCTTTATGATAAAATATTAATTTTGAGCCTTAATCCTAATTTTGAATTTTTAAGAGATTTACAATATTACTCTATGATTTTAATGTGAACTTGTTCCCTTCTTGCTCATGCTTGTTTCCTTGATGTGCTTGATTATATTGTGTGGACAACTTGAGCTTGAGACTCCTTTATTCTTTGGATTCATTTGTTATCATCAAAATCTATTTGTAGATTTACATGAAACTTGAAACCTTGGGTTCAACAACACACCTCTTCAGGAAGTCCCTTTTTAGGAGATTTATACTCTTCAGGAGTTTCCTCTTCAGGAGGTTCTGGAATAGAAGATTTGAACTCTTTAGGAGCACCAATTATATTTGGAGCCTGTATTGTGGGTATGTGTTCTTCAGGAACACCAAATTCATTTTGTATTCTTTTCCTTCTAGAAATTTTATCTTTTGCACCAATAGGTCTTCCACGCTTCAGGCGTATTTTAGATTCACCTATTACTGCTTTGACAATTTGTCCTTCAGGGACTTCAATCCTTGCTGGAGTATTAACAGCAGGAATATAAGATTTTACTACACCTTTAGTGTCAGTAAATACATCCGGTAACTGATTTGCAACATTTTGCAAATGAATAATCCTTTGAACTTCCCGTTTACATTCATTTGTAGGAGGATCAAAATGAGACATGATCTTATTATCCCAAGTAATATCTTATCGTACTTCAGGCACCGACTTTTCTTTACCCATCAACGGAAAATTTGATTCGTCAAAATGATAATTTTCGAAACATGCTTTAAACATATCCCCTGTAAGGGGTTCAAGGTATCTAATAATGGATGGAGAATCAAAACCAACATATATCCCAAGTCTACGTTGAGGGCCCATTTTTGTACGTTGTGGAGGTGCAATTGGAACATATACAGCACATCCAAAAGTACGAAAATGAGAAATATTTGGTTGTTGACCAAATGCAAGCTGTAATGGAGAATATTTATGATATACAGATGGTCTAATGCGAATTAGAGATGCTGCATGAAGTATAGCATGTCCCCAAACAGAAATAGGTAGTCTTAATTTCATAAGTAAAGGTCTAGCGATTAGTTGAAGCCTTTTGATCAAAGACTCAGCTAAACCGTTTTGTGTGTGTGTGTGGGCAACAGGATGTTCAACATATATTCCTATTGACATGCAATAATCATCAAAAACTTGATATGAAAATTCACCTGCATTATCCAATCGAATGGTCTTAATTGGATACTCAGGAAATTGTGCTCGTAGTTTAATTATCTGAACAAGAAGTCTAGCAAATGCAACATTTCTAGTGGAAAGAAGACAAACATGTGACCATCGACTAGATGCATCAATTATAACCATAAAATATCTAAATGATCCACTTGATGGATGAATAGGCCCACATATATTTCCGTGAATCCTTTGTAAAAAGGATGGAGATTCAACAATGACTTTTGAGGGAGATGGTCTGATAATTAACTTACCTTGAGAACATGCAGAGCATGGAGATTCATTGGGTAGAAATATCTTTTGATTCTTTAAGGGATGCCCATGCGAATTTTCAATAATTCGTCTCATCATTATAAAACCCGGATGTCCAAGGCGATCATGCCAAGTCATAAATACTTTAGGGTCAGTGCACTTCTGGTGCATTACCACATATGATTCAATTGTTCTCATTTTTGTATAATATAATCCAGAATATAGAGGAGACAGTTTTTCTAATACGAGCTTCTGGCCCGATACTGTTTTAGTAATAAGAAGATGATCTTTACTGCCTTCATTGGTCGTTTCAATATGGTAATCATTACGACGTATATATTTGAAACTCAATAAATTTCTTCTGGATTGTGAAGAGAATAGAGCGTCATCAATACAAAATTTGGTGTCATTAGGCAACACAATATAAGCTCTTCCAGAACCCTCAATTAAATCCGATGAACCTGATATGGTATGGACATAGGTTTTACTTAGTGTTAGATTTTGAAAATATTTCTTTTTTTTGAGAATTGTGTGAGTTGTAGCACTGTCAGCCAGACATATATCTTTATCATTCAACTCAGAGATAAAAAACTCATCAATGTGATCCATGATTCTACAAAATATACAAAACTTTTATTACTGATAGAAAGAAAATACATTAATTAAGTGGAATACTTCCATCTCCAATTAAGTGTTCAATACTACCATCAGGATGATTAAAGAAATCAGATACATCAAGATGAGTAACGTCTACATCTACTGAATCTAATAAATCATCTGACGGTTCTACTAAATTTGTTTCATGCACTTTATTCTTTCCTTTAATAGAAGTTTGATATAAATCAGCTAAGTGCCTGGCCGTACGACAGGTACGTGACCAATGTCCAGTCATTCCACATCTATGGCACACCTCTTCACTTTTCTTTGAAAAATTATTTTGAGGATTTTTACCCCTTTCTGAATTGTACCACTTCTGGTGATATGGTATATTATAATCCCTTTTAATGTTGTCATTCCTGGGACCAACATTTCTATAATTTCTCCTACCACGTCCACGCCTTCGATTTCTTCTAAAGGATGCACCATTCACTTCTGGGAATGATGCAAACCTATTATCATTCAGTTCAGGGAATGATATTGAGCCAGTAGGGCGTGACTGGTGGCTTTCTAATAAGAGCTCATTATTCTGCTCAGCTACTAGAAGACATGATATAAGTTAAGAATATTTCTTGAACTTTCTCTCTCGATACTGCTGCTGCAGGAGCACATTCGAGGCATGAAATGTAGTAAAAGTCTTCTCTAACATATCTTCATCGGTGATTTTCTCACCGCATAATTTTAATACTGAGCTTATTTTAAAAAGTGCGGAATTATACTCACTAACACTTTTAAAGTCTTGCAACCTCAGGTGCATCCATTGAGAACGAGCTCTTGGGAGGATGACAGTCTTCTGGTGTTCATACCTCTCCCTTAAATTGTTCCACAAAATATAGGGATCTTTTACTATGAGATATTCAGTTTTCAATTCTTCATGAAAATGGTGGCGAAGGAAAATCATTGCTTTAGCACGTTTCTGCAGGGATGCTTGATTTCCTTCTTTAATAGTTTCTCCCAGGTTCATTGCATCAAGATGTATTTCAGCATCAAGTATCCAGGATAAATAATTTTTCCCAGATATATCAAGAGCAACAAATTCCAATTTTGTAAAATTTGCCATTTTCTACACATATAAATAATAAATATGTGTATCTCAGAAAATATATTTATAAATTCACACAGATAATTATCAATAAAATATATTAAAGACTTCAAATAATATATTGAAAAACTTACAGAGGAATAAGGCCACTAGCTTCAGAATTGGTAGAATCGTCGTGCTGATAACATGTTATGAAACTTAAAAAAAGAAACTACTATTGCAAAAGAGAAATAAGAAATTCTCTCTGAAACTCTTAATAACTGAAACTTTCTTTCTCTCTCTATATTTTCTTATGAATTTCATTACAATTGAAACCTTTATTTATAGGCTTTGAAATTACTATGCAAGTTACTATACAAGTCACTATGCAAGTCACTATGCGGAATTTAAAATAATAGTGGTGGGGTCATTCACATAATTTAGTGGTGGAACAGGGGGCGGCTGATGATTTCGTTCGTTCATTACATGAACGGTGTTATTATGTCTTCTTAATTTGTTTAATTAATATATTTTTTAGTTCAATTTATATATTTAATTTTTTTATTTATTATTTCAAATCTTTTTAAACATGTTTAATCTTTTTTAAAATAATAAAAAATGAGTAATATACTAATAGTCATTTTTTTAATCATTAAACAAAGAAGAATTTAGAAAAAAAATTAATATATGAACGATCAAAATGAGTGAAATGAAATAGTATAATAATATTTTCTAAAAGTAATACAAAGATATCAATTTGTTAAAAAATGTGATAGAAAATAGATGTTTTCAAATGAGTAATTTTAAGTATAATCTTAGAGTATATTGTTGTATTTCTTCTACGAAGAAAGATAAGTGTAACGAAAAAGAAAATCATTATGACAAGAAAAAGTTTCATTTAGAGAAAGGAGAATGAAGAGTTATCAAAAATAAAAAGAGGAAGAAGAAGAGACAAACATTGGAACAAAAGTCTCATGTGAATCGTAGATCCCTCAAACAGAAATAAATTGAAATGGGAAATGGGAAATGGAAATTCATGAAAAGCAAGAAATTGAAAGCATGTTTGCTTAACATATTGATTTTCACAATTGTTTTGAAAAGAATGGTTCTATAATTAAAAAATTAGATTTTTTATATGAATTTTATATTTATTCATTTATTAAAAATTGTGCGATATTTGTATGGCCGATTTTATTTTATTTTTTTATTTTTAGTTTTTTATATGATTTTTATTTAAGGATTATAAATTTATTTTACATGATTTTTTTAACATATTAAAATATTTTTCAAAAATATAAAAAAAATTAAAATATTATTTAAAAATACTTCAATAAAAATTATAAAAAAAAAACTTAAAAAAAAATAGGGATCCATTTGAAGTTCCAATATAAGGATAAGTAACATTTTCTTATTTGTATTCAGCGTGACTGTGAATATGATTTCTTTTTTAAAATTTAGAATAAATATACTTACAAGTAGCTTTTCTACTCTCATATGAATAATATTTTTAATGTTTATATAAATAGTAAAAATATTATTTATGTAAAAGTGAATTGTACAAATCTAACTTGTATGTAGCAATGTTCTTAAATTTAATAAGCAATAAATAGGAGTATTGGCCGTTCATTTCGTTCGTATCAAAGTCAACAAAATGACGAGAGCTAGCTAGCGCCTGTAGCTTGCGTAAGATTAATGAAAATATTACTCTCATCGACAGTTGGGTCTATCGAATCCATACATTTTTTTTTTACTTAATAATTATAAAAATATTATTTTAATAATGTTATGAGTTTTTTAAATCAAATATTTAAAGGTATAAATAAATAAATAAAAACTTTTTTGCCCGCCGTCTCGTGCTACACGGTGTAGCACTGCTCAAGATTTATATATATATATATATATATATAAGTGAACCTAGCTAGGCTTATTGCGCGATATGATTGAAGGCAAGGAAAAGTGCAAGGAAGCCAGCTATATATGGTAAACTATAAGGAAAATAAATGATAACATTATTTTAAATGATATCTAATTATTGTGGAATTATAAATGATATCTAATTATTTTAAAAAAAATTAATTTTTTTCATGTAAATTTTATATATATTTACTTTTTTTTTAAAGTGATTGTATATCACTTACAATCTCATAACCGTATCTATTATTTTTTAAAATATAATAAAAAAAAGATTTGAAAAAAAGGCAAAGGGACGCATCCCACTGATGTATTAGAGATATGATCATCATGGGTAATACTAGTAATAATATTTTGATAGTATAGGTTTTTTTTTTTCTCCGAAAGTATTTTTATTGTATAGTTAGATAGGGTAGAGTATAGAGTGAGAGTTTTAATTCATGACTTCTGATATTAAAATTATCATTAAAAAAAAGTAAGTTAATAAAAAAAGATAAATCTTATTATTTAACTAATATTTTAATAATTATAGACATATAATATATGAGGTTATATATAATGGGGTAACACCACTATATATGTATTGGAAGAAGACTTGAGAATTGTAGGTTCGGACCAAGCCTATAATTTATTAAAAGATCCCTTTTTCTTATATACAATATAATATATGTAATTATGTGTAATTATGGTTTACAAAACATCAACATTATATAATTTATTAAAAGATCCCTTTTTCTTATATGTTCACCCGATCCGACCCGACCCGACCCGACATACCATATTCCGACTTGACTCGATATCATACCTATTCCGTTCATTCCGATACCCAATTAACCGATAACTCGTTTTCTTCATCATCTTCTTCTTTTTTTTTTCACCTACTTCGACAGTTCCCAAATTACTTATCCACTTCAAAAATGCAAAGTTTCATTTGCAAGTTGCAAGAATAACCAAAAACTTCATTTGTACAAAAAATCAAAACAATCAAACTACAATCAATCATAACCCTTCACTTCCAATAATAACAATAATAAAAAACCCTAACCCTTCGACAAACAAAAATCCAACATCAAAACAAAAATATCCAAAAACTTTTTTGAATGGGTTTGATCTCTGTGCGTGACTACTTGACGATGCATGCGAATTGAGGTGGAAGCATTGTCGTCGACGAGGAGATCAAGAGAACGCGGTGGTAGATTCTAAATTGTGCGGTGGAGGAGGAGACCGAGGAGATTAAGAGAGGAGATCGCATGACGATGCGTGCGAGTTGAGGTGGATGCCGGCGGCAGGAAACTTGGTCCAGCAGGGTCTGTAGGTGGGCATCGGCGATTTGAGGTGGCAGCATTGTCGTCGACGAGGAGATCAAGAGAAGGCGGTCGAGGAGGAGATCGACGAGATCAAGAAAGGAGATTAGGTCGAGAGAGATGAGATCGAGTAGAAAGAAAGAGACGAGATCGTGGTGATTGGAGATCGAGTGGGTTAAAACTCTAAAAGCGGTAACGGGTAATACCCGTTAACCCGATTAACCGAAAGCGGGTCGGAATAACAGGTCGGCAGATATCGAAATAACGGGTCGGGTCGGGTATTTTGCACAATCCTATCATGTGAGTCACAAATATATCGAGTAGTTTGATGAATGAGTAGCCTGCTCAAAGGGATAGCAATTTAGGCCACCTCCTAAGCCCCAACTTGAGTAGACCCTATTAAAAAATATATATGTTAGTTAGCATAAAAGATAGAAAATATTTTGTTTAAAATAAAATCAATACTAAATGAGAAAACTTGATTAAAAAAAAGTAAATATAAAAGTTATACTCAAAATGATTTTATTTAAAATGTACAAATTTTCAAATAATAGTGAAATTGGAATAAAAGTAACAAATTAAATAATGTATTTTTTGATATTGATAGCCTTATTTATTTTTAAAACTAAGTATTAAAATAAGTATATATTAATTAAAATAAAAGTAAGTATTTAAGTTATAAAGAAGTGTACTTTATTTATAAAAAATTAGATTTTTCTTTTAAATTATTATATTATTTATAGATTTTATTAATAAAAATAATTTTAATATTTTTTGCATCTCAAGATTTGCAATAAAATTTTATTATTTAATATTTAAATATTAGTATATATTGAGTGGCCCCTAATGCTATGTGTATTAGAGAAGAAGTTGGCTCGAGGAATGACTGTAAAGTTATGTATTCTTAAAGAATTCTTAGAAATTTCAAATGAAAACAAAGAGAAGAAGAACAAATCAACCGTACGTACGCTTGTCACCCCTATGATTCCTCAGCGTCACACTTTATATAGACTTGCATCAGAAAACAGTACTACATCACCTTAAATTTACTGACCATCTTTTCTTTTCTGTTTTTTATAATTAATAAATGATTTTGTTATCAATAATAATCATAGCCAAAATATACAAAGTATACAAAGAAAGTACCTACCATATTTTAAAAATAGAAAAAAGACTAAAACAGATTCACTACTCTATTATTATCCCTTACAAAATTTCTAGCCCCCAAGTACAAAGTAAAAAAGAAAAAAATTCTTAAATTCGTGAGAGAACACACTGTTTATAAAAGAAATTCTATACCATTTTTTCAATCTTTACATATCATTATTTTTTAATTATTTTTTAATTTTTAATATTTTTATTTTGAATTTATTCTTTTTAAATTAATTTAATTTTTTTATTTATTATCTATATATCAAATATTTAATAAAAAATAAAATAAAATAAAAATAATTAAAATATGATATGTGGAGATTATGTGAATAATAGGAGATTATAAAGATTTTTTCATCTATAAAATATCTCTCATTCATTTTCAATAAAATATACTAGAATAGACACAACATAATCAAATTCCATTTGGCAACTATTGATTTCTTTCACCCAAAACTTGTCTAATATGCAAGAAGATCTACCACTTCTTTCGACATCACCAAACATAAACTTGTCTGACTCAAAACCTCGTACTATAGAAAGCACAACCAAGATAACAAGTTAGTATCTTATAAAAAAATTAACAAAAAATTGTACTTTTCAGATGATTCTATAAGAAGTTGTCCTCTCTTCATTGCCTCACTTTTGAATTATAAATTCTTTTTAGAAAATCAAAATTATCATTCACTTTCTAATCACTAACCTCTCTAATAAAGTCAATAGAATATTATCGCTTGTCAATGCATCTTCATATTTTGGCTATACATGAGAAAAATCATCTACATTGGACTAACCAAACCACTAAAACTCAAGATATGAGCTAGAGTAAACAAAGAGGGCTAGTCATATATAAAGAGCTACTGTTTACGGATCAAATAATATTTTTTTCCACCGATCACCCCTCTCTCCTTTCCTCGCTCTTTCTCTCCCTCTTCTCCTCATCTTTCTTCCTGAACTTTCTTCTCTTTGTGCGTAGGAATTCGTTTTATTTATTGTTTTGCATATACATTTGTCATTATGAACCAAGCCTTCAAGATCGACAAAACCCACGGTATATAAATATTCCATTTTTGTACAATTTCCGACCAAGACAAATGATTTCTTGGGAACATCTTTTCTGCGATCTTCAGCATGTATTTTCATTCCCCAGACAAATTTGCTCCTGTTTTTTCACATTTTGGGTTTTACCGTAAAAACCAAATTCAGAATTTATTGAAGACAAAAATGAGCTTTATGAGGAAGATGATTGGGGGACTACATGACAATCTTCCTTCTTGCATTTAATTTGTTGCCGATTGAATAGTACAAGTACAGATTTAGCATGTACTACACGAAAGGGTTTGGGAATTTCCTTTTGTCTTTTATCTATGTTCAGCAATATACATGGAGAACTAGGAGTTGTCTTATACGTTACCTTCCAAGAATTAACAAATGAAAACTCTACCTACGACGTTTCCTATGACTAATTATTTAACCAAGATTGATACTGAACAAATTGGCATTTGTGTTGCAGTGGGCAACTTATTAGGGCTAGGTTGAGGAAGAAAATAGTTGGGAAACAATAATTTTAAGTAAAAATTAAATTATTAAGTAATATATAAACTATATTTGCAAAATATAAAATATAATATTATTATATTACTATTTTGACTTTAAAATGGATAATCTAATGTGACTTTACCTAATTAAAAATTAATACTATATATGAACCTAGCTAGGCCATATTGCGCGATAAGATTGAAGGCAAGGCAAATGCGAGGAAGCCAGCTATATACATATATATGATAAAACTACATATATGGTGCTATAGGTCGTTCTATATGCACAAGCTTGGAAAAGAAGGCATCGGCCGGCCACTGACGTATTGCAGATTTGATCATCATGAGTAATAGTAGTACTAGTAATAGTATTTTGACAGTATCAATTAAATGGGAGTAGAATATAGAGTTAGAATTCTTAACTTTTTGATATTAAAATTATCATTTAAAAATAATTAAGTTAATAAAATAAGAAGATAAATCTTGTTATTTAACTTATATTTTAATAATTATATATATATATATATATGAGGTTATATATAATGGGGTAACTCCACTATCTATGTATTGGTAGAAGACTTGATAAATGTAGGATCGGATCGAGCCTATAATTTATTAAAGTTTTCTTTCCTTATCTATAATTTAATATATGTATATATTATATGCATGTGAATCACAAATCGATCGAGTAGTTTGACGAATGCTATATGTATTTGAAAGGGGGTCCAACTTGCTCGGGCCCGAGCCCACAAGATTACCAGGCCCAAGGCCCGTTGCCCGCACCCACCTCGACGCAGCGTCGGAATCCAACTGGGGAGACCGAAATCGGGGACGAGCCGAGTCCCTGGTTATCCCGATCTGGACAGGAAATGGTTAAACCGGCTTCGAGAACACGCTAAGGGCAGAACGACGGCTCACGTGCTGGTATAACTTCTGAACCCGTCTCCCATCAAGACCACTCCCGCATTTATGAACGACAGACAGCCGCCGGTCTACATCCCCCCCCCTTTTTAATGCGGAGACGCCACAGACGTACACCATTAATTACTAAATTGACAAAAGATACGGCAGCATTTAATGCCCCTGTCCAAAGGGGGCTAATTGAGCATTAATTGAGAGGATACTCAATTAATGCGATGGGACCGACCGAATCAGACCAGGTTTTCTTATCGAGGATGACGGACGAGTGATGCCCCGATTTCGGCGCTCTCGGACCCTCCTCCCAGGGGGGACACCTATAAATAACACTCAACCAACGACGGAAAGAAGGTACGCTCACAAATTCTCTTATTCCCTCTGGCACATATCTTCTCTCATGCACTAACTTGATCGTCGGAGCGGTCCCGGACCCCGACCCCTCTTGTCCTTGTTTTGCAAGTTACCATCACACGGGATTCGGTAGACAAGATAGCAGAATACGTTCTTAACAGTGGCGCCGTCTGTGGGATTCGATTGTTTTTTATCAACGTACTTTCTGCATGTCTACTCTACCACTGTCCCAAACGACCAAGCACGACCAGCAAACAGATCCGTCGATGGAAGAAAGGCTGGAAGCATTGGAAGAAATGGTGAGGAAGTTGAAGGAGGAAAATGCGGCCCTCCGGCAACCACGCGAAGAGGCATCGGCCCGCGGCGAAACCCACCTGGGAGAGAATGCGAGCTCCCGACTCCCTGAGGAGAGTGAAGCCTCCGAAGGAGAACGACGCCGGATGCACACCGAGCTAAAGGAGTTGGGAGACAAGTACGCTGAAATGGCAAAACTGATCAGCCCGGCAGCAGGGCATCTCTCCTCGTAGGGAAGCATAGGAACACCCTACAGCGCAGACGTCTTGGCCGTATCTCTCCCGCCCAAATTCAAGGTCCCACAGGTGGAACTGTACGATGGGTCTCAGGATCCTGTGGAGCACATAGAGGCTTTTAAAGCCCATATCAGCCTACATGGCTATCCCGGCGAGGTAGCGTGCCGAGCTTTCCCTCTCACACTGAAGGGGATGGCTAGGATATGGTTCGGGACCATTCCTCCGGGATCCGTCGGTAGCTTCGAGGCGTTAGCCCGACTCTTCGTCACCCAGTTCATGGCTAGTAGGAAACGAAGGCTCCCAGCGGCGTATCTATTGACCGTCAAACAAGGAGAGAAGGAAAGCCTGAAAGGGTACCTGACCGGGTTCAACGAAAAAAGAATGACCACCGACAACCAGGACGAAAAGATCACCTTAACGGCCCTCCTGGGCGGTGTATGGCCCAGGAGCCCCTTCATGGCGGAGATAGCCCGCAAAACTCCCACCACTTTGAATGGGTTCATGGATCAGGCTGACGGATTCATCAACGCCGAAGATACGCTCGAGGCCCTAGTAGCTCCGCGGCGCGGGGAGCTCCGACAGCACGATCGAAAAACAACCAGTGCCGGGGAAGGTTCTAGCAGGCATCGAGGGGGTAAGAAGTTCCCAGATAAGGCAAGGAGAAGGGACCCCCCACGGGAACACAGACTGTCGTCATGGCCTCAATCCAGTTTGGCGGTGGAAGATCAGAGCCGGGCAGAATCTAGGCGAGAATCCATCAGAAGAAGGAGAGGGGATATGTATTGCGAATATCACAAGTCCAAGGGCCACAACACCGAAGATTGCCAGGCCTTGAAAAACAGTCAGAGGGATGAACGGATGAACGACCGAAGAGACAGAACCCGGTCGAGGACCCCTCGTCGGGAGCAAGAGTCAAACAGACGCCGAGCCGAACCTGCATCCGACCACCCAGCAGGAGAAATCAGAACCATTGTCGGGAGACCATCCCGAGGAGGGACTACGTCCTCCTCTCAAAGGGCACACGCCAGGAGAGCCAGATATGGGGAAGTCTACTCACTGGGGCAGGTGCCGAGGCAGCGCAACCTGGGTCCCAGAGGGGAATCAATAGTTTTCAACGAGCAGGATGGGAAGGGCATCGCCTTTCCGCACGATGACGCTTTGGTGATATCAGCATTGGTGGCCAACTTCACAGTTAAGAGAATGCTGGTCGACAACGGGAGTTCAGCCGATATCCTATTCTGGGAGGCCTTCGTGCAGATGGGGATCGACCCTCGCCAACTTCAGCCTATCCGGGCCCCCCTTAAAGGGTTTACGGGTGAAGCAGTACACCCCGAGGGCCTGATAACTCTCCCGGTTTTGATATGCTCCACACCCAAGACCACGTCCATCATGACTGAATTCCTGGTCGTGAAAGCTCCCTCCTCCTACAACGCCATCCTAGGGAGGCCGACCCTAAACAACTTGAGGGCAGTCACTTCTACCTACTACCTCAAGATGAAGTTTCCGACCGACAGAGGAGTGGGCGAAGTCAGAGGAGAGCAGGTTACCTCCAGGGAATGCTACGCCCGGGAGTTGAATCACAAGGACAGTTATGTGGCTACGATCTCCCTAGAGGGCGAGCATGTTGAGTTTCCGCCTGCACCTCCCCGAGCAATGTGGGACGATGAAATCAGGGACGAAGCGACACTGCGCCAAGCGGAACCCAACGAGCCTCTGGAATTGATTCCGGTCGATGGCAACAACCCGGATCGAACAGTACGAGTCGGAACCAAAATGGACCCGGGAGTACATGCGGAACTCAAGGCCCTCCTCATTGAGCACAAAGACATATTCGCTTGGACACCTGCAGACATGCCCGGAATCGATAGGTCTGTAATAGAACACCGACTGTGTGTCAACCCGACTGCCCGGGCAGTCAGGCAAAAAAGAAGAAGCTTCTGTGCTGAGAAGTATGCCGCCATTGCAGAAGAGGTGGACAGACTCCTGACCGTTGGGCTCATTCGAGAGGCTCACTACCCGGAATGGCTGTCTAACGCAGTACTGGTAAAAAAGGCCAGCGGGAAGTGGCGCATGTGCGTAGACTTCACCGATCTGAACAAGGCCTGCCCCAAAGATAGTTTCCCTCTACCGCGCGCATCGACCTCATTGTGGATTCAACTGCTGGGCACTCTCTCCTCAGCTTCATGGACGCCTATTCGGGTTACAATCAGATCAAGATGAGCACGGACGACGAGGAAAAAACGGCGTTCATTACAGATCGCGAACTCTATTGTTACAATGCCATGCCTTTTGGGCTCAAGAACGCGGGGGCTACTTATCAACGGTTGGTTAACCGTATGTTTAAAAAGCAAATCGGGAGAAACATGGAAGTTTACGTCGACGACCTCCTGGTCAAGAGCCGCTCCCCTAACGATCATGCGACGGACCTGAAAGAGGCCTTCTCTATCCTGCGACATTATCAGATGAAGCTCAACCCTGCCAAGTGCACCTTCGGGGTCGAGTCCGGCAAGTTCTTAGGGTACATGGTCTCTGAACGAGGAATCGAGGCCAACCCCGAGAAAATACAGGCTATCCTCGGAATGGCACCACCGAGGAACCTGAATGAAGTCCAACGATTGGCTGGTCGAATTGCTGCCCTCAGCCGGTTCATAGTAAGGTCGACCGAACGATGTCTCCCCTTCTTCCAGGTCCTCCGAAAAGCACGCGAGTGAGACACATCGTGCGGGCAGGCATTCGAACAACTCAAAGATTACCTGGCGTGTCCCCCGTTACTTAGTCAGACAGCTCCTGGAGAGACCCTTGTGGCTTATTTGGCAGTCTCGCCTCATGCAACATCTGCAGTTCTAGTGAGAGAAACTGATCGGGGTCAGAAGCCCGTGTACTATGTCAGCAGGGCACTCCAAGGAGCAGAGGCCAGGTACCCCCGTACGGAGATGATGGTATTTGCCTTACTGACAGCTGCGCGTCGACTGCGTCCATACTTCCAAGCCCACACCATAAGAGTAATGACCGATCAGCCCCTCGGAACCATTCTCCAGAAGCCCGATACGTCCGGTCGATTAGCCAAATGGGCAATCGAGCTGAGCGAATTTGATCTAACGTTCCAGCCCCGAACAGCGATGAAAGCGCAAACACTGGCGGATTTTGTCGCGGAGAACACTGGGTTTCCATAAGAGATCCCCAGTGAACCTCGGGAACATGCGTGGCAGCTGTACGTTGACGGGTCCTCATGCCGAGCAGCCGGGGGTGGAGCAGGTGTGCACATCGTCACCGACCAGGGCGTCCAACACAACTACGGTATAGGCCTAACCTTCAAGGTAACCAACAATGAGGCAGAATACGAGGCCCTCATAGCCGGAATGACAATTGCTAGGGTCCTCGGGGCGATTGAGCTGGAGGCCCGAACTGATTCTCAAATAGTTTTTCACCAAGTACTCGGCCAGTGCATCACCAAGAGCGAAAAATTGAAAAAATATCTGGAGCTCGTATGCATCGAGAGAGATCGATTCAGTTACTTCCGTTTACTGCAGATCCCAAGGGAAGAAAATCATATAGCGGATCGGTTGGCAAAAGTTGCATCGGGAAAAGATGAACATCCTCCCCCAGAGAACACCGAGATCAGAACGATAGATACTCCCTCCACGGGCAGCGAAGTCGGAGTAGTGGCTGTCGCAAATCCCGACTGGGCAACCGATATCACAGCATACCTCCGAACAGGCACATTACCTCTTGACCCGGGCCGGGCCCGCAAGATAAAGAATAGATCGTCCAGATTCACACTGATCGACGGATCACTGTACAGAAAGGGCTTCTCTGAACCATTGCTCAGGTGTGTAACGAAAGAAGAAGGGCAATATATACTGGCCGAAATCCATGAAGGAATCTACGGGGCTCACACGGGGTCTAAAACGCTAGCCGCCCGCACCACCCGTGCAGGGTACTACTGGCCATGTTTGTTCCAGGAAGCAAAAGATTTCGTTAAAAGGTGCCCGAAGTGCCAAGAGTACAGCCCAGTGTTGCACTCCCCATCGGAAGAACTCACTTCGATAACATCCCCCTGGCCCTTTGATCAATGGGGACTCGACCTTATAGGACCATTCCCAGTAGGGAGGGGTGGGACTAAATTCATAATAGTGGCAGTGGATTATTTTACGAAGTGGGTAGAGGCCGAAGCCCTTGTCAGTATCACTTCTCAAGCCATCACAAAGTTCTTATGGAAGTCGATTGTTTGCCGGTTCGGGATACCCCAGAGCTTCATATCAGACAACGGAAAGCAGTTCGATTGCAGTCATTACCGAGAATGGTGCTCTGAGTTGAAGATCAGGGTGAAGTACTCTTCCCCCGGCCACCCGCAGGCTAACAGGCAAGCCGAGGCGACCAACAAAACCATCCTCAATGCGCTGAAGAAAAGACTCGGAATGCATAAAGGGGCCTGGGCCGATGAACTTCCGGGGGTCCTGTGGGCGTATCGCACAACGGTCCGAACCCCCACGGGTGAAACGCCGTTTGCCCTGACCTATGGCTGCGAGGCGGTAATTCCAGTCGAGGTCGGGATGCCTACCCTACGAATCCAGCACTATGACGCTGCTTCCAATGATGCCAAGATGATGGGACGTCTAGACTCTTTAGAGGAGCACAGGGAAGAAGCCGGCATCCGACTTGCCAACAACAAACGCAAAGCAGAACAGTACTTCAACAAAAGAGTGAAGCCGCGCAATTTCAAAGTCGGGGACTTAGTACTGAGACAAACGGGCATCACGACCCCAGTACAAGGAAAACTGGGACCAAAATGGGAAGGACCTTACGTAGTGACGGCAACAAACAGACCTGGGTCTTACCGACTCAAGGACAGCTCTGGAGCCGACCTACCCCACCCCTGGAATAGTGAGAGACTTAAGAGGTACTATGTGTAGCATTTACTAATGTAATTTACTTCTACTGATGTAATTTGCTTCCTGAAATTATAAAGAGCCCGATGTTATTCAATGTTCATATCCAACGTATTATAAGGTTCTCAACTCGGAATCCTGCGGGGTCGGTCAATCCACCCACGCGATGTATCCGCCTCGGAATCCCGCGGGGTCGGTCAATCCACCCACGCGATGTATCCGCCTCGGAATCCTGCGGGGTCGGTCAATCCACCCACGCGATGTACCCACTACCCGCCTCGGAATCCCGCGGGGTCGGTCAATCCACCCACGCGATGTACCCGCCTCGGAATCCCGCGGGGTCGGTCAATCCACCCACGTGGAATCCGGGGTCGGTCAAATCCATGCAGAGCAATTCCCAACTCCCGAACCCCGATCTTAAGTACATCGATCGGGTACGATTGGAAAAATGTTTTTTCTTAAGTTTACACTTATCCAAAAAATTTCGCGGGGTAAAGACAGAATGAAATTATAAACAAACCACCAGAGGAAGATTAAGTTCAAAATTCATATATATTATCGGTCATACAAACTCGCTCGAATCAAGCTCGAGCATCATTACAAAAAAAAAAAAAAATTTTACAATAATCAGGTCAAGCCTCAGGAGGGGGCGGAGGAGGATTCAGGTCGTCAAAGGGAGGGTAGCCGCGCATCCCGATCTTCTTGACGAATCTCTTCGCAGCCCGGTCTGGACGAAGAGACTTCACGCTTATCCTCCGTGGATCGAGCTCGGGATCCACCAAGAGCTGGGATCCTAGTCGGCGAAGGCCCTCGGCATAACCGTGCCCCCAGGCGGAGTTGCGAATCGCCACCACTCGGGATATCTGCTGCTCGAGATCAGCAATCCTCGAGTGAGCCTCTTCTAGAGCACCCCGAGCCCCCACGAGCTCGGACTCCCGAGAAGCCCGGACCTCCTCAAACCGCGCCAACTCTGCTTGCAGGATCTCCCGGGCACGCCTCGAACCGACCAGTTCCTCCTCCAGAGCAATCCGAGCCTGCTCGGACATAGCTAACTCCTCTTCCCTCAAAGATAGAATCTGGGAAGAAGCTGCTAGCTCCGCTGTCCGAGTGGTTAGCTAGGACTGAAGGAGGACCTTGTCCTGCTCGATGGCCGATCTTGCATCCACGAGACGGGCATTCCTCCGATGGGCCACTGCCAGCGATTCCCGAGCCGCCTCCAATTCGGCTCGAAGAGAAGAGTTGGCTCTCTCCAGCCTGCCCTTTTCCACCCCCAGCTCCACGACCGATCTTACCAGCCCCCTGCAGGTTTCCTGCGACCGCTCGAGCTAGTCCCGTGCCTACTGCAGCTTATAGAGCCCGAACTTGCAGACGGTCCCAAGCTCGCTGTTGAATTCGGCAAGCTCGGCCAGCTCGGATCCCACTGTCCGGGATATCTCCATGGCGACCTAAAACACCGAACAAACAAAAAAGAGAAAGAAAAACTTAGCAAATTAAAAAGAGAAGACCATCCGAAATTCAACAAGGCCTACCAAACAAACCTGAGTCAGCAAAGGCTCCAGCATCGAGGCCACTCGGGCGGAAGCTTCCGCCTTCGCTTGATCGAATCGGGAAGGCCGCTCTGCACCGGCCTGACGAGCTCCTTCCTCCGAATCCGACCCGAAGAGCTGACCAAGCACAGCGACCCCACTTCGAAGCCGAAGAGGAGATGGGGGTCGAGGAGGAACTTCCGAGCCCGGAGGTGGGCATGCGTCCTCAGAGTGAACCCCCGAGGTCGACCCCCTCTCGAAAGTCGGAGGGGGCCGCTCAGGAGACCCCTCGGACTCAGTGGCCGGTTGACCGCTCTCATCTCCGACCTCCGTATGGCTCCCCTCCTCGGGATAGTCGGACCCCCTCGACCTCTCGGGGGTAGCCTCGTCCCGATCTTCTTGGGCCGGAGCCCCTTGCTGCCCGGCTCCCTCGCAGGCGCCCTCGGAATGGGCCTCCTCGCCAGGTACTTCATCTTCCCCCTCGGAGGCATCTGAGTGGCGCTCGGAAGATGAAGGGGGAGGGGTGGGCAACTGATTTGCCCTAGCAGCTTGCTCCTCCGACTCCTGCCGAAAGACCTCCGCAAATGGCATGGCCCCCGGAGTCAGATCGGCGGCATGTTCCAGAGCCTCCTGGAAGGCGCGCTCTATCTCTTCTCCGTCTGAGGAGTCGACCCCGGCCCGGTCGGTCGCCTCGATCTGGGCTTCCATGACCGTCCTCCTGGCCTCAGCCCTCATTCCCTCGGTCTGCAAGAACCGGAGCTCGTCCGAGGATGACGACGAGGAAGTCGGCTCGGGACGTCGTGCAGGAGAGCCTGTAGGGGGGGCACCTCCGCCCGGACCCTTGGCCCGTGGACCCTTCCCCTTCCTCTGTTTCTTGGGTCGGGCACCACGGCTCGAAGTGGCCTCGCCGACCCGACTCTTGGTGCGCCTCTCTTGTTCTACCTCCCGATCAGAGGCTCGCTTGCGGGAGGAGGTAGGAGGCTCTTCCGGGACAGTGAAGAAGTTTTGACCCTCGGCGTAGGACCGGTCTGGTTGGGTCAAAAACTCTTCGATGTTCTCCTCGGTGAGGAGATTATCGGACCATAGCCAATCGGGATCCTCTGCCCCCCAGGAGAGGACCGCCTTCACCCTCTCCGCCTCCTGGGCCGAGAGGGTAACCTCCATATGTGTCTGAGAGGGGAGGAAGCCCCAGTATTTCTGAACGGGGAAATCGCTCCCCTCTCCCTCCGGGAACTCCCACTCCCTGCCCGAGACGAAGAAGAACCTCTTGTTGTAATCCCGGGCACTCGAATGCCTCTCCTCCATTCTGATCAGCCTACATTTCGGCTTTATCTGGAAGCCGGCAACATTTCCATCCCGACGGAGGAGCCGGTACAGTGAGAAGAATTCTCGAGCGGTCAGGTCGGGGTAGGGATCGTTCTTCCCGGACAGAACGATCCTAAACGCCACGCAGGTGGCCAACAGGATACGCCACCCGTTCGGCATGAGTTGGGCAGGTGCCAAACCCAAAAAGTGTAGGACCTCCCGAACAGGCCGAATGAAGGGAAGGCGTAGTCCCTTCGAGAGCATGAGGGAGAAGAGCACGACCTTCTGAGCCCGCCCATCGCGCTCACAGGCCCTAACTCCATCCCCCGGGGCCTCCAAGGTGTGCCGCTAGGAAACGTGGTGGTTCTTCCTAAGCGTGTCCACATCGGAGGATTGCATTGTGGACAACCAGCCGTTGCCGGCGAAAAAAGGGCATGGGTCAGAAGAAGCCATGGGGGCGAAAGCAGGGAGTGGCAAGAAAGCAACAGAGAAAGAATGAAAGATGGCGAAGAGCAGAGGCAAGGAAGAAGGACAACAGAATGGCAAGAAAGCAAACAGTAAAGCGAGGACAGTGACAAGACCGCTGGGTAATTTATACCCAGAAGCAAAATTTAATGCGAGCGGGAAACGAGTCCGCGCCGAAACCGTCACCTCAGACGTGGCTCTTGGGAACAGGAAGCACGCCCCGAACTGACCAATCAAAGGAAAGAAGCGTGCGCCGAAATGACAAGTCAGTTAATGATGGCCACGCGCGTGCGCCTCACCATTTAATAACGGATCACTGACGGTTCGGGAATCGAAACGACGGCTCAATTAAATTTCAAAACTGTATTAAATGCCTGACACGGAATATGACGGGTCACGATCCGGCATTAATTGGTCAGAATTCAAATCGTCCTTCTGAAGTCCGGTCGGTAAACGAATCGACGTGCCAGCAGGGATCGCCCGAGCACACCCAACCTCGTGTTCCCGCTCGGCAGGGAAAATAAAGGAACACCGCCCAGTGTCGAAGGACGGCACAATCAAAGGAAAGGAAGACCCTAACTCTAAAACGTTCGGAATTTCCATCGAAGTGCCTTCGATGGAAACTCGCGGGGTACTGAAAGGGGGTCCAACTTGCCCGAGCCCGAGCCCACAAGATTACCAGGCCCAAGGCCCGTTGCCCGCACCCACCTCGACGCAGCATCCGAATCCAACTGGGGAGACCGAAATCGGGGACGAGCCGAGTCCCTGGTTATCCCGATCTGGGCAGGAAATGGTTAAACCGGCTTCGAGAACACGCTAAGGGCAGAACGGCGGCTCACGTGCTGGTATATCTCCTGAACCCGTCTCCCATCAAGACCACTCCCGCATTTATGAACGACAGACAGCCGCCGGTCTACATCCCCCCCTTTTTAATGCGGAGACGCCACAGACGTACACCATTAATTACTAAATTGACAAAAGATACGGCAGCATTTAATGCCCCTGTCCAAAGGGGGCTAATTGAGCATTAATTGAGAGGATACTCAATTAATGCGATGGAACCCACCGAATCAGACCAGGTTTTCTTATCGAGGATGACGGACGAGTGATGCCCCGATTTCGGCGCTCTCGGACCCTCTTCCCAGGGGGGGACACCTATAAATAACACTCAACCAACGACGTAAAGAAGGTACACTCACAAATTCTCTTATTCCCTCTGGCACATATCTTCTCTCATGTACTAACTTGATCGTCGGAGCGGTCCCGGACCCCGACCCCTCTTGTCCTTGTTTTGCAGGTTACCATCACACGGGATTCGGTAGACAAGATAGCAAAATACGTCCTTAACAGTATTGAAAGAAGTTGGCTCGAGCCGGAATGTCTGTAAAATTATATATGATAATATTCTTGTAAATTCGAGTGGACACACTACAAGAAAATTGTTTATTTATAATCAGTTAATTCTAATCAAATGACTATTTACAGTCAAAATTAATTACAAATAATCATTTGGTCACAATTAAAAAATTACAAAATTCTTTTTTTTTTTATAATATCAATCAAAAAGAGGAGAAAATGTTGGTGCAACGTGATGAAATGCAAGATTGCATTTAAGTCTCGTTTGTTTTTATAATTTATCTCAATTCATCCAATCTTATTTCATCGATTCATTACATTTTTTTGTAAAGTCCCGCATAAATTTAATAAATAATTCAACCTTTTTAAATTAAATTAAATAAAAATAGTATTAAAAATATATATTAATAGTATTTTATTCAACTAATTTAAATTTTTATCTCAATTTATTTCATCTCATCTCAAAAAATAAACGAAATATTTTTTTTTGAGTACAACAAACGAGGCATTATTCTTCGTACTCATGTTACAATCAAAATTGTGATAATATTAATTAACGCTTGTTTAGAAAATGTTTCTATTTTAAAATGAATAATTTTACTCATTCTTTTCACACATCACATATTATATTTATTTATTTTTATAATAAATATGTGATATATAGATGATAAGTAAAACAACTCGATTAGTTTAATAATAATAAATAAAATATTAATATTAATATTAAATATGTAAAGTGTGTAGTGTGGGATGATTATGAGTAGCATCCCATCTTTTAAAATTATCACTTCATTTCATCTTGTCTCATTTTATATCATTGCTAAGCATCACTTAAACATAAATACATTCAAACTAATCATTACAATTTTTCAAACTTTCAAATAAAAAATAATTTCATTTTTTTAAAATTTGTAAATAAAAATAATATTAAAAAACTATATTCTAACAATATTTTAACTTTATAAAAAATTTTATTCAATTTTTTTTATCTCCTTTCTCAAAAACTCATAAAACATTAACTTAAACTATCTCACTACTATTAAACTATCTCACTACTATTCACAAACTATTTTACAATTATTTACAAAATCCTCATTCAATCCCATTCTCTAAATTTGTCTAAGTATTTCTGGACTAGTCTTATAGACTGTCAAAAAATGTTAGCGATTATAAGCTAGCTGTTAGTATTTTTTTTATATAATTTTGCTAGACATGATTTTAAATTATCAAAAAATTATTTGTAATTCTTCACTTATATTTTATACCTATTAAAAAAGAAAAAAAATGATAATGGTTACAAAACTTAAACAAAAAACATCTTTAGGATGCAGAAAAATGGTAATTTGATTTTCTAATGTGTGACATGATGGTCGAATATAAAACTCACCATTCCATACGGACATCCAATTAAGGTATTGATCAAGGCATGCATGCCAACTATAAGATTTGCAAAATTATGTAAATAACATATATGATGGAAACTATAGGTTATTTAGTCTCGAAATGGGTGGCATGTTCTTCCAGCTAATGTATTTTTTAATGCACAACAACATGTATATCCAGGCCCGAAAATATTTAGTCCAACTCACTACAAGATTTTGGGCCTTTTGCCGCCAAAGCAAATAGTGGAAAAAAGTATATTTTAAGTGACAAAAGAGTTTTTTCGACCAAATTGAGTGGTGGAATGTTGGTGGCATATAATCCATGAACATAAGATTTTATCCACCAAAGTTTAGATTTGTGGCAAAAACCCACTTTTTTCCACCACTTGATTTTATGGCAATAACATTTAAATTTCGTGACAAATAATGTTTCCATTGACATCATTCTAGTGTTAGAAAACATTTTTCTCATGAAGACAATTAGCTGGAAATGCTTTTTCTCCACAAACACTTTCGAGGAAATAATGTTATACCCACAACTTATGTTGTAGAAAAAAAAAAATTGGAATTATTTGAAATTGTGAAAATTACTCAATAACTTCTAATATAGGCTCTTCCCACGACTGTGTTTGTCAAAAAAAATATTTTAATGACATTGTTTGTCGTGGAATATACTTCTTTCACACCAACTCTAATAGTGGTAATTACATAA
The DNA here is from genome assembly GCA_036898215.1 of Platycarya strobilacea. Classification (NCBI taxonomy): domain Eukaryota; kingdom Viridiplantae; phylum Streptophyta; class Magnoliopsida; order Fagales; family Juglandaceae; genus Platycarya; species Platycarya strobilacea. The sequence continues at coordinate 56,309,185 of CM072545.1, read as the reverse complement.
AGGATTCATGGGTAAATGTTTATATCCATGACTTTATTCGTGAGAAAACATTAATTTTGGTGGCTAATTATTTTTACCCAAGCACAACCATTTTATTTGTAGCTCTTTTGCCACGAATTACTGAAATTGTTGTGGTAAAAACCTGTCACCATCCTCCCTAAAATTGTTACATACGGAGTTGGATCTTAATCACAAATACAACTTTGAGTTGGATTGAATTCTTAGACCAAAACAATCTCATCAACCAAGCACAATTAACTATAATCAAATAATAAATCTAAAAAGTATCCAACCACAAAAGGCTTAATAACCTAGAATTGGAAACATACATAACTATGATCATATCCCCAAATTTATTTACATGAAAGTGAAAACAAGTTATCTATCCTATTTACAAATATGTTACCAGGTAATAGATCCTATTACCAACTCATGAAGTCTTATACCTTGTTTACATATCCAATCAAATAGAGAGAAATAGAATTGTTCCAACATCAAATATAAAATACAAGTAGCAAATATGGACATATTATTGTGGCTGAATGTGATGGTCCTTCATTTTTCTCTAGATTGCTAGAGAGAAACATGCATTTTGCTCCACTTGAACTGCTTGAATGTTACCTGACACAACTGAAAAGAATATTTGTGAAGCTCAATTTATTTAGGGTGAATGGAATATAATGGGCTCAACTTGAATTACATGTGTCCTATAGAACTAGAGCCATGTATCATTTCAATTAGTGTAAGTTTTGATTTCCCCACAACTCATGTAAGCCCCATACTTTACAACCATTTCCAAGAGTAAACAAGTTGGAAAAATCACTATCATGAAGCTTCTATAACAGCCATGTAATTGTCAGTTGTCACTGGCATCATCACTGACAACAAAAACAAAACTCAACTAGAGCACAATTATATCACACTTTTAATGTACAAGTATTGAAATCTCTTCAATTGTATCTGAGCTAATGAAGGGATAATCTGGTTTTCAGCCAGAACAAGTTTTCCACGTGTCATGTTAATAGTTCAATGAAGGAGTCTTACCTTACAAAATAAATGAAAAGAGACTTAGTGGATGTGTTGAAATCCAGGTAACAAGCTTAATCAACAAAGCTATTAATCACTTTAATAGAATTCAAACTTGCAGAGAGTGCAGTCAACCAGAAACATCACCATTCAGCCTCCTAAGGATGAGTCCATGATTACTATCCACACAATACAATTCATTAAGCAATAAAGAAACTCTCTACCCAGTTTAACATTCAAAGTGAGGATAAAAGGTAGTGGCAAAAAAGAAATAGAAACTAAAAGATGTACTTAAGATAATGTACTTACTTGTTAAGTATGACCAATCTATCATTAAGCAATGATTTTTACTTCATTTTTGGGTTTCAATCTTTGCAAAAAACAAAATGAAGGCTTACCTTCATACTTAACCGCACAGTTTCCTTCACAACATGCCAGCTATCCATATATCTTGGAATTCTTTCACTACTAGGTTGTTGCTGTGTAAAGGGAAATTGATATGACCAACTTCCAGTCATTAATAGGGAAGAATGGTAAAGGGAAATTGATATGACCAACTTCCAGTCATCAATAAAATTCTTGTTTACGATAAAAAAAGCAGTGACAAATTGAACAAACAAAAAAACAGTTCAAACTCCAACATTACATACCATACACAACACTGGATCATTCCATACCATACACAATGTCGGATCACACTTAGCAGGAAATGCAACATTTACATTCCACCGTTATGTCTATGACAAAACCTATAACCTCAGGACAAGCAATATAGATGCAATCAGTTGGCCAATAACTATTCAGAGTTAATGGAGTTAAGAATTTGTTTTTCCTACACCTGAAAACGTGTAGCAATCTGCACTAACAAATTATTGAAAATGTAAACCAATTTGCATACAAAAAATAAAGTAAACCAATATATAACCTGCATTTATATGCCATAAATATAAACCAATTTCCAGTAATATAAATATTCTCTAATATAGATTATGTAAACTAATTTGCATTATAAAAACTGCTCTAATATATTAGTTTATTGATAATTGATAATAAATTATAGCATGCTCTAATTCCCCTCTGTTTTCCCTTCAAACAAAATTAAAGGCTCAATTACCATGAAAATAAACACCAAAAACCACTAAAAGTTACCCCATGTGTCAAAAATGTTGACAATATTATAGGAATTTCCAGGTATAGCAGCAACTATCACATTGTTGATTGTGATACCATTTCATTGAGAAGAAAAAGCATACAACTAGTCAATCACACTTCCAGCCACTAAGTGATATAGATCATTTAAACATAGTTCTCAAATAGGAAGAAAAAAGGAATAGGACAAGAACAAAAGAGAACAATGTGACAATAGCAGAAATAATACTACCCAATCCCCTTCCATGAAATCCTTTTTTGAATGCTCAAACTTTAGAATCAAAGACTTAAGTAAGGTAACGAATAGCCATAACAGATTTTTTTTTTTGTTTTGTTTCAAGGCTACATAACTGAAATCAAAACAACAAAGAAAATATTCAACCAAACTAGTTGTCAAAGAAAAAAAAAACAAAAACTTAGAAGCCAAATCCTGATACATAAATATCCATTCACATTGCAAGTCAAGAATCATGATTAGTTAAGTGTAAAGTAAGCTTTCCTGAAAAGAGATTATGTGTAAATTAATGATATGATGCAGAGGTGCCATAACTCATTATTAGTGCAACAATATTACAGGAGAAAAAGAACAAATGACATAAATAGTTAACACACTGAAATTAAACTCTCCATATCAATGTTGCAGTTAGTGATGGCCATTGGATCTTACTACATAGAACTTCAAGTATCTTTTACATAGATTATGTATTTACCAAACCAGACACAGAAAGAATCCACAAATGATGATCGTTATCCAACCATTCCTATATATTAATTGGCAGTTGACATGGCTTTTTGTCACGTTAAGGATCATGCTGAATATTGGAAAATATATTTGAAAACAGAGAAAAAAAAAAGAGGAAAAATATGTATGATTTAAGTTTAGATATCATCTTTTTTTTAAAAAAAAAGTGAAGTATCACGTAAACAAGAGCTAATAAACCACCATACTAGCTAATAAACTAAGAACTATCCACCACCAACTAATAATTTTTCCTGAATGCAATTTGCACTAATATTTCCTAATGGTTTGACAAAGTTTCAATCAAGTCTTCGATCATAAGAAACTTGACATGTTCAGCAAGAAGCTCAAATAAGTGATATAAATACCCAAAAAGTAGTCCCAATAAAATGCAGAAGATATCCTAACTAGCAGCCATATGTTTTTTAAATGCATATATTATATATCATGACTACCATCCCAGGTTTCCTAACAGTAAAGTTGTTCCAAAATTGTCATTGTGGCAATGAGAGTAATGATATTACCACGTTCTCTAGAGAGTTACCCCAGTATTAGGCAGAAAATGAATGCAAAATGTGCTTAAATTCGTTACATAATGTTAAAAGCAGTCCCATGATTAAAAACAATTATTAGTTTTGAGTTATTACATATGCATGGTTGCTAGCCCATGTATTCATTTAATGGGAAAGTAACACTAAATACAGGGGAAAGCACAATATATTAAAGTGTTTATTGAGAAGTAGGAAAATAAATAAAGATTTAGAAATATATTGCCATAAACAAAAACAAAACAAAAACATCAATACAAATGTTAAGTGGAATAACTCGATGCTGTTGAGACAGAGTCTAAGTCAAGTATTAAGACCAAGTATTCAACAACTAAATCACAAACGTCTTCCACAAGTCACAAGTTTCAAATGTAAATTCAAATGTAACAAGTGATGATAATAATGGGGAAAAGCCTAGATTTTATCTCTTAATAAACATAGAGACCAGAAACCAATCATGTGGCTCCAGTATTTGTGTTAGTCACTATATTTATCCACAATACAAAAGAGAGTGTGAGGAAAGCAAGCACCATAGATATAACAACATGAGGAGATTGACCATTATAATTAAATAGGTATAAACCCTCAATCATTCAAATAGATTGAAGGGCACATAATCAAAATGATTTGAGAAAGGAAATGTCTGATAAGTTAATAAAGTTGAGAACATATCTTTGATGATAGTATTTACTTGTTTTATTTTAAATGACAAGTTATATAAATAATCACAGAGTTTGAATTATGCTGGTCAAAAAATATTGACCTTTCACAACAATTAGCAACATAGCAGCACGATTACCACTTCAAGGATTCATGCACCATATTAATAGCATGAATCCTTGAAATCCATTGTTCCACTTTTTTTTATAGGTAATCTTGCAGGTTTATCAATAGCATAGGCATATAGCCATATGCCCATGTAAACGGGTCGTATACAAAAGAAACGGTCCATCATTCCATATCAAAACAATAAACACTCCATCTTATTTGACAAACTAAAATATTTTTGTCAAAATTAGTAGTCTTGTGTATCTCATATTTTAATGATTGATATTATTGATCCATAGATATATCGATAAAAGTATCTCAAAAATTAGAGAAATGGGAGATTCTTTTTTTAATGATAAAAACTTTATTCATTTCAACTTTTTGCAAAAAAAGATTAACGATTCTGTTTCAAAGATGAAGAAAAATTATTTTCAACGGCACAAAATGTTCGTTTAATCCAAACTAAGACTAGCTAATCAGAAAGAAGTTTGTTTAATCAAAAAACATAATATTTTTTCCTTTCCAGATATGCTCATCCCACAAAAAAAAATAACACCCAAATCTACAAATCACAAGAACAGCCATGGCTCAGCTAATTTGTACAAATCTAAACACCAAATTACTCATCCTTCATCACCAAATCTCGTCAAATAAGAATCACCAACCAAAAAAGGAAAACCAAATGAATGCGACTCACGGTGATGGGAGAACCGGCGTTGAGTACGCGCTGCCCCCTGACCAACTATTCGGTACCGTCCATAGCAATGGTACGAACCATGTTCTCCCCCAAGTGCTGAACCGCTACAGACCAGAAAGACCAGACCTAGCCAATGCTTCCTTCTCTGTTTCCTTCTTGGCCCTTAGATCCTAAATGTAGAGACAAATGGAGATGAACAGAGAGAAAGAGAGACGAATGAGAGACAGCGGAGAGAAAGAAAGAGAGAGAGAGAGAGAGATAGTCACTTGCTAGAAGAGGCAACGACGGCGATGGCGACAGCGACGGAGACGGCGACGGTCCACAACGTGAGACAGCGGGAGCGAGAGAGAGGATGTCTGTGCCGAGGGTTGGGGGGGGGATTAGGGATTTGGAAAATATCGCGGGGGGTGGGGGGGGTTTACGCAGTTAAATTTAAGTTTTTTTATTTGTGGCGCTCTGTTATCGTCGCAAAAAGAAGTTCAACTCGTGAGAAAAACTTTTTTCCCAAGAATATCATAATGTCTACTCTTTTTAACATTCCGCCAAATTAATCTTGTGAAAATAACTTGTTTTCTCACGACAAAAGCCTTTTTTCCCACCAAATTTTATCCACCACTAATTTATCATGGCAATAACTGGTATCTTATACACCAAGAAAAGTGGTGTTAATAGACCACTTTTTCTCACGAATGTATGTCGCGAAAAAAAAATTAGTGACAAGAAGGCTAAAATCTTGTAGTGACTTTAATGCAAGATCACATACATTTTCTTAGAAGCACACGAAAATAATGTTTGTCTTTGCGCGCCTGATCTGTGAAGGCATTGCAGTTGCTTCAAGATATGAACAGATTGATAAAGTGGGATTGCATCTAACTAATTGGTCACATTCCCAATATAGCATAATTTCCAGGATCCATGCCGTCATTAGTCCAGAGTGGAAGACTGGAATATTATAGCCTATATAGATCAAAATGCAGAGAAGAAGACGTATACGTATAAAGTCGACCACAATTAAGCACAATTGTTGCACCAATATCGCCACGGCCCCCACCCACCACCATCACCATTAAACAAACTAAACATCAACACGCGCTTACAATTACCTTTTTTTATTTATTTAATATGCTAAATAAGATCATTAAAAGAAGCCACTATAAATGAGACTAGAATGTCTGGAATGTTTGCAAAATGTAGCCTTCACGATACCTATACATAAAGGCCCTACTTCAACCCTTTTTCACTCACAAAATATTGATTTCTCGTATTACTGAGTACTAAACACAAAGAGGAGTCTCAAACCTAATATCTATCTTAGTCAACCGGCCACGTCGAGCTTTCAAACTTAAAAATGGCCAGCTCTAGGCTGGTAGGTGTTGCATTCTTGGTTTTGCTCCTTGTGGATCTTACCTTTGCCGTGCGATCATCACCAAAGGTCATAGATCGTGAGAGTGTTGGCGGTGGAGGAGGTGGAGGCGGAGGTGGTGGTGGAGATGGAGGCGGAGGTGGAGGTGGTGGAGGCGGCAATGGAGGAGGTGGAGGTGGAGGTAGAGGTGGTGGAGGTGGAGGCGGCGGTGGTGGCGGTTCTAGAAATAACTTTGACACTGATCAATATGGCGATGCTATGGCTCCGCCTCCGAATAAGGTAAATGGGACGACGACTTCCCATTATTAAACATATACATATTAGTTTCTTAATATTTTGGCCGCGTTTGATACTATAGAATTTCTATAATTGCAACGGAATTCATCCCTCATGCAATGCATGTTATGTGTTGGTGGATGTACGTTGCAAACCCTGCATGAAATATTGTCAGTGCACTTGCACCATATACTCTACCGATAGAGACAATATGGTTGCCAGTGTTATTATATATACCGCTACTGCTACTACTACTACGTACTCTATGGAATAAAAGTTACTTTGTTATTATTACTGATTCAAGGGTGATATAACTTCAAGATTTTCGCTTTCACAATTGATGTGCTAGTTGAATTTAGTGCATGTCCAGCTAGAAATTTCAAGTTAAATCAAATATACCATTATCATGCTTAATCACTAAAAAGTTATTTCTTATTTTTGTATATATTTAATAATTGTTGAATGCAACGTAAAGAAATATATGATAAAAAGATGATAATTATCTTTCTTTTTTTTTGTATAGGTAATAAACAATATATTTCTTTAGCCTAGAACCACCTGATCTCTTGAGATAAGGAGCACTAAAAAATTGATGCCTGCTCCTAAACTCGCAAGTCCAATTTTCAAGCTACTAAAACTGGAGGCATCCTTGTGTCCATAACTATTAGGACCTACGATCACTACATTCGATTCTTCAAAATTTTTCTTCAAAATTTAATAGAAAATACAAGTTTCACTACAAGAAAATAAGCTTTAAGCGGCGATTTATTAACTGACGCTAAAGTAATTGTCGCAATAGATATCTTTTAGCAGCGAATTTATAATCGTCGCTTACTGCTAGACGTAATCCACGGAAGGCTCATTAAGTTATCTTTTTCCGACGATTATATGGGTATTCGCAACGACTAAAATCGCTGCAAAAGAAATCACATTTAGCGTCGAATAAAATACGCTGCTAATCGATCGAGCGCCAATTTCCCAAAATTTTCCCCCCTTTCAGAATTCATCTGTCTAATTAGAAACAGTTTCGAGTACTCTTCGACCCAACTCCCGGAACGAGCTTCTCCATTTTCAGCCTACACCAAGAAATCAATCCTTCCATCCCGAAGAAGATTTCTCCCTACAGCGACGAAAATCGATCGCCGAACTCCATAGCTAATTCGTAGAAACCCAAGGCTCGTTTGCGCTGCGAGATTATTGATGCGAGGTTCCGTCTCCTTTGCGCGCGCATTCTAGATAACCCGCGACCTGAGAAACCCGAGAGAAAGGCGAAGGCTTTTGGCTTAAGGGTTGTTTCGGGAGGATAGGGTTTAGCCCGCCCTTCAAAAGGTATGCCGCCGCAATCCCAACTAGCTTGCTCGAATTCCATTTGACTGCATTATTTAGCTTCTGATTTTGTATCTATGCTAATCTCGATGTGTTTGTGGATCTTGTTCATGCATTTAACTAGTTAGTGATGCGCTTCATCTATCTCCCCCCCGACAGTTCCCTCGCCGCTTTCCAGAAATTGGGCATTCCGTGTGTTATCTAAATTTCATTCTCAATGTTACCTTTGCAAGTTGTTTGTGTGTAATTTGGCCTTCAATCTCTGTCTTTTGTGGTTGTGGTGCTATAATTATAAACATAATACCAAAACCAACAGTGAAAATAACGAATATATATTGGGATTCACTTATTTATGTACATAAAGCTTGTGCATTATTATCTGTAAGATGGATATTCTTAATGATGACGAAAATTCTCAAATAAATATGGGAAAATGTTATCTTTAGCAACCTCCCCTGCCACAGCAAAATCAATCTCCAAAAACTGATATGTGGTTTTTTTTCCTTCTTACTCTGCTGATCTATGTCAAAGTTGTCTGTTGTATTTTTCATGTTTTTTTGCTTCTAGAATTAGAATGTCTCTTGAATGCTCTTGTATTCAAGAGCATTCACCTTATATTTCTGATGAGGCAGTTAGAACTAGTACCCAAATTAGCACCATATGTATCTGTTATTGAGGGAAAAAAAGGAATATAATATACACATTTATTACATATTTCTTCAAATGACTAATTGTGAGAAGTTTACCAAAAAATCAACAATTCTAATACAATGCACATGAAATGAACATGTTGTCACTAAAAATGAAAAAATAACACCCCCTCCCTTCCCTTCAAATGGAATGGGAAAAAGAATAAGTATCCATGAGAGAGAGAGAGAGAGGAGAGAGACAACCATATGGGAGAGTTTTAAGAGATTTGAAACGTTTTTTGAAGCCATTGATAATTGTGAGAGAGGGGTCAGGCATGGAGATGTAAGCATGGAGGCCATAATGTTGGTGAATGTTGCTATGAAGTCTCTGTCAGCTCCTAGTAGTTGGAGTTTGTAATCTAAGAACCCATCTTATCACACCCCCATCCCTTCTCTTACATATATTTTCTCAAAGACAAATCTCTAACATGTTGGAACCTTTAAAAGTTCTGCCTATTTCCACTCTTTCTTTTTTTTTACCCCAATGAGTAAAAGAGCTTAGTGTCATTATATTTTGGCCAGTGTGGGCCAAAATATACTAGTGATTACATCTTTACAGATACATATGGTTTTCATGAGTGCATAATGTAACCATTTGTCTGCTAATTGTTCACCTCCTATGATTACCTTGCATCTTCTTTTTTTTTCCCTTTTTTAGTGAAGTATAAAATTTATATATAAGATGTGGGATGACTCATATCACATTAACCCTTACTATTCCTTGTTTGGGAGAATATGCATTTTGTTTCCCTTCTTATTTAATTTGTGAAAGAAGATATTATGCAGTTGGGGCGCTATCACAAGAGAGAGATGCATATTCTCTCAATAACACAAAAGGTTAATAAATAATGAAGCGAGTCAGCATTATTACTTCCTCCAGTCATCCTCTCACAATGCATGGATACTATTAAAATTGTTTACATTCGTTATAGCAATGTTTTTGTTTGACAAGTTTAACAATCGATTAATATTCCCAATAGGAATGTATTGAGTTGTGTTGTATTGGAAATGGAAAATAAATATAGTAAAAAAACGATAGGATCTTTTTTTTGTTTCTGTTTTTTATAAGTAGAAAAGGAAAGGATCTTGCTATATATGTAACATAATGATTCGGAATGTTGATATGTTATGAGTAGCTTATGTGGGTTATAAGCCTCACATTAATTATACATTTATACCACCAGAGTTTCAAGCACTACAAAGCTGTCACTCTTTTTGCAATTTACTCCCTCCCTTCAACTATTAAGATCATGTATATACATCTTTTTTCCTATATCGCAACTTAAGTTTCAAATTGCTTTTTTCACTTTGTTTCAGATTGGGGGTCAAGTGATCCCCATTTTGAAACATAAATTGTGATATGGGTGATAGTTAGAATGATTACGTGTGATTTATCTCTAAACATTCATGTATGCTGCTTAATAAAAATGTGAGGCCTCCAATGGGTATTAATTTATCCATTTCCAGATTTATAGGATTGATGATGAGTTGGGAAAGACATGGATGATACATCAAATTACACACACACAAAGAGTCTTTGCCAACAGATGAGAGAATTTGATACAATGTAGACAGATTAGAATTCATAATAACTGAAATCCTTTGGGTTAAAGGTGGATAATGTAAATGCATTAATCAAAAATGGATAAATGGGAGAAACATCAGGGGGATAATTGGTATATTGACCCATGTTAGCTGTATCCCAGGTTTTGTGTCATTGTTAGTTTGCAAATCTTGTGTTATTGTCATTGTTAGTTATCATTAAACTTAGGGTATTCAACCACTGTATATAAGGAGATGAATACATTAGATTTCAATTCTGATATTAATTTTTATCAGAATGCTCACATTTTCAATTCAGAAACAGTCATGATGGGGGCTCATATTACCATGTCATGAGTTACCAACAAAAAAAAAAAATATAAGCCTACCATGTCGTGAGTCCTTCCAACAACCCCTTTTTTTTTCTCCCCTATAAAGCTCTTCTTAGAGCAGATTCATAAAACACAATCAATATAAGCCAACCTGGAGAGGGTTCAAATGTGAAGATTACATTTTCCCGACCACGTATTACCTTCCCAAGGCAATGACAACTATCCACCTGAAATTATTTATCTACAATATCATCTCAAAAGATTTATTACATAACATATCATGAGTCGAGGACATTTTAAACCTAAACTAAGAGTGCCACCTTATTACAAATAATTTTCATGCTTTCATGGAATATTTTCTAGGCTTGGAAAAAAAACCTAACAAGTAGCATGCACATCTAATGACTTGCAATAAATAAATAAAGTTACATTCATGTCAACACCGTTAACAAAATGTGAATTGAAATGTTTATTTATTTCATTAGTTATTTTTTGGTGATATTTCTAATCATGTTTTTTCAACTCATAGTTTTAATCTTGTCTGTGTGAACCAAAAAGCTAGATCCACCATTGCTCGCATTCCTTCTATATGCTTTTAAATGAAATTTATTACATATAAATAAATTTCCCACCATAACCTATAGTTTATATTTTTAGGCGTAGCCCTGTGTATATAACTATATACACCAAGTTAGAAGCAGCAAGTATGAATAAAAAAAACTTCGTCATGAAAAAGTAAATTAATGCAGCGACGAAAACTAGAAACTTAGTGTTCAGGCTACAATAATCGAACAGAATAATAATGATACCAGCAACATGTTAATAACAATATCATTTAGATTATCTATAATTACCTGTGGAGTGAGATAGAAATAGACTAATAGTCGCATGCTATAAGACATTAATAAATGCCCCTTGAATTACCAAATCCATGGATGTTCATTTGCCTCTATTTCCTCTGTAGATCTCAGACTTCTTATCCAGAGTATGGGTTACCTTTGGGTAGGTGTAAAGTAATTGGGCTATATTTATGTATGAGGAAGACATGGTGTGATCTCAAGTTTTTCCCTTTTCTATTTGTCTAAAATTCTGGAAACATAACAACAATTATGCGAGTTTCCTCTCATAATTTTCTCGAACTTGTTTGACAACGTGTGACTTGAATACATAATGTGATACTTATAATTTATTATGTTGTGATGGCTTCATAGGATTGGGTTTTTTAAGTGAAGGTCTACTCAGATTTTTTGATTGCTTGTTCTTCTCATTCTTAATTGGCTCTACTTTGTAGCTAAATACTATGACTGCACACTTTTTATTAATTTTCTAAGTAATTTTTATTTTCTGATGAGTGTTTCAGTACTATTTAAAGTTTAATCTAGAGATTGTTTGTAGATCTTTGATGGCTATAGATTAATTGTATAATCTGTTTTTTTTCTTTTTGTTAAATTGTCATCACTTAGATGATGAAGTGAGTTTATTTAATATATGGTGAAGAAACATTCTATGAACAACTTTGTCACATAATTTGTAAAGGCATTAACCAAATTTGCACGTGAATTTCTATTTGCAGCTTATGATTAAAGGCAGTAAAAATGGAATAACTTCATCTCCATCTGATGTTCAGATGTTTTTTAAACCTATAGAATGATATACTGTGATATGAGATGTAAATGAACCGACCTTTTCAAAGCAACATTGAAATCATTTGAAAATTCATGTCATATGCCTTGAGCGTATCATGATATGCCTTGTGCATATAGTCCGCACTAGAGTTCACTACTAAAACGTTAAGGTATAAAGTATCCTTAAATGAATATCTAAGCCTATAAAATTATTGGATCTATATAAGTAGAAAGTTCATATCCAAGATTATCATCTATCTAAAAGGCGGTTTCCAAGCTATCATCTGGTGAATCTGAGAATTAGGAATATCCACTATCTGAATTTGATACAACCATATGAACCACCCATTAAATTTTGAAGAATAACTTTTTCAAATATGAACATTAGAAAATTCTAAAGTGCCCAAGTACATTTCAAAATATATTCATGGTGAACTCTTTGGAAACCATTTTATGATTTCCATTCCCACACGTATGTTGTCGCAACAAATAATGTGGTGAGACCATTCATTTAATCACATGCAACAAAAAATATTCAACCTTCATTTCCATTAAATGTGACTTGATCAATGTGTTGAAAATTGTCGCATAACTCAGGTTATCTAATAAACTTTTTCAATTATGTGTTTTCTCTAGATGGATAAAAGTTGGATGAACGAGCCCGATAGACTTTTATCACTTGCATACGCTGATGGGGTTAACAATTTCCTCACACAAGCAAGGAACCACGCAGGTGGAAGGGATCGCATTCGGTGTCCCTGTCGTACATGTCTTAACAATCTATGGTTGTCTATATTTGAGGTGGAAACTCATTTGTATATCAAAGGGATCAATCCAAATTACACTCAATGGGTATTTCATGGAGAGGATGAGACATTTAATGTCAGTGACGACGATATTCAGGACGAGGTTATACCAGAAGGTGATTACATCGACGACATGCAGCAAATGTTGGATGACATTCAGGCAGGCACCTTTGTTGATGTGCCTCAAGACAACACTCAATTGCCAAATAGGCCACCAATACCTGAAGCCACACAAGCGTCATCTTTTGACCAGATACTGGAGGATGCTCGACGTCCTCTTTTTGACGGGTGTACAAAATTTTCAAAGTTGTCTTTCATTGTCAAGTTATTACACATCAAATCAATCGGTGGATGGTCAATTAAGTCATTCAACATGCTCCTTGACCTGATGAGGTCTGCCTTCCCAGATGTGCTCTTGCCACAATCATATGAGGAGTCTAGGTCGTTGGAGCGCGGTTTGGGATTCAAATACAACAAAATACATGCATGTGTCAACGACTGCATCTTATTCTGGAAAGAAAATGAATCTCTTAATGAGTGCCCTGTATGCAAGGCCTCGAGGTGGATGCCAAATACACATGGGTCACGAGTGATACCTCAAAAAGTGTTGCGACATTTTCCTTTGAAACCGAGATTACAGCGTCTCTTTATGACTGCAAAGATAGCTGGTGATATGAGATGGCATGCAGAACAACAGACAATAGAAGATACCAGTATGAGACATCCGGCCAATTCTGAGTCCTGGAAGAAATTTGATGAGGAACATAATTGGTTCGCTGCAGATCCTCGCAATGTAAGGCTCGGTCTGTCAAGTGACGGCTTCTGTCCCTTCAACAATTTGACTAAACCTCATAGCATTTGGCCAGTGATCCTTGTTCCGTATAACTTGCCGCCATGGTTATGCATGAAAGACCAGTTCTTCATGACATCTTTGATTATTCCTGGTCCAAGATCACCAGGAAATGACATCGATGTTTACTTACAGCCGCTGCTCGATGAACTACTTGAATTTTGGGAACATGGGATACCTACATATGATGCATCGAGTAGGGAAACATTTATGTTACATGCTGCCTTATTGTGGACAATTAGTGACTTTCCTGCTTACGGGAATCTTTCTGGCTGGTCAACAAAAGGAAAATTGGCTTGTCCATTTTGTAATGCCGACACAGACTCCAATTGGTTGAAATATGGCCGAAAGCATTGTTATATGGGACATCGACGTTTCTTACCACCTGATCACGTATGGAGAACGAGAAAATGGTTATTTAATGGTAAAGAAGATCGCCGCATGCCACCGAGAGATCTAGGAGGAGACGATATTCAAACGCAATTGCGTATGATTGGGGATGTTCAGTTTGGTAAATCTCATAAGAAGAGAAAACGCACTGCTGAAGAGCTGAACTGGACAAAGTGTAGCATATTTTTCAAGTTACCTTATTGGTCAACACTTCGACTTCGGCATAATCTAGATGTTATGCATATTGAGAAGAATATTGCCGATAACATCTTATCCACTTTAATGAACATTCCAGGTAAAACTAAGGATAACATCAACTCTCGGCGTGACTTGGAGATTTTGGGCTACAGAAAAGAATTACATTTAAGGCGTGAAGATGAACGTGTAACAATGCCGCATGCACTTTACACATTACACGGAAATGAAAAGAATAAATTTTGTGAGTGGTTGACCAATATCAAATTCCCTGATGGGTTCGCTTCTAATATTGCTAGATGTGTTTCTCTACGTGATTGCAAAATCTCAGGGTTGAAAAGTCACGATTGTCATGTTTTCCTTCAACGCCTACTCCCCATTGCTGTTGGGGGGTACTTAAGAAGTGACATTGCTTTGGCATTGACTGAACTTAGCACTTTTTTCAAAGAGTTATGTTCGAGAACTTTGGATGTGAATCGTTTAATCCAGCTTCAAACTGATATCATCACCATTTTATGCAAACTGGAGATGATATTCCCTCCTTCTTTTTTTGATATTATGGTTCACCTAGCTGTTCATTTACCCCGTGAAGCTATTCTTGGGGGTCCAGTACAATATAGGTGGATGTATCCATTTGAGAGATATCTCGGGAAATTCAAGAGGTATGTTAAGAATAAAGCCCGTCCAGAAGGTTCAATAGCAGAAGCTTACATTCACATCGAATGTCTGACATTTTGCTCCATGTACCTCCATGATGTTGAGACGAAGTTTAGTCGAGCGGATCGCAACGTTGATGCTGACGAAGAGGAAACTATAGATGGATTCAAAATTTTCAACCAAAAAGTTCGTGCATTGGGTATAGCTTCTAATGTGCAATTAGAAGATAAAGTCTTTAAAGCAGCCATCTGGTACGTGCTTAACAACTGTGCGGAGATTAGATCCTATATAGAGTAAGCATCAATGGCTTTACTTATACATATATACTTCCATTTGAACTTAACAAGTTCTTATCGACCCACACTAGTTAACTTGAATATTTTGCTTGGCGATTCCGTGCTCCAAATGCAGGGAGCACTACGAGAAATGTAAGGTGCAACACCCAAATTGCATTGATCGCACGCATCAAAATGAGTTCCCCACTTGGTTCAAGCAACATGTAAGTTATTCTCTGAGTCATATCTACTTTAAATATGGAAAGATTTTGTTATGTTTTGAACATATCTAAAATTTATGTTGTGCTTGTTTAACAATTTTGGTGTAGATCCAGGAACAACGTATCTCCAATCCACATTCAGTGACCTCTGATTTGTATGCGTTAGCTTGTGGGCCTGATCGTTGGGTGGCATCATATACTGCTTGCATTATAAATGGAAAAAGGTTTCATACAAAGCAGCGTGAACTTCGCAGGCGTACACAAAATTCTGGGGTGTTGGTAATTGGTGACGAGGCTACAAACAATTTAGATTTCTACGGTGTTATTAATAATATCGTAGAGTTACGATACATGGAGTGGCGTCGGGTGTACCTATTTGAATGTGATTGGTTTAATGTGGGTGATCGAAAAAGAGGGGTGCAGGTGGATGACCATATGATTAGTCTCAACATGGACATGAAGTGGTATAAGGATGAACCGTTCGTGTTGGCGAGTCAGGCTTCTCAATGTTTCTACATCAAAGATTTAAGGGCGAAAGGGAATTGGGGTGTTGTGCAGAACTATACAAATAGGAATGTATACAACATTCCTCCAGTTCCGAGGGTTTTGGAAGATATTGATGGCGAATCAAGTGACGATGATGCCGATCAAGAAGATGAGTCATCATATTATTATGCACCAGTACAATGTGATGCGGATCCAATGCCAACTCAACTGAGTAGGATGGATATACTACCTAGACATATTGATGTACGAGATATCACGAATCAGGATGGTCAATGCATAGATTCAACTGTATTAATCAATGATGACATTATGGCTTCTGGGTCTGGAGATGCGTATGGTGATGTGGAATATTCAGATGAGGGAGATCTATCCACAGAGGAAGAGTCTGGGTCAGATGAATAATTACATCAAAAACAAAGAAAAACAGATCGCCGAGATTGCACAAGATAACACAATAGATTAACTCTTTGAAATTGAATTGTATGCATAGGTAGTTGATTATTATGTCATATAAAAATCTTACTTTGATTTATTTATTAAAATTAACATATTTATTATTGAATGTCATTGGACTGGACTAATATGCACAAGATGGTATTTATGTTTTCATATATATATATATATATATATATATATCTTTATATATATATATATGTATATATAAAGGGATAAAAAAAGAATGATAGTTTATTTATCTTCCTCTAAACTTGTTTGACTCCAGATATGTACGATATTATTCTTTTTCAGGTGAGGGGAAAACAGACGGTGTTGCGTGTGACTTTGCGTCCAAAATTTTCATTCAAGGTACAATTTACTTGCTTCAATCTCGGCCTATTTAATTATGCAAATGACAAACATGCGAGTGTCAGAAGTATTCATCTTTACTACCTTAATACCTGTTTAAACAAAGCCTAACGTGCGATACTTATTTCCTTCAGGGTTCTGGAAATTGGGTACATAACATAACTATAGCCGGTACGCCTTGTCAACATGTCATCGCAATCCCATCTTCAATCTAGAGGCACGAGGAGCAATATCAACCAGCAAGGTATATAATTCGACAATTTAATTATTTGCCTATATGTTGTGCTCATAACATAGGCTACTATCTAAGTGCATTAAATGACATTACAGTTGAAAATTCTAATTTGCAAAAATATAAGCCTTATAAAATGTAATAATTATTCTAATAACAACTTATTGCAAAATGGGCGACATATGATCTTTTCATAAATATTTGTCTTTGACTTTGAGACAATTATGTGGAATCGAATGTTATATTCGCAACAAACAATTAACTCATACACATGCAGGTAATCGATTGGGAGGAAGTTCAAAAAGTATAGGGAGACTCCGAGGTACTCGTGGAAGAGGTCCTGTACCGTACTCATGTCGATTTGGCCGACCGCGTGGAGCGCGTCTCTCTTCACCCCATAGCTCTGAGGAGGCAGAGCAACCCAGCTCAGATGATTCCACGCAGCCCCCGAGCCAGCCCTGGGTACCTCCATGCCCCAACCCAGTTCCCCCACCGGATCCCATACGAGAACCCACACCAGTTAGAGAACAATCACCTCCTAGAGAACCTACACGCAATGAAGATCTCGGTAAACCAGAAATTGTCATGTTTCTTCCTAGATATATTGCTGACTTTGAGACTATTTATACATGTGAATTGAGTCTACAGATTAACTCCAGTTTCAAACACTAATGTACTGATGATTGTAAATTATTGTTGCAGATGCCCCCATGGAGGCCGTAGCAAACCAGCAAGAGAGGAAACGTAAGCGTGGTCCCGCGAAAGGCACTCTGTTTGAGAAACTGAGGAAGAACGGGAAAGTAATTTTGAAGATAAATGATGATGAGACTGCCCCGTGTTGTGAGAATGCGGCCATGTTCACATCTCGTGTATCATGGATTATTAAACAATATTGTGACATGAGTCATGCACGATGGTCTAATGTCCCGCAAGCCCAAAAAGACGAGCTGATTAGTCGGGTCAAGGTATGATCCTTGTTAATTAATATTGATTGCTAGAAAGTGTTATCATAGTATAATGTGTTGCGTAAATGACATGATGACACTTTTCTTGTAGAGTGACTTTGAGTTGGATTGGGAACGCGAAAACCACCGATTGACAGTAACCAAGCAATTGCGTAAGCGCTTCAATGCATTTCACCATGACTTGCACAAGATATATCTATCATATGGAAGCCATGAAGAGGCGTTGGCTAACGGGACTAGTTTGGTCGACCCGCTTGTATGGGTTAAGTTGTGTGGGAGGTGGGGCAGCAACGCCTTTAAGGTATGTATTGTATACAATATTGAACATATTATTTATCCATTTAGGCTCCAAAAATTGTTGTGGCAAGTTTGTTTATTATAGATAACGTTGGGAATTTTCGTGACAGAAAATGTCAGCTCAAAATCGAGAGAATCGAAAGAAGCTCGTGATTAATCACACATCAGGACGTAAATCATTTGTCCGGATCCTTGCGCAAAAGGTATAGCTTTAAAATAACTTCTTCTCATATAGGTTACACTTGTACCAAATATAAACTCATATCCCAAACAATAAGTCACATAATGACTCATAATGTATTAAATCAAAAGCCCGAATAAGTAACACAACGATATGCAACGATAGATGGGTATTTTATTGTCAAGTTATTATATTAGGAATATGCTTTTTAGTGTTGTTTTAGATACTATTTTTGGGTGAATAATATATTCTTTATTTTTGTGTTCGAGGTAAATTATTGTTGTGAATGGTTACTCTAGCTGTTTGGGCTTAGAATGCACATGTCCACTTTCATGAAAGTTCTCTCCGGGAAAATCATATTCTTATATTGTACAAATTGCTGACTCATGTAGAGGGCTGAAAACTCCAAGAATATGATTGACTATTACAAGGAGACGCGTTGGTCGAAGAAGAAGAATGCGTTTGTGACACCAGCGACAGAAGAAACTTATGTGAGTAGTGCAATTAAATTCCCTGGGATCTATGCTTATTTTCAAATGTGATAAATGCATAAAGAGCACAGGATGTATATACATTTTTAATAATTTGAAGCATTGTCAATGTGCAGAGGACTATGCAAGGTAGAATGGATAGCCTAGCACCAGAGCAGCGTACTGATGAGGCATCAGCAACTGTCTTCAGAGAGGTTCTTGGCCATAGACCTGGATATGCACGGGGACTCGGAGAGATGGTCATCCCTGAGTCAAGTAGACAACGTGACCAGCTTAAAATGCAACAGTATTTGGCCGAGATTGAGAGACAAAGGCAGGATGCTGAACAATATAAGAAAGATGCTGAACAATATAAGAAAGATGCTGAACAATACAAGGGTCAACTCCAAGAAATGAGAGAAGAGGTGCGGGATCTTAGGGAGCAGCAGATGCAGAATAACAGGATGCTCCAGACTTTAATGAGGGGTTTGCCTGGATTCACTGAGTCATTCCAACAGAATCAGGGTTGGAGTAATTCCTCCGATACTTAAGGGGACTGTATGTTTAGACAATTTTGGGTGCTTTTTGTGGGCCAACATGGCAATTGGGCTATATATATATATATAATATATATATATATATCATCACAAAGGGGTCTGAACCCAGCTTAATGGGTTTTTGATTTTTGAGAAGCTTTTGGGCAAGGAGTACAGTTACATCAAAGGTTGTGTTTCTTATATCAAACAAACTTTTCTCTCTCTTATCCACAAATAGTTGTTGATACATTCTTCCTATGGTTATTCTAGGTACCTGAAGAGTATATTGACATGAATGGCTCTTGCAATGATTCCTCGACCTTGAAAAGTCTTCGTGAGTATATCAACCAGTTCACCATGTTACATGCTGAATTTTTGGGTGAGTATCGACCATGTCGTGTATTCTTCTATTTCTGCATGAATGTGACCACACCTTCATAATCACATTCGAGGTTATATTTTATTATATATTGCAGTTAGTGCTCGAGGATGGATTTCTTGATCAACCTCATTCAGGTATGGATATTTTCCCTTATGTCTTCCTTGCTAAATTAGTACCACCTGTTAAGATTAATTTTATTATATTTATACATATGTCATTAGACCATTAACCACACATATCTTTCTACTGACAAGTGAGAATTTGTGCATATATGGGAGAAGAATATGTTTGATGATTGTTGTAGCCAACCAGTTTGGTTTTGATAGACTTTGGCCATTCATTTAAGGGTGATATTTAGGCTTAGTGTATTTCGTTTTGATTCTCAAAACGAAATCAATGATATGCCTTTGAGTTATGCAAATGACTTATATGGATGCACTCTGTAGTTTAAATAGCATATCCCCATTGTAACATCAATGCACAAAAGGCATATTTGATCGTTGATTTAGTCCAGGTATTGTTTTTGATGTCTTTTACATTGGAATGTTGCGGAAGTTCATGCATTTCAACGACCATCTATTTGAAGATCTCGGTAGCCCAACTAGGTCCATGACTCAGTTTTTGCGTTTACTATAGGTCTTGTTTACATAAAGCAAGTTCTTTGAACGCTTAATATTTATTTTTCTGTCTCTAAACCAGCACAATTTGTTAAACATACACCATATTTTGTTTTTCTAGATATCATGTT
This sequence comes from Platycarya strobilacea, assembly GCA_036898215.1. Lineage (NCBI taxonomy): Eukaryota > Viridiplantae > Streptophyta > Magnoliopsida > Fagales > Juglandaceae > Platycarya > Platycarya strobilacea. The sequence continues at coordinate 56,288,589 of CM072545.1, read as the reverse complement.
TTTCCTGAATTTTGTTCTACCAATATATTGGGTTTGCGACATTCGGAAATGCTTTTCCTGTTTTCTTTAAAGGAAATTTTTGGAGAAAGAGATAGTTATAATCCTTGGTGAGAAATCGTAACGAGAAAAATTAGAATTCTCTCTTTTAATAACCAATGATATAATAAACTTGTTAAGATTGTCTTGAAGAGGAAAAAAATACTAAAGATAGATACGTTGCTATTACTTTATATTAATGATAGTCAACTTCATATGAAGAAACATAATGAATTACGAGATGTACCTGCAACTAGGATAGCTATTTCCTTTGTTGATGTTGCATTTCACTTTCAAGCAAGTATGTCTCATATGAGTCAGTTTTAGTGTTAGATATATGTTACATAAGTTTTGTCTATTATAAATCTACTTTGTACCTTGTTAATTCCATTTGACTCTTTGATATGTCTTCTTTTTTCCTAGTAGTTCATCGATTTTGTTATTTGTTGTTTAATGGTGACTGGTGTAGACTTGGATGCATTGGATGCAATCATCTGATAGATTTATGTTTGTGAAAACTAAAAACCCTTTGATACATAAGAAAATTCATGCACATGACCCATATTTGTAAAATTACTAAACTAACTTTCATATTCTCAAATGTACAGTTAGATTATGTATCTTTATGACACATTTGCATACGTGAAATTCTAAAACTAAAATGAAAGTTATGAGAAGAGCGATGATGTTGGTGAATGTTAGTAGATGGATTTTATAGGATGAATATACTAGGAGAGGACTTATTAATTAATTGTTTATATTGATTGATTGAAAAGAAGATAATATGCACTTTTGGTATTTTGTAAACACAGATATAGCTTTTTTTCTAGTAGTTGAGTTAGTTTTTGTTACATAATAAGTAATAGTGAGGTGTATGCAATGGGTATATTTGCAATGGTTTTTCTTATAAGTGAAGTATAGTTAGCAAGTCACAAGTCAGCTGGTGTTGCTCACATTATGGTTTTTCATTTCATCTTAATGTCAGGCATAGCAAATATGGATGTAGTGGCTTGTGCGAAGGAGAAAAGCTTTTGAACCATATATGGTCTAATGTGCAATTGATACAGATTGGGTTGATGAGTAGCGGCAACGTGAGCGTGAAGCCAATATTTGCTACACTATTTTAGTGGTAGCAGACTCTTTAAATCTATTGTAGTAGTCATATGTGACTTATTTATTAAATGCCCACCTTGTACTTGCCTTGGTATAATGCACCATCTCAATATATAAAATATATGATGTTGGATGTCAGATGAATATTTATGAATGTCATTTGTTAATTGAAACAAAGATTGTATGGTATTTAGTGATTTGAGAGAAAGAAACAACTGAGTAGGAATATGTAACAGGAAAATCAATTGTGGCACAACCAAAATAAATCGGGCCAGACAACTATTTTCCCGGCGAAAAAAACTCGCCGGTAATCATATTAATCTCCAAGAAATTTTTCGCGGCGTCTTAAAAACACGCTGCTTAAAATATTTTAGCAGCGTTTTAAAACCGCCGCAAATGTCAGGCAAAAACCAGAATCAAGTTGACGCGTCATAAAAACACGCTGCGTAAAGTCCTTTAGCAGCGTTTTAAAACCGCCGCAAATATCAGAATCTAATCGCGGCGTCATAAAACTCGCTGCTTAAATATCTTTCGCAGCGTTTTAAAACCGCCGCAAATATCAGTCAAAAACCAGATTTTAATAGCGGCGTCATACAACTCGCTGCTTAAAATCATTTAGCAGCGTTTTGAAACCGCCGCAAATATCAGGAAAATAACTAGAAACATATAGCGGCGATAATATATCGCTGCAATTGAAGCTTTTTTCTGCTGTTACTAATCTATCGCAACGATATGTAACTGAAGGCTGGAAGCAGTTTTGCGGCGGCTGGAAACTTATAGCGACGAAAAAAAAATGCCGTGAAATATGACACTTTTAGCGGCGACTTTTTTATTCCGCTGCAGAAATACAGAAGTGAAGAATTTGTACCGGCGATTCTGCAGCGAAGTTAAGTCGCCGCGGAAAAGAATTTACCGCGAAAGAAGAGGTTTTTGCAGCGAAATATTTCGCTGGGATAGATCATTTCTGTTGTAGTGTTTGATGACAAGATAACACTTCAAACAATCATATATTAGACTTATCAAAAAACTTCTATCATATTTAAAAGATTACTATTTAAAAACCAAACTAAAATATGTACTTGTATTTTATTCTTCTTTTTTTTTATCATTTTTCATCAAATAAGACGAAAATATTTTTATGAGGCCAATATTAATGCTGTTAGAACCGTTTAAAAAAACAAAAGGAACATCAAACCCAACGATGGGAAGCAACCAACCAGCATAAATAACGATGACTACGATAGAAAAACGTCTGAATCAATATCAAGAGTACTGCACATGTACTTGAATCAAGAATCGAACGAATTAAGATAACGATCAGAAAAATTAATTAAGTACTTGCAATTTGCAAAATTAGCAGGTTACAAACGTGAATGAAGTTATAAAGCGAATCATTCTATCATTCTATATATATAATATATATAGTTTATATGAATATATAATGGCTTTTTTTCCAATGTTTTCTTTTGGGATAAACTTAATATCAAACAAATTCCTATCACAATTATGTTTCTTCCACCACGACCAACGACAAACTCAATATGTCCATCTGCAACGCCAATACTAGTCATGGAGTTACTTCGATCCTCCTGGAGAATATCAAAAGTTTCGGTAAATCGCAATCCAAAAATACATAGCACAAATATAACTCAAAACAAACCAAAACAAGAATAATGCCCAATGAATTTAGAAATATAGACAAGTATGCACTGATCGATGAGATATTGCATTTGGAGCAACAGACAATTAGTAGGTACATCACAAGTACTTGGGTACGTGCTCGCACAAAATTAATATTACAAACCTGTTTTTCTCAGTCACATTAGAGATCATGCATACCAATTTGCTGCATGGTCCTCAATGTTCATAATAGGAAGGGATAAATCAGGCCAAAATAATATACGTAGGATAGTAGAAATGAAAGACCCCAAGCTACAAAGCAGGGGTGGAACCACCCTTTAGCTTCCCCCCTCCTCCCACCCTCACCCTCTAATTTTTAAAATTTGATAAAAATCAAATTTTGAAATGTATTTTTATGAATAAATTATATAAATAATTAATATTTTTTCTTTCTAATATTTTTTTGTAAATTAATTTTTTTAAATTAGATTTTCTAGCTTCGCTCCTGATTATAAGGTTTGAGATATATAACTAGGGCTGGGGTTTTGGTGTGAAAAGGCTGGAAATTATAAGGAAATGTAGGGTTTTTAATGGTGTCAAGGGTAGGGTACAATTGAATGTGAAAAAAGACAAAACCTTAGGCAATGAGTAACTGTTCCTGGACTGTGAACAAAAATTTCAGGAATAGCGATTTGGATTTTATGGTTATTTAGGTGATTGATGGTATAGCGCGTGTTTTAAAGATTAGGATTTTGGGTGGAAATAAGTGCAAAATGTGATCTAAACGTTCGCTGGAGTTTGATAGAAAATTCTTAGAAATTTAAAATGAAAACAGTACTACATCACCTCAAATTTACTGACCATATTTTCTTTCCTTTTTTTCTAATTAATAAATGATTTTGTTACCAATAACAGGCATAGCTCAAGTTTATAGGAAGTATACAAAAAAAAAAATGCCTATTACATTCTAGAAATTGAAAAAAAAAGACTAAAATAGATCGATTCATTACTTTATAATCATCCTTCCAAAAATTCTAGCCCACAAATATAAAGTAGAAAAGAAAAAAATTTCTAAGCTCGCGAGAGAACACTCTGTCTATAAAATATTTCTCATTCTTTTCTAGTCAAATACACTACATTAGACACAACATAATCAAATTCCATTTGGCAACCACTAATTTCCTTCCCCCAAAACCTCTCCAACATGCATGAAGATCTATCACTTCTTTTGGCATCACCCAACATAAACTTGTTCAACTCAAAACCTTATACCATAAAACTTTTCCACCTCACAATGAAAAAAGAGATAATTTATAGATTCGTCATCATTTTTGCACATGACACACTAATCAGCAATGCGCATATCACATTTTCTAAGGTTATCTGTGGCCAAGACTTTCTCTAGGGCGACCACTCAACTAAAAAAGGTCACTTTAGTAAAGAGTTAAAGACCTTCACTCTCTAGATGGCTTTCCAAGGCAAAGCATTACCAAGATGACAAGTCAGCATCTCATAAAAAAACTAATAGAAAACTTGTGCTTTCCAGCATGATGCCACAATAAGTACTTGTCCTGATCACTTCCCTACCTCACTTTTGAATTATAAGTTCTTTCTAGAAAATCAAAAAATATCATTCACTTCCGAATTTTTAGCATCTCTAATAAAGTCAACATTCCTCAGAAAATTATTGTTCGTATGTTGCTAATACATCTTCATATTTTGGCTAGATATGAAAAAAATCAGCTATATTGGACTAGCCAAACCACTAAACCGGGGATTTAGAATCCCAAATCAGAAAATCGAAAACACGAAAACCGGAGAACAAAAATGCTAGAGAGAGGAAAACACGCAAATCCAAGAGAGAAAATCCCAGTCGCCGTCACCATCACCTAAGCCCAGTCCATACCTGTCGTCGTCACCGTGAAAGGGATTAAAATTGGGAAAAATCAAGCAGAGAGAGAAAACGCGAGTTAGAGTTTAGAAGAGAGGGAAAGAAGAGAGAAGGCAAATGGAAGATTGAGTCTACCAAACAGTACAATCAAACAACTTTGTTTGCCACCTAGAAAGAAAACACAAACAGAGATATATTAACAAAAAACACTAACCACTCCATCCCAAAATTCGAATTTTTCAAGAGGAGACAATATATCAACAGGATCAACAAGCTCATACTCATCTATTTCCTTGGGAGCTGTTAATTAATATACATTAGGGACAACAATAGATTAGTCATGTAGATATGGCCTTACCACATTTATCAAAAGCATGTTTAAAGACCATGTAGTTAAATCGCATACCCTCAATTGGAGAATCTGTAGTAGCAATAGGACCCACAACTTCAAATATAGCTTCTTGTTCTGGTTCTTTGTCTTGCTTGGATCTAACAAACATATAATCATTAATTCCATTCATAAAAAGGAACCACCAAAAACTATGCTAAATTCATGTATAAAATCATTCCTTAAAATGACTGTTTTTAATATTAGACAATAAAAAAAACATTGTTTAAATGCAATTTGTGTAATGTCTTCAATCTACATTTGGGATTTAACGTAAACTGAAGAGTCAGGGTAAATAACATTAGGTTATATACCCCCATACGTGTCGGAAGTTTAATGCATGTACATAAACTTACCATCATATACAATGTAATCCGCAGCAAAAAATGAGTTTAAATTAAAAATTTTATAAATGAATCTAATGATCACATGGTGGAAACATAACATTAACAATCTCAGCATAATATTTACAACATAACATCGTAATATTTTAGTACATAACCCAGTTAGTTTTTTCAGACACAAATATATACATAATTTATCAAAATATTATCTTCAGAGCCATCTATGCTCCTTCTTTACTTCTGGAAGTTCTCTCCCGTAACGAAACATATATATACCAATACCAAAATCTTGTTGGATGTGTTCCTCATACGGTGTCATATAGACTTCGCATAGGGATAAAGAATCATCTAAACCCAACGCTAAACAGCATCCGACACGCCGCTGCTCTACTAATGATGTGGATGCATGATGGCTCCAAACCTTCATCAAGTGATCATAAGCGGGAGAGACAAAATAATCAAAAAAATGATAGTCAATGGGCCCCTCGAGACTCCATTGAGACTCCTTAGTAATCGGGACCTTGCCCTTTGCTGCCATTAATTCTTGCAACGAAATTTTAATTTTCCAAAAATGATAGAAATATTCAAGAGTGAGATTTTCTTGAAAATCTCAATAAGTACACAATTAATATAATAAGGCATAAGCAGCACAAAATATTGGCATACATAACAAACATTAAGAATAAATAACTTTTGACATGTTTCATGTAACTTATGCATGACTTTTGTCCCACTTTTCTACACAGACTTGCATCTTACATGAACCCACCATTTTTTTCTTAAAATTCTTATTTTTTTTTGTATTTATTTCTTATTCAAATAGGTCTTACTTATTTCTTAACATCGACAGACATTACCTATCGTCATCCTCGTCGAGTTTGCTTAATATAACGCGTCAGTTTTCTTATTTACGTTAGTCATACAGACGTTACATATCGTCATCTCTGTTATGATATGACTCTTAACTTATTAATCATGTCAGTCTTCCAGGCGTTACGTATCGTCGTCCCCGTCATGACACAATTTTTATTTCACGATAGGCGTTACGTATCGCTGTCTACATCGGTATGTCAGTCGTCTGGGCGTTACGTATTGTTGTCCCTGTCATGACGTAACTTTTTAAGTTTTTCTTATATTTTCTTTATTTTTATCAATTTCTTATAAATATTTTTTATCTTACTTCTTAAAATTAACTTTATGACTTATGACAACATTTATATGACAAAATGAGACATAAACATACCATTGGATTTTTAAATGCATTTTTCATGCTCTCATAAATCCCATGTCATATTAACATACCATTGTAACATATATCTTGCTTATATTCATCCATGCTAAATAATTTCATAACACATAAACATAACAATTCCATTCAAAATAAATTAAAAATAATCAAATCTTAAGCTAAGATAGGGTAGGCCGAATACTTCAAGGAGTTAAAAATTTCTTTTCTTTTACGCTATCCTTACTAAATTCTTCATTACATATTTTTAAAAATTTCCATAATATTAATAGGTTGTCAAACCGAAAATTCCTATAGTTTTCTTTAACTTTTTCAATTATTCCCTCAACAATTTTTCAAGTGATTATTCTTATAATTTCCAAGTAAATAAAACCTAAACTTATTCTTAATGCTTGAATATCATTCAAGTAACCCAAAAGTTCAAAAGCTAAGAGTTTACTCCCAAAAACTTACTTACAACCCTACTAAAGCCGAATCTCCTAGGATTTGATTTACTTATTATTTATTTATCATTCAAATGCTTCTTATATTCACATAATTTTCTTACTATATTTTGATAAAACATATTCTTATGTTCTTGTTATTTTCTTTAGTATTTTCCTATAACAAATACAAAGTTAAACTATATTTGATTTCATCCAAACATTTTGACAAGGTTTATGTTCTAAAGAGCATAATATCACATTAAAATCAAGCATTCTATGCCAAGATTAAATTAAATTGTGTATTTACATATTTTTCCAAAGTTTTAATTGGCAATTGAATAAGCTTTTACAAATTTCTTCTTCAATATACTCAAAATGCTCTCTTTGTTTAGGAGGTGAAGGGGTTGAAGGAATGATTTTTGAACTCTTTTTGCTTAGTATGGCTGTGGGTTTTCCAAGGGAAGAAAGTGAAGAGATTATATATATAAATATATATATATATATACACACACACAAGAGGTGACATTCAAGGCCAAAAATGGGTACAAATAACTTGAAATATCCAGTTTCCTCTCCAATGCCGTGTACAAGTATACACCATCATTTAGCCCCATCATTATTTCTAGGCTTAGGTTTAGTTGGCATAAATCTCATCCAAGGATCATACTTGAGCCACCTAATAGCAGGCCTTGTTATTGGTTTAGTTAAATTTCATCACATGGAAAAATAAAACTTGGAATGTCTCACTTGCATGGTTCAGTCATTCTCATTCTCTAGTGTCATCCGACATTTTCTAGAGGCACACCCCTCTTATACCACTTGTTTAACATTCTATTAAGACAATTGGACCAGTTTAGAAGATGATTCTAATATTAGTTGAGGAAAAGTCAGTGACCAATTCACCAAGTTAATTTCTAACAGATTTTTCATCTCTTTCACTTCTTTCATGGTTTTGCTAACCAAGTTTTAGATGAATTTTTTTCCACTTACAACATGTCCTCCTACACATGTCATGATATTAAGAAACTTGAGAAAACAAATCAGATTTTCGTCCTATGCCTAAGTCAGTACTAATAGCTTAAGTTGGTTTCCACTTAAGTTATTTTCATATCTGTCTGTTTCTCATCCAAAGAAGTCTTTAATCCAGTCTTTATTTCTAAAAACTCAAAATATGAAAGTTATATATCTTCCTCTTGGTATTCTATAGAATTTTGAATAACCTTATTCGATGATCAAATAAAAAAAATTATGCTTAAATTACTAAAATACAACGAAATTGTCCAAGAGTAACCAATCCAAGCACACCAAGTATTCAATCCTTCTAATTCCAATTTCTCTAAAATTTCTCATTAATCTTCCAAAAATCATATCTTCCTAAGTTTGAACTAAAATTCTCTAGTTGACATCTTGCTCAAATTCTTAAGTTATTGATCATAAATCATCATATTTCATCCTATGGCTTAAGTGTATCAAATTAAATTCTATAAAATATGTGTCATTATCTAAATTTTAAATTCTTCTTCTATTAGGAGATATATTTCCAAAAGGCTCTATTAAAATATTAAAATAAATTCTAAGATAAATATATTACCTTAAGAAAAAAAATGGGTTATTACAATTTGCATGCAGTCAAAAGGTAAATTTGTTAAACAGGTTGCAAAAATAAATTGAAACATTATTAAATTATCCCTATGTTTTGTTCTTTAGATTCACCCCCAGCCTCTTAAGGAAAAAAATTCTAACAAAACCATTGAAGCACACAAAGAGGATCTTAACCTTGAAGACAGAGGGAATAAGCTCACAACGACGAGGAGAGGAATGGTCTAGGCTCAAGTGACAGTGATAACAGTCATGCGTTTTCGTTCTAGATTTCAAACCCATTTCGTATGGCTTAGGGTAGGCGACGACGATGACATCAGGCGACGACGACTTCCAACAAAATAGGCTGATGGCAAAGGAATGGACTGACGGCGATGGAATCCTCTCTCTCGCATTTTCGTTCTCCTTATTCTCTCATTTTCATGTTTTCAATTTTCTAATATGAGATTTCAAAATTAAGCTTATTAGGTTTTTTTTAATATTAAAATAAACTGACTGATGTGGCATATGTCATGCCAGCTGGGGGCACAAAGGGGCCCCGAAGCAGGCCCATAGAATTTTCCTTTGTTTTTCATCTATGTTTAGCATCCTTCTAGAACTACGAGTTGGCATATGTGTTGCGGTATGGGCACCTTTTTAGAGATAGGTTCAGAAGAAAATATTTATGAAATTATAATTTTGAGTAAACATTAAATTATTACTTAATATATAAAGTATATTTTTAAAATATAAAATATTATTAATTGAGGATTTCTACACATAACATACTACACACCATATTTTTTTTTAATTTTAATTTTTCTAATTTTTTTTCAGGATTTATTTTTCTTAAATAATTAAATTCTTCTTGTCATTATTCATATGCCAAATATTTTATAAAAGAATAAAAATAAATAAAAATATAATATATAATATATGAATTTATGTTTAGAATTTCTCTATAATTTATACGTGATGTCGTTCAGTCCTCGTTTACGCATTCTGAAAATCTGCATGTTATCTTGGGGATATGACATGACCTGACGTTTAACGGCTTCAATCGTAAAAGGCGTGCCGATGATGGGCCAACCGGAAACAACAAAGGTCGGGCTAAGTTGAAAATATGGTATTGGGCCTGAATGAATGGACCTGATCTCCTGATAGTTTGAGAATGGGCCATAATAGTTCAATTTCAACTGGGCATAAAACTAAGCATATATATCTTTAGATGACTAGTTTTATTAGATTTAGATCCGAGAATTTTGCCTGAGCTCCACCGCATAGAATGGGAATCAGATAGAAACATGAAATAAGCATTATAAAATCCTATTAAGCATTTTGTTGCCCCCAAACTCACGAAAAAAGATACAAATAATATGAGAAAGGATACCCTTCCCGAAAATATCATTTTTTTTTAATAATATTGTAACTTTAAAAAATATTTAAAAATACATGTGAAAAATAAATTAAAAAAACCAGGCAAAATGAACAAATGGGTCCAATGGGATATTCAATTAAAATATTTTTTCTCTTTTCAAATTTAGCAAGCAATAAGTGTGTATCGTGCCATTAATTTTGTTGGTATCAAAGTCTAACAAAATGACAAGAGCTAGCTATGCTTGCTTGTTTAAGATTAATTAAAAATTTTATTTTTATTTAATAATTAAGAAAAAAAAAATTTAGTAATATTATCAAAAAATGTTTAAAATATAAAAAATAAATTGAGCTAGGCCATATTGTACGATATGATTGAAGGCAAGGCAAAATGCAAGGAAGCCAGCTCTATATTATATATGACGAAACCTAGCATACGTGGTGCTATAAGTCGCTGACTCGTTCTATTGCACGCACGAAATGCATCCCACTAATCGTATTGGAGATTTGATCACCATGAGTAGTACTACAAATAATATAACATATGTAATATATGCCTGTGAGTCACAGCCTGTGAGTCACAGATCGATCGAGTAGTTTGACGAAAAAATAAATCTATTATGTTCATTTATTTTAATACTTTATGTATTTTTTTATTTTTTTATTTAATAAATAAGAAAGTGATTATTAGTATAGTAATTTTTTTATATTTTTAAAAATATTTTAAAATAAAATTAAAATTAAAAAAAATTGTAATAAAAAAAAAAAAGATTTGATCTAGCGGTACGAAAAAGCGATAAAACGGAGATGGCATGCTATCATCGCCCTTGACGAAAACTATACGTATTGGAAGAAGTTGGCTCGAGGAATGCCTGTGAAATTATATATCATACTATCATCGTAAATTCAAGTGGTTACTCGGTAGTAAAAGAGGAGGGGAAGATGTTGGTTCGGCGTGATGACACGCAGGATTGCATTCATTATTCGTACTGTTATAGTCAAAATCATGATAATATACTTGTTTTATTAGAAGAAGTTTCTATTTCAAAATTTATTTTATTTCCTTTCATTTTATTTTATTTTATTTTTAAATATCATTCAAAAATAATTACTTTTAAAATAATTATTATAAATTTTTAAAATTTTTAAAATTTTTTTAAAATTTTTAAATAAAAATCATATTCTAATAATATTAATTTTATAATAATTTTTATTCAATTTATTCTCTCTTCTTTTCTAAAAGCCCATAAAGTATTACTCAAATTATTTCAGTCTCTAAACTTGTGCTAAGTATTCATGGACTCTTTGTATAGATGATGGAATAACGTTAACGATTATAAGCTAGTAAGTATTTTCTGAATAACTTTGCTATACATGATTTTAAATTATCAGAAAATTATTTGTAATTATTCACTTTTATTTTATACAAAAAATTTAAAAAAAAATGATGATGGTTACAAAATTTAAACAAAAAACAATTTTTAGGACGCATAAAACTAGTAATTTCATTCTTCCAATTAATTTATTTTTTTATGCACAACAACATATATATATATATATATATATATATAATGTTAGTGCAATATCAGTACATACATTTTCTTAGAAACGTACACTCCAAAAATAACATGATCTGCCTCCTCGCGCCTGTGTGCAGATAGTGCAGTCGCTTCAAGATATGAATAGATTGACGAAGTGAGATTGCATCTAACTTATTTGTCACATACCCATAGCCTACTTTTGAGGATCGGCCATCTCATCATTATCTATAGAGTGGACGACTGGAAATATTACAGACTTACAGTCTATAGAGATCAGACTTGGAAAAAGAAACGCATCCCACTAACGTTTTAATTATAGAGATTTGATCATCATCATGAGTACTACTCCTGATTAAGATTAATAATATTTAGATAAATATTATCAATTAAATAGATCAATAGAATATAGAGTTAGGATTTTAATGCATGATTTTTTATATTAAAAATATCATATTATCAATTAAATAAAATAAATTGAGGTTTTGTTTAAATTCGAAGATGAGATAAATTGAAATAAGTTTAATTTATTTTTTAATATTATTATTATTTTGATATTTAAAAAAGATATATTAGAATTTGAAAATTATGTATTAAAATTTGAAAAAATATATAGAAATTTATATTTTATATAAAAAATTATAAAAATATAATAATAAAATAAAAATAAATTTTGAATACAAATGATACCTGAGTAGTTTGATTAATCCTATATGTATTGGAAGAAGTTGCATGCGCTCGAGGAATGTCTGTGAAATTATATATTATAATAACCTCGTAAATTCAAATGGATACTGGATGGTGAAAAAAGGAGGAGAAGACGTTGGTGCGACGTGATGACAAGCAGGATTGCATTTAGTATTTGTACCGTTATAGTCAAAATCGTTATAATTTAATTAACACTTTATTCAATCAGAAGAGGTCATTTCTATTTCAAAATTATCACTTTATTTTATTTTATTTCATCATATTGTATTTTTAAATATCACTCAAGAATAAATGCTTTCAAATTAATCATTATAAATTTTATAAATTTTTAAATAAAAAATAATTCATTTTTTTCAAAATTTTAAATAAAAATTATATTAAAAAAATTATATTTTAACAATATTTAATTTATAATATTTTTTATTCAATTTTTTTTTCTCTCTCCTTTTTTAAAACCCCCAAAAAGATTACCCAAGTTTTCTCAAACCATCTCACCCTCCAAACTCATCCCAAGTATTCGTGGACTCTTATATTAGACGATCGAATATATAACAATAGCTAGCGATTATATATAAGCTAGCTAGCTAGTTAGTTTTTTTTTAAATAATTTTACTATATATACATGATTTTAATTTATCAAAAAATTATTTTAAATTATTCACTTTTATTTTATATATACATGCGGTTAAAAACAATTGATGATGGTTACAAAATTTAAACAAAAAACAATTTTTAGGATGGAGAAAATTAGTAATTTGATTCTACACTAGTTTGACACAGATGGAATACAAAACTCAATATTTCATACGGACATCCAATTCAGATATTGATCAAGGGATGCATACCAACTATAAGATTTGCAAAATTATGTAAATAACATATATTCATATATATATATATATATATGATGGAAACTACAGTGTTTATTTTATCGAAATGGTTGGCATGTTCTTCCAATTAATGTATTTTTTAATGCACAACAAAACACACATATATATCATTCTTGTTGAATGCGACTTGGTGCACCGATGCACACCAAAAGTTGAAGTGAAAGCTGGACTTAAAATGAAGATGAAACGGTTTTAATTGATGAAACAAATGGGCATGTTGAGGTCAGATTCTAAATGATACTATAAAAAAAATGAGTATTTATAATAGATTTTTACGATCATAATAATTATTTATAATTAAAACAGACTTATTTTGATAAAAAATAATAATAATAATAATAATAATCATCATCATTTTAATTATTTTAATAAGAAATAATTAGTTAAAAGTAAGTCATTTTTGTGTAGTACGATGAAATTGTGCATTTTTAACTTCTCTTCTCCTATGTCACGCACTCTTCTCCTTCTCCATCATCCATTCCCGCACCGGTGCGTGTTGAGGCCAGGTTTTCATCATCCATTCGCGTACATTTTCTTAGAAACACTTCAAAAAAATGTCTGCCTCCACGTGCCTGTGTGCAGACAGTACTGCAGCTGCTTCAAGAATATATGAATAGACTGACGAAGTGAGATTGCATCTAACTAATTGATCACATCCCATAGCATACTTTCAAGATCCATCTTGTCATTATCCAGAATGGAAGACTGGAAATATTACAATCTATAGAGATCAGAATTTGCATGTAGAAAATAAGACATAAAGTCCACCAAGATCACGCACAATTGCTGCACCATTGCCACGGCCCCCACCCACCATCCAGGACCGGTTCAAGCATTAATAGGTCACTTACGTTATTGCCAAAAGCTTTATTTTGTATAGAGGTTTCTAAAATTGAAGTAAAAATGCTTTTTTTAATATATATAAAAATCTTCTCATTAAATATATTTTATATTTTTCAGTGTGTTGCAATGATCTAAATTTTTTTGATTTTCTTATTTTTATCTCTCTCTTAACTAGGTTTAAATTTTTGTACTCTCTGTATACTTGAGTTATATCTATTCTCATTAATAAAAAATTTCATATATAAAAAAATATGTGAAAGACCTTATGATACTAAAATTTAATATTTAATTCAGTGAATAATATATATTTTTATAAAAAAAAATTTATGATATTGCTAAATTGAGGCACAAAATGTATAATAAGGCCTAATTTTAAATTATTTTATTAAATATAAAGTCAAGAAATTATTTTTAAAAATTTTAAATAAAACCTCATTTTTTGAAGATTTTAAAAATATTTAATATAATAATTTATGCTTCATTATATTATAATTAACATTTGCTCATTTAGATTTCGTATTAGGACTTAATTTATATTGAGCAGCCCCTGCCACCATCATCACCACTAAACAAACTAAACGCACAACACGTTCCAATAACCTTTTTTTATTTAGTACACTAAGTCATATCATTAAAAGAAGCCACTAGACATGAGTCTAGAACGTCAGGAATGTTTAAAAAATGTAGCCTTCACGGTGCCTATATATAGAGGCCCTAATTAAATCCTTTTTCACTCACAAAATATTGAGTTTGCATAGTGAGTATTGCAACGCAGAGAGGAGTCTCAACCTCAATACCCATCTTAGTCAGCGTCAAACTTTCAAACTTTGAAAATGGCCAACTCTAGGCTAGTTGGTGTTGCATTCTTGGTTTTACTCCTTGTGGACCTTACCTTTGCCGCCAGATCATTACCAAATGCCATAGATCATAAGAGTGTTAGTGGTGGAGGAGGAAGAGGTGGTGGTGGTGGTGGTGGTGGCGGTGGAGGAGGAAGAGGAGGTGGGCTTGGTTCAGGGTATGGTTCAGGGTATGGGTCAGGGGGTGGTTCTGGATATGGTAAAGGAGGAGGAGAAGGAGGTGGTGGTGGTCAGGGAGGAGGTGGAGGTGGAGGTGGAGGTGGTGGAAGAGGATCTGGGGGTGGTTCAGGGTTTGGAAGCGGTTCTGGATATGGTGAAGGATATGGATCAGGTCATGGGGTTGAGAGTGGAAGAGGTGGTGGAGGCGGAGGCGGAGGCGGGCAAGGTGGTGGAGGAGGTGGAGGCTCAGGAAATGGAAGTGGGTCGGGATATGGCGAAGGATATGGCGAAGGGTATGGAGGTGGGTATGGTGAAAGCTTAGGTCATAATAGTGGCCGTGGAGGAGGCGGTGGCGGAGGTGGAGGCGGCGGTGGTGGCGGTTCTGCAAATGGCTCTGGCTCTGGATATGGTAGTGGCTATGGCTCAGGCTCTGGATATGGTGGTGGTTATGGAGACGACAATTTCCCATAAGTTTACACATATATATACTAGTTTAATGATATTTTGACGTTTGGAACTACAGAATAAATTGCAGCGAAATTCCCCACTCATGCAATGCATGTTATGTGTTGGTGGACGTACACTGCAAACCCTGCATGAAATGTGAATACACTTGCACCATATAGACTACCGACACATGGTTGCGAGTGTTATCATATATACCACTATGTGCGCTATAGAATAAAAGTGACTTTGTTGATATTGTTAATTTGAGAGTGATATAACCTTTAAGATTTTCGCTTTCACAACCGATGAGCTATTTGAATTTAGTATATCCACGCATGAGTATGTCCAGCTAGAAATTTCAAGTTAAATCAAATATACTATTATCATGCTCAATGGTTAGATTGCCATGCACAGCGACATTATTATCATGCGATGATCACTAAAAAATTATTTCTTAATATATATATATATATATATTTAAAAATAGTTGAATGCAGCATAAAGAAAGATGTGATAAAAAGATGATAATTAAAATAATCAAAAATATATATTTTTTGTATAGGTTATAAATAGTATAATTATTTAGCCTAGAAACTCCTCTCTTGAGATGAGGAGTACAGAGAAGAGAAATGGTCTAGCTTATAAGCTCATAAAAACAGCCATCCAGTCATGAGGTGCCACTTCAAATATTACACATAAAAAAACAATACACACACCCACATAGAATTAGTATCTAGGTCAGCCCATTCCGAACTATCATCCCTCTCCTCCCTCTCCTCCCTTCCAGAAATCTTGAGGTGGGTTCCAGAAACTGACGAAGGTTTCTAAACATCTAGGATTTCATCTTCAGTTGAAACAAAAGGGAGATAATATCTTGTCGCATCGTATCTGACGATGGTTTCCAAGCATCTAGGATTTCATCTTCAGTTGAAACAAAAGGGAGAGTATCTTGTCGCGTCGTATCGACGATGGTCACAAATAATTTATGAGGATAAAGATTGCCAAAATTGAAGGTCGATCAATAGTATTAAGTTTTAAACTATAAACTTTAAACTAAAATTAATTTTTGACACCTAATCTCAAATATGCACTAAGCTTTATTACTATAATATTATTTACTGTTTGAGATCTATATATCTAAAACACTTTTAGAATTAATTATGATAATTTTTTAAAATTATATAATTATCTACAAAAACTTTTTGATAAAAGTTCTAACTTTATACTCATTAAAAAAAGTTAATTTTTAACTTTTTTAACTAACTAAAACACTTTTAATAAAATTACCCAACCATGTCTTTTTTTCTTTAAAAGTATTTTTAATTACTTAAAAACACTTTTAAAATGTCGAAACATAATTTCAAACATACTCTAACTGAGTGCATCCTTCCAGTCCGTAACTACTAGGACCTAAGAACCGTTTAAAAAAATAAAAAGGAGCATCAAACGATCCAAACCCAACGACAGGAAGCAACCAACCAGCATAAATAATGACGACTACGACAGAAACTGTATCAATATCATGAATCGCAGTAGGAAAAATCTTCACATGTTGAATCAAGAATCGAACGAATTTAGATAACAATCAAAGAGAGTAATTGCTAAATTAGCAGGGTTACAACCGTGAATGAAGTAAAGCGAATCATTCTACATGGTCGATGAATAATGGCTTTTTTTCCAACGTTTTCTTTTGCGATAAATTTAATCTCAAACAAATTCCTAACACAAGTATCTCTCTCGACAACAAGAAAATTTCCCGCTCTTGCCCCTACTAGATTATGCAAATTTCTTTCCAGCTTACATCATCATGTGCCAACTTACTGTCAACGGCTCCTCTCTTTTTCCCCCCATCTCTTAATGATCAAACGTTTAAGCAAATTACAAATAGATCTCTCCCCCTCCCCTCCCCTCCCCTCCCCTCCCTCTCCTTCCTTCTCCTCTCCTTTCTCAACATGCATTTTGAATGCGAACATTTCAAAACTAATCAATCACCCTCTCAGAAGCATAGGCCACTTTCTGCATTATCATCGACTCGGCTGCACGAATTGCTCTGTGCGACCCTGTAATTGTGACTTTCCTGCAGAACAGCGTACAAGACCGACGAACCGTTAATAATTTAATTTATTGCCTAATAACTCATTCTATTGGCAACCAGACTGATAACCTTCATAAGTCCTTTTTACCTATTAGTCGTCCCAGTCACAAAATCACCTCTATCTGATATCTTTATTCTGGCCCCAGTAACCTGCAGCAAATAATGGTTCTAATTTTGAGCTCATCCACCATGCAAAAAATGATACCATTTGCTACTTATGTACCTGACCAATTTCCATTATGTTTCTTCCACCACGACCAACAACAAACCCAATATGTCCATCTGCAACGCCAATAGTCACGGAGTTACCTCGATCCTCCTGGTAAATATAAAAAGTTTCTGTAAATTGCAACCCAAAAATACACAGCATAAATATTATTCAAAACATCTCAAAACAAAACAAGAATAATGCCCAATGAAATTTAAAAGTACAGAGAGGTATGCACTCACTGAGATACAGACCTATTTTCCTCAGTCACATTAGAGACCATGCATACCAATTTTCCGGTTCTCAATGTTCACAACAAGAAGGGATAAATCGGGCAAAAGTGATGTTGGATAGTAGAAATGAAGAATCCTAGGCTACAAAGCGTTCATTTGTCAGCAGAGGTTTGCTGGGCTTGAGACAGCTAGGGCTGGAATTTTGGCGTGAAAAGCCTGGAAAATATGAGTACATGTAGGGTTTCTGATGTTGTTAGGGAAGGGTACAATAGAATGTGCAAAAAGATTAAACCTTTGGCAGTGAGTAGCTGTTCCTGGACTGTGAACAGAAACTCGGGAATAGTGATTTGAATTTTATGGTTATTTGGGTGATGTATGGTATAGCGTTTTAAAGATTAGGATTTTTGGGGGGGGGGGGAGGAAATAAGTGCAAATTGTGATTGGTGGGGGGGGGGGGGAAGGAAATAAGTGCAAATTGTGATCTAAACGTTCGGTGGAGTTTGATGGGAAATTCTTAGATATTTCAAATGAAAACAAAGAGGAGAAAGAATAGATAAACCCTATGTGTCACCCCTATGATTCCTCAGCATCACACTTGGATAGACTTGCATCAGAAAACACTACATCGCCTCAAATTTACTGACCATCTTAACCTCTTAATGTCATACTGACCATCACATCAACTTTAAGACCCATGAATCTGACACAGCCAGAATACATAATTACACATTACCATACAATTACATTTTTCAAGCCACGCAACACCCGTTGGGAGGAAGTTAAGATGAGGTTAGCCTCGTTGACATACTCGATCAGGCATATTTACGGGGAAGAAAATGCATTAGCGGATGGTTTGGCTAAGATGGGTGCTAAAGGCTATACTTGTTGCTGGCTGGAATCGTGTGGGCTCCCTTCGCAACTTAAAAGAATTTTTCGGGTTGACAAAACAGGGCTGCCAACATTGAGGATCTAAGCTTAGCAGTGACTTTAGTTTTCGGAAACACTGTTTGGAGCAATTTGGTTTTAGCGGTGACTTTAGTTTTTGGAAACAATGCTGCCCCTTCAAAAATATATTTTGCACTTCGATTTAATTTGGTCTTTTGGCTGGTTTGTATGATGGTCCTATTAGTCTTTGACGTGACTTGTAACTACGGCATTCCTCCACCACAAGTGAGGTTTATCAATAAATTTGGGAAGGGGTCACTCATGGATATGCATCTCTCATCTCTTTAAAAAAAAAAATGCCACACAAATCTAATGGATATATTTTCTCACCGTAAAAACTAAGCAGTAGAAAAATCTAAAAGAGTCCCTTTAAATTTCAGCTCCAATACAATGGTCTACAGGCAGGGCATGACATACAACTGAGAATAATTAAATTGACTTATTCACCATAAACAATATGGCAAGGCCAGTATCTTCAAGCCAAGTGCTTGGAAACAGAAACATGTCTACTGTAACATACTTCAAATCTAGATCATCCCAATTTAACTGTATAAAAAAGGCCAAATCAATCTGGAAAACATGTGGCACATAACCTCGTCTTTCATTTAGGGCATAAAAAGACTGGAACCTCTAAGCCCATGCATGCAAATTGGGCTCTAGTAAAGGGATATGAAAGCGTTATAATAGAATCTTATAAAATCAGCATTAATATAATAAGTGCAATTAACTTCAAGAGACATCAACATAACCAAAACATTATGGAACACAACTAACCTTGTTGTTCTGAAACTTCCCTCCAACTCCATTTATTCCATAGCTCATTGCATTATGGGGTGCTGTTGCAACAGAAGGAAGCACATATGGAGTACCATGAAAACCGGAGAAGAAAACACCTAAGATTGAAGCTGAAGGGAACTTACTAGATATCAAACTTCACTACTATAATTCTTAACAAAATACAATATAAGCAACAGTCTGCTATCAGAAGGTTTTTGGCTTTTTCTTCCAAAAAAGAAGAGTAACTTTGCTATAAGAATGTTATTTCTATCTATTAAAGGCTATGTTTAATCAGTATTACAAGATAGAAAAAAACTTCCAAAATATTAGACATTGCATGCAACAACGAGGTTGAAGCAAGGCAACAGGTTCACTAAAGGCCCAAAGAATCCAAGCTTTTAAATCTTCCTTTGGGTTTGTTGTCTCTCCCCATGACCTTCATCAACCATTATATCTCAAGCAAACAACACGTGTGAAGTTTTATGAAAATTACGATAATAAGAAGACAATAACTCGTTTTCAATCACCACTACTTTAAAAAACAAGAATAAAATCATGGAAACTGCTAAAAAGCCAAGCTTAACTATTCATCACAGATTCACAAGAGAAGTTTCCTTTGTTAGATTGAACAGTGCATTAAGGAAAACTTTTTTTTTTTAAATATAAGTAATACGGTAAGAAAAACTGGAATAGAAATAAAAAGGTTAATTTTAACTATCTCCATGGCTTTACTTGCCACTCAGTAGTTGGAGAATCAAATGTAATGCTCTGAGCCTTTTTCTATTCTGATATTTCCAAAACCAAGTTACCAAGGAGCATACTAAATTGATTCCTCAAGTGGGTCTCTATGCTGATCTTTAAACACATCATCTTCATTTATAAAACTCCTGTGTGGTTGCGTTCTCCCTTCCTCACTCTTCAGTGCATCAAGCCCGCAGAAAATGTAGAAAGATGGGAGAGAAGAAGCATCTGCCTGGGAAAGGCTTGGAGAGGAAAGAAGAGGAATATGCTCTCAACTCTAGCCAAATCTCATGGCCTCAGAATAATGTGATTATGGTCTTCCATGGCTAGAGAAATCTAGATATACCCATTCACAAGTTTACCACATTCTTACTGAAAAACCCAGAGCGTCTTTAAAATATTAAAATATGCATCAACCAAACTTTAACACTTCACAGCAAGCCAAAAAACATTAAAAAGTGCAGAACATTAAAAAGTGGCAACATGGAATCAAGAACATTACTTAAACCATAAGACCCAAGATGATAAAGGAAAAATATGGAAATGTAGGAAAACTATAAGCTACTCTTGAGTATAATAGTAGCATGATTAAATCAATAATCTGATAACAGGACACACCTGGATAAGAAAATGGGGCATTCATGGACTGGGAGTAATGGGGGTCCTCAGACAGCTTAGAAAGAATCAGATCAATAGCCATCATCTGCTCATCGAGAGTTCCTGTCAGTGTCACCAGCCTATCATTCAACCCATGGTAGCTATTATCCTGAGGCGATATTTTAATTCCAGCATGTGATTCTTCAATAAAGGACCTGCTCAATGCAAAACCAGAGATCAGTAATAGCCACTTTCAGGCCAATACATAAACAGGGACCTGCAACACAAAATCATGTACTAGTTTTTCTTACAATCAACAAATTACGGTAGTCAGGTCACAAAGTTAAAAATTAAGGAAAGATGGCCACTATACTGTTGAACAATCATAATAAACAACACCACAATGAAATTTGTAAGGGAAGTCAGGTCACAAAGTTAAAATTTAAGGAAAGATGGCCACTATACTGTTGAACAATCATAATAAACAACACCACAATGAAATTGGTAACTAGCTGCCATGCTACATAAGCAGAAACCTCACCAATCCAAAGAGTCTTTACAATCATATACTAGGTTAGGTTATATGCAGTTTCTAACAGCAAGGGGCATAAGACAGAAACATTAAAAAAAAAACACTATCGACACCCTCTTAGAGAAAAATTCCAAGATCTCCTCAGTAGTTCTCTCGGAGATAATGGATGTTGTGCATCTTTCCAACAGATAAGTACCGATTGTAGGAAGGTACTTCAACAAAAGATGAAGAAAACCACAGCCACAGACATGTAACAACTTGGGATTCGACGTTTAACACTCATATATGAAGGATTCAAAAGAGGAAGTGTCTGGTCAAAGATTTTATCCCCTGGAACAAAGATGATTCCTCGTCATCTTATCAGCTCCCTCACTTCAATAAAACTTGTAGGTGACTCAATAATCACCTTGTATAAGGTTAGGACTTATCCCTAGCTTGCAGTTTTATCACTGATTCTTTATCCAATATCTTTTTCTAACTCCAACATATATTTGCAGGACTTCAGAGAATCATCAATAAAGCCTATCAAAAAGATTATCTCTCCTTACTCATCGAACTCCTTACTCATCGAACAAGATTAGAACTCATTAACTTCAAATCTGCCCCAAGTTGTTTCATCTAAAGACCTAATCGTTACAAAACATTCAACCTGCCATTTTCTTTGGGTGCATTAAGTGTACTATAAATTATGGTTTTCTAAGCAAAAACAAAGGTCATACCTCACCATATGCACGAGTTCCTTTTAACAAATATCTTCACCTCTAGCCTGGGCATTCATATCTAAGTTATTTCCATTACTTTTAACTCCCAAAGGTGCACATATGCACAGGATTGTACCAAGCAGGTTTATGCCATTCTTAATTGCACTTCGAGGATTGGTAACTGGCATAGTCATAGTTGAAGTGCTGCATCAAGCTTTAAAATAACATTAAGAACATGCTCTATGATGTTCGTTTTCAGAAGAAAATTTAAATACCATAACACTAATTTATTTTCTCACTGAAAAGGAAATGGCATAACTAAAATAAAGAATTTAAACATCTTTCTATGGATAATCTAAGATTACGTCCAATAAATATCAAAATCATCTAGGGCCAATCAAAACTAAATTGACATACAAGACATACACAATTAATTGCTTGTAACATTTTTTTATAAGTATTAATTGCTCATAAACAAAACATTCAAATGAGTACTATAAAGAAATTCATCATAAACAAACATTTGATCAATTATTCTCAAAAGGAATAAGATAAGAAAACATTCCAACCTTTTTATTGGTAAAAGAACATTCAATCACAAAAGCATGTTTATGTCACAGCCTAGAAACACTCCTTATCTATCAGTAAAGTTTTAAGAGCACGGATCTTAAGCACGTTCTACAACTGAAAAAGATAAAAGGATCAGATTGCTACTTTATAGTGGAACCACCCTTTCCGATTATGCCACCACATGAGCTATTTGGAACAACAAGCCTGACTTTTGTTTTTGGCTCAACATCGTCACCTCCTTCAGCATGAAGCTAACCAACCAAAGAAAATTTCACTTAGTACAGGATATATGCAGAACTATTGTTCAGAAGTATTGACTGAAAAATAAACAGAATTACCTCACTCAACAATTTGGCAAGAATCAGCTCTACAGCCTTAAGTACGTCATTAATTGTTCCGGATATCATAATAATCCTGTCAGTGGTCCCCGGAAAAAACTCGTGGTTGCGTGACAACTGAATTCGAGCTCCAGACTGCGACTGGAAATCAGTTATTGTTGAGCCGCCCTTTCCAATAACGGAACCAGCTGCAGCATTTGACACGAGAAACTTCATGTATGTGGGCTTCTCCATAGAATCTGTGAGATCAAGCATCACAGAAGACAGGTAACAAATACAGGGCGAATTTCAACAATCAGAATAATAGAAAAAGGATACCAAATGAAAATGCTATTGTAATGTCACGTTACATGCATCTACGCGTTGTCAAGAGTGCATCCTCGCCACCACCAACCAAAATATCATGGACTTGTAACATTGTGATTTGTGTTGTGTGTGCAATACCAAAAATTAATTGATGCAAAAAAGAGCCTCGCAGAACTACTTAATTATCCCTCTCGGGCACCTCAATGTAACTAATTATGCTTCTTTCAACGGTTATTGGGAAAGCAAACAACTCCTAACGGTATAAACCATTGGATTCTTCCCTTTTGCTCTATTTTCTCGGTAGGTTAGGGTTAGGGTTTCAGTTTTGTCAAGAAAGAGAAATGCAGATTTGAAAACTATACATCGTCACCTTCCAACTGCGGCATAAACGTTCACGAACAATGATTCTAAAACAAAGTAACGATCACAACGAATTGCTGCCACGAATTACAGAAAGTTCTAGAGAGAGAATAAGACTTTTAGAGAGAGAGAGTGAACGGATCAGATCAGAGAGACCTGAGGTAGGAGACTTGGGAGGCGGTGGAGATCTCTTACGCGGTGCCTCCGGCGACGACATGTACGAAGATTCAGTTGACTCCATTGCTTTAAATCCCCCTCCTCCTTGTGGCACCGCAAGAAAAAAACAGCAATTGACGGAGAGAGATGGTGGAAAACAATTGGAATGGCTTTTTGGAGAGGAACACAAGCCGAAGCTTAACAAGATGCGTGAGGGAGAGAGGAAAGAGAGCCGATTGATCGGTGTGCGTTAATAGCCTTATAGGGGAAAATAGTGGGTTGGGTTTGGGTTAAGGTGGGGAAGGAGGGTAGCTGTTGCAAACTTGCAAGCCCTTTGGGTAGCTTTTGATTTGAAGCCAACCGGCAACCAGAGTTACGTGTGCGAAAAAGAGCTACGTGTGCCGTAAGCATCTGTGTTGGTGTTGAATGAAATGAAATGACGAATTAGCTCATAATTTAAACAAATTAATTATAATAATTTTTTAAAATACACACTTATTTCGTAGGATTTTTTTAATAAAAATTTTAATTAAATATTTTTTGAAAAAACAAATTTTTAATTTTTTAAATAATTAAAGCATTTTTATATGAGTAATCTGGGGATCCATTCATCTAATAACTTGTAAAAAATAACCCTCTAATTATAATTTGATACATAAGTAATTATTGAATCGCATATCACCCAATCGAATACATGCGCCAGGCTTGACAGAGAAGATTCAGCCATCGAGAGAGTTGGCAATGTTAGCTAGGGGAGTTGCTCCCGGTGTGAAGTGGTGACCAACGGCATTGCAGGTGCCTGGCGGTGAGACTTGAAGTAGAAGATTCAGCCATGGAGAGAGTGCAGCATGCATGAAAATGGTGACTTAATTTTTAATTTTATATAGATGTTTCTATTGTAAGATAGTGAAATATTTGATGTAGCATCTCATTAATGAAAAGTTATTTTTATAGACTTACTAGTCGGATTGGCCAACACAGCATTCCATTTTTTATAAATTTACTAAATATATCATTTTTTTAAAGAGCTTTTATGCAACTAAAAACACTTTTTAAACTTTCAAACTCAACTCCTAATAGTTTTAAGTGTATATATAAAATTATGGTGAAAATATAATTTATATTTTTAGAATTTATAGCTTAGAGTTTAAATAATAAATTTTTTACTTCAATAATTATTTAATGTATGATAATCATGTATTTAAAGTACTTTTAACATTAGTTATAATAATTTTTTAAAAATAAACAGTTACTGCATGAATTTTTGGATAAAAATTTTAATTTTGTACTTTTAAAAAAATAGACTTCAATTTTTTTAAGTAATTAAAGTGTTTTTTATAAATTTAACAAGTATATTATTTAAAAATTAAATAAATAATTAAAAACACTTTTTAAAATTTTAAATTTAACTCCAAATTGACTATAAGACCGATATGCGTGAATTACCATATATTACGACATAAGGCTAAATTATCAAACGTTGACCTTCCCCCAATTTCTGGGAACCTTTTTGCCACTTCTGGTATCTATGCGTTCATTGGCATATAAATTTTACTGAAAAAAATTACCAGGCGTAATTCAAATCCTACCGACCTTGGTAACCTCGTAGCGTTTCCAATAGAGTAGTTAAAACTTTATTTACTTTAAAAAATAAAGTGAACAAGTTCAAAAGCTACTCTAAAATAAAAATAAACAAGAATTATGAAAGAATTATTTTGAAAGAATAAAAATATTTTGAAAAATATATTGAAGAATAAAAATAAAAATAAAATAAAAATATTTTGAAAGAATGAAAAATAATTATGTTATATGTAACGCAATACTGTCCATGTTTCAAATCATATCTAATTATTTATTATTCTTTGCTACAGTGTCATCTCCCATGGTCACCTCCGTCATTTTCACGGTTCGACCCAATGTCGGTCACTAATGCTTACACCGTTGACATCACCGACATTCCCTCGCATCGACGACCAACTCCCGACGATCCCAGTTTTGACAATGAACCAGTCGTCCCCCACGCGCAGGTCAAAAGGTGAATATGGGTTTTGAATTCCATGAGTTTCGTTTGACCTACTGCCGACCACTATTAGTTATACCGTTGACATTATCGATATCGCCGCACGCCAGCTACCAACCCCCGACGATCCCATCTCTAGCAACTGGTCTGTCGTCTCCCACGTATAATCTCCATTCTCGACAACTATAGTTTCGGACTCCATGCTTTTTTCATTTCAGACTTTTTTTTAAATTTGTAAAATAAATATAATTAAAATAAAATATGAATATGAATATTTTAAAAGATATAAAGAAAAAATAAAGATGATGATAGATGGTAAAATATAAAAATAAATAAGTAAAATAAAAAAATGAGTTTTTAATAATGTATTTTAAAATATATATATATATATAACTATTCCATTGAAAGTGATATCGGGTTTTATATTGAACTTCTAAATTTATTTTTTTTTATGACACTGCAGAAAATTCAGCCATAGATTTGTGAGAGGTTCTGAAATGGGGTCCAACTTGCGTGGAACCCGAGCCCACGAGGTTATCAGGCCCAAGGCCCGTTATCCGCACCCACCTCGACGCAGCGTCCGAATTCAACTAGGGAGACCGAAATCGGGGACGAGCCAAGTCCCTGGTTATCCCGATCTGGGCAAGAGATGGTTAAACCGGTTTCAAGAACACGCTAAGGACGGAACGACGGCTCACGTACTGATGTACCTCCTGGACCCGACTCCCATCAAGACCACTCCCACATTTATGAACGACAGACAGCCGCCGGCCTACAAACCCCCCCCTTTAATGCGGGGACACTACAAACATACACCATTGATTGCTAAATTGACAAAAGATACAGTAGCATTTAATGCCCCTGTCCAAAAGGGTCTAATTGAGCATTAATTGGAGGGATGCTCAATAAATGCGATAAGACCGACCAAATCGGACCAGGTTTCCTTATCGAGAATGACGGTCGAGTGATGTCCTGATTTCCGGCACCTTCGTCACAGAGACCCCCCCCTTCCAGGGGGCACCTATAAATAACACCAAACCAACGACGAAAAGACGGTACGCTCACAGATTCTCTTACTCTCTTTATCATATATTTCTCCTAAACTAACTTGATCGTCGGAGCAGTCCCGGATCCCGACCCCCCTTTTTGTTCTTGTTTTGCAGGTTACTATCGTAAGGGAATCGGTAAATCAGATTGCAGAATACGTCCTTAACAGTGGCGCCGTCTGTGGGATTCGTTTGTTTCTGATCAACGTACTTTCTGCATGTCTATTCTACCGTTGTCCCAAACGACCAAGCACGACCAACAGACAGAACCGTCGATGGAAGAAAGGCTGGAAACATTGGAAGAGATGGTGAGGAAGTTGAAGGAGGAGAATGCCGCCCTCCGGCAACCACGCGAAGAGGCATCGGCCCGAGGCGAAACCAATCTGGGAGAGAATGTGAGCTCTCGACTCCCTGAGGAGAGCGAGGCCTCTGAAGGAGAACGATGCCGGATGCACACCGAGCTAAAGGAGTTGGGGGACAAGTACGCTGAAATGGCAAAACTGATCAGCCCGGCAGCAGGGCATCTCTCCTCGCAGGGAAGCATAGGAACACCCTACAGCGCGGACGTCCTGACCGTCCCTCTCCCGCCCAAATTCAAGGTCCCACCAGTAGAACTGTATGATGGGTCTCAGGATCCTGTAGAGCACATAGAAGCTTTTAAAGCCCATATCAGCTTACATGGCTATCCCGGCGAGGTAGCGTGCCGAGCTTTCCCTCTCACACTGAAGGGGATGGCTAGGACATGGTTCGGAACCATACCTCCGGGATCCGTCAGTAGTTTCGAGACGTTAGCCCGACTCTTCGTCACCCAGTTCATGGCTAGTAGGAAACGAAAGCGCCCCGCGGCGTACCTGTTGACTATCAAGCAAGGAGAGAATGAAAGCCTGAAAGGGTACCTGACCAGGTTCAACGAAGAAAGGATGACCACCGACAACCAGGACGAAAAGATCACCCTGGCGGCATATGGCCCAGGAGCCCCTTCATGGCGGAGATAGCCCGCAAGACTCCCACCACTCTGAACGGGTTCATGGATCAGGCTGACGGATTCATCAACGCTGAAGATACGCTCGAAGCTTTAGTAGCCCCGCGACGCGGGGAGCTCCGACAGCATGATCGGAAAACAACCAGCGCCGGGGAAGGTTCCAGTAGGCATCGGGGGGCTAGGAAGCTCCCAGATGAGATGAGGAGAAGAGACCACCCACGGGAACACAGACTATCGTCATGGCCTCAATCCAGCTTGGCGGTGGAAGATCAGAGCCGAGCAAAATCAAGGCGAGAGTCCATCAGGAGAAGAAGAGGGGACATGTACTGCGAGTATCACAAGTCCAAGGGCCACAACACCGAGGACTGCCAGGCCTTGAAAAAGAGTCAGAGGGATGAACAGATGAACGACCGAAGAGACAGAACCCGGTCGAGGACCCCTCGACGGGAAAGAGAGTCGAGCAGACACCGAGGCGAACCGGTATCCAGCCACCCAGCGGGAGAGATCAGAACCATAGTCAGGGGACCATCCCGAGGAGGGACTACGTCCTCCTCTCAAAGGGCACATGCGCGGAGAGCCAGATATGGGGAAGTCTACTCACTCGGGCAGGCACCGAGACAGAGTAACCCGGGCCCCAGAGGGGAATCAATAGTTTTCAACGAGCAGGACGGGAAGGGATTGCCTTTCCGCATGATGACGCTTTGGTGATATCAGCATTGGTGGCCAATTTCACAGTCAAAAGGATGCTGGTTGACAATGGGAGTTCGGCCGATATCTTGTTCTGGGAGGCCTTCATGCAGATGGGGATCGACCCCCGCCAACTTCAGCCTATCCGGGCCCCCCTTAAAGGATTTACGGGTGAAGCAGTACACCCCGAGGGCCTAATAACCCTCCCGGTTTTGATGGGCTCAGCACCCAGGACCACATCTGTCATGACCGAATTCTTGGTAGTAAAAGCTCCCTCCTCCTACAACGCCATCCTAGGGAGGCCGACCCTAAACAACTTGAAGGCAGTCACTTCTACCTACTACCTCAAGATGAAGTTCTCGACGGACAGAGGAGTAGGCGAAGTCAGAGGAGAGCAGGTCACCTCCAGGGAATGCTACGCCCTGGAATTGAAACACAAAGACAGTTCCGTGGCCACGATCTCCCTGGAGGACGAGCATGTTGAGTTTCCGCCTGCACCTCCCCAAGCAGTATGGGACGATGAGATCAGGGACGAAGCGACACTGCGCCAAGCGGAACCCAACGAGCCTCTGGAATTGATTCCGGTCGACGGCGACAACCCGGATCGGGCAGTACGAGTCGGGACCAGGATGGATCCAGTAGTGCATACGGAACTCAAGGCTCTCCTCATCGAGCACAAAGACGTATTCGCTTGGACACATGCGGACATGCCCGGAATCGATAGGTCTGTAATAGAACACTGGCTGTGTGTCAACCCGACTGCCCGGGCAGTTAGGCAAAAAAGAAGAAGCTTCTGTGCTGAGAAGTATGCCGCCATTGCAGAAGAAATAGACAGACTCCTAACTGTTGGGCTCATCTGAGAAGCTCACTACCCGGAATGACTGTCTAACGTAGTACTGGTAAAGAAGACCAGCGGGAAATGGCGTATGTGCGTGGACTTCACCGATTTGAACAAAGCCTGCCCCAAGGATAGTTTCCCTCTACCGCGCATCGACCTCATTGTGGATTCAACTGCTGGGCACTCTCTCCTTAGCTTCATGGACGCCTATTCGGGTTACAATCAGATCAAAATGAGCACGGACGATGAGGAAAAAACGGCGTTCGTTACAGATCGCAGCCTCTATTGTTACACCGCCATGCCTTTTGGACTCAAGAACGCGGGGGCTACTTATCAACGGCTGGTTAACCGTATGTTTAAAAAGTAGATCGGGAGAAACATGGAAGTTTACGTCGATGACCTCCTGGTCAAGAGTCGCTCCCCTAACGATCATGTGAAGGACCTGAGAGAGGCCTTCTCAATCCTGCGACATTATCAGATGAAGCTCAACCCCGCCAAGTGCACCTTCGGGGTCGAGTCCGGCAAGTTCTTAGGGTACATGGTCTCTGAACGAGGAATCGAGGCCAACCCTGAGAAGATACAGGCTATCCTCGGAATGGCACCTCCGAGGAACCTGAATGAAGTCCAGCGATTGGCAGGTCAAATTGCTGCTCTCAGCCGGTTCATAGCAAGGTCGACCGATCGATGCCTTCCCTTTTTCCAAGTCCTCCGAAAAGCACGCGAGTGGGACGCATCGTGCGAGCAGGCATTCGAACAACTCAAGGATTACCTGACGTGTCCCCCGTTACTTAGCCAGACAGCTCCCGGAGAGACCCTTGTGGCTTATTTGGCGGTCGCCTCATGCAACATCTGCGGTACTAGTGAGAGAAACCAACCAGGGCCATAAACCTGTGTACTATGTCAGCAAGGTACTTCAAGGAGCAGAGGCCAGGTACCCCCGTACAGAGATGATGGTATTCGCCTTACTAACAGCTGCGCGTCGGCTGCGCCCATACTTTCAAGCCCACACCATAAGGGTAATGACCGATCAGCCCCTCGGAACCATTCTCCAGAAGCCCGATACGTCTGGTCGATTAGCCAAATAGGCAATCGAGCTGAGCGAATTCGATCTAACGTTCCAGCCCCGAACAACGATGAAAGCACAAACACTGGCGGATTTTGTTGCAGAGTATGCTGGGTTTCCAGAAGAAGTCCCCAGTGAACCTCGGGGGCAGGCATGGCAGCTGTACGTCGATGGGTCCTCATGCTGAGCCGAGGGCGGAGCAGGTGTACACATCGTCACCGACCAGGGCGTCCAACACAACTACGGTATAGGCCTAACTTTTAAGGTCACCAACAATGAGGCGGAATACGAGGCCCTCATAGCCGGAATGACAATTGCTAGGATCCTCGGGGCGACTGAGCTGGAGGCCCGAACTGATTCCCAAATAGTCTTTCATCAAGTACTCGGCCAGTACGTCACCAAGAGCGAAAAGTTGAAAAAATATCTGGAGCTAGTATGCATCGAGAAAGACCGATTCAGTTACTTCCGTTTACTGCAGATCCCAAGGGAAGAAAATCATATAGCGGATCGACTGGCGAAAATAGCATCGGGAAAAAGATGAACATCCGCCCCCAGAAAACACTGAGATCAGGACGATAGATACCCCCTCCACGGGCAGCGAAGTCGAAGTAGTGGCCGTGGCAAATCCCGACTGGGCGACCGATATCGCAGCATACCTCCGGACAGGTACATTACCTCCCGACCCGGGCCAGGCCCGCAAGATAAAGAATAGATCGTCCAGATTCACGCTGATTGACGGATCGCTGTACAGAAAAGGCTTCTCCGAACCATTGCTCAGGTGTGTAACGAAAGAAGAAGGGCAATACATATTGGTCGAGATCCATGAAGGAATCTGCATGGCTCACACGGGGTATAAAACGCTAGTCGCCCGCACCACCCGTGCAGGGTACTACTGGCCGTGTTTGTTCCAGGAAACAAAAGATTTCGTTAAAAGATGCCCAAGGTGCCAAGAGTACAGCCCAGTGTTGCACGCCCCCTCGAAGGTACTCACTTCGATAACATCCCCCTGGCCCTTTGATCAATGGGGACTAGGCCTTATAGGACCATTCCCAGTAGGGAGGGGTGGGACTAAATTCATAATAGTGGCAGTGGATTATTTTACGAAGTGGGTAGAGGCCGAAGCCCTTGTCAGTATCACTTCTCAAGCCATCAAAAAGTTCTTATGGAAGTCAATTGTTTGTCGGTTCGGGATATCTCAAAGCTTCATATCAGACAACGGAAAGCAATTCGATTGCAGTCATTACCGAGAATGGTGCTCCAAGTTGAAGATCAAGGTGAAATACTCTTCTCCCGGCCACCCGCAGGCTAACGGACAAGCCGAGACAACCAACAAAACCATCCTCAATGCGCTAAAGAAAAGACTCAGAATGCACAAAGGAGCTTGGGCCGATGAACTTCCAGTGGTCCTGTGGGCATATCGCACAACAGTCCGAACCCCCACAGGTGAAATACCGTTTGCCCTAACCTATGGCTGCGAGGCGGTAATTCTTGTCGAAGTCGGGATGCCCACACTGCGAATCCAGCACTATGACACTGCCTCCAATGATGCCAAGATGATGGGACGCCTAGACTCTTTAGAGGAGCACAGGGAAGAAGTCGGCATCCGACTTGCCAACAACAAACGCAAAACAGAACAATACTTCAACAAAAGAGTGAAGCCGCGCAACTTCAAAGTCGGGGACTTAGTGCTAAGACAAACGGGCATCACGACTCCAGCACAAGGAAAACTGGGACCAAAATGGGAAGGACCTTACGTAGTGACGGCAACAAACAAACCTGGGTCTTACCGACTCAAAGACAGCTCTGGAGCCGACCTACCCCACCCCTGGAACAGTGAGAGGCTTAAGAGGTACTATGTGTAGCATTTACTAATATAATCTACTTCTGCTGATGTAATTTACTTCTCGAAATTATAAAGAGCCCGATATTATTCAATGTTCATATCCAACGTATTATAAGGTTCTCAACTCGGAATCCCGCGGGGTCGGTCAATCCACCCACGCGATGTATCCGCCTCGGAGTCCCGCGGGGTCGGTCAATCCACCCACGCGATGTATCCGCCTCGGAGTCCCGCGGGGTCCGTGAACCCACCCACGCGATGTATCCGCCTCGGAGTCCCGCGGGGTCGGTCAATTCACAACTCCTGAACCCCGATCTTAAGCACATCGACCGAGTACGCTTGGGAAAAAAAAATTTTTAGTTTACACTTGACCAAAAAATTTCGCGGGGTAAAGACAGAATTAAATTATGAACAAAGCACTAGAGGAAGATTAAGTTCAAAATTCATATATATTGTCGGTCATACAAACTCGCCCGAATCAAGCTCGAGCGTCATAAAAAAAAAAAAACTTGTACATCAACCGGGTCAAGCTTCAGGAGGGGGCGGAGGAGGATTCAGGTCATCAAAGGGAGGGTAACCGCGCTTCCCAATCTTCTTGACGAATCTCTTCGCAGCCCAATCTGGACGAAACGACTTCACGTTTATCCTCCGAGGATCGAGCTAGGGATCCACCAAGAGCTGGGATCCTAGTCGGCGAAGGCTCTCGGCATAACCATGCCCCCAGGCGGAATTACGGATCTCCACCACTCGGGATATCTGCTGCTCGAGATCAGCAATTCTCGAGTGAGCCCCTTCTAGAGCACTCCGAGTCCCCACGAGCTCGGACTCCCGAGCAGCCCGGATTTTCTCGGACCGCGCCAACTCCGTTTCCAGAATCTCTCGGGCACGCCTCGAACCGGCCAGTTCCTCCTCCCGAGCAATCCGAGCCTGCTCGGACATGGCTAACTCTTCTTCCTTCAGTGATAAAATCTGGGAAGAAGCAGCTAGCTCTGCTGTCTGAGCGGTTAGCTCGGACTGAAGGAGGATCTTGTCCTGCTCAGTGGTCAATCTCGCATCCACGAGGCGGGCGTTCCTCCGATGGGCTACCGCCAGCGAGTCCCAGGCCACCTCCAATTCGACCCGAAGGGAGGAGTTGGCTCTCTCCAGCCTGCTCTTTTCCATCCCTAACTCATCGACCGATTTGATCAGCCCCCTGCAGGTTTCCTGCGATTGCTCGAACTGGTCCCGTGTCTGCTGCAGCTTGTAAAGCCCGAACTTGCAGACGGTTCCGAGCTCGCTATTGAATTCGGCAAGCTCGGTCAGCTCGGACCCCACCGTCCGGGATATCTCCTTGGCAACCTAGAATAATGATAATAATAAACAAAACTTAGCAACCTGGAAAGAAAAGAGCATCCGAAATTCAATAACGTCTACCGAACAAACCTGAGTCAGTAGAGGCTCCAGCATCGAAGCCACCCGGGCAGAGGCATCCGTCTTTGCTTGTTCAAATCGGGAAGGCCGCTCTGAACCGGCTTCACCACCCTGATGACCTCCCTCCTCCGAGTCTGACCCAAAGAGCTGGCCAAGCACCGCGACCCCACTCCGAAGTCGAAAGGGAGATGGGGGTCGCGGAGGAACTTCCATGCCGGGAGATGGGCACGCGTCCTCAAAATGAACCCCCGAGGTCGACCCCCGCTCGAAAGTCAGGGGTGGACGCTCGGGAGACTCATCGGACTCAGCAGCAGATCGACCACCCTCGTCTGCGGCATTCATATGACTCCCTTCCCCGGGAAGGTCGGACCTACCCGATCTCTCGGGAGTGGCCTCGTCCCGATTTCCCTGGTCCGGGGCCCCTTGTCGCTCGGGTCCCTCGAGGACGCTCTCGGATTCGACCTCCTCGCCCAGTACTTCATCTTCCCCCTCGGAGGCATCTGAGTGGCACTCGGAAGATGAAGGGGGAGGGGTGGGCAACTGGTTTGCCCGAGCGGCTTGCTCCTCCGACTCCTGTCGGAAGACCTGCGCGAATAGCATGGCCCCCGGAGTCAAGTCGGCGGCATGGTCTAGAGCCTCCTGGAAGGCGCGCTCTATCTCCTCTCTGTCTGAGGAGTCGACCCCGGCCAGGTCGGTCGCCTCGATCTGGGCCTCCATGACGATCCTCCCGGCCTCGGCCCTTATCTCCTCGGTCTGCAAGAACCGAAGCCCGTCCGAGGACGACGACGAGGAAGCCGGCTCGGGACGTCGTGCGGGAGAGTCTGTGGGGGGAATACCTCCGTCCGGACCCTTCCCCTTCTTCTGCTTCTTCGGGCGGGCACCGCGGCTCGGAGTAGCTTCGCCGGCCCGACTCTTTGTGCGCCTCTCTTTTTCCGCCTTCCGATCGGAGGCCCGCTTGCGAGAGGAGGCAGGAGGCTCTTCCGGAACAGTAAAGAAGTTTTGACCCTCGGCGTAGGACCGATCTGGTCGGGTCAAAAAATCCTCGATGTTCTCCTTGGTGAGGAGATTGTCGGACCATAGCCGATCGGGATCCTCTGCCCCCCAGGAGAGGACCGCCTTCACCCTCTCAGCCTTTTGGGCCGAAAGGGTAACCTCCATATGAGTCTGGGAAGGGAGGAAGCCCCAATCTTTCTGAACTGGGAAATCACTCCCCTCTCCCTCCGGGAACTCCCACTCCCTGCCCGAGACAAAGAAGAATCTCTTATGGTAGTCTCGGGCACTCGAGTGCCTCTCCTCCATTCTGATCAGCCTACATTTCGGCTTTATCTCGTAGCCGACAACATTTCCTTCCCGACGGAGGAGCCGGTACAGCGAAAAGAATTCTCGAGCGGTCAAGTCGGGGTAGGGATCGTTCTTCCCGGACAGAACGATCCTAAACGCCACGTAGGTGGCCAACAGGATACGCCACCCGTTCGGCATGAGTTGGGCAGGGGCCAAACCCAAGAAGTGCAGGACTTCCCGAACGGGCCGAATGAAGGGAAGGCGTAGTCCCTTCGAAAGCATAAGGGAGAAGAGCACGACCTTCTGAGTCCTCCCATCGCGCTCACAGGCCCTAACTCCATCCCCCGGGGCCTCCAAGGTGTGTCGCCAGGAGATGCGGTGCTTCTTCCTAAGCGTGTCCACATCAGAGGATTGCATTGTGGACATCTAGCCGTTGCCGGTGAAGAAAGGGCATGGGTCAGAAGAAGCCATGGGGGCAAAAGCAAGAAATGGCAAGAAAGCAACAGAGAAAGAACAGGGAAGGCAGCGAAGAGCAAAGGCAAGAAAGAAGGAAGAGCGGAATGGCAAGAAAGCAAACAACGAAGCGACGACAGTGACAAGACCGCTGGGTAATTTATACCCAGAAGCAAAAATTTAATGCGAGCGGGAAACGAGGCTACGCCGAAACCGTCACCTCAGACATGGCTCTTGGGAACAGAAAGCACGCCCTGAACTGACCAATCAAAGGTGAGGAGCGTGCGCCGAAATGACAGGTCAGTTAATGATGATCATGCGCGTGCGCCTCACCATTTAATAACGGATCACTGACGGTTCGGGAATCGGAACGACGGCACAATTAAATTTCGAACCGCATTAAATGCCTGACACGGAATATGACGGGGTCACGATTCGGCATTTATTGATCAGAATTCAAATCGTCCCTTTGAAGTCCGGTCGGTAAACGAAACGTCATGTCAGCAGGGATCGCCCGAATACATCCAACCTCGTGTTCCCACTCGAAAGTGCAAATGAAGGAACACTGCCCGGTATCGAAGGACGGTACAATCAAAGGAAAGGGAGACCCTAGCTCTAAAACGTTCGGAATTTCCATCGAAGTGCCTTCGATGAAAACTCGCTGGGTACTGAAAGGGGGTCCAACTTGTGTGGAACCCGAGCCCACGAGGTTATCAGGCCCAAGACCCGTTATCCGCACCCACCTCGACGCAGCGTCCGAATTCAACTAGGGAGACCGAAATCTGGGACGAGCCAAGTCCCTGGTTATCCCGATCTGGGCAAGAGATGGTTAAACCGGTTTCAAGAACACGCTAAGGACGGAACGACGGCTCACGTACTGATGTACCTTCTGGACCCGACTCCCATCAAGACCACTCCCATATTTATGAACGACAGACAGCCGCTGGCCTACAAACCCCCCCTTTAAATGCGGAAGCACTACAAACATACACCATTGATTGCTAAATTGACAAAAGATACAGCAGCATTTAATGCCCCTGTCCAAAAGGGTCTAATTGAGCATTAATTAGAGGGATGCTCAATAAATGCGATAAGACCGACCGAATTGGATCAGGTTTCCTTATCAAGGATGACGGTCGAGTGATGTCCCGATTTCCGGAACCTTCGTCACACAGACCCCCCCCCTTCCAGGGGGCATTTATAAATAACACCAAACCAACGACGAAAAGACGGTACGCTCACAGATTCTCTTACTCTCTTTATCATATATTTCTCCTAAACTAACTTGACTGTCGGAGCAGTCCCGGATCCCGACCCCCCTTTTTGTTCTTGTTTTGCAGGTTACTATCGTAAGGGAATCGGTAAACCAGATTGCAGAATACGTCATTAACAGGTTGAGTTCCACCTGCTTCAATAGGTCATCTCCACTTGGGACGAAATTCGCACACCTCTCACTATTCATCCGTTATAGATTTGGACACCCGATCATATTTTAGATCCGAATTCGAGCGTATATGCGATCTGGATACCCGCTTTGGTTAACAAGAATCATAACTCATATCGGTATTTAAAATAATTTGGCTTTTTGAAATCCATAAATTCGAATATTCGAGTTGGGTATAATTTTTTTTTAAAAGTTAAACTCGAATGGCAAGTACCCGTACCCGTATCCGTACCACCCTAATGCGAATAAGTGGATAATTTGGTTTTCAACCCGATTAAATTTGATTGAATTGACATCATTTTAGTTCAAATTAAATTTAAGTTCAACTCAAGCCATTAACCGACTTTGAAACCAGACCGGAAAACATAAAAAATAAAAAATTCAAATCCAAATGAAAAAACTACTCGACAAAGTTCTCTCAAGATCCCTTTATCATTTTCGATTCATTATAATTTCACTTCAGTCCTGTATTTTAAATAAATTAACAACGTATTTGATCGGCTCATTTTCCAAATCATAGTTGTTTGCATTTAATGAGGCCAGGTCTCTATTATTTAATTCTTGTTGTATACGAATACCCCCCGATATGTTCGAATCAACCGCACGTTTTTGTTAAGTTATGAACTTATGCGTGCACGTCTTAATTTTTTATTAATTTTATTAGATTCACACAAAGATAAGAAAAAACAACAGCTAACATCTAAATTAACATTTAAATTCTCACTCTCATAAAAAAATCAAGGATTTTAAATTTGATTTTTATTGAAGGGGAGGGCTTCTTCTTCTTTCTCTTGTCTCTCTTTGCCTTCTGCATGTCTTTTCCATTTGTCTCTATCAAACTCCGTTCCTCCAAAGAAAATGCTTCTTGCAAACGCGAAAGTCCAAACTGCACATAAATGACTTTTTTTTTTCTTTGAAGGTAAGTTTTTATAAATATTAAGCATCCATAATACAATACCAAACAAAAAAAATAAAAATACATAAGCATGCATCTCAGCTCCTGGGAAGATTTTTATTACTGTGGAACCTCAACAAGCACGGTGGAATAGATATTAATGGTAGACGGCTATATATTTTGATAAAAGCTACCCATTATGCAATTAAATACGCATATCGATTAAATTCTCGATGTATTTTCTTCAGCTTCCAGCTATCAAATGGGTGAAGAAAGATATGGACATCTCGAACAATAGGTTGAATGGATTAATTCATTGTTATTGCTTCTGGGTCTTGTACTGCATCTAAGGCTATCTGTGAGTCTCCTGCAATAACTATACGCTTAATTAATCTTGCTATTGCTTCTTTAGCACCTTCAAATATGGTAAAGCTTTCCCTTGATTGGAGTGTATATTGCAGATTTCTTTTGTGCAGACAAATAGACTTATACTGTATTTCGTAGAGCAGACCACTATTGTAGTGCTTTTGTTTGCTCAGGTTGCCACATCAAATGTCAGATAGTGGTGATTACTTGGAAAAGCAGTCCAAGTAGGAGCTTGGGTGAGCTCAACATTGCCCCAGGCTATTAAATGAGTACAAAAATTTTTGTAGACAACTTTAATAAATTCTTCAAGGTTAATAGATACATTATGATGAAAACGTTGATTCCTTAAGAACCATATGTTATTCATAGCAGTGATTGTAAAAATTTTGATTTAATGATGATCAGTGATGGATATGCCAAGTAGTTCAGGAAAAATAATACAATCAACCTAATATCCTACCCCAGGTTCAGATAGTGCTTGAAGATTTAAAAGCCAACATGATTATCTTCAAAGTATACGAGTGAGAAGGCAATTAAGACAGAGATGAGAAGTCGTTTCCTTTTCAGAGTTACACAAGGGACATTGGATTTTGTTTCAAATTGCAAACAATGTGTTGCTCAGAGGACTAACACAAGAGGGGGGGTGAATTGAGTTGTATTAAAAAATTAACAATTATAAATCAAATATATAATATAAAATATAAACAAAATATGAAACAGTAATAAATATAAAGAGTAAAGGTAAGAGAAAAGCAAACTCAGTATGTTAACGAGGTTCGGCCCCACTGCCTACGTCCTCGCCTCAAGCTACCCCTTGAGAATCCCCAAATCCACTATTCAATCTCCTTTAGGTGGAGATAGAAACCTATTACACCTTTGAGCAGCACCGCTCCAAAGAATCCGTGTAGAACACCCTCTACACTTCCAATCACCTCACACTTGGTGATTTAACTATTCCCCGTGTAGAACACCTTTTACACTTCCAATCACTTCACACTTGGTGATTTAACTATTCCCCGTGTAGAATACCTTCTACACACTCAAGGGTTATACGCACCCTCTTACAAATACAAGAGTTGATAGTAGGTAGACTATCAAAGTACACTCCTCAATAAGTGAGATAGAAACAATACAGCGCAACCTATATCTCTCTCAATAAGAATAAGAATTAAGGCTCAAAACTTTAGAAAAGAGAGAATGAGAGTTTTGAAAGAATGATGCAAAACTTAGCAATAGATGTGTAAGCTCTTGTTGTATATTTTGTAAAACTCAAGTGAGCTATTTATAGGCAAATGAGTTTTCAATTTCAAATTTGAAAAGATTCCCATATCAAAAATATCATCATTCACTTTTCAAAAATTTCAAATCTAATCTTTTTACTTTTTGCATGTGACAAAAAGAGCACACTTTACTTTTCAAAAATTTCAAACATAATCTTTTACTTTTTGCATATGACAAAAGGAGCACACTTTACTTTTCAAAATTTTCAAACAAAGACATCTACCTTTTGCATAAGTCAAGAAAAGCATCTATCACTTTTGAAAATATTCAAATAAAACATGCACATGTGAAAGATGACAATCAATCATTTTAATATTTTCAAAGTTCAAACCTTTAATCATGTCATGCACATGTGAAAGATGACAATCAATCATCTTAATATTTTCAAAATTTAAACATTTAATCATGTTATGCATATGTGAAATATGACAATCAATCATTTTTCAAAATTTTCAAATTTAATTTTCAAAATATTCATGTACATGTAGAAAATGTATTTTAATGCTTTATCATAAAATATTAATTTTGAACCTTAATCCTAATTTCAAATTTTTAAGAGATTTACAAAATTACTCTATGATTTTAATGTGAATTTGTTCCCTTCTTGCTCATGCTTGCTTCCTTGATGTGCTTGATTATATTGTGTGGACAACTTGAGCTTGAGACTCCTTTATTTTTTGAATTCATTTGTTATCATCAAAATCCATGTGTATATTTACATGAAACTTGAAACCTTGAGTTCAACACAATGTTTGAGCAAAGATCGAGTGGGGAGAATATTATAAAGGATTTTCCAAACCAATAACTTGAGCCTATCCCAAATCTTTAGTTTCCACTTCTTCTTCCATTTATGAGTGTTTCCAGCGGGAGGACCAGTCGCATGAGAAGATACAAGATTAGCGTAAACCACTTTGATTGAGAATTTTTCATTATTGCTGCTTGTCCAAACAAGTTTGTCTTCAAGGAAGTTGGGATTCTCTTTAGGTGAATGAATTTTTTGGATTGTCACAATAACTTGTTTATTAAAGAGAGTTTGTAAAAGAATAAGGTTTCAACCCCGTGGATGTTCCATTGTTGATTCCACCACTTGTAAATAGCTTTTTATTTAATAATTTCTTTATTTCTTTCCTCCCTGGTCTCCAGTTTGTTTTCTCTTTCTCTCAATCAATTTATTTTTGATTTCTCTCAATCAATTTACAAGCATGGATGGAACGGATAGATATTACTAATGATGCTTAACAAAACAACAACAATTAAAGAATAAAAATTACAAGAGAAAAAAAAATGATCGCCTAGAGAAGATTTGTTGCAACTAGGTGAAGAAAATAAATGAAAAAAATAGACAATTGGGTGAAGAAAATAAAGACTGAGATAGGAATTGTGTGGCTTCAAATCTCCGCTCAGCTTCACGATTTACAAAAGCTTCATTTTCGCTTTATTTTCTTTCTAGTTCTCCATTGAGGTTGAAGGATGATATCTAGGACCAGACGGATCAACAGAGACGTTGGAAAAATTCTCGGCCATGCTACGGATCAGATCTTAGCGCATTGCACCATCCTAGGCATGCATAATGCCTTAAGTCCAACACATCCAAACCTAATAAAGCTAAGGTATTTTCCTCCAATTTTCACAACTTTTTAGTCTTCTCAATCTCTTCAAACTTTGCTTCTTTTACAATTCTAATTTACATTCCAGATGGAGCTTGTGGAGACAAGGGCTCGAAATCAGCACTAGATGAAGAAGACAAGAGAAAATAAAGAAATGGAAGAAAGAAGGAGAAAGGTGGAGTCCTTTTTTTTTTCAAGCAAGCTTCATATATTAATTAAATGATAAAATGATACAAATTAAGAAGGATGAGAGTCCCTTACAATCATTTCAAAAAATTAACACACAATAAAAAGAAAAAATATAGGCAATCAAAAATGAAATAATGATTCCCACCTATTCCTGTAAAGGGAAAATCGCTTGGATACAGTTTTGAAATAGTCTAATGAACATATTTTTTAACCAGCAACTGAAAGCTGTAGTAAATGAGTGTGTACTGCACTATGTTAATTTAGGCCGATTGATATAAAAAATCACGCCCACTTTTATTTAATCATTGGTTAGGAAAAACATAAACATGGCAAAACAGCCAACAACATAAGTAGATTGCTGGCAAGGGGGCAACACTGGTTGTGGTGGCTCGTGTAGGACATGTGCCCCCATAGAAGAGGAGCGGAGGGGCCGATTGTGAAGATCGGGGCCTCTGATGCCGGTGGGACCGTGCGTATCACCAGAATCTTCTACATGACTCACTGGCATGTGAACAGTTTGAGTAAAATGAGTCACGCGTGCAGTGCACTCGCTGAGCCGATGGCGGCGAAACCACCGTGAAGAGGAAGATTGACGGCTTGGGAGGTAGGAGACGTGATGCATGTATACCGAAGGCCGCCGGAAACAAGAGATTTGCTACTGTCGGATATGTGGATAGAAAATAACTGAAAAAATAACAATTAAACAAAAAATGAAAAAAAGCATTTGTTGGTAGGGGGTGGAGCCGAAGCTCCAGCTCCTCTCCAACCAAGAAAGGAGAAAAAATTCCAGGGAAAGAGGTGGAAATCTAGAAAGAAGTCCAAGAAAATATTTTTAAAGATAAATCCACTTCACCTGTTTACGAAAAAGGTAGAGTCTGTTAGTTGAATCGTTGATGATATTTCTTTTCTTTGTTTTTTGTCATTTTTTTTTATTCTACATAAATCCTCATTGTACGGTCGTTTACCTCCTGCTTGCCCTTTCCGTTTGTCTCTAGCAAAACTGTTCTTCCAATCGCTCACATTGTCTACCAAAATTTCTTTGGTATAGTTTTATTTTACTTTTTTCAATATTAAAAAAAAACATATATACAATTTTTCGGCAGCTTTCAAGTGAACTATGTGGCATAGGAAGATTCACAAGTTGTGAATCATTTGGAGAAAAGTGATGAGTTTGAAAAATCACACTTGTGGTCCTCACGCACTATCCCTTTCTGACAATTTTTTCAACAAATATATTAGATCATCATATTTGCCACACCACATATTTCAGATATAACTTTTGTAGTTAAAAGATACAAGTGTATTAACTTTGTGGGTCATCGTAGATCTTGAAGTCTACCATAGTTGGTCCAAACTGTAATTAAAATTTTAAAAAAGTTTGTCTTCAAACATTTGTGTATAGAATATGAATCATCTCTTTCTATAAGAGAGAAGATGTGTTTCTGTTTAAGCAGAAAATGTTGTCTCTTCGATATTTATATGTAGAGAATATCAACAATAATAAAAACTAGACCATCACCACAAAAAAAAAAATAGTGTACATGTGAAGTTTCAAATATATTGTTTAATTTATGATGTCATATTTAGTATGAGACCTTCCATACCGTATACATAAATATAATTTTTTTTTTAGGAATAATTGACGACAATTTTCCTTCAAAAATATTTAAATTTCTAAACTACAAAAATAAATATCATAGACACTTGGAAAATCTATTTTGTCAACAACATTAAAAGATACCATGAACTTTGGCATTCAACATTAGCCAAGGATTCAATTAGTTTCAATTATTGTGAATTGAACACAAATAACGATATTTTATGAAAGTTGTGACTTGTTAGTTTCTAATTACTATCGAATGTTAAAGAGTCTCGGTGGGATTTATGGCGGTTTTGACTTTTGATCAATTTGATGATGAATTTGTCGGCAAACTTGAAACTAGTGGCTAAGGTATGGTTTTCATACTATGACTATGAGCAATGCTATTTTTATTCACAATTTTTTTCTATATCCACAGAATCTTATCATCACTTTAATTAAAAATAAAATATAAGCAAATAAAAATTATAAAAAAATCACGTCAATAAAGTGTTTTGTGAGAATATTTAACATTTTCTTCATACTACATGGGCAAAATAACGTACAGACAAGAAATTTATGTTATTTTTCTCAAACTTGCAA
This sequence comes from Platycarya strobilacea, assembly GCA_036898215.1. NCBI lineage: Eukaryota > Viridiplantae > Streptophyta > Magnoliopsida > Fagales > Juglandaceae > Platycarya > Platycarya strobilacea. The sequence continues at coordinate 56,244,989 of CM072545.1, read as the reverse complement.
AATGGACGTGTTTTTAAGAATTATACAGTTGAATCTATTTTATCACGAGAGAAAGAAGCGTGTTTCTCTACTATTTGGAATAATCCAAATTGCATCATATCTATATCTTTATCAAAATCAGTAATTCAAGATGAAGAGTATGAATTGTTCTTAGCAAACGAGACTTGAATTGGGGTCCATAAATTTCCGAAATAAAATCTAACCCATTTCAAAACTCAGTTAAAAAAATTAAAAAAAAAAAATTCAAAATTAAGAAATTGTTTGAATTGAAAAACATTCTTGCTCATATCATTCCCATCTCTTTTCCTAATTTTTTTTTCAAAATTTTAGTTAAAAAGTAAACTCATTATAAATTTATCTTAAATTTCACTCATCTTAAAAAGATCTTTTATATATTATTCTATATCATTTCTTTATTCTATTAAAATAATATTTCTCCATTATTTCGTTATTATTTTTTCTACTATTTTAGTTTTACATTTTTAACTATTCTCAATAAAATATATATAAAAATTGATTTAAGAGATGAATAATAACTTTCCAAATATAAAAAATCGCTATTCACATCATAAACCTATACCCTAAAATAGGGAACCGAATGGAGAGCAATATTTGTCAAAAAGTTAACTTTCTTTTCTAAAATTTAGGGAATTGGGGCGTTTGGGCATCGGAATGTAGATGCTCTCATCTTATTATTTTAATTTTTATATAAAATAAAATAAAAAATTTAATTTTTTTAAATATAATTTAATTTTTTTAAAATTTAAAATAATATTAAATATTAAAATATAATATTTTATTCAATTTTTATATAAAATAATCTCAATCTCATTTTACTATTTAAACAATATTTAAATTTGTAATTGTATTTTTTTAATAGAATGGTCGCTAATTTATTTTTCTCCTTTATGGTCCTTCAGTAGTGCAACGTGGAATGTGTTGGAGGAAGAACTCTTCATATGTTACCATATTTCAAGCGTTAAATAATTTAATACCATTGTAACACCTTAGAATTCAATTTTTTATGAATTCCTACCATCTAAAATGAAATCTCTATCATCAATTGTTGAATGGAAAATAATATCTCTAGAAAATTTTGTATAGAAATTGTGTAATAAATGGATAAATAGTTCTCTAATTATATTTTATATTTTAACCTTTTTAATTTTTAATTTTATTTGTGTTGGGTAAATATTTATTTATATATATTTATTTATCATTTTTTAATTTTTTTAAATTTTAGTTGATGTAGAATTATAATTTGTTCCTATATAATTCTTGGGCAAAATTTTCAGAATGTAGCGGAAGCCCTTATTGTATATGAAAATCCAACCGTCCAGCGCATGTATCCGCGTCACTCGAAATAGACCAATCAGCTCTCATCTCGCGCCTCTATATAAATAAATCTCCATGCTTTTCCTTCGTATCGCTTCCAATTTAAAACTCGGAACAAATCAAGCGCTCTTTTTTTCTCTAGCAAATTCAAATGGCGCCCAAGGGAGAGAAGAAACCAGCCGAGAAGAAACCGGCGGAGAAAGCTCCAGCAGCGGCAGCTGAGAAGAAGCCAAGGGCAGAGAAGAAGCTCCCTAAAGAAACGGCCTTGTCAGGCGTCGACAAGAAGAAGAAGAAGGCCAAGAGAAGCGTGGAGACGTACAAAATGTACATATTCAAGGTGTTGAAGCAGGTCCACCCGGACATCGGGATCTCCGGCAAGGCCATGGGGATCATGAACAGCTTCATCAACGATATATTTGAGAAGCTCGCCCAGGAGTCCTCCAGACTCGCACGCTACACCAAGAAGCCGACAATTACCTCGCGCGAGATCCAAACGGCGGTGCGGCTGGTCTTGCCAGGCGAGCTTGCCAAGCACGCCGTATCGGAGGGCACTAAGGCGGTCACAAAGTTCACAAGCTCTTAGGGTTTTTGTATTTCAGGAAAACATTCAGGTTCTAGTGGGGTTGTTTTGGTATTTTCTGAATTAGTTTAATGGTTCCTGAATGTAAAGATTTTTTGGGTTGTTAGCATCTCTCGTTGTAATTCGATGGCATTAATGAATGTGATACACATTTTCTTCATGTTTCATTCGAACGTTCACTTGATTAAGTTCACAACATTTTAGTTGATAATGAATTGAATCACAGCGGCGCATTTTGGCGAACGGACTGAAAGAAGGCGACAGGTTCATGGTTCTGGGTGAGAGCAGCGAAAATTTTGGCGACCTTCGCCTTTTAGTGTAAGTTCTAAGTAATTTTAATGTACGCCTGCGTAAAATCATAGCATTTGGCAGCAAGCTAAAGAAAGAGGCCCCGCATGGCATTTACCATTGGCCCGTTCGCCTGACCTCAGTAGGAAAAGATAATCACGTGACTCATAACTTGCGCTTTTCCAGCACTGTAATGGAGTAGCAACCCGCATCCCCGTGGCTTGATTTTTCGCCGCTTATCCGAATTATCCTCTGTACGCGTTTACTCGGAGCCCATCCCCAGCAAATCTTAAAGGTCCTTCATAAGAAATAATAGTTAATTATATATAATTTTTTGAGAAATTACTTGTGGGTAGATGGATATGGGCTCTTACTCTTATTGTAATGCTGGATGGAGTCCCCTTTCACGTCCAGGCGCGGACACTGGTAAATCTTTCTGCCTCAGGCATGGTCAGTTGGGTTTAGCTTCCTCTGCCGAGAAATCCCCCAGATCCTCGCCTCGCATCTCGTCGAATTTAATAGAGAGAGCCCGATTCGTTGCTCGGCGTCGAGAGTCCGTTTCGGTTCGGCAACTCCAACGGCCACTAAGTAATAATATGATGCGAATATATTTGATGCTTAGTTAACTTTCGAAATAATTGGGGTTATAATGAGGGAGTTTCTTTGTTGTTGCAGTTGAGTATATGAGCTTGCCGGCGAGTCAGTACTCGGTGCTGGATGCAGAACGGATCGAGAGGGTGGATGAAAACACGTTTAGGTGTTATGTATACAGTATTAAGTTCTTTGCGTTTGAGGTTTGCCCTGTTTTGCTTGTCAGAGTGGAAGAGCAGCCCAATGGGTGTTGCATTAGGCTCTTGTCATGCAAGGTCTGAATTTTCCCTTTTTATCTTGCAGCGTGCTTGTGGTGGTACTCTTTTTGTTCTGATGATGGTTTGTTGGTGCAGCTCGAGGGTTCGCCGATTGTTGCTGCACAGAATGACAAATTTGACGGTTAGTGAGTATTTTGTATTTGGTTTATGACTGATATTCTTTGCACAAAATGGAGTGTGATTTGTACTGGGACATAATTATATGGTCGATTCTTGCTTTGTATGTTGTAGTTTGTATGTTGTAGAACAGGATGAGTGGCTATTTATGGCATCTGAACTATGTTATTTAAAAAGATTATTGATTCAAATTCCGCCCCACATGGTTGCCAGTCTCTCATGGTCTTCAAAATTTTGGCTTACCAGCTTTCCATACAGTCAAAACAATAACTTCCTACATTTCACATGGTATGAACACACACACACACACAGATATATATGAGCAATGCTAGGGACAAACGCCACAGACAAACGGTAGACAAACGCCAATTGATATGGCATGATAAATACAATGTTTCGAATCCATTTCCTTCAGTTTTTGATTTATTTCTTCATTTCTTAACTCACAGATATTCTGTAGTACACAACAGACACCAAATATTATAGATTATCAGTTGGCGTTTGTCTGCCGTTTGTCAGTGACGTTTGTCTCTAGTATTTTTGTATATATTGTATGTATTAGATCTGGTTATAAAGTTGTAAAAAGGTGTTTCAGGAAAAAAAAAAAAAGACGGTGGCCAGGAGATTTAGGCCTTGTTTATTTTGGGAGACAAAACTAAAAATCTTAAACTTTTCTCATATTCATCATTACACATTTTCAAATCCTCATACAAAATATAATAAAAAATTTAATTTTTTCAAACTCAAACTATTTTTTCAAATTTCAAAATAAAATTAATATTAAAAAATATATTACAACAATATATTATTCTTTTTTTAATTTTTATCTTCTGCCATCTCTAAAAACAAAATAGGCCTTAGGCCTTAGGTGCCTTTTAGGTAGTGAGTTTAAATGAAATAAAAGTTTAGAGTTGAATAAAATATTGTTAGAATATTATTTATTCTTATTATTGTTTAGAAATTTGAAAAAATTGAATTATTTATTATAGAAATTTAGAAAAGTTGTAATAATGAGATGAAATAAAACACTTTCACTACAAAATGGGGCCTTAATTGAACTAGGGAGTCAATTAGCAAAAATGCTGTAATTAACATCAAGCACTGTCACAACTAGTCAAGCTTCCCCAATGATTAGCATATTGCTAATGGCTGGCATTACCAAGGTTAACACTTGTACTCTTAAAACTACATATGAAATTTCCCGCATAGAGAGAGAGAGGAGCACAGACATGGGCATAGGGGTACACTTCCAATAACCTTGATGCTATGCAATAGCAGGAGGCAGGGTGTCAAATAGGTACGAAGGGTAATTGCTATCAGTTTACTGGTAATTTTTCACTGTTGATATAATTAAAACTCTGCGTGAAAAGCTGGCACAAGATTTAGGGTCCATTTGGATACATAGATGAGATTTATCTCAACTAACAATCTTAGTACTATCTACAAACCTTTTCAACTCATCTCATCTCATCTCATTACTCAAACGAGCCTTTATTTGTTTGTTTATTTAGTGATGGAGAGGTGGACATAGAAGTCACCTAAAAAAATCTCTATTATGTTGAGTTATTTGGTTTATGCCTTTTTTCAGAACTGCTTTGACATTGAATTTGGTATGGGAATGCAGCTTCTATGGTGAACCGAATATCATGTGGGAGCAACCAAATCAATTCATTGGCTCAACAACTGACCTCAGATACTGTGATTGAGGTTACGAGTTTTAATTGACCATTTCTATTCATAATACAAGGTTTTATAGTAATTATAAGAATCTAAAGCTTGTGTTGGGATAATTATGTGGCATCCAGGTTAGCATTGAGATTCCTTTTGCATTTCGTGTAATTCCAGTGCAAGCAATCGAATCAACTGGCACCCAAGTTCTCGAGCAAATACTAAGGCTTATGCTACCACGGTTTATGGCACAGGTTTGTTGAAATTTTTATAGCTTTCAATTTACCAAATCAACTTGGCTACTTCCAAATAATTCAGTCTGCTTCAATTTAGCTGCGTGTTTGGAGGATTTTGTAATTTTTTGTGTGACAAACATATAGCAATTTTGGTATTCAACAACATCAATGACAATTCCTCGTTGAGTTGTACAAGTGAAGCTTCCATGCGGAAACCTTTTGTTGGTTAGACCTACCTATTTTGGTGCTCCCAGGCCTCCCTTAGTTTTCCTTTTTAACAAACGGTACTCCCTAAAAACCAAATGCACTCGAGTTTATTTGATTTAACATTCTTACAATAGATAGGCTAAAGTAGGGGTGCTACCTGCACCATACGGTCCCCACACCCCGCCCCGCATAGGGTGGGGGATGGGGTTTTCACCCCCGCATTGTCGTCGGGGGCGGGGTGCGAGGCGGATTCTCAATCCGCCCCGCTTCATGTCCATTTAAGAAAGGACTACATTTCACTAGGTTTAAATATTATAACTAGGTCTAAAAATAATCAAAAATACATTTTTAGAAATTGTAAACTTAAAATTTGTAAATATGACTATAGTTTAAAAATTTGCTAGTGCATACTTTGTGAGCAAGTCTAACAAATTGTAATATATATTTATATATAAATAATTTGTAAAATATAATTATAAATTTATATATATATATAAATATATTTAGGATTTTATATATATAAATATTTATATATAAGTGGGGGTGGAGCTGGGGAAATGTGGGACGGGGTTGGGCCCTCCCCATACCCCACCCCCACTGGGGGGGGTTAGATGTGGGGCGGGGTTGCCCACCCCACCATGCAGGGCTGGGCGGATAGGGGCAGGGTAGCGGGGCCCCGCTGCCCACCCTTAGGCTGAACGGTGCGGAACTGGTCACATGAATCCTACTGATCTGCCACTTGTTCTTTTTATGCTTGAGACCTAGTAACTTCCCAAATTTTTTGCACTTGGTCTCTTGGAAAAGGTAAATTCTTACCATAGATAGGCTGAATGGTGCTGAATTGGTCGCATGAATCCTGCTGATCCCCCAATCCTTTTTATGCTTGAGGCCTATCAACTTTTCAAACTTTTTGCACTTGATCTCTTGGAAATAAAGGTAACTACTGCTGTTATGATATATTTTAGATTTTGTGGGTAGAAGTGTAAACTTGTTTTCCAACTACTACTAGACTACAACAGCTTGGGCTGAGACATGCTCCCTCAGATCTACTCGTAGAAATTTACAGCTAGTATGGGATATTATTTTGTTGTTTTTGTCATGCAAATAGAGTTGCTCTTTTGTGTTGTTGAGCATTTGAAGGTGGAACCATCATCTTAGTTTCAGAGAAAGCTTATGCATCATTAGATTGGGTGCCACAACCTCACCTTTTAATATAACAAATTTAGCTCTCTTCTGCTTGTGCATATATTGTACTTAGCAATAAACTACGAGCCCATATGTTTTTTTTTTTTGATAAATAGCTGCGAGCCCATATGTCATAGAACATATAATGTAATTCTGCAGAACCTTGTACATAAAATAATAACAACAATACAGTGTAATATTTCAAATGTTAATTAAATGCAAGATATTCTTTAAGTTCAAGTGGAAGTCTGTTATAACTTATAGATGACCTTCCATTGTCATTCTTTCTGGTCCTCACTAGCATTTAATTTTTTTGGCAATTGTCTGCTCAAGGCAAATAATATCTGGTTCATGTACCGTTTGCTTTCATCTTATTTGATATTTTGCAATTTGCATTTTCATTCTTGGTTGTCAGCTTGTGAAGGACTATCAAACATGGGCATCTGGTGATACCTCTAGGCAGCCCCTTGGGACAGGTCAGATTTGAGATTATACATCACAGCCCTTGCCACTGTCCCGAGTTCTTCGCACATGGTTAGACTATATACCATTTTCTGTGACCCCTAGTTTGCATGGTGAAAGGAAAGAATTAACAACTCCGTGTTGCCGTAGACTGTTACTTTGCTCTCTAAGGTTGTTGGAACTGTGCCTGCTGAGATTATCGTTTGAATCTTTAGCTAAGCATATGTTCATGAATTTCAAGGCAGAAAAAGAGATTGAAGAATTCATATAGAAAAGGAAAAAATTCACACTCACTATTCCATAAGTTCAAATAATTATTAGGTAGTACGGGATTACAGTCGTGAAACTCGTGGTGGGCCATATAATTAAAATTTCTAATATTAATAAATAAATTTTAATGATATGATATTTTGTGATAAGATAGAAGAATTAAGATATTCATATTCCATGCAATAAGATGAAAATTAAAAAAAAAAAAAAAGTGTAGCCCATGGGCGAGGTGGGGGGTTAATCCATAGTAGAAAGTCCTACATCACTCCGAATTCGGACCTATTCTTACTGTCTGTAGGTGGTGGTAAAGGGCCTGGGACATGTTTTTTTGTATCATCGTCACTCTGGAAAAGACCCAGATTGCTTAGACTGGTGTAAACCCGCCCATCACCATTAAACTTGCAAGCCCAAGCCTAAGATTAAAACGCCAATAAAACTAATTTCATATGACAAAACATGCCGAAAGTATGTATCTTTTCAGATGGGTATAAGCAAAAATAAATAAATATGAAACAGCTGGTGAGTGTTCCATTACTGATTAGAATGATGGTAGCAGACTAGCCAGTGATATTGCTCCATTATAATTTATGTTGGCCATGGTTATCTGGGCGAATCTATGAGATGTTTCCTCTTCATCGGTAAATGCCAAAATATAATAGAGATAAAAGACAAAGTAGAGCACTCCAAAGGGTCAACAAACATGTCTGAATTGGAAGTATATTATCCTCCCTTTATATAATCTTTCATTATCAATAATCTCGCAATTAATTTATTTAGTTGGGGAATTTGCAGGCTTAATTTAATAGGTGCTACTATGGTAGGTGAATGAATAACACCCTTTTTTGACAACTATTTTCACCTACGACACTCTACCACTAATAATATTCTAATAATCTCAAATTCTAGAAAAAATAAAAAATAAAATAAAAAATGCAACGCCGAAGGCCCAAATGGACGTGCAAACTAAAATGAAAATGACATCGAATTATCACACGTATGGAGGGAAGTCTGTTCTGTGTGCCTGTGCTGTCCAATCAATTCGGAGATGATATACTGCAAAGGACACGGGCCTCAGCCATGGGCGTTGGAGATCGTGAGAGTTTATACATGTTGGACGTGTACTTCTGTAGATCAGGACGTGTACTTCTGTAGATCAATGAATAAGAGGATTGGTTGAAGTCCAATCTTTTTTAAAAATTTATTTTTATCTTTTATTTTTATTATATTTTTTATTATATTTTTTATTGTATTTTCTAAATTTTATTTTTTTTATTATGTTTTTTATTATATTTTTAATATTTTTTATTATTTTTTTATAAGAATTGTAAGAATTTAAAGAATAGGTTGCAAAAATGTTGGGGTGCAGCTCGACTGCACCCCAGCATCACCCTAAGATCAAATTGATGAACGGAAAATGATACTTTTATAATTTATCAAAAATTTTTTTATTATTATTATTATTTTAATTTTTGATTTTTTTATTTAATGACTAAAGAAATGATTATTAGTGAAGTTTTCTATTTTTTTAATTTTTTTCTTAATAATTAAGGATATTAAAAAAAATACTTGAAAGAAAAAATAAAAAATAAAAAATAAAAATATTTAGAGTAATAAATAAGGAATAATTAGGTTGTAAGGGTATCACTACTCTTGATCAATACAACTTGTCGGGCAAGAAGATAGATGATTCGTAGATCATGAATCCATTTGATATCTGGTTTTTTTATTATTCTCTTTTTCTAACTAGTGATTTTGAAAAAGAAAGATGAAATTTGCAATCGTGAAGTGTGCAAGTATTGCATAATTATTTTGAAAAAAATAAGTAAATATGTGATCCACATAAAAAAAATTCTATTTTTTCAAAGTAATTGTGTAACCCTTATGCATGATATAATTGTATGTAATATTACTCTATCAAGAAAGAGATTATGGATCTCTCTAAAAAAATATTTTAAAATAATAAATTATAGTATACCCATAACTTTCATCACTTCCAACGTTAGTTTAATAGTTTGCAAATGTTAATAACCATCTTTTAATACGACACTCTATTTATAGAGTATGAGTAGGAATCAAAAAATTAATCTCAAAAGTCGTTTTATTTTTCTTTTCTCTATCATATTTGTATTATGGTTATTGTATTGGAACTTTTATTGGAGAATTACACTCTCTCTTCATCTTCATGTATCACCTTTTTTCTTTTCTAACACAAATTTGCTTGTTTTAAAAAAATCAATACATATAATGAAAGCGCGTAAGGCAAGCAAATCGTACCGTGGTGCACCATAGAGATACATTCTTTTCATGTAGTTAATTTGGAATATATATTTTCTAAGACCACTGAAGATATAGAAACTCTTTCTAAGTCCCTTAAATCCACTTTTATGATATAATATGTAAACAATGCGTGATATATATATATATATATATATATAGAGTTTCTATACCTTCTTATAACTAATATTTAATAGGAAGACCCATTGAAGACGAAGAATGGGAAAATTGCATATTAAAAAGAGTACTTTTACTTTGTACAATCACAAAAATTCGAAATACTGCACAGAGAATTTTTGTATTAAGAAAACTCTCCATATTAGAACTATAAATAAAGTAAAAGCCCTACCAAAATAGTGTGTATATATATGTGTGTGCCAGATACATGGATCCGACAATGTTGTTTCATTTTCTTCGTACAGCTCCTAAAATAATATCAATAACTACTTAGGATTCTAATCTTGTACAAAATATCATGTCGTCCTAAGAAAATAGACCCCATGCAAAGTCCAGCAAATACATGGATATGTGATTTTGTTTATTAAAGAGGCCCCCATTAATTCTGACACATTCATGTGCTCGATCCATACAATACCAAAGTACCTTCATATATGTAGCTCCAAAGGCGCAGATTGTCATGAGGAAGGATCAAATTATAATATCCGACTTGTCGTTGGAGTTGGAGATGGCGTTTTGCAGAAACCCTAGAGAATCATTTGGGTGATTGCAAAGGAGACAAATTGCATGGAAGATGATGAATTAATGATGCGATTGATGGATCACTCACTATATACCTAACTTAACCTCTACACTTTCTTCTTCTTATCTTATATTTTTATATCTTATACCGAAGCCTTTGTCCGGATACTAATGGACACACATGAATAATTGTCCCAGCTAGGATTACGTCTCTTCCACTCAACGTCGCACATAGTACTACGTACCCACATCACATGATGTGGTCTGGTTTTTGCAACGACAGTTTGAGTCTTAATTTGGATACTCTCGTGGTCTTCAAATTATCACATGTTAATTGCATGAATATATCTTATCTAATTTTAAGGGTTTTAAGTAGTACTGAGAGAAAAATAATAAACATACAAATGAATTGGCTAATTTATAAGACATTTTTATCTTTTAATATTCCAAAAAATCTTATAAAGAAAGATCACGCATCAGGCAAATTAATTAATCTGCATGTAACCCTATGATCTACATTCGATAAGTCGAAATTAGTGTCAAACGTACAGTATTCCCCAATTTACAATACTTTATCCACTTCATGTTTATTTTATCATAAATATTACACATCTTTCAAGACCATCCTTATCTTATTAGATTGGATAAATATAGATAATTTGATGAAGAGGAAGGAACGGAGTATGTCGCCATGCAGCTGCGGCCTGCGGGGACACGTGGGCTCCATGAGGAACATTCTTCATCTCGCTGCGCGACGGATCCTATGCAGGAGTACAGAGACCGCGTATGTGATAGTTGGCTACAAATATTGAATAATTAAATAAACCATTATAGATCGAATACCAAGTTATATATGTTGTAGACAATTTGAACAGTACTGGAAAAAAATGATTGACGTTTATTAATATTAATAAGAAAAATGTTATTTATTATTCTGCATCAGTACACACCAACGTATGATTTATTATCATTATATTTAAACACATCAATGCTACAATATAGAATAGGAAGTAAATTTTTTTCAATATATATCCATAACGTCAATCTTTTTAGTAATGGCCGTACATGCTTTATATATATATATACATAGGAAAATACTCTATTTATAAAAAGATTACATTAACATAAAAATAATTTGATAAGTTGACATGATTTATAAAATTATTTTTATTAAAATAACTATAATGAATTAGATAAAATCACACGATCAACTTGCTAAACTATGGTTTTGTTTGGATTCGGAGATGAGATGATTTTAAATTATTTTTTAATATTATTATTATTTTGGGATTTGAAAATTTTGAATTAGAATTTAAAAAATATGTATTAGGATTTGAAAAATGTGTATTGAAATTTATGTTTGGTATAAAAAATTAAAAAAATATAATAAATAAATAAAAATAAATAAATAAAAATTTTAAATATAAACATAGCCTATATAAATATAGCACTCTCAATATATAATTAGCCGTTAGATATTATCGACTTTATGGAAAAGATGGCCAACAACGCGCGAGTAGTAGTTTAATTACTCGAGCGTTAGATCATTTTTATCGACATAATAATAGATATATAAAGAAAAAACAAATTCTTGACTTTCAGAGAAAGCAACTTTGAAGAATCTTCATGTTGTTCTGCGAACACTAAAGGGCTTTTAATTATGCTTTATTATCTTGTTGTAGATCGATGATCGGTATTCTTTGCATGCCATACGAGAGCTGCAAATAAAATATTAAAAAGTGGATACAGAATATATAAATCATGATTAGAACAAATTATGCAATATATATCTAAATATATATAGAGAAAGAGTTTTATTTTAATATTTCTTGTAGTTGGCTAGTAGCGGCCTATATATATATATATGTGCTGGTTTCATGAATAAATAATCTTCCATCAGAATCTGATCAGAAAGAGAAGAAAAATAAAATGGTTAGATCCAGGATATGAATAATAAAATATATAAAAGATAAATTTATTATTGATCTTATATTAAGAAAATGTTTATATAATGAGTTGAGATGAGATGAAAATTGAAAGTTAAATTACATTTTGTTAGAATATAATTTTTTAATATAATTTTTATATTATAATTTGAAAAAATTAAATTATTTCTTATATTTTATTTTAAAATTTTAAAAAATTATAATAATGAAATGAACTGAGATGAATTAAATAATTTTTTATATCCAAATTACCTCTTATGATTATAATTTTAACAACATAGACACGGTCAACAGATCCCAGTTTCTTTATATGCGTACTTGTAGAATTTGGAGATTGGCGCAAGAAAAAAATGGATATACTTTCTCTACATGGCTGATATATATATATATATTTTTTTTACCTTGTAATAAGGGAGAAGTGGAGGATGAGATCAGCTTGTAACTTGTTTATCTTTGCAATGGATCTTGTTCTTACCATTGCGCGCCTCATGTTTCCATAGCATATTTTTGGATAATTTGACCAGTTATCAAGTAAGAAATATTTTAGATAAGTGATCATAGAGTCGTCCATTGAAAAGAAGTAATCTATACAAAAAATTATTATTTTTTAATTAATAAATCTCATTCTTTTTATCTGAAATATACCGTGTTTGCATACTTTATGCATATATTTGACACATTACTCTACTTACTATTGTGTAACCCCCCTGCTACTTAAAAATATTGATGTATTACTTGAATAGTAAAATGGAGATAATTTTAGATAAGAGTTAAATAAAATATTATTTTTTAATATTATTATTATTTAAAATTAAAAAAAAAATTGAATTAAGATTTGAAAAAGTTATATTATTTATTATATTTTATATCAAATCTGAAGAAATTATAATTATGAGATAAGATAATGAGATAATATAAATTACTATGGTTTTTTAATCCAAACGAGACTAATTGTTGCGTTAAGGTGATGAGATTATTTCAAATGCTCCGTAAATTGTAGTGAAAAGCTAATAAAAAATAATGATAAAATATTAAATAATAATGAACAATAATAAAGAAATATTAATAAAATAATTAATAATAATAAAATATTCTCATAATACTGGTCATGTTTCTGATTCAAGACTTTGCATGCATGAAGCAGTCTAAGCAGAGTAGAGTCCGTACTATATATATTCTTAGACAAATTTTTTCCCTTTTCTTCTTGAGTTCAGCTCTTCACATCAGCACTCAGTAACATTTTTTTTTTTTTGAGAAGGAAGACTGTAATCTATGTATTAATAGTGGGTATTACAAACGAACTTAAAATATATATTATAAGTTAACTAAACGACAATTTATAACTCTCTAATAACTAACATTTTCTAATCTTAACTGCATAAACTTTCTAGAGTAACGTCTGAGAGACAATTTTAATTCTATTCTAAGGCAGAGTGACAAACAACTCAAACCAAAACCCCACTTTTGTATCAATACGGACTAGGAGACAAAATTTTAAGGATCACAAGTCCTAAAGACTAGATTTTTTTTTTTGGTTTTTATTAAAACTAATAGACATGAAATAAAACTAAACTGAAAAAATCAGATCTTAATAATCTGTTTTCAACCTTGGAAGAATTTAAAAAGAACAACACAAGGATCCGATGCTGTTAGCAGCGCGTGCAGGTCATGCACCACGTCTAGAGAGTTGCGAAAGAGACGGACAATTGGCGCTGGTACCTTGGGCCCTACGGCCTCGCGCGTGGTTGTGATAGACTCCTCAAACGGTGTCGCATGAAAATTAACTGCCCACTGTAAATGGCGCGTGTGAAGCGCGCGCCTCTCCAGACGGTGCAATTTCTTCGCGGTTGGTAAATTGATGTCCTAGGAGTATCATGGCGGGACATGTGTGAGATCCAGTTTGTCGAGAGTTGGCAGCTTCCAAAACCAAAACTCTCCTAACATTTCAGTCCCTGCACAACAAAATAACCACAAACCAAACAGAAGAAAGAGGAGAAGAAAGGAGAAGAAGGAGACGAGGGTCGGAAGAAGATGGAATGGCAAGAGAATGAAGATGAAAAAGAAAAAGGAAAAGGATGAAAGGAAGAAGAAGAAGAAGATGGAGAAATGGAAGGAAAGAGGGAGTGGATAGGGAGTGCCCCCCCTCCCCCGCGGGCGGCACTAAAGGAACGAGAGAGAGAATTTAGAGTTTTCGGGCGAGAGAGGAATTGCAAGTTGCCAAATTATTTTCAAAACGAAGTGATCGCTTTAGTGGAGTTAGAGTTAGAGAGGGTTTTTGGACTGATTCAGGACTTTGCATGAAGCAATCTAAGCAGAGTTAGAGGTATATATTCCTAGACATTTTTTTTTTAATCTCTTCTTCCAGTTCAGCTCTCCACATCAGCACTCAGCAACGTTGAAAAAGGCAGCCCAACATACATGAATGATATTGATACATGCTCAACTCCTATTAAGCTTTAAGAGTAAGACAAGGACCATATTTCCCTCGTGCCAAGTCCTATATATGCATATATAGGTACACTGGTCCTTCTCCTATAAATCTCTTAAAAAAATACTAAAATATATTTATATTTCTTGACTTTCTGGTTGCTTGCTTCGGTACTGCCACAAGTGATTCATTTATTCTCTCCTCTCTATCTCCCTTTCTCTCTCTGCGTTGTCACTGGACTTGTTACCGAGACTTTTGAATCACATGAGTACTAGTCTTTACCTTTATTGTGCTTTCTAATCAGCACCTATTGCTTTTTTTAATGGAATGATTGTTATCATTTACTAATATTACTTTTTATTTTTATTTTATATATATAAATACATCATTCCATTTCCTCAACATCACATATTCTCATTAAAATGATTCTCAATAAAATATAAAATAATAATAAAATGTTATATATATGACAATGACATCATTTGATTTAAAATATAAATTTTAAAATTAATTGAATATTACTATTTAAGTTATATATATATATATATAATATGCTCTACACATCCGTTTAAAAATATAATATCTCGTTATTTTGAACCAATAATGCCTCTTTCTTCCTTATCCGATGACAATTCAAGGACCAATCTATATCCAACCTATATATGTTGCATGGGTTTATGAATATATAAGGCCAATGATCGATCATCTTTTACCGTACAAACCAGTTTCCATAGTTAATAAACTACTGTCCTGTCTTTTTACTATATTTGGTGACGTGCAATTCTTTCTCAGTTTACACCTCATCAACGGTACAATCCCTTATCTGAATTTTCTTATTATTATTGGGAAACAAATATAAAAAGAACATGAGGAAAATTGGTGATAGAGGACTGAGAAACTAGGTAAAGTGACTCACTTATTGGATATTTCATTTTCACACACAGTTTGAGATTGGGTTTAACCATTTATTATCTCATTTTATCTAATTATTAAAATTATTTTAAATTTTTATATAAAATATATTAATATTTTATTTTTTTAATTGTAAAATAATAATAATAACAATTATAATAATAATAATAATGATATTTAATTTTTATTAAAAAATTATGTTATGTTTATGTTATCTAATCATTCTAAAATTGAATAGTTAGAAAATATCTGTGAGCTATGGAAATGTGTGTTCTCACCTAAAATTAGGTCAGTACCTATGATTATGACAAGTCCAAATTATGCTTATTTGTGTGTTTTTTAAATTATTATTCAATTTTCCTTTTGGCACAATGAAAGCATATTATATAAATTAATTAATATGAACCGACAGTACCAAAGTGTTTGCAACAGATAATGACTAGCCTCCTTTCCTTTCAGCACTCCTTGGTTTTAAAGTTTGTTTTATTTAATTGCAAAGATGAGTGGTCATCTTGTTTAGCTTTAGTACTTTTTGGATCAAGTTTGTGCAACATTAAATACTTGTATGATAATTTGCTAGCTAGCTAGAATTATATTGATAAATTAATTTTTTTTAAAAATTCTTACTTTATCATGTCTATGCTATTACTATTTCGCAATACGACCATCCAAAAGATGAGACAAATTGTACAAAGAATAATAATTTAAGAGAAATTTGATAATTTTTTTCTCTCTAAATTATAATTAATATTGACAAATTAATCTTTTTTTTTGTTTTCTTAAATTTGATAATTTAAGAATTAAAACGAGAAATTTGAAAGACATGAAGCGATTGCTTGATCAAACTTAAATATGAAAAATGCTATGAGAATCGATAAATTATCGAAATAAGTTAATTGAGGAGTACAAATTTGTTTTTGTTTTCTTTTATTTCAATCATTTTATATATCTTTTTAAACATTTAAAAAAAAATATTAATATATTTATAATTATTTTATTAATCAATAAGTACCAAAAAAAAAAAAGGTACATTCGGTCAAAAATCTCGGTCAAATTAATAGGTCTCAATAGCATTTCTCTTAAATATTCATCCATACGCATACCGTACGGTCTTATTTCCTAAGATATGACGTGTCATAATCCCATCTATTAAGGACAAAACGACTACGTGTTGATCCACAACAGATCGGTTTCCCCCCACCCTTCTTTCTCTCTCTGCCCTTAGACCCGTTGTCGGCCTCTTCACACAAAAAAAAAAAAAAAAAAAAAAAGAGAGAGAGGAAGCTCTCCCTCCCCTCTCTTTTCTCTTTTAATTTATAAAATGTCATGTCAATCCCCACTTTGATCGCTCTCTCTTCTGCGTTTTCAACCAATTTCTGTCTCTGTTTGACACACTCATCATTTTCATAATTCCTCTCTTTCACAAGAGCTAGGGCTTTTCCTTTTTCTTATTTTTCTCCACACTTTGACGGGCAACGTACACGCGCGCATAGAAAGCTTCCAAGGTACGTTTCCTTCTCCTGCAATCTCAATCCTTTATATTTTCTTACCCTAATTTCGCCGTTATTCAAGCTCTATCTTATTCGTCCCAAATTGATCCATAAATCTTGATATTTTCTTTTTAAGTTTTCGGTTTGATTATCATGATTCTGACTTGGCAACTGTTTGTCAGGTGGTATGTATGGGGAGGTGAATTCATTTGTGATTAGTGTGATAATACGTGCGACTTTGAGACCCAAATCTGGTTTTCGTTGTCGTTTTACTTCTCGTTTTTATTTTAGAGATCGAATGGTGGATTAGCTGCAAATATTCTATTTTTAGGCTTCGAAATGGAGTACTCACTACTCAGTGTAATTTTATTGGGTTACATTGTGAAGGGATTGAAGCTGGTTTTTTAGTTTAGTCCTGTGGGGGATTGGGTAAGGATGACTGATTTTCAACCGCTGCAACAGAAGCCTGAATCTACCGATGCCTGCTCCGAGTTTGAACGCGGATTAGAGGAGTTTATGCGCGGGCACTTGGATGATTGTATGTCATTCGCCTCGTGTAGCTCTACGCGCACTCCGGATGATGAGGACAATGAGAGTGATCAGCTAGTTCGTAGGCGGAGGAGGTCTGATTTAGAGGGTGATGATTTGGCAGAGTCATCTGCTGCACGGTGTCGTCATTCTCGTATTTTGAGTAGGTGGGCTGCTCGGCAGGCACAGGAGATGATAACAACAATTGAGAGGAGAAATCGCGAGTCTGAGTTGATGGCTCTCGCTGGTTTGCACACGGTTTCAATGCTTGACTCATCTTTTCTGAGGGAGTCTCAGTCCCCAACCTCAAGGCGGCAAGGGGCTGTGGAGAGGCCAAACACTCGGGCATCTGCGATCTTGCAAAGGTGGCGGGAGTTGGAGGATGAGCATTTGCTGAATAGGAGGTTGAGGCAGCAAAGAGGTGTTGAGTCAAACACCAATGTGTCAAGTACAAATATGTCTGATAGTCAGGAGAGTGAGAACCAAGGGAGTTTGGGGGATACAATTGAGAGTGAAAATGAGTTTGGGAGCTGGGCTCATGATCCGATGGGTTTGCAGAATGAACGTGTGGATAATAACAGGTCTAGTAGGGAGCAATCTCCAGATCTTGGTGAAGTTGAGAGGGAGAGAGTGAGGCACATTGTTCGGGGCTGGATGGAGAGTGGCATTAGTGATCATTCTTCAAATGTTGCTCAAAGAAACAATAGTCCCAGAGCAGAATGGCTTGGTGAAACAGAGCGTGAAAGGGTGAGAAATGTTAGGGAGTGGGTGCAAATGACAAGTCAGCAGAGAGGAGCTCGTGGTAGCCGTAGGGAAGATCAACCTACTGGACTTGGTAACCAGGTGGATCAGAATCGTAATGGGTTGGTTGGTGAAAATGATGAAGGCCAACCTGAGCATATTCGCAGGGACATGTTGAGGTTACGTGGAAGACAAGCTCTGATTGATTTGCTTATGAGGATTGAGAGAGAAAGACAGGGGGAACTTCAGGGTTTATTGGAGCATCGGGCTGTCTCTGATTTTGCTCATAGAAACCGCATTCAGGTCAGTTGCCTATTATGAAGCCAAGTCAAGGCTGCTTAATTTTCTTGTTCTTTTGTAATTCTACCTGTATAAAAAGATTGCAATTTAAAGTCTTCCAATTTACCTCCCATGTAATCAAATAGTTATAATTATACTGGGTACTATATATTGTGGAGGGAAGACCGAAACCTGCAACAATCACGCAATTCTTTGGAGAAAATAGATTCAGATTTCATATCTTTTATGGACATTTTTTAATGCAAGGCAAATGATAATAATATTATGGGAGTTTAATTCCAATACCAATTGTATCCCCATTCACTAGTTTCAAGAGTATTGTTTTATTTCATGTATGTCTTTCTAAAGATTTTTCTGTAATTAATCTCACGCTAATGGTGGCCTAGATTGTGATGATGTTTCTCGGTACTTAGTAGGTAAGAAATCCGTTGAGGTAAAGCTAAATACTTATTGACTGATATCAAGTTTTGTTATACTCATCAGGATGTTTTTCTTGCATACATAGCATTGGTTTGACTACTAATGCAGTAACATTTTCCAGTCATTACTCAGAGGTAGATTCTTGAGAAATGAAAGACCTATTGAGGAAGGGAGACCACCTTCTATGGCAGCGAGTGAGTTAGTTCAGTTAAGACAAAGACATACTGTTTCTGGTTTAAGGTACACAAACTTTTTATCCATTTCTTAATTCTTAACGATTCAAACTTGTTCTTTTCACTTCTTTCTAATTGATCACGCTATCATTTTGGAAATTGCCTATTGGATTAGTAGTCTTGTTCCTTGAAAGAAGGATTGAGCATAGTTTACATGGTTTAGAATGAGAGGAACGAGGTTTATGCAACGATAACTATTTCAGTATTTCGGAATGAACTTTTAGTACCTTTGTTAAATTAGTAACTTATACAGTTTAAAGGTTTATTTGGGGTTGTGTTAAGAGTCTTAACACATAGCCTTAAAAACTCTTTAAGGGAAAAATTAGGTTGTTTGGTGTTACATATTAAAGCACTTTTACATCTCAAATAAGTTAAAAAGTACGTTTGAGGAAAATCATTATTTTGGTGTTTTTCCTCAAATGTGCTTTTTTTATAATGCGAAACGTAATTCGAATTTTAAAAAGACTATCAATGGGCAAAAATATCCATATAACTTTAAGATAATTACAATTTTTAAACTTTCAAGGATATGGTTACAATCTTTAAAAAAATCAAATGATCATCTTTTCTACATCAGAAAGCACTTTTTAATTTGTTTCCAAACAAATGTAACATGTTTGAGAGTTTTTTAAACACATGGTTATCAAACAGTAAATAACTTTATAATAGTAGAACATGTTACTTAACATGTACTAAAGCACTAATAGCCCTAAAGCTTTAAATTATGTTTTCTACTGCAATCCCAAACATGCACTAAAGCAATTAACATTTCATAGAGATGATGTTCACTACGAGAGCTTGAAAATCCATTTTTGATACAGACAAACTATGTACATATATAAATGTCTTATTGGAGAGTGAATATTGGTTATAATCGATATTAATAGTCTTTCAGTATTGGGAAGAGTGAAACAATCCGTTCATTGCCTTTATTTCAAGAAGTATAAGAATTGTTGTCCAAACAAAAATGGAGCTGTTATGCTTGTTACTTGATTGGCATAATCACAAGTCCACTTTCTCATTTAGGGACGGGTTCCGCTCCAGATTGGAAAACATTGTTCGTGGCCAAGTAGACAGCCATTCGGATACCCCATCTAATAATAACATCAGTGATCCTAGAAATGATTGGAGTCAAACAAATGCTTCACTGAATATCCAACTTGAAAATCACGAGCAATCCCAGTTTAGGCGTCCGGATAGTGATGTCAATCAGTTGCCTGATCAAACAAGGAACTTGGAAACCAACAGAGCTGTTGACAATATAGTTTGGCAAGGAATGGCTAATCAAGGAGGGGACTGGCAAGAACAAATAACTGAAGATGAGAGAGGTAACTGGCAACAGACAGCCTTTAGTCAATTTAATGGGTGGAGAGATGGCAATGTTGAAGATGTGGATGCAAATTGGCAAGACAGTTCGATCAATGATTGGCCCCAAGAAACTTTGAGGAGCATAAATGGGGAAGAGGGCCATTCCCAAGGAAACCAGGGGGTTTGGCATGGGGATGGTTCTCGGGAGGCTGTTGAAAATTGGCCAGAGGGGCCTTCTGCTCCTCCAAGAATTCGTCGTGCTATTCCAGTTAGAAGATTCAATAGATTTCATCCACCTGATGATGATAATGTGTACAGCATGGAACTCAGGGAACTTCTGAGCAGGTATTTGATCATTTTTAGAAGGCTTTACCTGGGTTAAGAACTGCATGGATGTTGGCCCCTTCCTTTTGACCTTCATATAATGATTCTTTTGTCTCCCTTATCTTGTAGGAGAAGCGTTTCTAATCTACTTCGTAGTGGTTTTCGTGAAAGTCTGGATCAATTAATACAGTCATATGTAGAAAGGCAGGGTCGTGCTCCCATTGACTGGGATTTGCATAGAAACTTACCTACGCCAACTCCTGCTTCACCTGACCAGGATCAGGATCAACAGAGGGATGAGCATAATGAGGACCAACGTGATGCCATTAACAGACCTTCACTTGTGTTACCATCTCCACCAGCGCCCCCTCCACAGCCACTTTGGCACCAGGACTTACATCACGCAGGCTGGTCTAGGCATAGCATGCATCGCTCAGAAATTGTGAGCCATCTTTCTTCTACAAATTGAGGAGCTAAATATTACCATATTGCAGATAAACTCAAATTCTCCCCTGCATTCCCATGTCAAGCACTTCCTGGCTAAACAAAATCTCTCATTGCTCCAGATATGGGGTTATTGGGAGGATTGGAACAATCATTGTAGGGATTTAGGCTGGACTTCATCTCAGTATGTTGTTACCATCACGTGTGATGGTGACTATTTTTTTTGGAAATGACTAAAGTGAATTTATACATAAGATTTTGATTAAAAAGATTTTAAGAAAATTTATACATAAGATTATGGGTGCAACTTAATATTTCATGAGATGTCCTGATTAACGGTTGGCTCAATTGGTAAAAGTCTTGGGTTTGGGGGTATGTTCTCCTCAAGTATATGGTTCAAATCCTCTTGGGTGCAAACAATTTCTAGGGACTATTGGACTGTGATATTTTTTCCTTGAATTACCCAAGATGTACTTGTAAAAAACTAATTACTAAGGGCCTACACACTCCCAGGATTAGTAGGGATACTGTTTTGGACACCCAGTGCCAATAAAAAAACTTCAAGTTACCGATAAAAAAAAAAAAAAAACTTTAATAGTTTTATTGTGTGATTGCCTGGACTTCAACTGAGCTAGTCTTATAATGAAATGGAGTTTAGATCGGATTCTTACTGCCAATAGGACCTGTTCTACTGATGATTTTAGGCTTTTCCAGGAGAATTCTACTGATGATTAATGGAAGTGGGCTTACGATTTTGAAATCCTCTTTTGCTTATCGAACCTTTTAATACTTGCATCTAATGTGAATATTGTTTTGGATCAGGAGTGGGAGATGATTAATGATCTGAGAGCAGATATGGCAAGACTTCAGCAAGGAATGAGCCACATGCAGAGGATGTTGGAGGCCTGCATGGACATGCAACTAGAGTTGCAGCGCTCTGTGAGACAGGAAGTCTCTGCAGCTCTGAATCGTTCGCCTGGTGAAAAAGGTTTCTTTACATTTTCAATGCCATTCATCATTGTTCTATACTTTTCAAAAGTGTTCTTTTTACCTTTTCTTTTTGTTTGGAGGAACAGAATGTAAGTGCATCTCCTTCCATTCAAGTTACCTCCACCGTTGGCTTTCTTTTGTTCATAGTCAACAAGTAGTTTGTTGTTTATGCTTCTGTCTTTGTTATTATAAAATCTTTACATGAAAAATACAACTATGTTGCAGGCTTCGGCGCTGAGACGTCAGAAGACGGGTCAAAATGGGGTCATGTGAGGAAAGGGACTTGCTGTGTTTGTTGTGATAGCCACATTGATTCACTCTTGTACAGGTATATTCAATAGTCTTTTAATGACTTACTTTAATTTGAAGTTTTTCTTTCTTGTTTTGAGGGATATACCCAATTTGTTATTGTTTGTGTTTGGGTTCCTCTCCTCAGAAACTATGAACTTTTTGCAGATGCGGGCACATGTGCACGTGTTCAAAATGTGCAAATGAGTTAGTTCGTGGTGGAGGAAAATGCCCATTGTGTAGAGCGCCAATCGTCGAGGTGATCCGAGCATATTCCATACTGTAAAAAGTTATTGTTAACAAACAAAAAAGAAGAAAGAAATAAGATTATGTTGAATGGGCGGTAAAGATCTGAAGGAGGAAATATGGGGGTGGATCACTTGCATCAAATGGAAGCTCCCGAGGCTCCTGTGAGTAAAGTAGAGTATTCAGTAGTTGCCAATGTTTTTCTGATTATATACTGAACATCTTGCATTGTATAATTGGAATAGCAAATGGCACTGTTGATTCATCCATTCTTCCGTAAATAAAATATCTCTCTATCATTCGTTTTTCTTTTGGCTCTTCCCCTTCCGTTATGGCTCTACTTCAGAATGACAATTGGCTGACGCTGAACTGTGAGTATGTCCTTCATTTAGTGACTTTAGGTAAAGACTATATTCACAGCGGATTCGGTACCAATAAAATAAAGAAAACCATATGAAGAGAATACAAACAAGAATACTAACCGTTTGGATGGTGAGATGAAATGATTTTAGATGAAAATTTAAAATTAAATAAAATATGTTTTAATATTATTATTTTTTTAGAATTGGAGAAAGTTGAATTGTTTGAAAATATTTTATACGAAAATTTGAAAAAATTGTAACACTACAAGAAAGGTTGGTTTTTGCGGCTCAAACTGTTTTCGGTGAGTAAAAATGCGCGGCAAAAAACATATTTTAACATTTCAGCTAGACATCACTCGACAAAAGTAAAAATGAGTCGGAAAAAACATTTGTTACTGCGATATATTGGGTTGCATAAAATAGAGCCGCAATAAGTGAATTCTAATAGCAAGATTTATCAAAATTACGCCGCAATAAGTTGTTTAATGAAATAAAGTTGGAAAAAATCCAAATGTTTGCACGCCCACTAGAACATAGTACTCTTTTCCCTCCAGTTTCGTCATTGTGCTCTGCGCGTAGCTCTCTCCTCCATCTTCCCTTTGCCATTTTTCATCGCAAGCGTCGTCAACGCCGATGAGTCTCTCCAAATATCTTACTTGATCTTCATTCATCTCTCATTTTTCCTCTCTTGCTTAAATCCATAAGGGCTGATTTGTTATTGAAATGGCAAAAAATGCCGTATTAGCACTTCTAGAATCTAAAATCATATGCCCTAACTTCTATCCACGAACGTTGCAAGGAGCTGAGTCAATTTGTTTGTAAATTGCTACCTATAATGAGTAATTTGTTTCTTTAATTAAAAATATCACGTTTACCTTGTTTGTTATCACTTCAGTTTGGATGTTTCTTCCCATAGCAGTACTTGTGCTATTCTGGATTATGTTAGAACTTGTTTCTCTCCTTATATTGTGAGTTTTCACAGTCTTGAGGGGTTCCTTTATCTGTATGAAAAAATACTTTCATTACTGATGGATTACAAAAGCTAATGTCGATGAGGGAGCAAAATCCCTTATAATGATTTGAGGATAACGCTACTGTGACTAGCTATAAACCGAAGTGGCATATATAAAAAGAAGTTATATACGCTTGGGTAAAAAACACTTTGAGATAAATACTGCTATCCATATATACTAAATGGTATTTTACACTTTGGACTCCAAACTACCAAAATTAATTATTCATTGTACTCTTATATTATCTATTTTGATCATTAAGATGAATGGAAAGCAGATAAGAAAAAGTGACGGTTGGATATTCTTAATTTTTTGAAGATGATTTAGGCTTTGAGTGATAGCTAACTCCAACTCTTCTCTGTAAGTGTAAGGTTTGGTGTTCAAGTTATTTTATTTCGAGTTATTTTATTTCGAGTTGAATGATTTATCCATTAATATTTATTTTAATCTTTTCCCAAAGTTCGGTTATTTTCATCAATCATCACATTATTAGAATTTTTTTTTTTTTATAAACAATGATTTCCTTGAATGTAGCCATTAGAGTCATCATTTTGTAGATTTCTTCCAAATTGTCTAGGGATTTTTTTCTTTGAGTTGAAAAGAATTTTCACCTAAATTTTACTTATTTATAAGAAGTTTATCTGTTTCCATATTTTCGTTTCTTTGTGCATTTCAATTTTTTGTGTTTAGATTTCATTAGCTGGTGTATGTTAGGCTTTGCTCAAGATACAAGAGAAATTCAATGCATAAAAAGTGCAATTAATGCTAATACACTTTCATTAACTTTTTTCTTTTAAAATGTTTAGTCTTTTTCATTAAAACATTTTCCCCACAGACAAGGCTTGAAAGAATATCTACAAATAAGACTGGACAATTTGTAGTGGCCCTGGAGGTAACTTCCTAGATTTGTTTCTGCCTCATTGTTTATGTTCTTTCCTTTTTCTCATTTTGGGTAGCAATGCCTTGATTTTTTGTATAGGTTTTTGAAGTTGCATATATATATATATATATATATGTGAGTTTCTACACCAATTTATGTCATTATCCATTTTAGTCAGATATTTTATCTAAGGTCTGTTAAAACAGTCCACACGATAGAAAATACTAAGAATTGTAGATACCTAAAGAATAATGATGTTTATATAACCTAAATCATGATAAGAGGGATGCAAGCTTTCACTGTAGAAAATATAAGAGCTGCTCTGTTTTTGTTGCTAATGTCACTTGTTGGCACTTAGCAGTATCCATTAATAAAAGGACTAATGAAATCGTGTGTGAGAGATTAATCTATATATATATATATGGGTAGGTAAAGTGGTTCATTCATGCTAGCTAGGAGCGGCCAGGTCTCTTTATAATTCATCAACTAAATTAATCCTCCATCCTTATTAATATATATATATATATATATATATGTATGTATAATTCTATCACAACTAATTAGTTTAGTTGTATTTTGTTGGTTATTGCACAAAATAAGGGTAAGATTCTTTCTGTATTGACAACAGCTTAACGTGACACTGCACATGACATCAGCCTACCTAAATATTAGGACATTTATTACATATTTGTTTCCTAACATGTTTGAAATTGCAAGCCACTAGTTTCAGGTCAATTTGTGTTCTTGTTTCGTTTTTAGTAGTGAGTATTAAATTATATTCATTTATGCATGTTTTGGTGTGCTTTATTTCTACTGGCAAATTATTAGAAAAATAATTCAAGTTATTGTACTAAAGAAAGTACACTAGTTGATTTTGAGAACTAAAAAAATGCACATATTTGCAGCAATTGAAATCAATAGAGAACACATCAAGTTTTGAGAAGAAGAGTTAAAGAAGGCAATTTTGACATCATGAAGAAGGGAGCTTTCAAGGAATGATAACGACGTGCTTAAGAATTTCAATTTGAATTTGATATATTCAACACTTTTAAAACAACATTGATATATTGTGGAATGTTAACTTTGAATAAATTGTCATGAATTTCAATTTGAATTTTTTCAATACTAAATGATGATTGGGGTGTTTAAATGAATTTCAATGATGAATTCATAAAATAAAATATTGTAATGTTTATTAGAAAATATAAATGATTAGATGCATAATGAATTAAATTGTTATTGAAAATAGGCTGAGGTCCAGTCACAACTTTTGCGTTGATATCATTCTCTTATGCATAATTTTAGGAATTGCTGCCTATTTATACAAGTAAGCTCTCAGTCTTATTGAATCAACTTAAAAATCTGAATTAGTCTTTGGTATATATGCTTCCACTAATTTGTATCTGGATAACCCCATAGTAGATGGAAATTTACTCACTCCTATTCATACAATACTAGCAGCCATTGAGATGCACATTGGGGCAATGGTACAAGTTCACTATTCAAATCAGGCATATGAATTTGAGTAACAATTTTTTAAAAGTTTGAGAGGTAACTAACATAATTATTGTGATGTTCTCCAGAATTTTCGAGATGTAAAATAGAGTTTCTCCATCTCACTCTTAACTTCTAAAAATGTTTATTGAAATTTATTTATTTGGGCAATGCGGCTATTTTTTGGTGATCCAATCTGGACTCCATTTAATCATCGCCATGATCATCTGCCTACATGATTTGAGGGATAAGAATCAAGGGATGAGTTGTTTCCTGGTATCCAAGTTTGATTTCCTTTTTGTGAATATTATTCTTAGAAAACTTTGTTAAATCTACAGGTTATTTAGGACTACAGGCACGCAAAAAGGATGCGGTAGAGCAGTCAATACATCTGTTATTTTTTCAGAGTAGATATGAGTAAAGTTTTACATCTTTAAGTTTGTTATTAGTTCTAGGTTGAGATTTTTTATTCTTTGCAAACACTAGAACTTGGTTTGACACTTTACTTGGTCGATATAATTTATTGTCATTTTAGCTTTTATATATACCATGCATTTTGTTTTGCATTTTGAAAGCATTAAATAAATAATTTGAGTCTTTGAAGTCGTTACGTTGGTTCCACTAGGCCGATGCCCGGCCAAGCTGATAATATCTCACCGTTATTGTTTTTGACATAATACTATATTTTGACTTAAATAAGATATTTAAGTTAGCTTAGCTCAATATTTTTGTTTTTCATATTATAATTATGAAAATTTAACAATTATTATTTATTTTTTAACCAATTTATGGTGCTTGCAGTCTTAAATTGTTATTTTGCACCAATTTCAGTCTTAAATTATGCAAAAAAAAAAAAAAAATGCCAAAAAAATGTTTTTTTGAATGTATGGAAGTCTTTTTGTGGCGAAATCTGATATCATTTGCGGCGAATATTCGTCGACGCAAATAAAAATCATACTCCTTGGCTATAGATCAGTGATATAATATATATTATATATATATCACTACAGCATTTAAGCCTATTTGCTACTAATTGTTTTGCTGCGGTAAAATCTTGCAACAATAATTAACTTTTATTTACCATATTTATATCGCCAAAAGAGGAGGCTTGAAATGTCAATAATGCTTATTTTTATCTGCAAAAAAGGATCACCGCAAATAATAGTGTGGTTAAAAGTTTTTTTTGACAAACAAAGTCATTTGTTGTAGCTGTATTATTTTGCGGCAACTAATAATCCATTTGTAATAATAAAAATATATTTCTATGACAAGTGATTCTCCCTGCTATAAATATAGTATATAAATACCGCAAATAATAGTGCGGTTAAAAGCCATTTTTAACAAATAAAAGTATCTGTTGTGGCATTATTATTTTGCCGGAACATCGGAACTAATATTCCATTTGTATTAATAAAAACACGTTTGTGTGACAAGTGATTCTCGCTACTATAAGTATAATATATAAATACCACACATTTTACAGCCCGCGGGAACACTAATAGGCTCTTTTGCTCGTGCCCGACATCCATTTGGGAAAATTTACCGGTTGATCGTGCCCGCCCTATTAGACCTGATCGAGAGATTTCTCAATGGTTTCTCCCCGTTTTTTCACTCACAAAGTCACCATCGATTGCTGCCGTTTGTGGTTTGAGACCTCCGCCTCCCACGGGTTGGATTGTTGCTCGAAAGGAGATAACGCACGAGGGCGATTCGCACCCTATGAGACACCCATTTAGGGGAAATTAACCTTGGTTCATCGCGCCCTAGCAGACCTGATCGAGAGATTTCTTTATGATTTCTCACTATTTTTTCACTTAGAATGACAACATTGATCGTTGCCGTTTCTGATTTGAGAGCCAGCATCCCATGGGTGGATTGTTGCTCAAAAGGAGGCAACGCACGAGGGGGATTCGCGGCTACTACTTCAGTCGTGTCTTGGATTTCAGGCATTTGCCGCACACTTCTCCAACCAATTGAGGTTTTAGTTCATTAATCCGAGTAAGAACAAGTTTCTCCTGCTTATTTAGTGCTTTTTTTTTTCAGTTTTGTTATTGATTTATTTTTGTTGTTACAACAATAAACCCAGTGCATGATCTTTGCCCCATAGTGACTGAAAAAAATTCTCCATTTGATAGGCGTAGGAGTTCGTTATTCTTTAATTGGGACTAAGTTGTTCTCGACCACAACGTTTCGTAGTCTTGGTTGATGCTTAAAAGAGTACTAGATCTGAAGCCTTCAAATGGAACAATCGATTTGGGGCAGTGTTACCAAGGTAAAAACATTTGCATGTAGCAAGGTAAGTAGCAACCTTTCCTTCATTTCTTAGATGTCATTCCCAAAAAAAGCCCCTCCTTTTTAGTAGAAAACGTTTTGATTTTTGTGTGTTTGGACTTTGATCAAAATCTTGTTTGGTAGGGAGATCTTTTGACATTACTCTCATAAACTTGAAGGTGATAGTGATCTATTGCTGAGAATTAAGTTTTGCAAAGCAGCTGAAAGTGTTTTCTTTATGTCTTTTTCGCTTATTACATAATTAAGTTTCTAGGTGTCTATTTGAATGCTATCTGAGTCTACAATCAGAATGCAAGTTCCTGGGTTTTGGGGGGAGTATTTTTCGTTTGACTATGGGCTTTTATAGTGGTCATTAAAGCGTAAATGTGGCTGTATGGCATAAAAAAAAAAGAATAGAAAGGAAAAAAAATTCTGAATGCCCCTGTCACCCTCCAGCTAGTGTTAATAGACAAACATAATCATGATCATAGATCCCTGGTTTTTATGACAAATAAAAATTATATATAACTTTGTGGCGCAACTTAAAAGATAATTAAGATCTATCAGTTATATATGTCACTCAATAAATGAAAAATGCAAAAGAGATTAAATAAGAAAACTAAAAGAGATCAAAATTAGAAAACTAAAAGAGATCAAAACTCTACCTGCATAGGAATTATAAACACAAAATGCAATCCCAAGTAACTGTTGAAAAAGATCCACTTTTGGCCATCCTATAGTTGAATGATGTTAAAATCTTGTGTCTTCGTAGTTCAACTCAATGTAGTTGACAGCAAATTTGTATAGGCTGCAGCATATCAAGCAGAGTTTTTTCTTACCTTCCAGTTCCCATGCACAGAATAGTTTGTACATTTTTTCCTAATCTTGTTTTAAAACACCCCAGTTATTTGAAATTCTAAAATCTCAAAATACCAGTGGACCCATACAAATTTTGAAAAAAACCATTATTAATTGATAGGTTGTTACAAAACAATTCTATCTTCATCAAATGATGCACTCTTGTAGTTCTATATTATACATTTTTTTAAAAGTAGTAGTTCTACATGAAACATGCAAACTAAAGTTAATCAGAATCCAAACATGAATTTCAGCAATTTTAGCTCTGTTTCCTCTTAAATTTTAGGCCCTTAGTTTCCCTTTATATCATCTCTTTAACTCAACATCAATATCTAACATTAGGAGTACCAAATGACATTAAAATCTAGGACCAAAATCAGCTCTAAGTAGCTGGAACTGAGTGGAATAGCAACACACAGCTCCTCTCTTGTTCTTTCTATTGTTCAGCTCTCATCCTCTCCACCATTCCTTATTTTAGGCCACATCAAAAGGTAAAAAGACCTTCATAGAAACCATGTAAATACTAGTAAAGTGTATAGAAAAAGGAGGAAGCTCAAAGGTTGGAGAAACAACTCAAACTACTCAAGTTTGAGATGGAAAAAAAAATTGTCATCATCTTACTATGTTTCTGTTTTGATTTAATTGCTACCAATCAATCCCATTCCTCTTCTCTTTTTAGTTTCAACTTGAGCTTGATTAATTCTCCATGAATTTGTCTTAAGCCCTTGAACATAACCTCCTTATAGAGAAATCAAACAGCTGCTAAGAGTGATGCAAAAAGTAACAATCAACTTTTAACTGCATGACAGAAGGTTAGAGAAACAACTCAAACTACTTTGATAGAGTAATTCATTTGTTTTTTTTTTTTTAAAACCGATCAAGGAAGTCTAAGTTGTCTCCACATCTAATTAACTAATTTTAAAGAAGAAGAAGATATATTAAAAAAAAAAATAGAAAGGGCTAATTGAGAGATACTTGAAGCTGCTTTGGGCCGGTTAACAGGATTGGGTCAACTACTCGTTATAAGATCAGACAGGACAACACTTTTTCCGAGTGTATATAAAATGATTTTTTCTGCTATTTGAAGGTAGAGATGATCAGTAGATAGTACTTAAAATATTTAATTCCAAAATTAATTAGGAGGATGGATATGATATTTGGCAGTCTAGAAAAGACAAAACGACACTTTTTGTTGTTGCTAAACAGAAAAAGGGTTTATCTATCAGTGAAAAATTAGAGATGAGTGGTTGAAGTTGAGTCCAAGCGGAATAAAGGATTGGGTGAATTGTGGTAAAAAAATGAATAAGTTGAGATGCTTATGTGACAACTAACTATTATGATGCTATTATTTGGGGTTTAGAAGCCCAATCGATCCCCAAGTATTCTCAAATCAGAAAAAAACTTAATGAGACTTCCATGCATATTCGAATGTTTAGGCTATTCAGTATTAACTTAAATTAGGTATGAAAACAAAATAATGTTCAGTATTGTATAAAAAAAAAAAAAATAATGTTCTGTACATGTCATTAAGCCCTAGTTAGACTTGGAACAAATCTCAACTTATTTAATTAAATTATCATTTAAAAAAAATTGTAGTGAAATTTATAATAAATAATTTATTTTTTGAACTTTTAAAATAATTTTTTATTTAATTATACCAAAGTTGGAAAAAAAAAAGAAAATTTATAACTTAAATTAAGAAGGAAAAAAAAAATAATGCGCATCCGGAGAATCAAACCCTAATCAGTACCGTGGGAGGGTACTATGATACCACTACACTAGATGCACTTGTTGATCCTTTTTCTATTAGTCTTTAATGTTTTAAACTAATTTTGATTTTTTCAGGATAGGGAAACACGTATTTTTTCAACATCAAAACTGATCAATGGTGTTAAGTTCTCAAACTTTTAACAAATATTAAAAAGAGACCTTTGTGCTTTGAATATTTCAAGCACCAATCTCAATAAACTTCCTTGTTACATTATTGTTGATTTAAAATATTTAACTAAGAGAAATGCTTTAACTAAAAAATGATTTTATAAAATTAAACTGATATGACTTTATATTATATGTGTTTTTTGTTCCCTTGTGTCTCAAATTGGTCCTTGAGTTTTCTAAATGGATTTGTTTATGCTATTAAATAGGTTTGCCAAATTGAACAAGTTAGTAAATTATTCATCTGTGTTCACTGAAATTCATAGGGCAAGAGGATTACAATAGATTAAGACCATTGAACTACAGAGGGGCAGATGTCTTTGTATATTATGCTTTCTCATTAGTTAGTTGTGCAAGCTATGAAAATTTACTAAAAAAGGTGAGTATCCATGGAAGTCTTTTAATTCATCATCTTTTTGTTCTTTGCATAAATTAATTATTCTAATACTTAATTTCTTGATCAGTGGATCTCCAAACTTCAGCATTATACCCCCAGACTTCCTGTGGTGCTAGTTGGTACCAAATTGGGTGAGTTTTAAAACACAAATTTGTAGATGTGCTTAATTAAGGTTTGTGTAGGACAATGATATTGGTAGCATGCATTTTATCTACTAAACCTGACCTTAATCGAGAAGAAGCGTGTTTTGTTAAAACATGGAGGCATGAGTTTTTGAAATAGTTTACTCATTTTTACAAGTGCACCTTGATGATAATGTTTGGTTCCATTCATGATAATGGTTTTCATCATATAATCAGGGTGTGGAACTCTCTAAACAGATTGGTGCTACATATTATCTACAATGCAACTCAATAACTCAGAAGGTACGAATGAACTAGCATTTCTTAAGATGTACGTAGTGCAACAGTGCCTTTTTCGCTTCAAATAAAAAATGTGGCATGTTCATTCAATTGTAATCACTTCTATGGACTAAAGATACAAAGGAAATTGACCAAAATACACCATGAGTTTTCATCATTTGCCAATTTAATATTTGACAATTAAAGGTCTAGGTTTTGATAGAAGGTCTGTCATATGTGAAATTTTACTCGTTAGCTTGATCACACACTGCCAAATGACCAAGGAAAAAAAATATTTTAAAGATGCAAAATGAAAATTGTAAAATTAATTATTACGAAAAAAGAATATAAGGGTATACCAATGGGGTGAGACATCATTGGTGGTAGGGGGAATTCCCTACTTTTTTTTTTTTGATAAGTAGGGGGGAATTCCCTACTTGGGAAGTACAAATTTATTGGGCGCACAAATTTATTAGGCCATTCGATTTTCTTTAGGCTCAATTTCCTGGAGCCATTATTACTAATCTATCTAGATTATTAAAAACTGTGATCTTAAAATCTTGTTCTCTATTGTTTCCATGTAAAGTGTTATTATAAATAATTTATTCTACCTCTTGGTATAGGTCCTATTCCTATTAATATGCTCTAACAATTTTTTTTTCCTTGATTATATTGGAATGTTCGTAATTTTACAGATTGAGTTAAGCGAATGCACTTTTATCCCTAATGTAAACTCACTTGATTTATTACATTTTTTGCATCAACTAGGGTCTGTTTGAGCTTAATTGAATTACGTCATACATTCTTTCTCATTGTCAATTTATTGTGCAATAAAACATCAATTTTACTTATGTTTTATGTGATTAGATTGGCAAATATTAAAGTTGTTACCAATTGCAATGCTGACTCTTATAATAGCCAACATACATATACTGCATGTTTCAACTATGAATACCTGTCGCAAAAGAAGTAGTATTCCAGTTTCTAATTCTGCCTCTACAGCATTAGTGATTTTCACTATTTTTTCTTGCTAAGTTTCACCCACTACTTCATGGAGGGATGTGTAGAAGAAGGTTGATAGAGTAATTCATTCCAATTATATGCAGATAATCTTCATTTACTTTATTCCTCTTCTTTATGTACTAATTATCAACTATTACTAAGTCTAGAGGTCTGTGCACTTAACAACTTTTAGTAGCTAGTTGAACTAAGAGATGTTTTATTTTTTGTTGTATCTATGTTTTATAGATTTTTCTTATTGTTGGAAGTTTAAACTAATAAATCTCACTATTGGTGTAGGACTCATATGACTAAGATATATAATAGCATTGAATGCTTATTGAAAGCTAGTGATAGAATTTTGTTTTTAGGTTCCGTAATCATTGTATCTCTAAAGTAAAAAGGAAGGGACAAATATAAAGCACATATCAGTCTTGGAACCCATTTGATTTGTTTTGTTTTGTTTTTTTTCTTTTTATAATTCATACTACAATTCCCACTTGGGGATAGTCACTAGCTTTGTAGGTTTATAACACAAGGGGAATAAGTAATTGTAATATCATAATGAATGTGCGGTAAAAGAATAAAACCCGAGTATTGAAATCAGCAAAAGAATCATAATAATAGTTACAACCCTTATGAATATAAATTAAAAATATTGCATATATTTTTATTGGTTGATGAATCAATCTAGTGGATTTTGTTGAGCTCTGCTTTTTTCCGTTCTCTTTTTTCCTTCTTTGGGTTTTGTTGAATCAATCTAGTGGATTGGGGTGTCTCTGTTATGTTATTGTCTGGCTACCTATCGTGCTAAATTTGTTTCTTCTTGTTTTTATTTTCATTTTCACAATTTTTTGGGAAATAAGTTTATTTTTATATCTTTTAATTCCTTGATTTACGCACAACATTTATTAGCTGCAGTATTTAATTAAGTAGATAGTAAGAAAGATAGCATAGAATGTTTGAACGGGTTTAATCTCCCACTTACCATCCCTTAGGCTAGGCCATTCTTATTTCCTAGAATAACGAATAATTAATATTACACCAATACAAGACAAAAATTCCAACTTGTATTTATTGCTTCTAAAAATAAAAGAAATGAGGCCTAACTTCAATCACGTAATTTGAGATGGTCTGCAAGTTCCTTTTTGGCATATTTGGTCTGCTAACAATGCCTTTCAGATTCTCCTTCCCAGCTTCTTATGCCATTGCAGCAAATGAAATTATGTTAGTGGATAATTTCTTAGGTGGGGTGGATTACAATATTTGATTTAATCCATGATCATCTATGCTCTTCATGATTACTAGGTGGACTCAATTATCACAGTTTTGAGTTAAAATGGAGAAACTTGGATGGGTCAATGACAATCTCCAGTTCTTAGGTTGAAATCTGTTAATATGTATCATCTTTAAAATTCCACTAGTCTTTACTCACTGCTTCTTAGACACTAGGGTTAAATGAGAATTGTTATCCTTGAATAATTTGTTGCATCCCTTATAACATAGAATTTTAAACAAAGAAACAGAACAAATAAGCAACATAAATTGTCCACCATTTGATTTGCAAACCATCAAACATGTCTTCGTCTAAGGGATTTGACATGAAGAAACTACCACTTAATAGTTTAAACTTTGTGATCTATAACATAATTATGCATATAAGTAGGCTGAATTTTTTGTTAGTGAAAATCTATATCATTAATATATAAATTTATGGCTTAATTTTCTATTGGCAGGTTCCCGGACTTTGGTTGGTAGTGCAAAGTCTCTCTTTCATATTTGCTGGAGCTGCAGTGATAGCATCAGTGAAATCCTCAACCTCGAATTCTTGAAATTTTACAATGAAGCATCACTTGTGGTACTAGTCCATCCTTACAGCAGTACCTCACAGCTAGGAATCCACAAATTAGATATATATATATATTATGATAATCTACTAGCCAAATATTTTCCCTTATATTTATTCTATCTAATTGAGTGGTAAAATATATCAATGCATGTAACACATACAATGATGAGGTTCGGGAAGGATCTAACCGTGTAAACTCTAGAAACTACTGTATATTTGTTTAGTGATTGTGGAGGTGTAATTTGACATTACATAAGTAGGCCTTGTATCAATAAATATATGTCACCTAAGGTTAACAAATAGGATTTGTATGCTTCATATAGGATCAGGTTTACCTTTGGTCTAGTTTAATCTATCTAATTATATATATATATATATAAAATTCTATCTAATTATCATAGAAAGAGTATAAATATCTTTATACCTATTTCTATTCAACTGTTTGGAAACAAAAGTAGCTGCTGAATACATGATTTTTTCTTATAGCTACAACAAAATTGTTTTTTTTTAAGTGGTTGGTATATGCAGCAAATTGCACCAATGCAATAGATGGCTGTTTTTCAAAATGGCTGTATGTTTGATGTGGATGACTCCCAGTTGTGAAATTTACATTATTTTCTTAATTTGTAATCCTTGAGTAGCGCCTAAGTTCGTTCGATGTAAAAACTGCCGTAGGATCAAAGTCACAAATCTGATTGTTCTGAAGTGTTAACTTGTGTATTGGGGGAAATTTAAAATCGTGGAATTTTATTATAAACTTAGTAATGTGGATAATGGGCAGATTTAATTAGATTCTGAGAATGTGCATAATCTCTTCAATTGATTTGAAATAATCATGTACCAATTTTTCCAGACATATATATAAATATATTATATATATAATATACCCTCCTTTAATTGGCTAAGGCCTATTAAAGGAGTTGTATTTGTTTCTATTTTTATTTTTCTTTTTATTTTTTTTGTTGTGTTTTGTTTTAATGTACATCATTGGGCCTTGCATTAAACCACCATATCACTTTTGTTGATCATTTGGAGATACATTTACATTGTAGAAGGACTTGCATGAAACTTGCTGCTTTAATGGGTAAAATGTCATGAGTTGATCGAGAGATAAAGTATTTAACATGGCTAGCAACCTTTTGTAATAGGGGTCATGTATAACATGAATGTTTGGTCCTTATTTGCCTACTTGATTTTATGCTATTTAAAATGAAATTCAATATGTTTATTATTGCATATTTATTTCTCTCCATAAAACTTCAAGGTATCGTGTAACTAACCAAATAAGTTAAGGCATTTCAGTTATTCTATAGTTCTTCACTTATTCTACACTTCTTTTGGATATATTCCGTATAAAAATTGCTTTCTAGGCGTTGAGACGACAGTGATCAAGACAATGTTGGGCTTGACGATGATTGCTACCTCAGATTCAAGTAATGGTATCTCCTAAGCTCCTTAATTCCCTTTTGATATGTTCCAGTTCACATTGGAGGGTGGGTCTTTTTATTATTTATTTTAATGTACATACATTAATGATATAATTTCATCTTTCATAGAAAGGATCATGTTTGTTTAATGTACAGTTTGATAGGACACAGTGCTTGCTTGTATAAAGGCATTGTGTTGTGTACCTCTAGGTAGATGGTAATGCATGACTGCCACAATTATTATATATGATATAATTCAATTCCTTTCCAATTTGATTTGATTCTCATATACTTAAGATGGTTTGACAGGTTGAAAGGAGACGAACTATTATAAAATCCTCAAACCTCTTCAGGTTATTATTTCTCCCTTTAGATGCATGTGTTAGCAAATTACACTAATACTTAAAAGTGGTATACGTGACATCTGTTCAACATCCACACCAATGATGCTTAGCAAGAACCCAATGATGGGGCAATACATAATGACTACTTGGTAATTAAATGCATGTCCACTACTTATAAAAAAAAAAACTAAAAGCATGTCCACGTAAATTGGCTAATTCGAAATATTTGACTAGATATATTCTGCTAACTTTATAGGATTACGTCTATTCAAAAAATTGAGACAGCTTAATTCAAATAAAATGCTCCCACTGATTGCACATAAGATTTGTTTTTTAAGGTGACATGATTGTTGTTGTCGTTTGCAAGTAAATGAGCTAATTGGAATTGTTGTCTTCAACGTAAAACTAATAGATGAACTGACATGAATTTATTACTAAGCAAGTACATTCAAAGATAACTAAAAGGGCAAATTGGAATTATGGAGTAAATATATTATGCTTACTTGATAGGATTACATGAACTTATTTGCTTAATATATCTTTCAAATCATAAGGATGATTGCATATTCAAAAATTTGACAAGGGTGTTTAGCAGAGTATTTATCTTTTCAATATAAAATTAATATTGCTGGGGCATTTTCTTTATTGTCAAGCAAATAACTTCAATCCAAATAAAAGGGCTAATTGGAGTTGAGATGTAAATATATTATGCTTATTTGATAGGATTGCAGCCACTTGTTTGCTTAATACAGCTTAATTCAAATCACAAAGACCCACTGATTGATTGTATATAAGATTTGGGGCAAGGATGTTTAGCGTGATGTTGTTGCCTTCAAAATAAAACCAACATTACTGGGATGTGTTAAATTATTATCAAGCAAATATCTTCAATCCGAATAAAAGGGCTAATTGGAGTTGAGATGTAAATATATTATACTTACTTGATAGGATTGAACCCACTTATTTGCTTAATACAACTTAATTCAAATTAAAATGACCCATTGATGGATTGCATATAAGATTTGGGCCAAGGGTGTTTAGCTTGATGTTGTTGTCTTCAATATAAAACCAATAATCTGGGGCATGTCAAATTATTATCAAGCAAATAACTTCAATCCAAATAAAAGGGCTAATAGGACTTGAGATATAAATATATTATACTTATTTGATAGGATTGCACCCACTTATTTGCCTAATACAACTTGATTCAAATCACAAGGACCCACTGATGGATTGCATATAAGATTTGGGCCAAGGGTGTTTAGCTTGATATTGTTGTCTTCAATATAAAACCAATATTGCTGGGGCATTAGTCCGTAAATATATAATGATTACTTAATAGGATTGCACTCAAAATTAAATTCATACAGCTTGGTTCAAATAGAAATCTCCACTGATTACATAGAAGATTTGTAGCAAGAGTGCTTAGCATCATGTTGTTATCTTGATCAATTTCTAAACCAAAAGGGTCATTATGAATTTATTCCAAAGGAAATAAATTCTGGAAAGTAAATGGGATAATGTCCTAATTGGCCTACTAGATAGGTTGTTACACTTATTTTAAGGCTTAATACAGACAAAGTCAAATGGAAAGCCCCACTGATTGCATATAATCAGAAATGTAGCACAATCTTACTCCCAAGTACATGCAGGCCAGAAATGACAATGTCCACTAGCCAAACATTGTAAAAATGTTAATGACATTTTGCATGATGATGTTGATGTTACAGTCCATAGGGAGAGGGGTTGATTTAGATAAATCAAATTGCTAAATTGAAGATCAATCAGTTGAAATAATTTGGAAATTAATATATGCATATATATGGTTCGAAAAGGGGATTATTGCTTCCTAACTACTATATCTATTTGCTGATCATATTCGAGTGCTTTTAATAATAAGTTGCAAATGACATGTACTCTACTTTATTCTCCCACAAAAATAAATCTTGGTCTTTGCCTTTTTTTCTTCGTGATAATCTCACTGGGCCTTTACTAATATCTTGTATATATGATAATTTAACAAACTGCTGAATTATGGTACACCTACATTTAAATATTGACAAGTGTTAAAAATTATCAATGTTATGTACAAAATAAGAGGAAAAAACAATATAAAAATGGGATATTTATAAGCTTGAAAACAAGAGATGAAATAAAATAATCTGAATAAGTGAATAGGCATGGGCGGGAAAGAGTACACCCAAAACAGGCGGAATTGATTTGTGCAAATGAACAATCTGTCATTTGCCTGCCATCAAGTAGAGTTCCTGAGCCACTAATCTAAATGTGAAAAATAAAGAGAGCCACTCATTTAATTCTAGAAAACAGAGTCACTGAATAAGGAGTCACTTTACTCACTCAAATAAGAAACTAGCTAAGGTGATTTTCTGGATATGAGAACCTGTGAGGACACTCCAGCAAGATTCTGTCCAGCTTAGTGGGTGCAAGCAAGGATCTTTCATCAACCTTTGGACCAGACATCTCGCCCTTGTTTGAATATCTGCCCTCTCCATCTCTCTCCTTCTCTCTCCCTCCCTCATCTGTCTTACCTTTTCTACTCTCACTCTAATTTCTTTCTTTGTGTAGTTTTTTTTTTGTGGTGAAAACTTGATTTTCTATTTTCATTTGCTTAACAAAAATGGTCATGCATGTTCGACTTGTGCATGTAGTGGCTACTCTCCTAGGAATATCTTTTCTTTAATCTAAATGGCATGCTCCCTCTTATGCCTTGGCTAACAGACTATTGTAGTGGGTTTTTTGATAATATGTGTCTGCTAACACTTTTTTTCTGCATAATCACACATGCATATAGGGTGGTAAAATTTTTTTCCCTCAAACTTATGTTTTAATTGAGCAGATTTACTGAACAATTTTATTGGATTTGCAAATATGTGATAGGTTGAAAGTGAAAAGTGGAACTCTTTCAACCATATGTGAATGTTGTTATTGTATTATCTGTTATCTTGTTTATATGAAATGGCTTGGCTGATTAGTCATTGTTTTCAGCCAACAGTTATTATAGTTGTTGAAATTTATGTCTAGTAATCTTCTGTTTTTGTTCTACAAGGGGACACATGTATGTAAGTATTATTATTATTATTATTATAATTAGTGTTTTGAGCATTGACTGACAACATTTGAATTTATAAATATAGGCTAGTCTCAAATATGAAAGTGGAAGTGCATTGTTGTGAATGTATAACATTGTAAACATATGTGCATGTTGTGATTATTTTACATGTCCTACAACTCATTTTTGTTTTTTGAAAGAAAAGCCTTGGTTATGTTGATTTCTTTTTTTTAACTAACAGAGTTGGTCATGCATGGTACTGTATCCATCCCTGCTAGTTGTGAATTGTGGCTTACATTTTATTTTATTTTATTTTTTATATATATTTTTTGTCAGTGGCAAGGCTGAATATTCAGGGGGACTTGGCTAATAGGGTGATCTAGTTTGACTAGTCTAGATTATGTTAATTCTGATGGTTTCTTGTTATTTTTTTAATTCTACATACTCATACATGCATGCAAAGTTTAACATGATCTGAAAACTTGGTTTTGAAGCCTCTTTTGAACATGTTGGAAGTTGCAAATGTGGGAGATGAAGTGAGGAACATCAAGTATTGAAATTTAAAAATGGAAGTACATTGTGGTGTATTTTTCTGAGCTTAGGGCCATGTGTGCCTGTTGATAGCTGAACAATGATAGCATTTTGAATGCACCAGATCTAGATCTGAAACTAAATCTAATGTCCATGCAGTACATAAGCTGAAAATTTACAGCTAAGTTCTTATTTCAATCTACCAAAAGTTTGGAACTGCTTTTATGTATCTTGAATGCAAATAATGCATATTCATGTGTGAATAATCTTGATGTGCTGGTTGGCTACTCTTGGCTAACAGGTTGATGCAGTTGCATGCGACCATTCGTTTTACATGCTTTAATTTTTAATAGATTTATTCTACCACATCACGCATACATATAGGGAATAACATGGCCTGTATTTTGATTGAGCATTGACAAAATACATTAGAATTTACACATATGGAATAGTGAAGTGAGAAACTTATGTTCAAAATTGTAAAATGGGAAGTACATTGCGTTGGTTTTGTTTGAATTATGTTATATGTCATATTGATAGCAGAATTATGATAGCTATTTGAATGATAGAATGTTGGACATACGTATAATGTCATCCAACAGATAAGCATCACAAATACTGCATGTTTGATCCATATAAAATTCTCTTGGGATATCATCTAAGCATACAAATTTGAAAGTCTGAGGGGTTTAATTTTGGAATTCAAGTTTTGCATGTCAATGTCATATCAATTAAGAGTATGGGGTGTGACACTATTAGTGAGGGTGACTTTAAGCTGCCAAATACACCAACTCTTCAATATGAGTTGTTTGTCTTGAGTTGAAAGCCTGCAACGTTCATATACATT
The DNA here is from genome assembly GCA_036898215.1 of Platycarya strobilacea. Lineage (NCBI taxonomy): Eukaryota > Viridiplantae > Streptophyta > Magnoliopsida > Fagales > Juglandaceae > Platycarya > Platycarya strobilacea. Next base: position 56,203,523 of record CM072545.1, on the reverse strand, counting down.
ACAGAAGCATTCACAGGGACAATTAATTCATTCATCAAAAATAGTTTAACATAGGTGTTACTGATACCTACAGTATTTGAACATGAAAATAGGGTCAAAAAGTAATAACTTGTTTATATTCCATATAATAAGACTACTCCATCTAGAATTTACACAATGGTAAGGTGGGTTAGAGGTGGACGAGGTAGCCGTAGTGGCCATGTTGCACCATCTTTGTGGCCACAATACGTCATCATGGGCCTCCACGGTTACAAGATGTAGGAGATACAGAAGAAGGCGAAGTTTTAGATAACTCAACTCAACAACCAAATGTGGTTGTGGAGGAGGCCAGGGGAGAAGCTATTGAGGCACTAAGGACTTTAACTGATGCACGTAAGATAATATATTGACCTTTATGCCACTTCATTGTCTTGTTCAACTTATTTTAGACTCTTATAAATGTATAATTGATCTAATGCTATTGTAGGCCCAGAAGACACAAATCAGCCCACTTGAAAGCGTGGTCGGGGACCAGCAAAAGATACACTGTTTGAACGCGTACGGAAATTTGGTAAGATACCGTTGACTATCAAGGATGGACAAAGAGGTCATTCGTGCGAGAACTATAATATATTTTCTGGACGAGTGACCACAATAGTTCGATTGCATGCGACATGCAAGTTGGAAAGCAGTACCAAAAGGGGAGAAAGAAGAACTGATGGACCGTGTACGGGTAAGAGATTCTGTCCATTCTGGTCATGATCTCAGCCACTTTATGCATGTCACCATTTAATGCGTTTACATTGTATAATTTATAAATCATTTTGTCTTAGGAGGATTTTGTGCTAGATTGGACACAAATTTCCCACCGAGAATGCGTGATGAATGCTGTTGGTTGAAAATATAATGCATTCCATTATTTCCTACGGAAGCAGTATCTGAAATATGAGACTCACAAAGCGGCAATTTCTGGTGGGACAACCTGGGTAGAGAAGCTTGTATGGGAGCACTTATGTGCCATGTGGTCCAGTGAAGACTTCAAGGTAACTCTCAACTTTGTTTAATTTATACCCAATTTAATATAACACATCAGCATATAACTCTTCTCCATGCTAGTGAATGGTGAGTTTCTTATTATTTTTTTCAAAAATATTTCATTTAATGTTTGCATTCATTAAACCTCAGAGAATGTCAGAGAGGAATATAAACAATAGAAAGAAACAACGGATCAACCATACAAGTGGCCGAAAGCCTTTCATTAGGACTATGGAGGAAATGGTAAAATGTAGTTTCTTTCATTCATTCATCTATTTCACAAATCTGTAAACTATTTATTTTGAATGTGCTTATAGTAACTAACAAAACTCATGTTTTGATTCTAAAGAATGATGAAGGCACAAACTTGATCTCTCTTTATAAAGAGGTGCATTGATCATGAAAGAAAGGCCGATTTATTACCGACTTGGCAGAATACAACTACGTAAGTCATTCATCCTATATCGATTGATGTAGCCCATAGAAATACTCCTTGAATAACATTTATTTATTTATTTATTCTGGTTTGATAGATGAGCATAATTAGCCAGTTTTTATTATGAATAAGTGGTGTTCAATCTCTTTTGCATGTAGCAACTTATGCTTGAGCGATTGGAGGAGACCGATGTAGATACATCAAACATTGATGAAACTAGTCATATCGTCTTCAATGAGGTTTTAGGACACCGATCTGGATATGCAATAAGGCTAGGCCATTCTGTTATACCTGAACCCTCTATTGCAATGAGGAAAAGTAGGGATTATTAGCGAGTTGTTGAAGAGAATGAAAAGAATAAAAATGAGGCAAATCTGTACAAGAATCAAGTAGAGTCACTGAGAGCTGAGTTGCTGGAGTTCAAGAACTGGTTTAAAGACCATGAGACATCAATGAACAACAGTCTAATCAGTTTGGAGGGTTAAAGGGAGTCTTGTCGAAAGACTCACCAAGATGCCTAGGCATCTTGGGTAGTTCGCTAATCAACTTTTTAAGTTTTTTGAAGAATGTTTTGAAGTTATATGAAGTCAGGCTGATGGCATTAGCACATAGTTAATTTTGACCACTTTTGATCAAGAACTTGTTCAGTGACTTGGTGGGAACAAGAGAGGATATGATATAACTTTTATCTTGACAAGTTTGGACGCATGCACACATGACATTAGTTGCATACCTCATAAGTTGGTATGTTGGTCTATTTTAATTTATAATTGCTAGTAGGGGATTTGTGGAGTGATTGCTTTTTTTTTTTTTGTAATACATCTCTGAATGCATGCAACAAGTTAGGTATGTCATCTTATGGTTGTTGGATATAGTTTTCTTCAAAACTTAGTGAGTTCTTATATGGCAATCTACATGTTAACATACCTAACATGGTTGTTCGTATTTTTCTAGGATTTGTATGCATGAAGGCTAAAAGATGCATGGTTACTGGTTAATATTAGATAGAATATATGTAACAAAACTGTGATGTCTAAGAGTTTGTATCCACTGAACAACATATCGGGAGCTGGGGCCTGTTTTCATGTACTATATATATGCAGCATATTATTTTCAATAACTAATAGATAAATGCCAAATTGTAGACTGGTTGTTGGCTAAGGGTTTTTAGAAAATTATCTGATTTCGTAATCATTATTTGCATTGGATACATACATAAGACGCTTATTGAAATGCGTTTAGACATAGTGCATGAAGGTTGATTGCTATTTGTTAATGACTAGTAGATAGCATATATATAAGAGTGGTTGTGATGGCTTGATGTTTGTATCCATTGAACATAACAAGAGATGATGATGTTTTTTGGTTTCCTAGCCTATATATATGCATGCGGCAAGGTCATTTCCACTACAACACGCTTGTGGACTGGTTGTTGGTTATGGTTTTTCTGGAAATCATATTTCATGGATTGTAGTGGATACATACCTCAAATAATTGTTGAAACACGTGATGGCTAGAGACATGCATATAAGATGAAAAATGTTTGCTAGTGATCATTAGACTGCATGACTGTACTCAGTGGTTGTGATATCTTGTTGTGAGTATCCACTGAACCCAAATAGATTGGTAATTGTTTAATTTTTTTTCTCAATATATATATATATATGCATGCAACAGATTCATTTTCACACAATACAAGCTAGGGAATCATGCCAAATTGTGGACTGCTTAACATACATAGTTTGCTTAACATAGATAATTTTCCTTAATACGATATTTCTTAAAATCTACATTGGATACATACCATTGGTGGCTATTGAAATCAGTGATGCTAGAGACTTTCTATATAGGCTTCCAAAATGTTTGTTAGTGGATTATTGTTGGTGATTGAGATGTCTTGTAGTATGTATCTAGAAAGTAACACATGGGGGATGTATTAATGATTTCCTGCACTATATATATGTAGCAGGTTTCCACAACTAATAGCAATGAGACTTATTATGGGGGGATATTTATTACTAAAGCACAATGAATCCAACAAGGAGGTCAAAGTGCAAGGGAGGAGACTCAAGTTTGAGGCAAGATCATAGTTGTGCATTAGGAAGGAAGCAGACAACACCCATGATGTGGTATTGACACGATTTTGGCTTGAACATTGTGTCTATCAATTGTCATTTCCATAATGCAAATGAATTCATGTATTATTATGTTGTATACCTTAGCTGCACCTAGCTTATGTATCAAGTATATCTATACCATGTTTGTTGACAATAGAAACCATATTATATAACATGAGATTATATTATGATGATGTTGTATGTTTTGTTTTGGGCCACAATGCAAATTACAAGCACTGCATGATGCCAATTTGTATGCATCATCAGCAACTTGCATGGTTTATATATATATATATATATAAGGTTCTGATTATTAAATGTGGATCACATTTAGATCATCACCAGGCAACTATATATTAAGTGATCTACCATTTTACACAACAAAATAATGGTTGGACAATCTCAAAATAGGTAGCAATTAAATAAGTAATTAATATGACTACTATATGGTTATATATGTATATATGAATATGTAAGTGAAACTAAAACATGGTTGATTAGAACGATGGGAACAAGACAAACATATAGATGAACAGGTTTTGGCCATATTTCTCACAATATATCATTATAGCAAAAGAGGATGTAGTAGGCCAGATGGCTTGTGGCAACAAATACTCTATTTCTACACTCACTTATTGTGGAAATTAATGGAATTGTTTTCATCAATCCAAGTTAAATTGATGAAGATGAATTGCAAGAATAAAACTCTAGTGGCAAAAAGAGGTTTCCAATTTTAGATATTTTCTAGGAAAAGCATAGTTGAAAATTATGAGATATAGATATAAAATTGTGCAGAAATTGTGCTTTACCTGCAAACCATATTCATCAACACAAGTATTTTCTGAAGAAGTATTCCATCAATACAACACTGAATTAGCAAATCATAGTGGCCGAAATAGCTGTGTAGGACCGTGGGAGATTGTCAATAAAAGTATTTGCAAGGACATTAGTTGTAAAAAATAATGTTTTCTTACTGATTATGATTGCAGGTAAAAAATTTTCTAGGCGGTAGTTCCTTGTAACAAATAGACAATGTCCACAAAAAAGCATCATTTTTGGCTAGTCTCTACAACATGAGTTTGCTGCAAATTTGTATAGTTTGTGGCATTTCTTACCAAAATAATGTATTTTCCGCAAGAAATATTGGTTGTAATTTTAGCAATAGTGGCCAAAATAGGCTGGTGTAAGACTATGGGTAATTTCATTTGCGAAGACATTAGTTGCAAGAAATGGTATTTTCTTACTGATTATAGTTGCAGGTAAAAAATTTTCTAGGTAATAGTGCCTGGTAACGAATAGACAATGTCTACAACAAAAAGCATCATTTCTTGTTAGTCTCCACAATATGGATTTGCTACAAATTTGTATAGTTGGTGGTAGTTATTGCCAAAATAACTTATTTGCCATAAAGAATATTGGTTGTAATTTTAGCAATAGTGAGAGACTAGATTGAGGATTTACATCATTTGCTGCAACAACTAGTCTTTACAATTGCGTATATTGTTCAATCTTACATGAATGGGCAGTTGTATTTGTGATAACAATTTATTACATTTGCCAAGATAAAGCTTGCCAAAAATAGTCAACAATTTCTACAAACTTGTGATTTGCCGAAATATATAGTATAATTGGCACTTCTTTATCCACGGAGCTGCGGCAAAAGTATTTTGCCAATAATACATCTATTCCTGCAAATTTTCTAGTCTATTGCGGCAAAACATGTTGCAACAATTATTGAAATATATTGTAGTGTATATATACACATACATGTTTATATGTATAGAGTGGAGGGTTTGGATCGTACTTATACACGCGTGGAAAATACGTACAGTACCAACTTTAAATGATCTGTCTAGCACCCAGTACTCAGCTCCCTTCAACTTTCAGGAAGTCATGCATGACTCATGACTACTGCATGCGGTGGTTCATGGCTTTAAGTAAAAATGCCTATTAAAGATTAATCTGTGAACTAAGAGTGAGTGTTAAGCTCTGAATTATCCTAAAAACTAAAATTGGTAAGAGCTAATAGTACTCTACAGCCAAAATGGGACGTTAATGGATTCGATTGATTAAGGAGCCTTGTCTGGAACGGAAGTCTGCTCAGAGGACCGAAAATGGAGCACTGAAACAAAAAAGTCATCGTCAAAAGTCATCACCGGTCCAAGTTTTTATTGCTAAAATGGAGTACTGCGGTTTACCCATTCAAAGTCGATCGTCACATCATGGGTTTGTTGATCAAAGCAAGCATGTAATTTAAAGTAGTTGTAACTTAACGTGCATGACTTTTGAAAATTATGAATGAAGAGACACAGATATTAGAGCCGTAGAGGCTACCTTTCAATGGTCTCCCAACAACAGCAAATTAGGTTAGTTTGTAATGTACTAATGTAGACAGAATTATTAATATGATCTGCTAATTGCTGCAACTTAAGCGCTTCATGGTACTAAAAATAGTTAGGAATTATATTGGTTGGTTTAATTTGATTGCCAAAGAGAACCATACGACCACCAGAAAACGAAATTAATTCCACGATCATGTCAATATCTTCGTACATGCTGCATGGGTGTTTGCTAATGCCACTACAAGATATAAGGCTATTTGCCAAGAGTACTTTTTGTAGCTAAAAGCATGCTATTAGCGGGAATTGAGTATTTGCCACAAAATTCATCCGTGGGATGCTTGTGGCATATGCTCCGCGGCAAATACTACTTATGGCCACGAGTAGGCATTTCCGTGGCAAGTAACTACTTATTGCCATCACTAGGTTCATGGTTAAAAGACATATTGGTAGTGGCAAAAAAGTCTAGAAATGTATTACTTCTTGTGGGAAATGCTTAATTTTCACAAAGTGTTTTCATGACTATTAACTATTTGCCACATGAAGGTCTAGAAGGGAATCAATGTTTACTATCAATCGCATAGTTATAGTTTGCACCAATAAATTTTTTACTACCAAGTCCAATCTTGGGCATTACTTTATTCACAGGAACATATTCCTCCCTAAAAGTATATGTATTCATGGTTAATAATATGTTATTTATCACTACTCCAACTTGAGACAAATGCTTTTTGTCCAGAATTTTGTACATTGGCTACAGAACTTTGGAGTACCATTTGATATTTGATAATAACAATTTACAATAACAATGGTTTCATCAATTTGACATCCACGTGTATATATATATATACATATATATATGTGCAAGTAGTTAGTCATTCATCAAGTTACAGAATAAATGTACATAGACATTGTCCATTTAACATCAGTCTAAATCATTACTATTTTCCAAAAAGATAATTCTCCAAGCTCCCCCTCTGCATGTACTCATACACAAGTAGTACCTCTTTTGCTCCCAACAATATGCCAGTAGCTTGATCAGGTTGGGATGAGATAGTCTTTCTAAAAATATTACTTCTAACTGCATAATCAGATTGAAACATAAAAATAAAAAAAGATATTAGTAAGCAATACATTCAAAACTAATGCTGAAAAAGTACTTTTTTGCATCCAACTTAGTGCACCATGACTAAGTGAAGCATAAAAATAAAAAAAGATATTAGTAAGTAGTATATTTCAGTATAGCAGTACTGTTTAAACAACTAGTTAGTGCACCATGACTATTTCTTCTTAATTAATGTTGTACAAAATAAGCAGCTAATAAGAAGATACTTAGTCAATACCTAGCCCATATATAAGAAATCTTTATCTTCTACATGTGCCAAGTAGCTAATACAATAGCATTGTCATACCAGTAAAAGCTTTAAAAGTATCCCATGATAAAACTGCTATTTCACAACCCAAGCAGCGTATTACAGTGATTGGAGAGTTTACAAGCAAAAGCAGTACCAAACAAAATCGATACTACCTTAATAGAGCATTTTCTAACCTTCAATATTTCATAAGTAAACAAAGATCGACATTCAGCTTCAAATTGGATGACATTCAGCTTGCCTTACAAGAACACTACCATGCAGTATTCAGCAAATAAGGCAGCAAAATTATTCTCAATATTTGAATATATATTGCCAGCCAAGATACTTGAAAAAATAAAGCAGGTTTATGATCAATGCCAGCCAATATATACGTTTGCATCAAGTCAATCCTTCACAATTGGTGTCTCCTAATTGTGAAGTGTGAACCAAGGTAATTTTTTTTTCTCCTTGTTTACTTTATCTTAATGTGAAAAAAAAGTAGACTAGTACACCATGCATGAAAAATTTTAAGAAATTTATAACTTTATCTTAAAGTGACATGTTATTACAAAAAGAAAATGTATAAAACATGTATATAATTTAGACTTTATACCGAACATAACTCGTTCTTCTATTTGTTTCTCAAAATAATAATTAAAAAATCTCAAGATCAGATATAATTCCCATAGTACATTCACTTTTACACACTGCAGAAAATGTAAAGATTAATAAGATCATAGGAACTTAGCTAGGAAGGGTACGGTGCAAAAGGCAAGAAAAAGTAAGTTGAAAAATCTCTGTACTAAAGATCAATATATGCAAGTAGAACTACCATCTAGGGTTTGAAGGGAGGACTAAGAACACTACATGCTGTGAAGGTGTAGAGTAGAAGAACCAAATATATTACTATAGCAATACAACCTGCGATTAGTGCTCCGGTGGCATGGTCGTAGAACATAGGAACTTCTCCACAAATAGGCAGCCAGCCGGCATGGCTGCTCCCTTTCTTGCCCACATGAGCTATTGCCAACTCTACCGAGACACTCAAGGTCAGTAGCACCATTAATACCTAAACATACAGAAAGCAATTTATTTCTATTTATCATGATAAACCACGAAGAACATGTAACAATGCCAAGATAAGAGCCACTTATGCCATTCTAGGAAAAGTAGGGGGCAGATAATTTTTTTTTTATAGGTAATCAAAAGAGATGCATGATGTAAAAAATAAATAGTAATCTACATATTCCACTTTCTCTCATGCAATCAAAGCCCCATTACTTCCCATGACACACAGAATATGACAAAGACATGGTAAAAGAGTACCTTATTGTAGGTACTATGCTCTCGAGACGTAACAAAACATGGAAATGAGTTTTTTGTTCTTCGTGGATTTCTCATGGATTTCATGGATTTCATACAGTTTCTTAAGTTCTTCATCTATCCATTATTTTTTTTTGTTGTCATGATTCTTTATTTCCCTGTTTTTTCCACCAAGAAATTTGGATGAGTTAAAAAAAGAAGGATATTTTTTAACTTAGCAACAAAACAAAGGTCATAAAAGATCAAATACAAAACTTCATTTCTTACTTTATCAAATCATCTTGTGCTCTGTAAATTTCATCAAGAACCTATGCATTTCACTATCTCAATATGCAGGTATATGGACTATAACAATGTTATCACAAATAGTTAGTAGTACTGGCAGGGAAAACTAAATTACCAATTCTACTTGATAGAGTAGCACTAGGCAGAATTCTTGCACATCATTCAAGAACAAGGGGATGACCAGCAAGAGTATTCACAAATGACTAATGTAAAAAATACAATCTTAGAGCTATATTAAACCGGATTTCAATTTTTTTTCTTTTCTTGGACAAAAATCGTTGAACCCTTGAATCTACACATAAGTATTGTAAACAAAATGTTGAAAGGAACCATAAAACCTGGTCTCTTCTAGGCTAAACTTGCAAAAAAACACAGATAAAATGTGTTACTCTGCTTCTATATTAGTGGGCAACACAGAACAAAACTTACCAACATAAAAAAACTCCACATTTCCCAAAACCATACTGACTATAGAGATAGTATACATAAGGACCCTGCAACCAATCCCTGGCTATTGCCATACAAATGAAAATCATTAGGCAAATGATTACAACTATCACTGCTAACCTCAATATAGACAGCTTTTGTCATTTCCAACATCAATTGGAATAAATACTTAGAAAGTACGTTTCGAAAGAAGCTACAGTACAAAACCAAAGCTACAAAACAGAGAAAACTTGAGCAAGAAATCAAAGCTACAAGATAGAGCAAACTCGAGCAACTTGGAAATTCTTCCCCCTTCTCAATCCATCGTCAATATTGAATATTCAAAGCTACAAAATCAAATCATTAAAATCTCAAACCCTAACTAAATCAAAGCTGCAAAACCAGTCCTAGAAGGCTAGAAGAGCAACTTACAAAATCAATAAATAGAAAGCCTAACCTTTTGAGTGTGTGGACGAGTCAGCGAAGACGAAGAAGTTAGGAGCTTGGGAGAACCAAGAATGCCTTTGAGTGGGAACTGAGAAAACGAAGAAGAGAGATTCGGAGAAGAGAGGTATGTCGACGAAGACGAAGAAGGGAGAAGAGAGGGTTGTCGGCGCGAGAGAGAGACAGAGAGAGAGAGAGTTATGGAATTTAGGGATTTAGGGGGCCGGGTGTATCGTTTTGATTAATTTTTAAAGGACTATTTGCGGCGCTTTCAAAGCGCCGCAAATACTCATAAAATTCGCCACAAAAGATCAAACTAAGAATTTTTCCACGTTTAATATTAGAATTGCCCTACACAAAATAAACATATTTTGTTGTGATTGACATATAATCTCCCACACATTATATATAAAAATTTAATTATTATTATTTTTTTCTTTTGTCAAATATTTAATATATGAGTATGAGTAATAAATAAAAAAATCAATTAATTTAAGAAGAAAAAACTCAAAAAAATAAAGATTTAAATTTTAAAAAAATATATTGTGTGTGATAAATTGAAAAGTTGTATAGGATGACTCTTAAGTTTATTTGTCGCAAAAAACAGTTGTCACAAATAGTGTTTTCCCAGGAAGTTCTTCCTAGCAAAATGAAATTTATTTGTCACGACATAAAATCGCTACAACAAATATTATTTTTCGTCACAAAAAATTATTTGCCACAAGATTTTATTTGCGGGCATTGTATCGTGGCAAAAAGCTTATTTTTTTTCTCACAAACACTTTTCGTGCCATCAGCTTATTATTTGCCACGATTGTATATGGTGGAAAAAGAACTCGTGGCAAAAACCCATATTTCTTGTAGTGTGCATGCCGGCCTTAAATATTGACTGCAACCTCGACTCTAAGGTGTGATTTGTTTTTATTATTAAGATGAGATAAGCGAAATAAAAATTAAAAATTTAATAAAATATTATTATAATATATATTATAATATTAATTTTATTTTAAAATTTAAAAAAGTTAAATAATTTATTTTATTTTGTATGAGATTTGAGAAAGTAATAATAATAAAATGAGAATATTTTGTGAGAATGAACAAAGCCTAAATAGCTTGGTTGAGAATTCGATCCAGAAGAACAATTATACAGCCCCCCTACTCGATTAATCAGTCCACTAACAGCAATTTAGGAGCGCCCATGTTCTTTTGAGATGCATGTTTCTATCTTAAGCATATTAAATGATCAGTCATAAAAGATTTATTATTAGTTATAAAATAAGTTGGTGACGAATTACCTTGTTTTTCTTCCAGTGTTTTCATAATTTTATATTAAAAAAAGGCATGGTGATCGATCATGTACTTAAAGTTAAGAGACCGAATTAAGGAACGAGGTCGTGTTTTTCGAGCTCGATAATATGCACGAGAATATTCGTATATTTGATTTAAATATAGGTAAATATAGGCCCCAAAGATAATGACATGAGCTGATTCAAAATGCATGGTGAAATATTTAAAAGGCCGTCAAAATCATCAACCCCCGGTGTAAAGTTTTTCGTAATGGTCGACTTGAGGAGTTCGGTCAAATATGACGAAAATAGTACAATTCAAGAGGCCGTGTATGTTTCTTGTTTGACCAAAAAAAGTAATTCCAACAATTAATTAGCTATAGACGTTGCCTGGCTAACTAGCTCGATCGATGGATCAAGTCATCAATTTCCTAGACTCAAGGAAACTCTTTCTCTTGGGTTCATTACAGGAATTAGACATATAGTCAAGAAAATTGGCGAAGTTTGTATCCTTGTAACGCCTCGGATTGGCTTCATCTATGAGTTTTGGTGATGGCTGAACCGTTCTCTCGAATCCCAGGCTATGCAATGACGCAACAGAAATTCTAGTTTTTGAGGAATTGACAAGCACCCGATGAAGTACGCTACTATATCGACCATTGCTAAATATCTGCATAAAACGTACGTCAAAGATCAATTCACATTTAAAATTGATTGACTAGCGCGCGCGCGCTCTCTCTCTCTCTCTCTCTCTCTCTCTCTTTCTCTCTCTCTATATATATATTTATATATATCACCATCGATATTCAATACCTAACCATGACACAGACATATATATATATATATATAGGAGTATACAGAAACCGTGAAAGGCTGGGACCGATGTGGACCGGCTGCCAGAGTCATGTGGAACCAGTCGAAACAGGCGGAGAACCTATCAGGAGGCGGTAGAAATAGACCGAAACAGCGATTGGCCAGTTGATCAGTTCTGATTTGAACCTGATTCTAGCCACCAAGCTGATCGATTATATATATATAAAATAGGGTGATGATATCCCTACAATACTTTTACAATATTTTTATAATTTTTAGTGTTAGAGTTTTTTTCTGTTTTTTTAGAAAAATAATAGAAGTAGTTGTAAATTTGTAAGTGATGTATAGCCATTTCGAAAAAATATGAATAGATATGAGACCTATATGAAAAAAATAATAGATTTAACTTTTTTTCAAAGCGATTGTATGTTACTTACAACTCCAATGTAGCATTACTCTTTTTTTTTTTCTTTTAAGCATTTTTTTAAAATTCTTAATTATTAAAAATAAAATAAATAAAAATATATTTTTATTAATATTTATATTCTTAATCCTAAATAAAATTAAAAATTAAATTAAAAAAAGATGTAAAATAGTTGTAATTTAATGGTAAATATATCATTATTGTATACAATATGTATAAAACAACATCGTTTCAATTAAATAAGTGGAAGGACGTCGTTTTAAACAAAAATATATTAAACGACGCCATTTGGTTTAATATACCAAGCGAGGCGTTTTGGTTAGGACTTCAACCTTACCCCTGCCCCCCTTTCCCTCTTATCATTTTCACATTCTACTTTGCTGCATCGTTTCCGTTTGGCTCTCATCTCCCTCAGCTTGCTCTCTCTCTCTCTCTCTCTCTCTTAGGCTCTTAGATATCTCAACCCTCTCTCATCTCCGAAGATCTCTCATCTCCCTCTCAACTCTGTCTCTTATTTCCCTTTCAGCCATGTGAAATTTGTGAATTTTTTTTATCATTAAATTATCAAGTGAAACCGATGGGGATCACACCAATGAACTGACAGTAACCAGCCAAAACTATGCTGGCCGGTTTTACCCCCCTTCATCGACAGGTTTAGGTCGATATCATTCCCTGAAAATCATGTCGACCGGTTTCAGCTTTGGTTTTGAACCGAAACCAGAACTGATAAGGTCGGTTTTCATCCCTAATAAGTAATATGTATACATACATGAAGCACATCAAGTTGCATGCGTTTCAAGGAAACCTAATATTTCATTTTGGCCAGATTGACTCACCAAGTTCCAATTTGAAATTTATCAGTTTATACAGAAAATTAATTTCTGGATCACGTATTAATTATGAAGTGCATTAACCTATATATATCTGCCTTGAAGTACTAATATTTCATCGATTTTGTACCTACCTACACAGAACCAAATATTAATCATGTAGTACTGTTAGTAGAAATTTAAAGAAAATCTAGAAATCTACATTCTAAGAAGAAATTGTTCGTGAAGTTCTGAAGTTAAGCAGAATAATTAAATGATGTATCCTTGGCTTTTTATTCTTTTGATTAAATACAAACCTCAAGATGGTCACCGACGTTGACAACAAATGAATCAGGGCGAGGTTCCACTGTTACCCATCTTCCTTCATGTTGTATCTGGAGACCCTCAGTTTCATCCTGGAGAAGCAGTGTTAGGAAGCCATAGTCCGAATGGGGATGCATGCCTAATGTCAAATCAGGTTCTGGGCATTTCGGGTAGCAATTCAATACAATGAGTTGGCTTCCGTTTTCGAATTCTCTCAAGTACCCATCATTTTCCTTCTCATTTTTCGTTGTATCCACCAATCCTAGGCTCTCTAGGATGACCTCCGTTAGCGTCAGATACAATAATTTAGTGTTCTTTGAGTAGTTAACCACCGCTTGCCTGTTCAAACATTTAAATTCAAGACATTGATGCATGATAATTAACATAAATATTGACTCTTGCAAGAACATATTGGTTAACATATATACATACGTGTCTAAGCTTAAACCCATGGCAGAAATACAAGCTTTAAATAGACAAATTTCATACAAATTCTGGTTAAAAAAAGTGGACCCAAAAACTTTTCTTTATTAGTGAAACCAACTTTTTTTTTTAATAAATAATTTATAAAAAACTTATCTATTTGAGACTTACACTTAATATTACTCATAGCATAAAATCAAGCTCAACTAAAATTTTAAGTAAACAATATCTGGTGCATGTGCCTTTGTATATGAGTGAGATCATCAGAGAGAGAGAGAGAGGGAGTAGCGAGTAGAAGTACTAATCACCTTAGGTCTGCCGGAGAAGAAGGCCAAAAGGGAAGAACGTCGGACAAGGTATGGCAGCTTAGCTTTAAGAAGTCTCTCCAACAAAAAACTTCATCTTTATTCTGGTTATAACTAGTCCCATACCTGACCGGTGAACGCATCTCAGTTGACATGTACTTGGATCTCTCCTCGAATGGGAGGTCAAAGAACCTTTTACCAACATCAATCATATTTTCAATCACATCCTTTGGAATGTCGTGGTTTACTAACTGCACCCATTCGAATATTAAGAAGTTAAGAGAAACCCCAAAACACTAAAAAGCTTCATTTTTGGCATGCCAATTAAGAATAAATCTGTGGAGACTTACATGAAAAAACCCGAATTCTTCGCAGGCTTTTCTGAGGGAATTGACAGCATGAGATCTAGTACTGGAGCCTTGCAACTCTGCAAAATCAATAACTGGTAACTTTAAATTCTGGTTGCTAACACTCCAAGTTTCTTTCGATGACTTTGGTTGGTCAGGGACGGGCAATATGTACTTGCTTGGAACTCCTGTTATTCCTTGGTCGCATAAATGTTTCACTCCTTTTTGGAATTCGCTTTCCGTCGAATCATTTCCCCCTGCGTTTTCGCTTTCAACTGCCAAATTTCTCATTGCAGGCGACATGGCGGATGGCAGAAAACTTGTTACGGTACTCAAGATCGTTCTAAGTGAATGATCTTTGTGTATAAGAGAAACAGAAAAGGGGCGATTAACGTCAATAAATAATTAACCAATCAAGAGAGAAAAAAAAAACCCGCAAAACTTAGAAAGTGCAACTTGACTGCTATATATGGGAGAGATGGAGAGATGAGAGTGAAGAAGATGATGAGGTGCCGTGGAGTTATATAGGAGATGAGAGGTAGGGGACGGCCGGGGTGTTAGTAAGCGCTGAGGTTTGGTGAAGGTAAACGAAGTAGTAGTCATTCCAATATTGCATGCAAAATTGAGTAGTAGTTGACCAAGTGTAGTCAAAACTCAAAACATGAGGCGGCGATTGATGAACTAGGGAAGAAGTGGTATTTGCATGGCCCAACTAACAGGTTTTAATTCAT
Organism: Platycarya strobilacea; assembly: GCA_036898215.1. Lineage (NCBI taxonomy): Eukaryota > Viridiplantae > Streptophyta > Magnoliopsida > Fagales > Juglandaceae > Platycarya > Platycarya strobilacea. Next base: position 56,188,322 of record CM072545.1, on the reverse strand, counting down.
ATTGATTAACTCATGCATGACTGACCCACATGACATGACCTAGACTCGGGCGGGGATTATTTCTCATTAGTTTAATTGGTAGACATTATTTTTAGGTGACACATGCAATCAATATATAATGGGATGTTTTAGAGAGTCTTAAGAAAGATATATATAGATAATGGTAATTCTACTTATCATCCTCTTATCATCCTGTAATAAATAATTAAATAATAGGAGACTAGAGTTGAAACTAACACTCTTAGTGCGATTTTGGTTAAAAATCGAAATCGCACCGATAGCTTTTAAGAGGGTACTAATGTCGACCAAAACTAGCCAACAAGGGTAGAGAAAACTAATGGTTTCTTACGACCGGTATTGATTAGTTCCATGATTGGTTAGTCGATTATGTACCCATCCCCAAAATTTCACATCACAATTCAAAACTTCAAACCAAACGAATCAAAATCAACCAATTTTCCGAAATCTAAAACAAAATAACAAATGCATAACTAATTAGGAGGAGAGGCCTATGAGAATGAGAGAGTTGGCCTCGACATGAAGGTTAATTGGTGAACGACAAAGATTGAGAGAAGAAATCTCAAAACAAGCTCCGAGCGGCGTGAAGGAGGAAGGGAGCGGGTCGTTGCGTACATTGCAGTGGTTTCATTGTTGAAGCATGGAAGAGTTTGGAAGGGAGAGAGAAATGGGTTGAATGGCGATGCTGGAGAGAAACTGAGAAAAAAAGTGTCGAGGCTTGAAATAAATTGAGGAAGAGGGAGGTAGAGATATTAACCCTAGAACGAAATGGCACCCACGGTTCTTTTTTGTTTTGTTTTTGTTTTTGTCAAGTTCTAAAGCCTAAAACGATGCCGTTTCATATACAAATATATTGAAAACAAGGTGGGTGTGTATGTGTGTGTGTGTGTGTATATATATATATATATATATATGACGTTGGTCGGTTCAACGATTTTTCATTGGTTCGAATTGGAACTGAATTGGCTAACATCGGTTTTGTTAAATTCTTATCACTGACCAATCAATTCTCTATCGGTTCCTTGCTCTGGCGACGGGTCCGAGTTAGCATCGGCCGGTCTCCTTGATTTTTGTACATTTTTATTAAAGATTATTTATTATATTTCACAGCTTGTGAACTTATCATTCATGGGATGATGATAAAAAATAGATGATGAATATAATTTTTCTATAAATATAGGCTCCTGAATTACTGAAAAAATTCCCTCAAATTCACTTGGATAATATCGACTATATCACTGTATTTTTACTAGCTAGCTAATTAATTGGATAATTTCTCCGAATCGTTTAATTTGCCTGTTTGTTCAGGATTATCCTTGCTACAGTATACTAGCTTTTAATTACGTCGTACGTCCAACAATGGTATACACGTGAAACTTGAAACTTATATACGTACGTACGCAGCCGTCTGTTCTGGATGGATACATCGATGACTTCTAGCAGTACATAATCACTGGAAATAAACCGAAATATTATTGTTGCTACACGCCATTATCATTAATTAGATCACAACGTTTTCTCTTTTGGTTATGGCTGTTGCTATGTGTATATATATATATACATATACAGACAGCATCATATACATATAATGGCGGTCATGAAAAGTTAAAATTGGGTTTTCAATATTCCTTAATTTTGAAGGTTGTAGATTATTATATATATAATTCATGATCATGTGGTTTAGGGTTAATTTTAAACCATTATATAATTGGCTCAGGGATGGAACTCATGAAGATGGCTGCAATTGGTCCAAATTGTTAATTGTGACCATCAAAGATATCCGCATTTGTCCTTTCTTCCCCCTTTCATTTCGCTGCATGCTCTGTATCCACGTATACGTCTTTTGTCGGGTATGGGCTTTTGGTTTTCTATTCGTATTTAACTGTTTTTTAGACCTATAAGTTCCTCATGCAGATCATGATTACAATATATATATATATATATATGTATATGGTTGACCTGAAGTTAAACACTCTCTCTCTCTCTCGGCCGCCAACAGTATCCAAATTGCCTTGAAGGCATCATGAGGTTGTAGTATTGCAAAATATAGTAAGTTCATCATGAGTTGACAAGCATTTCCAAAGGGCTGAATCAATGCACATGGACGTACGTCTGCACAACTTTTTGTTAATTAATAATTAGAAGAAAGAGATCGAGGAATAGATATATAATTAGAACTGATCCATCAAATATAAATTCTAAGCATTATACATATCTTTTTATTAACGGCCACTTAACAATTTTTTTATTATTATTTAACAACTACTTAACACTATGTATTTAAAACATTAGATATAATTTAAAATTTAAATAATATTAATTAAATTTAAAATTTAGATAAGATTAACTAGATATATAATTTTAAATTATATCTAAATTATAAATTTATATATGATTTAAAATTAAATTTTATATATACACATATATAAGAGTGTAATCTGATGTACAAAACCATATTTTCATGTCAGAAAAGTAGCATGATTTGTTTATTAATATGAAACCAAAACTACGAAACATATTTCGAACTCATCATTATATTTTTTCAAATCTCCATATAAAAGATAATAAAAAATTTAATTTTTTCAAATTCTAAAATACCTTTTTCAAATCTCAAAACAAAACTAATATTAAAAAAATATATTACAATAATATTTTATTTTTTTTTTCACTTTTACCTCATCTTATTTCTAAAAACAAACCAGGCTATACGTACATTTAGAAATATTTTGTTGAAAAAGAAATGCTCTACGACGTACGTCATGTGTGTTCCCTATCAGTGATCGAAGTCCATCTTAATGGGTCGTTCTTGGCAACAGTCGGTGTGCACACCGACACACCACATGCATCACTTTTTTTTTTCCTTCTCTTCAGTGTGCCACACACAGTTTCAAATACTGTACCGTACCAGTCGGTACAGTCGAAATTCTCCGTACCAGCCAGTCGGCCGGTACAAATAAATGAGTGTTTTGTTTTAGTCGATTTTTCAGCCTTACCGGCTGTTACGATAGAAAAATAACCTGTACGGCCGAAATGGCCATACCTGATTTCGGCCTTCCATTTTTTTTTTAAAAATTTTTAACTATATTTTAACCTCAATTTAAACTAAATTAATTACATATATATTTATCTATATAAATTATTTATATATTGACTATTATTTTGAACTATAATTTATATATGTATATATATAATTTATTCATGTATAAATTATTTCAAAACGGTACACGAAATGGTACCGGTACCGAAATATTTCGTTTCAGTGACTTGACCGATATCGGTACCGATACGATATTCAAAACATTGGTGCCGCGACACACGGGCTGTACGCACAATCTAGTGCAATGAGCAGCTTCAAAGCAAGCCCTTGGTAACCTCCCTTTAATTCAAATTCCTCCAAGTCTTCTATAATTTCATAGCAGAAAAGATTGGCCTTGTAATTTTTGTTTTTTATTTGAACACTTGTATTTCTATTTTGTTATGTAATATAATTCTCATTTGCTAAAAACAAATTCAACGACCACTTACCAGAATTTTTCATTTTTTTTATTAGTTTTAGTTTTTTAGTTTTTATCATTAGATTTAATGGTCACTTAACATGATATAAATGACCATGCGATATATGTTCCTTATTGGAGGGCTGCTATACATGGTGTTTGATTAATCAATTCACACCTAATATGATAAAGGTCTAAGAGTGAATCACTCGAATTTTCTAAACTAATTAGAACCAAATTTTAAGGGCTGGTGATCTCACAAATGATATTTAAATCGCTTAGTTGTTTCAAATTAATTCATCCCAATTCAAATATATTTCTATTATAATAAGTGGTTATTTAACGATTATTTAATGAATTTTCTCATTTTTTGTCAAATTTATTTATTTTTTATTATTTTAACAAGCACTTAATTCTAGATATTCAAACTACTAGATATGATTTAAAATTTAGATGAGATTAATTATATATATAATTTTAAATTATATCTAAATTATAAATTTATATATATAAATCATAATTTAGATAATATAATTATTTCCGTTTGTTTAAATTAGATAGGTTATAAATTATAAATTTGAATAAATTATTCCATTTTTTGTCTTTATATATAAATTTATATATATGATATAATTTTATATTCATTTTTTATATATAAGAAAAATGTAAAATAATTAAGTTTAAATCTGTTTGCTAACTACATTTGTGAATTCAATTATTTGAATAAATATTACTTATTTCTCAATTTAAATTTATTATGAAACATTAAATTCATATAATAATATTTTATAAATGAAATTATAAAAATTATTAAATAATTATCTTTCATCACTTCATATCAATTTATAATTTACTTTTATATAATTCTTTCATTATTAAGATATTTTCCTTTTATTACCCATTAAATATTTGTTATAACTTATATTTTTTTCTCTATACATTACCTTATTGATCAAAATTTATTTCTTTATAAAACATATAATTTCTACCACTAAACTAAGAAAACGTATTTTGCAAGTCACTCCTCTCTAATATGTGTATGTATATATATGTATGTATTATATATATATATATATATATAAGTTCTACGTACTTCGCTTATCCTAATAGAATGGTAGTACTCTATAGTTATCCATATAACTCTTAGAGAACTGATTTATTTAAATACTTAATTATTAATAAAGCTGTTATCTGGCCTACTGATTCTAGCTGCTACAAATTATTACTTGTACACTTAAAAAAAATGTCAACGATATAAAGTATTAGTCATTGTATTAAACTTTTATCACCGATCTAATCTATATATACATAGTGATAATCTTGGAAAGATTTATTTAATTAATTATAAGCTGATCACTAACCCATACGTCGTGCTTTTTTGTGATATCTGCAGGTCATGAAAAGATTTGTATGACTGAGTTTGGGAAGGACCCCTCCATCACCTATCCTTACTAAGGTAGAGAACCATAGTATATGTTGCAGATAATTTGTTACCCGATAAATAAAGCTGATCACACCCCAATATCCCGTTCTTGATTGTGCATGTGATCATGGTTAATTATTATATATATATATATATATATTAGGATAACCCTATTACAAACACATGATCATATACCTTCTGCATACATATATATATATATATATATATATATATATACAGGGGCGGACCTACGTTGTACGTAGGGGGCTACCGCCCCCCAAAGTTTTTCAAAAAAAATATTTAGTATATAAATATATGTGATTATTTATATATATAATTAAAATTATTTCATCAGATTATAAAATAAAATAAAATTTTCCCCCCAACAATTTTTACTAAATTTTTATAATAGACTAAGTTTCCAATTTTTTTTTTTTTGATGTTTTATTTTTTTGAAGTTTTATTTAATTGTTTTGTATTGATGTTTGGATTTGTAAATTTCAGATTGACTAATTTTACTTCTTTTGTTGGTCATGACATCTATGAATTATGAGATATTTTTTTAATAATTAACTTGCTCATTTGTCACTTTGAAATGATTATAAATTTTTTTAATTGTCAAAATTAATTAATTATATTTATTTAATCTCACTCTAATTTATATAATTGTGAGATTATTAGAAATACAATTTTATAATATATGATTATTATATTTATATATAGTCACGTATAAAAAATATATATTATTTATATTTATATATATATCATACATTTTATCGATCGCCCCCTCAAATACTAGATTCTAGTTCCGTCCCTATATATATATATATATGTGTGTGTGTGTGTGTCTATGTGTGTGTGTACAGCTAGCCTACGTACAATTGCTAATTATTAATTGATAAAAAATAAATAAAAAAGAAGTCCTTTCACATGAGATACAACCATGCATGCACGTATGCGCTACGCTCTATATATATAATAATAATTATTATTATTATTATATGTATGTATGTGTTATGAATGATCCCACCATCATTATTTTAAATCTTGTATAGTAATTTGTATAGTAATTTCAACATATATAAATATGGGTTTCAATTGTTATGAAATTTATAATAAAATATATAGAAAGAATACAATTTCAGGAAATTTTTTAAGAGTTTCTTTTATATTTCTCTTGTAATAGTAGTAGTTTCATTTTTAGTTTTATAACACGTTGTCAGCACGAGATTCTACCGATACTGAAACTAGTGATTTTCTATTTCAAGTAAGTTTTTCAATATATTATTTGCAATCCTCGAAATAAATATTGAAGGTAATATTACTGAATATTACTTGATAAAATTTTACTTTTATTCTCATGATAATGTGATTATATTTATTAAATTTACAGATTTATTTTTGTAATTTATAGTCAAATATTGAGATTTATTACATTTTGATATTTCTGAAAAAAATTATTTATCCAAAATTCTTGATGAGATCCATTTGGATATAATGATGAACTTGGGAGATACAATTATAGAAGAAAATCATGTATCCTTAAGGATGATGCTGTGTATCTCATGATGAAAAATCATCTTATGTGTGAAATGAATTAAGAGAGAGATATGAATACCAGGAAATGTAGTCCTCTCAAAAGATCATTATGACTTATTGCATCTGAAGTTGTAAAATTTTAAGAGTGGGTATTGAATATTCTGCACTCTTTAAAATCAGTTCAGTATTAAAATTATGCAGTGAAAATGTCACTGATGATGATATATAAAAGAAGACATATTATTTTTCATACCTCGAATGTGCTCCTGCAGTAGCAATATCGAGAGTGAAAGTTCAACAAATATTCTGAACTTTTATTTTGTCTTCCAGTGATTGAGCTAAATAATGAGATTTTGTTAATAAATCACTAGTTACGTCCTATTAATGATATTGAATTTACACTATTTCCACAAGTGAACGGTGCATCCTTTTAAAAAAATTAAGGGCGTAGACGTGGTAAAAAACTATAGAAGTGTTGGTCCCAAAAGCGATAACACTAAAGATGATAAAAATATATTGTATCACCAGAAGTGATCCAACCCAGAGAATGGTAAAGACATTCAGAATAATTTTTCATAGAAAGATGAAAAATGTTTGTCATCAAATGTGGTATGACTGAACAGTGGTCACGTACCTGTTGTACGGCCAATCATTTGATTTACTTATACTAAACTTTTATATATAAGTTTATTAATATTTTATCATATTTTAAAATAATGAAATATCGGTGCCTGAAGTACGATAGAAATTACTTGGGATAATAAAACTCTATCTAAATTTGATCCTCTTACAAATGAATGTGAACCAGAAGTTAAGAGGATTATTTATTTGTATTGTAAATCAGTTACATGATGTATTTACTGACACTAAAGGTGTTGTAAAATCATATATTATTGTTGTTAATGCTTAAACAAGAATTTCAATCTCCGAATGACGAGTTGTTAAAATTGCAATAAATAAGTCTAAGATACGCCTGAAGCGTTGAAGACCTATTGGTGCAAAAGAGAAAAAAAAATTGGTGCTCATGAAGAGACCGCATTTTCTGTATAAAATATAATTCTCCTGAAGAGGAAACCTCCTAAAGAGGTAACTCTTGAAAAGTATAACTCCTGAAAAGTGTAACTCTTAAAAAGTATAACTCCTGAAGAGTACAAACCTCCTAAAGAGGAACCTCCTATAGAGGTGTTTCATGAAATGTTTTCTCCTAGAGATGAACAATGAGATCTCAATACATTTCATGAGTACTATAAAATTTATGGATAGAAATAAAACTATTGTCGACAACATATATGATAACACTTGATATTACCAGAAGTAATAAAGAAAGTGAATTAAGAATTATCAAAAAATGTCGACGTAGAAATTATTGGCCAAAATGAAAAGCAGTTAGAAGCTGAATTAAAATTGCTAACAAAGCGAGAGGTATTTGGACCTGTTGTCCAAACAACAAAGGGTGTAATACTTATAAGATATAAGTAAGTATTATACGAAAGCGTAATGAGAAATGAAATTGTACGGTACAATTTGTCGCATAAGGTTTCCTGCAGAAACCCGAGAGTAATTATGAGAAAACATATTTCCTTATTATGAATGCAATCACATTCATATTTTTAATCGATTTGGTTGTTACAAAAGGATTAGATATGCAGTTAATGAATGTAGTCACTGCATATTTATAAGGATCATTAGATCATTACATATATAAAGATATACGATATTTGAAACATCTAATACAAGTACATTTAGGACTCCTGAAGAGATCACAAGAGCTGCTATAAATTTAAGGAATGCATTTGAAAATGAAAGATCTTATTATTCAATTGATAGATGAGTTACAAGAATTTGATACTTCTAACCTCATCTCTCAAATATATTTGCTCTTCATAAAGCAACATGCCATCCTTATCTAAAGGATTAGGCAGTCGAAATGAAGAGGTAAGTAAGGATTTTAAATCCTTATTATCTTATTTTAAGTCTGTAATTTTTCTGTCAGACTCTTAAACGAGTCGTTAAAGTACGGAAACCTTCTCGTTAAACTCCTCAATCTGACGATTTTTGGATTGTAATCGGTTGGAAAATCCGACAATAGAGGAGGAGTATCGGGTGCCGAGAGTCACCAGCTCATAAACGGCTTCACGATCTGACTTATTAGCCAGATCATTTGCTTGCTGCAACATGGCACCTGCGGAAGATGCAGGAACAACTTGTAATTGAGGTGAACGATATCTCATATGTTGATTGTGATAAATATTAAAAGGAAATTGATGAGCCATTGGGAATTTGTAGAATAAGAATGCAAATGCAGATAAATTATAGATATGAGAAGAATATTTGATATGAAACTAAAGACGGTTCTTATAGAAATGGAAATAAGAACAAGACAAACCATCATCTCTTCAAATATCACTTTACAAGATATGTTGGATGCATAATTTCAAAAGTCAGCGAGATTAATTACAGCTATCCCTATTTTCTTGTAAACGTTGAACCTCTGCCGTTAGCTGATATTGTTGACTTTGTATTTGAGCTTTCTCTCGTTCCAACTCTTCTACTTGTGTTTTCAGGTCACGAAAATACCAGTTTACAAATTTCTTCAGCTATTTGTTTTCTTGTTTTAAATTTTTATTTTTTCTTTCTTTAGTTGCAAGAGTTTGATGCAACTCAGATATTTGATTTTTAAGATGATCAACCTCACTTGTTCTCACCAGTAGCCTCTAAGACATGGTTGTAAGAGAGTCAGCATATTGAGCACTGATGGTTCTTGATGCTCTAACAATTTTAAAATCAAATTTACTAAAAAGATATATCTCTACTCCTATCATAGTATTTACGGCCTCAAGAGAAAATATAAGTGGTTGATGTATAAAAGGTTCATGGTTCAAATCTGGGACATTAGAATTTCTATCAGACATAATATCATTTTGATTGAACAACAACTGAATCTATGAAAAATATGAGATTTTTTTTGCTAGAGTAAACTAATGGTAAAATTGGTTATATTTAAATAGCAAACCGAAACTTTCAAATCTCTTCAAGATCTCGTTTGTCAACAATGTTAAGCGGATTTGATTTTCCGCCGAACCGATAATATTAGACCTCAAACTTTTATAACTTTTATCATACATAGATGGTTTCCAATGCTATTTTCGCCGTATATAAACAAATTTTCCCTAATAAATGTCGAAGAAGATGGAGAAAATTTTAGATAATAATATTAAGATGTTCCTTCCAATGCATTATTTAAATGGAAATCTTGTTTGAATACCCTATTTGAAATTACGATTGTTTATTACTTGAAAAATTGACACATATTTTTAAGGAGAGTTTAAGTATTACTGCAGGTATCAGATTTCTATCAAATCTGTCAACTAGATATTATCTTCTACATCTTCAAAGCATTCAGAGATTATTGCAATTCATAAAAACAAGTTTAGATTGTATTTTGATTGAGATCAATGATTCTACATATTCAAGAAAAGTCCGGTCTTCCCATGATCAATAATAATCCAACAATTTTATACGAAAATAATGCTACTTATCATTCAAATCAAATGATGATATATCAAAGATACAATCAAGTAATAATCTGGCAGATTTATTCACGAAAGCATCAGCAACTGCGACATTTAAAAAAATTGTGCAGAATATTAAAATGTGAAGACTTAAAAATCTATCGTCATGCACTTTCCAGGGGGAGTAAAAGTCCTGAAAACTTGTGCTGGATTGTACTCTTTTTCCTTTGCTAAGGTTTTGTCCCACTGGGTTTTCCTTTACAAGGTTTTAATAAGACAATCTTAAAACACTTGTGGGTATCATAAGAAGACTGTACTATTTTTTTTTTACCATTGGTTTTGCTTCTCATTAGGTTTTTCCTTGGTAAGGTTTTAACGAAACAGATTTTTTATGGGTGGTCATTCAAGAGGGGTGTTATGAATTATTAAGGGCGGCTCCCGCCCCCTTAATTATTTTGTGAATGACTCCACCACCATTATTTTAAGTCTTGTACAGTAACTTGCATAGTAATTTTAACGCCTATAAATATGGGTTTCAGTTGTTATGAAATTCATAAAAAAATATATAGAAAAAAGAAAGTTTCATAGAGTTTTTTAAGAGTTTTTTTTTTATATTTCTCTTACAATAATAATAGTTTTATTTTTAATTTTATAATAGTATGTATATATATATATATAAGTGAGTGGTGTACGTTCTCTCGTTGACATTACTAGAAGAATATATTATACGTAACTGCATGAAATTTGGATTTTTGCATATGTTCGTATTTATTTTTGAATCTCCACTTTCACGATCAGCCTGCCCAAGAAAATTCAATATAGTAGCTAGTGGTGCTTGACTTTTAAAAAATAAAAAATAAAAAATCCCGTCTAAACATGATGACAGTACTGTTCAAGTGTATGATTAATTAATATTTATGATATTGTTACGGCCTAGCTAATATATACATAGATGTGTAGATAAATCATGTCATGCAGGCGAATATAGATATCTATTTTAATTTCCATGTTAAATATTACTCTATATTGATATAATAATATGATTGGACAATGCTATATATAATCTATTTTTATAGACTTCCTTGTAGTCCAAGTAATAAATAGATAGAAAAATCTCAATTTTAAAATAAGATTGATTAAAATATCCTTATTTTACAAATCAAAAATTCTAAACAAGCAAAAAATTTATTTTATTTACCTATGAAATTAAAGCGTTTCATTTAGGCTTGCAATGCAGGACATATTTATGAACTATAAGAAGAATTATTTAATATGATTAGCCAAGAATCTTGACCATTTGTTTTAAATAAAATTAAGCTCAGATCTTGCCGCATTAGAAAATATCATATATAAAAAGATCACGCAATTTTAACCTATAATAATTTATTTATTGACTTGAGGTTTTAAGAAAAAGAAAAAGAAAAAGAAAAAGAAAAGAAATCAGGGACGGCGCACTGACCTAGTACCTTCATCTTCCCCTTTTCTTGAGCTTTTCGATTGGAAAATGTCAAAACTTATATTATTATCTTATCATTATAATCTTAATCTCATGCAGTCGAATATAGATATCTCGATATCTATATTGATATAATAATATGATTTGCCAAGAATCTTGACCATTTTTTTTAAATAAAACTAAGCTCAGATCTTGCTCATTAGAAAATATCATATATAAAAGGATCACGCAATTCTAACCTATAATTTATTTATTGACTTGAGGTTTTAAGAAAAAGAAAAATAAATCTAAGAAAAGAAATCAGTGATGGCGTACTGACCTACCTTCATTTTCCCCTTTTCTCGAGCTTTTCGATTGGAAAATGTCAAAACTTATATTATTATCTTATCATTATCTTAATCTATTAGCATTTCCGTATATATATATATATATATATATATATATATATATATATATATATTTTTAATAACTAGCACTCGAATCAAATTCTATTAAAACGGATAAAAAAATAATTTAATAATTACATAAACAAAAATATAAACAAGAATGATACTTTATATTGTAAAAAGAGTTCTCAAATATAATTATTCATGTATGTGTAAAAAAAAAATAGAATTATTCATTAATTTAACTCATAATTATCCTCTGTATGCATGTTTTAATTATATATGCCTCTAACAACCCAAAAGGATAATCAAAACACAGAACTTGACGTACTTTGCGTAAAAAATAAAATAAAAAAAAAATCCAACTCAAACATATATAGTTTCACGCGAAATAAATAATGACTCACAGGAATATGAAAATAAGTTGAGATAATTGTAAAATTCAATAATTCGGTGTTCATGTAACGGTCAAGATTTCGCAAGAAATTAAAAGATTATGATTGATAGAGAAAACTATGATTCAATAGCCAAGGAAGAGAGAGATATTGGCTGGTTGAATTATTCCACCTCGATCGATTACATGTATCTCTTTAACTGTCAACTCATGAACCCAACGCAATATATCGGACTAAAATCCAATCGAGACCCAACAACCAGTGAAAATAACTACACATGAACCTACTTGATAAGAAGAAAATGATGTGAGGTGTCAGGTGTGCTTGAGTCAACAAACAATTTTATAATTTTTTCGAAGTCGCGCAGTGAGAAAAAGAGGCTTGAGACGACTTATTATTATTATTATTTTAAAAATCAATCTATGAATTTTTCACATTTTTATTAAATTCACAGAACAGTCCTTTGGTTAGGGGAAATATATTGATAATTCTGATGAGGTAATTTTCTTAATCCCTACCCTCAAAGTCAAAACAGCGTTATTAAATATACCTCCATTTGATCAGTTATATGAGCTGATTTTCTTAGCCCGTGTTTTCATTTAGGCCTAATTTATTTTTTGAGTTGAGTTAAGTATTTGAATGTTGAAAGTTGGATGAAGTATTATTAGAAAATATTTTTTAATATTATTTTTGTTTTAAAAATTAAAAAATTAAAAATATTTATTTTATTTTGTACAAATATTTCTAAAGTTATAATAATTAAATAAAAATGACATGCGATGTTGAATTGAGATAAACTTAAAAACAAACTAGACGGCTCAAATGAGAAAAAAGGGAATAATTCATTGCAAAAGTTAAAAACAATCAAATTGAGCCTTTCGGCCTGCTGTCACGGGGGCAACAATTAGAGCCACCCAAGTCTCAAGTACGTATAAAAGTTTAGAATTAATTCATTTACTTAATATTTTCACATACCACACATTTTATATAAATATATTTTAAAAAAATTCTATAATAAGTATGTAATTTAATATGGTTGATAAATAAGATAACTCAATTAATTTAGTTATAATAAAATAACATAGAAAATTACAAAATATATAGCATACGGTATGAAAAGTGAATATTAGCATATATAACCTAAAAGTTTAATCTTAATCATCTGGTACTAGGGCTATTCAATTTTCGAAACTTTCGATTTTGTCTGACTTCTGTTCCGATTCTGACTCCGATTGGAGTCAAGAGTCGGAATAACTTCGACTCCAAAATCGAAGTTCGGAGACAAAATCAGAGTCCAGATTAGCTCTGATTTTCAAATCTAAACTTTGACTATTTATATTTTATACATTATATAATGTGAATTAGATATGACAAACCCAAGTGGTCTAGTGGATTAGACACGATTTTTGGTTCTTTGAGAATCTCAATTTGAGTCTTTGCGTGGTTGTTTCTCTTCATTTGCATTACAATATGTTTTTATAAACAACCTTAAACGATGCCGATTTAGTAGGGTATATACTCATTTCTTCAAAATTGAGAAAATTCTAACCCTTCACAACGTGGCATGCCTACGTCCTCTCTTCTCTCTTCCCCTCAGTTGCATCTCAACTCTCTCTAGCCATGGCCCACCTCCATTCTCCATTTCTATCGCCGTTAGTCTCTAATGCCGCCAATAGAAGAATTGCCGCTGTTAATGTCGCACTCCTTTCTTCCCTTCTTCATCATCGTCGAGGACTACTGGAGCCTGGAGTTTCAATTTTTTCAAAGCCGCGACCTTCTCCGTGATGGTAAGCCTTTACCGCCCTGTTGAAAATCTGTTATTATTGACTTGATTATGTAAGTTTATCTTTGTTGCCATGAATTTGACTTGCGATTAAAATGGTTGGTTTCTAGGATTTTTGATTTCAATAGTTGATTGCGGCTAAAATATGTTTTTGTTGCCATTTAAACTTGTCTTTGTTTACGTAGTTAAATTCTAAGATTTTTTATTTTAATGTGCAAAATTTCGATGAACTCCGACCTTCAATTGGAACTTCAACTTCCGATCAAAGTTAAAGTTGGAGGGAATTTTGACTCCAACTCCTGTTGAAGTCGGAGCACAACCCTATGTTGTACTACACCAAATTACCAATTAAACGGGCTAGGCTACGTGCAAGAAATAACATACGACATGACACAAGTTGTTGTGTCTTCCAACCAAATTGGCCGGGGTTGTTTTTGTTACTAAAGCTTCATTTGAATATATAGATAACATGGAATCAGATAATGTAAGAAATTTGTGAATAATAATAAAATAGTTTAAGCAAAGATATTTTATAAAAGAGAAAAAGTTGAATAAAAATTTTATAAGGCAAAATATTTTAGAATTTGAAAAAAATTAATTTTCTTTTTTAATTTTATTTGGAAGTTTAGGAAAGTTATTGTTAGAGTTTTTGTAAATAAAAACAACGAAGAAATATCTTGAGGATAATTTATTTAGTTGTTCTACATAGGGCTGTAAAAAGACCGAATCGAACCGATAGACCGGACCGGACCGGTTGTCCCGGACTGAGACCGGACCGGACCAATGGAATTCAGTTCGGTCCGGTCCAAATTTTACATGAACCGATTAATTCCGGTCCGGTCTCGGTCCAAAGGATTTCTCCCCCCGGACCGGACCGGACCAGACCGAACCCCACATATATATATTTATACGTGTATATATAAAAATAGTATATAAATTATAATATTAATATTAATATAAATTAATATATTAATATGTAATATATATTAACATATAATATATAATATATACTCTTAAAATATTAACATATTATTATTTATTGGTTGATTAATTGTAGTATAAAAATATAAATTATAATATATCTATATAGAATATTAGTAATAACTTATAAGTAATAAATGTAATATTATTATTTAATATATTATTACTAATTTATCACTATTTACTAACATATAAATATATAATATACTAATGTAATAGTATTATTAGTTATAATTTACTAACATACTTAATATATAATATATACTAACATATTAATATATAATCTATACTCTTATAATATTAACATATTATAATTTATAGTAATTAAATTTGGGCTCAAAAAATATTTGATTATTGTAGGATTTTAGATTAAATTTAACCTATTAAATCATATGGGCCACCCCTGGATTGGATTGGACTGCCCTTGGATCAAATTGGACCGGACCGGTATGGACTGAACTCCTATTCGATCCGGTCTAGGATGAGAGAATTTTTGGACTGAATGGAATTGATCTACAAATTTCTCGGACCGGACCGAACCGGACCAGACCATTTACACCCCTAATTCTACAAGTGAATTCAGTGTTCAAATCTATGATTTTGCCTTCACTCAATATGTAAGTGTGCTACATAGATAAATCTAGAGGTGTGCACACTCAATATGCCCACAACTCAAGTGTTTATATTCATAACAATATGGAGAGACTGGGAGAAAAAAAAAATTAGACGTCTCTATTAGATATGGATGATTGGTTTTAAATTAGTCCTCGCATGGTAAGCGTTCCAACGTTACGAGCTTAAATCCAGGAAAAATGCTGGCGTAATGCCAAGCGTTATGCCCGGCATCCCCGTAAGGGAAGTGGTAGGGGCGCGCCTATCAAGGACACCTCGCTTTATTACAGTTATAGTGTCATATAATAATTAAGTGAAAAAGTTAACAATCTAAAATTTAAAAAATATTTATATTTGTGATATTTGAATGCATCTTATAATTCAAACGGAGCCTAAGTTTATGATTCAGGCCTTTAATTAAGTGATCAAGACGGCCAGTCGTAATGTCGTAAATTATTTTACTTTTACGAGTTTTTTAAGGATAACTTTCTGTTTAATGGGCCTTAAATTCTAACATTCTATCATCCCACTAACAACTCCTAACAACAACAAAAAAGGAAAAAAAGTCAACATTTATTAGTTGGAAATCACTGTTCTTATTTGACGTCCACTATGGAATAGAAAAGAGAGGGGTGGAGGTGACAGTACCACTGAGGTCCGAATTAGTGCCCATATAAAATAAGATGGAAAAAGAAAATTGAGGGAAACAAACAGAAGAAGCAGAGCAGCTGGTAATTATTTAATAAAGGAGCAAATTAAGTAGATGATAGTAGTTTAATCAGAATTAAGAAGATTTGGGAGCAGCTTCTAATTCTTGTTTCATCTCACACTTGATGGCTGCAGCCAACTGATCGTAGGCTTCCCCCCACGCACTTCCCATTTCATCACTCCATTTCTCTTCTCCTACTGCCTCTTTCACTGTTCTCAATAGCGCTTCTTTCACCACCTAATTAAATCCATCCATCTAAAAATTCATATATATAATCATGATCAACACTCAAATTATATATATTCATGAATTCCTTGGTCCACTACTGCCCATAATGACAGACACAATCATGAGAATATATACCTGAAAATGAGGATCGATGACTCCTTTCTGGATATGAACGGAACCCAAATACTTCAAAGTTGTATCGGTCACCACCACCTCTCCTTTCTCCCTCAGTTGAATTGCTGACTCGCATGTCTTCGATCATTTACATATATATTTCAAAATAGTGGGGGGCTCAATTATTCTAACTTGTTTAATGGGAATATTATAAGAAGTACTACTGCTTTGGAGAGTCACATATCTTATACAAGTCTTAGCTAAGTCATAGTTTCGCCTTAAACATATTATATATTGGCAGGCATGCAGTGGCAAATTAACCAGCAACTATATTTATAAGGAGGTGCCAATTTTTTGTATTATTGTGTAACACATTTATGTAAATAATAATATTAAATACAATTTTAAAGTGTGCAAACTTTATACAGTTCATTAAAAAAAATAAGTCCACCATTAAAAAATGATTTTTTTTTGTTCATGTGAGTCTAATTTTACCTGATTTTTTCAAATGGAATAGACAGAGGTTGCACTTGATCATAGGATTGCAAAAATCATTTTTCTTACATAAATTAAATCAAGATTGAAAAATCATAAAATCATAACTACAAACCATTTTTCATATAGACCATCAACCTTAAATAATTTTTCCTATATTTATACTTTGGATTCCATATTAAAAAATCTAATATTGTATAAAAAAATATTGGAATCCTTATTAATAAGTTTATTATTTCTCCTAAACTTAATCTTAATTTTAATTTTGGAGAAGCCATATCTTTAAAAATAAATAATATATAAAATTAAATAAAATTTTGGGACTAAAGAAAAAAAATTGGAGAGAGACATATGAAGTCCCCATGTGGGTTTCTAGGTATATTGAATTTTTTTTAAAAAAAAAAATAGAGAGCACATAAAAATTATAAATTTTTTGGAGGCCATTTTCTATATTTATAAAATTATATATAAGATCTAGAAGTGAGTGGCATGCATGCATATGACTCTAGATCACTATGAAATTGTCGTGCAAATTGAAAAACTCACCATCTTGAAAACCTTTACAGCGTGGGCTTTGAGTTTAGGATTATTTTGTGGTATTTCATCCGAGTCTTTCAGAAAGGAGAACATGTTCTTGGCCGCCGGTGCGATCTCCAGGACTCTGGTTCATCATTATTAATCATAAAATATTGTCATATATATATATACACACACATATGTATCGGCTTCTAAAAAAAATGAAAATGTTATCTTTGATCTCTGGATAACCTAGTACTTACAGGGTGAAGAAACGGAGGCCGTTCTCGGGAATATTTTGCTTCAAAACCTCCCAGGATTCTTTCACCAAAGCTTCTTGTTTCTCTGTGAAAACCATCCCTCTCTCTCTCTCTCCGAGTGGCCGGGCTTGCTTCTGCTTTTCACTCTGAGATAATGGAACATGTTGGCGACAAAATTTTAATGGCTAGCTGTTGTAACTATATATGCTACATTATATTAATTAAATTAAATAAATTATTTTGAATAATTCAAATAATAATATAGTATACTCATTTCCTTTTATATATGCATGTATAATCATGTGCACTGATTGAGAGAATCAGCATATTCAAAGCAAATCCAAATTAATTATGAAGTACATATATGAAGGATGTAGTAGTGTTAATCCCATATTTATCATATAAAATGTCGATAAATACCTTATATATAATCATCCTCATTATATTATTGTCTTAATTAAATTGTGTTGCTTTCTATCTCACATTATTGTCTTAATAAAATTGTGTTGCTTTCTATCTCACATTATTGTCTTAAAGTGAGTTGCTTTCTATCTCACGATAAAACCCACTACATATTTCCTTTTTTTTTTGTAAGAATTATAAATATTTCATGATGAGAAGTCCACCATGCAACAAAGAGACATTCCATCAAAACAACAATAAGAAGAAGAAGAAGAAGAAGAAGAAGAACTAACCTAATTATTGATTTGGAAATGCTCTCTTTCGACATAAAAAAAACCTCTAGTAATTGTTGAAGTCGTATTTTGCAGCTTGGACTAGTATTCAATGATGTCCAAACAAACATAGTCTGCACAATGGTTGAATGAGTGTGATGGTAGTGCTCTAAAATTACTATGATGTCAAAGTCCATGAGTTTATAGAGAATATGAAAGTAAGTATGAGAGTAGAGATAGATGGATAAAAACCTATAAACTGTGGAGTTTTTGGCTATTTATAAGGGTTGGTGTGCCCTAGGCACGCCGCCCGAGAGACATGGTTATTGTCCTGCTAATTTGTCAGATTATCATTCGTTTTGTCGTGTCTAAGCGGATCTCTTTATCATTCTAATTCTGACCCGACGAGTTGTCATTCTTTTCGTACTGTAGTAGTCCTTAGTTTACCTCAGGGGAGTGCCCGAGCTCTTGACCCGCATTTAATGCCGTGAGGGGAACTTCGGTTGTGTGTTTAGCGTGTTAGGGGCCTTAGACGCCTCTACCCTATGCTGCATTTAATGCGGCGTGGTCGTGGTAGGCATCCATATTTAATGTGGCGTAGCGTTGGCAGGCCTTTGCATTTAATACGACATAGGCGTGTCTGCCTTCTTTTGACTCAGTTCTAACCGTCGCACGACCTGCTGTACTAATAGCCTCTCGTCCGATCCCCCCAGGGCTCACTTCCTATCTCGAGTCCCATGTTGCTTGCCTCACCCGAGAGAGTTGGACTGGGTTTCCTTGGGATGGGGACCTTCCTTGGGCTCGAGTTGGGCTCGAGACCCATTCTTCCCTATTGGGCCTCTCTTCATGGTACTGGGCCCGAGGTCCGGTCTCTCTCAAGTGGGCACCCCTCACAATAACCATTTCTTTTTTTTACTAAATTGAAGAGTTAATCACTATTTGGACCGTAAGAAAAATGGTGTATCTAGTTAGTCTACATATATTATATATTGAAGGATCAAAATGGACCAAATGTTGTTACCACTAAACTTTCCCCCGTCCAATCAAATTAAATTGATATATCCATAATTAATTCATTGCCCCCTCATAGCAGTGAAGAGGCAAGCTTACGTGTAACCTTGAGGATTAATTTGTTCTACCATTCATTTCAAATTAGAACAATCTCCAATATCTTTATATTATTCTGGACCACACACGTTCGTGGTAAAAAATTGAAAATGTTTTAGAGTGTGTGTGTGTATATATATATTTATATATAGGGCTGCTAAAGATATAAAAAAATCTTATAAAAAGATTTCATACACTGATGTGGTATATTGTTAGTGTGTCACGTGTCTATTTTTTTTCTTTCTCCTTCTCCCTCTGTGCCTCCCCTCTCCCCCTCTCCCTTTTCCCCCTCTCCGGCATTTTGGGGTTCTTCCCGACCACCACAGACGGCCAATGAAAAAGCCACCAATTCCGATCTTGACCCGGTCACCAAGCGACCCAAAATGTCGCATCTCACCTCTCAACCCGAAATAGGTCTTGATGCATGAGTTGTCCAACCTATCACCATCGAGGCTCAGCCCAACTCTACTGAGCGTTCGAGATTTTGTTTCGGCATGTTGCGCCCTTTTCTGTACCATACCAACTCCTTTTTTCGTCACAAAGGCATGTTGTGCTTCTGACCCACATTTAATGCAATGAAGGAAGGCTTACCCAGAATTGGTGTACTAGGGTCTTCAAAAACTCTTGTTGGATACCGCATTTAATGCGTCATGATTGTGGCAAGTTCCCACATTTAATGTAGAATGGGATCATCTCTATTCCTGATTGTCCAAATAGCAGTCTGGTTTTTTGTGTTAGTCATTTCCTGCAGGGTTTCCCATAAATCTGCTCTCGCCTCCCATGACGGTCATGACCCTCTCACCCATACGTAGTCGCTGTCCTCTCGCCCACTTGTTGTTCACCACCCTTTTGCCTCCTACACCTCTTGCTCGACTTTTTGTAGGTTAGTTCTCATAGACTCAGGCTCTTATTCCTTTTGCACTCGCTAATCAAGGATGGGCCCAAGGCCCATTCTTCAATAGGAGGGCCTCCCCTCACACAAGACTTCCACCATTTACAAAAATCGGTGCTTGAATCATTGATGATGGTTCTAAAGTAACCCCCTAGAAGAGGAGAAAAGATGGAGAAATAAAGACGAAAGAGGAAGCAATACTAGGTTCGAAATTGTGGAGTGGCAACGGTAATGGGGATAAGAGCGGCGATTTCATCTGGGTATAGTTTCTGAGATCCAGAGAGCTCATTGCATCCCTTGCTCGTTTTGGTTGAAATGCAGTGTTTCATTTATAGTAATAAAACATTGTGTTTCATTTAAACTTGAATTGTACTGTCGGCCCGAATGAGGATTACAATTAGAATTATTCTTGCTAAAATGGGTGCTAAAGGTCGAACTGGCTCATGGTTTTCTTTTGTTGAGTTGCTTTCTAGCATTAGAGGTAGTATCCGGTTGGACAGGAGGATGACCCTATATTCGGAAAACTAGAAGATGTTGTTAGAGTGCTATGGAGATCCTGCTGTATTAGTTGTTAGCCTTTATTATGTTTTTCATTTTTTGGGTTTTGTTAGTCCTTGGCATGAGTTTGAGTCCCAGATTGTTCCCACGGCTTGTTCTCCTCAGGCATAAGTGATGAGGTTTATTTATATAGTAATTTTAGGGGAAGTCGATTTTAAGGAGTCGAGGGAGAGTCGTATTTAATTTAAATTTTTTTTCTCATTTTCAATATTGTTTTTAATTCCTATACTAAAAACAAACCAATAGAATTCATTAGATCTATGAAAAAAATGTTGAAAATGAGGAAAAAAAAAATTTTAACTAAAAACAAGATTGAAAATGAAGATGAAGAAAAAAATATTGAAAAAAATGTTAAAAATAAAGAATTTTTTTTCCTCATTTTCAACCTTGTTTTTAATTCCTATACTAAAAACAAACCAACAGGATTTATTACATTCATGAAAACAAGATTGAAAATAAAGAAAAAAAAATTTAAACTAAAGCCGACTCCATAAATCAGCTCTTCCTAAAATTACCCATTTTTTCAGCCATTCCTAAAAAATGAGCACACGCAGCTAGGACAGGCAATTATGCAATACCGCAGGTCCGCATGCATGGTTGTAATTCCCATACGACACCACTACTTCTTTGAGCAGCAAAATGTAAGGTCGTTTTTCATGTTCATTGTTCAGCGCCTCTCGTTACATGTACGACGCCAGTTCTTGGGCTTTTCTTATTGGCGGATGGGATGATCAGATTGTTGGGCTTTTCTTATATGGATCTTTTTGAGTTTTGGTAATTGGGAGCTGGTAGCCCATCGATGATTGAAGCCTAAACTCCTCCGACTTTTTCGACAAAAACTTTAAAAAACTGCGTTTTAGTTAACTATAAGCACCGTATACATAGGCCCAAAAAAAAGTAAGAGATAGATTGTTATAATTATAAAATAAAGTAAAAAAATGTCTACTTTTTTTTTTAATCCTCATTGATGCAGTAGTCTTCTACATTAATAATGTGTTTAGTGTGTCAATAAATAAACTTAAAAACTTATCTATATTATTAAAAAGAAAATCGCTCAAGGCTTTCCAAATCACGATACTAGACTCTTGTTTGCCGGAACCAAAAACACTTCGTTTTTTTTTTTTGCCCTTGAGTGACTAAATCATGTCAATTTCTATATTCATCTCGGAAAATAAGACAATTTACACTAATGTTTATCAATTTCGACTGGTAGACAACGTATATTTGGGCCCTACCCCATCATGTCCACCGTAATAATTATGTTATATTAGTCCATCAAAAAAATAATTATGTTATATTGATGTTAGATCAGCGAGGCTTTCAGCAGGCCGTGGTGATCATATTTTCTCAAGGCTCATTATTTCCACTCCAGCACCTTATTAAAACACTTAAGATCGATCATGAATCTATTCATGTGATCGAGGACTAGTGATATATATATATATATATATATATATATATGTGAGCTTTTGTCCTACGCCATTCGGCAGCTTAATTTAGCTCCTTATATATATATATATAAGATTAAGAAAAAATGTACACGTTAGTCCATACACTATATACTATTTTTATTTTTTTATTTTTTTATTTTTTTATTTCATAAAATATTTAATGTATAAATAATAAGTAGATAATTCAATTAATTTATAAAGAAAAAATTTTAAAAAAATTTGTAAAAAAAAAAATTATATTATGTCTAGCATTCCTCTAAGATTAATAATCACAACCTACATCACGTGTGTCTTGTGTTTTCTTGTTTTGTCAGTCTCGATATCATGAGTTGGGAAGATGCGATATGTGCTGCATGTTGGATATATATGAGTGTCAATTCTTACGGTATGTGTCCAAAACGTACTACGTCATATAAAACACTCATGTACCTGCTGTAACTTACTGCTAAACGTTGTGGTACTCGATCGAGTGCTAGCACTTAGCAGCGAAACATCATATGAATATTGAATCTTAATTTTTACCAATGAATGAGACATAGGAATTGATAAGGCCTGTACGTTTTAGGACATGATGATCATCATGAGTAGTACTGTACGTTTAACCTCAAACTTGCGAACCAATAACGTCCTATTAACCAGTCATGTGGAGACAAGAACAGGACCCTTCGTGTTTTGGCAGAGTTCGATATTTTGTTGAATTTCCTCGAATCACTCAATCTCATTATGATTTATGTGTTATATCTTCTCATATACATACACACATATATATATATATATATAAAGAGTAATATCAAATATAAGATTCAAGTTCTATACATATTATTTATATAAGAAAGTAAATTTTATTAATTTAAAATAATTTTTTTACGCTTTTTTTCTCCATTAGAATCTACTTTTTATAAGATTTGTATAAAATTTATCTCGTACATATGACTTATAGCATATGAATAACTGATCACACCGGCGCTTTCTAGTACGAGAAATAACCTAGTTTGTTTTGTCATAAATGTTTTTATTTTATTTCATTTTATTATTACTACTTTCTTAAATTTTTATATAAAATAAAATAAAAAATTTAATTTTTTTAAATCATAAAATATTTTTTTAATTTCAAAACAAAATTAATAATAAAAAATATATTATAATTTATTTTATTCCTTTTTTAATTTTAATTTTTTCTTATCTTATTTTATTTATAAAAATAAATCAGACAAATTTTTTTAAGATTTCTTTCTATACAAAAGAATTTATTTATTTAATAATTAAGAAAATATTATGAATTTTTTAAAAAAATATATGAATAATATAAAATTGCCTTATCAGACCAGACAGATTCGGGCTACAGCACTGATCTTTCTAGTACTGGCTGCTGATGCATGAAGGATGCCGGTCGGGATGCAGTAGCAGTAGAGCAGTTTCTGAAGCATGCACGTAGCTGATCACAAACGTATGGTCCGCTGGCGGCCACATAGATCACGGGATCAGTAATATTATATTATATTATATTATATATGTACACGTTCCAGTACGGTATGCATTCAATCACGAGTCTAATAGCTATTACGTAATTAATACTCTGTGGGATTGTTTCTCTTCTATGATTCTATCCCCGCAAAAAAGGACACTACTCATGACCTCAGTACTATTGTGTGTGTATGGGTCTAGCTCAGATGACACCGTTAATTTCGATGCTAGAAAGGACTCGTTTGTTTTTATAATAATATAAATTAAAAATTAAAAAAAAAATTATTATAATTTTTTTATTTTAGTTTTATTTTATAATTTAAAAAATTATTTTAGGATTAAAAAATTAAATTTTTTCTTTTATTTTATATGAAAATTTTAAAAACTATAACGATAAATTTAAGATGAAATGAGATATTTAGATAAACAAACTAGGTATAGATGTATAGAACTTACCCTATTTGTCTCTTTGTATCTCTTATTTTTTTTATAGTCTGATTTGGATTAGGAGATGAGATGAATTAATATGAGTTTAATTTATTTTTTAATATTATTATTGATTTAAAATTTAAAAAAATTGAATTCGGATTTAAAAAATATGTATTAAAAATTGAAATAGTTATATTGAAATTTGTGTTTTATATGAGAATTTAAAAAAGTATAATGATGAGTTTGAGATATATTGATATGAACTCGTCTCGTCTATGAATCCAAACTAGCCTATTATATATCCATAATATTATAAAAAAAATAAAAATTGATTATTTGAATAATGAAATAAAATGAGGTGAATTAAAATACTTTATGAATAAAATAAAATTATTAATTAAAATGAGATAAGGTCCTCTGTACCCAAACGAGGTTTTAATGATCTCTTTAATTAGCTTATTATTTTTTGAAAAACAAATATAAAAATTTCAAGATTAAGAATGAAGCAAGCTGCTTGGATGTCTCGTTTCATATATAATCTCAATCCGAAACCAATTAGTTACAAGAACTTCCACATCACACTTTCCTGCAATTAGCGGCCAATGCGCATTCCAAATCTCAGTGAGAAATTTCTGGTTTCTTAAGGGTTAGTTTGGATTGTGAAATCAATATTTCGATTATTATTATTTTTTATTATTATTATAATTTTTTTAATTTTTCATACAAAATATAATAAATAATTAAATTAAATTAAATTTCAATTCTGATTTTTTAAATTATAAAATAATATTATTATTAAAAATTAATATTTTAATAATATTTTATTTAATTTTTAATTTTTATCTAAATTTATTTTATTTTATCTTATCTGATTATCCAAACCGAACATGGTCGTACAAATTAGGTTAAAAACATATCAGTTCCCGAGAAATATATAGATTCCTGCTTCAAACCTACAGTTTCTCTAAGAACAACTAAATAGCATACCTCAACGGATATAAAGTTAAAAGTACCCTAGCTAGTAGCTTCTCTCATAGCTCACGAGACAATAAGGCCGTTTGGAGTGCGAAATGCTAGTTGTTGGGATCCCTTTTCTTTAACTTTTCCGTGATTTTCTTTGAACTTGGGTGTTCTAATCTGGCTTCTATTAATCTCCCCTTTTACTTTTGTTGTCCCCTTTCCATATTTTCGTGAGATTTTAATTTTATTTTATTTTTTCCCTTCGGTAGCAGTAAAGAAGACAACACGTAATAGAGACGGTGGAACTTGAAAGGATCAGATATAATAATCTACTAAAAAGATTAACAAACAGCTTTCACATCACGTTTCGATCTGGCGCATATATATGGAGATTGTTGCTGTCCAGATACTGATCTTCTCAAGTGATTATCTTTACCCCATGAATCCTAGCCTGCATCCCATGCATATAAAATGCCAAACACGCTTTCAAAACACATTTTTCTGAACTTTTTTTATTTTTTATTTTTTATTTTTTGAAATAAGATCTTAACATATTAAAATTATGGATGATGCTGGGGACTGGTCCGACTGTCCCCAGCGTCCAAAGCAGCCCAACGTTAATTATGGATGATGCTGGAGACTGGTCCGACTGTCCCCAGCGTCCAAAGCAGCCCAACTAACGTTGGGCTGCTTTATGATGAGAAACACATGAAAATAAAATAAAAAATATAATTAAATTAAAAATTAAAAATTAAAAATATATTAAAAAAATAAAATGAACAAAACATAATAAAAAACACAATAAAAACATAATAAAAAACACAATAAAAAAATAAAATGAAGATGAATTTATGAGGGATTCAGCCATGGAACAAACGGAGCCGCCGCCGGTGGCGGTTGGCGACACTGCCCACGCCATCGGAACCGGCGGACTCAGGCGAACTCGCCGGGGGCACACCGGAGCTCGCCGGAGCTCGCCGTCGTAGGGGTGAGCTCGCCTGAGTCCGCCGGTCCCGATGGCGAGGGCGGTGTCGCCCACCGCCACCGGGGGCGGCGGGGCTATTTTCATGGAGGGGGGCAGCCCGTCTGCCCCCCAGGTTCTGTCTAAAATTATACCAAGTTATAAATATAAGAAGGGAATATTTCTAAATGAATACATTCATCATCCAGATACAAGGCATTTTTAACCAAAATATGGGCCACCCTATTAGTATGCCTAAGAGAGTGAACAATAAAGAAACTTCTAAAATTCTTAAGTAATTGTTGTGTATCACGTATAAGTAGTCTGGTTGAACTCTAACTTTCCTTTTGGTTGTTAAGGCTGTCAACTATTATCTTAGCGTCACCTTCCAGTATTAAATTTAATCGAAATCCTAGTTCCAAGCTAAAAGTGATAGTCTGTGTTATCGTAATTGATTCCCCTAAAGCGGGGTCCAGGAATAGATTCCAGGAGGCTTGGAGGGTGCCTAAGACCTGACCTTCAGAGTTACGATGAATGACACATATTCTCACTTTGCAGTTTACTTTGTCGATTGCCGCATCCTAGTTTACTTTAATGTAGTCCTTTGGAGGCTTCTGCCAGGTAATGATAGGCTCCGAGGTTGGTTGTGGGCTTTGTTTACTCCTTAGGCCCGCTATATAAACTTCCCAATCCACTATGCCTGTTCGGACCTGCTCCATCACTTGCGTTGGGGAAAGGAAGATTGAGTCAAAGACCACTTTGTTTCTCCTGTCCCATAGGTGCTTGATGACATATGATGCTTCCACCGCGATATCCTTCAAACCTGTGGAAAAAATAAGTCAAGAATGTCAGTGAAATCCCCCTCACTATAAGATAATTTTTGGAGTTTCCTGAAACAGTTGCTTCACACGTCTTGTGCACCCGAACACGACCATAGTGCATATGTAGTAGTTTCAGGGTGTAGTAGACAGATTGGGCATCCTAGGGTATTGATTATTTTTCTTTTTCCCAGGTTGACCTTCGTAGGTAGAATATCATTTCCTGCTCTCCAGAGTAAAGTTCGGACGGCATGGGGCAGTTTGAGATTCCAGATTGTTGCCCAGATGACTAACACAAGAGGGAGGGTGAATTGAGTTGTATTTAAAAAAATAACAATTATAAATCAAATATATAATATAAAATATAAACAAAATATGAAACAATAATAAATATAAAGAGTAAGGGTAAGAGAGAAGCAAACTCAGTATGTTAACGAGATTCGGCCCCACTGCCTACGTCCTCGCCTCAAGCTACCTCTTGAGGATCCCCAAATCCACTATTCAATCTCCTTTAGGTGGAGATAGAAACCTATTACACCTTTGAGCAGCACCGCTCCAAAGAATCCGTGTAGAACACTCTCTACACTTCCAATCACCTTACACTTGGTGATTTAACTATTTCCCGTGTAGAACACCTTCTACACTTCCAATCACCTCACACTTGGTGATTTAACTATTTCCCGTGTAGAACACTTTCTACACACACAAGGGTTATACACACCCTTTTACAAATACAAGAGTTGATAGTAGGTAGACTATCAAAGTACACTCCTCAATAAGTGAGATAGAAACAATACAGCGCAACCTATATCTCTCTCAACAAGAACAAGAATTAGGGCTCAAAACTTTAGAAAAGAGAGAATGAGAGCTTTGAAGAAATGATGCAAAACTTAGTAATAGATGTGTAAGCTCTTGTTGTGAATTTTGCAAAACTCAAGTGAGCTATTTATAGGCAAATGAGTTTTCAATTTCAAATTTGAAAAGATTCACATGTCAAAAACATCATCATTCACTTTTCAAAAATTTCAAATCTAATATTTTTACTTTTTGCATGTGACAAAAGGAGCACACTTTACTTTTCAAAAATTTCAAACATAATCTTTTACTTTTTGCATATGACAAAAGGAGCACACTTTACTTTTCAAAATTTTCAAATAAAGACATCTACCTTTTGCATAAGTCAAGAAAATCATCTACCACTTTTGAAAATATTCAAATAAAACATGCACATGTGAAAGATGACAATCAATCATCTTAATATTTTCAAAGTTCAAACTTTTAATCATGTCATGCACATGTGAAAGATGACAATCAATCATCTTTCAAAATTTTCAAATTTAATTTTCAAAATATTCATGCATATGTGGAAAATGTATTTTAATGCTTTATGATAAAATATTAATTTTGAGCCTTAATCCTAATTTCAAATTTTTTAAGAGATTTACAAAATTACTCTATGATTTTAATATGAACTTGTTCCCTTCTTGCTCATGCTTGCTTCTTTGATGTGCTTGATTATATTGTGTGGACAACTTGAGCTTGAGACTCCTTTATTCTTTGGATTCATTTGTTATCATCAAAATCCATTTGTAGATTTACATGAAACTTGAAACATTGGGTTCAACACAGATATTACTCCATATTTTCAGACTTGAGCTGATTTTAGACGATTGACCGATTTTTCTGTCATTTATACTACCTTGCAGGTGATAAGCAGACCTCATAGTGAATTTACCATTCGTCGTGCATCTCTAAGAAAGTTGGTCCGAGCTTCCACATTGACTGATAGAAGTTTGGAGAATAGCTAAAGCTTCCTCTACGCTGAAGATATTTTGAACTAGTATCTCATTCCATTCTCTTTTATCAACATCTATGAGGAGAGCTACTTTTGCGTCCTTTGGGAGGTTCATGGGGAGCGTTTGAATCTTATAGGTAGATTGAATGTTCACCCATTTATCATCCCAAATACTGACTGATTCACCATTACCAATTTTTCATAATAGAACTTCACATAGGAGTGGTTTAGAGGCCATGAAACTTTGCCACACAAAGGAGTCCCCCTACTTAAACGTTGCCCTCATGAATTCCTTTCCTTTATAGTACTTTACTTGTAAGACTCTAGCTGCCAAAGATATTGGAGATTGCACTAGGTGCCATGCTTGTTTAGCGAGGAGAGCTAGATTGAAGTCCTCGAAATCTCTAAATCCGAGCCCCCTTTGCTTTTTGGCAATACCCAATTCTTTCCAGCTGATCCAGTGTAGTTTTGATCGGTTCTTTTTTTGTCCCCATCAGAAGTCTTGCATAAGCTTGTTAATGCTTCTAAGAATTCCATTTGAAATTTTGAAAATACCCAAGCTATAGGTGGGAATAGCCTGGATGACTGCTTTTAAAAGTATCTCTTTGCCAGCATAAGATAGGAAATTGGTCTTCCAGTTGCTCATTTGGGCTTTTATTATTTCCAATATTGGATTGAAGGACCTAACTCAGTGCTGGCCAATGAAGGGTGAAAGGCCCAAGTATTTCTCAAAAGGTCTCGTAGCTCTGATCCCTGCCGTCGCCAAAATGGTGCGTTGGGTGTCCACCTTCGTGTTCTTGCTAAACATGATGGAGGTATTTTCCAGGTTCAATCTCTACTCGGATGCCACTTCGTATGCATGTAGAACGCCATGTAGCTTGTTCCATTCTAAGGGAAGTGCCTTGCAAAAAAGCAAACTATCATCAGCAAAAAATAAGTGATTGATGGTAAATGAGCACTTAATCACCAGGATTCCAGAGATTAGGCCTCATTGTTCGGCATAGAGGAGCTCTTGGCTAAGTATTTCTGAACATAATATAAAGAGGTAAGGGAAAAGAGGGTTTCCTTGTCTGATGCCACATGAGGGGTGGATGGGAGGTTGGGGCACTCTATTGATGAGGATTAAGTAGGAGACCGTTTCGACACACTGCATTATTAATTCTACCAATGAGGAGTCAAAACCCATCTTTAACATTGCTGCTTTGAGGAATTCTATGCAACTCTGCCGTAAGTCTTGATTATATCTAATTTCAGTGCCATGTAGCCTTCTTTTTTGCTCTTGATTCTATTTTGCATAGAGTGAAGAAGTTCATAGGCAACTAGGATGTTATAAGAGATTAGTCTTCCTGGAACAAAAGCACTTTGCGAAGGGGAGATCAGCTGAGGGAGGATGCTTTTGAGTCTGTTGGCAATGACTTTGGCTACAATCTTGTAGAGGACGTTACATAGACTGATAGGTCTATAATCCGAGACCAACCGCGGGGCATGTTTTTTGGGGATTAATGTAATGAAGGTTTGGTTGATGCCCCTGACCTCAGCGCGTGTGTGGAGGATATTCAAGATTGTGCCTACAATTCTTTCACCAACAATATTCCAGTAGTCTTGGTAGAAGATGGCCGGTAGTCTGTCTAGGCCAGGTGATCCAAGAGGATTCATACTTGTTATCGCGGTTTCTACCTCCTCCCTACTGTAGGCTTTGGTAAGCAGTCGGTTCATTTCTTCCATGACACTGGGTCGGATGTTGGTCAGGTAGGAGTCCAAGTTTGTCGGGTTGGTAGATAAAAAAAGCTAGGTGTAGAAAGTCTGGAATTCCATAGCTATGTCTTCGGGAGTATACCACGTATTGCCTCTTTCATTACTGATCTTGCTGATGGTGTTTCTCTGCTTTCGTTGTGTGACACACTTGTAGAAGTAGGTCGTATTCCTGTCACCATTATGTAACTATCTCTGCTTGGCCTTTTGTTTCCAAATGACTTCTTTCTCTTGGAGGGTTGCATCAAGTTCTTTCTGAAACTGTTTAATTGATTCAATATTATGCTCTGAGCTGTTAATTTGTAAAGATTCCAGATCTTCCCTTTTACGATTGACCCCTTGCTATTTTAAGGTCCTCTTTTCTCGGTACCACTCCTGTAACTGGAAGCCACACCTCTCGATGCCTCTTCTTGTAATATCAGCCTTGGATCCTGTTTGTCTTGCCCCTTGCCAAGCTCTCTTGATCACTTCCACGCACTTAGGGGCTTTTGACCAAGCTGCTTCAAACCTGAATAATCTTTTGTCCATTAATTGTCTCGGTTCAAAGTTACCACTCCTAATTAGTAGGGGGCAATGGTCAAAGCATTGAACAGGTAAGACCTAGACTGAATTGATTACAAAGCTGTTACTCCAAGCATAATTAGATAGTGCTCTATCCAATCTTTCATTTGTGAAATTCGGTTCCGGCCTATTGTTGCACTAAGTAAATTTAGGACCGTCAAAACCGAGGTCTCCAAGGTCGCATTCCATAAGAGCGTTCTTGAAATTCTCCATTTGCCATGATGGTCTAGGACAAAAGCTAGTAGTCTCATCTTGTGAAACGATCTCGTTAAAATCGCACGTACATAACCAGGGAACACTAGGATTGGGTTTAAGTGCTTTTAATAAGTCTCATCCTTCTTTTCTCTTGGTAATCATTGGGTGCCCGTAGAAATATATAATCAGACCCTTTTCATCGAAGTTTCTAGTTGGAAACTTTAGAGAGATGTGTCATAGTGAATAAGATACCAGATCAAAAGCAAATTTGTTAGTCCAAAGGGTGGCCAATCTTCCAGTCTGGCCCACACAATCAACAATAAAACTGTAAGTAAAACCAAGTTTGTTACGGATAGTCTCCATTTGTTTCTCCTGCATTCAATTTCAATAAGGAAGACTAAGTCGGGGGATTTCTCACTATAAAGTGAAGTTCGCGAACTGTCTGAGGATTCTCCAACCCTCGACAGTTCCATATTAAGGAATTCATAAGGATTGGCAGGGATGTTTCACAGGCTCTACCAATAAAGATAGTTTGATTTTCTTGGGAATTTTTGACAATTTTCCATTTGGACTAGCTAAGCGTTTCTTAATCCCTTTTTTAGCTCCCAATTTGGAAGGAGATATGTGGAACGGCTTAGGAAAGCTTGTGTTTTTCCCCCAGTCCCGCCGTTTCCAATTGGAGAATAAGGCTTTTTTTGTAGGGGCCATGGGGGATAAGAGTGGTGCAGGAGTTAGAGGGCTTACCTGGGCATGGTCCAAATCGGGTGCTAGCCCACGCTCCAAGTTTCGTGGATCCGCCCCCGGTATGGTTGAGATGGGCGCACGAACAACTGATTTCGTTTGTAATTCAAAACTCGCGAAGTCCATTGGTTGCAAGGGGATGTTGTGGAGGAACCAGAGGTCCATCGAGCTCTCTGACTGCTTGGCTGTTGTCTGGGCATGTGCCAGGGGAGACAGGGGCGACTTGCATGATGTAGTCAACTCAAGAGTCCCCAACGACTACTAGTGGGAGGTCCGGTCCTTCCACGCTCACGGACCGGTTATTAGTAATGTCCTTCGGGCTTTGTACAGAGTCTGGTCTGGTGGGTGACTCTCCTTCACCGAGGTCTTGATCGTCGGCACGTGCTAGTCGGCCGGAGCTGGAATGGACTAAGGGAGATCCTAGGAAGCTCTCTGTTCCCGCACAAATCCATGCTCCGTATTGGAGATGGGCTTCCCTGGTCCAACCATCGTTCCTTGCCTCTGTGCATCCTGAGCTGTCATGGCGTATTATACCACAGTGGAAGCAGAAAGCAGGTAACTTTTCATACTTATAAGTAATCCACCATTTGATTCCTCCAAAATTAAACACTCGACCTCTTGCAAGGGGTTTTGTAATGTCCATAGAAATCTTCACCCATAAATAACTCCCCCAAGCCTTATCATTCTCATCCACATCTATAATACAAACTTGGCCGATCGATGATCCCAGTCTTTCCCCCATTTTCCTGTTTAAACCGGCGAAGGGAAGATCATGAATTGGATCCAAAACTGTTCGGTGGAGAAGTTGAGTTCCTGTGGTGCGATTTGGCCTTCACATTCTTGGATGCATACTAAGTGTTTGTCGAATGACCACGGTCGGCCTTGCAGCACTTTGTGTTTGTCTTCTACGAATTTGAACTCCATTAGAAATTTGTTCTTTCCCAAGTCTTTGATGGTGATCCTGTATTCTAGTTTCCAGGCCATGGTCATAGTCTTTTTGAATGCTCTTCGATTCACTTCTCTATTAGCTCTAACGAGGGCTGCAAGAGATAGGAAGTTAGTGTTGCCTATAAGATCTTCCTCGTCCGAAAGGGATATCTCGTCCCTTTCAACTTCCGTGAGTTTAAGTCCCTCGCACATGTTGATGAGTTCGTCGTCTATGTTCGAGGAGAAAGTAGCTGTGTGTATTGACCTCTTAAGATTTGGGGATTTAAGAGAGGGACCTAGCCTTTCGAAAGGAAGGTTAGAGAGAGCTCTTACAGGGAGAGATTCCACTAGACTGGATCCATGATCATATCCTGACTAGATAACTTAAGTAGACCTCAAATGTGCCCTTGTGCAAATATTTTTCCACTTTTTTCTGAATTGAAAAGGCAAAACCAATGCCGTGTAGTCTGTATGTGTGTGTATTGTATCTATATGCATAAATATCATATAGTAAATTCACGGTAAATTAGAAGAAGTATTTGGTATAAAAAGGAGAAAAGAAGAGAGATACTTTAGTAAAGAGTAGTAGTACTACAGCTTTCAGATATTGTCCTATGGGTTTTCCTCGTGATCGATCCCCTCCTTGACATTGACGCTTCCTTATAAGCTTGTGATTGGAAGTGTTTCCACCAAGCTTTTAAGACCATCTAAAAGTAGCAATCCCACTTTTAATCTTATGCCTATACCATCTCCTCTCTCTTTCTTTGGGTGTTTTTGTAATGCTTAATTACCAGATCTTTCTACATCTCTCTCTCTCTCTCTCGCAGTCAGCCTACATGCTGCAATATGACGTTCTTTATTTTGTTTATTCCGTCAAAATTAAGATACGAAGAGTGGCTTATGATCTAAGCTGATCTCTCCCAAGTCCCAAAGCTAGCCTAGTGATTAATATTCCGGTCGACGATGACTAATCTTCCTTATTTTGGTCTAAACTCACTTTTGCGATGCGTCAAAGACACGTAAAAACGAAGCCAACCACAGAACTTGCCAAAAAGAAAATTAATTAAATGTACGAGCTGTTCAGTTGCGTGGCCTTTTCCATCCTCAGTTTCAATTGTTTGCCACCTGATCTCGCTCGGGAAGCTGCCAGGGGCCTCTTAATTTGTACATCCGCACATATATAGAGACATAAGTCTTAAATGAGCCATGGCCCATGCATACGTATGCGATCTAGGTTCATATATTATGATATATTATTATATTTCTCATCATCTCAGAGAGACTTGATTGATATTTTTCTAGATAGGAATGGAAATCAAGTGTTTAATTTTCATGAATATAAACACATTAATTTAGTGTTTTTTAAATATTTTTATTTTACTCTTTCGGTCAGGCGTGATTTAAATTCATAAAAAACTACTTTTAATAGGATCTATTTTAGATATATATATATATATAAGAGACCATCATGACTATATAAAATATTGCATGCATATATATATATATATATATTGTGTCTTACATTATGGTCATGTAATTAACTTTTCACCATCCTGATGGTGGAAAATTTATGCAGTCAAGCGATAAAGTGTTTCTGGGCCGATCTGGGTGGTTGAGGGATGTTATTAATTATTAAGAATATTAGATGCTATTCTAAAAGATTTCCAGAACACACATTTATCTAGTTAGATTGACTAGAAGATTGCCCTTTTCCCTTTGGTACTTGAAGGCCGGATGGCCTTTGATTCATGAGCTAGCTTCTCCTGCAATAAACTTATAAATTGACCGTGTTAAATCTTAGAAAATTAACAAGTTATTTTGGAATATAAATCATGACGTGGTACTATATATTCCTATCTTATGATCAGAAGAAAATGTCATTAGAAATATTACTTATACGGCCACTGCTAATTTTTTTATGATGTAACATATCATGCATATATATATAATGACATCAATATATTAGTGGTACTATGTCATGTAGTACGTATGTATTCTGAGATTATTTAAACATTAATGTTATTTAGGCAGATCAGACGGACATACCATTATGCATATATAACTTATAAATCCTCAAAGCTGCCCAATTGGTCAATTCCATATGCCCATATTATATATATATGTATGTATGTGTGATCTTGCCATAAAACCAGTTAAAATAATTAATCCTCTTAATTATTTGCTAAATTAAAAATTCCTAGATTTACTATAAGAAAAATAGGTTTTTGAGACCAGTTATATACTGCGAATATTACTATTTTAGACAAAAACAGTACTATTTTCATCTCAAATAGTCATGTTCGCAGCATATAACTGGCCTCAAAAGCCTGTTTTTCTTGTAGTAGTTCAGGAAATTATAGTAAATTGAGTTTAGCTACTCATCATCTCCACACACTACACATCATATTGTTGGGATCGGCGGAAGCTCACAAATAATATGGAGACCAGAATTTAACGCGATTCGGCCAATTTAGCCTACGTCCACACACACAAAGAGGAGAATTTGTATTAAACAATAAACCAATTATTTACAATGGTTTCTCTCAACTCTCATAGCTTCTAATCTCTCCAACGGACCTCTCCTCCGACTCTACTTCCTCATTACAATCTTACATGTATTTATAGGAGAAATAAATAGTGTGAACGTATAAATGACGGTGGAGATTCCGACGCCTCAATCCAGCTCCTTCTGTTCGGCGCCTACCATTCTAGAAGCCTCCGGCTTCTTCATTTGCGTGTGTTGATTTCTAACACATATGATATCTATTCTTCATTTTCTTTTCTTTTTAAATCTTAGTTTTATCCTTCCTAAACTAATTGGGTTCTTCTAATCTTCATCATCCATACATACATCACATATTTTGTAGGAGAGAAAAATAAAAGAAATTATGTAGTATTTGTGTAATGTGAGGATGATGAGTAAAATTTTTCTAATAACATTGTGGCTGCAAGAGACAGCTTAATTGTAGCCATTTATATGTGTGCTCATTTTGGAGGCGGCTTAAAGAGAGATGTGAACCAAAGGGTTACAAAGTCTCGTTTGTTTTCATAGATGATATAAGATAAAAGCTTAAAAAAATATATTTTTTTTAATATTACTTTTTTTTTTATTTGAAAATGTTGGATTATTTATTTTATTTTGTATTAAAATTTAAAAAAAAATATAATGATGAATTTAAGATGAGATGAAATGAGATGGTTTGGAAAAACAAACCAAACCTTAATTTGGAGGTTGAGAAATGGATCGGTAGATTCTGATCATCAACAGCCAGGGTTGATAAGTTTCTAACTATGATTAGGTTTTGACGCACGAAAAATGTAGTTGCAAGCTATTTGTTGATTAACAAATGACATACCAAATACATCACTTGAATGGAAGCCCTTTTTTATCAAAAAGTGTAAAAAATATTGATATTGTCACGATGTTTTCTTTTAATAATTGGAATCGATCTAAAGCTAAAATGTGGAGTTATACTGATTGTTATGTACCAAAAATCTTTAATGCAAAAATGGTGTATTGCGCGTTATAGTACCTTATATTGTTTTGTATTGGAGGATGCTAGGGATCCCAATTTTGGGATCCCTACTACATCCCGATTCTTTTTTTTAATTATTTTTTAGTTTTTTCTTCACATGATTTTTAAGTAAGTGTTTTTAAATAATGTTGTGTTTTTTTTTGTATTTTTAAAAAATATTTTAAGATATTAAAAAATCATATAAAAAAATATATATTTAAAAATACTTACTTAAAAATCATGTGAAAGAAAACTAAAATAAAATGTAAGTAGGGATCCAAGTAGGAATAAATAGCATTTTCCTTTTGTATTTGGTCGGTTTATTGAACATATAGATATATTATCCTAATGAATAATAATAGTAGTCCATGACATAGCACGTTGCATCATGGTGGTGTTGCTGTTGTTTTTTTTTTTTTAATTAATAACAATAATAATAATAATAATAAGCGATGCATTATTTTGTGGCTATCAATAAGTACAAACCTGATCTCTCTCTTTCTTTGAAAATCATGAAGTTGATGAATCCAAAGCCGTGTCAATCACTCAACATTAGTATTTCAAACTCGAGACGGATCAAACCATCTTAACCAACAACCAGTGAAATAATGCACATCGAAATTCATCGTTTTCCTTGACAAAATAATAAAATAACAAGAGCAAGCAACCCCTCATCTATATAGGTACCCAATCATCAGCCGATCTTTCTTTGCAAAAACATACTTTCAACATGTATACATATATATATATATATATTAACCTAATTTCTAATCTCTTAAGGCCTAGCTGGTTTATTTTCACATTAAATCCTCTCATCTCATTTAATTATTATGATTTAATTTTTTAAATCTACACACAAAATATAATAAATTATTTTATTTTTCAAATTTTAAAAAATAATTAAAAAATTTATATTCTGATAATATTTTATTTAACTTTCAACTCATTTTATTTCTTTAATGATATGTACAATTAAACGACGCCCGTTTGTAAAAATCCAGCCAAATATTACAACAACAAAAAAAAAACACATAACTCAAGTGCAACTTGGAAATTCATTCGGATGTGAATTCATTGATTTATAACCAAGGTTCAGATCCCAAATTGTCCGAGATTTCAGACACTTACAAGGACCCTCAAATCCAATCTCGTACAGAGTGGGATATATGAACGTAGCATCCGGCCATATCCAGACAGCTTACAAATTATATATCGAAAACAACAAAAGAAAAGAAAAATAAATAAATAAACAATAGTCGTGTAAAACTTTCAACCTTGGCAGGCAGCGTGCGAGATCATTTACATGGGCACCAGCTCCGGCGCCTCTTGGCGGACGTAATAACAGATACGTTCTCAAAGCTCGATCTGAAAAACGCATCGACCTCTTCAGGGTTCACGATCTCGAAGAACTTTAGCTCGGATAGTTTTCTTTTGCACGAGGGTACCCTTCTGGGTTTCCGCGGCGCCGGCGGACAATCTAGGATCTCGGGAATTCTATGTTCCTTGGATGTCGGAGTCCGGCAGCAATCCTTGTCGTCCTCCTTTTTTGGTTCAACGAGTACGCCAGTGCCAATATCGTCGGCGATATCGTTGGATGCTTGTGCCGTCGTTTTCGTCTCCACCGTCAGCCGTGGTATTTTTGACAAGTCCTGTAAGAATTCTAGATCGGTGGACATGGTTAATGTCCTAGCCTTCTATTCTTTTGCGTGTGTTGGAAGGGCAGGAAATGGAGATGAGATGTGGGGGCTGTAAGCTATTTATGTAGGAAAAAGAGTTGGGAAGGCGTGCGTTGTAAGGCAATAGACTTACAGAGAGAGAGAGAGAGAGAGAGAGAGAGACGTTGGTGATTCTTCTATTTCGAGTATAGTATGCTTGCAAGAGAAATGAGAGGTGTGGGTGTGGGCGTGGGCGTGTGTGTGAGACCATATATATATATATATATATATATATATGGTATTTATAATTGTAAAACTCACAAATATCGAATATTTTTTTAAAAATAAATAAATACGAAATTTATATATATAAATACGACTATCTGTAATATTATTCATATTATATATATATATGTGTGTGTGTGTGAACAGTGAGCTTGGGGCCGGCGAGTATGATTTGGCATTTTTAGAAGTAACAATTACAGGTAGGAAGCAGCTCGGCAGCTGTGGGGTTTGGCTGAGCTATATATGCCCGCCCACTATAGTACTTACTTTTGGCATTTTTTGTATATATGTTGTAATTTTCACTCTGTCATTAATAATAAACTTTGTCTATTGTTTTGGTTTGTACTACTGATTGTTTTACCATATATTTTTCGTGGTTATTAACTTATAATTATGTCCAATATAATATCTTTCTTTCTTTCTTTCTTTTATTATTATTATGGTATGTTGCGTTGCTAGCTAATTTGCTATTAATTATAGAGCAATTAAGTGAGTTAAAGGGTTTTTATTGCATTGTTTTGATGGCGAGCGGCTATACTCTCCGCACATTGTTGGTCAATCTTATATGTTGGAGTTACACTAGTTAAGGTGATCATTCGAATTTTAGATTTGAGAATTTGGATTTTAGATCTGGAATTTTCTTAAATATTTTTTAAAATAATTTCAAATTTATTAAGAAATAAATAAAATTTTAAAACCGATCCGAATGAACAAGTCTAATTACAATATTTAGATCACTTGATCGGTCTTGTGAATTTTGATAAGAGAAATGATTTTACAAATTTCAAATAGACAAACTCCACATAGTCAGTTCATAAAAAAGTGCATGTATTCCATTATGAAAAAAAATCTATTTTTTTAGTGGGATTCACTTTTTTAAAAAGAAATGTCATTACAATAAAACTATTTATTTGTGGCTAGTTATTTTTAATTAAAATAATTATAAGTCTATTTTAATTGTAAATAGTTATTTTCGTCACAAATAATCTATTACAAAATACTCATTTTTTTGTAGTGTATGCAGACTTGTCTATTTAAAATATATATCTATCATTACTCGGGATAAAGATCCAACTAACGAAATAGATTGCAGCATGAAGTTATAAAATTAATAATGTTGATCATCTCTACTAGTATTCAACCGAATTCAATGATTTTTTCACTAAATATAAGTTTTAGGAACTGTGTAATCTCAAGATTGTTCGAGATTTTTGAGTCAAATACTTGGCGTCGATAAAAATAAAAATAAAAATAAATCATAGTACTACTTTAATTTTAAAAAAAAAAATCTATTAAAGTAACGATCACAGGTAAGTGACAAAAATTAACCATATAATTACCAAGTAATTAGTCATTCGTGGAGTGACAATTGTGTCCAAAACATATCGAGATAGGAAGATTAATTAATAAAAACAAATCATTTTCAAATTCACTTATCGACATGTAAAATTAATCATTGATTACATATATTTTAAATAATTTATAATTATAAATTTGTTATAATAAGTGAAATGTTCAGGCAGATAGTCATTAATGAGACAAAAGTAGTCACCAATGGACTAAACGTAGTCAAGAATAAGTGAGCATGACCGCAGGGGATAAAAAAAACAAGTCCTTCCTTGCACGATCTGGATTGGTGGGCCTTTTGCTTTTTCTGGGTTGAGTCATGTGGAACGTAAAACTTACGTTAGAGGCAAAAGGTTGTAACTTTGCAGCTACTATATTCCATCCCACGCGATCCCAAGGATCGTGTGTTCACGCAAGCTTAATTTGCTCTAAAAAAAATTTAAAAATAAAATATATTCATAAAAATTTTATTTTTCAAAAATATAATTGGGATATAGACACATTACAAGGAAGAATATATTAATAACAAATATTTTTTTATTAATTTAATAAAATAATAAAATATAAAGTAGATACGATATTTATATGATTTATGGATAAAAATTTACTAAAAATTGCCTGTAAGTTTCTCACATAAACAGGCAAGGTGGGGGCATTCACTCTAATAACTTACATATTAATATTAATTTAATTTCATAAGATTAAAAAAATTAAGAAACAATTATAGAATAAATGAAATGCTGATCTTTTTATATATAGATGATTTTATAATTGAATTAATTGGAAGGTGACATTCAATCCCATAAGATGAGAGTGGAGGTAGAACCGTAGAAATGATCTCCATGCATAGGATACCATGTTAAGAGTCTTCAATACGCCCATCTACCAGATCGATCGATCGATCTCTCTCTCTCTACATAAATAATTTTTTTAAAGAGAGGGGAAT
This sequence comes from Platycarya strobilacea, assembly GCA_036898215.1. Lineage (NCBI taxonomy): Eukaryota > Viridiplantae > Streptophyta > Magnoliopsida > Fagales > Juglandaceae > Platycarya > Platycarya strobilacea. Next base: position 56,147,368 of record CM072545.1, on the reverse strand, counting down.
TAAAAAATAGGCAGAGAGAAGTTGGTTTGGGATTGGGTTTACCAAATATATACCAAACCATTATCGAAAATGAATCTTTGCACGTGTAGTGTTTGATGGTTATAGCCAACCCAACCCCTACCGCCTTTGCTTGGTTTTCACCGCTAATCATCAGCTTAATTATCAAAGGTCAAATCTCCATTCTCTTCCTTTTAATATTCATAGCCTAGCATGGAAGGAATACAATGCAGACACCATTAATTGTCCTCACCTACGGCATTACACTTTCGGCATGCACTCTTTTTTTATTTTTTATTATTAATGCGATAAGTCAAAATAATTATTTTATATAAAAAAAAGGAATACACAGCTAATTACAACAAATAATACATAAAAATGACTACATAATTTTTTTAAAATTTTCTTTTAAAAAAATTATTCTCTCTATTTTTTTTTATTTTTTTTTTACGAATAAGCGAAATCACTATAAAAAAAATGTCAATAAACGATTTTTTCTTGTTAATTATTATTATTTTCATTTTGAGACGTACGACATGAATATTGTGTCGAAACTCCGTGCGCTACGAGGTAACGGTAACGTGAACTTCAAAGCAATAAGCTTTGTAGGCGAGCCAGACAATGACATTCCAAATCTTACCTCGTTAACCACCACTTTATTCCTCTTGTCAAGGTTTCTTAACAACCATAACCTTTACTTATCTATTCCATTTTAATATTTATCCCGATCTTATTGTTTTTGCATTCTTAAAAAAAAAAAAAAATACAAAACAAAATAAAATAAAATAAAATAACACAGAAGACAACCCGCCAGATCCAAAGGAAGAAATGAACAACAGTTTATAATACGTAACAATATTTCTAAATAAATTGTAACTATACCATATTCTCTTAAAAAATAGAAGAAGCTACCGTTATACATAATTATTTTTTCATGTGAAACTCCTTTTAAGGGAGAGTGTACGATTTATACCACTTAAAACTTTAAATATTGTTTCACAAAATCAAAAAGATAACAGAAGAGATCAATATATTTGATAATTTATATTAATATTATTACAAAAATATTATTTATTAGCAGCATGTTATTAACAGAATGATTATTTATAATAAAAATAAGTCACAAATGATTTTTTTAATATTTTCATCGTAAATAATTAATCACAAAAACTTACTTTTCTTATAATGTGTTTGGCTACATTAAAAGTTTAGATGATTATTAATGGACAAGTATATAATTTTCCATTGAAATATTAAAAAAAAAACAACATATGTATCACATGCCTTGAAAAAAAAAATTCAGTTCAGTTGTAGATCAGCATAATTATAAAGTAGTCGAGCATGAAAAGACGCATGATATTCATACATTCATTCATAAAGCTGTAGCAGACAGTTCTACAGAGGAGATTTTATTCCATGTTCTTTGCTTGGTAACCTAATGAACATATATATATTACATGTTCTCCATCCAGCTGTATTATTCCGATCGAACAGCTAGTACTACTTGGACTTATTTAAATCAATTATATTTTTATGTATGTATTAATAGAAAAATTAGAAGATGATGCATGCAACACATGCATGACTGGCGGCCAGTACTGGTTTCAGGCAACTTATAAATAATTTGTTAATTTTCAAAATATGATCTCTAATTCTATATGAGACAATACTTCTCGCGACGTTGTTTTCAAGGATTGAATTATATATTACGGGCCGTTCATACCATGCAATATGATGAGCAGTAGTACTCATTCTACAATTTTCTTTGAGCACTGCTACATTCATAAAAAAAATTATATAAAACTAATTATACAAATTAACATAACTTTATCTGATTTGTTAAATTTATTTTACAATAAAAATAACTTTATAACTTGAGAAATCAGGTCAACCTATATTAATCTGTAAGATTATTTTTGTGTAATTCTTTTATAGTTAGAGTATTTTCCAATATATATATATATATATGCACATGACACACGTACACACCTTCACATTAATTTACATGTACACATGTACAACTTTTAATTTAATTGTCAAAGAAAGGAACCATATATATATATATATATTATATAATCATTAGGTGAGTCCGTATTGCATCATGATCATCAGCCAAGCTATACAAAGATGAGTCGTCAAGCATCAAACAAAATGCAAAAAAAATAGAAATAAAAAAAATGTTGGAATTTGATGATATTTATCGATCATATAATCGTGTGTCTGTGTGTGTGGAGGGGGGGCCGGGGCATCAACCATCTACTTCTTCTGCTCTTAATTAATTTGCTCTTTTAAAACACATGTGCGAGCTAGCTAGCTAGTACTGATATTTTGATGATCTGGAGTACTAGTAGTAATGAAATTACACGCAATACGGGGTACTTATAGCCCCTAGATAGTCTATTTATAATTTATTGGTGCGTAGATATTTATGAGCGATAAATATTAGAGTGTTGGATCAAATCATTAACGCTTACAAAGCTGGCATCACCTGAGTGATCCTCAACTTCACCAAAGTTTATATTAATTGGTTTGTTGTACTCAAAATAAAGCCTGTCCTGTGGAGTTGGATGGTCCATATGAAGCCTCCATATACAGTTAATTTAATGGATACTAAAGTTAATTAAGCAGATGAATTATTAGTTGCTGATGAGAGGGGTCAGCTATTAGTCGATTGGAGGAATCGGCTTTTCCGAGCGGACTCGTTAAAGTTTTTAAGATAAATGATGATTTATCGAAAAATAAATATTTATTAATGTCTCGAGGTAGATGTATGGAATCACTATGAAAACAGCACTAATTTAATTTACCCATGAAAGATTAATATTGCGCGAAAAATCTGGCCAGCTTGGATGAGGACAGGCAATTGAAAAGAAAACGATAAGCTGATGAACATTGATGGGATTACACCTACTTATTTAATTTTTCAGAGATTTAATATCATGGATCATTGGATATGCAGTAGCACAAATATTAGAATAATACTAATATATATTATAAGAGTAATGTTAGATACAATGTAAGTATTACATAATCTCTCTTTTTTTTTTTAAGTGAGATAATTTATTATTAAAATTTAATTTTTATCATATAAGTTTTGGTATTTATTTATTTTTTTAAAGAGATTATATAGTCCAATAGGGGCACTTAGCTTTCGTCGGTGGAGAATATCCTCAAAATTAAATTATTTCACAACTGTAAATATCATTTCTCAAAATTAAATTAAAATGGTCATAACATTGAAGGCATGAAGTATTTTTTGCTGATAAATGAGTATCTACTGAATTTATAAAGCAATAATAACAACATCTAAAAGAAGGGCGTAATAAACGCGAAAGTCACGGCCACACCGTGAGCTTCTAATTAGTACGTAGTACAACTGCAAAAGTACAAAGGGCACAAAATTAGATAAGTGGTCCGACCTTACTTTAAAAGTTTCAGACAGGTTGAAGTACTAATTAATGTGCATTTAATAAATTCTTCATTTTTCCCTTTAGCATTCTCGAAATTACATTATTAAATTGGTTATATATATATATATATATCACACAACTCATCTATCTTATATCTTTTCAATCTCTACTTGTAATTAGTTCGACTTTCCTTCGGGTAAAACCTCTCCACAACATATAATTTAGAGCACATAATTGTTTACCACTACTCTATATTTATTTTTTTGCTTACTACATCCATATTGATTTAGAACACTTTAAAACACATTTTTTCTATATATATATATATATATATATATATTTAAAACACTTTTTCTATATATTCCTTTTTTTTTCTATATATATTTCAAACACTTTTTTCTACATTTTGTTTTTTATATACATTTTAGGGAAGAGGATTTCCAACTCTAAACTTCTATTTTGTATACGGTAGGTTATGTCAATCAGGTATATATTTACTACGTTGACATATATACACCTTTTTTCTATATATATTTAAAACACTTTTTCTACATATATCACACACAGGGATTTTGAATACTCTAAACTCCAATAGGCAATATATATACTACGTCGTATGGATTTTATACCGGTATTTAAATCCCTTTCCCTTTTTGTCAAGACTCGACTTAGTATTTTTATTCATCTTTCAGTCAATATTTTTTTTTTTCTGTTCAAGGATATCTTTGTCTATTAGGTACGGAAAAGATAAACATGATGATATCACTTCAGAATTCACAAGCAAGAGTAGAACTACAAAAAGCAGAGGATGGAAGAGAGACATGTCCTTGAGCGTCCATGCAAGTACCTTCAACTAGACCCTCCCAAAAAGAGGAAGAAGAAACAACCACGCAACTTAACATAAGAACTACCCAAGACATCAGCCACTATCTGGCTGGTATATAGCTCTCTATATCCATATAGCTATTTTGGCGCAAAATAAAAACTACAGTTTCCAAGCATTTTACTCAGTCCAAAATTTTATAAAGGCGACTACAAATGATTTAATAGTGGCCAGAATCGGATTATTTTCTGGTTTTCTAGATCTTCTGGTTGTTTCCCAAGATTCACTGCACAAATAAACAAAGCAAAAGAGAACTCTACATGAACCAAAGCAAATGCTTCAAATTTGTGAATGATAGAGCATCACAAATTGAGTGCTGAATTTGGGATGGAGTTTCTAGCTAGAGATACTTACAGATTTATTCTATCTAATGTCGGGTTGCTTCCTTTCTGGGAGTTGCCACCGCACTGAACATCAGCTTTAGGTTGGTTCACACTCATTCTGGGGATGTTTGCCTCACCACTACTACTGCCAGTATAAGTGCCAGTGAGAATATTGGTATGAACGCTCTTTGGAACACTTAAGGCCTGCAAAAGAACAGTGGCAACAGTTCCCAACATAAGGTCCGCCAGCAAATGTTTTTTATGAGCTATACATAGCTAGCAAACAACTTGGGTGCATCACCACTAGCCAAATAAATTAGTTTCAGCAAAAGAATACCAATGAGTCATTTTTTTTATCATAATACCAACAGCTGGCAATTTATATGCTATGTTCTCAGTGTGCCGAAAACATTATACTTTTTCCCCAGTCATGTTTCATTTATATACCCAATAGAAAGTAAACAATTATTAGAAAATCTGACTTCATTCACCAACAATAAAATCTATAGACTGAGAATTCCGAAAATGTTCACATGCATTTGCATGCACAGATGCACAAGTTTCAACAAGAAACTCACCTCAGCTTCAGCAAGTTCCTGACCTTTCTCATGTGGTTGAGGTGTTCCAACATCATTGCGATATACTTTAGCTTCAAACCCTTTAACGTCATCATCCTTAATGCCTTCTTCAGGGGCTGAGCAATTTGAGTCTTCAAATGATGGCTCTACAAGGTGTTCTTCTACTTCCTTGTCCACTGAACTTGAAAGGTTTGCCACTGATTTAGCATCCCCCAAATTAGAATTCTTCACGGAATTCATTCCATCAGATAGAAAACAAACATTGCCTGGTTCCAACTCAACCTTTTCAATCTCTTTTTCTTCCAAAGGATTATTCAAATCTGTTGCTTCTCCTAAACTACTTCCATTCAAATTATCGATTGTTTTAGTAACAGGCAGCAATGGAAAATTTACTTTTGCTGCTATGGGATTTACTTTTGCCTCAGGTGCTGACAATTTTTCCTCAAGATTCCTCTCTGATTCTAAAGGTTTACTGACTTGGTACTCAGTACATGTCAGTTTGGCAGAATTGACGCTTTGCCCATTGTCAGGCACCTGATATTCCGCTACAATCCCATCAGAGACTAAGACTTGCTCTTCCTCTGCAGTTGTAGGCATTTTTGCCATTGATGCTGCCCATTCTTCCTCAAGATGTTTCTCTGTTCCTGTGAGTTCACTTACTTGCAACTCTAAAAAGGTTGGTTCATCAGATTTTCGGTTTTTCAATTCTACCTGATTTCCATTTACAAATCGCTCATTTTCAAACGCCTGATAGTCAGGTCCAATATTATGCCCATCAGAACCTAACCCATCAGACCCTAATACCAGTTCTTCACTTGTTCCCTGCCGATGATTAAATATGAGATGAGTTTCATTGGATTTTAAAAACAAAGTTTGAGGTTCAGTGGCAATTGAACAAAATGGATCCTGTACCAAGAAATTATCATTGCTCTGTTGTTCCAAGAACTGATCACTGCCCTGTTCCTCAGGACTCAACTTAGCAGGGCCCAGAACTCTATTTTCCTGGATTATGTCTCTAACAATCTCCCGCACTGTGTAGAAAGACCCACCGACTTCCTTGTGTGTGAGATTCAGTGATGGGAAATTTCCACTGTTTGACTTCTGATATCTGACAGCAAGATTTCCACATAAATGGTATATTAAGGTTTCAAAAATCCATTTTCATGAGAATAGGGAAACCGAGAAGTTAAAAAGGGGTTGGCAAAGGTATTGCACCATTATTTTTTTTTAAGTAAAGCAAAGGTTTTGCACCTTTAGCTTACAAATAATCCTTCTAAAAGAAAGAAATGTATATCTTTGACCAGATATACACCTAATGAAAATTAGTACCACAAAACAATTTTATTTTATTTTTTACATATAAGTAGTACCACAAAACAATTGATTACAGACTAATATCTTTTTTGATTGGTATCAATTATAGACTAATATAATAGGCAATTTTCCATTTAGTTCTATAACACACCACATTATGATTCAAATTAACTTCTTCTTTGTTTAATTGGCACCAGGTCTCTGAGAATAGTATCCTAACTAATCCCAGGGGTGCACAAGTCCTTTGCAAGAAGTTTTCCACAAGTGCATCTCGAGAAATTGAAGAGAAAAAATCCCTTAGTCCAATAGCTCCTAAAGATTGTTTGCACCTAGTGGAATTCGAACCTTGGACCTTGGAGGGAGCATACCACCAAAACCATGGCTTTTACCACTTGAGCCAACCCTAAGCCTAACTTAAAATGGGCTTTGTCACTACAATGGAGTTGCTAATGGTCTTTGCATTGCATGCATCAACTCACTACATAAATAAGTCAGGAGAGTAGAGTCATAGGCTTGATCCCATAAGTTAATGACAATAGTTTATAGCTTCTCACATGATATTCAAAGTTTTCATTCAAACTGGACATGATATTAAAGTGAACAAATCGCAGCATTTTGTGTTTATGTATCAATATAGTTTTCTATAAGATATATCTATATAATTTGATCTTAGTTAAACATAATAAAAGTACCAACTTTTTTTATATACGTAAACATAATAAAAAAATACCATCTATCCATTGAAACCCTTTTTTCCAATATCACTGAAACCTAATTTCCCAAAATTCCCTGAAATATATTTAGCAGGTGGTTAGATCAAGGCAACTACTTACAACTCAAATGGTCTGTAACTCGTCACATCATTCTCAATAACATAATATACTACAATTAAAAGATATGATTCAAAAGAAACGCTGCTTGGTAAATATGTTACAGCATGAGAGAGAAACATCAAGAAATGAGAATACCCATGAGATTCAATTTTGAAGGAATAGAGGGAAAGGTGGGAATGATCAGGGATGATAGGTATGATAGGTATGATTAGAAAATGCCTTTACACCACCTAAGCAGGGCATCTAATATCAGTGACTCAAATAAAACCACAACTTCTTTTTTAGATAATTTATGAATAAAGGAAAGCTGTAATGAAATTACTTCTTTATAAAGGATTCAACCATTGCCTTCCTCTCCTCCTTTGAACGCCGAACCCGAGACTTCCTTCCTTCAGAATCATTCCTTCTAGCCAGGGCAAACGTTTGACCAACCCAGCCACCCTTCACAGCATACATAATGTTGAGAAGCTCACCACCTTTATAATGCAAACCTAAAAGTAACACAAAGAACATCAGAGAATTCTTGTTCTAAAAATCTTCCATTTTGAGCATGCGTAAGCTAGAAGTACCAGAAATCATACAAGAAGGATCTTCTAAACAAAACCAACATGCGAAATTTATATTCGTGAATGGGAAACATTACGTGACGAAATTATTATAGGTAAACATTGGTAACCATCATATGGAATTAAAAAGCATAGTCGCGTAAAGTGGTTGAATCCCCCAATACAGGATTCGAACCAAAACAACAGAGGTACTAATAAAAGAAAACATTAAAATCAAAGCAATAATGTAATGATTCTAATGCTTGCATTGGAAGTTTACTTGCGGCAGAAAAAATTTGAGGAGATGGTGCAGAATCAAGCAACAGTATAGAGCTTGGGAGTTGCAGGATCAATTCCAGACAGGAATACACGCAAAAACAAGTTATAAGGACCACACACACGAACAATCCACCACAAAATGAGGTATAAGATTGAAAACCCAGCAATCGAAAGCAACGAAAAAAGTTAATTCATGCACAAATTGGTTTCAACTGACAAAAGGGAAAAGAAAAGGAAATGCTAACGGAATTGAAGCAATGTGCTTGAGAGTCAGAGCATCACCTGGACACGAGAGAGAGAGAGAGAGAGAGAGAGAGAGAGAGAGAGAGACGAGGGAGATTAGGCTTTAGCGTTGGGGGGGTTTTCAAAAACCCTACTGCCAGCACAGTATGATGGTATAGAGGTTTGCTTAAAAAAAAAAAAAACCAAAAAACCAAAACAAAACAAAACAAAAGGATGGTAGAGAGGTCCGTGCTGGAACCCATAAGCACTCCCATTGGTCAAGCGGAGGGCGGGAGTTTGGGGGATACAGAAGGAAAGTGGGCTGCTTATATTGGGATTGAATAAGATTTAGTTTAGCCCAATTGATATTAGCATTATCAGCCCAACTTGGGTTATGCTGTCGGAGTAAAACCCGTGCAGCCAATACGTTGAGAATTAGCTCGGTTTGCATTTCACCTAAGATGATGATCAGAATAGAGGACGTCATGTTTCGTTTGAATTTAGAGATAAGATGAGTTAAGATTAGTTTAATTTATTTTTAATATTATTATTATTTTAGAATTTAAAAAAATATATATTGAGATTTAAAAAATGTGTATTAAGATTTGAAAATTTGTATTTGAATTTGAAAAATGTATATAGAAATTTGTGTTTTGTATAAAAATTATAAAAATATAATGATAAAATAAAAAATCACTTATAAATCTAAACAGAAGTGAGTTGAGATGAACTTAAAATTTTACTAATGCAGAATTTTGCACTGTTTACATTTGCGCTCTGCATATTTGCTAAATTGATTCCGTGATTTGCTTATAGAGAAATAATTTATACAAACTCCACATAGATAAATCCCGCATAATTCATTTATAAAAAAAGTCAACAATCTCGTGTATAAAACCTATTCTTTTTTAGTGGAGTCTACTTTATAACTTTTTATAAAGGACACTTATTTATTTACAATTTGTATCATTACTTTTTATATATGTCATGTCATGCCCATGCACATGGCAATAAAATTAAAGGGTATGGATATGCAATGCACAAGTGGTTTTTTTTTTTTTTTTTTTTGGGGGGGGGGGGAACCAACTACCATCCATTTCAAGCTAGGAAGGGACAAAACCCACCCACATGAAATTGAAATCGGTCAACTTGTTACTACTTCTGGATTGTTATTTTTTGGTGGTTTAGAGATATGAGAGGGAGAGAGACAGCTAGAAATCTTAATAGTAGTAGTCCTCCTCCTCCTCCTCCTCCTCCTCCTCCTCCTCACTTCGGAACTTCTATTTACAAGAAAGAAAGCCCCCACATGTTAGTCACCTTCCGCACACAATACAAACATAACCTCGTTGTGCGGGAAATAAAATGGTTTTAAGAACACCAGTTCAAAGCATAAAAGCAGCCACTGTTCTTATCAAAATTGTCATTGCTTTCGTAGAATGAATATTCTATATAACAAAAAACAAAACAAAAAAGTTCAAGGGATGTTGGCCACTTCTCAAAACTCAATGTTCACGGTGCTACTTGCAATGACCACGAGTTAAAAGGGCTCAGAAGGCTAGCGAGCTGCTCTTTCTGGGAAGTTCATTATTTCTCCCCTCCAGTTCGCTTGTGTATGTGTCTTTAGTAAAACCGAGAAAAACTCGAACTGCCATTTTTGTTATGAACAACCCTCTATGCTGTTAGAAAGAATTATGCTTTACCTCAATCTGCAAGGGCGTTTTCCAGTTTGCAAGCTGTGATAAATGGTTCAGTGACCATATTAGGAGTCGAATGCTCCTAAAGTAGACATGACCAGTTCAGAAAATATGCTTTCTATTTTCCCAGTAGCTTCTGATTGTAACCATGCTTCATCCTTTCGAACAGTTTCTCTTTTGTTTTTCGCTTCTTGTCCATCTTCAGCCTGTATCTTTTCTTCCCTCTCCCTTTCATATATCCCTTGCCAATGCACTTCCACTGTCAATGGCCACAGCCACATGTTGCGTGGATGGTCTTCATCGTCTGCCGCCTCTGCTAATTCGTCATCCATACTCTTCAACAACGTAAAATTAAATTATTTTTCCCACATGATTCCCCTTCGTTGTTCAACTGGGTGCTGCTCCTCCAGAGAACCAACATTTGGACCCATGTAAACCTGGCACTATGATAAGCCCAAACATTGACCAGGAGTTCCAATACACGACAGTAACAGTGCCTTTTCTGTTTTGATAATTAAACAAGCAAAAGTTAGGGCAATAAGACTCCTACTGGGACCTGAAAATCAACCAAATCCATATCCATCCTACTTGCCTCAAGCTGTGAAGATACCAGTAAGCACGTACTGATTTTACTGGAATTGATGTGACAGGCATCAAGAGAATCAGCAAACATCCAGCAATTCAATGACAATCTTTCACTAGATTCTGTCTTCAATTGACCACGAGTGCCTTCAATGCAATGTACCATGTGAAAATAACCTTAAAAACTGTAAAGGCCAAATGTCACAAATTCAGATTCTCCTCAAATTACCGGGAAAACATTATGAACTCCAGAAAGGAAGGGGTTGGCATCACCCAGCTACGCAAAGCAGACCAGTGGCCACCATCTTCTGGCATGGGTGGAAGAGCATCTAGATACAGTGGCAATGCGTACTTCAGGCAGAATTCATCTTCAAAAGCAGACCTATAAGCATTTTAATTTAAACAGAGTTAAATCCAAAATAACATTCATCTTGATAAACACACAGAGACCCACAATTGAGGTACACAATAACCAAAATTCCTAGTCCAATCACAATGGATTTGCTGAAAGGGCAAACCTCTACCTTTAATACTCAAACTGAGTACTATAAAAGCGAATGTGGAACGTTTCTTTTCCATTCATGCTAAGAACTACTGTAGTGTTTAATGGTCCAAGAGTCTGCACCTTTATCAACCCCAATGGCAACTCAAAACCATTCTATCAAATTGGTTCCAAGTACAGCAGTCATTTTTTTATAAGTAGCACACCAGTGGTTACTTTCACTATTAGAAAGATCACCTACATATATAAGAGAGGTACATAGCCACACCCTTCCCGCACAATGATATAGAGATGAACAGAACAGAGAACTTCTAGACTTATCTGTGCATCACAATAACATTACAACTAATGCTCAAAACATGCCTGCAGCATCCTCCATTTAAGATGTCACACATGGACCAAACGTGAGTGCGTCATCGCTTCTAATGACTCCATCCATGTCCATGCGCGCCCAAAAGTATATTACATCCCCTTTAGAGCACTCTTGTATTGTTTCTTCCAAAACCTTCTCTGCTTTTAAGGACAGTGAAGCCTGCTTAAGGAAATGGGGGCTGAGCAATAATCACAGATTATAGAAAGAAGTCAGAAGTGAAAAAATTTAAGCAGAATATACCGAGGTTCAGCAGCATTTTTTAAAAAATATTTTAAATTATTTTCCCTACAAAAGTTTTTTTTTCTGTTGAAACTTGAAACGGTCACTTCTGGCCAGCACTTTAAAAAGCTAGGTGCCCCAATTTTATTATAAATGACTATTTCCATGGGGTTCAATGCATAAACTTGTATCAACATGCCCTTTTATACCCAACTGCATCACCACATTAAATAAGCAGTTCAAGTTTCAACATGTTTTCTTTCATAAAAGGAAAAACAATTGCGACTACCTACAAAAGTGCAATAGATATTTCACAGAAAAGTAAGAGCCACTCACCTTTAGCACATATCCCAGTTTCTGTAAATTCTTCATTGCTGTAGTCAACATCAATGATTGTGGACTTCTCTTCATGTTTCCTAGAATCTGACAATCATCCAAAGAACATGCAAATGATTCTAATGTAGGAAACAAAACAAATCACATAAGAGGTAGCATGCACTTTTATATTCAATGAAGTGGCTACCACATTGATACTAATGTGCTTGGCCTCCACTTTCTTATCAATTAACTGCAAGCACTCAACTAACCATGAACTCTTATTATCTTCTACTTCAATTTGTTATCATCTAATTCTAAACCTCAAGAAAAATTGAGTTAATTAGTTCACCAAGGTCTTCTATAAGAGATAGCATTACAACCACAGAGACCATAGGCACAGGCCAGTTCCATAATTTAAAACTTGAAGAAATAATGCTATCATATCAGGGTTTTTTTATTACTTATCAAAAAAGAATATCAGGCTATGCTTAATAGCATGAATTAGGCAAAATATTGTCACTTGACCTCCCCTTAGTTGTTTTCTCTTGTATACTTCATGTGTACTTGGCTATGCCTAATTACATGGTTTTTAATAAATTTCTTACTTGTAAAAAAAAATAGCAGGGTTTTTATTGACAAGTATGGAGGTCAAGTGACAATATTATTTAAATGAAAATTTCTACTCAGCAACCTTACACCACACACATGCTGAGTGAAAAAAATAAAAAGATAAAAAATAAAGACTCACATCAGCAGGTTTGTGGTGTAAGGCTGCTAAGTAGAAGAACTCTATTTAAATATAACAAATATCCATTGTTCCACTAGCAGATACATTGCCAATAGAAACACTCTAAAATTTGCTCAAACTTCCAAAAACCTTCATGGCTTTCCACTTCCATTCAAACTATGTATCACTAGAACATTAGATCCAGTTAACCTCTTCTGCAAACAGGAAAATCAGGTAATAGAGGATTTAAATTGACTTCAAATTTTAGTTAGATTAGTTTTTAGCAGTCTCACAAAGTAAGCTCTATCTAGTCACCAAGCCTCTTGCAATTAGGGGAGCATGCAGCATTGTCTTGGAAGACAGCCAAATTTTTTTTTTTATAAGTAAGAGAGTAAGAGATAAGTTTCATTAATAAGAGTGAAAAGGCCAAGCCCAAGTATACATGGAGTATACAAAAAAGCACCTAAGTACAAACTAAGAGCTGGAAATTAAAGACAAAAAATCATGAGCATTGTTCCCATTTAATACAATAGTAGAAAACCACAGCAGTAAAGTATGCATAAAAAAATCATGTAGCTCCGCCAATGTAAACTCTTTGTTTTCAAAGCAGCGTTTATTTCTTTCCGCCCAAAGACACCACATTATGCATAACAGAACCATCTTCCACACTACTGTCACTTGCGGACATCCTTGTATATTTCTCCAACAACCCAACAAATCTACCACCCTCCCTAGCATAACCCAAGCAATGGAAACCATTCAAAAAACCTCATCCCACAACACCCTTGCAATCTCACAATACAATAAGAGATGGTCCACAGACTCCTCGTGTTTTTTGCACATATAGCACCAATCTAACACTACACGTCTCCTCTTCCTCAGGTTATAAGTAGTCAAAATCTTCTCAAGGGCAACAGTCTATACAAAAAAGGCAACCTTGGAAGACACATAAGATCTCCAAATATTTTTTTAGAGAAAAGGAGAGTGCCCATAAGTTTTCAAGATTTTGTAGTGGGCCTTAACTATACACTGTTTGTGGTCATTGTACTTCCATTTAAGTCTATACGTCCGTGCCAATGGAGTCCTCAAGGGGTGTAAGTATGCTAAAAAAATCTGCAACCATGGATAATTTTCAATCATGGAAATCCCTATTGAAGAGTATATTCCATTGATGAAAACTATCAAAGAGTGAACGCATGTCAGCAACTGAGGCCTCTCTATTAAGAGCAATACAATATAAAGCTGGGAATGCTCTACCCAACGCAACCTCACCATACTAAACGTCTCTCCAAAAACTGATTCTAGTGCCCTCTCCAACCACGTAATGAATGTGACTTCCAAAATATGGACAGTCCTTCCTAATGAACTTCTACAAACCCACACCATATCCCTCCCTGACATCGTTAGAACACCAACCCCCCTAAGCCACTCCATATCTAGAGTCAATAATCTCCTTCTACAAAGACTCCCCCTCCTGATGATATCTCCATAATCATTTTCCCAATAAGGTTTTGTTAAAGATTCACAAGTTACACATCCTCAGGCCACCATATGATATTGGAAAATATATTGTCTTCTAGTTAACTAAGTGAAACTTTTTCTTCTCACCCATGCCCCCCATAAGAAGGCCCTGAAAAGTTTCTCAATTCTAGTCACCACTCCTGCAGGCATAGGAAACAAAGAGATGAAATATGTAGGTAGATTAGTGAGAGTGTTTTTAATAAGAGTGAGTCGACCCCCTTTCGATAAGTACATCCGTTTCCATCTCGTTAGTTTTCTTTCAATTCTCTCCACAACCCCATCCCAAATAGTTATAGCCTTGAAAGTTGCTCCCAGTGGAAGGCCCAAATACTTCATTGGTAAAGAAGATACCTTACAATCCAAGAGGTTTGCTAGTCTGGTAATATGTGAAACTGCACCCACCACCACCATCTCAGACTTGCCAAAGTTCGCCTTCAATCTCGAAACTATTTCAAAGCAAAGTAACAGTACAAGTAAACTTTGGATTTGATTAGCATCCGCATAACAGAAGAGTAGTGTATCATCTGCAAATAATATATAAGAGATGTTAACGGACCCACTATTGCCATTTCCAACCTAAAAGACAGAAATGAAACCACCCCCCACTGCGGCCGCTACCATTCGACTGAGTGCCTCCATAACAATAACAAAAAGGAGAGGAGACAGAGAATCTCCTTGCCGCAAGCCTCAAAAACTCTCAAAAAAGCTGGCGGGTGAGCCGTTGACGAGAAATGAAAACCATACAATAGAGATACACTGACGTATCCAGGAGATCCACCTACCTCCAAATCCACACCTCCCAAGTAAGTATAAATGAAAGTCTCAATTCACATAATCATAAGCCTTTTCTATATCAAGTTTGCAAAGGATACTAGTACTCCTCTCTCGCTATTTATGATCCAAACATTCATTTGCAATGAGAACCAAATCAAAAATTTGTCTCCCGCAAATGAAAGCATTTTGAGGCTTTGAAATAATTTTTTTCAAAACAGGGCTTAGGCGGTTAGCAAGGACCTTTGCAATAATCTTGCACACACTACTAATCAAACTTATAGGGCAAAACTCCTCTATAGCCGAAGCCCCAATCTTCTTAGGGATGAGAGCAATAGAAGTCGCATTAAGGGATTTTTCAAACTTTTGAAAAGAGTAAAATTCCCTAAAAACTTGCAAAACATCACATTTCACAATGTCCCAATAAGTTTGAAAGAAACCCATTGAGAAGCCATCCAGGCCCCGTACTTTTTCCATAGCCATAGTTGTTATGACCCTCTTCCTCGAAGGGTCTCTCTAACCAACTTATACTCTACGAATCAATCTTTTAAAACAGAAAATTATTAAGCTTTGGTCTCCAACCATATTGAAGCTTTGGTCTTCAATGTGGATGACAGCCAAACTGTCTACCATCATTTTTTAATTGCATCTAAGCATCATCTCAAGGATCGATCATGCTTTACTCTAATGACCTTTAAAGAGCATGTTAATAGTGTGTAAGTTTTTCTATGGAATTGGTCATTTCGACACTAATCTATGGGGTCATTCACTCTGTCATTTTTTGTTCTCTGCAGAACAATGTGCAATTTTTCTGCTCACTGTAACTCCTAAGAGCCCAAGCGGTCTTTACAATGTTCACATCTCCTAACTTGCAAATAAGTACATACCGTTTTGCTTGGAAGATCACAGTTTTGGAAAATACATGTCGTCTAGTTGATACTTTAAAAACCATAACATGATGAGACACGAAGTTAAAATTTCAATGTTTTCCCAAGTCTTCAGTTTTTACAGAAACTAAACTCAGCATCAATGTGGTTTTGAAATTCCAATGCACTAAACAACCAAATTCCGCTCTAGGACTGAAGCCACGAATAGCTGTCTATCATTTCCGTTCATATAAATGCTTAAACAAATTAGTGACTGCATTGCGCTTATAAGTGAACTTTGCTAATTCCAAAGAAGTAAACAAAATTCGCCTCAAAGAATGCAAACAATATCCACGCCAAATATAAATGAAAATAACAATCAAAACAAAACTTACAAGAGCTAGTCTCGGTGCCCTAACCCCAATCCTCGGCTTCGATCGGAATGGATCGAGCCCATCGCTCCGAGAAACCATAGCCGGCACGAACTTCAACGTGCTCCCAAACCTCAAGCCCTCCCTATGTGACCTTCCTCTTCGCTACCCTGCCTGAACACCGACGTGCTCGAGCTCTGCAACATCATGGACGCCATCGCGAACAGGAAGACCGCGAGGATCACCACGGAGTAGAAAGCCGACTTTCCCTTCAGCCAGAGTAAGCCCTTGCGGTTGAAGCGGCTGTGGTGAGATTGGCCGCGGTGAAGCGGCGAATGAACCAAGTCAGCCTTGGCTCGGTTACGGTAATAGCTAGGGTTCCGTTTGAGAGGAAAGCGGTCGCGAATCGAGTGGAACCCCAGATCATTGCCGGAGCCAGCAAGACCGCCTCCATTGTCGAGGGACTCGGGTGCAGATGTGCTGCGGCCCATGCGGACGTTCTCGGGAAAATGATGGAAACTTGGAAGGTCAGCGACGCAAATTGAAAGAGACAGCTGACAGACGAAGTGGAAGAGTAGGCAACTGAGGAGTTCGCCAACGTGCATGAACTCAGAGTAACCTTACTAAAATTTTCTTTCATTCTTGCGCTGTCCCACACGTCAATTGGAAACAAGCTCGAACGGGCATCGTCTTTTATCGTTATTCGTTGGGGACAATTCAGGCTCCGTTTTAGTGTTTAATATTAAATTAAAATTTTAAAAAATTTATATTAAAATTTATATTTTATATAAAAAATTAAAAAAATATAATAAGAAAATAGAAAAAACTCACTGTTGAATCTATATGGGCCTTAATTTAGGTAATTTTATTTTTAAGATTTTTTAAAATTATAAAAATATTTTTTTTACATAAATTTTTTTCTCATTTAATAAAAGATGTATATAATAATAAAAAATATAAAAAAATCTCTGCACATGCAATCTCCTAAATAAAATTTCTATATTATTATTGAGTTTGTTTGTTTCATCTTTGAAAAAAATTTATTTACAAATCTTATTTTTTTGACTTCTTTTTTTTAAGCAAGTAATATTATTGATAATAATAACAGTTACTGGACACAATAATCAATAGGATGGTAGATCCCAACATACAATACAAACCAGTAAATACAATACCATGCACAAAATAAAAAATATTATATAGTCGAAAATTTGACTAACACTTAAATTCTATTAGGGGAAGGACCACTCAAAGCGGTTTTAAAACAATCCAACAAATAGACTATCGAATTATAACAAAAATTCACAGTGAAGTTTGTGTTGCACTTTACTAGTTTGGACTGGCTGTAGGAGATTTTCACTATCTCTTTTCTGTGATCTTTAGTTAAGAGAAGTAAAAATATAGGTCAAAAGCAAATAGGAGAGTTATCAAGACATCGAAAAAAAGTGGACCGTGACTGTGGTGGCACATGAGAGACACGCATCATATTGGGAGAAGAAAGAGCAGACGGACCTTGAAAATCCGTGGTCGCCAGTTTTAAAACTGTTGTGGGTGGTGGAAGAAGACTCCGCTTCTCGTGGTGGCGCGTGAATCTCACGTGCACTATGAGCCGCACATATGACTCATGAACGATATCAACGACCACATATGTGACTCACATGTGTGTGACTCTGAATGAAGAATTTTACAAGATCGATGGCTGAAAACTCCTGCAATGGAGCATGTTCACGTCTTTTAACTCCGGAAGACAGTAGATCGGCATATCTCCTAGCTATGGGCGAACTAAAACTAAAACACACGAAAATAAAAAGAGAAATCTAGGAAAAACAAATAGAAAGGCTGGATAAACCAGCTGGAGGGGAAAGGGAGCCAAAGCTCCACCCCCCACTAGAGAAGAAGAGAAATTGTCAATTTCTTTGAGATAGAGGAAGGTGTATTGAAAGGGCAAGAGAACAAGAACGAGAGACTTGTAGTGAGTGAGATCTATATGAGCTACTTCTGATTTTTTGCTTTTCACTTTTATAAAAAAATTATCTGATCTTATTTTATTTAATTTAATTATAGAATTTTATTTAATTTTCATATAAAATAAAATAATTTTTTTCAAAATTTTCAAATTTGGCTTCATGAAAATGATTATATTACTTTAACTAATTGAATAAATTCTCAAAAGTCTTAAACAAAAGAATAGCTTTGACTATAACAGCTTAAGGATATTGAGCTGAGCTAAGTTAAATGAAATATTATTAAAATATTACTTTTTAATATTATTAGTATTTTAAGATTTAAAAAAGTTAATTGTTATTATATTTTGTATGAAAATTTATAAAAATATATTACAATTTGAAAATGTTATAATAATAAGATGAAATAAATCGAGTAGATTTGGAAAACTTATTCCCATGTATTTCGAAATCATGTTTGACTGGCAATTAAAATGAATTTCGAGATTTTTCTTGGGGAAAAAAATGGAATTCATTATGTAGAGCAACTACCACGCAATTATTTATTTCTTAAAAGGAGTTATTATTTTGGTATTGAACTGCCTTTTGTTTTGCCTAGAAAATAAACAATATTGAAGCTGAAAATCGACGTTTTTTTCCCCAATTAAATATCTCTTGAGATATTTTAATGAAACAACATTAACATGATAATCTTTGATTGCCTGCACACAAATGACATGCCCAAAACTATTTTCTTTTACTAAAATATATTATTTTCAGACTTTAATTTATTGTGAGACAGAGGGTATACTTCATTGTGTTATTAGTAACAATTTGTACATTTATGTTATACTGACCCCTTGAATCTACCTTCACCATCTACTGCTCATCATCAGGAAAAGCTTCAAGAAACTGTCTTACTTTCAGTCGTTCATCCTTTGTGAGATCAGGATCATCACCAGTCAATCTCTTCCTCAGGACTGCACTAAGACTATCTGGATTATCATCAAGAACCTGCAAGGGGGACAAACTTCTCATGCATCATGCAGGGATTTGAGAATGAAGACTATCCAAAACCTAATCTGCCCTACCAGGGTTGGATCATGAATAAGCTCCAAGGATCAATATCAACTCAAACTGGAAAATACTGAGTTTTGCCTGATATGCCAACATTCACGGTTTATTTTCTCACACTAGGACCCTAGGGCTTATTTACAAAAGAAAATTCAATTCCACAGCAAAGTAATCAATCATTATATTTTCATTAGCAAATACTCCAAATCTCTTCAAACGAAAAGGTCTCTTAGCAACCCACAGGACAGAAAAAAATAATGTGAGCAAGGAAATCTCAATTGGGATTATTGGTGTAAAACTAGTTTTTCCCCCTTTGAGGTAGAAAACGTTTTCTCCTGTTCTTGTTTTCCTTTTTAGGTGTCATGCTAGAAATTTTGAACCTTACTTCAACATAATTGTTGATGTGGCCATCTTTGTTGATGGAGGTTACAAGCTCATGCTTATTGAATGTCCATTCACCATCCACAATGTATTTGTACTCGTAGCGTCCTTCCTGAAAAAGTACTTGTTAGTACATTTATTGCTCGTTCACATGGATTTCCATTCCTAGAAACTGTTCAGTGCAGGGCAGCATTTTATATTGAAAGCTAGAAGAGATCCTTTCTGGAGTATCCAGGAATGAGTTTGCGACATCTCAAGAAAGCATCCTGAACCTTTTCGTCCCCGTGATATAAAAAAAAAAAGTATCTCCAATATGATTAACATGATCTGCTCACAAAAAGATAGTGTCTTTCAAGACATACAACATCGGCAGTCAAGAGGTTAAACTGGTACGATACAAGTGCAATTATAGGTGCTTTTGTTTTAGTGGGCACAAATCATAATGGTGTCATTACATGCTATCGATTCTTAAGTTAAACATGTGTATTGCTGGATAATCACAGCTTTATTTTAATGTGAAATTAAAACAGAAAAGCGATAGTTTGTTGAGTGAAGTGTTCATAATGCAACACACTTACTGGCAATTCCCTCCTAAGAATCCACAAACCCTGTTCCTCATCCAATTTCAATGGTATTAGCTGCAAAGGTTCACAAGACAAAAGGATGAATAAAAAAAGCATGGATTTGTAATCCTACAAGCTAACAAGGAACAGATGATAATTCCAATGCACATCCTGAGGGCTTCGTGCTGAGACCTTTCACCATTTGTCTTTCCTATTGGGTGGACAGAATATATGAAAATTTTAACCTTAATACCAGATATGCTTTATCGGTTGCCCAGACTGAAAGGACTCCAGCACCATTTGATGCATGCTGTGCTAGAAGTCAGCTATTAACTGGCATCAACGCATCTAGCTTCCTAAAAGTCCAATATGTCTTGCAAATACAATCAATTCTCTCGATAAGTACCATTGAAGAACTTCATGTAATTGCAATGAGCCAAAATGACATTTATGTTCTTAAAAGAGTGACATACAGGTGTGAGTCACTCACAGGTCGAGAAAACTCTATTTTACACTTTTTTACAATTGTCACAAGTGACAAGCTACAAGAGTCATTATTAATGCTTTGATAAAGCATTCAAAGAACTGTTGAAGTCACAAAGCTGCTTGTATGTAGATGATCATTACCTGGCCCCATCCAATATCAAGTCCAGAAATTTCCACCTTTGAGTAATTAAGATCTTGCCAAGTCAGAGTGACAAGCTTCTTCCTGAAGCCTGTAAGCTTTTAAGATGAATGAGCATGTAAACATCACAACCAAAGCAAAAAAAGATTTGAATTAAGAATGACGTTTATTTAAATAAGATTCCTGAAAATGAATGGTGCAGAATCTACTTTAAGATTTGCATTCATTTGGCCAGCACGGCAAAAAACCGTATCAAGTGAAAATCCAACCTAAAGCAAGTGAGCTGTTTGTTAAGAACAATAACAAGGCAAGAAGTTCAGACATGGGAGGAGAAAGCCAGACAATAAGATTTAGGGTTACCACTGACCCAATAATATATGAGAAAGAAGCAAGACTCACAATATCAGAAGTCGCACTTTTTATAGCTTCCAGGCTTGGGGAGCATGAGCGTTTGCTCTGTAAGCAAGAAACAATGAGATATTTCAGAAACATGGTGAAGATTAAAGACTGGGCCTTCTTTGACCCTTTTTATCATCAATCTTCCATGGTAACTACATTGGATTCTTGAAAAGCTTTTCTCTTTTTTATAATACAGAACTTACAAGTCCAGAAAATTATGGATAATTAATGAAGTTAGTGACATCAATAACTCAATAAAACTTCATCAACTCAAAAGTTGTTGACTTTGGTTATTAAACCTAACATGCACGGACTTCTTCTCATGCCTTCAGATGTCTGCAATTGAACTTATTAACTTGCAGTTCGTTATATTCTTGGCATAAGTGCATACACGATTGCAGCTAAAAGATACACAAAAGATTTTAAAAATAAATCAAATAAAGACACATTTACCAGCAGCAATTGGTGAGCTTCACCAAGTCCATAGTCCTGAACCCAGAACATGTATGCCAACTGAAATTCAAAACGAATTTTCAGAATGTTAGGAAGGAAAAATCAATCATAGACCAGTATTAATATGATTTAATATGAGTATCCCTTAATGAAGATGATTGTGAGTATTTAAAATTAAACATTAGAAGCAGCCCTTAATATCAACAATCATTCAAGAATATGATAGAGACTAGAGCTAAAGAAGAAAACCTAGTCCGAATGAAATCATAAATAAGGAGTTGAACTGACATACAGCAGCTGCAGGAGCTCTTCCAATTCCAGCAGTGCAATGTATATATGTTATGCCTCCATTTTGATTTATGGCCTTGTCTAATTTGCTAACAACAGCTGGAAGCCGTTTCCGCAAATCAAATGCATCAAAGTCCCTGCTACATCAACCATTAGGCCACTGTAGATGTGCTTGCATGTGCACACACATGTATACAAGGTGCTCAAGAAATAATAATTTGCTACATGCACTGTTGCACACACATACAGGGCATGAATTAACATAATCAATTATTCTGGTAATGTGTAGAAACTAAACAACCTAGCAAATTTAGTCATCATTCATGTTCTTTAATAAATGTTTAACACAAAGCTGACACATTGCACTTTATACATTTTGGACAGCTCAACAAATAATATCAGTTTTGAGCTAAAACATGGCAAGTTTATAGGATAAACTTTAAGGAATGGGTTAGCAGTTGCTGTTCCAATGCTGAAGTGGTGAAGCTGTTACACAATAAAGATATGGTCGGACAATAGTATACTTTTCGATAATGTTAACCAATTAACCAAGTAACCATCTTTCAACATAGGCATTTAAAATATCAGCACAACAACTATCAACTTATTATGGGTATGGCTACCATCTCGCCACAACTAACCTTATCTCAGCACGCAAGTGTGTGATGTCATCATATGTCTCAGCATAATTTCGAATTGCATTGATGTCAACCCCAAAGTATCTGGATGCACTAGTGAAGGAATTCAAAACATGTTTTCTTGCCTAATCAAACTTGCCAGAGGCTACCTTGCACTCAATCATTACAAATTTAGGAATAAACATCCCATGTAAAAAGAAGATAAAGAAAACAATTATAAGCTCAAATGGGAGTCTAGCAAGAAAATTGTTTTGGATACTCCAAGTCTGAATCTTGCTGCAAGCAAAAAATGGTTTTCACTCCAATACTACGAAGCTTGTCAACGTCTTCAGGAGTCTGGCAATTAGCAGTGGGAAGATGTAAAAATGATATAGTCCTATGATATAAGGCAGAATCTATTCACATTGTGAAATTTAAGAAAAGGGATCACCTGTAAGCATGATCCCACAATCAAGTCCGGATTAATGAAGTTGTAGTTCATTCCTAGTTCATGCCTATAGGTCAAGACTGTAGCAGACTGTGTTAGAAAGACATGATGAGGTGCGCTAGAGAGAGAGAGAGAGAGAGAGAGAGAGCAGGAATCCCACGGTTAAGCCAATCTGTAGCTTAGCCATGAAGATCATCTGCACATAGACTGCCAGAATATTTTAAGCCAATGCACTGATCAGAAAAAGTATGTTCATCTGGTGTCAAATTTTTCAGCACCCCTAGACCAAAACTTTTAGTGTGCAAATCAATAAGCAGCCTCTAACATGTAAAGACAATATATGCTGACCAAGTTCTCCTTCACATCCTCATTCTAAAGCTAGAAAAAAAAAACTAAACCAAACGTACCAGCACCCATAGCTTCTGTCATATTGTTACTGTATATCTCGGACTTTTCCTCCTTCAAATTGGCACCACTTGCCTCAGCACTGGACATGGGACCCGAAATTGCCTACAAAGAAATATGCCAATTTTCTTATCTATGAAAAGCTTGAATAAAATCAAGCAGCTTGGTGACTGAAATCTCAAAATCATTACTTTCTCGCTGAAACACAAATTATGTTCTTAAAACCATAGATACAAGCTAATAACAACTAGCTGCTACAATTAGACACAGCAATGCCAATACATGACTGATTCAAATGAGCATTTTGTAGTTTCCTTGCAGGAGTCACTACTACAGGAGCAAGTTATAATGCAGGATGGACAAGTTGATACTTTTATCACAAAAACCATATTTCTACGGTAAAATTTTTTGTCGTATTTCCAGCCTGTTTTGCCTCCCTTGAAATAGAGAAAATAAAGTGGAAACTAATTTCCAATTAAAGAATGCATCCTTCTTCTAACCAAGAAGCCTATAGAAGTTTCAAATAAGACTAACCCCTTAAATGCTCATATACCACAGGGATTTGTGTCCCAAGTTATACAGGGCAAAAAAAGTGTCCAATGGATTGCTAATTCCCCCTTTATATAGCGTGGCAGACTCCATAGTAAACATGATTTATTGGCTTGCCGTGTAATATACCATAAAACTTACCATGTTATGAAGGCTGCAGACTGTTGTAGATCCACTATATAATGGATAAGTATCCAGGGAAAACAAAATATTCATTCTTTGGAAATTTCGGATTTCAGGATGAAGGCTGCAGACTGTTGTAGATCCACTATATAATGGATAAGCATCCAGGGAAAACAAAATATTCGTTCTTTGGAAATTTCGAATTTCAGGATTAGTTAAATGTAAAGCACAATAAAAGAATGCATTGCTCTTTATCTATATAGTGTGTGTGTGTGTGTGTGTGTGTGTGTGTGTGTGTGTGTGTGTGGACAAAATGTTCAAAAAGAACAAGATAATGAATTTGAGAAGATTACATCAGAGATGCGAACATATTTACAGATGGAAACCACGGACTATTTGACCACATCAGAGATGCCAATATATTTCAAACAACAAATACAAGACTTACAAAAATAACTAATACCACGTTTAACAACGTCATCTATATCTCAGACCAAAAAGGGCAAAAAGGAGTTACAAGTTACAACTAGGTTTGGATACAAAGATGGTTTGAACTTATCTCATCTTATCTATTCATTACAACTTTCTCAATTTCCCCCAAAACCCAATAAACAATTCAATTTTGCAAATCCCAAACCCAGAATAATACTAAAAAATAATATTTTAACAATATTTTATTCATCTTTCAACTTTCATCTCAAATAGTTTCTCCTTAACTGACTATTCATTTCATCTCAATAAATAGAAGGCTTGCAGATTACAAAATCAGAACTCAGAAAATATATTCAGAAGCTACCGCCTACGGTTTCTCATGTTACCTTGAGCGCCATGCTTCGTCGTACTTGTAGACCAGCACTACTCAACACTCCCTGCATTCAATCCTAAAATCTTGTCAAATTACGAACACGCATGCAAAAATACATAAACACATTCATATAAATACATGCATCTACTTATAAGCATACGAAAAGAGTAGAATATGAGTGCACCAGTGCGTTGGCAAGGGAGGAAGGATTTCTCTGATGGCTTTTGAAGATTTTCAGAGGCAAGGCAGGGGCTCTGAAATTGGAAAAATAAATAATATTACATTATGAAGAAAATTAACTGATAAGATATATTAAAAGGAAAACAATCAGAGAGTGAAAGAAATGTTGAAGCAGACCTCGGAAGATTCTGAAGACAGTTCATATCTGATCGGAGAGGAAGAAAAAATGTCTGCAGATAACAGAGAGACCAGAGTACCGGATTTTCTCTTTGCGAAATGATATTTTCTCCTGTTTTTATACTGGCGTTGGGTCTTAAGTGATACGGCCCCGGCCCATATATCATTTTTATTATTGATATAATAATTTTTAAATAATTTAATAATAATATATTTATAAGAATTAAAGTGATCCAATCTAATATACTAGATCAATAAAAAAAATATTTTATAATTTAACATAATATATCAAAGTCACCTTAATTTATAATTTTTTTAATTTATGTATAAACTAATCATTTATCTTAAAAAAAACAGATACTTCCTGCTGAGCTTTTATTCTCCAAAAGTACGTTGCTATATTAACTGAGAAAATTCATCCAGCTTTTATACCGATAGTGTTAAAGTTGTTGTTTTTTTTTCGTTTTTTACAGCATTTTCTGTATTCTTTTAAATACAAAAAGAATAAATATAATATTAATTAAATAAATAAATAAATATAAATACTAAAAAATTACACGTTTCGGTAAGAAAAAGCGGTACTCCCTAAACGAGTCCATCGTCATTTTCCTTTCCCAAAACTCATTCGTTCATTCTCTTTTCACACTTTTATATCCGTTTTTTAATGATTATTTATTATAATTTTTAGTTTGAATATCAATCACGTGGCACTATTGTTAGCACACTTGGTCGATTATTTTAAATAATACTATATATAATTTTAAGCATATCCTATATATATATATAAAAAACAGTCTATCATTAAAAAATAATTTTAATATATGTGTGTGTGTGTATAGAACTAACATATTTTAAGACTGCAGTGTGCAAATATTACTTCAGTTTTATTTATAGACCGATTTACACGAGTTTGCATTGTTGATGTGGTCAATTTGGACGGCTTTTAAGTCGGAACTATCTGGATCAATTAGAACTAAAGAGCCTTTATACATGAATCTTTTAAATCAGTTCTACAATTGGATATTCTTATTAAATAAAATAAAAAAACTACAATTGAATATTCCCTTTCACCTATCGTTTTGCATTAAATAAAGGATCTTTGTGAACTTACGCAAAACCATATAATAAGGTGCAATTATACACCAATCAATTATAGACATCAAGAAAAAGATGATAAATAAATTTTTAAAAAAAACATTCGAGAGTAAAAGGTTTTGCATTACATCTTTGGAGTTTTATTCGATCCCTTCCACAATTACATATTGATATAGTTTAGTACAAATAAAAAAACATCTTAGATGACAAACAAAAGTTCATATTCATATGCCTTGGTTGAGTATATTCATAACTATATTACAAGAACAACATAAGCCCAACATAAAACAGGGTTCCTATAACTTACATATATGCATCCACAAAAGTCCTCAAGGCTTCTTGGCTCGGGCAACTCTATATCTTGCTGCATATCGATGAAATAAAACTAAAGCATTACTAGTAGCCTGCGCCACATTCAAGACTTTTCCCTTGATCGTGGCCTTCAACTTACTCATATTACGTCCCTGCAATTCATCTAAACATGTGTTTACATCGGTTAAAGCAGCACTAACCCAACTATCAACGTTGCTTATATGCCAAAAGACATCATCTCCCACTGGTTCATGCCCCAAGCGACGGAGCTCTATGATAGATTGGCTAATTTGTTCCACACTATCATTGATTTCGGCCAAGCAATCTTTCACAACTTGGAATCCCTTGGCTTTGCTTGCCTCGAGTTCTTTCGCCGCTTTCAACATGTATTTTTTCGTATATAAAACACGGTAGAGGCTTACAGACAAAGCTAGGCGAGCCAATTGCTCTGGACTTTGTATGTTAGCATTAGCATAACAAGAGAGGTATTTGATACAAAGAGTAGGATAACGGGTGGTGCGGCATGAGGCCTCAATGTACGCCCTTGATCGGGAACGTCTAGCAAAGGCTGGTTCCGCCATGAGAGACATAGAAAAGAGACAGGAAAAGATAAGCAGCAAAGAAAAGTCAAGTTGTGCCATTTTACTCGGTGGTTAGTGTGATGAGAAAAATGTCGAATGCAGAAGAACTTTAGTTGAGGAAATGATATGGGTTTTGGGAAGCTTATATATAGGGACTGTAAGTTTGTAACTTGCAGTTTAAGCACAAATAATGGAGTATTGGGATAAGATCACAAAATGAAATAGTATTATCTTATTTGCAACTGGTCGGTGAAATTAAAAGCATCAAGCATGCATTGCATGGTATCTTAGGAGTGAAGACCCTCAGAAGACACTTCAATTAGCTGGACTTGTCTTACCCCCCTCCTCGACATCATTGACAAGGCACGTGGGAAACTACTACTCAATGCCTGTATTTTACTTATAATTCATTGTACGACTTCCCAACCTGAGAAGGAAACTTTTTCTGTTGCTTTTTGTAAATTGTGTTGACTTTTGAACAAGAACTACAAGGACAGGTCCTCAAGGGGTTATTTTGTTATTATTCCTCTAAACTGTTGGATGAATCCACCTGAAAGTGCCCGCGATGCCCACGGTACTTGTCCACAGAAAGTATTACCAATGAAAATTGTTCAGTCAACGCAGTTGATATATAAATGTTGAGATTCTAGAGACATGGATTATAATATATTGAGTCTGAAGTTACATAGAAAGTGGTGACAAATCCACAATCATGTGGGACTAAGGGTGCTCTTCCAGCATAAATTACTTGCAAACTCAATCAAGGTCCACTTTTCCGTTGGTGTAATTATTGGAACTATTCAAATGAGAGTTATATTGATCTCTCTCTCTCTCTCTTTAAGTATAACTTAAAAAAAAAAAAAAAGATCTTGCAATCCTGAATCTCTGATCATATCCGTTAATCAGAGCTTGAATAAGCTAGGATGGGTTGGGCTTAGGAAGATAACATTGAAAGGAAAAACTAACCCTTACCATTATACCTAAGCTAAGTAGCACATGAGCCGTGTGCAATGCAACCATAAGGAAGACTAGTGGCAATGATAATTGAGGGCATGCATACGCAGAGATTTGGGTCTTCTATGGGCCTTAAAATGACAATTCTTAATAGTTCAAACGGCACTAAAAAGTAGGGCGCTATCCATTTTTACAAAAACTTGTATAACAGAAAAAAAAAAAAAAAATCAATCAGCTCACCCAATTGCATCCTCGATCTAAGCTCGAATGGTACCATGAGATTTCCATTGGGGGTGCAAATATGCCAGAGAAGTCATGAACTCATGGTACTAATTGCCTATCTGCTATTAGATGCACCAAACACCCAACCCAACATGTACCCCCACAAAGAGGGAGAGGGAGAGGGAGAGGGGGAGGGGGAGGGGGAGGGGGAGGAGGAGGAGGAGAACCCAAACCAACACTCACACGCAGACATAACGGAAGGCAGGAGACAGAGAGAGATAGAGTGCACCCTTGGACAGGTAATTAAAAGCTATTCATCTTCAAACCAGTTATTACTATTACATAAGATACAGAGCCAACATACAGCATAGGAAAAGCAACACATCAAACATACGTACCACACTCATCTGGACGAAGATTTGCATACACATACCAAGTCATTCGGCAACCTTCATGCCCAAGAGATAAACTTGACTCTGGATCACACTGCCCCTAATCCAAAAACCAGGCATCACCATTAGTCCAACCTTGGGCTTTTGATCACTTTCATCCAGTATCAAATTCTTCACCACACTTTCCATATAAACCTCAGAGAATTCAGTCCCTTTCTTAACCTGAAAGACTTTGACATTGGGATCAAATGAATAGGCTAGCCTATGCAAAAGCCAGATTGACTTCGCCAGTTTTAGAAAAGCCTGGTAAAATGGTGTCCTTGGATGCCCACCCCCCATTACATAATTTCGCTGATCTAAATTTCCAAAGAACGAAGCCTCCATCTTTGGGTGAACCACCACTAGGTATTTGCTCCTGCAAAATTTTCCAAAAATGGAATCTGGATTTTGGCCTAGCATGTCCACTGGATCCATTTCCCTTAGAGCAAGAAATTGGTGGAAGAAGCTGTCTTTATTGGCCATAAGATTGTCTGATTTGATGGAGAAGCTTGCCTGCTGAAAGCCACTGAACATTCTTTGGCAGATATGGGACTCAAACGCGTATTTTTTATGGGCTCTTTTTGCATAAATGACATCAGGTTCAATTGAATTTGCCGCAGCATCAAGATCCCATCCAGCTGCTTTCATCATATTTATCAATGGCTTAGAAAAATCATGAATAGCTTTGAAAGCAGCTTCTACAGCAGATGTAAAGAGATCAGAGGTTAGATCTACAGGGAAAAATCCATTTTCATCTGCAGAACCTTCTGATTCTTTTGTTGACAAGCCCCTAAGCTTAAGATTCTTTTCCAGTTTCGCCCGCCTCTGGTTTGCCTCCTCAATCTGCTGCTGCAACTGAAGAACCTCAGAATCTTTATTCTGAATTTCAGACTGAAATTTCTTCACCATAACCTCATAGGTTTTCAGCAGGCTCTGTTGTTCTTGGATCTCTGCAGCTAAACGAGAGTCCTGTGGAGAAACACATACTGTTTTGGGGTTTTTCTCCCTGTAAAGGTGCTTGAGTTCAGACAGGTTCTTCAACTCAGAAATTACAAGTTTATCAGCAACTTGGATTTTATCAGGGTCATAGGGAGTGTGAGCAGCTTGAAGCTGGATGTAAGCTGACTTCAGGGAGGAGACGTTTGTAAAAATCTTGGATATAAGGGCTTCCATTGCTTCGGGATTCTGGTTCGTAGCCTCGTCCATGGGTTGTGGGTGGACCTTCTGGTTACTGCTCTCACGAAGTTGGGAATCTTTTGCTCCAGTGGGTAGCATAGCTAATTCCAAATGACAGGGGAGCTGAATAGGCTTCCTTCAGAGAGAACACCGGTGCTACACAACCTGCATATTCCCACATGAGTGTTGCTATTGGCATCTGCTAAATATCAAAAGGATTATAAAACAAAAGCATACTGCAACTACATAAAAAGATCATTTCAAAGAAATTCACATAGTTTGGGAATTCACAGAGAACCATGCTTCTGTTTTTGATACGGCTCCAGAAGGACTTTTGTTACCTGGTTCAAGTAGAAAGAGTTAAGTTTTAAAAAAATTCTGAAAAATCTAGCTGCACAAGCTGCCAGATCTTAATGCACTATGTAACAATAGTGTTCCAAAGGTAGATTCCAATGATCTTATTATTTGAGTCACCCCATGTTCGCAATTGACACTACAGAATCCTTCTTAACAGAAAAACGGCTTAAAGTAGGAACCGGTCTCGAGAAAAGCCAAGTCACCATGCTAATACTAAGATTAATTTTGTTAAAAAAAAAAACAAAAAACTTTAAGGGACAAATGAACACCAAGAACAGGTAACATAGAAAATCTCAGAAGGAAATCACAAGCAAAAGCGTATATCATGTAAATACCCAATACGCCAAAAAAAATCTCCATTTATCACTCAATTTGTGTGATAAATAAACTAGCAAAATTATACGTTAAAAAAAAAACAAAACAAAAAGTGACATGAGATGCCTACCTACAAAGACCGGAAATGAGGACTAGAATTCCCCCAGCAAGCATAGCACCCTTCAACTAAAGTTTCGCAAACAAAGAAACAAACTTGAATATATAATTTAATCACTCGCGGCATATAAATATATCTTCCTGTACAGAATAACAAACAATTTAATTCATCGAGGATTTCGAATCGACTCAATCGGTAGATTGATTGGGCCCGACTCGTATAAAGTATTTCTCTCGATTATTCTCGGGAACCAAACAGAGATAGAAGTAGAAATCTACCTACCCAGAGAACTCGGCGAAGGATCAAAGACAAGCAGAGCTGTGAAAAGCCGAAGCTCCGTTAAGACTCAGCCTCTGATAAATTGCAAACCCCA
Source organism: Platycarya strobilacea (assembly GCA_036898215.1). Classification (NCBI taxonomy): domain Eukaryota; kingdom Viridiplantae; phylum Streptophyta; class Magnoliopsida; order Fagales; family Juglandaceae; genus Platycarya; species Platycarya strobilacea. Next base: position 56,116,076 of record CM072545.1, on the reverse strand, counting down.
AAACTCAAAGGTGCCTCTACTCTTAACAATTAACATACGGAGGATCCCGACAGGGATCCGCGTTTTTTTTTGTTTTTATGACTTTTTTTGTTTTTTAAAATATTTTTAAATAAAAATAGATATTATAATATTATTAAAAATATATGTATTTGGGATCCCGCTGGGAGCTGCTCCTTTTCTTGAAGTTTTTTTTTTTTAACTTCATAATTAAATAAGTATTTTTTAATAATAATGTGAATTTTTTCTTTTTTTTTTAAATTATTAAAAAAACCATGTCAAAAAAAAAATCAAATGGCCTTTCCTAACTTCATAATTAAAAAAATCAAATGTGTAGCGTCGTGATAAAAATTCTACTCAACCTCCTATTAGTTACACAACTTTCACGCATCACATATTATTTTATTTTATTTTTAATCAAATATTTAATATATAAATAATGAATAAAAAATTAAATTATTTTAAAAAGAACAAATTCAAAAAAATATAAAAAAATTAAAGAAAAAATAAAAAGTATTAATATATGGAAGTTGGAAGATTATGTAGAAGTGCTCAATATATATATATAATATTAGTCGAGAATTCCGTTTGTAGGTTTAGCATTTAAACTCAAATGAAAAAGTCTATAACCAGTACTAGAGATCTATAATCTGATTAGCATAACCTTTTCGTTATGAATGTAAATAGTCCGGTTTGAAAAAGTGATGGACCAATCATATTCAGTCCATCATTTTTCTCATCTTAAACCAGATCGAATCCCTTTCAAGACTGGTCCAATCCTGATCAGTTCACTTGATTTAAATTATGTCTAAAACAGGCCAATCGACCCAAAATTCTGTCTAATGATCAAATATATACTTTTATCCAATTTTAATCATTTTCAGCCCATTTCACATTTTTATCATAAATTTAAGCTAAAAAAATATTGAAAAAACTTACTTTTAAAATAAATGATATTATTATAAATTTATATATATAGTATACTATAATTTATACTATAACTCTTATAATATATCAATATGTTAATATATACAAGTACTATATATTATAGTTATACATTAAAAGATATAATATAATACTTATGTAATATTGTGATATATTAATATTTAATCCTCCTCTTGAACTCTTGTTTCATGGAACACATGTGACACGATACATCCCCAAATGCCCTAAATGAGAGAATACGAGTGTGAGATCTTTTGTGACCCATACCATGGGTCACTTAACTGATGGATTGTTGAGTCACATAATTATGTAAATAACCATGGAGCCCTCTAACGACATCTGTTAGAAGCGTAATTGATGAAAAATTCGTACCAGAAGCTTAATTGCATGTATAGCGATAAACTCCTATGTTACTGTGTTTAGAGTGAAGCACTTGACTTTCAGGAATTAGTTTATTGGTAATTAGTTTATTGGTAGTTAGGAGTATATTTATTGTGAAAGTACGGTATTCTTTAACCATAAATAATGTATAAATAATAAAAATTATATATTTTATTATTGTATTTCGTCCAGTCCAATCCAAGAAAAAAATTTATGGATCGGGATCGGACTGAACTAATTCAGTCCCAAAATTTTTGAATCGAACTCCTACTATGATCAGTCTGGTCTAGTTCAAAAATCTATACCGACCCTGATAGAGGTCCGATCCAAAAATGGCCGGTGCGGTTGGTTCATCCAATCCTGATCGGCAAACTTACGCCTCTACTTCCTGGCCTCCAAAATGAGTTTGAAACTCTCCCCCAAATATATATATATATATATATATATATATATATAATGGAAAAGTCTATAGTGAGATAATATTGTTTTTTATTTTTCAACTTCTTAATATTAACAATATTTGTGAAACTATTTTTCAATTTACAACATTCCATGCTAAGATTTCACTTTATTAAAAAAATGAAATTTATTTTATTTAAGAGCTCATTTGAATAGTGAAATAAAATAAAATGATTTTAAATAAAAATTAAAAAATTGAAAGTTGAATAATATTATTAACTTTGTATTATTGATCTTATAGTAAAATCTCATTGTTAATTAGTTCAAGAGTAATTTGCTACCCCTTAGTCCCATTTCAGTATAAGAGATGGATGACATTCTTCATTTAAAAAGTAATTTTCAATTTGATAATACCCCCTTGCTCATTTTTGTATACTTAATAAAATTGGGGTATTGTCCCTTTATTTGAATATATATATATATATATATATATGAGTAATGTTACTCATCATTCATTCTTTTACCATCCTATAATATGAAATCAGATAATTATTTATTATTTTTTACTTGTGAACGTATTAATTATTACTACATTATAAAATGATAATAAGATGATAAAAAAAAGGATGAATAAATTTTCTATAAATAAATAAATATATATATATATATATATATATGTGCGCGTGCGCGGGAGGTGCGCACTAATATTTCATTTTTGTTCTTTGTAAATCCAAAAGGAGAATGAATTAATTTTGAAGGCATCTTAATGAGTCCCAGAATTAACAAATAATAAACTTGCAATTAATATTTTTTTTATTTCCTATAAACTTAGTTTTATAGATCTCCCTTAAAAATATTTAATAACTAAACGAGCACGCCATATTATTCTTAAATAAACATATGCAATGATCCGTTGTTCTTAAATTTTGGAGGAAGAAAGAGCTAAAGTAGGGGGGAAATCATTATTATCCATGATTATATTGAATTTTAAGTATCAAGGAAAACACCATCATATATCATAATAATTTATATCGCTCATCATTGCATTTTTGAAAAAAAAAAATTCATCATTAATTATTAATTATCAATAGAATACCTAACTATGATATTCTTATTATATTACGAGACATCATATTAGTTAAAATTATATTTACATAAATCATTTTAATATTATATGATATATTGTAATAAGATAAAAGTAATATACCATCTATATTTTGAGATTATTTAATAATTTTTTATTATATATTAACGAGTTTTGTTACTCATTATCCTTATATATTATACATCACATTTAAAAAATAATATTTTATTCTTCTTAAATTAATTAAATTATTATACTCATCACATATTTAAATTAAAAACAAATAACATGTGATGTATGAAAATATTTAATAGAATTTCTATATTAACTGGCAGGTAAGAGAGTAACTCGACCCAACACATCATGAAGTATTTGAATAGCAGCAGAAGGTATTGTTACCTGGCCTATCGAAATTTACTGCTCAATGGTTCTGCAACATCACGTAGTATCATACTATCCCGTGATTAATTTAAAAAATAATAATAATTAAAATGTAAAAGTGTATTAAAAAATATTGAAAGAAAATATTAAAATTTTAAATTCCATTTACTCATTTTATATTTATCTTTTTAATATAACACTTGTTGACATTACATGTTCGTACACGTCAAAAACCATCTGAATAATAATTTTAGATGATCAAAGGAGCATTATTGCAGCAAAATGTAGGAGATACGACCAGCACACAGGCCATAAGAATACAAGAAGGATTTCATTTTGGTATCTACAGTTTATATAGCCAAAAGCAGCAAAACAACCAGAAAAACGACCTACCGTTTATAACTTTATAGTCAATAGGCTAGCCATAATAATACGACCAGCAAAACGATCTACCGTTTATATAGCCAAAAACAGAATGGAGTCCGGAGTCCGGAATCCGTATCCCTATCTAATCTTCCATAGAAACACCCAGTTCCCCTTAATAATAACTAGAATCTCTCTTTAACGTGCACGATTTATCCATAGCAGAGGAAGAAGAGGAAACGCGAAGTCGAAGCTCAAGACTCGATTTGCCCTGAATTTTTTATGGTAAGAAAATCTATTTTTTTACCCCTCTTTGAGTTTTGCTAATCACATTATCCGTAATATACCCATTATCCAGATTCAGCAATCCTTAGTGCCTTTATTATCTGAATTATTTTCGAATAAACCCATTCTCCATTTGTTATGACCGAGTTTACTCCCTTGCTTTTTGCCGGTCTCTTTGAGTTTGGGGCCGTTTCTTACGTTTCTGTTTTTATGTTTATGGGGTTTGTTTTGTGTAATTTTGCCAGATTAGAGGAAAAACCCCAACAATGAATAGCTGTGAAAATCTCCAGATATCAAAGAAATAACGGAAAAAGGGGGATGCACTATATTTATTCTGAAAATTAATGAAAACTAAGAGGAATCATTAGACTTGAGTGTAGGAAGAAAGAGAAAGAATACAATAATGTTTTCTGTAATATAGAGTTAATAGTTTCTTTGTGCCTGCAGTTATATTTCTTTTCTCTACGGTCTTTATAATATATCGAAAATAGTTTATTGTAGGTTTTCTTTTCATGTTAATGGCCATTTCCTTCACTTTGTCCAACTATCAAAGAAATGTTAAGCTTCAACTTTCAAAGCAAGCTGCCGAATCAAGAGTTGCAATTGTTTGCTTTGCATCACGATTCCATCAAACTACTGCACTTGGTCAGAAACTCCACTCTAAGTGCAGTTTATATCATGTAGCCCATCCTTCCATTGTCGAAAATTCCAAGTAAGTCTCAATGGCAACTGGTCTTCGAATTTGATGCTTTCAGTAGTTAGTGCTGTTAGGATTTGGTGAAATATTTCACGGGATACGAATGCATGGTTCAATGTATTTGTAGAAAGGCATTGGGGCATAATGGTATCAAACGCATCAAATTTGGGGAACATTGTTTGCATCATTGGCCATTGCTTTGTTTGCATTAGAATCTGATTATTTTATATGGCTGTTGATTTGGTTCTCAACTTCCTGCTCTATCAAATCCAAATGTTCATGTTAAAAACTCCTAGTTCATGGAAGACTAAATTGTATCCATTTTCTCCTCTTCTTTTTCTTGTTACCTTTTTTTCAATTATCTGAAGAAAATCTTGTTTTTTTTTTTCAAAAGATAGCATGTCATGTTTATTCTTGGGAAAAGCTTTTTCCACTTTATGGCAGAGATTGCAAATAAATTAATTGTCTTTGCTTATAACTTTAGAACTCTGTGTGATCTGCTCAGAAGGATGACCTGGTCTATTAAAAGTAATGTGGATAGCAGTGGATTTGATCCTTCTCCCGCAAATAATCCCAATGGCGGAACCCGTTTAATAAGAGCCATCCGAACTATTCAAACCAAGATAGGTTCACAAATTCAGGAGATAAGGAAAGACCTTCCCAAGAAAGTACTGTTTTTCTTGGTTGGATTTTACTGTGCAACAGCCTTTGCTACTGTTATTGGGCAAACGGGAGACTGGGATATATTATCTGCTGCCTTGGCTGTGGTTGTTGTTGAGGGCATTGGGGCCCTCATGTATAGGGCTTCTCTTCCTTTAATGGGCAAGATTAGGAGCCTGATCACCATGTTTAACTATTGGAAGGCTGGCCTTTCACTAGGTCTCTTCTTGGATTCATTTAAATATGGAATGGATGACATATTCGGGTCAAGTAATCCCTTTACTTTTGAAATAGATTTGTTCAACATAATCTTTTAGCACTTTTCTAGCCAATCATGGTGGAGTGCTTGGAAAGCATGGGTTGGGATATGACTGCATCTGTGATGGTAATGTTGCGAGGTTAAAGCCACACACAGAAAATGAGGATCATATTGCTCATGGGATAAGGTATTAAGGATCGGCGTGATGACGTCGAATTCGTCAACAAATTATGGCCTTGGATAAATCAGTTGAACTTACGAAGAGAAGTCTGCTCCCTTTGCCAGCCTTATATTCGAGTCTATTGCAATTTATCTGGAAGTGAAAATCATTGCTTTGCACTGGGGGAATTCTAATTTCTACCAGCCATCAGGACCTAAAATTCTGTTGCAATGTGAAGATATCAAGGTGGCCTTACATTGCCTGGTTTGAACATAATTCATATTTCTCACAAGCATTTGATTGGGTCTCTTGCAGAAAAATAGCAAGTTAAAGAAAAAAGATCAAGCTGTGCACTTAGCTTAACTCAGCGTATTAGTTCTTGTTGATTATGTTTGCAAGATACTGGCTTTTAGTTGCTCCACTTGCATGCGGTTACAATTTACAGAAGTTATGAAGGCATTTTACTTGTAAAAATAAAGAGAGTTTCTAGGCATTTTGTCCATTTCAATCCTTAAAAAATGGCAGATCATGTTTAACGTGGTGGACCGTTAAATTAGAATTAGAACATATGAAGTCAAGAATGAAGGCCGCCTCCCGGAGATTGTGATGTCTTTTACGGTTTTTACCTCTTTGCCTTTTGATAAACAATATTCTGGGAATTGTTCTTTATTTATTTATTTATTTATTTTTCAAATTCAGTCACATAGTTCATTTGTAACGATTCTTAGTTTTGGGTCCAATTACATATATTTGATACTGACAAGGAAAACCTTCGACTTTGGTTTAGCATGTTATCAAAACCACTTATGCTTTCTTTTTCCACACGCGAAAATGCTTAGGTCATAGGTGTCTCAAGGCGGGGCATAATCTTGCGGGCCCAATAGGGGTGTCAAAACGTGTTAACGGGTCGTGTTCGTATCGTGTCAGGGCGTGTACATAATGCTTAAAGGGTCAACACGAACACGACCCGTTAAGAATTTCGTGTCAAAAACTTCAACCCTAACACGACCCGTTAAAATAACGACTTGACACGACACCCGTTAAGACCCGTTAAGACCTTTGACACTATATGACACGACACGATACAATACGATCTAATCCGTTTCAACCCGCAAACTCGTTAGTGACCCGTTTCAGTTTAACCTAATTGATTTTATACAAATATTAAAACTTAAATAATAGTTATAAAATATAAAAAAATTAATTACAAATTATAATATTAAAATTATAATTTAATAAATAGTACACTATAAAATATAATAAATACACAAATATGATTCATATATTATAAAATATTAAAATTATAATCCAAACGTATTAAATAAATGGGTTAATTTGTTAATGACTTTTTAATAAGTATTTAATGGAATAATTAAGTGTCTAAGAGAATAAAACTAATTTTAAATTATGAGTTTTTGAAGTTTAGCTCAAGGATATTAAAGTAAATTCATATTTTTAACGGGTTGACACAATTTGACCCGAAACCCGTTAAGGTTAAATACTAACCCGCTTATATCGTGTCGTATTCATTTTGTGTTAACGTGTCGTACCATATATTGCCACCCCTAGAGCCCAATGGTCAAATCCTAATTTATTTTCACAAATAATTTTATTTTATTTTATTTCATTTTTACTATTTTATCAAATCTTTATACAAAATAATATAAATAAATTTTTTTTTTTAATCGTAAAATATTTTTTTAAAATTTTTAAATAAAAATAATATTAAAAAATATTTTCTAATAAGATTTTTTTATTTTTTATCTCATTTTATTTATGAAAACAAACCAATTTAGTTTCAGATTTCTCACCCTTTGGCTCCTCCATTGACAACATCAAGATAGCCATCCCAAGCACGGGGTAAAGTAGCATTTGCCTCTATTTTGTTAAACATCAGTTCCATGAAATCTTTTCGATCACTTTCCTGCAACTAGTTAAACAATTTATACATGAAATCTGAGATTTCCAAGAACGTTTAATGAATTTTGATAACCCATGCGGCCATTTGAACGTTGAATCGGGTCTGTGAAAAGTTGAAAACCAACTCATCCGTCCACCACTAGCTGTTGCTTTGTCCTGCATTATCACATATTACATTCCTCTCATGTATAACTCAACTTGCATTCTGCGTGTAAACCACAAATTCCATAACTGAATCCATAAATAGTCAGAAATAGAATTGTATTTCAAATTGTCAGTCAGTGGGAATCGGGATGACATTGGCAACATGATGCAGTATATTCTGAATATTATTAAGAAGTTTTGAACTGAGTAGAAATGGGGAGGATACAGCCGGATTAGACTTTACATCAAATACCATGCAGCTAAAACCATTCGAATAACAGACACAATTTACAGTACTGTTAAGGTGTTAACCAATAACCATAGGCAAGGTCTCATACAAAAACCCAAGACAAATGGAGAATTACTATCAAAATAAAAACTCTTTTATGTGCATATTTGTACTATGTATCAGTTATAAGGGCGAGTCCCCAGAAGTCTTGAATTTTATCTGAGCATAAAGAAAACCCTGCAAACTATACATCAATTGCAGGGCCTGGATATGCTGGTAGGCTCATAATCCGCTTGTCCAGGACAGGGCCTCCTACAGTGAAATGATATAGACTCTGAAAGTTTGATCCTTTCAACCCAAGGATTTTATGCACTGCAAAACAAAATAAAACGAAAGTTTTCATGATTACACTTCTGGGACATGTAATTTGTCAAGACTAGCATGACAGTTTCAGAGACAACAGTAGAACATCTCTGAGATCTTTTCAATTTTGAATCATCTGTGTGATATTAGCTTTTAACAAACATTAATGTTGAGATAAATCCCACCAGGAAGTTGGAATAATTTCATCTTTTATAACATAAAAGATCAAAAAGGCTCACTGTTTATGTTGAAAGATGATGGGCTTTCAGATAGATCTTATTCTCTCGTAAACAATGCCAGATGCTTCTATATAGGTATTAGGGATATTGCCATGGTTCTTGATTTTTGAATAAACCAAAGAAGCTACATATTGATATTATGGGCATAAAGTATTGGCTTTGGTATAATTCAGTCTAGATGCAGAACATTGCTCTGTTTTTTGCATGAGCTCTGAGTGCGGATCCATTACTATGAACAGTTGCAACCAGATTTCAAATCCTGTGCCACAATACCATTGAGGAAAAAGAACTTACCAGGATCATCAAAGTAACAACCAATTCCTGTTGCAGATATGCCAACTGCATGTGCTTCAAGGTACAAAACCTGCCCAAGAACACCAGTTTCCCAAAACAATCGAGGGTACATCCAAGTGTTCTTCTCCCGCAAAGTAGAGTCAAACCGAGCCACCATACCAAGGCTAAAGCAGCCATGACTAGCAATGTCCTGCACATAGGTGCAACAATTTTAAGCCACCAGCAAACATGCCAAAAGGCAAATCTCATTGTCAAGCAAGCGTTCATTAAGAAACAGGTTTGTTCTTCATATCGACTCCCTACGGATATTATTAATATAATATATATATATATATATATATATATATGAGCGTGTGTGTCCATTTACGAATATATAGTGCAGTCTTTGAGCATTTCTACCAAGATATGAAACTTTCAACTTGAGAAAACCATTTAAATGAGACACACCTGATGGCACGAGACCTGTTTTGCGAGTGTGTCATACAAAGATCTGTCAAGTTCATACAAAGGGAGATTATGAGGGCACCCCTCTGGTTTCTTCCAAGCGAAATTAGAACTCATAGATTTCTTAAGCTCGTCAAAATGGTCCTCATTCCTCACCAAGAAATACAGCCCTTTGGGTAACCCTGCCACCCTATGAACAAACAAAACGGCATGCACCTCAGCATCCCACGGAAGAGCCCGGAATGGCAAAGCTAACTCTCTCCTTTGCTTCCCTCCGGCTCCATTTGCACAGCCCGAAGGAAGGCAATGTAATAGTATCTTATAGAATGTATCTCTTTGAATTACTGTAACTCTATCCATGTCAACCGCACTTCTACGCTTCCTTACAACTTCCCTAACCGTGAAACCTTTATAAGAACCTCCACTTGAATCTCCACAACTCTCAAATGGATCAATCGCAACCCTATCTCCCATTGTTAATGGTTTTTTCACCGCCTCAGCGGTTCGGTATATTATATCCCAACACACATGCTCTTCGCTAAGGGAATTGGGCTTCCCCTTCCACTTCAATTTAGAGAACTCCAAAATCGAAGAACTCAACTCTTTATAATTCAAATCAAATTCTTGACCGATTCCGTTAGGAAAAACTAGGAGCAAGCAATCTGGGTGCTCAAATTCAATCTCTGGAAACTTACCTCTGACGGGCCTAGATGGGTATTTGAATTCTGGGAAACATTCAAGCCCCATGACCTTCTTCAGTTCCTGGTATCCCAGTCCATCTAGAAGCTTCACATCCCAGCCGAGGCCCGCCGCAGCCATCGCCACCGCGGCGATAGCGTGGCCAATATCGTGATTGCAATACCTAAAAGCGCGCTCACCATACTTCCAGGCCTCGCGCCAGAAAATGGAGGATAGGCCAATGAGAAACGAATTCTCGGGAAAGAATTTGGGGAAGAAGCCCGATGGAATTTCGGCTCTGAGCTCCAAAGAATGCTCTTTCGGAGCATAATGCGCAACGAAAGGTGAGCTGGACAGGGAATCGATTGGCGGGGAAATTATATATGCTTCGGTTGGGTGCAAATTTCCGCTACTGGGATTGACACGGAGAGACCAAGTGGAGTATCCGGCGGTTTTCCAAGCGGAGAGAGCAAGGGAATCGTAGAATAATTGGGAAATGTTGGAATGGGAAATGGGTTTTGGAGGAGGGAGAGAGAGGAATATAGAGGAGTAGAGAGGGGAATCGGAGGGTGATGGTTTATAGGTTTGGTTTGGGTTTTGGGGTTCGGTCTTGGTGGGGAAGTGAAGAAGCGGGAGGAGAGGAGCAGAGAGATAGCGCCGAAAAGGGTTGGGTTGGTTGGCCCAGTCCAGGCCATGGGGACCTCGGGCATACCTGTCGTAGGAGTGCTTGGTCTGCTGGTGGTATTTGAGCACCTGAGAGAGATTTTCTTCGTGTAGGTCTTCTTTGGAAGTGTCAATGGCCTTGGAAGAAGAAGAAGAAGAAGAAGAAGAAAATGACATGGTTGTGGGGATAACAGTTTCTCCGGTGAGTGTGGAGGTTGAAGGAAGGAAGGGGAAGCACTGAGATTTCACAGAGAGACAGAACCTGGCGCTAGAAGGAACCAGAGGCATCTCTGATTCTCTGGTGATCAAAGTTCAGCTTCCTTGCGTATGGGTTCGGTATAAAATAAGAAAATTTTTTTTTTTGGCAGTCCATTTAGTGGATTGTAATGTAATTTATATAAAAATATTATTATTTTATAATTAAATAAAATAAATTTTAAAATTTTTTATTTGTAAATAATAATATTTTAATTAATTTTATTTTAAAATAGATATTTATTTATTTATTTATTATTTGAACCATAAAATAAATCTATTTTTTTTTAATTATACGTAGTATTGTCCTAAAATAATATTACAAATTCATTAAAATGTCACGTCATGGTTAATGAGATCTACTGTATATAGTTTAAATATAAAGGAAATATTTAAAAATATATATATCCTAGGAGATAAATGTTACTTTCACTCCCAAAAAACTTCGATTTACATTCTCACTTAAGGTGTAATGCTGACTAGGCATTAATTTAAAAATAAAAGAAAAATGGTAGATATAAATATAGATTTATAAGTAACATGTAACTGTTTTGAAAAAAAATATATATACACAAGATTTATTTAAAAAAAGTTAAATATTTTAATAATAGACTTCACTTATTACCAAAGCGACTACATACCATTGACTCTGTATGTAACATTACTCCTAATAAAAAATGTTGATTTTCTTCAAAATCAGATCGTCGTTCATATTCATTTCTTCCAAAAACCTTGCTGCCTTCACCTCTTCTTCAAGAGTTATTTGTGTGAGGGGGATAATTGTGAAGTGGCGCCCGCCTATCGCCTTTCCTCCAGAAACTGAGGAGGAATTGTATTCGGTAAATTAAGTTGAGTCCTGAGTGTTTCCCACTCGAACTAAACTCCTCCCACATGGTCACTTATTATGCGAAGGCGATAAATCTAGTTAGCATATTATAGTTACTCCTGATATATTGATAGTGTGATAATTGAAGATCCTATAAACATTTAATACTTGGTAGGATGGCATGTCGCATTAAATGCGGGATGATGAGGATATCTCAAGAGATCTATTGATCGATCGGAGGTAATCATGTTATAAGAGATATTATTTAGAAGAAATAAAACTAATAAATGATCTTAAGAAATCTAGGATGGGAATAGGAGTAAAATGTTCTCCAACCTTCCCGGATGATTACACGTGTATCTGGTTGGTTTTTCAACCCATATAAATGAAAGAATAAATCATTGGAAACAGGTATGAATATCTTGCTAAGGCTCATTTGAATTATTGTTTGTTTTTATCTTTTCTCACTTCCATCTCTAACTAAATTTTCGGAGAGTTCCCGGGGTCGAGAAACCCAACCCTCTGCTTTTGTTATTGCAGATTAGGACTGGAAGTCACGATCCAACTCAGGAGTGCATAACACACATCAACAGTTCGTCTCGAGCTGGAATCTAAGAGGATCAAGTCTGACCGTCGACGATGATCTTCATTGGACAAGACATTTGGCCGGTTCAGATAATGCGAAAATGAGATTTCCATAGCTAATCGATTGTTGTGTTTGGGCTGATTCCCACTGCCTTCATCTCTTCTCCGAGCACCATTCATCATAGGGGTGGTCAGCGGGTACCCGTACCCGCTGACCCGCCCGCAAACCGCCCCACCCCCGCCTTGCGGGGCGGGTTAACATGCACAACGGAAACCCAACAGGGTAAACCCGCCCGCATTTTGGGTTGGGGGCGGGGGCGGGGGCGGAGGCGGTATAGTTTCGACCCCGCCCCGTGTTACCCCGCCCCCGCATATATAAAAACCCAGATTACTCAAAACGGCGTCGTTTTGAGTCATCTGGATTTTTTTTTAACTTTACTTACATAAAACGACGCCGTTTATATAAAACGGCGTCGTTTTATGTAAAGGACTTTAAGAATTAAGCCCCCCCTCCCCCTTTCGGTCTCCGTCGAACACATTGTCCCTCTCTCTCTCTTCTCCCTCTCACTCTCTCTCTAAAACTGGCGCAAACCCTAGCCCTAATAAGCTCCTCAGCCCACCGTCGTCACCGTCGCTGGCCATCGGCGCTGCCAAGTGCGAAGCATTCCTCTCTCTTGTTCTGATAGTTCTCCAGTTCCGTTCTCCCTCTCGGTCTTTCGATATTTCTCCGAATCTAGGTAATCACTAATCTCCCATTTTTTTGGTTTTGATTCTTCAAAATTTGAAATTACATGATTGTGTTGAAAACTTGAATTTATTGAATATTTGATTATGAGTTTATGAGTGGATTGTGTTGAGACTTGAGGGTTTGGATTATGGATGCCGATTGTTTAAGGTCCGATTGTCTGGATTCTGGAATTTGCTTGATTTGGTAACCCGTGGTCCCGTAACATATATAATGTATATATATATTTTTGTTATGTAAATTGTAAGGATTCTAAATAGTAAATTTGCAGCCCGTAACAAATATAATGTATATATATTTTTGTTATGTAAATTGTAAGGATCCTAAATTTCCAGTTATGCACAAAGCTCTCATTATATTCTATTAAAAATTATTTTTAGTTGCATTGAATCATTGATTAAATGTGTCACATTTTAAACCAATTTATAGATTAATCACTTAAATAAAAATATATATTGAAATCATAAAAAATCGACTGACATATTATAAGTATTGACACATAAAAAAAAATTGAATTTATGATATTTAGATATTGAAATAAACTAAAAATAAAAAAATAAAATTATTATTTGAAAAATAAAATCAGTATTCAGTATTAGCCATACATGTTGTTGCCCAGATGACTAACACAAGAGGGGAGTGAATTGAGTTGTATTTAAAAAAAATAACAATTATAAATCAAATATATGATATAAAATATAAACAAAATATGAAACAACAATAAATATAAATAGTAAGAGTAAGAGAGAAGCAAACTCAGTATGTTAACGAGGTTCGGCCCCACTGCCTACGTCCTCGCCTCAAGCTACCTCTTGAGGATTCCCAAATATACTATTCAATCTCCTTTAGGTGGAGATAGAAACCTATTACACTTTTGAGCAGCACCGCTCCAAAGAATCCGTGTAGAACATCCTCTACACTTCCAATCACCTTACACTTGGTGATTTAACTATTCCCCGTGTAGAACACCTTCTACACACACAAAGGTTATACACACCCTTTTACAAATACAAGAGTTGATAGTAGGTAGACTATCAAAATACACTCCTCAATGAGTGAGATAGAAACAATACAGCGCAACCTATATCTCTCTCAACAAGAACAAGAATTAAGGCTCAAAACTTTAGAAAAGAGAGAATGAGAGCTTTGAAGAAATGATGCAAAACTTAGCAATAGATGTGTAAGCTCTTGTTGTGAATTTTGCAAAACTCAAGTGAGCTATTTATAGGAAAATGAGTTTTCAATTTCAAATTTGAAAAGATTCACATGTCAAAAACATCATCATTCACTTTTCAAAAATTTCAAATATAATATTTTTACTTTTTGCATGTGACAAAATGAACACACTTTACTTTTCAAAAATTTCAAACATAATCTTTTACTTTTTGCATATGACAAAAGGAGCACACTTTTCTTTTCAAAATTTTCAAATAAAGACATCTACATTTTGCATAAGTCAAAAAAACATCCACCACTTTTGAAAATATTCAAATAAAACATGCACATGCAAAAGATGACAATCAATCATCTTAATATTTTCAAAATTCAAACCTTTAATCATGTCATTCACATGTGAAAGATGACAATCAATCATCTTTCAAAATTTTCAAATTTAATTTTCAAAATATTCATGCATATGTGGAAAATGTATTTTAATGCTTTATGATAAAATATTAATTTTGAGCCTTAATCCTAATCTCAAATTTTTTAAGAGATTTACAAAATTACTCTATGATTTTAATGTGAACTTGTTCCCTTCTTGCTCATACTTGCTTCCTTGATGTGCTTGATTCTATTGTGTGGACAACTTTGAGCTTGAGACTCCTTTATTCTTTGAATTCATTTGTTATCATCAAAATCCATTTGTAAATTTACACGAAACTTAAAATCTTGGGTTCAACAATCTCCCCCTTTTTGATGATGACAAATACTTGATAGAACCTGAAACCTGTATTAATACTTAAGCTCCCCCTGAGAATGTGCGTTAGTTTTTCAAGCAAAAATATAAATATAATTCCAAGCATATATAACAAGATTAGCAATTTAAACAATATTAAAGTTCTAGTCTAAAACTTCTCCCCCTTTTGGCATTATTAAAAAGGAATCATAATTAGCACAATAAAATATATTCCTACAATAACCAATAGACAAATAAAACGCTGCGTTAGTAGAGACTATAGAGAATTCGGTGCGTAGCCGCACGTGTTCGACAAAACCTGTAAAGGCTGGAGGCCTAGTTTCGATAATTCGGTGCGGAAGAAAATTTTGTAAAGAGCTGAATAATTGAAACCACCCGTACCCGACAAAACATGCAAAGGCTTGAGGCGTAGCTCTGGCAATTCGGTGCAGAGATTTGATCCGCTTGATGTTGCTGAAAATTGAGATATCATCATGATTTATAAGTTTGTCTTATTCTTATTTCCGTTTCTATAAAAGCAATCCTTAACATTATCTATTTCACATCAAGCTTTCTTCTCATCTTTGCAATTTGCTTGCATTCTCATTCTACAATTTTTCAATGGCTCGTAGAATTCCCTTCAGTGCTTCTCTTGATCAAGATTTGAGGTATCCTTCACCTCAGTCTCAATCTATTTCTGCATCTGTCGTGGGTGCCATGAAACAATAAGAGACTGATTTAGCTAATAAATCAGATCATGACGCCATTTACGAGCTTGTGGGTCTCGGAACTCAATACTCATCATCTATCGTCGCGTTTTCTGCTTGGTTGCAGTCCAAAACTCGCGAAATTAAGAAGCTTAACGAGACTGTATCTGTACTTCAACGACTTGTTTATGAGTCAAATAAAAAAATAGTAGAGTTAAAGCAACAGAATAAGGATTTGAAATCCTTACTTACCTCTTCATTTCGATTGCCTAATCCGTTAGACAATGATGGCATGATGATTTATGAGGAGCAAATGCATTTGAATGATGAGGCTAAACGTCTCAAGTTTCTGTAGGCCATTTAAGATAATGAAATAAAAGTATCTAGCAGATATCCATGGCATGCATCATTCCTATTTCTCTTCTAATCATGCATAGTCTATCTTCTGGTAGGGGTTTTGTGAAAATGTCTGCCAATTGATCATGTGTACTAGTGAATTCTAATACAATATCGCCATTTTGCACATGATCTCTAAGAAAATGATATCTAATTTCAATATGTTTGGTCCGAGAATGTTGTATTGGATTCTTTGAAAGATTTATAGCACTTGTATTATCACATTTGATTGGAATGTGATTGTACATAAGTTTAAAATCCTCAAGTTGTTGCTTCATGTAAAGAACTTGAGCACAACAACTACCCGCAGCAACATATTCTGCCTCAACAGTAGATAGTGCAACAGAATTTTGTTTTTTACTAAACCAGGAAACTAGTGCACGACCTAAGAAGTGACATGCTCCACTAATACTTTTTCGATCTATTTTACAGCCAGCATAATCTGCATCTGTGTAGCTGATTAGATCGAAAGATGTGTGCTTAGGGTACCATAACCCTAAGTTAATTGTACCATTAAGATATCTAAGAATGCGTTTAACTTCAATTAAATGTGATTTTTTTGGAGATGATTGAAAGCGTGCACATAAGCACACACTAAACATAATATCTGGTCTACTGGCTGTCAAATATAATAAGTTACCAATCATACCTCGATATACCTTCGAGTCAACTGGTTTACCGGTTTCATCTTTATCAAGTTTAGTGGATGGGCTCATTGGTGTTCTAGTTTCCTTAGCACCTTCCATCCCAAATTTCTTCAGCAATTCCTTAATATATTTCGATTGATTGATGAATGTCCCACTTTTTGCTTGCTTAATTTGCAATCCGAGAAAGAATGTAAGCTCTCCCATCATGCTCATTTCAAATTCTTCCTGCATAGTCTTAGTAAAAACTTGGCACATATTTTCATTAGTAGCACTGAATATTATATCATCAACATAAATCTGAATCAAAAGAATATCATCATTTTCGTATTTAATGAAAAGAGTTGTATCAATTTTTTCTCTTGAAAAGTCTTTTTCAATCAAGAAACCACTAAATCTCTCGTACCACGCTCTAGGAACTTGTTTGAGTCCATATAGTGCTTTTGTGAGTTTGAAAACATGATTTGAAAAAATATGATTTTCAAAACCTGGAGGTTGCTCAACATATACCTCTTCATTTATAAAACCGTTTAAGAAAGCACTTTTAACATCCATTTGAAAAAGTTTGAAATCTTTATAACAAGCATATGCAAGTAGCATTCGTATAGCTTCTAATCTTGCGACTGGTGCATATGTCTTATCATAATCGATTCCTTCTTCTTGATTGAAACCTTGAGCTACAAGTCGAGCCTTATTTCTAGTAATGACTCCAGACTCATCTTTCTTGTTTCTAAAAACCCATTTTGTTCCAATAATAGTATGATTTTTGGGTCTAGGAACAAGTGTCTAAACATCATTTCTTTCAAATTGATTAAGCTCTTCTTGCATAGCTAGAATCCAAGATTCATCAAGAAGTGCTTCATCAATATTTTTAGGTTCAATCTGAGATTGAAAAGCAGTATGATTGCAAATATTTCTAAGAAATGATCGAGTGCTTACACCTCGTGAAGGTTCCCCCAGAATTTGTTCCACTGGATGATCTTTCACAAATTTCCACTGTTTGGTTGCATCTTGTATTAAATTTTGATGATCTTTCCTGATATCTCCATGTTGGACTTCCTCTATTGTGTTCTCTTTGTTGAGATTGAGACTTTCCGTATTATTTATACCTCCTGGTTCTTCATCAATAGATTTCTTGGAGAGTAAAGAATTAGATTCATCAAATACTACATGCATAGATTCTTGTACAGTCAAGGTCTTTTTATTGAATACTCTATAAGCTTTACTATTAGTAGAATATCCGAGAAAGATACCTTCATCAGATTTTGCATCAAACTTGCCTAAATTATCCCTGTCATTTAAAATAAAACATTTGCATCCAAATACATGAAAGTAACCAATGTTGGATTTTTTCTCATTCCAAAGCTCGTAGGGGGTTTTATCTAATTTAGACCTTAGCATAACTCTATTTATAACATAACATGCAGTACTTACCGCTTCAGCCCAAAAATAACTAGGCAAGTTATTCTCATTGAGCATTGTTCTTGCCATCTCTTGAAGAGATCTATTTTTCCTTTCTACTACCCCATTTTGTTGAGGAGTTCGAGGAGCAGAAAAATTATGCACAAAACCATTTTCATCACAAAATGTTTCAATATTTTTATTAACAAACTCTTTTCCCCTATCACTTCGGATACTTGAAATAGTATAACCCTTTTCATTTTGAATTCTCTTGCATAACTTGATAAAAGCATTATGTGCCTCATCTTTATGAGTAAGAAATATGACCCAAGTATATCTAGAGAAATCATCAACAATAACAAATGCATAATATTTTCCTCCTAAACTTACAACTCTATTTGGTCCAAAAAGATCCATGTGTATCAGTTGCAGTGGTCTAGTAGTGGAAATATGTTTCTTGATTTTAAAAGAAGTTTTTGTTTGTTTACCAAATTGGCATGCATCACAAATTTTGTCTTTAAGAAAATTTGCCTTTGGTAAATCTCTCACAAGATCATTTTTTGAAAGTTTGGAAATAAGTTCCATGTTGGCATGACCTAGTCTTCTATGCCATAACCAATTAGTTTCATTTTGAGCTGAAAAACAAATAGCATCTTGTGAGGTAATTTCTTCAAAATCAATTGTATAAACATTGTTACTTCTAAAAGCAATAAAACAAATATTACAATCATAATCATTCAATATAATGCACTTATCCATTTTGAAAGTAACTGTAAATCTTTTATCACATAATTGACTTATACTTAAAAGATTATGTTTTAAACCTTCAACAAGTAGAACATCTTCAATTATAAGAGAAGACTCATTACCAATTTTACCTATTCCCATGATCTTCCCTTTCGAGTTGTCTCCAAATGTCACGTGTCTTTCTTCTTTAGATCTAAGATCAAAAAACTTAGTCTTGTCTCCCGTCATGTGTCTTGAACATCCACTATCTAAAAACCATTTATTTTTGTTCGTGGAAAACTTCATGCACACCTATAAAAACAATTAAAATTATTTTTCTTGGTACCCAAGTTCTTTGGGTCCTTTATTTATTAGTATTAGAAGAAACAAGATTTTTAGGTACCCATATGGCCCTAATAGTCATTGTATGTTTTCTTCTAATAGGACAAGCAAAATAATTATGACCATTTCTATTACAAAAATTACAAATAGCATGTGATATATATGAAGAACTTGAGTGATTATAATAGTATCCTTTTTTAACAAAATTATTTTTATGAAAAGAATTTTGAATATTGGACTTTGATTTAGAAGGATTATCAAAGAAGTTTTTATAAGGTTTGTATTTTTGTTTTGGCATATATCCCAAGCCTGCCTTATCAAAAACACATATTTGACTACCAAGAAATTTTTCAAAATTTCTTTTTCCATTCGTAAATTTTTCAATAATATTTTCTAAATTAGTTATCTTTTTCTTCAACTCAAAATTTTCATCTTTCAAAATAATACTTTCTTTTCTTAAAATATCAATTTCGTTTGTTAAAGAAAATTTTTTCTTTTTCAAAACAGTATACTTGATACCCAATTTTTCAAATTCCTCATATACCTCTTCTAAAACATTTTGCAATTCTTCATATGAAAGATCTTCAATATTATCAAGATTTGTTACCTCAATGTCATCTTTAGCCATAAGACAAAGATTTGCTGATTCTCCATTGCTTGCTTTACTATCTGAGCTACTTGAATCATCATCCCATGTAACTTTCATTGCTTTTTTGCCTTTGTTTCAATCTTTATTTAGCAGAAGACAATCTGACTTGATATGACCAGGTTTATTGCATTTATAACAAATTAAAATGTCATTTTTACCTGAATCTTTCTTGGAAAACTTTTTTAAGGATTTCCTTGGAGGAGTTTTATTTTTCTTTAAGAACCTCCGAATTCTTTTTGTTATCATCGCAACTTCTTCATCTTTATCGTCATTTTCCTCATCTTCATCACTTTCACTTTCATGTGGAATAGCTTTAAGTGCCAAGCTCTTCTTTGACTTTCCTTCTTCTTCTCCTCTTTTCAATGTGTACTCATGGGTGATAAGTGACCCGATGAGTTCATTCACTTCGAGCTTCTTGAGGTCTCTAGTTTCAAGAATCGCTGTCACTTTTGATTCCCAACGTTTTGGTAGAGAGTTGAGAATTTTTCTTACTATCTCCAATTTGGAATAAACTTTGCCAAGAGCTGTCAAGCTGTTTATGATATTAGTAAAACGAGTGTACATACTAGAAATAGATTCATCATCATTCATCTTAAACATTTCATATTCATGAGTAAGAATATAAATTTTTGATTCCTTGACTTGAGAAATTCCTTCATAAGTAACTTCCAAGTTATCCCAAATTTCCTTTGCTGTAGCACAAGTCATTACTCTATTAAATTCATTACCATTGAGAGCATTATATAATAAATTCATAGCGGTTAAATTCAAAGTATAAAGTCTATCGTCTTCACGATTAAACTCTTATTCTTCCTTTTTGACATTTACTCCATCAACTACTTTTGTTGGAATATAAGGTCCATTTACAATACATTTCCAGATTTCTCAACCTTGAGCCTGAAGGAATATTCTCATTCTAACTTTCCAGAATGAGTAATTGTCTCCGCAAAAGAGTGGAGGCCGACTGCTAGATTGACCTTCACCAAATGAAGCTGCAATGTTAGCCATAAGATCTTAACTCAAAAGATAGTTAATCTTATAATAGAGTTCTAGCTCTGATACCAACTGTTGCCCAGATGACTAACACAAGAGGGGGGTGAATTGAGTTGTATTTTAAAAAAATAACAATTATAAATCAAATATATAATATAAAATATAAACAAAATATGAAACAACAATAAATATAAATAGTAAGAGTAAGAGTAAGAGAGAAGCAAACTCAGTATGTTAACGAGGTTCGGCCCCACTGCCTACGTCCTCGCCTCAAGCTACCTCTTGAGGATCCCCAAATCCACTATTCAATCTCTTTTAGGTGGAGATAGAAACCTATTACACCTTTGAGCAGCACCGCTCTAAAGAATCTGTGTAGAACACCATCTACACTTCCAATCACCTTACACTTGGTGATTTAACTATTTCCCGTGTAGAACACCTTCTACATACACAAGGGTTATACACACCCTTTTACAAATACAAGAGTTGATAGTAGGTAGACTATCAAAGTACACTCCTCAATGAGTGAGATAGAAACATGCACATGCAAAAGATGACAATCAATCATCTTAATATTTTTAAAATTCAAACCTTTAATCATGTCATACACATGTGAAAGATGACAATCAATCATCTTTCAAAATTTTCAAATTTAATTTTCAAAATATTCATGCATATGTGGAAAATGTATTTTAATGTTTTATGATAAAATATTAATTTTGAGCCTTAATCCTAATTTCAAATTTTTTAAGAGATTTACAAAATTATTATATGATTTTAATGTGAACTTGTTCCCTTCTTGCTCATACTTGCTTCCTTGATGTGCTTGATTCTATTGTGTGGACAACTTTGAGCTTGAGACTCCTTTATTCTTTGAATTCATTTGTTATCATCAAAATCTATTTGTAAATTTACACGAAATTTGAAATCTTGGGTTCAACACATGTTAAGTTGTTAACTATAAGTCTATACATCTCAAAATAAAATAAATGAGAATATATATACACACATATATATTTGTGATGTCATATTAAATTAATAGGCAAAATGAGTGATATAATCATATAAATTATTATAGTTTGATGCATTAGGTATTATTTGAAAATTAGACAATTGAGTATAATTTTGAATTGAAATTTGAGCCTATTATATTTTGGTATGACCATTTGTGTTGCATTTATTATAATTTCAGATTTGTTGTAAATGGAAAGTCCAGAGGATTCTAGTGCGAGCTCCCCGGAGGCCGCTTTGGGTACCTCCGGCTCTAACCCTAACCCTAACCCTATCCCGAACACTACCACTACTACTACCACTACCCCTAATCCTACCAGTACTCCCATTCCGGTTGAGACTCCTGACCCTACTCCTACCACTACTACTTACCTCGCCCCCAAGCAGTCTAGCAAGAAAGCCCCATCCATAATTTGGGCTCATGTCACCAAGATAGAAGGTGGTGACCCCAATGATCCAAAAGCCAAATGCAACTATTGTGGCAAAATTTATGGGTGCCACTACAAGAGACATGGCACTTCTCAGATAAAATTGCACTTGGAGGAACAGTGCAAAAAATCCCCAATTTTGAAATTTTTGGTAGAGAATGCCCAATCTAGGCTTGAAGTTGGATTTAAAAAAATGGGTGAAGGGAGTAGTGGGGAGTTGGCATTAAAGGGGTATACAAAATATGATCCTAACGAGGTTAGGACACACCTAGCTCGCATGATTGTTATAGATGAGATGCCTTTCCAAGTGGTTGATGGGAAAGGGTTCCAAGCCTATTTTAGGTACTTGGAACCAAGATTCAATATTCCTTCTCGCCACACGGTGGCAAGAGATGTTAAAAGACTTTATCGATCAGAAAAAGAGAAGTTGAGGGGTTTATTGGCGGGAGAAAATGTTTGTCTCACCACTGATTGTTGGACTTCTTGTAATAATCTTAATTTTATGTGTATGACTGTTCATTGGGTTGATGGGAGTTGGACATTGCATAAGAAAATCCTCAAATTTTGTCAAATAACTGATCACAAAGGTGAGACGATAAGGAAGGCCTTAGAGGCCGCTGTGAAAGAGTGGGGGTTAACTCGGGTTTGCACTTGCACGGTTGATAATGCCGGGACTAACGATGTTGCAATGAGACATCTTAAGAGTCTCATGAATAATGTGAGTAGAACGATTTTGGGTGTGGATTATTTGCATGTGCGATGTGCAGCACATATTCTTAATTTGATTGTGGGTGATGGCTTAGATAAGCTTGGTGACTCGGTTGCTCAGGTCAGGACTGCTGTGAGATGGGTCAGATCTTCTCCTGCTAGATTGGCTAGGTTCAAAGTTGCTGCAACTTCTGTGGGTATAACATATAAAAAAGGTCTTTGCACTGATTTGTCTATAAGGTGGAACTCAACCTTTTTTATGTTGGAGGCAGCTCAGGAGTATAAGTTGGCATTTGATACATTGGGTAATGAAGACATACAATATGTCAAGTTTTTTTGATGAAAAGTTGGGGCATCCTTTGTCTAATGATTGGGAGGTTGTATCTATTTTTATAGAGTTTCTGAGAGTTTTTTACGATGTTACCAATGTTTTATCTGGTTCTCTATATCCCACGGCACATCAATTTTGTCAACAAATAGTCAAGGTGAAAGAAGAATTAGATGATATTGCAGCAGGTAGTAACACCACATTGCGGGAGATGTCTAGGACCATGATGGAGAAATTCGACAAATATTGGGGGGAAGAGTTTGATAAAGCCAATATCTTGTTATATGTTGCATGTGTCCTTGACCCACGATTTAAGGTTAAAGGCATGGTATTTGGGTTGACTGATGCAATTGGCAAGGATTGTGCGTCAGCTGTTGCATCTCGAGCTCAGGAAACACTTGTTAGATTATTTGATGAGTTCACTATCGTGGGAGGTGGTAGTGTTGCAGCTCCTACAGCCACAAGTATCCCTCCACCAGGTGCAGATGCTAGGCGTGGAAAAAAATGCAAAATGGACTGGGGTGACAAGATGGAGTCGACCCCCTTGGATTTTATGGGTTTCACCACAGATACCCAGTCAGAGGTAGACAGATATTTGGCATTGGATCTTCATCAATTTGTACGAGATTTTGATATATTAGCTTGGTGGAAGATGAATGTCTCCAAATATCCCGTACTTTCAAAGGTTGCTCGTAGTATCTTGGCCATCTCGATCAGTACAGTAGCCTCAGAGTCGGCCTTCAGCACTGGAGGGCGCGTATTAGATCCTTTTCGGAGCTCATTAGATCTTATCACTGTTGAGTCCCTGATTTGCACACAGAATTGGATCACGGATGCTGAAATTCATATTCCAGAGATTATTGATTATGATCCGGTTGAGGCCGAGGACGAGGCTATTGATCAGTCTGGATCTGGTAAATTGTTACGCAATAAATATTTACATTATTTTGTATTTATTTAATTACATTTAATGTTACACAGATTTTACATTTAATTGTTGTAATTTGTAGCGACCATAACGCCAACACTTGGGACACCGTCAACAGCTACCTCTGCTGCAATATGACCTACGTCACCTACCAACCTATCACCATGGTTTGTACTTTACACAATTGTTTTTTAATTGTTGCTTACATTTATAATTTTATAATATTTGTAATGTTAGTTTTTAAATTATTTTGTAATTCTTGTTTATGATTTTTGACATTTTTTAATTTATATGACAGTATTATTTTGTATGTCAATTCAAATTGTCAAGCCCATCTTTTAAGTTAATAACCCAATTTAATTTTGGTAAGTAACTTAATATTTTTAATAAATTATTATTTTTTTCATGTTTATAACTTTATTATTATATTTGTACTCTAATTGTTTTTTAACTTATTGTTGCAGCCTTGCAGGTTAAGCTTAAGCCTTAAGGTCCAACAACCCCACAGTCCCCATCCAAGTTTGCATTATGACTCTTTTATCGTGACAAAATCCAATCACCAGTGTCCAAGGACCATTATTATCAATCTTATTTTTTATAATTTTGTAAATTGTAAATTTGTAAATTTGTAAATTTGTAATGTTAATAGTTAATAGTACAATTTGTAATTTTATATTTTGTAGGATTCATTTATATTATTGTAAATTTGTAAATTGTAATAGTTTAGTAACTAGTCTAGACTTCTAGTAGTTTCTATTTTTAAATTTTAACTTTTAACTGATTTAGACTTTTAGATTTTTAGTTATGTTTTTTTAAATTATTTTGTCATTTTAGAATTTAGTAACGATAATTATTTAGTATTTAATATATTGATATTTATTATTGTGAAATTATATCAGGTTTGATGATTTTCTGAGTGGAAAATTGCTTAAAATTTTGATCTGGGCCGAAACAGACCCAGACAGGTCCAACAGGGCCAGTGGCGGGGGGCGGGCGGATGGGGCTTACCCCGCTCCCCCCGCTGTTAGGCAGGGTACCCCGCCCCGTGCAACCAGGGGCGGGGTGCGGTTGATATTGATGACCCCCCGCCCAGGCGGGGGCGGGGGCGGTTGTTGGGGGACCCCGCCCCCGCTAGGGCGGGGATCACCCCTAGTTCATCATAATCGATTTCCATGGCTATACGAGTGCCCCCCAAACACAACAACCAAAGCTATAACAACGATGATGTATTATTTTGAATTTATAGAAATTTCACATAATTATTTTTTCAAAATGTGTAACTGTAATCAATTAGCTATTTATCTAAAATGGAAAGAGTCTAACTTCATTGAGATGGAGGAGTTGTATTGCTTCGTCGGACTGTCCTTAAATGTCGGTGACCATTAAAGCCAAACAGACAAACGGGAGGGGGGACCAGTGAATGGCTTCTCATACAAGTTCTGTGTTTTATTTGGTTTATTTATTCTAACTTATGTTTATTTTGCTTTTTAAATGCCTTTTATTTATTTTATTTTTAATTAGGTTTCCTCCAACGTGTGATTACAGGTTAGGTGGGATTTAGAATCGAGAATAACCATTTGTCGCTATAGAAGAACTCATCCTAGCTAAACCCACACATATTTTGAAATATTTTGATATTCTAAAATATAATATATTCTTCTATTTTTCTTTATCTAATTTTTTCTGAGATATTTATCTAATTAGTCTTAAAATAGAAGAAAAAAAAGGGTAATATGTGAAAGAGAAGTGCTATATGCAATTATTTTTACATGTTTTTTTGTGCCTTTTATTAATATGTACAGTTATCTTATATTAAAATAAAAATAATATAGTCAATCAGATTATAAAAATGATTGCACAAAATTTTTATATATAAAAAACCTATATGCATTTAGAAAAATATAGACGAAATAAGCCTCACACACACTTTGGAAAGTCAAACTCCTATCCTAAGCTGGTAGAACTGCTTTGATTAAATCTGTTGCTAATGTCATTTCATCCTATGTTATGTCCACTATTTGAATTCTCATGTCCATAATCCTAAAAATAGATCAAATTTTGATGAGATTCTAGTGGGATTTCGGTCTACAAAAGACCCACAACTTCACTCCCAAGTATTGGGATTCAATCTGTAAACCCAAGTGTGCAGGTGGTCTTGGGACAAGGCTTTTCTCAAATTTCAATAATGATCTACTTAGCAAACTCAGTTGGAGTATGGTCACTGAACCAAAACACTTGTGGCAATTTGTTTTAGGGTCTAGATATCTTCATCATTCTTCCTTCTTGGAAGTCTCTCCCAAATCCATTGATTCATGGTTCTGGAAAGGCATTTTGAAATAGAGAGATTTTATCAGACAAAACTCATGTTTTCAAATCAATAATGGAGCCACTTATCGAGTCTAGTGTGATCATTAGGTGCCCTACAACCCGAACTGCCTACCTATCCCTCAAAATGGAGATGTCCTACAACTTCAGGATTTACGTATGGCGAATCTCACAATAGAAAATCTTCAGGAATCGAATATTCTTCTACAGGCCATGTTTAATCCTTTCACTATAAAAGCAATCCAACACATCCCTTTGACAAAACTTATGTTTTCAGATTAATAATGGAGCCACTTGTCAAGTTTGGTTTGATCATTAGGTGCCCAACAACCCGAACTGCCTACCTATCCCTCAAAATGGAGATGTCCCACAACTTCCGGATTTACATGTGGCGAATCTCACAGTGGAAAACCCTCGGGAATCAAATATTCTTATACAAGTCATGTTTAATCCCTCCATTGTAAAAGCAATCCAACGCATCCCTTTGACAGATTCTTCTTTTCACTCCATTGAAGATAAAATTGTCTAGAAAAATAATGCTTCTAAAAAATTTATTGTCAAAGTCGCTTATGCTAATATTCTATCCTCGCGTGGTTCTTCTAGTACTAATCAGGAAAACCCCTGTTGTTGGAAAAAAAAAAATGGAAGCTTAAGATTCAAGATAGGCTTAAAATGTTAGTGTGGAAAATCTTACATCGTATATTGCTTACTCGATCTCTTCTTAAGCATTTTGTTGATCCCGGTCAATTGCATTGTCCTCTATGCAACATTGATGAAGAGACCTTTGATCATCTTTTCCTCGCTTGTCCTTTCTCTCGGATTTTATGGAGACGGTCTTAATGGCCTTTAAATACTCATGCATTTGTTGATCGAGGAATAGGGAAATAGCTTGAGTGTGTTCTTTCTCCGGAGATCATTTCCATCCCTACTCGTGAAATCCATCATCTTTAGATTGATGCCATCATTGCCATGGATAGCATTTGGCTCGTTAGAAGTAAGGTTGTGCATGAGAATTATAACCCCAACATTAATGTCTTTTTACAAAATGTCCAAAAAACTTTTAACGATTATGTAGCAGCTTGAGGCAATATTGTGTGTTTCCAATTACCAATTCAGCCAGCTCTACCTGGTGGTCATCACTATTTAACTTTTGATGTGGTGGTATGGCAAAATTCAAGTTCAATAGCGGCGGTTTGCTCCTCAGACAGTGTGGTATTATTTTTGTTTGCACCAAGAAAATTATGAATACCAATCCTAACGAAGGAGAAGCTTTGGCGTTACTTGCAGGGGTTAAAGAAGCACTCTCAAGATCGATCAAAAGTATTGTCGTAGTAGGTGACTCACAAATCATTGTTGATGCAACAAAAGAATTGGATAATACAATGGATTGGACTATTCAACCTATTGCCAAATAAATCCACTTCTTGTTGCGGTCTTTCGAAAACTTGCAGTTCGGGAAAATTCATCGAGATTTCAATCGATACGCGCATTCAATTGCGTAATGGGCAACCTCTACTAAAATATATGGTTGTCTCTAACTTATTTCCATCTTGCCATGTCTATTAAGATTCCATAGCGGCAAAGACCCTCTTGGGGCTGATCGGGCTTTATAATTATAGTTCATCGTTTGATTTCGTTTTCTATCTGTGTGTTTGTACTATGGACTTTTGATATATTTATATAAGGCTACTAACTTTCAGAGAGAAAAAAAAAACCTTACACACACGCCTACCCGGCATACCACACA
The DNA here is from genome assembly GCA_036898215.1 of Platycarya strobilacea. Lineage (NCBI taxonomy): Eukaryota > Viridiplantae > Streptophyta > Magnoliopsida > Fagales > Juglandaceae > Platycarya > Platycarya strobilacea. The sequence continues at coordinate 56,087,850 of CM072545.1, read as the reverse complement.
TAATTCAAAATGCCAAGATGTTGAAATTTAAAATCGTGACTTGCACTAAAACAAAAGGAACTCATAATTAAGCAGCACAAGACAAAAATGAAATGACAAATTAATCATATTGCGACTGGATATCTTTCTCAATTATGACACAATAAAAAGATCACACAAACATCCAATATTCACACATTTTAAGATTGAACAAGTAGGTCGAATGCCTTTGCCATCTTTATACCAGTCAATACAGACCTGCCACATAAGAGTTGTAGCAAACTAGAGTTTACATCCAAATGCAAGAGATTAACTTTTTTCAGTCTTCATTCTCTCTCCCTCTCCCTCTCATTCTCCTTCACTTTTGTTACCTACAAACCTCTCTCTCTAAGCAAATACTCTCTTTGCCAAAACTAGACTTCGATTATCGTCAAACATATCATACCATAAATCTCTTTCAAAATATAATTTGTTTAGAAGCAACTCCCATGTCTAATCCTGTTTATGGGGGGGTATTAAGACCTTGGAGAGAGAAACCTATGGCTTTTGTAGAAAATATGCTAAATTAAACTGGGGAAGAAAATTAAAGTTGCTTCTATTTCTTTACACGTGAGCAAATAGGAGTGACAAAATTTGGCTAGCTGTATAACTAACAAAAAAGTTGTATTTGCTGCTCAAATTGTGCTATGAAACCTAATAGGATAGTTTATTACGAGCAAAATTTAATGAATCATCAATCGAGCCAGAACAAGTTGGAGAATTACGAGCAAGTAAAAAGCTAGTCCATCTTCTCAACCTTATGAGAACAAGTCTCTTGGGCAACTCGCTAAGAAACCAAAGAAAGCAAAGCAAAGCTCACATAACCAAAAGGACAATTGAATAAATCGAATCCAAACACTTTGTAAATTGCTAGATTATTAACAAATAAATTGACCCCAACACTAAATTGTAGATAAAAGGGAGATGTAAAAGAAACATAAGAGATGCAAAGAAAGGGAAGAAAGAGGGGAGATCAACGACGATAAAGATGAGAGATCAACAATAGGATAGGAGAGGAGATGAGAGTGCACGCGAGGGAGAGGGAAGATAAATGATGGTTGATTCAATACACACGCTCACATTATAAATCACATAAGTCTCGTATGTATTGAGATGTTATTGGATGGTGTAAAAATAGAGAAATAACTTGACTGATTAGGATATTTTCTATTAAAGATTTATGAGAACAAGTCTCTTGGGCAACTCGATAAGAAACCAAAGAAAGGAAAGCAAAGCTCACATAACCAAAAGGACAATTGAATAAATCGAATCCAAACACTTTGTAAATTGCTAGATTATTAACAAATAAATCGGCCCCAACACTAAATTGTAGATAAAAGGAAGATGAAAAAGAAACATATGAGATGCAAAGAAATGGAAGAAAGAGGGGAGATCAACAAAGATAAAGATGAGAGAGGAACAATAGGGTAGGAGAGGAGAGGAGAGGAGAGTGCACGCAAGGAAGAGGGAAGATAAATGATGGTTGATTCAATACACATGCTCACATTATAAATCACATAAGTCTTGTATGTATTGAGATGTTATTGGCTGGTGTAAAAATAGAGAAATAACTTGACCGATTAGGATATTTTCTCTTAAAGATTTTAGTTGTTCCAAAATGTGCTACTAAAAAAGATTTTATTCCTCATCTCTCCTGCCTGCAAAGAGATTTTTACCAATAAATGAAGGAACTGCAAACAATTAGCATACACATAAAGGATCGAGGTAAGCAACAAACTGTCATCCATACTGCCTCAAGTTCCAATATTCGTAAGGGAAAAGCACATCACCCAAAAATTATGATTTTCCATTTTCAAGGTGTGTTGCGCATTGAGGTTTATAGTAGGAAACCATTAGTCATCCTAGAAAAACATCAGGGTATAACAAGTGTTGTCTTGAAAGAGTTACTAGCTAAGCATCAAGAAAAATAAAGGTTCGAGGCCAATTACAGAGGAAATAGGAAGCTGTAAACTGCACATAAGGAATTCCAGCAAACCCTAAGGATTTATTAATATTTTAATTCGTATATTTAAGGAAGGAAAGAGCCAAGCTCATATAGGGATAGTAAGGCTCCATTTGGATTGAGAGCTGAGATGAAATGAGTTGAATTAGGTTGTGAGTAGTAGTGAGATTTATGAGTTAATATAATTTTTGAGAAATTTACGTGTTTAGATTGGAAGTGAGATGAGATAGTTTTAGGTTGTAAGAGAGAAGATAGTGGTTCACATACAAACTTTTGTCTCATTTGAAGACATTAAAAAATGGTTCACATGAGTTTTCACAAGTCGTTTGGATTAGAAGTCATATGTCCGTACAAACAGAGTTAAGATGAAACTATCTTAATTATGTATCCAAACCAAACAAGTCTTCATAATTAATAAATACCACACACTTGCATGTGATTTTGATTCCAATATATATATATATATATATATATTATTTTATAGGTAACGAGAAAAGATATATGCTCTTGAATTTCACCAACAATATCACCTTAGCCATTGGAGATAGCATAGCTCCTTTGGTTCCACGTCTTTATTGGCCATATCAAAATCAAATGCACCCAACTACGTGTAAAGACGTGCCAATAGAAATGTGAGCTTTCTCATGTGAAGTGGAGAAAAATGAAAGCTTTTTTCGTGGGCGTCTATCAAGTGTTTATGCATCTCTTTCTAAATTGCTCCACCACGTTGATGAGGGTGCGCAAAGTGCATGCAAAATAGATTGCACCTAGCGTAATTGATGATGAGAAAATATTTATGCAACTGTGTATTATAGGGGTGTTCATCTGAATCTTTTTTTTTTTTTTTTAAATTCTGATTAAAACCCAAAAAATTGCGCTAATTGGGTGGATAACCAACCATATTCCAATCAGGCGGATAGTGAAAAGCAGATACCTGCCCGAAACCAGTAACGGATCCGGTTTATAAACCGAATATCCATAACCGGTTTAGATTTAAAATGAAATGGTCCACATGAGTGTTTAGTTCCTACAACATTCTCTCTTTCCATCTCCCGAAATCTACAGTCCCCTAGCCGTCACTTCATTGCACGCCACCATTCACCGTACGTGGATCTACTCAACAAGTTCACCGATATCTTGATCTTTCTCTCAATCTCGATCTCTCAATCTCTCGATCTACAAGTTCGTCGATCTCTCTCTTGCTGTGTCCATACTCGTGCTTATCACTCGTTGGGCCGATCTTTTGAGAGACTTATAACGATCTAGATTTAGATTTAGGCTTAGAGAAGCTCCCTTTCTATTTGTGCTCCCTCTCTCTCTCTCTCTTGCTTATTTGCACTTTCAACCTAACCCATCAACTAAAGGCTTGAGAATCGTGGTATTTGTGGTATGGTTTGGTGAACTTTAGCAAGAATTTGGATCTTTCTTATTTTAGAAATTATCTCGATTACGAAGTCGTAATGAGATTTGGTTTTTTTTTTAATTTAGGGTTTTTGGTTTTCATTCTCCATTTCCACATAACATAAACATCAGATTGCATGTCATAAAACCTAGACATCGTTGAATCAACTTGAAAGTGCTCCTATTACTACTGGTTTGAATTTTTATTTATTTTTTCCTAAGGAACTTCTATATCTTTTTCTTTGGAACGTAGAATTTACTCAACCATTAGTAACAATTATTCGATATTTACTTGACCTATTATGGTCTGTTTTATTTGTCGAGATTTCTGTCAAAAACAATGTTTGCAGTTTGTGTTCGTGGCATTAAGATTTATTCCGGTTATACTTCGGATATCTGGTTTTCAAGAGGAAAAATGTAAAAAATTCGGATATTCGGTTATAATCCAGATATAAAGATTTAATCCGGTTATCCGACCGGATTGAATTCGGATTTCGGGTAGATAACCGCCTAGTTTATAGAATTCGGATTCAGATGCACACTTCTAGTGGACTATATAACCGCTGTATAATCATTTTGAAAAAAGTGAATTAAACATGGGATCCACATAAAAAAAATTAATTTTTAATAGTAAATCAAACTCTTTTTCAAAGCGACTATGCGGCATTTATGCTTCTCATGATTATATGTAGAATTATTGGGATGATTGATAAGTGACATTTATTTTTATTCTAAAATCATTAAAATGTGAGTAGTAAGAAAGAAGCATGGTTCATAAAGAAAAATATAAAATATATAGTTGTGGAGTGTACAAACGTCGTATAATCATTTTGAATAATTTGGAAAAAAGTGAATTCATTATTAAAAAAAAAACTTATTTATTTTTATATAAATCTCATATTTATTTATTTATTTTACATAATTGCATGAGCCTTGTACACTCACAAATACAACTATCTTTTTTTTATTATAAAATTTGTATTGGGTCAGAGATTTTGTGGGTCCAGGGTCCAACTAGAGTAAAACGGCTAGAAAACCAATTTCTGGCCCATATGGAAAACATGGGTCAGCTCGGGTCAATGTTGGGGGACCATCTGGACATGAGAAAACTAATAAAAGCCCAAAGGGTAAACGCATGGAAGACCAGAAATTAGGCCCACAAAAAGTTCGAGACTATTATTTTTTATTTTGTTGATAAAAAAGTTCGAGACTATGAATTTAGAATTTAAAAATCAAGGTGGGTGGGTGATGTACTCGACGACGCAAAAAGCAGTCAGAAGAGCATGTGGTTATTGTGGTGTTGGTTTCAACTTTTTGGATTTTGGGAAACGTCGTTCCCGTGACCATTCGCTCATGCCGTCTCCGCTAAGGTTCTGAACAGCTTAATTAATAATTAATTATGGTCATTCCCCGCGCCCGCCCACCCACCCCTCGCTCCCTTTTTGTTTTTCTTTTGTTTCGTACATAACTATTAACTACCCTTTGCTCGAAAAATATTAAATATACCAAGCAAATTATTTCCGTCCCTTCTGGTTGGTCTCTGTTTTAAAACTAATTACCTATTTTAAATATATTAAAAATATTCAGAAAATATGTGGAATTTATACACTTGATAATTGTATATAATATCTTTTTCTTTAAGAAAATTCTACATATCATTAAAAAAAATATATATTTTATCTCAGATTTACATATCTCTTTTAAAGGAAATATGTAATTATTATATATCCTAAAATGCTAAATACTTTTTTTTATAAATGTTAACAAAATCTACATTGATTCTGTAATTACAGTTAGATTCAACCATTAATTGTTGTAAATCTTTACTCATTATTTTTATATTATATATAGATATTTTTTAATAAATGCATAATATATTAATAATGGATAGAATATTTTAACAAAAAAGTCTAGATAATCGAATAAAGATAATGATAGATTTATAATTTTTTTTATTATCACTTTATTACTCATAGTATATTATTTTTTTAACAATCTTAATTCTATAAAAAAATTAAAAAATATATCATTTCATTATTTTTTCAATTATTTAGTAAAAAAATTAAAAAAACAAAAATTTAAAAAAATAATATAAGAATGGTAAGGCTATAAAATGACTGCTAATTGTTTTTCTTCCTGTTTTGGCTAAAAACAAGGACAAACTCGTCTTTTGATTTGTTACGGAGTGCCCAAATCATTGTCCGAATCTTTTCGAATCCACACTTTAATCTAAGAGCAGTAACGTACGGTCTTGCCTCGAACCTGCAAAAAGCTGCATGGTTGTTTCTTCCCTATAAATGTAAGCTCCGAACCCTAATTTTCTCTACCACCTCAACTTTAGTTGTTCCTCTGTCGACTCGGCCCCTGACGCTCTCACTGTCACTTGCCCTCACTCCCAAGCACCAAGGTACAAGATGCTACAGCTCTTTTTTATTCACCTTGTAAATTTTCAAATCTGTTTGGATGCTTGGAAAATCTCGGAGAAATTGTATTTGTAGCCTTGGCTTTAGATAAAGAATGAACCTAACCTCACTTAAGAAACAATTTCTTTTATAGGTCACTTGAAATAAACAATTATTATCTGCTAGACAGAATTACTGTTAATTTGAGATTAGCCGTCGGCGAAGCTAAATGTATCTTTAGTCTTTTTTTTTCGGGTACAGTTGTTAGAAGTTAGAAATTATTGAGGTGGTTGGAGATATAGATGATATTTTTAAATTCCAAAAAAAGTGGGACTACTTCATTTCCCCGAAGAATCTCATGTCATTTGCTTTGTGATTTACAGTGTCCCCGCCCCCCGGGGCGCCGGAAGGTTGAAATATTAATATAAATGCACTTCAACAAAAACTGCTTAATTGATCTATTTACCAAACTATGGATTTTAAAACTTTTTTCGGGACATTACCAGGTTGCACAGAGCCCTGTCAACATGCCTTGTCGTCTAGACTTGTAACGTCTTTTCTGGGGTCTGCTAGATAAATTGTGCCTGTTAATATTAATGAATCCAACAATGATAGTTTTGAATTGTTTCGCCACATGACACAATACCTTCATCTATGTACTAGGTACTGGCTTTGAAAAAGTTTATTAATGAACAACATATTTAGTTTTTCTATTTTTAGTTCTTGGTTCAATCGTGGTATACTGGTACTTCTTTCCAAGTAACTTGCAATATCAAGGCAGGCTGTCCTTTGACATGTTTTACAAGAAACTTAGTTCCAATTAAATCCTTTTTCTACACAACTTTAGAGCCCCTTTGTATTTGTGGTGATTTTGTTTTTGCTGTATAAGGTCCGTTTGGATACTTAGAATATCTTAATATATCTGTGAATAATAGTGAAATGATATGAATTAAATTTTTTTATTGGATTTTGGAAAATGAGAGAAAAAAATTGACTAAAAATATTATAAAATTAAAAAATTGTTTGAATATTTTTGTTTTGATTTGAAAAAATTGTATTGTTTTTTATGTTTTGTTTTAGAAGTTTGAAAAAATTGTAATGATTAAGTAATGATTAGATGAAAAAATTGGAAATTTGAAATTAAAAAATGTTTTGTATTTAGTGATATTTGAGAAGGAAATATCTGAGAATACTTGAAAATGGTTGGGTTGCCAAACCTAAGTCTTGTTCTTTAGCAAGAATGAAGTTAGTATAACTTAAGAGGACTAGCATTAGACTCATCAAAATTTTCCTTCAAAATTGATGGAAAGTACAAGTTCGATGGAAATGTAACACCTAAAAAAATCTTACATTGGACTCATCAAAAAACTTTTGTCATATTTGATAAAAAATAAGGAAAAGAAAGTAGGGAGAATACAATGCAAGTACTTTTAGTTTTATTTTTGAATAGTAATCCTTCATCTTAGTCCAATGTAGGATTTTTTATTTTATTTTTACATTTCCATTAAACTTGTACTTTCCATCAAATTTTGAAATAAAATTTTGATGAGTCCAATGCTAGTGTTCTAAAAATGTCATTTTCATAGTATATTCAGGTTCATTAACTTGTTACCGGTTCAACAATTTTTATTTATTTATTGCTTTGGTCTGTGTGTGAATCAGAAGAAAAATATAAGGCATGGTTTGGATGTTGAGATGAGATGAGAAAATCATCTCATCTCAACATACAAACAATCAAAACACAAACAAATTTTGAACTTTTTTATCTAATCATTACAAAATTTTCAAATAAAAAAAACACAAAAAATAATTCATCTTTTTCAAATCTCAAAACAAAAATAATATTAAAAACTCATATTCTAACAATATGTTAACTTTATAATATTTAATTCAAATTCTCTATCCATTTTCAAAATCCTATAACATCTTAACTCAAACCATTCATTACTATTTATAGATTTTTAATCTCGTCTCGTCTCGTCTCAACATCCAAAGAGGGCCTAATTGTTTTTTTTTTGTTTAATTATTTATTCATAAGTGTTTTTTGTTTAATAATTGTTTTACAGACATGTCAACCATAGGGCGGAGAGGAGTTCACTACTTGCAGAAACTAAATTCTGCAAATGTATCTGCTGCTTTACTGGAAAAGGGCCAAAGTCGTGTTATTGATGCTTCCCTTACACTTATTCGTGAGAGGGCAAAGCTTAAGGTATATCTTGAATTTTGTTAAGGAGAGCTTTTATCTGGTCATTGCAAACTTTGTCAATACATTGTTTTGTGTAATTTTATATCATGATTGAATGTAAGATGATCTAAATTTTGTTTTGCAAAAAGGCACAGTATATAAAGCTTGATAGTGGTTTTCTACAGGGAGAGCTTATTCGTGCTTTAGGAGGTGCTGTTGCATCAGCATCTCTTCTTGGAGTACCTCTAGGACATAACTCATCATTTCTTCAGGGGCCTGCATTTGCACCTCCTCGCATACGAGAGGCCATCTGGTGTGATAGCACAAACGCAACAACTGAAGAAGGTATCTCAATTTTGGAAATCCTACTTGAGTAATTGACTACTGTAGGATAAGTAGTGTCTGCATCATGCTTATATCCTTAATGATGCTGATAGACATTAATTGAGCTATTTGTTTTGTTTGAAGTTCTGATTTGTGTTCATACGGGGTCTCTAAATCACAGGATGGGACTAAGATCTTCTTGTATAACATTGGAGTCGTGAACATTTATTGTAAGATAAGCTTGATGGTCACTTTTAATTGTCTGATGAGTCAGTTATATTTAGAATCATGTGCTAAAGTAAAACCCAAGTGAACCCTACAAATTATGCCTCAGTCAGTAGGCTGAAGCACCATGTAGTTCACCTTTTCTTTTTCTCTTTGTATCTCGGGATACTTCCATGGTGAGCAGGACCACTATAAGCTGGCTTAAATATTTGCAGATTAATGTTTGTGAACGCTTTCTTGCTTAGTTTATAATTTGGCACAAGAGTACTCATATTCACAGTGAGATTGATACTGGGAAATGCAGGGAAAGAATTAAATGACCCACGGGTGCTAACTGATGTCGGGGATGTCCCTGTTCAAGAAATTCGAGATTGTGGTGTCGATGATGACAGATTGATGAATGTCATAAGTGAGTCTGTCAAACTAGTTATGGAACAGGTGTGCTGTCCTTACTATTAGAATCTACTTCCATCTAAGAGACTCAGTTAAATATTTTTTCTTCATTTTTCATTCCTAGGCCTTAGGTGTTTATAATGGTTATTCTTTTTTTTTTCCCCTCAAACCTACCCGAAAATTATTTGTCTTTAACCAAAAGACCTCTCTCTTTTTTACTTCTGTAATAAATATCCTGGGAGATTCTGGACAATTGTTCTCAGAGAAATCTTTTGAAGTCCAAGCAAAGGCATATCAGTGGAGGGTGAAGGCTTGCATTTTTTTCTTGTATGGCTTACTGAATTGGATTCACCTAGCTAAAATAAATAAATAATGAATAGAGGCGAGCTAAAATGATAATCAGTTTGATATGGTGCTTGTTTTACAATTCTTGCTTTGAACAAATAGCTCTGTTCCCTTGAAACTTCTCTGATAAAGTCTGGGAGTCTGGGTTATGAGTGTTTGAAGTGTGTTTGGAATAGATCTTACCGTCCAGTCATTATCTCTTGCCAACAAGTACCTTCCTCTTGGTTTGAATCAGTGAACTCCAGTCTTTATGCCATTTCCATGTTCTTTCAGGATCCCCTGCGCCCATTAGTTTTAGGTGGTGATCATTCAATATCTTTTCCTGTTATCAGAGCTGTATCTGAGAAGCTCGGGGGTCCTGTTGATATTCTTCATCTAGATGCTCATCCGGATATCTATGATGCCTTTGAAGGAAACAAGTATTCACATGCTTCTTCTTTTGCCCGAATTATGGAGGGTGGTTATGCTCGACGGCTTTTGCAGGTAAACTTTGTTTAGTCTTCATTTCCTTGAATTTTGCTCATCATGTTACAAAAATAGACTTGTATCCTCGGACCTCTGCTACTTTATATTGATGCAAATAATGTGACATCCCGACGTTTGAATGTCATAACCATCTTGCACCTCACAAATTAGCGCACGGATTTTAATTTTGAGCCAAAAGGCATATTGACCTTGTCTCAGTTCACTTATTTAGCTCTGCAAAGTTTCCTGCTTTTGTAACCGTCTTGCATGTATACTTAAGCTATTTCTCTCAATCTTCTTTACTAAACCAGCCATGTTTTTTTTTATGGCTTATGTAAGAAAAGTTCCTCAAATGTAAGTAATCAACCAGATTTGACAGAGGGAGAAATGAAATTGAATGTTCCCTTCTCAGGTTGGCATTAGATCGATAACAGCTGAAGGGCGTGAGCAAGGGAAAAGATTTGGAGTGGAGCAATTTGAAATGCGAACCTTTTCAAAAGATCGCCAATTTTTGGAAAACCTGGTCTCTCTCTCTCTCTCTCATGTTTTTGTCCTTACCTCCTCATTTGACTGAAGATATATATTAATTTGTGAAATGCATAAAAGTCTGTAACTTAGCAATGTAGATATATTATTCACAGAAAATTTAGGAACTTTGCCTTGCAGCAGTCATATTAGTACCATAGAGGTGTCATGTGCTATACTCCGATGTATGTGACCTACCAGCTATGAGCTTTAGAGTGCATAACAGTGACGGTACTATATATAGCCAATATTGAGTCAGTGCTGGTCAATTAAAATCCTATTAACTCCACAAAGTCTTAACCACTGCATGAATCCTGTTAGAGCCTTGAACTGTAATATGAATCTACTTGATGCTCTTGGAGATGCTTCTAATCATTGGTGAAGTGAATTTCACAAGGGATGGCAAAATACTGAAACAGTTTCTAGAAATCAATAACTAATTTTTGTGTTTTGATTAAAGTTTAAAGCGATAACCACATGCATTTGTTATCTAAACAGTTGGTACGTCAAATGATCTTTTTTTTCCAGGTTGGGCTTTTTGTGTGTGTGTGTGTGTGTGTGTGTGTGTGTGATATACTTCTCAATCCAAGTTCAGAATATATGATGATATTTTTGGTCTTTAACAGGTTCACATGGTACCAATAAGATAATTATGAGCTGTAAAATGAATGTATTCTTCATTTGAATTGACTAATACGTCTTTGACAGAAACTAGGAGAAGGTGTAAAAGGAGTGTATGTGTCAATAGATATGGATAGTCTTGATCCTGCATTTGCTCCCGGAGTGTCACATATTGAGCCAGGAGGTCTCTCATTCCGCGATATTCTCAACATTCTCCACAATCTCCAAGGTAATGTTGTTGGTGGAGATGTGGTTGAATTGAACCCGCAGCGTGATACTGTCGACGGCATGACTGCAATGGTAGCTGCCAAGCTAGTTAGAGAACTTACTGCGAAGATATCAAAATAATAAAATCATGTGTCTTTCCTGTCAGAATAATAGACATTCTCTTATGCATCTACAATATTAATGCTTCCGGCATGCCAAACATTTCTTCATCCTTAGGGTTTGCATCAAAACTATTTTGCTAATTTCTTTGTCCGGGTTTGCATCAAAACTAGAAGTGAACAAGAACAGTGTTTCTTTTGACAATATGGGTTCGTCCATTGCCAAATTTGATTTGCGTTAATCATAATTAGCCTCTTGATAAGACATTCTGCGAAATCCATATGATAATTAATTTTTTGTCCCTTAAACGAGATTATATTAAATATGTGCTATAACTTGAGCGAAGAGAACAAGTTTTAACATTTATCTGAATCAGCAGCCCAGTTAGGATCATAATTTATTAAATTTTAATAGTTTCTTGACTTGGAAAGAGGGCTCTTTACCTTAGAATATTAGTATTAGATCCAACATTTTAAAATTTTATACTTAATGATTTTATCTAAATAATTTTATATTAGATTTATCAAAATTTATTAATTCAATTTTTTGGCTTATCGTATTTGAGCATCATTATTTAAATATTATATTTAAATAGTTATTATTTATTCATCAAAATATTTTCTTATTGTTTTTTAATATATTTATTAAATAAATAAATTATAGATATGTTTGTTGATCTTATAAAATATATATTGTATTATTATTTTAATGAATTAATGATGAATTTAATATAAAATTATAGATGTGAAGTTGTTAATTTTTTTTTTTAACAGATTTATATTTTTCATCAATTCAAAATTCTAGTATAACTCAATACGCTTATTATGGAATGTCATACCTGGGTGTTAACAGTAACACCAACACAAAAGTCGACATTGACATGTACGAAATTCCAAGGAAAAATAGAAAACGGAAAAGAAAAGGGAAAAGCTGTTATAAAACTAAAAATAAAACTACTACTATTACAAGAGAAAAGAAACTCTTAAGAACTGAAACTTTCTTTCTCTCTCTCTATATTTTCTTATGAATTTCATTACAACTGAAGCCCATATTTATAGGCGTTGAAATTACTATGCAAATTACTATGCAAGTCACTATGCAGATTTAAAATAATAGTGGTGGGGTCATTCACATAATTTAGTGGTAGGCCATAGGGGCGGCGGCCGACGTTTTGTTTATAACACTCCCCCTTGAATGACCACCCATAAAGAATCTGCCTCGTTAAAACCTTGCCAAGGAAAAACCCAGTGGGAAGAAAAACCAATGGCGAAGGAAAAAGAGTACAGTCTCTTTATGTATCCACAAGTGCTTTAAGATTGCCTCATTAAAACCTTGCAAAGGAAAACCCAATGGGATAAAACCTTAGCGAAGGAAAAAGAGTACAATCAGCACAAGTCTTCAGGACTTTTACTCCCTCTGGAAAGTGCATGACAATAGTTTTTGAGTCTTCACATTTTAATATTCTGCACAATTTTCTTGAATGTCGCAGTTGGTGATGTCTTCATGAATAAATCTGCCAGATTATCACTTGATCGTATATTTGATATATCCTCCTTTGATTTGAGCGATACAAGTAGCATTATCTTCATATAAAATTGTTGAGTCATTGATCTCAGCCAAATATACTCTTGACTTGTTTCATGAATTGCAATAATCTCTGAGTGATTTGAAGATGAAAAATAATATCTGGTTGACAAACTTAATAGAAATCTGATACCTGCAGTAATACTTAAATTCCCCCTTGATAATATGCGTTAGTGTTTCAAGTAATAAGCAAATATGATTTCAGTATATATAACAAGTTAAGAATTCAAACATGATCTCCAACTAAATAATGCATTAGAGAGAGTATGATAATATTTTCATCTAAAATTTTCTCCCCCTCATTCGGCGTTATTAGGAAGAACTTGTTTATATACGGCGGAAATAATATTGGAAACCATCTATGTATGATAAAAGCTGTAAAAGTTTTGAGATTTAATATTATCGATTCGGCGGAAAATCAAATCCGCTTGACATTGTGGACAAACGAGATCTTGAAGAGATTTGAAGGCTTCGTGTTGTTGTTTTAAATATAACCAATTTTACCATTGGTTTACTCCAGCAAAAAGATCTCGCATTCCCCATAGATTCAGTTGTTGTTCATCCAGAACAATATTATGTCTGATAGAAATTCTAATGTCCCAGATTTAAACCATGAACCTTTTATACCTCAACCACTTATATTTTCTCCTGAGGCTGTAAACACCATGATAGGAGCAGAGACATATCTATCTAGTAAATCTGATCCTGAAATTGTTGCAGCATCAAGAACACTCAGTGCTCAATATGCTGCCTCTCTTACAACCATGTCTCAGAGGCTATTGGCGAGAACGAGTGAGGTTGATCATCTTAAAAATCAAATATCTGAGTTGCATCAAACGCTTGCAACTAAAGATAGAAAAAATAAAGATTTAAAACAAGATAACAAGGAGCTGAAGAAAATTGTAGACTGGTATTCTCTTGACCTGAAAACACGAGTAGAAGAGCTGGAACGAGAAAGAGCTCAGATACAAAGTCAACAACAGCAGCTAACGGCAGAGGTTCAGCGTTTACAAGAAAATAGGGATAGCTGTAATTAATCTCGCTGGCTTTTGAAATTATGCATCCAGCATATCTTGTAAAGTGAGATTTGAAGAGATGATGGTTTGTCTTGTTCTTATTTCCAATTCTATAAGAACCGTCTTTAGTTTCATTTAGTACGCATCAAATCTTCTTCTCATATCTATAATTCATCTGTATTTGTATTCTTATTCTACAAATTTCCAATGGCTCATCAATTTCCTTTTACTATTTCTCACAATCAACATATGAGGTATCCTTCACCTCAATTACAAGTTGATCCTGCATCTTCCGCAGGTGCAATGTTGCAGCAAGCAAATGATCTGGCTAATAAGTCAGATCGTGAAGCTGTTTATGAGCTGGTGACTCTCGGCACCCGATACTCCTCCTCTATTGTTGGATTTTCCAACCGATTACAATCTAAAAATCGTGAGATTGAGGAGCTTAACGAGAAGGTTTCTGTACTTCAACGACTCGTTCAAGAGTCTGACAAAAAAATTGCAGACTTAAAGCAGGAGAATAAGGATTTAAAATCCTTACTTGCCTCTTCATTTCGACTGCCTAATCCTTTAGATAAGGATGGTACGTTGCTTTATGAAAAGCAAATGCATTTGAGAGATGAGGCTAGAAGTCTCAAATTCTTGTAACTCATCTATAAATTGAATAATAAGATTTTTCCTTTTCAAATGGATTCCTTGAATTTATAGCAACTCTTGTGATCTTTTCAAGAGTTCTAATAAGGTAAATCATCAACGTAAACTGCAATAATGACGAATCCAGATTCTGATAAAACACATGAACATATAGGATTATTCTTAAATCCTTCTTTCAATAAATACTCGTTGATTCAATTATACAACATGTGTCCGGATTGCTTTAATCCATATAAAGATCTTTGAAACTTTATAAAGTACATACTCCTAAATGTACTTGGATTAGATGCTTAAAGTATCGTAATAATCTAATGATGCTTATAAATATGCAGTGACCACATTCATTAACTGCATATCTAATCCTTTTGCAATAACCAAATCGATTAAAAATATGAATGTGATTGCATTCATAACAAGGAAATATGTTTCCTCATAATTGCTCTCGGGTTTCTACAGGAAATCTTGTGCGACAAATTATACCGCATAATTTCATTTCGCATTATGCTTTCGTATAAATACTCACTTATATCTGACAAATATTACACCATTTGGTGTTTGGACAACAGGTCCAAATGCATCTCGCTTCACTAGCGAGTTTAATTCAGTTATAATAACTGCTTTCCATTTTGGCCAATCATTTCTACGTCGACATTCTTCGACGGTTTTTGGCTCATTACTTCTGGTAATATCAAGTGTTATCATATATGTTGTCGACAACAGTTTTATTTCTATCCATAAATTTTCCAGTACTCATGAAATGTATTGAGATCTCTTTGTTCCTCTCCAGGGGAAAACATTTCATGAAACACCTCTACAGGAGGTTCCTCTTCAGGAGGTTTATACTCTTCAGGAGTTTTCTCTTCAGGAGTTATACTCTTCAGGAGTTACCTCTTCAGGAGGTTTTCTCTTCAGGAGGATTATATTTTGTACAGAAAATATGGTCTCTTCATGAGCACCGATTTTTATTTTTCTTGTGCACCAATAGGTCTTCAACGCTTCAGGTGTATCTTAGACTCATTTATTTCTGTTTTAACAACTCGTCCTTCAGGGACTTCAATTCCTGCTTAAGCATTAACAGCAGTAATATATGATTTTACAACACCTTTAGTGTCAGTAAATACATCATGTAATTGATTTGCAACACTTTGCAGATAAATAATCCTCTGAACTTCTGGTTCACATTTATTTGTAAGAGGATCAAATTTAAACAGGACTTTATTATCCCAAGTAATTTCTTGTCGTGCTTCAGGCACCAATATTTCATTATTTCAAAACATGATGAAATATTAATAAGCTTATATATATATAAACTTAATATAAATAAATCAAGTACTTGGCCGTACAACAGGTACGTGACTACTGTTTAGTCATATTACATCTATGACAAACATCTTCATCTTTTTATGAAGAATTATTCTGAGGGCCTTTACCCTTCTCTGAGTTTGATCACTTCTGGTGATACGATATATTTTTATCATTTTTAGTGTTGTCTAGGGGTGTAAAAGGACCGAACCGGACCGGCGGACCGGACCGGACCGGTTCTCCCGGACCGGGACCGGACCGGACCGGTTGAGGTCCGGTCCGGTCCGGTCCAAAAAAGATATGGACCGAAACTGTTCGGTCCGGTCCCGGTCCAGGGAGTTCACCCCCCTGGACCGGACCGGACCGGACCGAATCTCTATAGGTTTTTTTTTTTTTTTTTTAAATATATGTATATATAAATATATAAATAATAATATATAAATTTTAATATTAATATTAATATATATTAACATTATAACATATTAACATTATAACATATTAATATATAATATATATTCTTATAATATCAACATATTATGATTTATAGTAGACTAGTAGTTGACTAGTTATAATATAAAAATATAAATTATAGTATATCTAGATAAAGTATTAGTAATAATTTATAAATAATAAGTATATTATTATTATTTAATATATTATTACTAATTTATCACTATTTACTAACATATAAATATATAATATACTAATGTAAATTGTAATAGTGTATTAGTGTTATTATTTATTAGTTATAACTTATAGTTTATTAACATATATGATATACTAATGTAATAGTATTATTAGACTATTAGATTAACATGCTTAATATATAATATAGACTAACATATTAATATATACTCTTATAATATAAAAATATAAATAATAAGTATATTATTATTATTTAATATATTATTACTAATTTATCACTATTTACTAATATATAAATATATAATATACTAATGTAAATTGTAATAATGTATTAGTGTTATTATTTATTAGTTATAGTTTATTAACATATATGATATACTAATGTAATAGTATTATTACTTTATTAGACTATTAGACTAACATGCTTAATATATAATATAGACTAACATATTAATATATACTCTTATAATATAAAATATAATTAATAAGTATATTATTATTATTTAATATATTATTACTAATTTATCACTATTTACTAATATATAAATATATAATATACTAATGTAAATTGTAATAATGTATTAGTGTTATTATTTATTAGTTATAGTTTATTAACATATATGATATACTAATGTAATAGTATTATTACTTTATTAGACTATTAGACTAACATGCTTAATATATAATATAGACTAACATATTAATATATACTCTTATAATATAAAAATATAAATAATAAGTATATTATTATTATTTAATATATTATTACTAATTTATCACTATTTACTAATATATAAATATATAATATACTAATGTAAATTGTAATAATGTATTAGTGTTATTATTTATTAGTTATAGTTTATTAACATATATGATATACTAATGTAATAGTATTATTACTTTATTAGACTATTAGACTAGCATGCTTAATATATAATATAGACTAACATATTAATATATACTCTTATAATATAAAAATATAAATAATAAGTATATTATTATTATTTAATATATTATTACTAATTTATCACTATTTACTAACATATAAATATATAATATACTAATGTAATAGTATTATTAGACTATTAGACTATTAGTTATAGTTTATTAACATACTTAATATATAATCTATACTAACATATTAATATATAATAATTAATATATATTATTATAATATTAATATATAAGTAATAAGTATATTATTATAGTTTATTTAATATGTTATTACTAATTTATCACTATTTATTATTATTTAATAAATTAATATAGCTTATAGTACAAGATTATAAGTATTAATTTATTAAATCTATAGACTAAAATTTATAACTATATTAATATATTTTATTACCAATTTAAATATTTTTTTATTAATTATAGTGCCAACTGACAAATGCCCAAAAATATAAAAAAATTAAAAAAATTTAATTGGAGCTAAACGGTGCCGTTTAGCTCCAAATTATGGGTTGCCGTTCAAATTGAGTAAAACGGTGCCGTTTTACTCAAACTTTGAGTAAAACGGCGCCGTTTTACTCAAAACTTAACCTAAACCTAAACGTTAAAAGTAAGTTCCCAGCCCCCAGGTCCCCGCGTCTTCTTCTTCTTCATTTCTTCTTCTTCTTCTGCGATTTTCAGCTCTCGCCTCTCACCGAGTCACCACTCACCAGTCACCGCCTCCACCTCCAGCCCTCCAGCCTCCAGGAAGTCGAACCCAGTGCCGTCGCGAGTCCTTCCCCTCCATCCCTTGGCCGTCGTGACTCGTGACTCCATCCCGTGCCGTCGTGACTCCATCGCTAATCTCCTTCCAGTTCCGTCCGGTCTCAAATCAAAGCACAGGTATTTTATTTTCCTAATCCATCTCTTGAACTTATTAACTTATTTGTTAATTGTTAATATAGACTATTAGCCGTATATTTAGCCCATCGCAAATCCATGTCCGATCCTCATCCGTTGTTCACTAGATTTTCTACAAATGAAATAATAATTATTATTTGTTTAAGTTGTAAATGTGTTAGTGAGATTGTGCTTGCAAATTGGAATTCCAAAATATATATATTATATGTGGTTTCGGGTTCGTGTAGCTGTAGGCTGTACACTGTAGCAATCCGAGAAATGTCATTCTTAATTTCTTATGATCAAGCTTCTAATAATATTTTTGAATGTTGGGAATTGCTAGATGGTCTGTGGTTAATGTTTATGCAAGAGTTTGGGCTTGAGAGTTAACCGATTCTTCATTCTATAGAATTTTTTATTTTTTGGAATTTTTTGGATAGTTGACCCATTTTACAGAATTTTTAATTTCTTTTATTGACTGTTGTAGTGTTGTTGTTGGTTTATTTATTCTGTAGATGGAGGCTTCTACAAATGAGGTGCGGGAGCCTCAATCAACACAATCAGAATCGGTCCAAGAAATGCCTCCACCCTTAAATCCAATCTCATCTGATGTAAGTATTCAATCTGGGTCACATAAAGGTAAACGTAGGTCATATGTATGGGAGCACTTTCAAATTGTAGAAGGTGGTGATCCCACCAAACCTAGGGCTGCATGTAATTATTGTGGAGCAACGTATGCATGTGATTCGAATAAAAACGGTACGAAGTGCTTGAAGTATCACCTTGAGAAACAATGTAAGAAATTTCCGGGTAGGAAGATCATGGGTCCGGGCCAAACGATTCTAGGGTTTAAAGTTGATGGAGGTTCAAGTAGTGGGGGACTTGTCAATGTTGCTTTTAGTGTTGAGGCTTGTCGACAAGCCTTGGCAAGGATGATTATTCTTGATGAGTTGCCCTTTAGATTTGTTGAAGGGGAGGGTTTCAAACAATTTATGCTTGTGGTTTGTCCTAGATGGCTAGGAATTCCATCCCGTGTTACGATTGCCTCGGATTGCTATAATGTGTTTAATGAAGAAAAAAAGAAGTTGAAAAATGCTCTTCAAGGGCAACGAATTTCCCTCACCACGGATACATGGACATCCGTGCAAAATCTCAACTATATGTGTCTCACAGCACACTTTATTGATGATGATTGGAAGTTACACAAAAGGATTCTTTCATTTTCTTTGGTTGAAAACCACAAGGGTGAGACACTTGGTAAGGGCATAGAGTGTTGCTTGCATGATTGGGGGCGACCGAAAATTCTTGCAATCACTGTTGATAATGCAAGTTCTAATAATGGGGCTATTTCTTATATTAGAAAAAAAACCAAGTTTAGGAGGGATACGATTTTGGAGCATGAATTTTTACATGTTCGATGTTGTGCCCACATTTTAAACTTAATCGTCCGTGATGGGTTGAAAGACTTTGAAGAGTCTATTGCGAAGGTGAGGGGAGTTGTGAAGTTTGTTAAATCATCTCCTCAAAGGTTAAGCATATTTAAAAAATGTGTGGAGGATGAAGAAATTCAATCCAAGGGATCTGTTTGCCTAGATGTACAGACTAGGTGGAACTCCACCTATCTTATGTTAGAGAGGGCTTTAACATTTAGAAAGGCTTTTGATCGGTTGGAGGAAGAAGATCCGGGCTTCCTTGGTAGTATTGGAGATGAAGATGATGACGATGAAGAAGATGATGTGGTGAATAGGAGAAAGTCAAAGAAGTTAGGGCCTCCCAATGCAACCGACTGGGAAAAGGTAAAGGTATTTGTGAAATTTCTTCAATTGTTTCATGATGCAACTGTACGCTTCTCAGGCGGTGAATATATAACTTGCAATGTTTTTTTCCGTGAGTTGGTGAAGATTCAAAGTGATATTAACAAGGTGTGTGAAGAAGAAAACCCCGTGGTGGGAGTAATGGCAAAAAATATGAAGAAAAAATTTGAAAAGTATTGGGAGAACTTGGATAATCAAAATATGTTGCTGTATGTTGGGCTTATTCTTGATCCTCGGTACAAAATGAGATATCTTGATTTTGCTTTGACTAAAATGTATAAAGATAATTCTACGAAGGCCATTGATTTGAGTTGGAAGGCAAAAAATGCATTTACCCGCTTGTATGAGGCATACATGGAAGATGATATAGTTACTTCTCATGAGCCCGCAAGTTCTCCAAGTAAAAATGTAAGTCCTTCAACTTCCAAGAGACTCAAGAGAATGGAATCGGATGATAAAGCCTATATGGAGGATGAATTTGAGCAACATTTACAGTCAGAAAATTCTTTGGAAAGCAAATCAGAGGTTGATAGATATCTAGCTGACAAATGTGAGGGTCGAGATGATAATTTCGACCTTCTAATTTGGTGGAAAACCAATTCAGTTAGATATCGCATACTTTCAAAGATTGCACGCAACGTACTTGCAATACCAGTATCTACTGTGGCCTCTGAATCTACATTTAGCACAGCGGGTCGTGTAATTGACCCTTTTCGAAGTAGTTTAAGTCCAAGAATAGCTGAGGCTCTCATATGTGCACAAAATTGGCTTCGATCTTCTTCGACCCCAATAAGTCTTAGGACTTTAATGGATGATGTGGAAGATTTTGAGAAGCAGCTGGAAGGTACAGGTAAGTAAATTTAATTTCGCTTGTTAGCTTTTATGATTTATTTTATTTTATCTTCTATGTTATGTTGTAAATTTTTTTAACTTATTTTTTAAATTTTTATGTCTAGAAATCATTGGGGAGTGTGGTGATTCTATTTCTATGGAGGCGTCAAATTCAACACCTACATGCCCAAAGTAATGATTGAAGGGTAAGTCAATGTGATTTCTAAATATTTTATTTTTACATGATTTCTTTCAAAATTAGTGTATATATATTATATAGTTTTGATCATAAGAGTTTTATTACATGATTGTAGTTTAATTGTCAAATCTCTTTTAACTTAATTTAATTTAATTCACTCAATCTCTTTTCGCAGAATGATTGATTGTCGGTTGAGATTTGGAGGCATAAAAAAAGGAAGGGTCATCTAGATGCAAATTACAATGCTGAGGCTTGAGAGATGTTTTAATTTGAATGATTTTGGAATGCCATTTTATTTTTGGATTATTTTAATTTCTTTTTTATTTTATTTGGACTCTTTAGTAAATTTGGAATCTATTATGTAGACTCTTAAGGAGTCAGGACTCTTAAGGACTGATTATTATTATTTATTTATTTGGACTCTTAACTCTTAAGGACTCTTAAGTCTCAAGTCTTAAGGGTTAATTTCTTTTTTATTTTATTTGGATTTTTAAGGACTAATTTTTTTCCTTTTTTTTATTAAGATTATTTTTCTTTTGCTATTTTATTAAAAGTAAATTTTTTAAATATTTTTTTATTTAAATATGTGATGAATATGTAAATTGGGCTAAAAATAATAAATTTAGGTGAAAAAAAAAATTAATCATTTCAGAATTTTAGATTAAAATTTGCTTATCAAATTATATAGGGGTACCCCTGGACCAGACCGGACCGCCCCTGGACCGAATTGGACCGGACCGGAATGGACCGAATAGGAGTTCGGTCCGGTCCAGGGTGTGAAAATTTTTGGACCGAATGAAATCGGTCCACAAATTTCCCGGACCGGACCGGACCGGACCATTTACACCCCTAGTGTTGTCGCTTTTGGGACCAACACTTCTATAATTTTTCTACCACGTCTACGCCCTTAGTTTCCATTCACTTCTGGGAATTGTGTAAATTCGATATCATTAATAGGACGTAACTGGTGTAACAAAAACTCATCATTGGAAGACAAAATAAAAGTTCAGAATATTTGTTGAACTTTTACTCTCGATATTGCTACTGCAAGAGCACATTCGAGGTATGAAAAATAATGTCTTCTTTTATATATCATCATCAGTGACATTTTCACTGTATAATTTTAATATTGAGCTGGTTTTAAAGAGTGCAGAATATTCAATACCACTCTTAAAATCTTGCAACTTCAGGTGCAATAAATCATAATGATCTTTTGAGAGGATTACATCTTCTGGTGCTTATATCACTCTCTTAATTCATTTCACATAGTAAGATGATTTTTCATCATGAGATACACAGCACGGTCCTTCAGGGACACATGATTTTCTTCTATGATTGTATCTTTCAAGTTCATCATCATATCCAAATAGATCTCATCAAGGATCTGGATAAATAACATTTTTCAGAAATGTCAATAGTAATAAATCTCAATATTTTATATTATATTACAAAAATAAATCTGTGAATTTAATAAATATATTCATATTATCATGAGAATAAAAATAAAATTTTATCAAGTAATATTCAGAAATATTACCTTTAATATTTATCTCAAGGATTGCAAATAATATATTGAAAAACTTACTTGAAATAGAAGACCATTAGCTTCAGTATCGGTAGAACCTCGTGCTGATAACGTGTTATAAAACTAAAAATAAAACTACTACTATTACAAGAGAAAAGAAACTCTTAAGAACTGAAACTTTCTTTCTCTCTCTCTATATTTTCTTATGAATTTCATTACAACTGAAGCCCATATTTATAGGCGTTGAAATTACTATGCAAGTTATTATGCAAGTTACTATGCAAGTCACTATGCAGATTTAAAATAATAGTGGTGGGGTCATTCACATAATTTAGTGGTGGGCCATAGGGGCGGCGGCCGACGTTTTGTTTATAACAAAAGCTATGTTTACGGAGCTATTTGACACGGTGACTATTTTATAACATTAGTATGATTTCTTATCAAAATAAATTATTAAAATTTAATAAAAATTATAAATTTGATAAGAAGTTAATATTAAAATAATTTTATATTAGATTTATTAAAAATATTTTTGTCATATTTAATTAAAATTAAAGAAGAAAATAGAAAAAATAAAATAAAAATATTTTTAATTTAACTTTTGAATAATAGATTATCAAAATATTTTATCATATTTGATTAAAAATAAAAAAAGAAAGTGAGAAGAGTAATATAAAAATATTTTTTATTTGATTTTTGAACAATAATTTATTAAATTTAATATTTTTTTAATTTTTAATTAAATATAATGAAATTTTTTAATATAAATAAATTTATAATTTTTATTAACTTTTAATAATAAATTTTGACGAGACTCGTGGATGCCGTAATGCTCTTAAGTCTTAACGTTTTAAAAGGGCAAATATCGGGATAGATAATTGATCTGTGCCCTCCACAAAAAGCTCTCGCTCGCTCGCGCTCTCTCTCTCTCTCTCTCTCTTCGTGAAATGGCAGCTTCAACGCTTTCCCGCCTAAACCTCGTACCCGGACCCTCGCTTACCTATGCACTAACCACTCTCAGAGCCCTAAAACCCCGTTGTAGGCAACAACCCAGACCCCAATGGGCACCTCTTGGTTCCTCGTCCAACTCTTTCTCAGCCCATCTTTCGACTCCCAAAAATCCCAACCCGAGCTCCCCGAAACCCTACCCCAAAATCCCAGGACCAGACGACGATTTACTTGTTCTTGGCATTGAAACCAGCTGCGATGACACCGCCGCTGCAGTTGTAAGTAACCCAAATTTCGCTTCTTTTATTGTGGCTTTGTAATGTGCATTTGACTGTTTTTGGCTTTGTGGCGTCCTTACAATGGGTTGTGGTTGGTTTTTGTGGGTTTTTTCGGGTGTTTAGGTGAGGAGCAGTGGCGAGATTCTCAGCCAAGTAGTTTCTTCCCAGGTATAACGTTTCATCTTTATCGGATATAATTGCACAAGAATTTTATTTGTTCACTGTAGAATTGGGTTTATATTTTTGTTTTGCCGAATCGATTGTGCTAGTAGCATCTTCAAGTATTTTGTTATTCTTTATATATTTCTTGGAATGGCCAAGGCCCAAAATTCTCTCTAAATTTATTGCTATGTTGATATTTTCTCAACCTTGCTTGAAATAACAGATTATTGGTTTTTGGAATACGACCCAAGTTGTGCATTGTCTGTGTCATTATCTAATTTTAAGTTTTTATTACATCAAGGCAGATCTGCTTGCTCGATATGGAGGTGTTGCTCCTAAAATGGCAGAAGAAGCACACTTGCAAGTAATTGATAAGGTGTCTCATCTGCATAACATCTTTTCCTTATAGTACAAATCTCTTGCATGCCAGATGCTGATACTTTTATCCATGTCATACTAAATATTAAAAAAAAGAACTCAGTTTCATGCTGCATTGCTGTGAGTCACTCACAGAAAGTACTGCTGTAAAAAAAAAAATTCAGATTCTTGGAACCTAGGTTAATACTATAAATGTGTTAAAGATGGTGTTGGCCTAAGTTTGGGGTTATTAATTGCAGGTTGTGCAAGAAACACTTGATAAAGCTAATGTAAGTGAGATGGATCTATCAGCTGTTGCTGTTACTATTGGTCCTGGTTTAAGCCTTTGCCTTCGCGGTAATTTAAGTGATATATCTCTTTGTATGTTAGTTCCCCCAAGAATTATCTCCCACGTTAGATGCCAAATAGTTGGGTACTGGCATCATCGTCTAATTTTAAGGTGTATAATGTCTTTATGCTAAATTCTGCTTGATAGCGTAGTAAGTGTGAATCTCACTAGAAAAGGAAGACTTATATTACCAATCTTAGATTAATTGAAAAAGATATCCACTATTTAAGTTTAGTGTTTATTTTTTTATTTTTTCCCCGTATTTATGTCCAATCTTGGCCCGCACATCGGGTTTGGTTAGAGACTCTCATGCTCAATACACTGGCACAGACCAATGAAGGAATTACAGATGAGTGGAAATTGTTGTGAGAAAATTGCTCATGATTTATGTTGGTTTAATATTGTTGTAGGTCCCTGTTTGAAGTAATGGTTGGTGTTGCAAATTTTACAGTAGCTGCTTGAGAATAATCTGCAGAATCTCTGTTGGTTGCGTAGAGTTATTTTGTGTAATTGCAATGCAGTTGGTGTGCGAAAAGCTCGGAAGACTGCCGGTAGCTTTAATTTACCAATAATTGGTGTACATCACATGGAGGCTCATGCTCTAGTTGCCAGGTAATAGAATAACATCTAGACAATGCATAATATGTTACCCTTTTTGTATGTTAGTGTGAACATGTTACATTTTGAAACCCAACTTAGTTGCTATCTATTGTTGCATTTTTTAAAAGAAAAAAGGCTGATGTGTATGTACTTTTATATACACTCATGAATGCAAGATAGCTTGTTTTCTGCATCTGAATTGGTCTTCTATTTTCTAGGTTAATCGAAAGAAATCTGCAATTTCCTTTCATGGCCCTGCTTATTTCAGGTTAGAATTGGTACTTCTTTCCTATTTTGGATGTGTATTAACAAGTCTCTTATATATCAAAATTACCAATTATTTGAATGCTCAATATGTGCGTCATATGAAGCCAGCTTAAGTTCATGCACTAGGAAGAATTGAGTTGTGAGCAAATTTGGCACTGCTAGACATTATGTATAAGGTCTATATATTCCAGGACAAACCGTGATGCTTCAAAAAGGAGTACCAACATTTTAGGTGAATGAGAAAGGCATAATTTCCTCTAAACCAGAAGAAAGGGCAAACATTTTATTCTACCCACCTCAGTTTCTAAAATAAAGAATATTTGCAAAGAAAAAGAAAGATTAAAAGATAATTCAGCTGGAGCATTGTTGTGATAATCCTTCATTCTTTTAACTGCTGAAAGGTTTTGCCCTCCTTGGCTTCCTTGATCTCCATGGTATCTTGCGTGAAGAAATGTATATTAATTGTCGTAAGCATTTCTTTGTTTTTTAGGAGGACACAACCTGCTTATCCTTGCTAGAGATCTTGGTCAATACGTACAACTTGGGACCACAATAGATGATGCAATTGGTGAGGCATACGACAAAACAGCAAAATGGCTTGGTCTTGATATGAGGAAGAGTGGTGGGCCAGCTATAGAGGAGCTTGCTCATCAAGGTGATGCAGAATCAATCAAATTCTCAGTACGTAATTTTAGGACTACTTTGTCCCTTCATTATAATCATTTTTGGCAGAATGTGTGTCCTGATTTGCACTATTTTATTTTTTTAGATTCCAATGAAACAACATAAAGATTGCAACTTCTCCTATGCTGGTCTGAAGACTCAAGTGAGGATTGCAATTGAATCCAAGCATATGTATGTCAAATGTGTTGAAAGAGGCAGAAATGATATTGGAACCCATCTCTTTCTTTTTTCTGCTTGATGAATTCTATTTGGTTTATATTCTTCCTCGTGAACTTTTAAGACTGCTGTAATCTTAAATACAAAGGGAGAAATTGTAAATACAAAGGGAGATTTGAAAATTATCAGATGCTCATATTTAGGATGGAAGACGAAATAGGCAAGGTTGATAACTAAAGCACAAAAGTATTTATAGTTTCCTGAATTTTAAATACAAATGGAGATTTGGAAATTATCAGATGCTCATATTTAGGATAGAAGACGAAATAGGCAAGGTTGATAACTAAAGCACAAAAGTATTTATAGTTTCCTGCTAAATAAAATTACGTTGCTGCAATTGCTGCCTGATACAGAATGGATTAGATGTAGAAAGTATATGGACAATGCATGATATTTCATCCGTGCTTGCTCTTTGGTTCTACCTGAATTATACCAAACTTTTTAGCCCTTTCACGCACTTGAAGGTCTCAAAATATCTCAAATAAAACTTTTCACTGCAGGAATTACATTTAAGTATTTAGTTTTTGGTCCCCCATGTGAACTTGGGCTATGCCTATTTTTATTAATACAATCGTTTACTTACAAAAAAAAAGAATTTAGTTTATGGCCAATGAGTTATGAATTATTGCTGTGCTAAATTGAGTTTGGTAACTAGGTAATCTAAATACAGGAGTTTAGACCAGAAAGGATTGGCCTAATTCACATTCTCTGTAGTGTTCTCATGCTATGGTTAATGTATTCACATCACCTCAACCTGCCATGAAGTAAAGAACTAGGCAAACGGCTGAGTGATTTAAATTTAAGATTCTCTCTCTTTCAATCGCTTCACCTAATGATGTGTATGGGCTATTTGCAGTAATGCTGAAATTCCCATTTCTTGTGCAAGTAGCCATGATAGAAGTTCTCGAGCTGATATTGCTGCCTCTTTTCAGGTTAATTTAAATAAACTTGGTTTTGGTGAATAAAGCATCCATTACACTTTAATATGTCTCTGTTTTTCTTTTATCTATAAGAAAATGTCCCATGTATTTCTTGGTTTGTGTTGCTCGAGTTTTTTCCGTGCAGCGAGTGGCAGTATTACATCTAGAGGAAAGGTGTGAACGAGCAATTGAATGGGCATTGAATATTGAGCCTTCTATAAAACATTTGGTGAATTGAACTGCGTTTTTCAAATCAATCATACCTCCTGTTAATTTCAATGCTAGTACTGGAGGGCAACATTCATCTTTTAATCCGCCTCATGCAGGTGGTCGCTGGAGGTGTTGCATCTAATCTATATGTTAGGGCTCGACTTGATCAGGTTGTCAAGAAAAACAACTTGCAACTTGTGTGCCCTCCTCCCAACCTTTGTACTGACAATGGTAAGTCATATTTCTATGTGCTCAGCTTGTATTGTAGTAATATGAACAGCACCAGTGGATTTCCTGCTTTTTTTATATTTTAATGAAAATAAAAAAAATTATAAACCACGGATTTATTGATAAAAAATTTCTAATGGGACAAATCATATACCTCTCTCAAATTTATTATGTTCTGTTTGGAATGTCATCTTGTTAAATACCTAAAAGTTTTAAAAGCCATCATGCATACATGTGTGCATAAATATATGTATATGCAAATGAGTTTCTGAACTGCATAAGCTATAACTTTTCATTTACATAGCTCCTACAATCAAATAAATGTTCTATGTTGTGAAGTTAATGTCATTTGAGGTTCAATTCTATAGACTATTATTATATGCAAAATGTTTTCTGCTGTTTGTGCTTTCTTAATTGTACAGAAGTAACTAGATTTTTCTTTTGACAAGAACTTCATTATCTCCCTGTTGTTCCTCACTTCCCTCGCCTAATTATATAAAGCAAAAACTGAAGTCGCCTGTCTCAGCAAATAATTTTCACGTGACTAGGTGTAATGGTAGCTTGGACAGGCATTGAGCACTTACGCGTGGGCAGATTTGATCCGCCACCTCCAGCAGATGAACCTGAGGATTTTGTGGTTTGCTTTAAACTTTTAAATGGCTGTGTTCCCCTCTCTTGTTTTCTTGGATGCCTTTCTTTGGTGTGTTGTTTTCAGAAAATGATGCTAAGGCTCGCGTTGGTACATAGAATCTACGTTGAAGATATGAAGAATTTTGAAAATGGATAGTTCTTATTTTTCCAACAAAATGGATGGTTCTCATTTTTCTAATTAACAGAAATTTGCAGTGATATGTGCAGTTTATTAATGAAGGTAGCACACTAATTGTTTCTTCAAATAATTGATTTTTAATTATGTGGTGTATGAATCAGTATGATTTGCGACCAAGGTGGCCTTTGGGGGAGGAATATGCTGAAGGAAGAAGTGAAGCTCGCTCCTTGAGAAGGGCCAGGATGCACCCCTCTCTTACATCAA
The DNA here is from genome assembly GCA_036898215.1 of Platycarya strobilacea. Lineage (NCBI taxonomy): Eukaryota > Viridiplantae > Streptophyta > Magnoliopsida > Fagales > Juglandaceae > Platycarya > Platycarya strobilacea. The sequence continues at coordinate 56,059,004 of CM072545.1, read as the reverse complement.
TCATTCAAGCGTCACTGCAACAGCAACAGTAGCTTGCATTTCCTCTATACAACTCCATAAGCGGAGCTATATCTTTGGATTAAGCTCTCTCTCTCTCTCTCTCTCTCTCTCTCTCTCTCTCTCTCTATATATATATATATATATATATGTGTGTGTGTCGTAAGAGCTGGCATACCGTCACTGAACTGAGCTTATTATGGTGATTAGAGATGTCTGACCTTACTTTGAGCCATTTGGTCGAGTAATTGAATTGCAGAATGAAACCTTTAAATGATTAGACTCTTGTCTCCCTGTTGCAGTATGAAATTGTAGTATATGTTTGACTTCGGCGGTTCTTCTGTAGAAAATTATTTAATGATTTCTTTGGACGGTTCAAATTGATCTAATTTCATACTGCAATCATATTTATGCTTGGAAGAAAGGTTCGAATTTGTCACGATCCTTGTGCTTAGGTGAAGGTCATATGAGGGCGAGTCAGACTCGTATTAGGCCTCGACTCAAAAATAAATGGGTCGCAATTACCATGTAGCAATGGTGTTTGCAATTGCTCATAGATTTGTCATCAAATGAGACCGAAGGGTATGCTGCTAGAATTGTCGTCCAAAGATGACTCTAAACACTTTAACAGCTCAAACTTCTGAAAATAAGCTTGTTCGGAAACCTGCATAAGAACAGAAAAACTTAATGTTCAAATACACTGGCAAAGCGCTGAAAGATTTAAAATTTGTAGACACAAGACCACAAAGAAAGTTGGGGGAAATATCTTCTAAGAAACATTCAGATATAAAAAAACAGACAAAGTATATGCTACGTTGCTAAGAGCACTCTTAATAGAATAGTTAATTTTCATCTATTTTAAAGAATCAAAAACTTACTTTTTTTTCATTTTAGTTATTCACTTTTATATTTTACCATTCATCAGCATCTTTATTTTTTTCTACATTTTTTAAAATATTCATATTTTATTTTAATTAAATTTATTTTACAAATTAAAATAAAATAAACAAACGGTTAAATAGTTGCTAGAACCAATCAACGGCACATGGAAGGTGACAAGAGTGTTGCCAGTGATGAAATCTTGAGGGGTTGATTGCCGGCATGAGACGATGCCGGCAGTATAGTTCATGGTGGCCGATGGTAGGTCAAACGAAGCCTATAGAGTTCGAAACCCATGTTCGGACTTCGATCTGCGCGTGAGAGAAGGTTAGTCGGACCTAGAATCGTTGGAGTTGTCTGATGCCAATGATGCCGGTGGTGTGTCGAATCGTCGCCGACGATGAGTCGAACGGAGTTGGGATCGTCACGGACGTTGAAGACCACTTATAGCAGATAAACAAATAATAATAATAAAATAAGATTTGAAAGATGAATAATATTGCGTTATATGTAGCGCAAATACTGTTCATGTTTTCATAATTCCTTTATTTTAAAAAGTCTAATAGAGAGTGATTTTTGACCTTTTAATTATATTTGAGCTAAATTTTACAAAAATTAAACATTTAACTACTCCATTGAGAATGCTCTAAGTTGACAAAAATAAAATAATAATTACAATGACACATAAGAAACTTGGCATTCTGTTTTTAAATGTCTTTTTTTTTTCTCAATTTGGGCTTAGCCCACCTGAGCAAATTAGCCCATTATCAAATTCTAGTGGTCCTCCGGATGATACCCCTTTTTCCAATTTGGGCCTTGATTAACCCATCCTTTTTCCTTCCTCCCGCAAAAACTTGAACATATATAGAAAATGAGAAAACCTGGGGCCAGACGGGCTGCCCCCTCTACACAGTGCAGCCCCCACCTCCCCCGGTGGCGGTGGGCAACACCACTCCCGCCATTGGGACCGGCAGACTCAGGCGACCTCACCCCTACGACGACGAATTCCAGTGTGCCCCCGACAGTCTTCAACCCGTTTCGGACCCGATGGTGTGGGTGGTGTCGTCCACCGCCACCGGCGGCGGCTCCGTTTGTTCTATGGCCGAATTCCCACTTAAATTCATCTTCATTTTATTTTTTTATTATATTTTTTATTATGTTTTTATTTTTTTATTGTGTTTTTTATTATATATTTTTATTTTATTTTTTAAAAATATTTTTAATTTTAATTTTTTAATTTAATTATATTTTTAATTTTATTTTCATATATTTTTCATTATTAAACAATCTAATTAACATTGAGTTGTTTTAGACACTGGGACAACCGTACCGGTTCAGCGTCTCTCGTAGAAAAGAGAGACGCACTGCTACTTTCTTCACAGCTTCCCCATTTTTTCAAAATTTCCATTCAAGAAAGCAGTCTCTCTCTCGGCGGCGCTTGCGTAGAGTAAATGGAAGTGGGAAGGCTGCCCATCTCAGCGTCACAGAGAGGCAAACTGATATCGGCAGGATACACCACTCTGTCTTCGCTTTCTTCGCTCTCTCCCTCCGACCTTGCTCTAGGTACCCATCATTTACATCTTTCTTTTTTCTCGCTTTCTTTTTCGCAAATTGGAGATCTGTTCATGACGATCTTTCCGCAGACTTTGTATCTCAACTTTTTCGTCCTACGTTTCAGTCATCTTTGTTCTCTTATAATGCACCTCGAGAAGTGTTCGATGTAATTACTCTGAGTTTCTTGATCGAAGATTCGCTTCATAGTTCTAGGTCTGATTATAATAGTTTGCCTGTACTATGCTATCATAAATCTATCTTTAGATCTTGTTAATAGACTTGATTTGATCGAATCACATTTGCATTGCTTAAAGTAGTTTGATTACTATCCTACTTGTAAGGATTTTGAAGAGAAGAGAAGAGAGCACGGTTAATGGAATTGGAACCTGGAATTCCAGTTCCATCAACTTCTTGGATACTTCACTATTTCCTCCCAAGACTATAACACACTTGACAGGTTTTTTTTTTCAAATAGGAAAACATTTTCTCAGTGAATGCATCTTAGAATTACCCCGACAGTTGTTGCCTTTTTACCTTTAGACAATGCTACTCGGCTGACCACTAGTTTTTTTTTTTTTTTTTGAAGATTTTTTTAAACATTATTTAACCATTTAAAAAAGAAAAAGAAAATACAAATTCACTAGTAGTGACTTCTTTAAACATTAAAAAAAAAAAAATACACTAGCAGTTTCCTTTTCCTTTTTCGCCAGGTTCCATATACCACATCAGAGTTTTTTTTTTTTTTCCCCCACACCTGAATCAGCTTCTTCAATTTCTTAATTTTGTTGGATTGGAGTATCCTGACAACTATTATCCTTGAACAGATCTAAGAATCTCAGATAATGAAGCTGCTGAAATTTTGAAGGTTGCATCGCTTGGTAGTAGGTTGGATGAGCCAGAAGGATGTTGTGCCATTGTTAATGGTATATTTTATCTCTATGATATATGATTCCTTCTGTTTTTTCATTTTAAAGAATGAAGAATCTTTTGAGAGAATATGAAGGGATATCTCACGAGAGACCTAATGGCATGTCACAGTATTGTGGTGCCCGAATATACTCTCTATGCTGGATCCTTGCCCGTATAGGATGGCATGCTAGCATATGAATATTGATTTCTGCTCCTTTTGCAATTATATATCAAACCTGTAGTTGTTTACAAAAGCAAAACAAAAAAGCTGTTCACAGCCCTCTCTGGCAAACTGACTTGTTTTTCGAAAATTTTATCCTATCTGATTAGCTTGATCAATTAATACGGGACCTGCTGTCCTCTCATGTGCATAATCTAGTTGGCCATATGTTTGGTGACATGCCATTTGTTGTACTTTTGGAGGGAAAGTTACTTTGACCTGATGTTGATCTTTCTACTATGCAAAAGAAAGAAAGAATAAGATTTAAAAATAAAAATATCTTGAATTCATTGATGCTGTCCTGTAATTTGGTTGGAGCAATTTTGTTAATTTAGTCACATTGACCCAGTTTGTTATTTTATTATCCCCTGCCTTTTGCAGGTGCACAAACTGCATGGGATATGCTCCATGAGGATGAGATGTTTCCCCGCATTACCACATCTTGTTTGGATCTAGATAACATCCTTGGTGGGGGGATAAATTGCAAAGAAGTTACTGAAATTGGTTAGTTTTTATTTTTTCCAACAGGAATCCCCTAAATGTTGTTCCTTATTTGAGGGGAGTAAATACATATTTTACAATGCATGCTATGCTTGTTATGATCATTGATTCATATATATGTGTGTGTATCTATATATATATTCTTGTAAAATACATGCTATGCTGTTATGAATCATGATAATTGCTTCATATGCTTTTGGTACTTTTCTTATGAGCGTAAATACTCAGAAATTGTTGTGTTGGTAAGGATATGATAGGTTTATTGCTTTTATTGTTTAGGTGGAGTTCCAGGCATTGGTAAAACGCAGCTTGGGTATGGGTCGTCATTCTATTTCTTTCCTTGTGTAATTTTCTTGGACTTCCAACAATTACTTTGATTTTCAGGATTCAACTTGCTGTCAATGTTCAAATCCCAGTTGATTATGGTGGCCTAGGTGCAAAGGCAATATATATAGGTAAGTTCCTGGACTCCATTACCATTCCTCACTGACCACTTGATGCAGGTGTCCAACTGCTCTTCTTGTTTTTGCTGTAATCTTAGATACTGAAGGCAGCTTTATGGTGGAACGCGTTTTACAAATTGCTGAAGCATGCATAGAAGACATGACAGAATGTAATGGCCTTTTGCGGAAGGATTTTCAAGCTGGCCAGCTTAAAATGCACCCCAACAATATTTTGGAAAACCTATTTTATTTCCGTGTTTGCAGTTACACTGAACAAATTGCTCTTACAAATTACTTAGACAAGTTCATCTCAGAGCATAAAGATGTAGGTATAGTATAGATTTCTTTTTTTCTTACCCTCCCCTTCCCCCCAAAAATTAAAAATAAAGTGTGTAAAACAAAAATTCGCTCTAGTACATGCTCTTGTTGGTTATAAAGTATGAAAGTATATGAGACTTCTCATTTGCTAATAAAGTTCGTCTCCCGCTTTGAGTGTTGTTTGCTTAAATACACCTTGGGTATAAATTTATCTGCACTTATGTGGATCTATACAAATATGTATGTGAGTACTTGGATTGTAAATCTTATAATATAAATTTCTTATCCAGGTTAAGGTTGTTATTGTTGATAGTGTTACTTTCCACTTCCGACAAGATTTCGATGACATGGCCCTCAGGACTAGATTACTAAGCGGAATAGCTTTAAAGTTGATGAAGCTTGCAAAGGAGCATGGTTTGGCGGTAAGAATTAATTTGGTCTCTTGTAGGATCTTTACATTGCAAATTTGTGACAACTATGATATGCCGATTCGGGTAGAGATTTGAATGCAATAAAACCAACTTGTGTTGTTCAGGTTCACCGGCTTTACCCGTGATATCTGACCTCCACTACTCTTCTAATTCTAGTATCTTCTTCTGCTCTTTCCGGCAGGTTGTTTTACTGAATCAGGTGACCACAAAGTATATAGAAGGTTCATTTCAGTTAAGTCTAGCATTGGGTATGTTTAATCCAATTTAGTTTCCAGAACCCCACCTGAGATTCCTAGTTTGCAGTCAGCAACATACTTCACTACAATCACATTGCCACTCCTAAGATTTCATTTCATCTTGTCGAGCAGGTGATAGCTGGTCACATTCTTGCACAAATCGAGTCATTTTGTATTGGAATGGAAACGAAAGATATGCATACATTGACAAGTCACCTTCCCTCAGATCAGCATCAGCACCGTATTCTGTGACCAGTAAAGGCATTAGGAATTCTGCTTCGAAATGTAAGCGAATCAGAATGATGTGACCCGGATTGGGTGAGATACGAGCTAAAAAACTACCCAGCATCAGCATCACGGCAAGTTTTCTTTAAATGATTCTGAACAAATTATAGCAGCCATCATATCTATTTGTTTTGTTAATGGCCTCTTGAATAACTAAAGGTTGTTTAAGAAGTTATTCAACCGAAGAGTCTAGTGTTACCCGAAGTTGAATGAAAAGTCAAGTGCATTTAATTGAATTCAAACTTTTCTAGCACATAAATAAAGCCCATTGGGGGTCCAACTCAAGTGTTAAATTAAAAAAAATAAAGCGATTAGGAAAACGTGAATTCTAAGTTGCGTGACTGACCAAAACCTTAGTATATAAATTAATAGAAAATAGAGCATTATTGAGGAAGACAGTCGATATTTTGATATAAGAAAACTGAAGGTGGTTACCTGGTTTACAACTCCCACGTATTCCTTCCAAACCGAATCAGTTGCGTGTAAGAGAATTTTATTCCAGCAAATTATCTGATTTGATCATCTAACTTCACATATCTCAATGTAAAATAGATCTCGAAAAAAGATTTACGTTAACAAATTTTCATTTTTTTTCTCCATTTTTTTAATAAGACCTGATAAAATCAAGTGCTTTTCAATTTTCAATTTATTTTTTCAAGAGTTTTAACTATCTGTACATGTCCTGTCTTGCAGTACGAAAGGACTAGTTAGATTTAGAGACATTATGAGATGAGCTCGTTTGAATTTAGAGTAGAGACGAGACGAGATGATATGAGTTGAATTTATTTTTTAATATTATTATTATTTTAGAATTAAAAAAATTGATTTGATAATTGAAAAGATTATATTAAGATTTGAAAAAACTATATTGAAATTTATATTTTATATAAAATATTAAAAATTATAATGATGAGTTTGAGATAAGTTGAGATGAGCTCGTTCCGTATTTGAATATAAATGGGAAATCATCGATTTTCTTAATTTTAGTTAAGGGTGTTGAAAAGCTTCATAAGCTAGCATATTATTTCAATGGTTTTAGGATCTTAAGTCGTGCATTCTTTACTATGAATGGTGTTATTTTATCATAGGTTGGTATATAGAATAGATTATTTATATTATTTAAATAGGGAGATTTTATTTGTAAAATTGAAATTGAATTTTTTTATATAAATTAAATTATATCATGTAAGTATTTTAGTGAGTTGTCCACTTATAAATAGAATTTTTCTTTTAAGCTAAACTCATGCATTTGGTATCTTTACGGATATTTTATCCCTAATAGATGTTGAATTAGTAATTACTTCCAAACAGAATCATGATGACGATGTAACTACCCAGAATTCCACCCCTCCGTCCAAGCGTTTCCAAATACGGTCGATCCTGGTTTTTGTTATGTAATTTGGGCATGTGCTACTTTTCCTCTCCGAAATTTAAGGAATGCGATTTGAGATTTTTAGGAGCGACTTAGATTTGTAAATGAGACAATTTCATTTTAATTTATTATTATATTTTTAAAATTTTTTTATATAAAATATAACTGTTAATATAATTTTTTTAAATTTTTAAATAATAATAATATTAAAAAATAAATTTAATTCATTTTAACTCATTTTAATTCATTTTATTTTTTAATTTAAACCGAACTAAATACTTGTCTAACAAATTAGATGCCGTACATCTGTAAAGAATGCCATCCAGTTAGATGACGGCCAATCTGTGACAAATCACGTGTCGTGTCTGGAGATTATATAAATTTAGATATGCCGGTGGCCATGGGGTTTGAACTTTTGAAGTTTGAATGACTAATCTTTATACTGTTTTGGAGCAAATTTTCAACACATGGCGAATAATGAAATAATATATTCTCCTACACCAATCCACCACCAAACTTCATGTGATCCACTTTCTATCTTTCCAACAACCCCCCTCATTTACTCAGGACGATGCATGATGGATGCCTTGATCTGTTTGCAAATAAAATAATTGGGGTTTATCATTATGTCGGCTTTTCTTTTTTATATAAAATCATTCAACTTTGAAACAATTATTGATGGATTGACGAGCGGCTCGTTTGATAGAGTTTAAATTTTTTTTAATATTATTATTATTTAAAAAATTAATTTAAAAATTAAAAAAATTAATTTAAAAATTAAAAAAATTATATAAAAATTAAAAAAATTTATATTGAAATTTATATTTTATATAAAAATAAAAATAAAAAAATAATAAGTTTAAAATTAATTAAAATAAATTGGTCTCATTTTTAAATACAAATAGAGTTGAAAGTGAAAGATCAAGAAAAATAAAATAAAAAACAGATCAGGATACGTATCTCTTATTTATATTAATTTCCACTTTTCGTGTGGTGAAATATAGAGTTTTATATATATATATATATATATATATATAAATGTTATAAAATTTAAAAAAAGGAAACTACTATTGCAAAAGAGAAATAAGAAATTTTTTCTAAAATTCTTAAGAACTGAAACTTTCTTTCTCTCTCTATATTTTCTTATGAATTTCATTACAACTTAATCCCCTATTTATAGGCTTTGAAATTACTATGCAAGTTACTATGTAAGTTACTATACAAGTCACTATGCAGAATTTAAAATAATAGTAGTGGGGTCATTCACATAATTTAGTGGTGGGATAGGGAGCGGCTGTATTTCGTTCGTTCATTACACTCCCCCTTGAATGACCGCCAATAAGGAATCTGTCTCGTTAAAACCTTGCCAAGTAAAAACCCAGTGGAAAGAAAAACTAATGGCGAAGGAAAAATAGTACAGTCTTCTTATGTATCCACAAGTGCTTTAAGATTGTCTCATTAAAACCTTGCAGAGGAAAACCCAGTGGGATAAAACCTCAGCGAAAGAAAAAAGAGTACAATCAGCACATTTACTCCCCCTGAAAAGTGCATGACAAAAGATCTTTGAGTTTTCGCATTCCAATGTTATGCACAATCTTCTTGAATGTGGAAGTTGGTAACGCCTTTGTGAATAAATCTGCCAGATTATCACTAGATCGTATCTGCTTGACATCAATTTCACCTTTTTCTTGAAGTTCATGAGTATAAAAGAATTTCGGTGAAATATGTTTGGTTCTGTCACCTTTGATATATCCTCCTCTGATTTGAGTGATACAAGCAGTATTATCTTCATATAAGATTGTTTGGCTATTATCGATTATGGGAAGTCCACACTTTTCCTGGATAAGTTGAATAACTGATCTCAACCAAATATACTCTCGACTTGCTTCATGAATAACAATGATTTCTGAGTAATTTGAAGAAGTAGCAGATAGTGTCTGCTTAATAGATCTCCATGATATGGCAGTATCTCCATAAGTAAATAAATATCCAGTTTGAGATCTAACTCTGTGTGGGTCTGAAAGATAACCTGTATCTGCATACCCAATCAATTCTGGACTTGAACCACGTTGATAAAATAATCTCATATCAACCGTACCATGAAGGTAACGAAGGACATGTTTAATGCCATTCCAATGCCTTCGAGTTGGTGCAGAACTATATATTGCAAGCAGATTAACTGATAATATAATATCTGGTCGAGTGCAATTTGCAAGATACATCAAAACTCCAATTGCACTGAGATATGGTACTTCGGGACCAAGAATTTATTCATCTTCATCACAAGGACGGAATAGATCTTTCTTCATATCAAGTGTTCGAACAATCATTGGAGTACTCAGGGGATGAGATTTGTCCATATAAAAATGCTTTAGGACTTTCTCAGTATACATGGACTGATGAATAAAAATTCCATTTGGCAAGTGCTCAAGCTGCAGGCCGAGACAAAGTTTTGTTTTGCCAAGATCTTTCATTTCAAATTCATTCTTTAAATATATAGCGATTTTTGAGATCTTTTCAGGAGTTCCCACAATATTTAAATCATCAACATAAACCGCAATAATGACAAATCTGGATTCTGATTTCTTAATAAAAACACATGGGCATATAAGATTATTCTCAAATCCTTATTTCAATAGATATTCGCTTAAGCGATTATACCACATGCGTCCGGATTGCTTCAACCCATATAAAGATCTTTATAGTCTGATTGAGTACATATTTTTAGATGTACTTGTAGATGCTTCAAGCATCTTATATCCTTCAGGGATTTTCATATATATGTCATGGTCTAATGATCCATATAAATATGCAGTAACCACATCCATCAACCGCATTTCTAATCCTTTTGTAACAACCAGACTAATCAAACATCTAAATGTGATTGCATCTATAACGAGAGAGTATGTTTCTTCATAATCAATCCCGGGTTTTTGCAGGAAACCTTGTGCGACAAGCCATGCTTTGTATCGCACAATTTCATTTTTCTCATTACGTTTTTGTACAAATACCCACTTATATCCAACAGGTATTACACCCTTTGGTGTTTGGACAACAGATTCAAATATTTCTCGTTTTGTTAGCGAATTTAATTCAGTTTCAATAGCTGTTTTCCATTTTGGCCAATCATTTCTACGTCGACATTCTTCGATACTTTTTGGCTCACTTTCTTCATTACTTCAGGTAATATCAAGGGCCATTTTATATGAAAATATGTTGTCGACAACAGTTTTATTTCTATCCAGAATTTCTCCAGTTTTCATGAAATGTATTGAGATCTCTTTATTTTCAGGTACCTGTTCCTTTTCAGGGGAAAACATTTCATGACACACCTTTTTAGGAGGTCCCTTTTTGAGAGATTTATACTCTTCAAGAGTTTCCTCTTCAGGAGGTTCTGGAATAGAAGATTTAAGCTCTTAAGGAGCACCAATTATATTTGTGGCCTGTATTGTGGGTACGTGTTCTTCAGGAACACCAAATTCATTTTGTATTCTTTTGCTTCTGGAAATTTTATCTTTTGCACCAATAGGTCTTCCACGCTTCAGGCGTATTTTAGATTCACCTATTGCTGTTTTGACAATTTGTCCTTCAGGGACTTCAATCCTTGCTGGAGTATTAACAGTAGGAATATAAGATTTTACTACACCTTTAGTGTCAGTAAATACATCCGATAACTGATTTGCAATATTTTACAAATGAATAATCTTTTGAACTTCCCGTTTACATTCATTTGTAGGATGATCAAAATGAGACAGGGTCTTATTATCCCAAGTAATATCTTGTCGTGCTTCAGGCACCGACTTTTCTTTACCCATTAACGGAAAATTTGATTCGTCAAAATGACAATCATCGAAACGTGCTTTAAACATATCCCCTGTAAGGGGTTCAATGTATCTAATAATGGATGGAGAATCAAAACCAACATATATCCCAAGTCTATGTTGAGGGCCCATTTTTGTACGTTGTGGAGGTGCAATTAGAACATATACAGCACATCAAAAGTACGAAGATGAGAAATATTTGGTTGTTGACCAAATGCAAGCTGTAATGGAGAATATTTATGATATGCAGATAGTCTAATGCGAATTAGAGATGCTACATGAAGTATAGCATGTCCCCAAACAGAAATAGGTAATCTTGATTTCATAAGTAAAGGTCTAGCGATTAGTTGAAGCCTTTTGATCAAAAACTCAGCTAAACCGTTTTGTGTGTGTATATGGGCAACAGGATGTTCAACATCTATTCCTATTGACATGCAATAATTATCAAAAACTTGAGATGAAAATTCACCTGCATTATCAAATCGAATGGTCTTAATTGGATACTCAGGAAATTGTGCTCTTAGTTTAATTATCTGAGCAAGAAGTCTAGCAAATGCAACATTTCTAGTAGAAAGAAGACAAACATGTGACCATCGACTAGATGCATCAATTAGAACCATAAAATATCTAAATGGTCCACTTGATGAATGAATAGACCCACATATATCTCCGTGAATCCTTTGTAAAAAGGATGGAGATTCAACAATGACTTTGAGGGAGATGGTCTAATAATTAATTTACCTTGAGAATATACAGAGCACGGAGATTTATTGTGTAGAAATATCTTTTGATTCTTTAAGGGATACCAATGCGAATTTTCAATAATTCGTCTCATCATTATAGAACCCGGATGTCCAAGGCGATCATGCCAAGTCATAAATACTTTAGGGTCAATGCACTTCTGGTGCATTACCACATATGATTCAATTGTTTTCATTTTTGTATAATACAATCCAGAACATAGAGCAGACAGTTTTTCTAATACGAACTTCTGGCTCGATACTGTTTTAGTAATAAGAAGATACTCTTTACTGCTTTCATTGGTCGTTTCAATATGGTAATCATTACGACGTATATCTTTGAAACTCAATAAATTTCTTCTGAATTGTGAAGAGAATAGAGCATCATCAATACAAAATTTGGTGCCATTAGGCAACACAATATAAGCTCATCCGGAGCCCTCAATTAAATCCGATGAACCTGATATGGTATGGACATAGGCTTTACTTAGTGTTAGATTTTGAAAATATTTCTTTTCTTTGAGAATTGTGTGAGTTGTAGCACTGTCAGCCAGATATATATGTTTATCATTCAACTCAGAGATAAAAAGCTCATCAATGTGATCCATGATTAGAGGAATAAGGTCACTAGTTTCAGAATTGGTAGAACCGTCGTGCTAATAACGTGTTATGAAACTTAAAGAAAGGAAACTACTATTGCAAAAGAGAAATAGGAAATTCTCTCTAGAACTCTTAAGAACTGAAACTTTCTTTCTCTTTCTATATTTTCTTATGAATTTCATTACAATTGAAACTCCTATTTATAGGCTTTAAAATTATTATGCAAGTCATTATGCAGAATTTAAAATAATAATAGTAGGATCATTCATATAATTTAGTAGTGGGATAGGAGATGATTGTATTTCGTTCGTTCATTACAATAAATACTATTATCATTTTACTTGACTTTTATATGCCACATTATTTCTTTCTCCACTCATAAAAGACGTCGCAACCAACATGAGCCCACCTCGGAGTCGATTGTCGGAGTCCAAGGCTGATGCATGCACTACTGATTTGTTGCATTTTTTTTCCATTGTGAGGATATCCTATATTTGGGACCCGAAAATCAACCCTTCGATAAGAAGAGAAGCCAACATCTTATCTGCTTTTGGTAAGCCTTTCGTCCATTGAAAAGCAACTTTAGAAATGCCATAATGCACTTGTGAACAACTTATTTTATCCCAGCTTCCGGAACAGCCTATGCTCTAACATTTCACCTCTTGACAGTGGACAATAATACCGACACCTACTTATTGCCGATACTGTTAGTGGATCTTAGAATCATGAGTAATATTAGAGAGCATCCAATACTCATCACACTTACTTATATGAACAATACAAATGTGTACTATTCATATAAGTGAGTGTGATGAGTGTTGGATGCTCTCTATATTTTTTCTAAAATCATTGTTGAATCAGGTGGGTGAATCCTTCCTCCGTGCTATATATGGAAAAAGAATTAAATAAAATATTATTAAAATGTTATATTTTAATATTATTATTATTTTAAAATTTAAAATATTTATTTTATTTTAGATAAAATAAAATTATAATTATAAAATAAAATAAAACACTGTTACCATCATATGAGTCTTATTGTTGAAATTGCAGTGCTGTCAAAGAAGTAGTATTATTTTTAATTTTTTTTTATTTAATGGTTAAAAATGTAATTATAAGTAAGATTATATATTTTTAAATTTTTTCTTATTAATTAAGAATGTTAAAAAAATATTTAAAAGAAAATAACAAAAAAATAAATATACTAATAATGATAAACAAGTGGTAGAAAAATTATAAGTGTATTATTACCTATTCTAATATTCTTGCGTTGAATATTCCTGCATCTCTAAAATTTATAGTTTTAAAACCATTTAATAAACCAAATGAAAAATATATCTATGAATCTGGATAAATTTATTTTTATTTTTAATAAAGGTTCCAGTAGAGTGTTTAATTTAAATTAAAAAAAGAAAAAGAGAAGCTAATTTATGAATAGAATGTTTTAAAAATGAGTCATTTGTTCTTAAATTGGTGTAAAGAATACAATATACATATCATTGATTAATTATACATATTATTGATGTAATGTGACAAAACATAAACCTATAAGTTTCTCTTAATAAATTAAATTCTGCTCCATCAACAACAACAGTTTAATTCTTTGATTTAATGTGGTTGAAGAGATTTCTTTAAAAAAAAATATATATTCCACACCCATTCAAGAACAAATTGTTCCAAAAACTAATAGGCCATTCTAAAGAAATGGATATGCTCTTTGTAAGATTTTTTTCTTGGATGAATATTAAAAAGAAGTCAGCAAAACAGAAAAATGAATGGCAGAGCCCTGCCTACCCACAGTCAACGGATCTGATGTCTTCCCTTCTGAATCTAACGGTCAGTTCTCCCTACCTGTCATCATTTTCTGACGTATAGAGTTAGACAAGATAATCCTCCCTCTCACAGATAAAATCAAACACCTCAGGCTCTCCATCAGGGATTCAGTACCTCTCTCTCTCTCTCTATCTCTCTCTCTCTCTCTGAGGTTGCAGCCATGGCTTCCAGTTCGTCTCTGACGCTATCCCAGGCCCTCCTAGCCCGAGCCATTTCTCACCACCATGGCTCCAACCCATCATCATCTGACCGCGTGGTCTCCCTGTCCACACCCTCTATCCCCACCTTCTCCGGCCTCAAATCCTCACAGTCAAAGCCATCCACCCGAATCATCCACCACCACCGCCGAGTCTCCGAACCGAACCGCCAGATACGAGCCTCCGCCGTTGGGACCCCCACAGCCGTCAAGACTACCGAGATCTCGTTGGTGGAAAAGTCCATCAACACGATCCGGTTCCTGGCCATCGATGCCGTGGAGAAGGCGAACTCGGGTCACCCGGGGTTGCCCATGGGCTGCGCCCCAATGGGCCATATCTTGTATGACGAAATCATGAGGTACAATCCCAAGAACCCCTACTGGTTCAACCGCGACCGCTTCGTTCTCTCCGCTGGCCATGGCTGCATGCTCCAGTACGCTCTGCTTCACCTAGCCGGCTACGACAGTGTCAAGGTGATTTATTATTTTATTTATTGCTTTCTTTACCTTCTTTTTTTGATCTCATGAAATTAGTGAGAATCTCTCTCTCTCTCTCTCTCTCCCTCTCCCTGTGGATTTGGCTTGATCGTATGTTTGTGTGACAAGGTTTTATGAATACGGTTGCGTATTGGGTTCGTCACAAAAAAGGGGATAAGCCTACCGCCAGTCTGTTTGCTGAATTTATTTTCTGTCTTTTTAATTTGATATACTATCAAGTTTGCAGTTATTTTGCGAGTAGCTGGTGTGTTTTTAACTATTGATAGAAATCTTTTTGTAAAATTATATTCTGGTCATTGTTGTTCTTGCATCACTTATGGCCTGTGTAGGTGAGATTAGATATTTATTTTATTTTCTAAATGAAATACTTGGGATCCACTGTCAGGAAGAGGACTTGAAGGAATTCCGGCAATGGGGAAGCAGAACCCCTGGACACCCGGAGAACTTTGAGACACCTGGTTGTGAAGTCACTACAGGTTGGACGTTTGTTTCCAAATTCTATCTAGTTGATCAATTATTCTATTTGTTCATTTGAGTAGCGTTGTCTTAGCTGTTTAATCTATGTCTATTTTGTTCTGTTACTCTAAACAGGTCCTCTTGGCCAGGGTATTTGCAATGCTGTCGGTTTGGCTCTTGCAGAGAAGCACTTGGCTGCGCGTTTCAACAAACCTGACAATGAGATCGTTGACCATTACACGTAATAATAACTATCTCGATCTCGTAGCATTCTTTTTATTTCAAATGTTCGTATATAAAGTTAAAGTCCTCTATCTTGTTTGCTTCTGAAGTATCGGTGTTTGTTTTCTCTAGATATTGTATAGTGGGAGATGGTTGCCAAATGGAGGGGATTTCAAATGAAGCTTGCTCCCTTGCTGGGCACTGGGGACTCGGGAAGTTGATCGCTTTCTATGATGACAACCACATCTCTATTGATGGTGACACACAAATTGCGTTCACCGAGACTGTTGAGACCCGTTTTGAGGGTCTTGGTTGGCACGTTATCTGGGTGAAGAACGGTAACACTGGCTATGATGAAATTCGGGCTGCCATTGAGGAAGCAAAGGCTGTAAAAGACAAGCCCACTTTGATCAAGGTTAGATATTGCTGATATGATGATTTTTTTTGGCTCTCACGCCCTTTTCCTTAGCAATCTAGAGAAGCATGCAGAATTTAGGTGTCAGCTATCTAGTGATGCATTGAAGTCCTTCTTTATTGAAGGTCTTTAAAAGAACATCTTTCAGCCAAGTGATAGAGTTTGATATGCTCGACTCCCTTTTTCATTTGATGTTCACAGGTGACGACAACTATTGGTTATGGGTCTCCAAACAAGGCAAACTCATACAGTGTACATGGGAGTGCACTAGGTGCGAAGGAAGTTGATGCTACTAGGAAGAACCTTGGATGGCCATATGAACCTTTTCATGTGCCCGAGGACGTTAAAAAGTGAGAATGAATAGATGTATTTATCATTATTTGTCATACCACTATTATCAAAAAAACAAAAAAATTGTTTGCCATGTCACTAGGGTTGATTTGGTATCACTCAATTTTTGGCTGTTCTCAGGCATTGGAGCCGCCATGTCCCCGGTGGTGCTGCTCTTGAAGCTGCATGGAATGCCAAGTTTGCTGAATATGGTAATAAGTACAAGGAGGAATACGCAGAGCTCAAATCTATCATTAGTGGTGAACTACCTGCTGGATGGGATAAAGCACTTCCTGTAAGTAACAATTGATCATTTTGGTTGCTCTGCTTCCTTACACTTCATCATTCTAAAATGAGCATGAATGTTACTCTGTAAAGTATTCTACGCTACATCTGATTACATAATTAGCTTCTATTTTTTGAAGAGTCTATAATCTGTTAACCCCAGTTGGTAGTCATATAGACTAGCCCATATTCACAAAGAAGAGTCGCATATGGATGACATAGATGATCTTATGTGTTCTTTATTTGGTTTCTCTTTTCCAGACATATACTCCAGAGAAACCTGCTGATGCCACCAGAAATCTGTCTCAGCAATGCCTTAATGCCCTTGCAAAGGTTATCCCTGGTTTTCTTGGTGGCAGTGCTGATCTTGCTTCTTCCAACATGACGTTGCTGAAAATGTTTGGGGACTTCCAAAAGAACACCCCAGAAGAACGAAACCTTAGGTTTGGTGTTAGAGAGCATGGCATGGGAGCCATTTGCAATGGCATTGTCCTTCACAGCCCTGGGCTGATTCCATACTGTGCTACTTTCTTTGTTTTCACCGACTACATGAGAGCAGCTATCAGGATTGCTGCCTTATCTGAAGCTGGAGTTATCTATGTTATGACCCACGATTCAATTGGGCTTGGAGAAGATGGCCCAACCCATCAGCCAATAGAGCACCTGGCAAGTTTCCGGGCAATGCCCAATATATTGATGCTCCGCCCTGCAGATGGAAATGAGACTGCTGGAGCGTACAAAGTTGCAGTCCTTAACAGGAAGAGACCCTCTATTCTTGCCCTCTCTCGGCAAAAGCTTCCCCAACTTCCTGGTACTTCCGTGGAAGGAGTTGCGAAGGGTGGCTATACCATTACGGACAATTCTTCAGGTAACAAGCCAGATGTTATTTTAATCGGAACTGGTTCTGAACTGGAAATTGCGGCCAAGGCTGCTGAGGAACTGAGAAAGGAAGGAAAAGCTGTTAGAGTTGTTTCCTTCGTTTCGTGGGAGCTCTTTAACGAGCAATCAGATGCCTACAAGGAAAGTGTTTTGCCAGCATCTGTGTCAGCTAGGGTTAGTATTGAAGCTGGATCAACATTTGGGTGGGAGAAGATTATTGGTAGCAAAGGCAAGGCAATAGGAATTGACCGGTTTGGGGCAAGTGCTCCAGCCGGGAAAATATACAAAGAGTTTGGTCTTACTGTCGAAGCTGTTATTGCGGCGGCTAAAGCACTTATCTAGACTTGGTTAGTCTTATGTCGCGAAAACTTGCTGTTTGGCAATTTGGTTTGAGTTGATGATTACCACGAGGAGGCCATTCCCGGGAGATCTGTTTCCTGACAGTCTCCTGTTACAATAAAAGGCAAGATTAAATTTTCATCTCTTGTAATGGTTCCTCAATGGACCACATAGATCAAACGAGAGAGAGTAGTAGAGTTTGCAATTTTTCGTCAATTTGTAACAAACTCTTGGACCTGTCTTGAGTTTTGCAATGTTATGCGGTTGATTTTAACAGGGTCATGATCATACATGAACGTCTTTCATTTTTGGAAAATGCCATTTTTCCCCTCCATTTACATCCCGATGGCTTCCCATTTTAAGTTTTTTTTTTTTTAGTTTTTTTTTCATATGATTTTTAAGTAAGTATTTTTAAATAATATTGTGATTTTTTTAATGTTTTTAAAAAATATTTTAAGATGTTAAAAAAATCATGAAAACAAAAATAGAAATTACAATATTATTTAAAAACATTTATTTAAAACTTATGTAAAAAAAAAAAAAAAAAAACTCAACAGCAAGCCATCGGGAAGGAAAAAAAGGGGATGAGTAGCATTTTCTTTTATTTTTAGTTGTTTTTACATTTTGAAGCAACTGGATCGTGTGTGGAATCATTTATCAATCTGCTTATGACAGTTATAACTTATTTTCCCCCAAATGGCTGGTCAAGAAATTTTCAAATTGGCCATAGAAACAAAGAGTAATCACTTCCTCTTTTAAGGTTGATTGGTAAATTTGGGAACAATTGTTGTAAATATAGACAAATGGTTATTATCAATGAAGTTGAATAAACGAATACGTGGATGGGTGTTGAAAAGGGGTTTTTGTGTCCCTACATGAGAACGTCATGGATTAGACAAATCGGTCTGGACAATCGTTTCAAGCCATTCAAGAAGAGTAGGGCAATCCACTCCCTTCATGAATGGAATGGGACCTAATCTGTCATGGATTGGAGCTTAATGTTTGATAAACTTTGGAGTTTGGACTTTGGAGCGTGATCATGGGGTCCACTAGTGGGAAGGCCATAGGGGTAGGGGAAGGGGAAGGGGAAGGGAAGATGTTGACCTATTGCTAAGTTTGTGGTGGTTGTATAAGATCCATTGCTCAACCTTACCTATCTATATTGTGATCCATGATCAAATGCTGCTTCTACAAATGAACCAGAATGTTACAAAAAGTGCGTAACTTTCCTCCAATATCTACGACCTCCTTCCCTCGCGGGGGACGATTGACGACGGCTGAGTTTGTTACTGTTTGTTTGTAGAAAATATCACTCACTGTAAAGAGCATATTCAACAGATTGAGCATATTCTCTCTCTCAATTTGGGTAATTCTCTATTCATGTGGACTCACGAAATTCAAGGTGATAAATAATATTATTTTATAAGCAAGCAATATTAGGTTGAGAACAATTTGGCGACAACGTTGTTGGGTACTTCCAATGTAGTCAGATACGCATGCGAAATTCTTGGTCAAGTTGTTAGCTACATGGGTATCAGAGGAAAATAATTTGCCTCTTCACAAATTTAGGTAACGACAAATTTCGTCAATAATAATAATACAGTTATAGAATGTACAAGCGATACACAACTATTTTGAAAAAAATGAGTTAATATGATATTTACGTAAATAAAAATTAATTTTTTAATAATAAATCTCTAATCTTTTTCAAAATAATTGTAAGTACTTACGCACACTGTATTTAGTATTATTCATATTCAGTTATTTGTCCTGTCATCAATTTAATGTGGGAAAAAAACCTAATAGAGAATAAAAGTATTGAGCAAGAATAATAACGATTCAGACTTATTTGAATTGAAAAATGAGATGGATTAAAATGAATTAAAATTATTTTTTAATATTATTATTATTTTAAAATTTAAAAAACTTAAATTAAAATTTAAAAAATACGTATTGAAATTTAAAAAATGTGTATCCAAACTTATATTTTATATAAAAAATTAAAAAAATATAATAATAAAATAAAAATAAATCCAATTAACTCTCAATCCAAACGGAGCGTCGCTGAAGCATGTGAGCTGGAAGGAAGAGGGTTTGCATCGATAGCTGTTCACCAACCATTCACGGATGATTGGTCGTTCGATTATAGTCACAAGCATTTGAAAAAGTTTAACTTCAACAACAAATAATGTAAGCACAACTTTTCATTTCAGTCGGGGGCCAGTTTATCGAACATCCTCTGGATTAATTATTATTGAACAGAACAAATTGAGCCTGAAGCCCAAATCAAAGGCCCCTCGATCAGGCAATTCAACGACATGCCGCGGCCATAGATTAAACTTTAGAGGCTTAAAAGCCGAAAACGGAAAAACAAAAAACTTGGCAACAACGGGAAGTCGTTCATCATTCAAATTTAACACTCACTTTAGAGCACTCGCTTAATATATCAACATATTGCTTTTGAACCAATATGTTTGGCATGCTGGAAGCATTGATCTTGCAGTGCATCAAGGAATGATTATACTTCAAGTTCTTGATGGGAAGCCACAGCAAGCAGTGTAACTTGACCGACAACTCTCACTTCCACCACAATCTTAGCTTCTTCAAACAGACTCCCATGCGAACTTCTTTCGGGGGGTAACAACTTCAATAAAAACTTCCAAGTAATTTTATACTGTATTGGGCCTACCTATTGTACTGTTCTTGATGCTAGTGGTGTGTTTGAACAAGCCATGAAATTAAAAGATTAAAAAATATGGGTCCGCACAAGAAATCAATTTAAATGAAGATATGATATTTATGATTCATTGACATTGACATGCAGTTGTTTCATATTTTATAACTGAATGGAGATCATCTGGTTTACCTGATTGGAGGTCATCTGGTTTATAGCATGGCCGCACAAAGGGAAACCTACAATCCAGGCAACCTTTGTTTAGTTGCAAAGGCACATCTCTTCCAAGATGCTCAACAATGAGCAACATAGCCAAATTATGCTCCTCGGCCTGGCATACACATTACTTCCACAGGCTTAAACTATTTTTATGTGGAAATTATTATCAAGTGTCCTGTTATTAGACAAGTATCGTTTGAATTTAAAGATGAGATAAGTAATTTATTTTTTAATAATAATATTATTTTGAAATTTGAAAAAGTTGAATTAGAATTTAAAAATAGTATATAAAGATTTATATTTTGTATGAAAAATTAAAAAAAATATAATAATAAAATAAAGATAAATTAAGATAAATTTGAATTCAAACTGGGCCTTAGCTTACCCTTGAATCAAATACCAGTTAGCTAAGCAGAGTATTTTTCCAGCCCAGGTACCGGCCTCTTTCCCCCCAACGTCTCATCACATAGAAAATCTAATCCTTATTCAAACTTCCTCCACTACCTTTTCTTTTTAACCATCTTGATAAACCCACTCTTCCACCCCCATTTCCAACTTTGAAAAAATGGCTTCATAGTAGTTCAAGTACTTGCATTTTGTAAGAACAACAAACTCGTCATAATTCAATAAATTAAGCTGGAAATGATAGCACGGAATTGAAGGACAAGATAGGTGCATAGCTATATTTGGAAAACAAAGGGAAGTAAAAAAAGGTAAGAAGGCAGAGGCAACAAAAGCTGGGAAGGTAAACTTCCAAATGATCAAGTGTGCTTTGAAGACATATTAACTCGTTAAATTCTTTCGATCTACAGTTATGCCCTTAGATAAAGAGAAAACAGGAATTGTAACTATTTCCGCTCCCAAAGAACTAGTACAGATAAATTTATCAACCTCTAACTATCATCAACCACAGAAATTGAGAGAGATGGGTGAACGACTCACAAAAGACTACTCCACCTCATACCTCTCTCTAATTTGTTTGAATGCCAACTATAATTTGATTGAATGTGATTAAAGGCATTAACCAAACGTAAACAAAAGCAATGAAGTCCTCACAATTTACCAACCATAAAGCATAAAAATAAGTGCTTTCTGCTATGACTCGTTGTCCTCCTCCTCCTCTAGCTCCTGAAAATATGTCATGCTCCAAACACCTGCCCCTTTGAATTCTTCTCTTGGGCAACCAAGTCCTTGTAATCCCTCAGATGATACTTGATAGGGAGACATTGAGATGCGGTCGGGTTGTACTCTAACGTTTTGCAGCCCACCCCTTCCCACTTTTTAAACTCCTATAATTGATATAAAAATACAATAAAAAATATCAAAAAATACAATAAAAAATACAATAAATAGAATAAAATTTAAAAAATACAATAAAAGATACAATAAAATAATAAAATGAAGAAAACATAATTAAGAACACAATAAAAAAATAAAATGAAGATGAATTTTTAAAAGAAATTCGGCCTCACTCAGCCCCCGACTCCGTTCGCAGTGATGGTACTGGGTCCGAAACGAGTTTAAGACTACCGGGGGCACATTGAAGTCGTCGTCGTAGGGGTGACGTCGCCGGCTCCTTATAATCCCGATGGGGTGGGCGGTGTCGCCCACCGCCGTCGGGAATGGTGGGGGGTTCGGTCTAGTTTTTCGCTACTTGATATCATTGTTGGTGCAATTCTCCATGGCAACCTCGATTTATGTGGACAAGTCCTTGAGTTCATTAGCTATTTCCAAACGCCCCTTAATGTTGCGAGAATGGGCCTTGTGGCATAACAAGTCTTTTGCCAATATCTCTTGGAACCCATATTTGGCGGAGTCGAGCTCGACTATAGCTACGAATTTGGAATTTCAGCAAGTGCCAAGCCTGGTCGTTGGGTTTCACCTCAATCACGTAGTCTACAACTTTCATCTTTACCTTAAAGTCGAAGTACCTAATAATCATACCATTACTCTCTCCGCTGGGTTCTAGGGTGGACGCTGGAGCAACGAGGGTCTTGGGGTCTAATCACATTATAGTGAAGAGCAATGCTGCCGTGGCTGTGGAGGCCATGGTCGAGAAGGTGATTCTGATGAGGGACATAAGGATCTGCGAGAGTGCGAGTTTTGGCTTCGGCCATGACGATGATGGCAATGGCGATGGCGATGATGATGCAGATCTGACGGATAATGATAATGGGATTTTGAGGAAGATAGATGAGATGGGCTCAGGGCATGATGGGCGGCAATGATTGAGAGAGGGGTATAGAGTTTGCTGACAATTGTGAAATCTAGAAAAAGACTCCATGGATTCAAGGAAGAATAAAACTATGAAGAGGAAAGTTGGGGTTCGGTCCGACCGAACCTCCCACTGTTGCAGCCACTGCCGTTTTTTGCGGTGGTGGGCGACACCGCCCACTCCGTCAGGATCGGAGGGAACCGACGACCTCACTATTGCGACAACGAGCCCCAGCGACTTTCGGTGTGCCCCCGGCGGCCTTAAACCTGTTTCGGACTTGGTTGCCCACCGCCGACGGCGACGGCGGCGTCGGGAGCTAAGTGAGGCCGAATTTCCTTTAAAAATTCATCTTCAATTTATTTTTTTGTGTTTTTTATTAAGTTTTCTTCATTTTATTTTTTTATTGTATTTTATTTTTATATCAATTATATGAGTTTAGAAAGTGGAGGGGGTAGGCTGCAAAACGCTAGGGTGCAACCCGATCACACCCCAGCGTCACCCAACTATTAAACCTACTCTTAGTCTTAGGAAGAGGAATTCAAAACCTTGGCCTGGGAACGGGCGGTTTGAAAAGACCGGCCTGGTTGAACCGGGTGAATGAAATTAAGCCCGTTTATGATTGATGGACGTGGGTAAGATGGGTTTGTTTGGAGTGGACTGGGATCTGGCCCAACTCTAGCCTGCATCCAAAGTCTCTAATAATGAACTGTTGCATCAATTGAGTAAATTTATTTCTTAACTTTAATATAAAAATGAGTCAAATTTGATATTTATGAGAACTTAATAGACAAATTATCACTCATTATAATGTAGAGTACATAATAATAACTGGTAATAATTTGGAGACGCAATATAGGCTGATATAATATATAAATTATGAACCTTATATGTTTTATTGATTAGGATAATTGATACTAATTGTATTTTAAATAGTAAAAACCAATCAAATTAATTGGAGGGATGACAGATTACTTGTTTAGTCCGGTATCGATCGAACTACGATCAACTCAGCAATTTGGGCCATCAACAACAACAATGAGAGACGACCAATGGGAATAGCTTGGAAGTAGAAAATATTAATATTCAAACTTATCAAGGCATTGAAACAAATATTTCAATATCAATATTAATATCGTTTTAAATATATTTCAAATAATATTAATATCAATATTTATAAAGCATAAATCTAGGTTCGAGACTGTTTTTG
This sequence comes from Platycarya strobilacea, assembly GCA_036898215.1. Classification (NCBI taxonomy): domain Eukaryota; kingdom Viridiplantae; phylum Streptophyta; class Magnoliopsida; order Fagales; family Juglandaceae; genus Platycarya; species Platycarya strobilacea. The sequence continues at coordinate 56,034,930 of CM072545.1, read as the reverse complement.
TAGACTAAGTCCATATGTAACCTGTGTTCAATGAACTACGAAACTATCCATGTGTACTAAACTGTCCAAAACTGTATTCAATGTCCTTGTAGCCTGGAAAAATTAGTTTGATACTGCCCATGTAGTACATACTGAGCCTGAGCAAAACTTCAATTTTGATCGAAATTCAAAATATCGATTGGTACAAGTCGGTATACAATTAGAATGCTTGAAATTTGGGTTGGTATGAAGCATAGGGTTCGCCCATACCGGTTAATATTTTGATACGATATATTTTGATGGTACTACGGCTACAAAATGAATTTCAAAACATCGAGTCAAAACAAATAATAAAGAGAGATAAGGGAACTAAGACTTTAGCCCTAACTAAAATGGCTTTGTTTGGTTTGTTAAACAAAACCATGCCATTGGAATTTTTTTTTGTTACTCATATTAATGAAGCAATCATGTATAACATATTTAAATTAAATAATATTGTTTTATGAAAATTTCTATTTACAGTCTTCACTCGAAGATTGCATGTGCAGGTCTTTTAATAACGAGAAAAAATATTATTATGATAAGAATTTAAAGACAACATTGTCTAGACTTGCATGAATAATATCTAAATAGGAATTGTATGTAGTATTACTCTTGTTTTATATGCTTCTCTATTAGTTTTGGCTGATTATAGTATTCAATGGCAGTTTTGATTAACCAGTCTTATCAAATTTTGTCCATCTCTAAGAGTGATTATGATTTAGAAATGATACTCGTAGTCGTGAGTGCGCAACGCTGTATAAACATTTTGAAAAAAAGTAAATAAATATAGGATTCATATAAAAAAATTAAATTTTTAATAGTGGGCCATATTATTTTTCAAAATAATTGCATAGCGTTTAGACACTCAACGACTATATGTAGAAAGTCTTGCAATTTAGGTTACTATTCAAAATATTTCCAAAATATTCTACTATTATTTATTACTTTATTATTATTTTAACATAATTTTCAATACTATTTATTACTATTAAATATTCTATTATTACTTTTGTTGTCCAGATGACTAATACAATAAGAAGGTGAATTGAGTTATATTATAAAAATTAACACTTAAAATCAAATACACAATATAAAATATAAACAGAATATAAATCAACAAGAAATATAAAGAGTAGGATAAGAAAAAGCAAAATCAGTATTTTTACGAAATTCAGCCCCACTGCCTACGTACTCGCCTCAAGCTATCCCTTGAGAATTCCAAATTCACTAGTCAATCTACTTTAGGTGGAGATAGAAACCTATTACACTTTTGAGCAACACCGCTCCAAAGAATCCGTATAGAACACCCTCTACACTTCCAATTATCTCACACTTGGTGATTCAACTATTCCCTATGTAGAACATCTTCTACACACATAAAGGTTATACGTACTCTCTTACTGATATAAGAGTTGATAGTGGGTAGACTATCAAAATACACTCCTCAATGAGTGAGATATAAATAATACAACGCTACTTATATTTCTCTAAAAAAGAATAAGAATTAAGACTCAAAACTTTAGAAAAGAGAGAATGAGAGTTTTGAAAGAATGATACAAAACTTAGCAATAGATGTATAAACTCTTGTTGTGATTTTTACAAAACTCAAGTAAGCTATTTATAGACAAATGAGTCTTCAATTTTAAATTTGAAAAAATTCACATGTCAAATAAGAGCACTATTCACTTTTCAAAAAATTCAAATAAAAGCATTTCCTTTTTGCATTTGTCAAAGACAACTCTATTCATTTTTCAAAAAAATCAAACCTAATCTTTTACTTTTTATATATGATAAAATGAGTATGATTTATTTTTCAAACCAAATCATCTTATTTTTGCATATGTAAAAAAAAAACACATAACCACCCTTTAAGATTTTCAAACAAAATCATCTATATTTTGTATTTGTCAAAAAAAACACACAACCACTCTTTAAGACTTTCAAACAAAATATGCACATATCAAATATGATAATCAATCATCTTACAAATTCAAATTTTTATATAAAAAATATAATTTTCGAAATTATATTGTTTGATGATGTTATGTATATGTGAAAAACATAATTTTCAAAACTAAAACATTTAAATATGTCTTGCATATGTGAAAAAAGTAATTTGATATTTTATGAGAAAAAAGAGTAATTTGGAACCTTAATCTAATTTCGAATTTTATCAAGAGATGTACAAAAATAATCTATGAGCTTTATTTGTAAACTTTTTCTTTTATACTTGATGTGCGCTTCGTTCCATTGCGTAAATATTTTGAGCTTGAGATTTGAGTTTATTTGTTATCATCAAAATCTATACATAGATACGAAATTTGAAACATTATATTCAACAACTTTTTTCACTAATATTTATAAAGTATTTAAAATCACCTCACTGCCTTAGGCCTTATCTAGATTCAGAGGCAAGACGAGATGGTTGAGTTGAGTTGAGTTTATTTTTTAATATTATTATTGTTTTAAAATTCAAAAAAATTGATTTAGGAATTTAAAAAATTGTAATGGGATTTAAAAAAAAACTATATTAAAATTTGTATTTTATATGAAATTATGAAAAATTGTAATGATAAGTTTGAGATATATTGATAAAGTTCGTCTAGTCTTTATATACAAACGGGGCTAATCTCTTGTTTTTACATTTTAGTATTACACTGGAGTTTATGTCATACGAATAGATTTAGACAAGCATGTAACACCCATAAGCAGTGACGGAGTCATAAATTTGGATTAGGGAGGCAAAGCAAAATTAAAATAAAATATATAAAATAATTTTTTTTATTTATATACAATTTTTTATGTAGTATAAAATAATTTGATAGTAAGATCTATAATAAAAATAAAATTCATCTAATACAACTTATGTATTAAAAATATATATAATATGATAAGAATATGTCATAATAATAAAAATATATTAGAAATCATTCAACTTCTTTTTTATTTTTATTTATAATAAAAATATGTCATTATGTCATTATTTTATTTTATTTTATATGAGATGTATTTTATTTTTAAATTAGATTAATTTTGTAGAAAGAAACCAAAATAATTTTTAAAGAAGAGACCAATATAAAATAAAATTAATATTATTCTATAAAATAAAAATATATACATATTTTAATTTTTTCTTTTAAATAATCTATTTCTTAATTTTTTTTTAATTTTTAATTTTTTAAAAATAGAGGTGGACCCGTGAAAAGAGGGTCATGACCCTGCCCTAACGTGACTCCGTCCGGAGTCACTGCCCATAATTATCGTCAAAATTAATCGTTTATCATAGGGATGAGTCGGGTGATAAATCTTGGATCGAGATCCGTAAAAAATTGTACTGAACCCGATCAAATTTAACTAACTTTCAATTGTGGACAGAGTGGAGACGTGGATATTGGTCTCATATGAAACTGGCAAGAATTAAATAAGAAAATTGCTGGCAAGAACCTTTTATGCAAAATCTCCCATATATATTTCGTTAAGAGACACTATGGATCTTACTTTTTAGGTCTTTTTAGGTACTAAAAAGTAAAAAGGAAGAGTTTGGGTCCGGTCCTATTACAAAATATATTTTTGCAGACAGCCAATCTTCGGTTGCCACGTAGACATCAAAGTTATATTCACGCTAAATTCGCATGCAGTCTAACTCAAATTCTAACTCTCACACTATCATTGTTGAGAACTCATAATTCACCTGATCGTAAATCTCTGGGAACTAAAAGCATGAACGAACCTAGTCCGAGGATGACGACCGAAAATGGAGCCCAGCCAGCACGAATACTCCATCTGGACTTGCCGTCGGCGACTAAGGAAACCCATCTCCGACAAATCACTTGTATCGTTGGGTATTTTTCTTCCTCTTATGATCTACCATTTTTCCGTGAACATGAACATATTTTGTTGAAGAAGTTAATCTTCAAGAACGGAAATGTAGTGTACATGACTACATGTTGTGATTAATGGCTGCGATATAAAGGGGAGGGGATGTGGAAGATTTGTCGGCAACTTCAGTCGATTTTCGCCGTCGGCGGCTGGGATTCATCATTGTCGGTAGTCCAAATGATTCCAGCAACTTGGGTTTGCTGGGTTCGCTAATTTGAGTCTGCTGGGGGTTCAGGACTTCAGTTTGTTGGGTTTGGTGTGCTTTCTCAGCAGGCAAGAAGGAAAATTCTGATGGATGCGGGTTTAGAGTAAATTTTATGGATGTTACCTGGCAAGCTGTGAGTGGCTGTCTGCAAATCCTTTTTTGCAATATGTTTAGATCAAAGTTATGAATTCGATTATTTCGATTAAAATAGTATAAAAAATTTTTTGATATTGATATTGTTTCGGGATAGACATTATATGAATAAATTATATATATAATAACTATATTCTGAAATAAATTAATATAAATCTAATTAAAAATATACATATTTGATAAATTTAATAAATTTAAGAATTCAGATTAATAAAAATAATTATTAAAAAATAAAACTAATTCAGTTGACATAGATGTTTGGAATAGATAACACTAAACAATCAAATAAATGATAAAAACTTCAAATAATGAAATAAATAAATGAAGATAAATATTAAAATAATGTTACAGTCTAAAAATATTAAAATTAAAATTAAAAAAAAAAGAAAAAATTATTTATCCAAAATGAGCTGGAATGACTGGACTCCTACGGAATAATTCAGAATGGGCCGGAATAACCAAAACTCAAGTCGAAAAGGATTTCAAGCCTCCAGTATTCCGGCCACTACGTCGAAAAGATATATTCTAGTCAAAATAGAATGAAATTAATAACTTTAATTTGGACTCAAGATTTACTCAAAGTAAAAATATATTCCGTACGAGCCAGTATATAAATAGAAAGTAATGCTAAGTATAATTCTTAAATATATGTATGAATTTTTATTTATTTATAATAATGTAGATTTTACCAAGAAGAAATGAGTTTTTCAGATTTTTATGAAGAATTTTTATAAGATTTGTACATTTAGATCTAGAATATATAATTTCTCATAAATATATTATATATTGTGATATTCATTACAAATATAAACAAAGTTTAAAATAATAATATTTTTATTTCGTAATTAAAGTATCATATTTCAAAATCACTTTTGTAAATAATTTTTCTAAAAAATAATTACAGATCTTTCTGTATTAGATTTGATTGGTGAAAAATACAAATTGGGTCCCATCAAGGGGTTTGGTGCGAGAAAGTGACACTTGCAATTAGGAGCCGCCTCCACCAACCCCAACCCCAACCCCATCAATCTCCCAACAACCCCCCATCGATAATTATACCTTTCTCCTTAGTCCATTTGCAAACCAAGAAAAAGAAAAACACAATACAAGTTACAACCACCACGTGTTTCAAGCACAACCTGCAATCGGTCTTTAATATAAATGTTTTTTTTTTTTTTTTTTGAGTATCAGAGTCAGGTTAATGACATTTATATTATTGGCACAAGACAAGGATATTATAAAATATTATAAAATAGTTGTTCATGATTTACTATAAAATATTATAAAGATTAAAAATAGACTCGTCACGTGATTTTATATCTAATATTTATAGGTGCATAAAAATTTTGAGCAGTTTGAATTTATGTGAGTTCGCTTTGAAGCGGAGTTGCTGTTTTGTTGAGGTTAACGGAGTCACGGACTCAAAGATCTACACGTAATCCATCCACATGATAAACCCTTGAGCCGCATCACAGGAGATCTAGAGAAAAGAAAAAGAAAAAACCTTATTCTAGCCCAGTTTTTATTTTTTTGGTCCCCTCCTCAGAGCTCACTCCCGACGACTTCTCCGCTGTCCTACAATTTTTTCTTCGCACCATTGTCCACCATTTTTTGGCCGCTAGGACGATTTGGCCGCCACAACCACACTTTCTTCACATTCTTATTCACCCAAATCCTTCGAGCACGACTGGCCTTTATTTATAGGTTAGTCTCTTCTAAAAGTAAAAAGCAAACTACTCTTTGGGAAAATCTGTGGGCTTGGAAGAGAAAGTGGGGGTGTTCGTGCGGTTGGAATATGGTGTGTCGGGCAGCATCTTATGTTTTGTGGTTCATGGTAGATTTTTTAGGAGGTCTATGTGGCAATATTCGATTAGTGGCTGTTTTCTAGACATTATCGGAATGGCCTAATATAACATTTTTTTCCCTTATATTGGACTGTTTTTCGACATAATAATTTCATCACTCTCCATTTTCCGATTTCTGGTGGCAGAGTCGGGTTGGTAAACCTTCCACTTTAGAAAGAGAGAGAGAGAGAGAGTCAGTCTAACAACCACCATCACCAACAAAAGCCCCCCATCTTCCAATTCCCGCAGATCCCATTTGAGAAAGTTAAGAGTACTAGGGAGAGAGGGAGAGAAATGGCCCAAGTTAGCAGAATCTGCAATGGGCGATCTCATAACACTCAAGTTTTTATCAATAATTCTAAATCCCACAAACCCAAATCTCTGGATTCTCTAACTTTCAGGTCACAGTTCTTGGCCGGCTCCAAAAATTCTTTGACTTTGAAGCACAAGAATGCGTGCTTGATTAGTACTGGTAGAGTTGGTACAGTTACGGTCTCAGCTTCGGTTGCCACAGCAGAAAAGCCGTCCACGGCGCCAGAGATCGTCTTGCAACCCATCAAAGAGATCTCCGGTGATATCAAGTTGCCGGGGTCCAAGTCGCTGTCAAACCGGATTCTGCTCCTGGCTGCTCTCTCTGAGGTATAGAACCGGCGCGGCCTTGAGGTTTCTTCGCCGTTACCGATTCCTTTATCTTCTGCAATTTTGTTACTTCGGTTTTTAAATGGGTCTGGGATGCTTTCTTCCAAACACTCTCTCAAAACCAAGGTGTAGCGTAGAGTTTAATGACTGTTTCTTCGACACCCTCCTCATTTTTTTAAGAACTTTTTTGAATCAAAACGATTGATTTGGTTTTTCTACCTCACCTTCCCTCACTCCCAATTATTGGATGATTATTTTTAACTATTATTTTTTGGGGGGAATTTGGCATTTTCCACCGGTAAGTGCTTTTTTTTCTTCTCTCCATCTCCATTGATCTAGTTTTCCTCCCTACAATGTATATGCCATTGGAGTACTGGTGCAACGGTGGAATTGATTAGATAAGTATTTATGTTTTATATTGTTGGGTTTTCGCATATGAGTGAAAATGTTTTATGAATTTCTGTAGTGTTTATGCAAATCATTTTTTATAAATACCATGAAAATGGTGTTGGATACGTACTCATATTATGGTCTGAATGACAATTTATACTGAAGACTATTTGTAGGACACGTGCTTCTGCAAACAAATTATATGGGTTTTTCGTTTTTGTCAGTTTTTAATGATATTTCACTTCTTGGGTGGTTGTGGAAGGTTCAGTTAGGAGGAATAACACCTTTAAACTAGGTTAGAGGAGGGAAGTATGGAGCTCTATGTGAGTTTTGTGGTTGAAGGGGACAGTGGAGTATTGTAAATCAGATTTGGCTTGCCTTTGCTTGCCCTGTGATGGGTGTACATTCTGCTAAGTTTTTGTCCCCAAGTCATGCGTTCTCTTTATGTGAAAATATTTGTACATCCAGCCTGCAATTTTTCTAAGTTTGCAGTTTCATTTATGTAGTTCCTAATTTTCTGTGAAGATTATTGTAAGGGATGTGTTTGATTTGTGGTGGCTTCAGGAATTGAGGGTTTGCATTTCGTGTTTATGTTTAAACCATTTTGAAGGGTTGCATATAAGCAAAACATTTAAATCAACATTTTGTGTTTGTGTTTCTTTTGTGACAACCCAAATTTTTCTCCTATTGGATTTTCCTTACGATAAAAATAGATACTTTAATTTAATTATTCTTCGAAACTTTTTGAAAATATATTTATTATTTGTTTTGGACCTTCTCTTATAAGGAATATTGATAAGTTAAATTCAAAGTGGTAAAATGATGCATATAGAGGAGTTTAGTGCAAATCAAGGCAATTGAGTAATTTTCGGCAGATTTGACGTCTCACGGTAATATGGGCATAACTTTTTCATTTGATTTCAGATTTGGATGATTGAAGATAATATGAAAAGTCAAGAGAAAGATATACAACTTTCATGTTTTGAATTTTAAGAGATACTGGCTTAATTAAGGACAAAATTAGACGTGAAGTTGATATATTTAAAGATTGATCTAAGTAGTAGCCGAATTTCATCTTTGATGTTATCTTATATGTATAGTGCTTCAAGGAGAAATAAGGACGTGACTTTGTTTTATTCTATACCAAGAGAACTTGGGACTTGTGATTTGCAAGAAAATCTTGCATAGAAAGAGATTTAGGTGGACCAATAGTATAAGAGTTCAAGTCAAGTAAGTAAGGAATATTATTGAAATCTTACTTATATAAAAAAAAAAGAATATTATTTGAATCCTTTTTGACAAAATTTGACCATGGTCAAACAGGAGATATTTGGCATGACGAGAAGATATGGTTTTTGAAAACTAAAGAGATATTGTATAGAAATTAAAGGAAAATTTACAGAGGAAGTCAAGTAGTATAAGTAAGGAATATACACGTGATATATTCGGATTGGACAGTTTCAGACAGTTTCGACATCCTTTGGTAATCTGGACATAATTCTCTCATTTGATTTTCGAATAAGATGATTCAAGATGCTATAGAACACCAAGAAAAAAGATCTACAATTTTTATGTTTTGAGTTTTAAGAGATACGGACTCAATCAAGGACGAAATTGGACTTGAAGTTGACAAAACCAACTTAGGTGTAGAAGAGCACCGACTTTGATTTAAAAAACCGACTTAGTGTCTTATTTTTTGGAAATATCTTTCTACCACATATGATATCATGACATCTGTAGGGACAAGTAATCTCCTTGTCTTAAGATTAACTCTTGATCTCTTACTTGCTCACCAAGCCTAAAGGAAGGAAGATGACGACACTAAGGCCTAAGGAAGAAGGGTGGAATGGCAAGAGAGGTTCTATGTGGCTTTTGGAAGTTTCTTTTACCATTTTTGAAAGATTTCTTACCCTCGTTATGATAGTAGCATTAACGAGGTTGGAAGTGAGATACAAGGTTGTCCTTTTGAAAAATTTTTGATTTATTGATATTCGCATTTCTTGGGAACTGAAGGAGTTTTGAAAGCAGATTAATGGATAATAGATTTAGAGTGCACCTTTGAAATCAGTGGTTGTATCGAGACGCAAAAGATTTAGTATGCGAGACACCTGCTTCAAGGAAAAACAGGTTTATGGTGGGATACGAAAATGAAGTTATTGAAACAAGAATTATGAGAGAATGTAGTATCCACTTAGGAACGATCCAAGAAAGAATTCGATGATTGCTTCTTTCCCGAGTTGGTAAAGCAGCAGAAAGTTATAGAATTCGCTACGTTAGTGCAAGGTAATTTGACAGTGGAGTAATATATAGCTCGATTTATGGTGCTAGTCAGGATTGCTCCTCATTTAGTAGCTATATAGAAGATGCGGGTACAAAAATCTCAAAAGGGACTACAGTTGAGAATTTGAGCACAAGTTGCATGGTTGTAAATTGAAAATTTTCAAGAATTAGTGAGCGTAGCATTTATTGCTGAAGCGGAACAGAGGAGCTTGATTATACAAGCTTAAATGCATAGAAAAAGAGGATTTTTGTATCCTTTATGAAAGGATACTAGGAAGAGGAGAATTTTCCCATAAAACCCACTTAGCACCACATAACATTTTTTATAAACATATCGAGCAATCAAATGAGGTATTCATCAACATACTAATTTTATACCTATACAAATGAAATTTTATGAATAAGGTAAAGGTGTAAGTGTACTTAACACTTTTTCTCTAAGAGCTTAGAATTGTTTGTCTTTGGAAAATCCCTTTGAAATATCACCAAAACACATTGAGAGGTGATTGTAGGGGATGGAAATTGGGATAGAGGCTTTTCTAAGGGAAATTAGCCATGGGTTTCCAAAAGGAAGAATGAAAAGAAACTCTTCTTACATAGGTTGGTCGAAGCCCTAAGCCAAAAAGGATAGAAGAAACTTCCAAAAGTCACATAGAACCTCTCTTGCCATGCCACCTTTCCTCCTTAAGTCTTAGTGTCATCATCTCCCTTCCTTTAGGCTTGGTGAGCAAGCAAGAGATCAATGGCTAATCTTAAGCTAAGGAGGCCACTTGTCCCTACACATGTCATGATATCATTTGTGGTATAAAGATATTTCCAAGGGGCAAGACACCAAGTTAGTTTTTTAAGTCAAAGTCGGTGCTCTTCTGCTCCTAAGCTGGTTCTGTCAACTTCAAGCCCGATTTCGTACTTGATTGAGTCCGTATCTCTTAAAACTCAAAACATAAAAGTTGTAGATTTTTTTTCTTTGATATTTTATAGCATCTTGAATCATCTTATTCAAAGATCATATGAGAGAATTATGCTCAAATTACCAAAGGACGTTGAAATTGTTTGAAACTGTCCAATCCAAATATATCATGTAGTATATTCCTTACTTAAACCACTTGACTTCCTTTGTAAATTTTTATTCAATTTCTATAAATTATCTTCTTGAATTTTCAAAAGTCATATCTTCTGATCATGTCATCTTCTTTTGGTGGTCAATTTTGACAAAAAAGATTCTAATAATATTCCTTACTTGACTTGAATTCTTATACTATTGGTCCATCTAAATCTCTTTCTATGCAAGATTTTCTTGCAAATCACAAGTCTCAAGTTCTCTTGGTATAGAATAAAACAAAGTCACGTCATTATTTCTCCTTAAAGCACTATACATACAAGATAAAATCAAAGATGAAATTCGGCTACCACTTAGATCAATTTATAAATATATCAATTTCACGTCCAATTTCGTCCTTAATTAAGTCAGTATCTCTTAAAACTCAAAACATGAAAGTTGTATATTTTTCTCTTGGCTTTCCATATTATCTTAAATCATCCTAATCCGAAATCAAATGAGAAAGTTATGCCCATATTATTGAGAGACGTCAAATCTGCCGAAAATTACCTAATTGTCTTAATTTACACTAAACTCCTCTATTTGTATCCTTTTACCACTTTGAATTTAACTTATCAATAGTCTTATAAGAGAAGGTCCAAAATAAATAATAAATATATTTCCAAAAAGTTTTGAAGAATAACTAAATAAAAGTATCTATTCTTATCAGAAGGAAAATCCAATAGGGGAAAAATCCGGGTTGTCACATCTTTTCTATACTTGCAAGTTCTTGCCACTTTCATGATGACCTCATTGGCCTTGTTTGAATTTCTGGGTTTGTTAGCTTATGGTCATCTTCATCCAGAAAAGCCAAAATTTTTAAGTAATTGCTTTTGTGAAATGGGAGGGGGAAAGGTCTTTTCTTTGTTTCACGGGGTTAATATTCTTGGTTGCTATAGTTGAAGTGCTTTGCTTTACAAACTGTCCACTAGCATTGATTCCCTCACTCTGTGCATTGCAAACTAGAACTCTGTTTGTTCATTTTCTGCATTGATATGTTTGTGGATTCTTCGCTAAAGAGTTCCCGCCTCCCCCCCCTTCTTTTTCCTTCTCTCTCCTTTTTTTTGAGTGCCTTCCACTTTCTATATGTTTTTTAGGAAGTTTCAGACCATGCATAAATGTTGCAAACAGCAATAGCTGATGCAGATTCATGGGTTTCATTTCCTTTTCCATCCTCCCCATAAGGGTATAAGTAGAGATAGTCAGTGTTGTTTTTCTTCATTGCAGGAGCTCATCTTAACCATGGAAATGCCATGCTTTAAATTTTGTTTTCCAGGTTAAAACATAGATGATGGTACTGATGCTCAACTGTTTGTTTGTTTTTTTTTTTTTTTGTGTGTGCCTAGATTAACTTTGTGCAGTCAGTTACTTGAAATATCTTTCTCCGTGTTAGTCTGAGACTAAGTCCTTTCCAATTTTGTTGTTGTCACTTGTGGATGACAATTGAAAAAATATAATCGTTTAACCCATAATTTAATTAGAATATGATTACTAATTAACATATAATAGGTAGAATGGTAAAATATGATAAAATAAAATAAATTAATAATTAAAAAATTTTGAATATTTTTTTAATTATTAATAATTTTATTACTGTACAATGAATAAATGGATAATCTAATGTGGAGATTTGATATGAATAGTCAAAACGAAATTCATCTCATATTATTTATTATTATATAATAAAAAAAAAACTATTGAGAGTGAAGACTATTTTAATGTGAAGACTTAATGTGAATGAAATAGCCAAAGCTAAATTCATCTTACACTCGTCAAAAGTGTCCTTTAGCTTTGGCTAATCCATTGAGAGTGCTCTTACACATGATAAAATGTGGGTGTTGTGAGTGTAAGGGTTTTAAGCTAAGGAGGCCACTTGTCCCTTTATAGACTTGGGTTATAACTTATAAATACATTATTATTTTCCTAGGAAGTTCTATAAAGTCGTGCCATCATCTCCAAAGCTTGAAGCAATCTTTGTTTTCATTATTATTTTTTGGTTGCTATTTAGGTAAAATATATATATATATATATTTACATGATTGTAAATTGATTCTTATTCTAATTATTACTCATTGCAGTCTGCTGGCAGTCATTAATAATTATTTTTGTTTATTCTCCAGGGAACAACTGTTGTAGACAACTTGTTAGATAGTGATGATATTCATTACATGCTCGGTGCATTGAGAACTCTTGGGCTAAGTGTCGAAGAGGACAAGGCAGCTAAAAGAGCAATCGTGGAAGGTTGCGGTGGTCTATTTCCAGTGGGCAAGGAATCGAGGGATGAAATTCAACTTTTCCTTGGAAATGCAGGAACAGCAATGCGTCCACTGACAGCTGCAGTTGTTGCTGCTGGTGGAAATTCAAGGTCTGTCTGATTTTACTTTTTGAACATTCTCATCCATGAATATAACTTAAGCAGTGTATCATGTTCACACAATATTGTCTATGCTGAAGAGTTGGCATATCTACAAGAATTTAGGACTCCTGTATGGTGGCAACCATCTGGAATAAATCCTAAGCCTTTGTTGACTTTGATTATTGCTGATGAAAGTATATCTGATTTGGATCTCTTGGGGTTTTTTTTCTTGTCTTGTTTAATTTCGATGGCACGTGACTATATATTGAGCTATTAAGGCTTGCTTTTGAATAAATTCTGTAAGATAAGTGCACTACCAGGAGTGTTCTCTTTGATTCCACAAAATTATTCTGCAGTGTCTAGTTATATATCTTGTGCCATTTGATGTTATTTTACCCTACACTTACCCTTTTATACTATTCCATACATTTCAGTTACATACTTGATGGGGTGCCCCGAATGAGAGAGAGACCTATAGGGGATTTGGTTTCTGGTCTTAAGCAGCTTGGTGCCGATGCTGATTGTTTTCTTGGCACAAACTGTCCTCCTGTGAGAGTGATTGGAAAGGGAGGCCTTCCAGGGGGTAAGGTGAGGTTGTTTTTCTTATAATGTGTGCAATTTGTATAAGAAAATATTGTGTGTAATTGGTACTTTAATGTTTTTTAATATGCTGTCGCCATTCCCTTCTACCCCTTTTTATATGGGATACTGGAGAAAACATTGTCATTCCCAAAGGTCTGCTCAAGTCTGGTATCAAAATTTACAGCTAGAGGTATAAAAATAATTGTGGCAACCTAGCTTTAAATTTTGACGTGCTGATGCAATGGACATGATTCTGAAGTACTGTGAGATTTCAACAAGTCATTGCACCTTTTTGTGGAAAGAGAAATGTTTGCCATTTATATAACCATGAGAAACCAACTAGTATTAAGCTGTCCTGCATTAGGCATGCTGCTGAGTTGAGAAACATTAGGCTGCATGACTATGGTGATATTTCAACTGGTGATTTTGCCTTTATCTTGGAAGAATGGACTTAAATGAGTTTGTACCTGCCGGGTGAGTTGTGGCCTATTGCTGCTTGAAAGCCTTTTGAAGCTCCTAGGCGTCCGTTATTTATGTACAGAAATATGAAAGAACTGAACCTATAGAATTAAAAATGAGCAAACTGGTTTCAAGTATATATTTCAGCTCACCCACCTGCCATCCTTTGGCTTTTCTTGGAAAATAATAGGTATCCTTCATTTCTTGCAATTTCTGGACACAAAGATGTTGGTAGCATTTTTCCTCTCTCTGATTTTTTTTTTCCCCTTAAATGAGCCTTGATATTGGAACTTTAAATTTTTACTCAAATATAATGCCCGAAGTTCTATCTTGTGCCGTTGACTTTACCTACTAGTTTATTGTGTCAAGGAAAATGTTAAACTAAGCCTCTGGATTGTTGTTGTTTGCAAAGATTGAGCCAACTTTACTAATTTTAGTTTACGTTTTGTGTCTTCATTTGCAGGTCAAGCTCTCTGGGTCAATTAGTAGTCAATACTTGACTGCTTTGCTTATGACTTCTCCTTTGGCTTTGGGAGATGTGGAAATTCAGATAGTTGACAAACTGATTTCCATTCCATATGTTGAGATGACTTTGAAGTTGATGAAACGATTTGGAGTCACAGTAGAACATACTGATAGTTGGGATCGGTTCTTGATCCAAGGTGGTCAAACGTACAAGTAGGTTTCTCTACCATAGAATTGCAACAGTTTGTGAAAGCTGGTTGGTCTGAGATAATTATATGATCTTATTAGGTCTCCTGGAAATGCCTATGTTGAAGGTGACGCTTCAAGTGCTAGTTACTTCCTAGCTGGTGCAGCAATCACTGGAGGAACTGTTACTGTTGAAGGTTGTGGGACAAGCAGTTTGCAGGTAATTACTTGTGCCAATACTAGTTTAGCCAATGTATGTGTTACATTTAGATAGGCCAAATCTCATTATGTTCTTTTTTCCTTAATTAAGGGAGATGTCAAATTCGCTGAAGTTCTTGAGAAGATGGGTGCTGAAGTTACCTGGACGGAGAACAGTGTCACCGTCACTGGACCACCACGAGATTCTCCAAGAAGAAAACACTTGCGAGCTGTCGATGTCAATATGAACAAAATGCCAGATGTTGCCATGACTCTTGCTGTAGTTGCCCTTTTTGCTGATGGACCCACTGCCATAAGAGATGGTATGCTGGTCTTTTTACTGTGGGGCATGAGAAAATGAGTTTTCTATTTGTTAGTGGCAGTGTAGGTAAATGCCTAGTATCTTGAAATTTGCTCTCCAGTAGATAGAACTTGCATTGACCTAGTTTGTATCTATTTTAAGCTGGTTTCATATTGCATTATATTGTTTATGGGTCTAGGTCATACACCTTTCTGAGATTTACATTTTTGTACGAAACAACCCCTTTGATCTCTTGGCATGCTTATTCTCCAGTGGCAAGTTGGAGAGTAAAAGAGACAGAGCGGATGGTGGCCATCTGCACAGAACTCAGGAAGGTAAAAGTTCCTTGTGGCCTTACTATACATTTGAAATCCCTTCACCTTAAAAAACTTCTTCCTTGCATTAACAAAACGAGGGCTCGATATTTCAGCTGGGAGCAACGGTTGAAGAAGGACCAGATTACTGTGTGATAACGCCCCCGGAAAAACTCAGCGTGACAGCTATAGACACATACGATGATCACAGAATGGCCATGGCATTCTCACTTGCTGCCTGTGGAGATGTTAGTGTCACCATCAAGGACCCAGGTTGCACCAAGAAAACATTCCCAGACTACTTTGAAGTCCTCCAGAGGTTTACAAAGCATTGAACAACTCTTCTAAATAAAAATGTACCCATCAGCCACAACAAAAAGAAGCCGGGAGCTAAGTCCCCTTATTTTCCTATATTTCTTCGTAATTTTGATGGTTTATATTTGTAAGTCAAGATTCCAATAACTAGTTTGTTTTTGGGTAATTGAGCTTGTTTGTAAGACTGTAACGTTAACTATGGATCTATTATTTTAGGAGAGTGAGTATGATAGGGAAATATTCGGTGTTCGTATCTATAGTTTATGAGATATGGATATATAAAATCGTTTATCCAGGTGGAACTTGCATGAGCACCCAAAGCATTGAACACTGTGCCAGATTGTTGAACAAATAACTATTAATAGTTCGTGCTTTCTTCAGTTTTTTTTTTTAATCAGATTGCACATTTTTTATTTATATATTTCTTTTGGTTATTGTTTAAAAAAATTCATTCGTACATTCATTGGCTCTTCAAAGGTACAACGAAGCAATTGGCAAATGAGAATTTGAAGCAAAGGAAAGTTTGATACCATCATACCGTGTTATGTTTTATTGAATAAAACAAGTTGTAGTTTCTAAGCCTCCAGATTTTTTATCCGAATTTTATTATGGTCAATGCCACGATCTTACTTTAGGTATATTTTTGGGTTAATTGCCACATTAACTTATATTAATAGAATTTAAATTTAAATAATAAACATAATAACAATAACTTATTATTATAATAATGTTATACAGTTTTAAAATATACATGTTTCCGTACTCTCTTTAAAATAGGCGTGGTGCATCATTTGATATTTTTAATGTAAATTTTAGATTTGTCTATTTTTTGTAAACTAATTTCATAGCTGTAAATATTATTTATTTAAAAAAAATGTGAATTTCTAAAATTTAAAAATTCGGATATTTTTATGAAGAATTTGGTTTTTTTTTTCTCGGAAGTTGGGATAATATTGCTTCCACCTGCAAGGCTATGGGAATAGTGGCATACGTTAATGAATAATGATGAGCATAAGGTGGCTATGTGAGTAGCACGACTTTGGGTTATAGTTTCTTAAATATCACTCTTCAGTTTGAGTCCCAAAAAGCTTTCATAAGAATAAGAGAAAATATATGGGTTCCGGTGTTGGGCTCCTTTGTGCCTCTATTAAAACTTTTTAATTAAAAAAATTAAAAAATTAAAAAACTATATATATTTTATCTATATATATTATTTTATTATTGTTATAAAAGAAATTATAAAATTATAAAAAAAAAATTACACTATAAAAACACAAAAAGATTCCAATACCGAAATCCCATAATATTGCCCTAAGAATAAAAGTATAAAACTGTGTAAGATTAGGCCGTGTAATTCACATTCTCCCACATCACATGCTGCTTTACTTCCTTCCATTTCAGCAATTTATCGTGCATGTCTACTGTATTTCACTAATCATTATGCAAATGAAAAATTAAAAGAAAAAACTAAAACCGATCGAAAAGAATTCGGGCACTTTGATCAAATGGGGAAATTTACTCTCTGATAAATTCGAAGTTTCCAAAGCCCGGGAGTCAGTCTCTCACATCTTCCAATGCCTGGGGGAAACCTGCATATGATTTGAAAACAACTAGAAAAAGCCCCGAGTGTAATTACCAGGAAAATCCCTTCGTAATTAGCCGCTTTCTTTCATCTTATAAATATCTTCTCCTTTGATTCTTACTCCACACTGCACTTCACAATTACTTCACCGTTGAGAGAGAGAGAGCTTTTGGTGTTCTTTTCCTCTTCGGAATTAAAATTATTGATCCTATACGAGTCAATGAGGTAATGATCTCTTCCCATCCTCCATTACTTTTACTCCAACTTTGAACTTTCTCTCTGCTTTGTGTTTAATCCAACTCAACTTCTTGATCCTTCTCGCCGCAAGCATCCGCAAAATCAAAGACCAAGACCGCCACCGACACAGTAGCCTATCCCTCCAAGAAACCAGAAAGATTCCCTTCCCCCTACATACGCAGAAAAAAGAGCTTGAAAGGAACACCAATACCAAGCAAACCATTTCTCTTCCCCTCCTTCACTCACTTTCTTTAATCTTGAACACCATCGCCACGGGAATCCTTCCTCAAATCCTAATACATTCCCAACCCAAATCCCAAGATCACCAAGAACCTCCATTTATCTAGGGCATTTTCCCACATTTTCCTGAGAAAATGTCCCAGATGAAGCCAATGTCCCACCTCGACAACAATCCCTCAACTCCAGGGAAACTCAAGATGGACAAATCCCTCTTGATTCACAGACATCGCTGGCACTCATCGCTTACCAAGCTCACCTTCTGGTCCTTTGTGTTCTTGGGCTTGATCTTGCTCTTCTTCTTCCGAACCCCCTCACCTTCTCCTTTATCGTCCGATCCTTATCGCCGCTCCTCCGGGACCCACAACTGGGGCGGACCCGCCTGGGAAAAACGGGCCCGCTATTCCGCCCGAGTTCGCTCCAGTGACGGCATGTCGGTGCTCGTCACGGGAGCTGCTGGGTTCGTCGGAACCCATGTCTCCACTGCTCTCAAGCGCCGCGGAGACGGCGTGCTCGGACTCGATAATTTCAACGCCTATTACGATCCCTCATTGAAACGAGCACGCCAAGTGCATTTGGAGCGCATTGGCGTGTTCATTGTTGAAGGAGACATTAATGATTCAGCGCTATTGAGTAAGCTTTTCGAGGTTGTGGCATTTACCCATGTGATGCATTTGGCTGCTCAAGCTGGAGTGAGGTATGCCATGGAAAATCCTAGCTCTTACGTGCATAATAACATTGCTGGCCTTGTCAATCTTTTAGAGGTCTGTAAATCCGCTAACCCACAACCCGCGATAGTATGGGCATCATCCAGTTCGGTTTATGGACTTAATACTAAGGTGCCATTTTCGGAAAGAGACCGAACCGACCAGCCTGCTAGCCTGTATGCGGCAACTAAGAAGGCCGGTGAAGAAATCGCACATACTTACAATTATCTCTACGGCCTTTCGCTTACTGGGTTGAGATTTTTCACGGTTTATGGCCCGTGGGGGAGACCGGATATGGCCTACTTCTTTTTCACGAGGGATATATTGAAGGGGAAGCCAATTTCGATCTTTGAAGCGCCTAATCATGGCACGGTCGCTAGGGACTTTACCTATATCGATGACGTTGTGCAAGGGTGTTTGTCGGCATTGGATACTGCGGAGAAGAGTACTGGGAGTGGTGGGGAGAAGAGGGGTCCGGCTCAATTGCGGATTTTCAATTTAGGGAATACTTCACCTGTGCCGGTTTCAGATCTTGTTAGCATTTTGGAGCGGCTGTTGAAAGTGAGGGCCAAGAGACATAGCATGAAGTTGCCACCAAATGGGGATGTTCAGTTTACTCACGCCAATATCAGCCTGGCTCAAAGGGAACTTGGTTATAAGCCCATTACAGATCTGCAGACAGGTTTGAAGAGGTTTGTGAGATGGTATCTCGTTCATTATGGTGGTAAATCACCGGCTGACAAATTCTTTTGATTATATGGTAGGATCCTTAAGTTCTGTTCATCATGATTCTTATGATTCTATTTTAGCATTTCAACGTTCGGCGTAACGATTATCTTCTTTCTGTAAATCTTAATGATGCCATAAAATGAGGAACCTAGTGTCCTCCATTGAGAAGTTTTGTGGCTGGGGTACATGGTTTGCTGGGACTCCTAAGCTGTATCAAAGAAAATTAGGACCATCGTTTTCTTCTCTCCTGGGTAATTTCTGTAGCTTCGCCATTTTAGAATTCATGGCTGATAGAGCATTTGCTGATTAGTAGACATGTATAATTTTTTGTGCAATTTAATAAGATTCACATGATAGTTCGAACTTTATTTAATGTGTCAATGGTAGGTCATTACTTAGCTGCATCTTGATGTGGCTAATGTTTACTGTGTTTATATCATCCCTACAGATTGATTACATAGTTTTGAGTAACTTTTATATTAGAGACGAGGCTTTTATTAAAGCTTGAGAATTGGGGGGAAAATAATTATTTCTATGTCTAAAGCTGGAATTGTTACTCTCTCACAAGTTCAGATACCATAAATAGATATGGCTTGATTTGAGCTTCTATGACTCTTGCAGAGATTTTTAAAGAACATTTTTATCCATGGTGTATTTGGCATTTCGAACCACGCTATTTTTTTCTTTTTCCAGTGGGATTCTAAGTTTTGCAGTAATAGTATCAATATAAATGAATATAATACCCGTTTCTTGATAGGCATTAACTTCATGTTCAGAAAACTTGTGTTTGGTGTGAGGCATGTTGCTCATTATCTAATTGATGTCCTTTACAGCAGATCTTGATCCACTATAGCGTGCAGTTTTCTCTTTTGATGCTTATCCCTGGTTGTAGACTTGTAGTGCAAGAGATTGCTTTGCAAGTCTTATATTTTAGAAAAATGAAACTTTAGGGTAACACTATCATAGCCAGAGTCAACCCTTAGGAGTTGGCTCAAGTGGTAAAAGACCGCTTAGTGGTATGATTATGCTCTCCATATGTCTAAGGTTTAAATTTTCTTGGGTGCAAACAATATACAATATTTAAGGGTCATTGGACAGAGGGATTTTGTCCTTAAATTACTTGAGAAGCACTTGTGACTAAAGAGCTATTTTAAAATAAGACATCGCTACATTAATAAGTTCGAATCGCTTTCAACGGGAAAAGAAAAAAGAATTATGACGAATAAAGCCATGAAGAACATTTGGTTTATATATATATATATATATATGAGGGGAGCTGGGCAGCAGCGGGGATGATGCTTCATCCCCTCTTATAAACAGTAATTTTACTGTTTATATAAAACAGTAAATCACTGTTTATGAAAGGGGATCGGCTGCTCCCAAGATTTTTTCTATATATATTCTGCATCAAAACCGTATTTCTCAATCAAAAAATCTGGGCTGCAGCCTCTGTGCACTGCAGCCCAGCAGTGCTCTTTCTCAATAATTCGAAGAAGGATATTTCAAAACAGGGCAATGCTGGTGTGCTGCACACAACAAATTTTTTTATTTTCTAAAACATGGGCTGCCAGTTCAAAATATAGCCATCACCGTTGGAGATGGGGGGATTGGCAGAGGACGGACGGGCCCACTCTTTCAGCAGTAATTGGGTCCTATTTTTAATATTGGGCTTTGTTCCTGTGGTGGAACTTTAGGTTTGAGCCTATGGGCCCAAAGTGATTCCAACGAATTATCAAACTTCACGCAACTGGAGCCGTTAGATCCAAGGGTAGAGATATTTAACGGTAGTGATAGTCTAGAGGAATTGGCGGTGCGAAGCGAAGCACGCTCTTGTATAATAGCGAGTCCCACACGGGAAAGAGTAAATGGAAATCGGCATGCCAAACAACTATTAAAGGAGAAGCACAACGCCATTCCAAATCACGCAGCCGCGCGGTGAGCACAGAGCGAACTATTCTTTCGCCTTTTACTAAAGAATACCGTGTGCTCGCCGCAGATAGCGGCATACGCCTATTTTTGGAGGGGTTCTTCCTTGTGGAAGACCTCCTACATCTCAGTCAAAACATTTTTAGACGATGGGGATTCTATTGGAAGTCTCGTCTGGCCCGATGGCTTAACTAGACGATGCAAGCGGTCTGCAATTTTCTAAATTGCTAACTGCAGTTAGGGAAATTTTGTAATTGGAACTTTTATACCAAAAACTTCGTTCGTAACACAACCTTGGCTCTGGCATATCTTATAAGCAAAAGCCCCTTCTTGACCACGCAACATCTTCACGAATCGGTTTCAAACCCACACAACCCAAAAAAGGAAAAACATATTCAATGTAAAAAGGAAATGCGTGGATAAACAGGAAAATCATTATCTACAAAACCATTGACATGATGGTGCTTCAACGATATTCATACATATAAAGATCAACAAAATGTAAGAAAATGAGAGGAAGACAAGAGAAACGACACCAACCACTGCATCTTTTCATGGCTAACAAACCTCCCTACAGACTTGCTGTCTACACGATATGTTAATTTAAGGTGCTCATTAGCTGAAACAATGACCTTGTGCAACAACCACCACGAACAAAGAACCCCCTTTATAATCCTCCCCTCAAAAACAAAGAAATTTCGTGTTTTCAAATCACAAACTAACCCTCCACTGCATCTATACTTACTGTCCACGTTTACCCAGAATCAAAAATTTTATTCCGGACCAAATTAAAAGCCTCAACACGCTGAACCGAGCACTCTCATGGAGCATCAGATCAAGTTAACGGATACCATTAGTTAATACAGCCTAAAATTAATCAACTTCTCCATGATTTTTTAGCAAATGACGAGGATGACTCCAAAGAGCCATATTACGAAAAGATTTACAACATGCCGAGACAAATACATTGGGTTTTTTATATTCAAATGAAGATATGCATGTCCTCCATCCTATCATGAAGTTTTCTAGAGCAGATCCTCAAGAACTTCTGGGTGTTGGACTTTGCGCGAGCATTTTCGTCTGTGATCTCAAGGGAGAGATTCATAGCATAACTTGGAAGGGAAAAAAAATCACTTTCAGGGCATTAAAAAAAATTCCCAAGTTAAATATATAGCTACAAATATATTAAAAGTGATACGAGAGAAAGTAGTGATTGGGACAGAGAGAGTGACGTACCAGAGAAAGAGGGGCGAGAGAGGAGCAATTTCCGAATCTTGATTCACCAGCGAAGAAATGGGTAAAAAAGATACGGAAACGGCTCTGGTCCAGTTTTCCTCGAATCGGTTTTGCTTGGGTTAGTAGAGTGATGAAAGACACGTTAAAAAAGAAGGTCCAAAGGCCAAAAGATATAAGAGAGAAATTGGAGTTACGGTCCGATCGAAGTTTATATGTTTTGTAGCTTTTGCCATTTTGTTGATGGGATGGGCAGTATAACTCACCGTCACCGACGACTGTGGAGATTAGACTAAAGTAGAATTTTATTAAAAATTCATCTTTATTTTATTATTTTATTATGTTTTATTCATTTTATTATTTTATTATTTTATTATATATTTTGTCGTGTATTCTAAATTTTATTTTTTTATTATATTTTTTATTATGTTTTTATACAAATTATAGGGGATTAGGGAGTGGGTTGCAAGACGCTGGGATGCAGCGCGTCACCCTAGATATAAACGCTACTAACTCTTTAAAAAGCAGTTAGACCTAATTTGTTTTAGCTATTGTGGGTCGAGCTTAAAATTAAAAATTAATTCTCCTTCACCCAAATGCTCTGGATAGTTTTTCTCTCAAAACAACTTTTCAAAAAGAGGCCATCCCTCCCTTTTTCCCTCTTTTATCCCGCTCTCCTCCCTTTCTCTTTAAGTTTTTTTATCCTTGTTGTTTTCAGTGCAAAGTACGATAAAAGGTTGATATATTAATATTCAATGTCCGGTGTCCACCACGTGCCCCGGCCCCCAATACAGGACTTCCATTGCGCTGATCCACGGACAAAGAACTTCACCAAACATAATAGCACTTGAGCCACATGCGCGGTTTGAAACGAGAGTGTGAAATCCACATACCATCACTAGGGTGATCTACTACTGTCGTGCATAGCTTTTCTAGGATCAGAGTTACTAGCTTCTTCAGATATGATTATCTCCCATACTCTAAGAGTGATACGTGTTTCACACGTGCCATCATAGTCATTGTATTAGTATTTTTATTTTCTTCCAAAGTTAAAAATGTAAATCTACAACTTTTCATAATGTAATTCGTTATTTTCTTATTTTATGTATTATGCCATTTATTTATTGTTTTGTTAATATATATTGTCACTAAAACTTGGATATGTAGAGTGTTGTCCTCCATTCTATAAAATATGGGGTTGTTTTTTTTGTCTTAGACAATATTCTAATATAAAGTGTTATCTCTTATTCGGTCGATCTGAAGAGATAATACAATAATGGACAAGACTATGTTAGTCACAAACCTGACTGAGGTGCTTGAATGGTAATAATTGGCTTGTAATATCTCGAGTCAGAAATGTCCCTCTATGAATGAATGAACAATGTTTTACTATAAAAAATAAATAAAATAAATAAGTTAAATTAAAAATAAAATAAAATATGGTTAGAATATATATTTTTAATATATTTTTAAAAAAATTAAAAAAAATTGTAATAATTAGATAAGAAGAGATAAAATAAATTGAAAGAAATTGTAAAAATAAATGAAGACAATATCAGCAGTAGCAAACTCTCTTCTTAAATTGAGCAAAGCACATTTAAGAATACGGTGGCTGAAATGCTGAAGGCTTAAAATTCGTTCCGACCTGAATTTCGATAATTCTGAATGATTCCGATCATTCCAGCTCATTCTGGATAAGCACATTTTTTTAAATTTAAATATTTATGGGCTAGAAGATTATTTTAATATTTCTTTCTTGATTTCTTTTTTTTTATTATTCTTTGAAGCTTTTACCATTTATTTGATTGTTTGGTGTTATCAACTTTAAACATCTATGTCAACCGATTTAATTTTGTTTTTTAATAATTATTTTTAATAAATCTAAGTTCTTAAATTTATCAAGTTTATCCAATATGTATAATTTTAATTAAATTTGTATTAGTTTTATTTTAGAATATAATTATTATATATAATTTAATTCATATAATGTCGATCCCAAAATAATACTGGTATCAAAATATTTCATTCCAATGACTTAACCGGAATAATCACCAAAACGAAATTCATAACTTTGATTTGGTTTGTTGTCTAAAATCTTTAAGCGTGTGGTTATGATATTTCGACCAGGTCAAAATATACAAGAATGGTGCGACAGGGATATTGAAAGAATAGAACGACAAAATGTGCTGAAGATAAGTGATATAGGTAGTCAAAATGAAAGAACAGAATCCTTCCATAGTCTTTGATGCCCAGTGCTCCACTTAATCTAGCAAATCTGCTACGAAATGGATTCCTCTATAATGTGTACTTTTTCAATAAAAAAGAAAGAACAAGAGTACAAGACATTACTCAAACGCATTCCAACTGCCAAATTGTTCAACCATAATCATTATCCGAAGAAAGTTCCTTAAATCAAAATCTGATCAAACATAAGAAACTGAAAAACCGAGTTCCTCATCCAAAGAGCACATTCATGGGAGCAGCATTCAAAACTTTTTACCAACCATATTTCCCCTAAGCCACAAGAGTGCTAGCGGTGGTAGATTCACTGCCAAAATAACCAGCGAAGAACGTCTTTTATAAGTAAGAAGAAATTAATAACGCACTCTTGCAAATTGTAGCACATAATAGAAATAAAATATTAAATTGAAAAAGAAAATACACGAAGAAATAGATGTTTATGTTCAAGTAAGCAACCGATCATCCTTGCAATTCAAAATAAACTGAAGGGAGAAAGAAAAGATTCAAAAAATCGTCAAGCACTACGGGTAATTCTTACTAAATAATTTCAAAGACTTGAAAGACCATTTACTCTCTAATCGCTATAACTATTCATTCTTGACTCCATTAATTCAGCAACTTCCTTGCACAATGCTCGAAACATTTGTCTCGCACAAATAGCGTTTCAGAAACTAAAATAGCATGGTCTAGAGATAAATAAATTGAATGCAGCAGCATTAATGCACAAGCAATCAACTACAAGAAATCTGTGTAATAGAAAGTATAACTTTTGCTCGGGTATAACATGTGCAACAGATCAAGGCATACACATTGCTGGCCATCAATAATGCCTGTGACTGAACAATTCTCTACAACTCTACAGCCTTTTCAGCATTTATATTTAAGACCATAGAGCTTCTCTACTAAGATGGTCACATGAATTGGGAAAAGGTACAGCAGATACTTACTATTTCCATACAGGTGGCAGCTTCTTTGTCTTCTTGTAGTAGCGAGCTAGGCGATGGATCCTGCTCTCAACCAGAATCAACCTAAACTTAGAATCTTTATCCTTCCTATTTCTCTCCAAATGCTTGCGAATGGAGACTGCTTTCTTGATGAGGTGGTACAGATCCTCAGGAATTTCAGGAGCAAGCCCTGAAAATATGGGAAAAATAAATTGTAAAACCAGACATTTCTCTTCCATTCTAAAAGCAGCACACACACCAGAACAGCATTGAAAATCTACACACCATGGGCCTTCAGTATCCGCAAAATCTTGCTCCCTGTAACAGTCTTCACCTGAGCAATCCCATGAGAATCACGAAGAATGACACCAATTTGAGATGGTGTCAGACCCTTCTTGGCAAACTTGCAGATGTTTTCCTCAACCTGAAGGATCAGAACAGAGCCGATATGCATAAAATGTAATACGAGAAATTAAAGATCTCTTACACTCAACATGACGTGCAGCAGTTTTAGCCACAAAGTATCAACAAGCCTGGGACATTCTCACCAGCCCTCAGAACATTTGCTAGCATTTCAAAATGTACCCCGTGGTAGAAAACAGATTTTTTTTTTTTTCTTTTTTTTTTTTTTGATGTCGGGAAACCTCTCCAAGGCAGGGCCCTTTGGACCCACCCCTACAGAGTAAACCCCGGTCCCGTGCACCACAATTCTATTACTTGAGTTTTGTAAACTAGAGAGTTTTTTATAACAATTATCTCTGTGTTACATTTTCTTCAAGTGTCTCATTGTGTAACATCAGAAAGTATTTCCAAGGGGACAAAAAATTGTCCAAATCACCCTTAAAAGAAGAAATTGATGAGTCATTCTTATAACATGAGTCATTTTATATTCCTCCGATAAAGCGTGGTGGCATAAAATGCCATAATTTAACACTTTGATTACCATTACGGAAAAACGAATTCAGCTAAACAATGGAGAACTTCAAATCAATCTTCATATTGTAGGAGAATAACATACATCTTTAGTCTCAACGCAGAGAGCATAATTTCATAGGATGGGGCAAACTTGTTAATGTAATGAAATTGTGGCCCCGCTTGGATTCAGAGATGAGATGAGTTGAGATGAGTTTAGTTTATTTTTTAATATTATTATTATTTTGGGATTTGAAAAATGTATATTGGAAATTGAAAAATGTGTATTGGGAATTGAAAAATGTGTATTGGGAATTGAAAAATGTGTATAGGAATTTGTGTTTTATATAAAAAATTATAAAAATATAATAATAAAATGAAGATGAGTTGAGATGAGCTGAGCTCATCTCTCAATCCAAGCGGGGCCTAAAGCAAAAATGTCATAGTTTAACAAGAAGCAAATCCGTCACTTCATTTTCTCTGTCAGCCAAACTGACATTATCTTCAGCTATTATCGTATTAATGGAAATCAAGCACCCAAAATTTAAATCTAAAGAGCTCAACCCAATAAAGCCTTTTACAAATACTTGTACTTGCTCATTCTCAGCGATCACATCAAAATCGATTTTAATCCAATCCTTTATCACAGATAAATAAAAGTGACGGGGGTCCACTTACATCCTGATAAGAGACCTTCAGCCAGCTCGGTGGAGTCCTCTTGTACGGAAGAGCAGAAGCCGAAATACCCTTACTGATAAAAAAAAATGAGAAAATAACCGGAATTACAAACCAAAAAAAAAAAAAATCAACCCGACAGTTCTACAAAGAGGTTTTAGAAGAGTTCATCTTAGGATTAACGGAAACTAAATAAGAACGAACCCTCTACTGTGCATGCGACCCATGGTTACAACGATGAGAGACTCTCCGTCACTGCCGCTGTGCCTCTCTCTCTCGTGCTCTAAGTGAAACCCTAGGTGGAAGAAAATAAGACATAGGAGGCTAGGGTTTTTATTTGTTTTAGATAATTTGCAATGGAGCCTTGGAGGTTTGTATGTGGTATTCGGCCCAACGAGTATTGTTCGACTTCGGCTGCCTCTTGGACCATTGGATGTATAGGCCCAGTTATTGCAACTAACTCAGTAGCTCGAAAGGCCATCGCACAGCCAGCTTCCCACTTTTTAGAGTCGCAACATCTTTTCGATCCACTCCTTGGCCCAACATCTTTTAGATATAGCAAACAAAAAATAAAAAATATTCGACCTGAATGCTATCCGATAAACACTATAAAAAAATTAAAAAAAAAAAAAGATTTTTGTGACCATTTAATTGCAATCAAATAATTAATTTTTGACTGTAAATAATTATTTGGTCGCAATTAAATGACCATAAATAAATAATTTTCTTGTAGTGAAATTTACAAGAATCATAATAAATGTTATAAGATATATTTTATGCATTTATTTTTCTCACATTATGTATAAATATTTAAAAGAAAATTTTAAGAACTCTTAATCAATTAAGGGTTAGTTTGGATAGTGAGTATTATGGATGTACTACAAGAGAAATAGGCTTTTGTGGCCATTTAATTACGACTAAATAATTATTTACAATTAAAATTGATTGTAAATAATCATTTGATTGCAATTAAATGGTCACAAATAAATAATTTTCTTGTAGTGATGTGTTTCAAAGCTACCAATATCGATCACCTGCAAATAGAGAATATAAAGTTTTGGAGTTCGAGGGAAGACCTCAAATATCTAAGTTAGTAATATATGAGTATTTTTTTTATTAAAGTTATAAGCTGAGATAAATAATGTATCTGAGTTTCTTTAAATAGAGCTTCCTTAACATAATTGTCCTATCGGTATTTAAATTTTGAGTTTCTAGATGTTCGAGATGACCACTCGAAAATAAGTTTGGTAGTTTTCTTCTTTATCCCCTAGTACTCGAGCGGTTGCTTCATGCCGTTGGCAGGTATGTGTAAGTCCCCCCCAGGCTTAAGGGAATACATGCCTTGTTTTGGACTAGTTGGATCTCATATGGCTTATGGCTCGCATTGATACCACGTGAGCCCCGTAAAGAAATATTAGAGTCCTTCCAGTTATCCTATGAAGTCTTATCATGCGTTGCATTTTGGAACTTACATAGAAACGTAAAATTTGCAGATAAAGATAATTGAAAACCCCTTTCAATTACCTCATGAAGCCTTCCTGCATAGCATATTGTGAGGTTTTTCTAGTCTCAAGAGGATTGGGCTTTTTGCCATACCTCATTTATCCTATGAAATCCTTGCCTACACTCGTGGACAAAAGAATAGGCCCCAACGACCCCGCAAATCGTTGGCACAGTCCATGCTCTAGAGGTCGTGTGTGGAATTCCTTTGGTTCCTGCCGATTCTTGTTCTCATACCTGTCAGAGTTTTTTCCTATTTCCCTTCATACGCACGCTGTTTCATAACCGTCGTAGCCCTTTTGTTGTGGATGTGTATCATAATTACCACTATTAATCACCTGCAACTAGAGAATAGAAGGATTGGGGATTCGAGAGAATGTATTTGGTGCCTAATTCAGTAATATATGAGTATTCTTCTACCAAAATCATAAGCTAAATTAGTTAACGTACTTCCTCTATTTTAAATAGAGCTTCCTTACTTAGCCAAATCGTCTCATCAATATTGAATTTCGACTCTGGATGTTAGAAATGACCACCCAAGTCATTTCAAAATGAGTTGGGTGGTTATCTCCTTTATTCCATAGTACTCAGCCGGTTACTTTAGGCCGTTGGTAAATAGATGTAAGTCTCGTAAGGCCTAGGGGAATACAGGTCTCAAGTTATAGGACTAGTTGGGTTCCATATGGCTTATGGCCCCTATTGATACTCTACGGGCCCGTAAGTGGATATTAGAATCATTCCAATTGTCCTGTGATGTCTCATCATGCATTGCAAGTTAAGACTTGTATAGAAACATAAAATTTGCAAGTGAAAATAATTGAAAACCTGTTATAAACGTCGGCCGCCGTCCCTATGGCCCACCACTAAATTATGTGAATGACCTCACCACTATTATTTTAAATCTGCATAGTGACTTGCATAGTAACTTGCATAGTAACTTGCATAGTAATTTCAACGCCTATAAATATGGGCTTCAGTTGTAATGAAATTCATAAGAAAATATAGAGAGAGAAAGAAAGTTTCAGTTCTTAAGAGTTTCTTTTCTCTTGTAATAGTAGTAGTTTTATTTTTAGTTTTATAACACGTTATCAGCACGAGGTTCTACCGATACTGAAGCTAATGGTCTTCTATTTCAAGTAAGTTTTTCAATATATTATTTGCAATCCTTGAGATAAATATTAAAGGTAATATTTCTGAATATTACTTGATAAAATTTTATTTTTATTCTCATGATAATGTGAATATATTTATTAAATTCACAGATTTATTTTTGTAATATAATATAAAATATTGAGATTTATTATTATTGACATTTCTGAAAAATGTTATTTATCCAGATCCTTGATGAGATCTATTTGGATATGATGATGAACTTGAAAGATACAATCATAGAAGAAAATCATGTGTCCCTGAAGGACCGTGCTGTGTATCTCATGATGAAAAATCATCTTACTATGTGAAATGAATTAAGAGAGTGATATAAGCACCAGAAGATGTAATCCTCTCAAAAGATCATTATGATTTATTGCACCTGAAGTTGCAAGATTTTAAGAGTGGTATTGAATATTCTGCACTCTTTAAAACCAGCTCAATATTAAAATTATACAGTGAAAATGTCACTGATGATGATATATAAAAGAAGACATTATTTTTCATACCTCGAATGTGCTCCTGCAGTAGCAATATCGAGAGTGAAAGTTCAACAAATATTCTGAACTTTTATTTTGTCTTCCAATGATGAGTTTTTGTTACACCAGTTACATCCTATTAATGATATCGAATTTACACAATTCCCAGAAGTGAATGGAAATTAAGGGCGTAGACGTGGTAGAAAAATTATAGAAGTGTTGGTCCCAAAAGCGACAACACTAAAAATGATAAAAATATATCGTATCACCAGAAGTGATCAAACTCAGAGAAGGGTAAAGGCCCTCAGAATAATTCTTCATAAAAAGATGAAGATGTTTGTCATAGATGTAATATGACTAAACAGTAGTCACGTACCTGTTGTACGGCCAAGTACTTGATTTATTTATATTAAGTTTTTATATATATAAGCTTATTAATATTTCATCATGTTTTGAAATAATGAAATATCGGTGCCTGAAGCACGACAAGAAATTACTTGGGATAATAAAGTCCTGTTTAAATTTGATCCTCTTACAAATAAATGTGAACCAGAAGTTCAGAGGATTATTTATCTGCAAAGTGTTGCAAATCAATTACATGATGTATTTACTGACACTAAAGGTGTTGTAAAATCATATATTACTGCTGTTAATGCTTAAGCAGGAATTGAAGTCCCTGAAGGACGAGTTGTTAAAACAGAAATAAATGAGTCTAAGATACACCTGAAGCGTTGAAGACCTATTGGTGCACAAGAAAAATAAAAATCGGTGCTCATGAAGAGACCGTATTTTCTGTACAAAATATAATCCTCCTGAAGAGAAAACCTCCTGAAGAGGTAACTCCTGAAGAGGTAACTCCTGAAAAGTATAACTCCTGAAGAGAAAACTCCTGAAGAGTATAAACCTCCTGAAGAGGAACCTCCTGTAGAGGTGTTTCATGAAATGTTTTCCCCTGGAGAGGAACAAAGAGATCTCAATACATTTCATGAGTACTGGAAAATTTATGGATAGAAATAAAACTGTTGTCGACAACATATATGATAACACTTGATATTACCAGAAGTAATGAGCCAAAAACCGTCGAAGAATGTCGACGTAGAAATGATTGGCCAAAATGGAAAGCAGTTATTAAAACTGAATTAAACTCGCTAGTGAAGCGAGATGCATTTGGACCTGTTGTCCAAACACCAAATGGTGTAATATTTGTCAGATATAAGTGAGTATTTATACGAAAGCATAATGCGAAATGAAATTATGCGGTATAATTTGTCGCACAAGGTTTCCTGTAGAAACCCGAGAGCAATTATGAGGAAACATATTTCCTTGTTATGAATGCAATCACATTCATATTTTTAATCGATTTGGTTATTGCAAAAGGATTAGATATGCAGTTAATGAATGTGGTCACTGCATATTTATAAGCATCATTAGATTATTACGATACTTGAAGCATCTAATCCAAGTACATTTAGGAGTATGTACTTTATAAAGCTTCAAAGATCTTTATATGGATTAAAGCAATCCGGACACATGTTGTATAATTGAATCAACGAGTATTTATTGAAAGAAGGATTTAAGAATAATCCTATATGTTCATGTGTTTTATCAGAATCTGGATTCGTCATTATTGCAGTTTACGTTGATGATTTACCTTATTAGAACTCTTGAAAAGATCACAAGAGTTGCTATAAATTCAAGGAATCCATTTGAAAAGGAAAAATCTTATTATTCAATTCATAGATGAGTTACAAGAATTTGAGACTTCTAGCCTCATCTCTCAAATGCATTTGCTTTTCATAAAGCAACGTACCATCCTTATCTAAAGGATTAGGCAGTCGAAATGAAGAGGCAAGTAAGGATTTTAAATCCTTATTCTCCTGCTTTAAGTCTGCAATTTTTTTGTCAGACTCTTGAACGAGTCGTTGAAGTACAGAAACCTTCTCGTTAAGCTCCTCAATCTCACGATTTTTGGATTGTAATCGGTTGGAAAATCCAACAATAGAGGAGGAGTATCGGGTGCCGAGAGTCACCAGCTCATAAACAGCTTCACGATCTGACTTATTAGCCAGATCATTTGCTTGCTGCAACATTGCACCTGCGGAAGATGCAGGATCAACTTGTAATTGAGGTGAAGGATACCTCATATGTTGATTGTGAGAAATAGTAAAAGGAAATTGATGAGCCATTGGAAATTTGTAGAATAAGAATACAAATACAGATGAATTATAGATATGAGAAGAAGATTTGATGCGTACTAAATGAAACTAAAGACGGTTCTTATAGAATTGGAAATAAGAACAAGACAAACCATCATCTCTTCAAATCTCACTTTACAAGATATGCTGGATGCATAATTTCAAAAGCCAGCGAGATTAATTACAGCTATCCCTATTTTCTTGTAAACGCTGAACCTCTGCCGTTAGCTGCTGTTGTTGACTTTGTATCTGAGCTCTTTCTCGTTCCAGCTCTTCTACTCGTGTTTTCAGGTCAAGAGAATACCAGTCTACAAGTTTCTTCAGCTCCTTGTTATCTTGTTTTAAATCTTTATTTTTTCTATCTTTAGTTGCAAGCGTTTGATGCAACTCAGATATTTGATTTTTAAGATGATCAACCTCACTCGTTCTCGCCAATAGCCTCTGAGACATGGTTGTAAGAGAGACAGCATATTGAGCACTGAGGGTTCTTGATGCTGCAACAATTTCAGGATCAGATTTACTAGATAGATATATCTCTGCTCCTATCATGGTGTTTACAGCCTCAGGAGAAAATATAAGTGGTTGAGGTATAAAATGTTCATGGTTTAAATCTGGGACATTAGAATTTCTATCAGACATAATATTGTTCTGGATGAACAACAACTGAATCTATGGGGAATGCGAGATCTTTTTGCTGGAGTAAACCAATGGTAAAATTGGTTATATTTAAAACAACAACACGAAGCCTTCAAATCTCTTCAAGATCTCGTTTGTCCACAATGTCAAGCGGATTTGATTTTCCGCCGAACCGATAATATTAAACCTCAAAACTTTTACAGCTTTTATCATACATAGATGGTTTCCAATATTATTTCCGCCGTATATAAACAAGTTCTTCCTAATAACGCCGAATGAGGGGGAGAAAATTTTAGATGAAAATATTATCATACTCTCTCTAATGCATTATTTAGTTGGAGATCATGTTTGAATTCTTAACTTGTTATATATACTGAAATCATATTTGCTTATTACTTGAAATACTAACGCATATTATCAAGGGGGAATTTAAGTATTACTGCAGGTATCAGATTTCTATTAAGTTTGTCAACCAGATATTATTTTTCATCTTCAAATCACTCAGAGATTATTGCAATTCATGAAACAAGTCAAGAGTATATTTGGCTGAGATCAATGACTCAACAATTTTATATGAAGATAATGCTACTTGTATCGCTCAAATCAAAGGAGGATATATCAAATATACGATCAAGTGATAATCTGGCAGATTTATTCATGAAGACATCACCAACTGCGACATTCAAGAAAATTGTGCAGAATATTAAAATGTGAAGACTCAAAAACTATTGTCATGCACTTTCCAGGGGGAGTAAAAGTCCTGAAGACTTGTGCTGATTGTACTCTTTTTCCTTCGTTAAGGTTTTATCCCATTGAATTTTCCTTTGCAAGGTTTTAATGAGGCAATCTTAAAGCACTTGTGGATACATAAAGAGACTGTACTCTTTTTCCTTCGCCATTGGTTTTTCTTCCCACTGGGTTTTTCCTTGGCAAGGTTTTAACGAGGCAGATTCTTTATGGGTGGTCATTCAAGGGGGAGTGTTATAAACGTCGGCCGCCGCCCCTATGGCCCACCACTAAATTATGTGAATGACCCCACCACTATTATTTTAAATCTGCATAGTGACTTGCATAGTAACTTGCATAGTAATTTCAACGCCTATAAATATGGGTTTCAGTTGTAATGAAATTCATAAGAAAATATAGAGAGAGAAAGAAAGTTTCAGTTCTTAAGAGTTTCTTTTCTCTTGTAATAGTAGTAGTTTTATTTTTAGTTTTATAACAAAACCCTTTTAGTGAGAATACTTCATAATAATCTATTATTATTTATTATTAATTCTTAACTATTAGTATTATTATTTATTATTATTATTAAATATTTTATCGATATTTTTTTATTATCATTCACAAAATATATAAGATTATCTCACTAGCTAAACGTGATGGAATGAGATATTTTCTGTGATTGCCGATGCTTGGTTTGTGCTACGTGTTTATTTCTTGTCTTTGCGAAGAAAGTTGCTATGTCAAATGTGGGGATATCCTGTCCCTTTGCAAGGACAGGACAGCACGTGATTTTTCCACCTCCTCGATGGTATTGTTTTTTTTTTTTTTTTCATTGTAATGGCAAATCTACTGTTTTCTTTTCTCGCTGATTTGATGGAAAATAGCTGATCACTTATATATTAATAGAGAGATGCTGGTGCGATCGAGCAGCGTCCCAATATTTTTATAATTCATCTATTTTTTATTTTTAAATTCTTATAATTATTATAAAAATATAATAAAAAATTAAATTTAAAAAACACAAAAAATATATATAATAATAAATATAGAAAAAACACAATAAAAAAATAAAATAAAGATGAATTTTTAAGGAGTTTCAGCCTTAGTCCAGCCTGTGCTGCCGCCGAGGGCGATAGGCGATACCGCCCACCGAACTCATTTTTGGGTTTAAAATCGCGTGGAGCACACCAAAAATTACCGTTTGCCATCGCAGGGGTGAGATCGCCGACTTCCTCCGATCTTGATGAGGTAAGCGGTGGCGTGGGCTACAAATGAGCGGAGTTCGGACTGCAAAGGGGCAGACCAAACCCCAAAATTATCCTTATTAATAACACAGAAGATTCAACAGATTATAGATTGGCAAATTTGAACGTGTAGTAGCAAGGCCTTAAAAGTGAGTGGATTTATGCTGTTGATTCAGGCACAAATAGTAGGTGGCATCATGGAAAGATCAGAGTAGGGATATATTTCCAAATAAATGTAAAGAAAGAGCCTATAAGAAATAAAAAGTGGGTGGAAGATGAGGGGTCTTTTCTCTTCCCCAAACAATTATTAATTTGGTTCAACCTAGGTGGTTGCTGGATTGGCAAATGCAGACAAACTTCGTACTGCACTCTGTCTCACTCTCTTGGTTTGTCTGTGGAAGAGAATCAACTAAACTATCAAGCATCCTCTAGATAATTGAGCGGAATTAGAAAAGGTCATGTAAGATAGATGCCCCAAAAGGCCAAAAAGAGAGGTACAGACTCGTTTTCAATAAGCAAATGAGCAATCTAGCAAAGATATTAGAATATCTGAGTTCCTTCAGACAAAAGGTTACATGATAACCACCCTTCCATTGTAGTTATGCCAAGTTTTGGAATGATTAAAACAGGAAATTAATGTACCCTCAGATTTCTCCTACTGAATAGATAAATGGCAATTTTTCCAGCATATTTTGGGCGGCAAAATCCTCCGGCACACAAATTATATCAGAGCATTAACATTAATTTCATAAAAAATCAATACAAATTTGATAGTTTTATTTCAAATAATCTTATATTACATTCATTCAACTCATTAGTTGAAATTTTGAACTATAATATTTAAACATCATCTTTCAAATATAAAGTATTATTATTTATTCATTAAAATAATTTTTTATTATTTGTTAATATGTTTGTTGGATGAAAAAAATTATATATGTATTTGTTAATTTCATAAATTATATATGAGATTGTGATTGATTTTAGAGAAATGTTATTTCACTCAAATTTTTCGAATGAGTATATTTTTAAATTTTTAAATTTTTAAATTTTTTTTATTAAGTGATTAAAAAAATGTTTTAAAATAATAATATTTTTTATTTTTAAAAATTATTTAAAACTATAAAAATAATTAATTGAAAATAAATAAAAATACAAAAAACATAAAACTAACCTTTCGAAAAAAATTGGGGCTACATCCCTTCAAGAAATGTAGCGCTGCTCTTAATTTTAACAGTTGGAAAAAAAAAAAAAAAAACACTTGCACAATCATTGAACCAAACAGTAAAACGGAGGACCTGGGTCAGGATTCCCATTGAAAAGTAATGAAAACCCTAGCTAGCTATTGTCCTGTTGTCATCCATTAAATATGAAAATGAAGTACAAAACAGAGTGAGTGAGCCCCCCACAAAATCAGTCCCATGCATTCACAGCTTTTCAACGGCTAGGCCTTCTAATCGTTCACATTCAAAAATTTCTCAAACACAATTTATCTTATTTTAATAATTTTTTATAATTTTTTTTATAAAATATTATAATTAATTTAACAATTTTAAATATTAAAATAAAAATAATATTAAAAAATTACATTCTATTAAAACTTTATCTTAATTTTTAATTTTTATCTTATTTTATTTCATTCATAAAATCAAATAAATGAGATCTGAAATTAAAATGATTTTCACAGATGCCATCTTGGAGAGCCCGATCCCTTTCCGTCCTTGCAACAACAAGACGCCAGGGAACATATATAATAGCGTATGTTCGAGTTCACATGTAGCTACCTACCTTAATTTATTTATTAATTTCATTAAAAAGGAAAAACTTTCAAAAAAGAAAAAGAAAAAGAAAAACAGAAATAGGATCACATGTTGCTCAAAGTCAAGGATGGTTTATGGCCATGCAAATGTGTTCAGAAAAATCACGAGACTTAATTTACCATTTCTGTATACAATTAGATGAAGTACAGGCAGTATTCTTCGTCTTATTCTCTGCAGGTGTTATTCACGAACATTATTTTTCAATTTTCATCAACACCTCACATGTTTGGTGTTTGAACGTACTGTTATCTATGTTTATCTCATATGAGGGAAGGAAACATTAACCTGTCGGGTTGTCCCCCCCGATAATGGTTTTTCAGTGATGTTGATGAAGATATACTACTACTCGATCACTATAAATTTTGTAATTATTAATAATGATGCATGTTAATCTGCCATTAACGTGATAATAATTTACCTTTAAACAAATTTAATTTAATTTTTAAAATTCAAATTTAATTTTATTCTTTATAGATATTTAACAAGTCAACAAATATATCTTAAACACTGTGAATATACTTTTTCTGAAATAAATGGAAGGGACAGGACATGAGTCATGAGTGCATGTGATGCAGAAGAAAGCATTTAATTTTTCAACAACTCTTTTTTCTTTGTTTCAGTTGATTGAGTTCCCAGTGAATATAATCGTAGCATGCTTAGGAAAATAGAATATAATCATAGCATGATGGTATGGGCCAGTACATGAACTTTTCCCTCCCTCCATTCTTCACAATAAAGTTGGTTGTGAAAAGCAACGTCATGATCATCTAGGGAGTGCATCATGCTGGATTTGAAAATTTACAGCCATCGCCTGTGACTCTATGGAGTGTGGACTCTTTTCGATCTTTTTTTTTTTTAAAAATAAAAAATAAGTAATTGTATTAAATTAAAGATATGATATATGAGAAGGGAATAAGATTCTTGAGAATCATTTCAAATAAAAAATAACAATGCAAAAAAAAAAAAAAAAAAAAAAAAGGAAAGAAAAAAAAAACAAGTTTATTTGAGATTAATTTTTTTTATTCCTATTCATATCCTGCTAGATAACATCATCTTATAAAAACATAGATTTAAGATATTTACTGAAAAACAGATAAAAAAACTATTGTTGGAGGTGATGAAACTTCTACTAGAAACGACGAGGTTGACGAGTACAGTGGCCTTAGTTGTCTAAAGTAAATTGATGGAGAGGTCCACGATCATTCTTTCAGAATCATATATTAGGAAAAATAGTAAAATAAGTAAATAATAGTTAGATTCAAGTTGTCAATAGTGGGCCCATGACAGCGATAACAGGAACACGTGCCACTTGAGACGGCAACGAGTCAATCAGATCCAAAGGATCTGAGTCCTCCAAAACCATTGCATGTGAGCAACACGTATGATATGAGTAGCATGTGTGGCCAATGCGCCAATCAAAATGACGGTCCCCCTTTTGCAAATGTGTCAATCGACATCTAGAAATGTTGTTAATGTCACTCATGATGGTTGGAGATTATCGGTATTAAAGTGAAAAATTAAGAAAAATAAAAAAATGAATAAGAAAAATTAAGAAACGAAAAAGAAGAAAATGAAAGAGGTGGTCGGAATCAAAACTCTAAACATCCTTACACCTGTTGGAGAAGCTTGAAAGATGGGGATGTTGCCAGAAATCGCACAGAATGAGAGAAAAATAAGAGAGGAGAGAGAGACTTTTCTTAGACTTGTTATCATTTTGATTTTCTTCAAGGATGCAAGTCTAACTTTTAGTTAGAATATCATCTTTTAGTCCTAATATTAAATTTTAGCAAGATGAGTTTGCATTAAACTAGACATCTTAAAAGCAAAATAATATTTTAATAATATTTTATATTTTATAAATACATTTCATATATTAATTAATAACTAGATAGAATATTTATTTTACTTATAAAAAAAATTAATAATTTGTAGTACTTTTGTTATTGTTTAAAAATCTATTTCATGAAACTATTAATCAGAAAGAAAAAAAAGTAAAGTGGGGAAATTCATAAAATAATTATTTAAAACATGAACTAAAAAATGATCAGGTCAAGTGGATGTATAAAACATATATATTGGACAAAATACAAATGATCAAATTTAATGGACGGAAGCAATTAATAAGAAAATAGTACAATGTGAAAATTTATAAAATACTCTTTTGATATATGAACAGTAAATCTCCAAATTTGGAAAATACCCAAGAATTGTTGTAGCTCAAAGTGTTGAACTTTAGATTTTTGACTAGTTCATTGTGGATGGTTTTCTCAAATCTAACTAAAGTTCGATCTTACATTGATATTTAGTTAAGGCCATTGCAGATACTTTTATTATTCACGATCTCTTTGGCCGGTTATTATAACGTTTGCTTGTAATTTAAGCTTCTCATAAACAAAATGATTTTATGCTCGTGCTACGAATTGATTTCAGTTTTTTCATCCCCCAAAATGAATAAGGGGTTTACAGGAAAATATGATGATATGGAGCTTAATAGTGAGTTATAATTAATGGTGAAATAAGTTTGTTAGGAGCATGAGGTGAATGCGTGTTGGTAGCACTCTTCAAACCCATGATGATTACATAATTTATAGTGTTTTTATATCAAATTGAATAATCAAAACAAGAGTAATATTAGATATAATTTAAGGATCTACAAGTTTAGTATATATGTTTTTTAAAATAATTACTAAAATAGAAATTTCATATTGATCTATTTTTAATAAAAATACAATAATTTTTATCAATTTTAAAAATATAAATAACCTCTATCATTTAAAAAAAAAGTTATAAATTGCACAATGAATAATGTTAAGAGCACTCTCTTTGACTAGTTTAAAAATATAATTTTAACCAAACTTAGCTAAGAAGGCACTTATAATATCCTACGTTAAATTAGAGTATTAGTATTAATTACATCAAAAATTTTCATTAAAAATTGATAAAAAAGTATAAGTTTGCATATACATAAAAAAGTCTTCGTCATATTTAATTAAAAATAAGAAAATAAATAAGAAAAATAATATAAAAATACTTTTTACTTAACTTTTAAATAATAAGTCACTAAATATATGGGTAAAAAGTAACATAAGCATACCCATAATATTTATTTCTCACTCCTCTTGCTAAATGTGTAGCTAGGGGTTCTTTGTAATTAAGAAATTTGGTTCGATTTATTACTATTAAATATAAAAAAGATAAAAATAAAGTAATTAGTTAATACTAAATAGAATATTAATTATTAATTTAATTATAATATAATTATTATTAATATTTAATTTAACATTAATTTAACATTTAATAAATGTGAAAAATAATACTAGTTTAATTAGAATGTACTTATTATTAACATTTAATTGGGAGAATTATAAAATGTGATAAAAATTATTCAATTAATAATAGTTCATTATTATATAAAGAATAAATAAATAATTTAATGTAAGAATTTAAGTTGAATGAAATAGATAAATATAAACTTAAGTGATATTAAGTTATTAACTAAAATTTAAAATTGTAATTTTTTTAGCATTTAAATTTGTATTTAACCTATTTAATAAGAATGCCTTAACAAAATTTAACGAGTCGCATCACTCCCCGTAAAAAAAAAAAAATATATATATATATAATTTAGACTCAAAAGTTTTAATTAAAATTATAGAAAAAGGATTTTTACGTCTGCACTTGATGGGTATGCATCGAAAATAGCATAGAGTGAGTTAAAATATATTAAAAAAATTAAAAAATAGAATAAAATATAAAAAATAATAAAAAATGCAATAAAATAAAAATGATTTTTTTAAAAAAAAATTTGGTCCCAACTCCCGCCGTTACCGATTACAGTGAAGACTGCAATGAGAGGTGTTTCGATCCAACCCCAGAATTCCTCTAAACCTTTCACCAACTCAAATTTACTTGCATTTTTCTCTTTCTCTAATTTTTGTTCTTTAGCACGTTATTGTTTTTAATGTTCTTATCCATACAGATCTCAAAAAGTTACATAAAAACAGATCTAACACTGATTACCAACCAGAAAAACTACGTACAAGTAAATAAATTTATATAATTAAATGACTCTCACTCAAAGAATGTTTTTTAATATATTTTTATAGTGAGAGTCACTTAATTTTACAAAATTTATATAAAATTTGTTTATTTTAAATTTGTACAAATTGTTTCTCTACACGTTGTCCTTATTTAAAAAATTACTCGTTTGAGAAGGGGGAGAGAAATAATAAGAATGTAGGGTATTAATTAGCTGGTGTTTTAATTGAAACACTCTGTACCCTTTTCAATATTATCACAAGATTTATATTTTATCAATTTAAGCCTGATTTATTTTTAAAAATGAGATTAAATAAGATAAAAGTTGAAAAAAATATTATTATAAAATATTTTTTTAATATTAATTTTATTTTGAAATTTGAAAAAATTATTTTGAAATTGAAAAAAGTTAAATTATTTAGATTATTCTATATAAAAATTTTAAAAAATATAATAATAATTTTAATATGAGATAATTTTAAAAAACAAACAAATCTTTAATAATTGAGCTTCAAAGTTACTATCATGTAATTTTACTTTTATTTAAGATAAATATATTGAAATTTGTGTCATTAACTTAAGTCAGGTTTGAAGATGAGTTTAACTCATCTCAATTTTATATTATAATTTTTTTAAATCTTCACATAAAAATAATAAATAATTTTTTTTTTCAAATCTTAATTCAATTTTTAAAATTTTAAAATAATAATAATATTTAATTTAACTTTTAAAAGTCATTTAAACTCATTTTTTAATCCAAACAAAATCTCATAATACAATTTTATTCATGCTTAATCTATCTGAACTTATTTCATAATTTATCTTATTATTATAATTTTTTAAATTTGTATATATTTTTTCAAAATTTTATATAAAATATAATAAATAATTTAACAATTTTAAATTATAATACACTTATAATATTAAAAAAATAATATTTTATTTAATTAAACTTAATCAATTTAATTTATTCGAAATTCAAATGCGGTCTTAGAAAAAAGAGAAATTATAATTTATATTTGAAATTGGAATTATAAAAAGAATAAAAGTTTGTCGGTATTTGCGCTGTGAAAATTGAGAAGAGTTGTGCCGGTGAATCCCACCACCTACTGCTTCATCAACCTTTAGCCGGATCTTCATTTTTTGTCTTCTTTTATTTCCCTTTGTGTTGGATGGGATTGGGAGCCTCCTTTTACAGTTTCATAACTTTTCACTCAACCCACGAGAAAAACTCACCCCACGTTCACTTTAAATCCTACACATTTCCCCACGCACCCTGCGAATCACTCAAAAAACAAGAAAATAGAAAGACGCAACCACACTTTCCCTCCCATCCTCTTCCAGTTTCCTCCAAACCAAACATGTCTCTCCCCCTTCTGAGATTTGAGTTCTCTCTGCAATACTACTCTTGACTTTCAAACCTTGAAACGAAACCTCTCCCCAGAATAAGAAAGGTAAGACTGGAAACTAGAAAGTCTCCGGACATTCTCAAATACTGCAAGTTCCTTTCGCTTTTCCCCTAAAAAAAATTCCATCATTTTCCACAAGCCTGTCGAACATTCTCACACTTTTCCATCCCATTTTCCCTCAAAACAAACATGCCTCCTTCCTTCAGCCTCCTTTTCCCTCTCTTCATCTTCTTCCTGTTCTCCTCTACGACCATTTCCTCACTCACCGAGCTTCCCACTCTCATGGCCATCAAGGCTTCTCTAGACCCT
Source organism: Platycarya strobilacea (assembly GCA_036898215.1). Taxonomy (NCBI): domain Eukaryota; kingdom Viridiplantae; phylum Streptophyta; class Magnoliopsida; order Fagales; family Juglandaceae; genus Platycarya; species Platycarya strobilacea. The sequence goes on along the minus strand of CM072545.1, from coordinate 55,992,316 downwards.
CAACACCAGTTTTTGACTTCATGGACCCCAAATACTTACCCTTGCAGTGGCTCTTTCGAAGGGGTGGCTTGCAACGAGAAAGGTCTTGTGGCCAATATCTCTCTGCAAGGGAAGGGCCTCTCTGGTACAATACCAGCAGCCTTGGCCGAGCTCAAGAGCTTGACTGGGTTGTACTTGCACTTCAATTCTCTGACTGGAAAAATACCCAAGGAGATTTCCCAGTTGACCCAGCTCAATGATTTGTATCTCAATGTGAATAATCTCTCCGGGGAGATTCCTCACGAGATTGGCAACATGTCCAATCTTCAAGGTTAGTTTTTTATTTATATATTTCAAATGTTTATATTCCCATTCGGAGCGTAGGAGTGATTCTTGAATGAAATTTGCATATTTTGGTAATGGAAAGCTACATTCTTCTACATTTATTTGTTACACTAATTTGTCGTTTTATCCAGTGCCAACATTTATTCACTTATCATGGAGGGAATTGAATGCAGCGAAAAACTGTTCAGTCTTTAGTTTATTTGGATTTTCTTCAGCATCTTCACTGACCGGCATTTAATTCTGCGACATCGCTCTGTTTCCTCAGCATGCTATATTTGGGTCTACTTTTAAGCTTTGGAATTTAGGGTCTAGCTGTGTGCACTGAAAGCTTCAATCTTTTCTTGTTCTTTATTTTCTTTCACAATTTGGTTTTTTATCTCGTTTGATTCCCCGGGTTTAATTTTTTTTTATTATTTTACCTGATCTGGCATTTGCATATCCTGGGTCATTTTTTATGGACTCTAAATTTTGGAGACTTGAGATTAAGCTAGAAACTGGGTGCGGTGAATATCTTGGTCAGCGAACTCTCCATCTCATGGCTTTCCCCAAAACTTTACAAATAATTATGACTGACAAAATCTCAACCTGTTTTTGTTTTGTTTGCAGTTTTGCAGCTGTGTTACAACAAGTTGACTGGGGGCATACCAACACAGCTAGGAAATATGTGGAGGCTTAGTGTTCTTGCTTTACAGAATAATCAATTGACCGGTGCAATTCCTGCAAGTTTGGGTGATTTGAAGATGTTAACGAGGTTGGACTTGAGCTTCAATGGGTTTTTTGGTTCAATTCCAGTAAGATTAGTTAATGCTCCCATTCTGAAAGTTCTCAACGTACAAAACAACTCTCTTTCAGGCATCGTCCCTCTAGGTAATAAGATCTCTCTCAGACATGCACTTGTGCTTTCCGTATTTATGTTTTCTTGGAAATCAAGGTGGTCGAGAATGTTTATGTTTATTTGAATGTTCTTGTGGATGCAAACTCAGCTTTGAAGAAACTGAATGGCGGATTCCAGTACAAGAACAATCCAGGACTATGCGGCATTGGGTTTTCTGACTTAAGTGTTTGCAAACCTACTGACGGTCTAAACACAGATAGACCGGAACCATTTGAACCTGGCAGTGTTTCCACAAAAACTCTCCCGATGTCAGCACCCGTAAAGTCTGATTGCAGCAAAAATCTGTGTTCAAAACCATCAAAATCCCCACAAGTTGGTATAGTTTTGGGGGTGATTGGACTTATTATTGCTGCGGTTGTTTGTGGAATGTTCACATTTGCATGGTACCGTCGACAAAAACAGAAAATTGGAAGTGCCTTTGACACTTCAGATAGTCGGCTTAGCACTGACCAGGTTAAGGAAGTTTGTAGGAAGAGTGCATCTCCTCTAATAAGTCTTGAATACTGTAATGGATGGGACCCTCTATCGAAAGGTCGAAGTGGATTCTCTCAGGAAGTTCTTGAAAGCTTTATGTTCAATTTAGAGGATGTCGAACGTGCAACCCAGTGTTTCTCTGAGGCCAATTTGTTGGGGAAGAGCAATTTCTCCGCTGTCTACAAGGGGACACTTAGAGATGGGTCTGTTGTTGCTATAAAGTGCATTGCCAAGACAAGCTGCAAGTCTGATGAAACTGAATTCTTGAAGGGGCTGAAGATATTGACCTCATTGAAACATGAAAATCTTGTTAGGTTGAGAGGCTTCTGCTGTTCAAAAGGCAGGGGAGAGTGTTTTCTTATCTACGATTTTGTCCCAAATGGCAGTCTATCAGAGTATCTTGATGTTAAGGATGGCAGTGGGAAAGTTCTTGAATGGTCTGCTAGAGTATCTATCATCAATGGTGTTGCCAAAGGTGATTCTAGCTCTGGCTTCCTGCTTGATGAAATTATTAGTTGCTGTCACACACACACACACACACACACACACACACAAGGGGAACATCGTATGCTTGTTTGATTCTTGCTGCACATTCGGAATTTCCACATCCCCAAGTAACGAACTCTGGTTTTGAAATGCTATTACAAGTTTGGATGTGGGTGCTTCATAGAGCAGTAAGTATAATTTTATTTAAAATGGTGCTTTTAAGTTTGACAATATTTGCTAAGCTATTTGAAACACATTAACATAATAGCAATTCATACTATCTGATCTTAGAACAAGTTCAATGTTTTAGCAAAGAACTCCATAGAATTGGCACAATCACCAGCTTGTTTGAGCATATTCCAGGCTGCATCTGAGTTGCTTCTCGAAATAACTCTCGAGAATTGTTTGTGTATTTCTGGGGACTGGTAGATTCATTGCCTTTGTGAAATCTCAATTTTTATGTCCCTACTTGGTCAGGTATTGGGTATTTGCACAGAAATGGAGGAAACAAACCTGTTATAGTTCACCAGAATATATCGGCCGAGAAAGTGCTCATCGACAGATGGCATAATCCTTTGCTCTCAGACTCGGGCCTGCACAAACTCCTTGCAGATGATGTTGTCTTCTCCACGCTCAAAGCCAGTGCAGCCATGGGATACTTGGCTCCAGAATACACAACCACTGGCCGCTTCACTGAAAAGAGCGATGTATATGCATTCGGTATGATCATATTTCAAATCCTTGCCGGAAAGCGTATAATCACCCCATCAACTCGCCATGGGGCAGAATCATGCAAATTTGAAGATTTTGTTGACATGAACCTTGAGGGAAAGTTCTCGGAAGCAGAAGCAGCAAAACTTGGGAGAATTGCAGTGCTTTGCACCCATGAATTTACTAACCAACGGCCATCCATGGAAAGTGTGATGCAAGAACTGAGTGGTCCTAGTGGCAGTTCTTGATTATCCATCCCCTCGTGCTACGGCGTTCAAAGACAAAAGGAATGATAGATTTGGCTTTTACTAACTGTTGACTGATGCACCCAGCTCTTAGTTGTTTATGTTTCCTTCTAACAGTAGTAGAGTTATTGCTCAATAACTGAACTTGGGAATGGTATTAAATTTTAATGCTGGTTCTTGTATGAACGAGCAGAGGACCCTGGAGTAATTTTGATGGAAGAATTTGGCCTTTATTATTTGTACTAAAACTCTTGCTGTGTAAAATGTAGGTTTCCTTTATTTTCAAGATTTGTTTTCCTTTCCTTATTGGTGGTTTGCAATACCACTCAAACTAAAAGCTCCCCATTTCCAAAAACAGACCGAGAACGCTGGATCAGATTTCTTTTTATTTATATAATTCTGTTTTGATATTCTTTATCACAAATGATTAATACAAATTTCAAATGTATAAGTCTAGTAAGTCTTTTATAAAAAAAAATAGATTCTTCTATAAAAAGTGAAAATCTTATTATTTTTATGGGACTCACATTATTAAAATGGCAATTCTATTCATCCCTACTCGGGATTTCAATTTGTTTTGTAGTTTTTTTCGTTTACATAATTTTTTAAGTAAGTATTTTTAAATAATATTGTAATTTTTTTTATATTTTTAAAAAATATTTAAAGAAGTTGAAAAAATCCATGTAAAAAAAAAATATGAATGTCAAATAGAGTCTTAATTAGGGACAGATAGTATTCTTCTATTACAAAAAGCTTATACAATTTACTTTTTATTATTATTTTAAGGTCTATGCTATTCAAATGCAATATTTAAATTTTAAAGATCACATATTATGTATACTTCTCCTAATTATATAAAAAAAGAAAAAAATCATAAAAATCCTTATGTAATAAAGCTAGAGCTCTTATATGAATGTACAACAATTAATTTTTCAGGACGAATCTTAAGACGGTTTAGGAATAATTTAAAAAATAAATAAATAAATAAGTTGTAAACAAATGATAAAGGTGTCATTCAGATTCCCACACATTTTAAAAATGTAACCCCGACATGTGATTTCGACAAAAATAAAAATAAAAAATTCTAAAACAGGTAATTAGCCATCAGAAAATGGACAAAAAAAGGTCACTCAAATTTCGAATGCAAAGCCGTTTGGAAAATCCATGCTACCAACTTCGACCTGAATGTTACTTTTCAATGTCTATTTGTCTTTGTTAATACGGGTCGGGTGGGAATTTTGGCGTTTCTGATATCGTATTTTGCCAATAATCATATCAATAATTATTTTTACAGTTTATATTTGATGCATTGTAATATAGTTAATATAGAAATGTTTTTATTTTATGATTAAATAAAATAATTTTTTATAATTTTTTTATTTATAAATAAGAATATTTTAATTAATTTTATTTATTTATTATTTAAATTATAAAAATATTTATTTTTTTAAACTGTATATAACATTATCCTCATCGTAGCAGAGTCCTGACATGGTCTCTCCTGTTATTTTTATCCCATCTGCCTGTCAGTCAATATATTGTAAACTTTTGTTCCGCTCTGATATCTGTGAATGTTTATCGTCCTCTTCATCTTTGATAACTGCTACCAATTAACGTGCCTTTTCGTCTTTCATTTTCGTATCATCCCTCAAACTAAGATTTGACGGTTAAGAGATCTCCCTCCTTTTTTTTTTAAAAAACGATTGGCAGCAGTTTCGTTGTCGCGACAACCTCTTATATTGTACGTAAATAATAAAATTAATGTTAAAATAAGAGGCTGCCGCAACAGTCGTGCTGCTGCATGCCTGCATCACGTTTTTTTTTTTTTTTGTTGTTTTAATGACAGTTTCTCATATTCAACGAAAAGACTGAAAGTCTACAGCATACAAGTCTTAACTTTTTAGGTTTTAAGTATAGATTTTATTTTTAAGGAGTAACTTTACAGTAATACGGTGTCGTATATTTTTTTATGAAATTAATAATGTAATAATAATATTACATCAATTAAAATATTAAAAAACATAAAAATATGATAAGAGAAAAATAAAATAAAATAATATGAATAATTAAATTAAAAGACATGTAAAAATAATATTTATATATATTGTGTACACAAAATTAACAAATAGAATTTCTTTAAGAAGACAAAATTAACAAAAATGAGTCAATATTGTCTGTAACAAAAAGGGGGTAAAAATGAGAAAAGCAAACTAAAAAGCTAAAAAGAAAAAAGAAAAAAGAAAAAAGAAAGAGAAATGTCAATGTGAGTAGGAAGTGTTAAAAAATTGATATTTTATGTAAATTATGCACACTTTATTAAAAAAAAAAAAAAAGAGATTCACATGAAATTTATTTTAATAGTGAAGCTTTACTTTTTATTTAAAATATCATACATGTTATAAAATTAAAAAGAAAACTACTACTATTGTAAGAGAAATGTAAAAGAAACTCTTTGAAACTTTCTTCCTTTTCTATATTTTCTTATGAATTTCATTACAACTGAAACCCATATTTATAGGCGTTGAAATTACTATGTAAGTCACTATGCAAATTTTAAAATAATAGTGGTGGGATCATTCACATAATTTTTAGTGGTGGGACAGGACGGCTGCCGACTCTTCATAACACTCCTCCTTGAATGACCACCCATAAAGAATCTGCCTCGTTAAAACCTTGCCAAGGAAAAATCCAGTGGGAAGAAAAACTAATGGCGAAGGAAAAAGAGTACAGTCTCTTTATGTATCTACAAGTGTTTTAAGATTGTCTCATTAAAACCTTGCAAAGGAAAACCCAATGGGAAAAAATCTTAGCGAAGGAAAAAGAGTACAATCAGCACAAGTCTTCAGGACTTTTACTCCCCCTCGAAAGTGCATGACAATAGTTTTTGAGTTTTCACATTTTAATATTCTGCACAATTTTCTTGAATGTCGCAGTTGGTGATGTTTTCGTGAATAAATCTGCCAAATTATCACTTGATCGTATATTTGATATATCCTCCTTTGATTTGAGTGATACAAGCAGCATTATCTTCGTATAAAATTGTTGAGCTATCAAAATACCACACTTTTCTTGGATATGTTGAGTCATTGATCTTAGCCAAATATACTCTCAACTTGTTTCATGAATTGCAATAATCTCTGAGTGATTTGAAGATGAAAAATAATATTTGGTTGACAAACTTAATAGAAATCTGATACCTGCAGTAATACTTAAACTCCCCCTGATAATATGCGTTAGTGTTTCAAGTAATAAGCAAATATGATTTCAGTATATATAACAAGTTAAGAATTCAAACACGATCTCCAACTAAATAATGCATTAGAGAGAGTATGATAATATTTTCATCTAAAATTTTCTCCCCCTCATTCGGCGTTATTAGGAAGAACTTGTTTATATACGGTGGAAATAACATTGAAAACCATCTATGTATGATAAAAGCTGTAAAAACTTTGAGGTTTAATATTATCGGTTCGACGGAAAATCAAATCCGCTTGACATTGTAGACAAACGAGATCTTGAAGAGATTTGAAGGCTTCGGATTGTTGTTTAAATATAACCAATTTTACCATTGGTTTACTTCAGCAAAAAGATTTCGCATTCCTCATAGATTCAGTTGTTGTTCATCCAGAACGATATTATGTCTGATAAAAATTCTAATGTCCCAGATTTAAACCATGAACCTTTTATACCTCAACCACTTATATTTTCTCCTGGGGCTGTAAACACCATGATAGGAGCAGAGATATATCTATCTAGTAAATCTGATCCTGAAATTGTTGCAGCATCAAGAACCCTCAGTGCTCAATATGCTGCTTCTCTTACAACCATGTCACAGAGGCTATTGGCGAGAACGAGTGAGGTTGATCATCTTAAAAATCAAATATCTGAGTTGCATCAAACGCTTGCAACTAAAAATAGAAAAAATAAAGATTTAAAATAAGTAAACAAGGAGTTGAAGAAACTTGTAGACTGGTATTCTCGTGACCAGAAAACACGAGTAGAAGAGCTGGAACGAGAAAGAGCTCAGATACAAAGTCAACAACAGCAGCTAACGGCAGAGGTTCAGCGTTTACGAGAAAATAGGGATAGCTGTAATTAATCTCGTTGGCTTTTGAAATTATGCATCCAGCATATCTTGTAAAGTGAGATTTGAAGAGATGATGGTTTGTCTTGTTCTTATTTCCATTTCTATAAGAATCGTCTTTAATTTCATTTAGTACGCATCAAATCTTCTTCTCATATCTATAATTCATCTGTATTTGTATTCTTATTTTACAAATTTTCAATGGTTCATCAATTTCCTTTTACTATTTCTCACAATCAACATATGAGGTATCCTTTACCTCAATTACAAGTTGATCTTGCATCTTCCGCAGGTGCAATATTGCAGCAAGCAAATGATCTGGCTAATAAGTCAGATCGTGAAGCTGTTTATGAGCTGGTGACTCTCGGCACCCGATACTCCTCTATTGTTGGATTTTCCAACCGATTACAATCCAAAAATCGTGAGATTGAGGAGCTTAACGAGAATGTTTCTGTACTTCAACGACTCGTTCAAGAGTCTGACAGAAAAATTGCAGATTTAAAGCAAGAAAATAAGGATTTAAAATCCTTACTTGCCTCTTTATTTCGATTGCCTAATCTTTTAGATAAGGATGGTATGTTGCTTTATGAAAAGCAAATGCATTTGAGAGATGAGGCTAGAAGTCTCAAATTCTTGTAACTCATCTATGAATTGAATAATAAGATCTTTCATTTTCAAATGCATTCCTTGAATTTATAGCAACCCTTGTGATCTTTTCAAGAGTTTTAACAAGGTAAATCATCAACGTAAACTGTAATAATGGCAAATCTGAATTTTGATAAAACACATGGACATATAGGATTATTCTTAAATCCTTCTTTCCATAGATACTTGTTGATTCAATTATACCACATGCGTCCGGATTGTTTTAACCCATATAAAGATCTTTGAAACTTTATAAAGTACATACTCGTAAATGTACTTGGATTAGATGCTTCAAGTATCGTAATAATCTAATGATACTTATAAATATGCAGTAACCACATTCATTAACTGCATATCTAATCCTTTTGTAATAACCAAATCAATTAAAAATATGAATGTGATTGCATTCATACCAAGGAAATATGTTTTCTCATAATTGCTCGGGTTTCTAATGGAAACCTTGTGCGACAAATTATACCGCATAATTTCATTTCGCATTACGCTTTCGTATAAATACTCACTTATATCTGACAAATATTACACCCTTTGGTGTTTGGACAACAAGTCCAAATGCATCTCGCTTCACTAGCGAGTTTAATTCAGTTTTAATAACTGCTTTCCATTTTGGCCAATCATTTCTACGTCGACATTTTTCGACGATTTTTGGCTCACTTTTTTCATTACTTCTGGTAATATCAAGTGTTATCATATATGTTGTCGACAACAGTTTTATTTCTATCCATAAATTTTCCAGTACTCATGAAATGTATTGAGATCTCATTGTTCCTCTCCAGGGGAAAACATTTCATGAAACACCTCTACAGGAGGTTCCTCTTCGGGAGGTTTATACTCTTCAGGAGTTTTCTCTTCAGGAGTTATACTCTTCAGGAGTTACACTCTTTAGGAGAATTATATTTTATACAGAAAATATGGTCTCTTCATGAGCACCGATTTTTATTTATCTTGTGCACCAATAGGTCTTCAACGCTTCAGGTGTATCTTAGACTCATTTATTGCTGTTTTAACAACTCGTCCTCAGGGACTTCAATTCTTGCTTAAACATTAACAGCAATAATATATGATTTTACAACACCTTTAGTGTCAGTAAATACATCATGTAATTGATTTGCAACACTTTGCAGATAAATAATCCTCTGAACTTCTGGTTCACATTTATTTGTAAGAGAATCAAATTTAAACAGGGTTTTATTATCCCAAGTAATTTCTTGTCGTGCTTCAGGTACCGATATTTCATTATTTCAAAACATGATAAAATATTAATAAGCTTATATATAAAAAGTTAGTATAAGTAAATCAAGTGCTTGGCCGTACAACAGGTACGTGACTACTGTTTAGTCATATTACATCTATGACAAACACTTTCATCTTTTTATGAAGAATTATTCTGAGGGCCTTTACCCTTCTCTGAGTTTGATCACTTATGGTGATACGATATATTTTTATCATCTTTAGTGTTGTCGCTTTTGGGACCAACACTTCTATAATTTTTCTACCATGTCTACGCCCTTAGTTCCCGTTCACTTCTGGGAATTATGCAAATTCGATATCATTAATAGGACGTAACTGGTGTAACAAAAACTCATTATTTAGCTCAATCACTGGAAGACAAAATAAAAGTTCAGAATATTTGTTGAACTTTCACTCTTGATATTGCTACTGCAGGAGCACATTCGAGATATGAAAAATAATGTCTTCTTTTATATATTATCATCAGTGACATTTTCACTGTATAATTTTAATATTGAGCTGATTTTAATGAGTGCAGAATATTCAATACCACTCTTAAAATCTTGCAACTTCAGGTGCAATAAATCATAATGATCTTTTGAGAGGATTACATCTTCTGGTGCTTATATCACTCTCTTAATTCATTTCACACAGTAAGATGATTTTTCATCATGAGATACACAGCACGGTCCTTCAGGGACACATGGTTTCCTTTTATAATTGTATCTTTCAAGTTCATCATCATATCCAAATAGATCTCATCAAGGATCTTGGATAAATAACATTTTTCAGAAATGTCAATAGTAATAAATCTCAATATTGGACATTATATTACAAAAATAAATCTGTGAATTTAAGAAATATATTCACATTATCATGAGAATAAAAATAAAATTTTATCAAGTAATATTTAGCAATATTACCTTTAATATTTATCTCAAGGACTGTAAATAATATATTGAAAAACTTACTTGAAGTAGAAGAACACTAGCTTGAGTATCGGTAGAATCTCGTGCTGATAACGTGTTATAAAACTAAAAAGAAAACTACTACTATTGCAAGAGAAATGTAAAAGAAACTCTCTGAAATTTTCTTTATTCTCTATATTTTCTTATAAATTTCATTACAATTGAAACCCATATTTATAGGTGTTGAAATTACTATGCAAGTCACTATGTAGATTTTAAAATAATAGTGGTGTGATCATTCATATAATTTTTAGTAATGAGATAAGACGGCTGCCGACTCTTCATAACAATACGAGATTTGTAGCGTATCAAACATTTTTAAAAAGTAAAAAGAAAAAGAGAACGAAATTTTGCGGGGTCAAGCTGAAATCTTTAATTTTTGAGAAAAGGTCGGAGCAGGCCCTCTCTAATAAGCTCGGGTCCAGACTGCACAATAAATGGGCCATAATGTAAATTGTGCTAAACAACCTCTAGGCCCATTTGGAATTGTTTATTATCCCATTGCTTGCTCTAAGAGGGCAATGGATGCAATGAAAAGGTACAAGCCGAGTACATTTGAGGTCATCATGTTTGTACAAACATTCATTTAAATAAGTAGAGGGATCTAATGTTGGAGAATGTAGGAGCGTCAGACTCGGTAATTCGAAAGGAATAATGCTAAGTACTCTACATATGTAAATATCGTGGAATTATTTTTAACAAATAAAATGTATTTTTTTAATACGAGTTTTATATTTATTTATTTTAAAAATAATAATAATAATAATTAATATAATTTCTTATTCGGAAAAAGATGATTGATTTTTTTCCGATTACGAAACCAAGTTCTGGGATTATTAGGGAATGTTCGTAGGTAATAAGTTTTTGATATTTCTTTTTTTTTTTTAAATATATATAAAAGATGGTTTTTTTTAGCTTTATTTATTTAAAACTCTTTTTTGGTGAACCCCTTCATCTCTTCACTCTTCAGTAAAACCCAGGCGGCAATTAATTGACTTAAAAATGGAACTTGTCAAGTTGGCCTAAAAGGTGCCGTAAATTCAATCAATTACATCACAGGCATTAATCAATTTTGTTTTAAAAATAAAATAAAATAAATCTTAGCATCATTTCTGACTTTTAAATTAACAAGCAGAAACGTCTTTGGGACGTTAAAAAAAGGATTAATGTTATTTGTAGAGTAAGCAAGATGAGATAAAGGGATTGAGTGGTTGACTTGGGAGAAGTCATAGTCAGGATCTGTCTATGAACCTAATCTTACAACAACTTGCTCGATTTATTTTATATACATAAACGACCTATCTATTTATTTATCTCGGTTTAACAAATATGGTTTAAAAAGGATCTATGCTATCAGCTACCCTACATCACCCACCTTATTTAAAAACAAAATATATTGTCCTACATTGTGGTTCCTGAAGTCCACTGTTACAATTTTTATAAACTTATTTTATTACCAATTAATCTCATACTATCATCACTCTATCAAAAATATATATATGTTTTCTTTTAAATTTAATAATATTATATATACAAACAAGCTGATACTTAAAAAATATATATGTATATGTAATTATTTTACAAGCTTGGACGGAATTAGAATTTTGTGTTTAAGGAGACGATTGATAAAATGTATGCTATATGTATATTTTAAAAGGACGTCTATTAGTGATAGAAATATCACATTCTATCGTTATCGAACTTTTTAAACGTATTACTTTTCGACTTATTTATGTCTTTTTTAAAAATAACAACCCTACTATTTATCTATAATTCCTTTACTATTTTTTATTTAATGATTTAAAAAATATTATTAATAAAATTATATATTTTAAAATTTTTTTAACGAATAAATATGTTTAAATCATTAAAAAATATTTGAAAAAAATAATAAAAAAATAAATATACTTATAATAATAAATAAAATGTAAGAGTTTGACTACCATATGACAAACAATAACGATACACTTATAACACTACGACAAAACATGCATCTTTATCATGAGCCTTGATATAATCAATAATGGATGCCTGCATGACTTGAAGGTTTCGTACAACTTGAGTAAATCATGACGGTACGGCAAAGACTTGCAAGTAGTTTTCTGGCAACCGTCTCAATACCGTTTAGCAGTAGTACTATGATGTAAGGCGTTCTTGACTTTACACTGAAAAAAAAAATATGTAGTTATAATATTTTAATTATTATTAAAAATATTATTTCTGACAAAAAAAAAATCATTTTAATCACAACTAATTTTTTTAATTAGAATTAAAATATTATAAATATTTATTTTTCTTATAGAATTAATATTTAGAAGATATTATTTTGTATGCACGGATCCATAGTACGTTGGTATAGTACTAAGTACTTACACTCTCATCTTTAATTTTAGAAAAATGATATAAACATATAAACACTTTCCATAATTATTTGTATAACTATATTTAAACGATAAATATTTTTATAAAATAATTTATAAAAATAATATTATTTTATCTAGATACTCTCATTTTAATCTATAATTATATAACTAATTATAAAAAGAATAGTACATATATAGTACTCTTAATTTTTATCTTCCTATGACTAGAGAAAATAAGGAGATTCTTACAGCTGCTCAGCGTTTAAATGAACGTGAGTTTTCTTATAAGTTGAATTTCGCTCGAGCGAAACTATTCTCACTCGAGCGAAACACTATTTCAGACGGCTTTAACTCTAGTATCGAGAACATTAGCTCGAGCAATCGTCTAAGGTTGACTTTCGTTTGAGCGAGAATCGAGCGAAATCTCAGTCTAGAATCTCGCTCGAACTGGATGTCGAGCGAGAGTCGAGTGAACTGATATCTCGCTCGAACGCAATGTCGAATAAAGATTGAGCGAACTTACAGGTTGATCGAGCGAGAGTCTAACAAGCACTAAAAATATGTTTAATTTAACTCAATTCAAGTTCCATCTTAACCTACACCTTCTCTAATCATACTTTAATTGGGGGATTAAAGTAGGCTACTGGTACGTCATATGTGCGTCGACTGATCATATCCATGGAGGTACAGTGCATAATTTGCAGGAATAAATGTTTATTTTAAAAAGTACTGCCCTGCCATGTCTCCATCTTTATTTATTTGTTTATTTTAAAACTTGATATTAATAAATTCTATCAGAGCAGTGGCTGCAGCAGGAGCTAGCAGAAGATAAGTCCTCTTGCATAAGTGTAAATATAGGCTAAAGAAAATCCAAATGTTATTTTAAAACCCCGCCCACAGCTTCTATTTGTAATTTTGTACCTCTAAAATGTCAACGCTCCTATCAAAAGCATCCCGCAACACTCTCTCTCTCTCTCTCTCTCTCTCTCTCTCTCTATGTCATATGCATTTAAAAGCCCAACCTTCACACCACAAAGTCCCACACCACATTCTCTCTGAAACTTGTGCGATCGACTGCCCATTCGTATTTGAGAGAGAGAGAGAGAGAGAGAGAGAGAGAGAGAGAGAGAGAGAAGAAGGAGAGGTATGAAGCTCGTTTGGTCCCCCGAAACAGCTTCTAAAGCTTATATAGACACTGTTAAATCAGTAAGCACTGTAGTATTTCTTAGCTTCCTCTCTTTTTTCCAATCGCGGTTTTGCATTTTTCTCTGAAGATTTTTGAGCTCTTACAAACAATCAATGCTATGTCAATCAATGTAATAACCATATTCTTTTTTATTCATTTTCATGCAGATTAAAAACTTCAAAGAACAGTCCGGTGTAGCCGAGCTCCTCTCCGCCATGGCTGCCGGTTGGAACGCGAAGCTAATCGTCGAATCGTGGCTCAACGGCGATCCAATCGCGACAAGCATCGGACTGGCCATCGCTGCCCGCCACGCGTGCGGACGTCATGTGTGCATAGTCCCGGACGAGCGGTCGAAACACGAGTACATCAAGGCCATTCGAGAATACTCGGACGTGTCTCCGCCGACGCCGATGGAGGTGGTGGTGGGCGAGGCCGAGGCGGCCATGGAGGGGCTGGTCGGCGTGGACTTTCTGGTGGTTGACTGTAAGCGTGGGGACTTTGCTAGGGTTCTGAGGTTCGCAAAGCTGGGCCAAAGAGGTGCGGTTTTGGCTTGCAAAAACGCGTGTCAAAGAAACGTTTCGGGGTTTCGATGGCACGGGGTGCTTGGGAGAGGGACACGTGTCGTGAGGACGGTGTTGTTGCCAGTGGGAAAAGGTTTGGATATTGCGCATATTGGGAGCACCATGGATATTGCGCATGGAGAAATGATAGGGAGCACCGGTACCGCTAGTAGTGGGATCAGCTGGAAGAAGAGTCCTAGCCGTTGGATCAAGCACATCGATGCACGGTCAGGTGAGGAACACGTGTTTCGGGGATGATTTCTGATTCTGAAGATCTAATTCCTTCCGAGGAGTTTTGAGTTAAATTACAAACTTAACAAAATAAAAATAAAACTCGAAGAATTAAGCAAGTTCATCCCTTAATTCGTTGTATATTGCTAAAATATATATACGTACTACGAGCGAGGGTGCTGAAGGGCAGCAACCTGCAAGAAGATCATGATCATGATCAGTTAGGTGTAAAGCAGAGGCTTAAATATTGTAAATATTAGTTAATTAATTTGTCATATGTTCGTATATATAATGTTTCTCGGATATTTATAGCATGGGCTAAGTATGATCTATAACTTATATCATTTTAATTTTTGCTAGTAATATTATCAGTTTTGCTAAGAGAAAATACAGCAGATCAGAATGATCAGATAAGATGATAAATCTATTAATAATAATATGATGATTTATAAATAGTAATTAAATTATTTGAATTAAGATATTTTATTCAATTTTAAAAAATAAAAGATAAAATTTAAAATAAAATATTTTAGTCGAAAATTTTTGGACGTGTTAATTCTTACTTCTTATTGCGCGTAAAAAAAAAAAAAAAGTAATAACCATTGAAACTTTTTTTTTTCTTTTAATTTTTTAAGGTTGTTTTGATTTGTTATTAATTATCACAAAAATGGAGGCGAATCATGAACGATTAAGTTATTTTTTCTTTGTCAAAGATTAACGTTTGGTGATATTTTAAACATGTTTGGATTAAAACCAAATATTTCAAATGGCGGCTGGACAGATTTGAATTGTGTGTTTATGAAGCGTTAGTTAGGAGGTTTCTAATATCTATAGTGGGTATGTAATGTCATCTGGGAAATCAATGTTACTTATTATCTCAATTCTGACCATCTTGACTTTTACATCATTATATTAAATAATTAAATATTATTTATTAATATAGTTTACTTATAAATTTATTATTTAATGTCATATTATAAAATTTTTAAAAAATAATAAGAAAATAGATAATGAATAGATTTTTAATTTCACAAGATATTAGATGAGAAATTAGACAAAAAAATTGAAAATTTTCTGTGAATTTATCCTACGTGCAGAATTTCTGGTCGTGAGATTGAACTTCTAATTGAGAGGGAAAGAGTCGCAATGTACATGAATATTTTGGTATCTTACAAGGAAACAAGTTTAATTTGGTTTTTTTTTTTTTAAATCTCTTGGGACTTATTATTAGCTAATTAATCATGTGGGACAATTCTCAAGTTAGATTAAGAGCATTCTCAATGGCTTTTTCATCTTATCTTTAAAACACATCATCAAAACTTACCTTTTTTATTATTATTTTATATATTGATTTTTATAATATGTTATCTATCAATTTATTTATTTTTTCTTTATATTCTTTAAATATTATACTTTTTAATATTTCTTATTCATTTCAGATATTTTTTCTAACCAATAATAATATTTTTTCACATCTTTTGCTAATTTTTTAGTAGAAAAAAAGAACTTAAAGGACAGAGAAATTAATTTAAAATATCTTAGAGTTGTTAATATATGGTATTCTCTGCATCTAGAGGAATACTGAAACAAAATGTATAATAAAGATAGAAATACAAAATCTATTGGAATAGACATTTGGGCCACCTTCCTTATATTTTATAAAAAAGAAAAAAAAATTATATTTTATAAAAGTCATTGAGAATGCTCTTAAAAGAGAATTAATGCCTGATGAATATATAAGTTTTATTTCTTAAATTAATATAATTTGATATAATATATTAGATTATGATCTCTATATATATATATATATATATATATTATAAGATTTAACCTAGCTATTATAATACTAACTCGGGTCAATTTATAATTTTTTTACATAAATATCTTGCTAGATATGACGTTGCTCTTTGAAAAATATCAACAGTTCTCAAAATAGATTCCTCTTCAAAATCAAGCCAGTTGGGACAACGTCGAACCCTGTAGAACAAGACAGAGTAAAAAACATAAAAAGATTTCACCTTCAAATTAGAACAAAAGTGCCTTAGGATTTGTCACAACGACAATTGTTGTCGTTGCATCATGTGGACTACATAACTTCTTCTTTTTTTAATTTAATTTTATTCCCCGAGGAACAAGTTGCCAAGTACCAAAATCATATCCCTGTTTGGATTAGAAAGTGAACGAGTTAAATTTATTTCAATTTATCTTTATTTTATTATTATATTTTATTAATTTTTATATAAAATATAATTTTTTTAAATTTTAATACATATTTTTAAATTTTTAATTCATATTTTTAAATTTAAAAAAAATAATAATAAGAATAATATTAAAAAGTAAACTCAATCCATCCCTTCACTTAATCCAAACAAAACTAAAAAAAATTGATAAAGAGATTATTTCCATAATGTTAGCGACATCTTTATTATAATGAAAAATGATATTTTTGTTATGTAAGTGTCGTATAATAATTTTAAAAATAATAAAATAATTTAATTTTTTAATAATAATTTTAATTATTTAAAAATAATTATATTACGTACTTTATAATTATAGGTAGCATTAGTCATACCTAATA
Source organism: Platycarya strobilacea (assembly GCA_036898215.1). Taxonomy (NCBI): domain Eukaryota; kingdom Viridiplantae; phylum Streptophyta; class Magnoliopsida; order Fagales; family Juglandaceae; genus Platycarya; species Platycarya strobilacea. The sequence continues at coordinate 55,975,318 of CM072545.1, read as the reverse complement.
ATAACCCTAGTACTCTACAAGCGTACGTAAGCTCGTCAAAACACCAAGTCACCAGACATCAAGTTCCAAAGCTTTCCAGAAGTTACTTTTACGGCGGACTTGCGAGAGAATTCACTCCTTTGATTTTAGTGAATTCTTTTATTATTATTATTTTTTCACTTAAGATTAAAGACTTTAAAAGGCACCTAAAATCCAAAAACGGAGATAACTAAGGCTCCGTTTGAATTCTGAGTTAAGTTGATTTTAGTTTAATTTAATTTATTATTATATTTTTATAAATTTTTATATAAAATATAATTTTTTTATAATTTTTTTAAAATTTTAATATATAATTTTTAAATCTTAATACATATTTTTTAAATCTCAATACATATTATTCAAATTTTAAAATAATAATAATATTAAAAAATAAATTAAATTTATCTTATTTTTGAATCTAAACGAGATCTAAAAAAAAAAATTTTTTATTGACTTTTGCAATTTACTAAAAAACTATATATATATTTGAAAATCTTTTACTCATTATTTCTACAGTACCACATATTATATATAATTTTTTTTTAATAAATATGTTGGCGTATAAAGAGAAGTAGAAGAGCTTAATTAATTTAGTATAAATAAAATAATAAAAATTAAAAAAAAAACTATGTGAAATAATGAATAACAAAAGCTGATATTTTCACTCTACAAATCAAGATGAGATGCACGATTTGTGAGTTATAATTGATAATTAATGTGAAACTCATCAAAGCTAGCTAGGACGTCATGATCTAAGCCCGCCGCCGACACGTGCTTTTATTCCATACGACTAGTGATCTACGCGTATAGTTACTGACTTACTGATAAATAAACCTTAATTAATAAAAATAAAGGGAAATAAAATTGAAACTTGCTGCCATGCATAATGACAAAAAGAAACCTTATTTATGTCATGTTATCATGATGTGATATTATTCATTAATAATTAAATTTATTGTTTTTAAAACCAGTAGTTGATCATCGTTATGGTATGATGAGAGCGATATAAAATATAAAGTGTATATATAACAAAGATATTCTTAAGTATTACATGTTAGTCTTTCAAACTGAATACATCCTCATCCTTCGATCATGATCGTATCAAGGGCGGCTCGGTATATTTTGGAGCCTTATGTTATCGTTAATTATATTATATTTTAATTTAAAAATATAATAATAATATTTAAATATTAAATAATAAAATTTTATTTGAAGATTTTGAGATACAAATATAATATATTTATTTATAATTTAAATAATATATATGTTGTTACTTTTATTCTAATTTTATTATTGTTTAAAAAATTTGTACAGTTTGAATAAAATATATTTTTTTAGAAATTTATATATATATATTTATCAAATCTTTTATATTTTAGACAAAATACGAAGCTTATTTGAGATGGGAGATTTTGTACCTCCTTAAGGTTTCTTGAACTTATAGGGTAGGAAAATCTAGCAGCCATCAGCAAATACAATTAATTTCTTTGTTTGCTATCTATGCAAACATTATGGATGATCAAAAGAATATATTATATATACCGAATCATTGAATATCTATAGTGCTACTTAATTAATTTCCAAATTTCTAAAACATCATATAAATATTTACTCAAAGGAAAAATGCTACTTTGTTTCTTTTTTTTTTTTTCCTCATTTTGACTATTTATGTATTTGATTTGATTTTTTAATAGCTAAGAAAATGAGTACTATTTATAAATTAGTTTTTATAAATACTTAAAAGATATTTAAAAATATTTAAATTAAATGCACCAAAGAGCACACTCAGCAGTACTATATGCTAAGTGGCCGAATGGCATTTTCCTAACCCGAATTTAATAATGATTAAGAGCTTCAATTTGTTTCCGTTTTGGGGGAAGTGATCACCTGAAAAATATATATTCATGGTTTTAAGGTTTCGTTCCGTTTTGGCTAAAATTCTTCGTTTCGGTATAGCGCTAGCATTCGGAATACAATACCTCATCATTTCATTTCGTCTTAAATTTTGGCTCGTTTCAGTCTATTTCGTCCATTTCCATTAAGTTCCAATCTTTTCGGCCGGAATTAGCATTTCGGTTCCATTAATCCATTTCAAATTATTTTTATGATCTGTTTCTCTTTATTTTTTACCTTAACTCAAGTTTGTGATTTTTTTTAACCTATACTCATTTTAGAATTTTCAATCTTTCATGTGACATCTTAGAATTTTAGAATTTATTTTATTTTATTTAAATTAATTAATTATTATAAGAGTGATGAATGTATTTTATTTAATTAAACACTTGAAGTTGGGTTTAAAATTATACTTTGAAAGCATGGCTTAGGTAATTGGGCCAAAGTAGAGTGGTAAAACCTTAAGCCTATAAGATTGATTTATACAACCAAGCTCATATAAGAGACACATGTCACACTTAGAAAAACTCTAGTGAGTCTTCAAAACTAATAGGTAAAAAGAGAAAAAACTAGTAGTTGGATGGTTGACTAGTGAGTTTCTTGGAGGAAAATAAATGTTGGAATCAAGATGAGTTTTTCTCATCACTTAGAGAGCATGATGTCGTGGGATGTAAAGAGAAAAAGTAACTCTTTCAATTGAGTTTCCCAAGTTGACTTAACTTGTGCTAAATGTTGTAAGAAGTGGAAGATTTGTATGTAAGGAAAATCCCTTGGAGGATATGTGACAAGTAACAAGTTGAGATATTGTGTCATTGATAAGAGAAATGTTGGCTTGAAAAAGAAAGGATATACGTATGAAGAGGGAGCTAACTTGCCCACTTTGAGTTTCCCAATGTGGAGTTCTTGACATGACAAAAAGGAGATGGAGTGTAAGAACATCTTTGAAAAAAAGTGTGACAATGATATGAGAAGACTTGTTGGAGATTTGAGGAAGTGAGTATGCGTACGAGAAAAAGCAAGAGGAAGCCAAGCCAACTTCACTTTGAGTTTTTCTATGCAAGCCTCACTTTTGATATGACAAAAAGTAGAAATTTGCGTAAGAAGATTTTTAGGGATATGATAGACTAGTGAGAGTGTGATTGATTTGTAAAGATATGATAGTGACAAGAGAAATATGCTATCTTGAATGGAAAAGAATTCCTATGGAGATGGAGCAAAAGGGGAAGCCAAATCCCACTTTGATTTTTTCTAGGCAAATCATATCTAGAAAAAAGATTTGTGTAATATTGATTGACAATTGTGTAAGATTGAATGACAAAGTGATTTGAGGAGTGACTTGTGAGTAAGGAAGATATCTTTGGAGAGAAAGAGAGAGATTCGGATGATGGGAGCAAGAAGTGAGCAACCTTTCACTTTATTTTTCTAAAAAAGATAACATCATATCTAGGAGTGAGATTTGGTGTAAGAGAGAGATCTTGGTGAGGTGATTAACAAAGAAAGATGTGTAACAAATGAGTAAAATTTGGTGACTCACCCTTGTGAGTTTCGGCCATGCTAGTTTTGGATCCAAACTTATGCCACCTCTAGACACCATCTTGTCCCTAGATTCATGGATCAAGCAAGCTTGTTGTCAAATCTTTTCATGTGTCAATTAACTAGGGGAATGGAGGGTCCTATACCTAGGAACAACCCATGGCCGACTATGACCATTTCTTATCTCCTTTCACTTTGTTCTTCTCCTTTTTCACCTAAGTGACTCTCGGCCACTCTACTCTCTCTACAGTCTTTACTTTTCTTCATACTTTCTTACCTTCAAAATATAATTTTCTAGTAAAGAGTAATGATTTTCTTCAAAGGTTTTATGAAAATAACTACTTTGAAAGTAAGTGATCTTTTCTTTCAATTCTTTATTTTCTTCCAAACAAAGATTAAATGAGCTTTTCTTTTTAAAAATCTTTTATCACCATATTCTTAAATATTTTTCTTGATCTTGTACGAAAGATCTAAACTTTTTGGTTCTCTTTTAAAAAGGAAATGAAAACTAGTATGTATTTAAAAAAATAGCTCTTTTTGAATCTCAAAAATGATTTCCTCCTAAGCAAGCCTTTTTGTTTATATAAAGCAACTGTTTTTTTTAAATTTAATCATGTTATTTTTTATATGTTTTCGATTTTTCTTGCTTTATGTTTGGAGTATTTGTAAGTACATTCTTACCTTAACCTTAGCATTACTTGTATGTGTGAGGTAAACTCGTGATTATGAAATTCTGCTCTCTTGTTTGGCTTGTTTGGCTTGTTTGGCTTGTTTGATTAGTGAGATCATTATGTGAAGTTTTGCTCTTTTGTTGACTTATTTATTTGGTAAGTTTATTATGTGATCTTGAAGTATTGTTAAGATGTTGTGATAGATTTTCAATCTAAGATGTTATTATGAAAATATAGTTGTTACTTGGAATATAATGATTACTTTATTGGGAGAATGTAAGAAATATGCCAAGATAAAATCGGTGAGTGAATCTTTAACTTATCCTAGCATTCCATGTATATGTTTGTGATGATTGATGGAAGTTTGGTGATGCTAAGCTAGTCATTTGAAGAAATGCTTGGTGTGTTTTTGGTTGAAAACCTCATGTTTAGCTAAGGTGTTATCTTTAAGCTTGAAGTTTGTATTATATTGGAGAATGTAGACACTTTGTTGTAAAGGAAAATAAAGAATATCTATATAGTATTTGGTAACAAATGTATGATCATCATAATGTTTTTGGGTTGAAAAAGTGTGACTTGGTGTGTATGTATATTTTGATTTTGAAAATTTTAAGGTTAAGATTTTCAATGCTCAATTATTTAATCATGAGATGACTTTATATTGAATGTATGGGGACTTTAGAAACATTAAACTAGGAGAGTCTATTGACATAAGTTTTAGATGTTATGTGGGATCAAGTGTGGTAATTATTTTGATGATAAGTGATTGAAAATATTTTAATCTAAAGACTTTGGGATTTGGTTAAGGCTTCTTTGAGATATTGAGAAATAATTAATTATTTTATTGAGACATGTTAGAGTACCTAGAAGAAATAAGATGAGGATAATACTAGGTTTGGTGCTTATGAGGGTTTCGGACTCACCCTTGAGGGGGATGACCGAGTGCTTGTTGTTCCTTGGTTAAATTATTTGTTATTCCCTTTTAAATGTTATAATGTTATGAGGTGGTTTGGTTGGGGATGAACATGATATTATGTGTGCTTGTACACGCCCCATGAACCACATGTTTAGCATGAAGAGTTGCATGTCCCATGCATGAACCATGAAAAATCATGTTTTTGATGTCAACGTGTTTTCGAAAAAAAAATATTTTAAGTTTTGATAAGAACTCTAAAGGTTAGGACATGGTAATATCCCAGTAAAACTCTCTGTTCACTCATGAGTGATTAAAGTCGAGTGAAAACTCCTGAATCGACGAATAACTGTTGGCAGATCATGTATGGCTCCCTTAAAGATTTTGGAGCGTGGTTGCACCTAATGCTAGTTGGTGCCTCTGGCCGGTGTTGGCTTTTGCTTTACCAGTATTTGTATCTAAAAAAAATGTAGTCACTTGGTGAGTGATCAATCAATGAGTGATGAAGAGCGGAAACGCATAATGTAGTCACTTAAGTTTGATACGGTCGTCGGGTACTACGATAACTAGCGAGGAATATACGGTGGGTATGGGAACCGTGAGGTGTCTACTCTGAAGTCTGGATAAGAGCGACTTTCGAACCCTAAGTATGATCTATATCTGTATCCGAATCTGTCTGGTCTATAAATGGCGCCTAAGATAAGAATAAAATAAAACGAAAAATTTTACGAAGAAAAGTTTTTAAGTATGAGTGTGAAAAAAGAATTTTTTGTTAAAATCATTTTTATGAAAAGCAAGCATGTGAATAAGACTAAAAGAAAACCAAGTTTTTGTAAGTCTGCATGAGCATATGTATCTGCAAAGTCATTGGTCGCAAATGCATGACATATGATTTGCTTAGTGTTTACTTACACATGCCTGTAATGCTTTTATTTTGGTAATTGTATACTCACTGAGATTTCTCGAAATCTCATCATTTTAATTTTCAATTATCGTTTCTCTTAGAGGCGTTAAGAGTGGTTGCAGGCGACGACGGTTTTCATGAATCGGGCTCCTCTAGAGATTCCTTGGACCCTGAGGGCCCGACAGAATATGCTCTTTGGATATTATGGTACAAGTTATAATATGTTAGTTTCGTAGTACTTTAGACAATTCTTGTGTATTGGGAATATTGTTGTTTTGAAGAACTTAACACAGTATAATGTTGTGTATAAAGTTTAATTTGGGATTTATAATTTCGTTATACCATGCGAGTCATTGCCTAACTTTAGATTGGATTGACATTTTTCTGCTGCAAAATTTTCTATTCGCCACTTTTAAATTCTAAATACATGCGCGAATTTAAGTAAGAACGATGGGTGAACTTTCCTGTGTTGTTTATTCTTGACGTCTCAGTTTGCGTCAAATTCCAAGCGTAAGCAGGGGCGTCGACATTTCACACACACACACACTTCGCACGTTGCCTACTTAAATAAAATAGATTTTCTACAAAAATAACATAATTAAAAAAAATTAAATTAATAAACATCTATAAATAATAATAACTCAAACGTAAAATTTGGTTTGTGCCATCATAATTTCTGGTTTCCTTCCTCTCTAAAGCAGACTAATTTGGTGTCCATGAATATTAGGATGAGGTAGGAGATCAATAAACAAAAATTTCTATTCAAAATTTATATAACGAGTTTATAATATATACTAAATTGAAACTATACAATTATACCTAGTTAGCTATATAATATTAATGTAAACATGCTAATCTTAATAATTTCTTAAATATAATATTTTTTGTTTAGTTGTTTTTCACATCGTTCAATCGACACTAGCTGTATTATAATCCTTATTGTAGATGCAGTTTTCGCCCCTGATAAGGTCATATATAATTGACCATGTGAAAAAATAGGATAAGGTAAATATATGCCAACAAAATCTAATGTCTGCCCTTGTAACTTATTTATAGTCACTGCGAAACTTAATCTAATAGGAAATTGAGTTCGTTTGAATGGAAAGTCACTACTTTCATCAACACTTAGTAAGAATGAGATCCTTGGAATAAAAACTCTTTTTCCCCTATGTTACCCAAATGAAATTTTTGCATAAATGATATTTCGATTAAAAGCCCGAAAAATTAAACGTGTTCCGTTGCATAGTCCTTCTGAATAATTAATATTTCTAAACAGTATAATGAGACGATTTTTCTTCAATAATAATTATGTCTGTTTATAGTTACGTTTGATTATAACTAAATTAAATAATTGTAGACAAGATTGTTATTGCAAGTCTCAAAACTCGTTTGTTTTGGGAGATGAAACCAAAACTTTCAAACTCATCATTAAATTTTTTCAAATCCCCATACAAAATATAATAAAAAATTTACCTTTTCAAATTCCAAAACTATTTTTTCAAATTTCCATACAAAACTAATAATAAAATAAATATATTACAACAATATTTTATTATTTTTTAAACTTTTATCTCATCTCATCTATGAAAACAAACCATGCCAAATTAATTTGTCTTGTCATTCCTAATTAATAGCCAAAAATGCAATTTCAACTTTCGAACTTTCAAGCAAATAGAAAAATCAATGTGTGAATGGATTCCATGTTTCACATTGAAAAAAATTCATAACAATTTTATTATTAGTTTTGAACTGATAATGGATTATTTTTAAAATAGATAGACAGTTATATTATAGTTATATAATATATATATATTTATATATACGTAGATCTCAAATGAATCAAATTTATACAATAATTGTAAATGGTTTACGTTTATTTATATTTATTAAATATATATATATTAATAAATAGATCTATTTATCTATTAAATATTTTGTGTTTGAGTAATATATTATTAATATCAAAATGCAAAATATATCAGTTATGGTGTATAAACTAATATATTTATTATATCTAAACAATGGTTTGCGTCATGTTTACGTTTATGTCTATAAATATATTCTAAAACTTAAAAATCTAAAATTGGTTTTAAATTAATATATTTTTTAGGAAATTAAAATATTTTTAGTTAGGAAATTACTATTATTTAGATATAATAAATATATCAATTAACTATAAATGTATTAATTCACATTTATGTTTACGTAATATATCACTTAACATCTATAAATATATTTAAAATTTAAAATCCTAAAATTGATTTTAAATTAATATATTTTATAAAAAATTAAAATATTTTTAATTAAAAAATTACTATTATTTAGATATAATAAGTGGCTATTAAATTTAACAATCATTTAACGAAAAAATGTAAAAATTTATTAAGTAGTCGTTAGATTACCATTTATTATGATAAAATAAATATATTTATTTTATTAATTATTAATTTATATATACATATAAATATTTATAAATAATATATAATTAATGTCAAAATGATACATCAGAATACACCAATATCAAAATATTTAATAAAAAACAAATGTGCAGCAGTCGATTGTGGCGTGCAGGGTGCCGGCTGATGCCAAGCCGCCCCATATTTAATTCATCATCAGGGCCAGTACAGATGGCAATAATTAGGGCTTATTTTCCTGGGCACTGCCAATCATTTTGCCGCAGCTATTGTAGTGACCGGGCAGAAAATTAAAATACTGCGTCTCCAAATCACTCCACTATATACAAATCTCTATAACTTCTTATTATTTACATAATTTTTATATATTATTTTATATATTATTTTATTTATTTTTATTAAATATTAAATATTTAATATATAAATAAATAGATAAATAAATAAAGTTATATAAAAAATAAATAAATTTAAATTAAAAAATTAAAAAATTAAAAATAATAATATGTAGAAGTTAAAAAAATTATATAGAACAACTCATATATGAGGGTATGTATGTACATCCCCTACCTTCAACAAATTCGACACATGCAGTTCGCTTGAGATCATGAGCTTTCTTCAAAAAAGCATAGATGCATTAATTCGTCAACCCCACTTAAAAAAATGTTAACGTCGTCACGGGCCCACGGCCATTGCTTTCATTTGGTGGGCGGCCGAAGAGCACTGGACCCAGCAATACTAGCGCATACACAACATGCACCAATAAAAATCATTAATTACTACAAAAATTCCAGAAAGCAAAAACGAAAAATGTCACCAACTAGTCCCACATGTTACGTACCTTGTACCACAGTCCTATATATGTTTTGAGAAAATATTATATTTATCGTATTTTTTTCATCATTTTATGATGCAGTATTAAATAATAAGTTTATAATTATCTAATGTTATATCATAAAATAATAATAAAAAAATAATAAATAATATTACTCAATTTATAATCTTAGAACATCTTCAATAGCCTAACATCAAGCTCTTTTGCTCAATTCTTACATAATTATTAGATCATCGTATTTTACGACCTTGCATTGGAAGAGCTCAAGTCAAACAAGAATGACTTTTATTTACGGCGATTCTACGTATTTGTATGGAATTGTATCTTATCTAGTAATAAATTAATTTTTTTTTTCTCTCCATATGGAATGGAATAAAAATGTTGCTCCCTAGCTACCCCGTTTTCATCATCTCTGCACCCATCCACAGCCGCATATTGTTGAATCTACGCAAAGTAATTTGTGCATATGTTGTTAAATTTAATTTCCCATTTGAATTGGCTTCAAAAAATTAGTTCTGAAATTGTGCATTAAGCTCGTATACTTTTCGATGCATCGTTAGTTTTAGTAAATTCAAATCGCATCTGGTATGTACAAGAAGAATTATTAAAATGAAATGGGTTGAGATGAGAATTATAACAAACTAATTTATATTGTTGCACAAATTTTATTTATTTATTTATTTTGATATTTATGATGTTATTGAAAATAATGAGATTAGATGAATTGAGTTAAAATGGTAGTGTGGATTTTGTAAAACCTATCTTACATGAGTTTAGATAGATTTATAAAAAAATTAAAAAAATTATAAATGAGATATTTGAATTAAAAAATAGTTATAAATCCCGAATGTAAATAAGTCTTGAGTTGAATAATGTTTTGCCATTTAAAAATTATATATTTAAATGTCAATCTAATTTTAAATTTAAACTCAAATCAAATAAATTCAGTTGTTTCCAAACATAGCCTAGAAGTTAAAAAGTGTAACTAATAGCTAAATTTTAACTAAACAGATCATTGTAACTTCTCTTAAGCCATCACCATGTTATCTAAGAGTAGTTACATCAATCTGTTTACAGGGCTTCTTTTATTTTCTCCTTCACTTCCATCTTTCCTCTGCTAGTTAAAAGGTGGCAATTGGGAACATGTCATGACTAACAACATTGGTAACGTTTTTTGACACGTAAGAGCACCTGACTAGCTATACATGTCGGTCTTTCACAAACTTTCTGCAATCTGTAATGTTGTTCTATTAATTACGTTTCAATATTTCCGTTTGCAATATTGCACCCTATTGTGGTAGAAAATTGTATTTTTAGAAACTACATACATGCAAGCAAGCAAGCAAAGCTAACATCTAAAAGACCTACTTGCACTAGAAAAATGCATTGGAATAATGGGGGTGCGTACATGCTTCTTTGCCCCCAACAACCATCACAGAGATCCAATTATTAATTTAGAGAATATTTGGATGTCGCTTGGGGAATTCTCGAAACCAGTTTCCTTCTCAAGAAAAGCATCCAAGTTGGAATATAGATGTTTCGGACTCCCAATATTTACCGTTGAATTAATTGAAAGAATTAAAAATACCATTGGAGTCTAAGACAAGCATGTGGTGTGCACGTGACCAAATGGCCCAAACCTACAGCCCATTGTTCCAAATTAAGAAATGTTGTTTGAGAACACGTGACAGATTTTCCTTTCTTTGCATGAAAAACAACTCTTAAATCTTCTACTTATCTCATGTCACAAAGGTAAACCAAACAAGTACTTTTCAGACACAGGCATCCTTCCCAAAGCACACAAATTGATTATTAAGTATCACAGTTTGACATGCAGAATCAATGGATCGAGTCACAAAGTCGAGCTTGTTTTAAAAGAAATTTTGTGGAAATACTCATCTAACATTACCATATAAATTAATTTAGTCTATATTGATTCTGACAACTTTCTTACTTCTCCCGCTAGAAGCATCGTTCCTGGTTTCATTGTCTTGTCCCATTCTTCTAGCTTTCCAGGGCTGCTTTAAAGATGGGAGGGCCAAACTTCCCCAAAATTTCTTCTCCTTCGGCTCACTGCTACTAGAACCTAACATTATCATGGTATCAAACAATTATAAGACCAAGCATATGGTAAATATGGTAAATAAAAAATAAGTTGCAACAAGAGCAGTAGCACATCTGGAGTATATGAAATATCCACAATGTCTTAATGCAACTTTTCTGGCATTTACCAATGGAGTTTGGTCCTTATATGGTGATAATCAGAAGACCACGTTTGTTCTAAACAATGTTAAAGTCAAGCATCCAGCTCCCAAACACTCGTAGTCAAAACATTAACACTGTTGAAAACTGAGCTAAACCCCTAATAAAAGCCTGGCAGCGAAGCCCGTTGAGGAAGATTACCGTTCATGTATGGCAAATGTAATCACTCGCTAGAGATTCCAAACTACGAATTCCCTGAAAAGCTCCTATTTTCTTTAGCGCTTATAAATATGAACTCTAACAGACAAATTAACAATGAGAAACCAATAATATACTTACCTGCATTTCCATGCATACCAAATCCATCTTCCTGGCCAGGCAATTGTGCTTTAACATTGCCTTTGCGTTCTTTCCAAGCTTCTTCAAACCCAGCAAGCTCATCTGAAACAAGCATTACGCCATAACATTGATCAAATGGCTGGAACAGTTGCATAAAACAAAATGCCCCCTCTAAGTATTAGACATCAGGAACAAACCTTCATTTAGATTGTATAAAGTTTGTGCTGTATCCTGCTTCCCATCTGAACTGAGCCTCCTTGTAACCGAGTGACCCTGCATAAGCAACGGCCAATCTCAATTACCACTTGATTTCTGTGTGAAATAATAGAGAGATAAAATACTGGTTGTTTTCTTCGGGCAATTTTTACCCACAGGAGCGAGGAGAAGGAAACCAATGATCATTTGAGGAAAAGTATAATTGGACTTGTAATAAATGGCAAATATAATCTGCCTCAAGAATAATGCATGCAAAATGGTTAATATCACGGTCAGGTCGTCTTGGTAAACCGAGGTAATGTGAACATCCACATAGGGGAATGGATGATTGAGCACCAAGTGCACTAGCACACTCTGAACCCAGCATCAATAACAGTGCATCAAGTGAAGGGTCCTCAGTTCAACGCCAATCTTTCATGGCTATAAGTAAGAATAAATTTGAGAAATACAAAAAAAGTAATAATATAAAATTATTATATATTTTTTTTTTGTATAATTTGTCAATTAATGAATATTTTCAATTAATCTATAAACTTACAATATCCAACTTAAAATCCATGACATACAAATTTTAACAATCATATAAATTTTTAATGAAAAATATCAAACAAGCATGAATTAACTAGATCAGCATATCCGTAAGTTAACAAATACTAACCAAAAAAAAAGTGACCATATGAAAAAATGACTATCCGTAAGCATGAGATTTGGTATAAAATAAAAAATAAAAAAAAATTATGAGATTTAAGGGGCCAAGGGCCAAGGCGCGTAATAAAGGAAATACAAATATAATATGACTATATGAGACTAATTGACTAAGGGTCAACCGCCAAGCCTCCATGGCCCGTAACAAATATAATATGATCATATCATTATGAGGCAAGTTACGGCAAGTAGAGATTTCTACTAGATTCTACAAGAGAGAACCGAATTTGAGAAGTTCAGAACAATAGAACCTGGTTTGAGGCAACGCATGCAAGAGGTAAGCTAAAGCGATTATTCAAGTGCAGACTGCACTCTTTGGGTTATGGATTTGATAATCATGGTCTGTAATGGGGCGCATAACACCAGCTAGATAAATACCTTATCGTGAATTCCTCTAGAGATCCTGTGTTTGGCTTGACCTGTTGTTCTATCTGCTTCTTTTGCCTCATCAAGCACCACCTGGTTAATGAACACAGCATTAGATTTTCTAATGAAAGCTAGTAAGAATCAACTTGCCATTAGGCAGTTCAAGTAGTCGCTTACTCCATCAGTGCCTGTCCTTGTCGTTCTTGTAGAAGTGTAATACGCTCCATCAACACCACCATATGTGACTCTACAAGTCTGGACACTGACTTTGCTAGCCTGGGATTGCGCCCCTTCAACCTTGTTGGGGTCAATCCTCTGAATCGGAATTTTGCTCTCTGTACCCAAGAAATCAAGGACGGTAATCACTATCAGCTATTCAGCGAATAAAATAGCGAGCAAAAACAAAGAGTCAATGTTTCGATACACCCAAAATAAAAGTGCCAATTACCATCATCATCAGGATACTCAACAGACGGTTCTTTGCTTGATGGAGAATTCTTTCGACCATTATCTTTGTCAAGCCCCGTGCCTTCACCTTTCTCATTCATTCCTTCATCATCGGAGTGTAATTCTTCTATTACAATTCCCGATGCCCGACTAGTCTGATCCTTCCCACTGACTGCAGCACTCGAAGCAAACATGCCAGAATCAAACAAGCTTCCGAAGGGGCGAGTGAAAAAAGGATCGTCAAACGGATCTCTGTCTCCAAAAAGACTGGGCATCATACTTCTACGAGATCCAAAACCAGCAGAGCTCCAGAAACTACCCAACATGTCACCCGAGTGAAAGAAATTGTCTGAACCTTCTCTTCCCCTTTGCATACTGTATAGTGTACCGTGCAAATCCCTCTAGAAAATAGAAAATTCAGTAGTACGTTGTTAATATATAATCAACCTAATAAATTAATGGCCGAGGATGATAATACCAAGTATCACCAATCCACGATGGATTGAACCACTAACAAATCAAGTAAACCAATTACCTGATATATTTTCACTGAACTATCAAATTTACTTCATGAGACAATAGAAACATATTCTATCTTGACAACAAACATGAGAGAAGACTGAGAAACCATATCAACATCCAACCTACAACATGTTCTCTCTTAAATATGATGTATGATTGCTCAGAAAACGTGAGAGAAGGAACGAATAATATATATAAAATTCTCGAGCACAAAATAATTAAGGAATTAAGAGAAGAAGACCAACAGAGAGAGAGAGGGAGGGAGGGCACTTACCTTGGAAGACGATAGACTGAAGAATAGGGTGAGGGGAGAAGGCTCTAGAATTACCTTCTAGTCAGAGGAAACGAATCTTGTATATATACCTGCGAATTGTAGAGAGGGAGGCTAGAGCGAGAAAGAGAGACGTAGACGTGGTACTTTCTTTAGTAAGCTAGAATGTTCGGCCCTTCGGTTTCATATTTTCCGTCTACTTTATTTTTCTTTATCGGCGAACGTGACAACGTCGGAGCCAAATTAAGTCCGGTATAAAAATATAATAAATAATATAATATTTTAAATATTTTAAAAAATATTTTAAAAAATATTTTAATAATATTTTAATTTATTTCATCTTTAACTCACTATCTAAATCACACATAAAATATTTTTATATTTTAATAAAAAATTATTAAAAATATTATTATTAAAAAATTAAAGTTTTTAAATAAATTTTATATTTATTTATTAAATAGTTATATAACGTTTATGCATTAACTCTAATTAATTTTCTTTTTTTATTTTGTTGAATGCTATGAGTTCATCCTTGAGTTTATTTTTACTAATTTCATAAAAAATATTTATCATTTAAAAAAAAAAATTATATACCACACTATCATTTTAAATTTATAATTTTATTCAATTATATAAGATATCACATATTTATTAAATAATTCTCTATCTTATAATAATGATAAATATATCACATCTAACATGATAAAATAAAAATATAATAATAATATAGTGTATAATATTACTCTTCTAAAAATGGCTTTATATATTTTCCACATATAAAAAATAGTAATAATGATCTTCTTCTTTTTTTTTTCCCTTGTCATTACCTACTTATAAGGCCAGTCCAAAAATCCATTCGAAAAAATCATGATCAACTATTCTTCTCAAACTCAAAGAACATCTGGTAATGAAATTAGATAATTTCGTAAAAATGTATAGAAAGGGTACTGCATTGACTTGATTGATCATTCCTAACATGTGCCGAAGCCATTAAGACCGATTCCATATTTTCCCACCAAACATCAACACAAAGAAGCCAGAGGAATCTCGGCATGCCACCACAAGAAAAACTTGCAACCCCTATTTTACAGTTCCCCCAAACTTTGCCAAAAGCTTCAGTTTAAAAGCATGAAAATAACGTTAGCCCATCAAGCCAACCCCAACTATACTGCTCCCACCTGCTTTTCCTTTATCCTGGATACAATGCCCCCCCTCCTCTCTCCCCTTTGTTATGGCTAAGACGACGCCGGGTGAATGAATGTGTTAAGTGCCCAATTGGTTGTAAGCTTTTCAGTCAATGAAGATGTTAGTAAACAGTTTCAGAAGCTCCCATATCTGTTCATGTAGGGAAGAAATCAGGATTTCACGCAATGTGGCACCTTTGATTCTTAGAACTCCTGGGAATCGAAGTCGGGCTTTGATGGATATTCAAGCCCCTGCAGTACTGGCATCCGTCGAATGTCGTCCTCTGAATATGCAGGGATAAACCAGTATCGCTTGTCCATTCCGAAGACCTGTTACAGACACCAAACTGAATGTTAAGATTAAAGCCATGGGATTCCTTTTCCATCCAAGAATGGGGAACAACTGAGCTCAAATCAAAGTCCAAGACATTGGATTCATTGTTGCCATAAAGGTGCAACCACAAAGCATAAAAAGAAACAGAAGCATGAATCTCCAAGTCCAATAAAGTAATTGTGGAATCTTCTAGAAGAGAATCATAAGGCAACTTCGGCAACGATGGAACACAACATTGCAAAATGAAAGCATCCACATCCATCATATTCAAACTTTGGAGCCAAGTCCAAGATAAACTTCTCAACATAATTCAAACTTTGACAGTATTTGCTACCCAAGTTGACTTTTTCCTTACGCATGGTTTACGGTTAATACCTAGTGATACAGGAATATTACTATAACACCAGGACCATTCAGTTTCATGCATTGAGAAAGTAGAAATTCTAAACTAATAGAGACATTAATGCCTTACCTTTCTAGTAATCTAAAAGTCACACCCAATAAGTTAAATGAGGATGTTAAAAAAGGAAATATCGATATATTGTAAATTGTACCAACCTGTTCAAAATTCTTCTTTTGACCAAGGTCATAGCGCCATTTTGGAGAGGTTTTCTTCTCATATGCCTGACCACAA
The DNA here is from genome assembly GCA_036898215.1 of Platycarya strobilacea. Lineage (NCBI taxonomy): Eukaryota > Viridiplantae > Streptophyta > Magnoliopsida > Fagales > Juglandaceae > Platycarya > Platycarya strobilacea. The sequence continues at coordinate 55,958,920 of CM072545.1, read as the reverse complement.
GGTTATGACCATCAGCGACAAAGTATCTACCGTCGTTTCTCCCTATATGAGGGATGAACGGTTCTAATGGAAGAAAGCTATATGACCGTAAATGGAATAACTCAATATTGGCATGGATGTTCACTAAATGTTATTCTGATGATACCTCTTCATAGAGGTTTGTTAGTTCATTAAAAATACCCACGTATTACATTGATCGCTTCAGACTTCTAAAAGGATTCACCGCATCATGAAAGCGTGCTACATTACTTTAGTCCCATTGTATGTTTAAAACTCACATGGCATAGTGACGAAGATTCAGACAAGTGTGATACTAGTATTCAAGGAAACTCAGTACCCGCTATTATATGATATACTATAACATTAAAATCAGTCTTTCCAAAAGCACAATACTACAAAAGGGCTTCACCAAATGCCCAAAAAATTCATTCCCGATGTCTAATGTTGCTTTAACAGTTTCTCAGTCCACTTTTCTTTTAGCATCTCTGGCAAGTAGCATAAAGAATAGCCCGATCTTAAGAAAATAAAATTATGTAACAGTAAAACAAACATCTCAAGGTAAGCAAAAGGCAATACCTCAATTGTTGTGGTGTTGGCAGCCACCAATCGTATGTGCATTATTAGAAACATCATAACACTCAACGCAAAAGCAAGGTTCAGGACTGTTAATAAACCAGAGAAAGTTAAGAGAAACGTAGATAAAATTGACTAAACAATTGAGAAACATGGACTGCTCAGGCCTCACCGAAGGCAAGGAATGTGGTTGCAAGGGTGCCAGGAGTCCCAGGTATTTCTCCATCACTAAACAATGCTCTTAGATGTGGAAGTAATGACAATGTTACAAGACTTGTCTCCAGAAAGGTGTAGAACTGCATTGGGATTAAATAATATAATTATTCCCAGTTTGTGCATACAAAAATAATAAGCCGTGAATACCCACCAACAAAATACAAAAACTTCAGATATATTCTGAAAACATAATCACAAAGAACACATAAATCAACCAAGTGGAAAATAAATCAAGTGGCACTTTCTATCATAATAGCCACTCGCGTGCAAGTGTTCAGACGTGTGCCGAGGCAGAAGTAGACATTTTATCACCCCGAAATCCTAATTGGACCGGCAAGCCCCAAGATCATTTTAAAGGGGGCAATCAAGTTGCCCCCACTCAACCATACCTAGTAGTTCTGCCCCTGCTCAATAGCCCCTTGAAAAAGATAAAAAGTATTGAAACTCTATTTTAAACCTTAACTTCCCATTATCAAATTTAGACGTAGTATGTTTCTAAGCATGCCATGATGTTAACTCATAAACTTGATTGTTGCATTGAATAATGAATGCTTAAAAAGTGAAATGACGTTTAACTTGCTATGATGTGAGTTACAGGTGAAAGCATTGCACAAAGTAGTTACAGGCACACAGTTATAATTCCTTCTAGCCACTACACAAAATAGGTTGTTAAAGGGAATGGTGAAGTTTTTCTGGATGCATGAGTGTGTTGAAGATGATATGAGGTCAAGAGAAACAACAATAGTCGGGGATTGAAATAGGAAAACTAAAAAAGATTACAGAATGGCTGAAATGAAAGAACACATGCTATGGGCTAAGAGTAAGGTCCTTAGCAAGCACAGGGGGCAAAAATTAAACTGTAAACAGTATATAAATGACTCGTTGAAATAAATTTATTCATGATAAGAAAAAAGAAATGAAAACACTTGTGCAAATTAAACAGATTCAAAATGGTTTATTTCCTAGTCTGAAAACGAAGTACCAAGATTTTTTAATGCATAAAACATTGATCTGTTTATAAAAAGTCCTTGAGTTTCTGAGAGTAAAGTAAAGCAAACATACCAAGAAGAGAAGAAAATATTTGTAGTTTAATGCCCCGACACAATTAACTACCCATACACAGTGATGATCCATCTTCAACACACATCGTCCACCTGAAAGAACATATCAATGTAACTTATAACTTCTGAATATGTACTTCCGTATATGTAGATATAATGAGAAATTCTGGGCATTAGGTCTCACAAACAGAGCAGTGATGACACCGAGATGGTTTCAGCTGGTTGCACTTCCGACAGAACCGGATTCTTTGATTCGGAGGGTCTGCAGTCAGGTTACTGAACTCTGACCCGCTCAATTGGTCGGTCTCTCCTCTCTCCTCATCGACAGCAGGCCTCCATTTTGGAGGTACACTTCCCGGATCGGTCAAAACAACGGAAAAGTAACTCCACAATACCATCACCAACTGTATAAACATTACAAAGTTTCCATTTTTAGCATCGGTTACTTCCATATACCTAACCACTCATGACCACATGCCATTTCTACAAAACCTTACACTCATTAAATATACAGAAAAAGGCAGTCGATTTGTGAGAGTGGCGATTGTATGATATAGAATAACAGAAGAAGCTGAATTGGTCAATGTCATTTTTAATTTTCACTGTAGAAAGATCAATTTCAATAGAATTTGTCAATTGTTGTATGTTATTGAAGAAGCTGAATTTTTCGATGTCATTTACAGATTTCACAAACCAAAATGCACCAATTATCCAAAACCCCGGAAATTCAAACCTCCTGCCCCAAAACCTAAGACTCTAAAATTGAGAAGAAGATAAAAGACTATAAATTTCGAAGCTTACCAAGCAATGGAACAAGATCAATACGGCAAGAGCAATGAGAGAATCGAGGCCACCATCGTACAAAGCCGGGCCATAATTAGTCAAAACGACAACGTAGTAGGTAACACCCACCACGCCAAGAACCAAGAGGATCATGATTGAGCCAAGCCCCCGCAGTGCTGTGCAGAACTGGAACACGTTCCAGGCCATGGCTGTTCCAGATCTATACATCCTCGGAAAACAACAAAAAAAGTAAAAACACACCAATTTAAGCCGCAAGTGTCTGCTTTCCGCGGGTTCAGTTTCTGTGATTTCCTCAGAACAAATACCACGATTCTAAGATTCACAAATTAGCTCGATATCTGGGATGTGCGTGATCAAGAACCGAGGGGAAAAAAGATCACGTAATTTTTATTATTTTATTATTTTTTTGGAAAAAGTGAATCTGGATGAGTTTTCTCTTTCTTAATAAGGTGATCTGGGCAGTGGTTTTTGTGAATCTGAGGGTTTATGGGATTGAAAGGAAGGAATCCGGGACTTCATGTGGGGGCGTGGAATCAATGAGCGTTTGTCACGGAGGAGGTACCAGATAGAAAGAGAGAGAGCAACGATTTTCAAAGGTTTTGTGGGAATTAAGGGCATGGATTAATCAAATTTATATGTTTTTATATATATATATATATATATAGAACTGGAAAGCATTCCAAGTTTCCAACGAAACAGCTTGTCGTGTATGAACTAGGAGGCTCCTCTGGTCATCTAAATACTAATAGTTAACATCAAATCAATCTAGAAGGCGGTTGCCATCTTCCACCGAATCAATAAAATACACACTTTAATTAAATAATACATGAATTATATATAGAAATAATTAAAATACATTTAAAATTATAATTCTGAATACATCTTGAGCTACTTGTATTTAATTTTTAAATTACTACCAAATGCTGCCATCATTTTACAGCATATAATAATATTTGTAGGATTATAATCGGCCCGATTTTGTACATTTTTTAAAAAATGACATGCTAATTTTAAGAATTTAAAAATCAATACGGATTGGTTCACTGTCAAAATTCAAACTTTCATTTTTTTCGATTTCAATCATTCTAATTAGATTTTTTTGGGTTTGCGAGTTATCTAGTAATAGTAATAATATGATGTTTACATATAGTAAAATCTTAGTCTATTTATATTATAGTATAGTATTGACGTTAATTATAGTCTATATATCTCTAAAAAAACCTATAATCTATATAAATTCTAGACTTTTTATATGAGTATATATTATCCAATGTATAAAAATATATTTACAAAATAATATATATTATAATATATTATGCAAAAAAAAAAAAAAGAAGAAGAGATAATCCTTGATATATATATTTATATATCAAAAGTAAGTTTATATTAATAACTTAATATTAATATTTAGGTTTAAGATTAAAATTTTATGTTATATTAATTTATGTTATAATATTAAAATTTATATGTTATATCAAATGTTAATTAGAAATAATTTTTATATCACATGTTATATTAATTAACAATTTAGCATGTAATATATATGATATAATATAATATATAAAAATTATAAATACATACCGGTTCGATTCGGATTGATTTAAATTGATTTTCAAAATATGAAAAATTAATACCACGCAAATTTGGGACCGTTTTTGATTCTTAAAAACTGGTATCGCACGGTTAGCTTACAAATCGAATATGAGTTTTTCAAAATATTAAATAATACATTAATAACTAGTTTTTCATTTTTTTTTTTACACCCTTACATACCTTTTGAGTCTGAATGTTGGTAAAAATAGTTAAATTCTATGCATCTTCTTGTCCAAACTTTTATATAATTGATAATATTAAGAATAATTATCTGTAATTGTGAAGTGTGTAAATACTGTATAATTATTTTAAAATAAATAAATAAATATGAAATCAACATGAAACAAAATAATTTGTTAACAATACATTTCACTATTTTTTAGAAATATTATGTAGCCTTTACATTTTATAAATATATCTAGTATTAGTCATGATATAATGAGGCAAAACCTACTCATTCATTGGAACTATCTATTGATCATCATTCATGTCCACAATAAACCCTAAAAGCCGTGCTTAGCTTGGGCTATACTTTTCTGTTTGGACTGAATCACCTAATTCAACACACACACACACACACACACACACACATATATATATAGGATATAAATATCTCTATGAAACTAATTATAACGTTTGAAAATATCGTATAAATAATATCAAATATTCATATGATATATTTATCATTTTTGGATTAGGGCCATCTAAATCTGATATTAAAAAATCAATTTTAGATTTTTGTTTAGTTGCTTGTCATGATTACAATAGATTTAGGTACCAATGAAGAAAATAAGCACTAACTTCTTAATGCCACGAGAAAAGAGGCGCAAGTTCGTTAACATCCTCATCTTAATAATAATGTTAGGACTTTTTTTTTTTTAGTGGCAAACTTACTGCCCAATGCCCCATAAACATGCATGAAGACAGCTTCTACTTCTAGCTAGCTATTGGGGTGGCTAATGAGTAATGACTTGGGCCCCCCCTGGCCGGCACGAAACACCCAACTGACCTTTTCTTTTTCTTTTAACAAAACGAGGAAAGTCAGCTTTTTTTTCTCAATTCATATTTATCCTTTTTTATTAATTCATAAATTATCAAAAGATTGAATTTACATTCTTATAAACTATTACAATTAAAAAAATAAATATTTATAACAAATTATTTATGATGATAATAATTATTTATGATAAAAATAAATTCATTTTAATAAAAATTATCAAATTAACAGTAAATTACTATCTACAAATAAATAATTTTTTATAATATATTATATGTTTATTAAAGTTACATTATATCTAATATATCTGTCTATATATATATATATATATAAGAAAATTCTACACACTATACAATTATCTTACACTTATTTATTATATATGTAAAATATGACACATATATTATTATTAGATGATCTTTCATCATTTATAATTATAAACGTACAGTATCTTATATAGTAAAATAAAAATAAAATGAGATCGTATAAAATATAGCATTACTCATAAAAAGTACCTATCGTCGAATGAACAGTAAAAAACATTAATCCTTGTTTAAAAAATTTTTATCCTAAAGAAATTGTTTGTGTATTGTAGGTTTTAGAAATTAGTTTTTTTATTTCTTCGACTCTTCTGTTAAGTTTGCGGTGATGCATTTGTTTATTTATTTGGTGTACAGTTTTATCAAAACAATAAAAATTTTGTGGCCAGTTTGGAATAGGAAAAACATCAACTTCCAATTCTGGGATTTTGCAGCTAAATAAGTTTTGTCCAATGCTAAGTTTTGGTGTTGGCACCAACTAGATATATATATATATATATTACTATGTTTTTTTCTATAATTTTTTTATAATGTACGTTCCTATGCTTGATCAACATATTACGCTGTGTTTAAACTTGCTTAGACCTATAATTTGTCTAAACTTATTATTATTTGAATTAATAACTTGTAATTTAAATGAATTATATTATTTTCATTTATTTTAAGTTGTTTTATTTTCATTACAACAAATATTATCATTCCCGGCGACCAAATTCGTTGCAATAACTAGCCAAGATTGCCGCAAAAGTATATCAGCAGCGATTTGTGGGCGTCGGATATCTGTCGCTATCAAAAAACTAATAAAAGCATATTGCGACGAACATAGATAATCGCTGCTTATAATTAATTGTTAGAAGCGAATATTGTCGCCGCAATATATATATATATATTTATAAACCGCTACAATTAATTTCACGGAATGAGACAAGAGACGCTGGCAATTAACTTTAACGGTGCTAGAAGCAATATTAATTTGCCGCAAATATATGGTTTATCCCCTGGTTATTCATTATTGCCGCGATTTCATGGCGCCGTAAAAAATATTTCCAGCAAAATATATATGCTGCTAAATGCTAAACGCATGTGGCAATAGGTTTCGCGACGCAGTTTAATTCGTCGCAAAATATGATTTTGCAGCAATTGCAACGATTGCGAGTTTGCTGGAAATGTTACTGCTGTGTATTTTTAAATTCAAATACCCATAAAATCAGTTGTTTTTTGAGGGGTTTCTTGTACCTATATTTGTATATGGTCATCTACAAATATTTTTAACTTGTACCTAACAAATATCCAACAAATATTTTTAACTTGTACCTAACAAATATCCACAAACAGTAATTTTATGCATGTATTAAACCAAAAATACCAATCATCCAAGATCAACCCATAAGTATCGGTCATCCAATAACTTTAAATTTTTGATTAACTGTAATTTCATCTATATGAAACCATAAGTACTGGTCATCAAATAGTACCCTGGCCTAGGTGCATTAATTGAGGCAATTAAGTAATACATAAGAGAGCAACTAATGTTTCATATAATCAGGCCCATTCTTATTTTAGCGAAAAAAAAAAAGATGACTAGATTAATCTTCTCAATATGCCATTTCACCAATGCATCTTGATTCTGTTCACAGATTTTTCCAACTCTGTATCATGATTATCAAGTGAATCAGTGGATAAACATAACATATGAGAAAACTAAATATGACTTAATACAAGACTGTTAATGTGGTAATTGCACAATATTAATGGACAGACAAGAGCTTGAAATTAGTTGTTGAGAATTATACGAAATTTGAGTTGCATTTGAAAAATAATACTCTACTACAGTATTTTCTTGTGAAACTCACAACAATTATTTCTCAATGTGTGGCTTCTAAGCTAGAATCCTGAAAAATGTAACAACTTTTTTCCAATATTAATTACTTATGTCAACAACCAATGTAAGTCCAAATATTACATTTGTTAAGACTTTTTGCTATTTTCCTAATTCAAAGTATGCTCCTAACATAATTTTAAAAGATGGATAGCACATAAAGACTAGCAAGACAGTTTGGACCTATATATCACAGATTTTTCCTACATTTACTATTTTAAGTAGTCTAAAGCTGCTTCCAGCAAACAACAAATCAAGAATGCACATACACAAAAAATATCCCTAAAAGTAGTGCTTGGAAACTAAAATGGTTTGGAATGGATAGTTACTTCCAACGTAAAATCTCCAAGTACCTCGCTAAAGACATCCGTGGCTGCTTCTTTTGTTCCTCGCTCCGGTTCTAGAGTCTTGAACTGTCCAACCATTTTATCCTGCAATAGGAGATAATGAACATATTACTTACAATCTAAGGTATTCAAAAACCCTATACATCATCTACCAGCTTGGAAAAGTGTTAGAAAAAACTTGTAGAAGTCCACCATAGTTTCCTTGTTATCACGCTACATGTGTTTGTAATGTTCCCAATAAACCATTGACAGCAAAGCATTAGAAAACATACATACACACACACAGACATATATATATATATACCAACAATCATATGAAAACAAAGCATTAGCAAACAGTTTCAAGAAATTGAATATCACAAGGCCAATGAGGACAGGGCTACTAACAATTCAAGAAAACATGTTTTTATACTAAAAATTGCAAGTGTTTACAGATTTTTCCTTGGAGAAATTATACAGATTTTCCTTGCTGTGTTTTATTGCTATGTTTGCAAGGATAGGGCTGCTAATGATGCCTTGGAAGATATGAGATTAATCTTGAACTTTAATTTAAAGTTTAACTCATTTTTTTTCCTCTAGTTTCATTGCAACAACCCTAGCTTCTATGAGTTCCAACCGTGCATTAACATTTTTTGGCATTAGTTTTATAGATAGGATTGACAATTTTCTACTTAGAAGACTAATAGTTTTGTTTGATCTTGAAAGGAAGATCGATAAAGTTTACTATACTTGGATGTGATATCTAAAGATAGTAATATAGCTAGTGATTATTGGCATGCTAGTGATTATTGGCATGCAAGCAGAAAGCCAGGGCAACATTCTGTAGCATGTGATTATTGGCATGCTAGAGTCGATTTTATGAAACCCAAACCTAGCTAAGAGAAATCATCTTGAGCCTGCAGCAAAATAAAGGATAAGACATAGATTAAGATAGAGATTCAAAAAAATGAAATTAATTGTCCCCAAAACAGAGATGCCGAAAAAATACCTAGTCCATATTCGGCAAATGCCGAAATAGTAAATGTTGAAAATCACCGCAGGTGAAGGAGGGAGCTCGTAGCTGTTCTCGGTGGAGCTTCGGCAGAGGTAGCTCTTGGGTCGAACGATGGCCAGGGAAGTGAATCTTGGAGCTCATGCGCGAAAATGGAGCTCGGAGAGGGTTTTTCATGTGTCTGAAGGATGGGGGGAAATTCATAAGTTTTGGAGAATTTTGAGGGAAATAATAAATGGGCTTGAGAAATAATCTCGAGTGTTTTAAGTAATTTTTCTAACGATAATAATCAGCGCAACACTTGCTGCAAATTCTAACTACCAATGTCAAAGGTAGTGTTCGTACAAATCTCTCACCATTTTCAATGCTTTTTATCGCTGCTAATATAAAAAAATCGTTGAAAAAATCAAATAGACAAATTTATTCATTACTCATGCGGCGAAATTTAAATCGCTAAGAATATTGAATTTTAGAAGCGAATTTGTTTGCGGTGAAGTTAAAATCGCCGGAAAGGACCACATTTTTTGTAATGTTTTATATTAGATATTTATATTTTTTAATTTATTTTATAGCAATACAGGATAACGTGCACGTAACGCCTCTACTAATATATATATATATATGTATATATATATGTATATTGTATATAAATTATATTTGCAGTATTAAGATTAACTAGTACTTCTTGGCAATGACAACATCAAGTGCCACCAGAAGTTCACAACCTATACAAAGCACGCGCCATATCATTTAAATTGTATGTTTGTGTGAGTACGTCACACACTTTCCAATATACAATGCCAATACGTACATAGCTGTAATGCATATGATCTTTAGAGCTGTAATATGACCCAACTTGACCAACGGAAATTGGCACAAAATTACTCTGTTGAACAGCTAGCTAGCTAAATAGCTAGCGTGGGATCGATACGACAATTATAAATTCAAATTTAAATTAATATCGCATGCACGTCATGCGCATATTGTTTATAAGTATCGTAAATTAACGTCATCTCATACAAAAAGAAATCCTTTAAATTAGCAGTGTGCACATGTTGCCATAAATACGTTTATTACAAAAGCTGGATGAGTACCCTTAAATTATGGTAGCGCTGAGGATGCATGAGTTATATTTTTTGGGGCAGTTCCGGATCGATTGACCCTCAACAGAGAGACATTGATTAAGCTGGCCGTGATGTGTATATGGCGATAGTGTACGTGTTGATCCATGCTCATGCTGATCATGATAAAAAAAAAAAAAAATTTAAAAATTGACACATTAATATTATAAGTACATGTCATATGGCAAACAAACAATATTAATGTCGTACTAATTAATTAATACACGTAACGATCGAGTTCTTTTTTCTTTTTCTTTTTTTGAATCAGTAGTAACGGTCGAGGTAGCAATAATAAAAACATTGTCGTAATAAATTAGCAATAATAATAATAAAGAAACGCCCCAACAAATTAAAAATATATATACACCTATGACCTAGCTAGTTGTAGTTTCATATATATACAAGAATAAAGATCACCTCAACAAGCAGGAAGAAACATGTTCATGCGCTGGATATTGAACCAGATCAAGTACTAATTAAGACAAGCTTGAGAGAGAGACAGAGACAGAGACAGAGAGATGGCAGCCGGAGAGAAAGGTAGAGTTTGTGTAACAGGCGGAACGGGATATGTAGCATCCTGGCTGATCATGAAGCTTCTGCAGAATGGTTTCTCCGTCCGAGCCACTGTTAGATCCGACCCAGGCAAGAATTAATTGTTTTTTTTTTTCGTTTCTATATCTAATTAGCAAACGATCATAAAGATGCATGCTTAATATGGGTTTTATAAGTTCCTTGAGTTCAAGGTGATCATCATCACATAAAATTGATCATGAACATCTTGAGCATCAAGTCATGATCACCATGTCCGCGAGAAACATTGATGCAGAATGCAAGACGTACATTGTAATTTGTAAAGTTAGATCTCGCGAGTTCTGTTCGATCAGAAGTCAAACGAATTTCTCGAATTGAACCCCACAAGCTGGAAGTGAAGACAAATTATTGAGTACTATTGATAATCAAATCAAAGTTCCTAAAGCCCAAGTCGTTTATGGGATTTTCGACTTTGGGCTCGTCGATAGATATTGATGGGCTAGCGGCTAGCTGATATTATAATTTGTTACCAATGCCTTAGATTTAAAAAAAAAAGGAAAAGGAAAAAATTTACATTAATGCATTAAATACATAATATATCTCCCATGCATAGCTAGGTTTTTTTTTTTTTTTTTTTGTGAATAAATAATCATATATATAAGTTCTTTGCAATTAGAGCATACGTATTATAAGCTTTTTGACATAATTTCAAACTAAGAGCAGAATGCAAGAAAGACATCAGCTACCTCACAACACTGCCAGAGGCATCAAAGGAGCTCCAGATTTTCCAAGCTGATCTCAACCAACCTGACAGTTTTAACACGGCCATTGAAGGTTGCATTGGAGTCTTTCATCTAGCCCATCCCATGGATACTGATGGCAAAGAGCCTGTGGAAACTGTGACCAAACAGGCCGTGGATGGAACCCTAGGGATCTTAAAGGCATGCCTTAATTCCAAGACTGTGAAACGAGTCATTTACACTTCTAGTGCAGCCACAGTACTGTACAACGACAAGGGCCTACGTGTAAGCGATGAGAGTACATGGAGCAACCTTGATATTTGTAAAAATAGCAAGCTTGTTAATCCTTCTTACTTGGTTTCCAAGACCATAGCTGAGAGGACAGCCCTAGAGTTTGCAGAAACGAATGGATTGGATCTTGTAACTTTGGTTCTTCCCGTAGTTGTCGGACCTTTCATTTGTCCAACTCTTCCGTCCTCTGTCTCCATTGCCCTGGCTATGATCTTGCAGAGTACGTACGTTCTTTTTCTTTTTAATTCTCCTCTTGTTATTTGGTATGTTTTCTTTCTCAAATCTAAAAGATAAAGAGAAAATAACTAATCAAAGATAATTTATATAATAAAATGATAATAAGATGATGGTGTGGTATATAACATTACTCTTTATATATATATATATATGCATGTGCAGGCGATGAGGTTGACCGATATGAATACTTTATTTACTCGTATATGGTGCACATAGATGATGTGGCTGATGCACACATGTTCCTTCTTGAACATCCTAATGCTAAAGGGAGGTACATCTGTTCATCAGTTGAAATAAACATCCATCAATTGTATGAATTTCTTTCTTCAAGATATCCGAGATTTCATCTATCCAGAATGGAGTGAGTAATTATATATACTCTTCAATATTCTACTCCATAAAATAATGTTATTGTATAGATTCCTTTTTTTTTTTTTTTTTTTAATTTTCATTTTGGGGCGCAGAACCTTCATGAATGGAGTTACTGCAAGTTACAGGCATTCAAACCTCTCATCGCAGAAGCTTTTGGATACTGGCTTTAAGTTTAAGTACGGCCTTGCTGAGATGTTTGATGGAGCTATCCAATGCTGCAAGAAGAAGAGTTTTCTTTAGATCGTGTTTGTCGTAAGTGACAAATTGTTGCTAATTTGACTTTACTTGTACTTATACAGCTGCTTAATTTACTTCCATTGGTTCTTGGAAAGGGTAATTAATAAAAACTGCAAAAAGGAAATTGCAATTTTAATTTAAGACGCTGTACATAGTACCACATAATAATATTGCATGTGTTTATTCAATTCTAATTTTTCACACTTCAATCATAGAGTTTGGTTTTGAGCTTTGAAAGGTTTTATTATACCCTACAAAAGGACATTTAAGGAAAACTGATAAGGGACAAAAACATAAAATTATAGGGGAAAACTTTTATGAAAGTGATGTACAAATGATAAATTAGTCACATGTGCATATAATTAGTGCGCAAAATTACTTTTCTTTTAAAATTTTATTTAGAGAGAGGCAATAGCCGATATGCATATATATCAATTGAGATGATTCCATTAAACAGTTATTCTATACAATCTCTTCAACTTCTACATACTACTATTTTTTAAATTTTTTTTAAATTTTTAAATTTTTAAACTTTAAATTTATTCTTTTTAAAATAATTTTTTTTTCATTATTTATATATTAAATATTTAATAAAAATAAATATAATATATAAAGATTATATAAATAATAAAAAATTGTATAGATTTTTTCCTCCATCAAAACGTGGACCCATGCATAGCTCCAATTTCATTTTCACCCAATGATAGCCGATGGAGATACTCAGATATGCACCCTCTCAAAAGCCCATATGTTCTCATCACCCGAACATTTTCGTTCATGTCTGGGCCATCTAAACTCTAATGACCCGAACCTTACCGAGAAACAAGTTAACAACCGTCAATCAATTTGTGAGAGGGGGATTTCGAAGCCCATGAGAGTTTTTCCAGCATAATTCGAGACCGTTGCAAGAGAAAAAGGTTGACGAATGGTACCATATAAATTTTGTATGTAGAGTTATTTTTAAATATTTTTATGTATTTTATTAATATGATTAATTGTATTATTTTTTAGTATAAAATAATGAGTAATATTATATACAGTTAAAAAAAAAAAAGACTTATTTGCAGTTTAAATAATAAATAAATAAATAAAATTTCATTTTAAAATGAAATTGATTAAAATATTTTTATTTATAGATAAAAAAATTTTAAAATTTTGAAAATTTCATTTTATTTAATCATAAAATGATAACATTTTTTTGTAAATTGTATTGTAGTCCATCAAATATGGACGGTAAAAAAAATTATTTAAAAAGAATTATTTAGATAAATTACACAATAAAATGCATAAAAACAAGCAAAATTAATTGTATATAACAAAATTCCACATTTTAAAATTAAAGAAACATAACTCAAAACTAACGTTACACTTCAAATTATTGAAGAAAATCATAATTGATTCAGACATACCCGCAAACATTAAAGAATAAAAAGATATAAAAATAGTCAATATACATGTATTAATATATAAATTTATTCATAAATCTGCTTATATATAACATTACTCATTCAAAAAATATTTTTGACTTTAATCGTTTCTTTATATTCTCATACTCAATTGTATTCAACAATAAATTTATACCATAATGTATGAGGTAATTTTCTTCCATAACTCTTTCGAGACCGGTGCAAAAATAAAAGGGGCATATTTGATATTTGTCAGAACATGCGTTTGAAGATAGAAACGGCGCCGTATTAACATTGTATGAAAATTGATCGCCTCCTCCGTGAAACGTTAACGAAATTCTCGTTTCAAATTACACGTCCCCCCCTGATTACAATGACCTTCACAGTCTCCTCCTCCTTTCTCGTCTCATATACACAAGCACATTCTTCCCCACCCCTACCTCTCTTCTCTCTCTGGATTCCGTTGTCCGAATTTTTTTTTTTTTTTTTTTGCGTTTGATACTAAATCTGTTGATGCCAAAATGTCATTCTCGGATTCCGATTCGTCCTCTCATGGCGGAGCCACAGACTACAAAACTTTCCGGCAGATCAGTCGTGACCGTAATCTCTCTCTCTCTGTCTCTCTCTATCATTACTTTAGATTTCTGGTTCCTGTTCGGTGAAAATGTATGATGAGCAGGTGTGGATAGAGAAAACTAATCAAAATTTAAATGTACTGAACGGCTCTGCCAAGTACGAGTGTGTCTTTCTTTCTTATTTTCCTGCAAGCGAAAGGAGGGCTAGGACATTAAAATTGCCCATAACTATGTATCGACATACAAGACGATTGCGTTATTTAACTCCACGTCGGAGGCAATTTTAATACTCTCTGTTTTTGGAATCCATTAAAAGCCTAATTTAGGTTAGGTTTGGATGTTGAGGTAATGTGAGAAGGTAATGTAAGATGATTTGATCTATGAATATTAATATTTTGCAAATTCTATTTAAATGTGTTTGAATGTATCAAATATATTGAGCTAAAAAATGTTCAGTACTTTTCAAAATTTATCAGTTATTAGTTTGAAATAAGTAAATGAATTTGACACCCAGTTGTTACTGTCCCAATTGTAGTCCACTATCTTTTGGAGGCCACTCACATCTATCCATACGATAATAATATGATAATAGATTTTGGGTTTGATATTATGCTCGTAAAATTTTTCCAAACTATTTTACTCAAGCCTGTTGATTTTTTCAAACTAATTCCCGTGAAAATAATAAAGCTTTTAATTATTATTGAGGTGAAATAATAAATAAGATCGTACGTTTTGGAGTTTAATTCAGTGTTCACAAAATAACTTCTCTTTTTATAGGATTGTTGTATGAAATGCTTGGCTCAACGAAAACAGGGGATTCAAAGGCAACTTGGAAGGTGGTTCATTCTTTTCTTTCTTTCGTTCGTTCTTTTTTTCCCCCCCCTTATATTTCTTGAAAGACTTGAAGCACTATCTGGAGTCAATAAAACATTTTTTTCCCTGCAGGTACTCATCATGGATAAAGTTACTGTCAAAGTCATGTCTCACTCGTGTAATATGGCAGACATTACAGATCAAGGAGTTTCATGTAAGCATCAAAATACAGTTTCCTTGCACAGGCATTTTTACCTTAAACTTCCTCAGCATGATTTCTTGATGTACTACACTCCATATTTGATTGAATGCAAACTCCCGTACAGTTTTCGTGGTGTAAAGTTCCATTATACCACTTAAATTTTCTGTCATGCATCAACTTTCAATGTATTGTCCGGGTCATTAACACTTGTACTCAAGCGAATACCAACCCCTTTGTTTCTTTGTTGCGTTCCGTCTGCATTTTCTATGTCGTCGCTTTCAAGTCCTCTTAGACAAGAGTACATAAACAGCTCCGTACCGTGGTTTTTGAATGATGGTTACAAACTTACAATACAATAATTTACATATCTTCTTTCATTGCAGTGGTCGAAGACCTCTTCAGGAGAAGGCAACCCTTGCCATCCATGGATGTTATTTATTTCATCCAGCCCTCAAAAGAAAAGTACACTAATCTCTCTCCCTCTCTCTAATTGTATCTGTTTCCATAGTTCCCTTCAAGGAAAATGAAATGATATTCTAAATCTTTGACGTCTATTGTCCTCCTATTTTGTTGAGTAAACGTTACGACATGAAAGTGTCCCTGTTTGAAAAGTAATCTCAGATATTACACCTTTTACCCAATCTCTAATGTTGTTAACGGGATCTTTGAAATTACCAACCAGATTTCATTGGAAGAGACAGGTCACGTCATGTATGAAACTTGGTATAATAATATCTCATATGCCTCCTTGTCAGCTCTATATTTCTACTAACCAATAATGTGCAATGGTTTCCGAGTTATGCGACTATATGTCCACACAACAAATAGAGATGGTTTGGTGTTATAGATCTGACTTCTATAGAAATGTGCAATAGGAATGCATCAACCAATTTATGCTTGTCTTACTTTACTTTTAAATATTTCCCATTTTCATCTTTGAGTCTGTTCTAACCCAGTCTTTTTGCTAGCATGCAGTATTGTCATGTTTTTGTCCGACATGTCTGGAAGGGAGCCTTTATACAAAAAGTATGCCAAATATTTTTTTTCTTTCTGCAAAATCTAGTTTTTTTTTTCCTTATAATTTAAGCCAGCATTATTCTGATTTTACCCTTTTGTTTTTCGTTTATTTTATTTCTCTTTGGTTTCTAGGGCGTTTGTATTTTTCAGTTCCCCAATCCCAAAGGAACTTGTAAATCACATTAAGAGTGATACGAGTGTTGTACCCCGCATAGGTGCATTGAGAGAGGTCTGATCTTCAATTTGTTTTTTGATTGATTCTCGGTAAATGTAAGTTTGTTAATCTTCTCTTTGGATTATATTATGTTATCTTTTTCTTTGTGTGGTACTCTGCAGATGAATTTGGAGTATTTTCCTATAGATAACCAGGTATTTTTCAATAATATCTATTCTTTCGTTTCTCCTCATGGTATGTTGATTGATGGGTGTTAAATTAATTTGCAGTAACCTTTTTAGTTTTAGGTCTCCATTATTGTTAACAAATATTGTCCATGTGATGAGTTCCTAGCTGTCCATATTTTGTAGAACGTTGTCCTAGTTCTGTATGGATTTCAATACTTTGTGTAATTGTGATTCGTTTTCTTTCTTTTGGACTAGCAGAGAAGAGAAACACGTTCATAATATTTACTTCAACCCCTAACTAGATCACCCTTTCCCTCCAGTGAATTTTTCCTTGTGACTGCGTGTATTAAAATTTTACCTATATTCATTTCACTGTGATGTTTTTTTACCAATGTGATTTGAATGACATTGGGTGTGAAGAGAACACTTTCGAAGTCTCATTCCACATGGACCATATGCTTCTGTTTTCTTTCACTCTTGCTTCCTTTTCTAAATCTACAGTCAATGGATTTGCTTTTTCTCTATAGATAAGGGAGTCTTTATGTCCCGCAGACAATCCTCCATCTAGCTAGTCTGAGCTGTTGACAGAGACATTTAGGATTATACTTTTATCTAGCATCCTGTCATATTGATTTTCTTTTGTTATAGCAAGTGAGAAGGAATTGGAAATATTTGTCTACTGATGTTCCATTGATGCAGGCTTTTATCACTGATCATGATAGAGCATTGGAAGAACTTTTTGGGGATGTTGAAAACCCTCGCAAGTTTGAGGCTTGCTTGAACATGATGGCAACTCGACTTGCTACAGTGTTTGCTTCATTGAAAGTTTGAATCTTTTTCCTTAAAACATTTTTTCTTGTTTTGTGGCCTTCTTTGGTCGTATAAGCAATATTAGTCAATTAAAAAATATGCTTATTTTTTCACTTATAAAAAATGCTTATTTTTTGTGAAATCCTATTGTTAATGATCAACTCTTATGATTTTTTTTTTGTTATTATTATGTATAAACCTTAGTGCTGCCAACAACCTTGACTCTTGAGTACCACCTTGTAGCTGTTAAGATTAATATAAATTATCAAATCTACCTCTTCTTATCAATTTAAACTTTTAGAATAAGTAATTATTTTACATTGTATCAGAACAGAGATTCTCAGTTTGAATTCTGACTCTACACTTCACTTATTTAATTAAATATTTCACATGTTGGACCTACTTATTGAGAGGGAGTTTGGCCCACACGTGAGGGAGAGTGTTAAGATGAATATAAATGATTAAATCTACCTCTTCTTATCAACTTAAGCTTTTTAGACAATGTTGATTTTATAATAGCACATGCTTAAATATCCTTTACATAGTTTTGCTCAAAGCCTTTGTTCTTGCTTCATTTGTTTTAATCATAGGGGTGTACTTAAGAAATCTGCATTATATTTTATCATTAATTCTACTCCATCCTTCCTCTTAAATCAAACTGTATCTTCTGAATCACTCATGATCAATGCAGAATTTGTCACGATCACTTATATATATATATATATCTCACATAATAAAGAAGCCCTTAATAAATAGTGATTATGGTGGAGACCAGGATTTCGGTTAAATTTTCAAGATCTGTATGACTGGAATGACCATATTCTTTGTCTCATCCATGGTTAGTAAGTAATTCATTTTGGCTTACCTATGATCAATGTGACAAAACCTAGAAAAATTATGTTGTGCAGATGACTAACACAAGATGGAGGTTGAATTGGGTTATATTATAAAAATTAACACTTATTAATCAAATACACAATATAAAATATAAACCAGTAAGAAATGTAAAGAGTAGGGTAAGAGAAAGCATACTCAGTATTTTTACGAGGTTCAGCCCCACTACCTATGTCCTCGCCTCAAGCTATCCCTTGAGGATTCCGAATTTATTAGTCAATCTTTTTTAGGTGGAGATAGAAACTTATTACACTTTTGAGCAGCACCGCTTCAAAGAATCTGTGTAGAACAACACCCTCTACACTTCCAATCACCTCACACTTGGTGATTTAACTATTCTCCGTATAGAACACCTTCTACACACACAAGGGTTATACGCACCCTCTTACAAATACAAGAATTGATAGTGGGTAAACTATCAAAGTACACTCTTCAACGAGTGAGATAGAAACAATACAGCGCAACCTATGTCTCTCTCAATAAGAACAAGAATTAAGACTCAAAATTTTAGAAAAGAGAGAATGAGAGTTTTGAATAAATGATGCAAAACTTAGCAATAGATGTGTAAGCTCTTGTTGTGATTTTTGCAAAACTCAAGTGAGCTATTTATAGGCAAATGAGTCTTCAATTTCAAATTTGAAAAGATTCACATGTCAAATAAGAGTACTATTCACTTTTCAAAAAATTCAAATAAAAGTATTTTCTTTTTGCATTTGTCAAAGACAACTCTATTCATTTTTCAAAGAAATCAAATCTAATTTTTTACTTTTCATACATGACAAAATAAGTATGATTTATTTTTCAAATCAAATCATTTTTTTTTGCATATGTCAAAAAAACACACAACCATCCTTTAAAATTTTCAAACAAAATATCTACCTCTGGTATTTGTCAAAAAAACGCACAACCACCCTTTAAGATTCTCAAACAAAATCATCTACCTTTTGTATTTGTCAAAAAAACACACCAACTCTCTTCAAGACTTTCAAACAAAATATGCACATGTCAAATATGGTAATTAATCATCTTATAAATTCAAGTTTTTATAAAAAAAATATAATTTTCGAAATTATTTTGTTTGATGATGTTATGTACATGTGAAAAACATAATTTTCAAAACTAAGACATTTAAAAATGTCTTGTATATGTGAAAAAAATAATTTAATGTTTTATGAGAAAAAAAGAGTAATTTGGAGTTTTAATCCAATTTTTAATTTTATCAAGAGATGTACAAAAATAATCTATGAGATTCATTTGTAGACTTGATCTCTTTCTTACTCATACTTGATTTCTTGATGTGTTTAGCTCCCTTCATGCGTAGACAATTTGATCTTTGAGTTTTAAATATTAGTTGTTATCATCAAAATTTATATGTAGATGTAAGACTTGAAATCTTGGGTTCAATAAATTATTTGTGGTGGGTTGGAGTCAATGTTTGCAGGGAATGGAGTTAGTGGTTTATGCAGGTTGGCAACTTGGGACTAGACTCTTTATTTGGGCTTGGGTCTGACTGCATGGGACCTTAAAGTTATAAATATACTGATTTTACCCAAAGTTTTAGCATAATATTGTTGGGAGAAATTTAAACAGCGGAATTAATTATCTCCCACTTTTTGTGAACCTATTAGGAAATAATTGAATAGAGAACAATATAAAGCAAAATCACATACACACAGAGAGCCAATATTTTTTACATGAAAAACCCTTTAATACAAAGAGAAAAACCACGGGACCTAGTCCAGTTAAAGCTTTCATTATCAACAACGTTTGTGTAAACAAATATTCTCTCTAGATAACACTATAGGTATGCAATAAACAGTGATTTCAAGAAAAACATTTTCTTGGCAACCAAACAGTGTGATTATGAGAGATCTTACAAAAAAAAATGTGTTACTGTTCACGACCTCGAGCACCAGAAATACTACTCCAAATTTGATCTCCACCGTTCAAATTGTAGAGTCTTGAGTTGTGAACGTCTGCAAAATTTCAGTTCAATCGGACCATAGATGACTTAAATTGGAACTTTTGATTGAATTTGAACGAGTTCTCCTATTTTTTTATTTCTTCTCTTCTTTTCACTCTCTCCATGGGCTTAATGATCCCATGGAACTTTTGATTGATTGAAAGTTTAATACCTTAGTAACATGGGCCTAAACATTCTCTCCATGGGCTTAATGATCCCACATGAGTCATCCCTCCAAATAGGAGGGAACCCGCACAACAAATCTCTCCCTTCCCAACTATGAGGGAAGACTCACCAAACCTGTTTTTACTTTGCATATTTCGAGTTTTTGCATGGGTAATAACTTTGTCATCATATCTGGCCCAAATTCATTAGTATGTATTTTCTCAATCTGTAACAACTTCATATCTAATGCATTACGAATTCAGTGATGCCTCACATTAATATATTTGGACCTTAAATGAAAAGTTGAGTTCTTGTTGAGATGGATGACACTTTGACTATCACAGTAGAGAGTATACTTCTCTTGGTCTTGGCCTAATAGTTCTTCTAAGAATTTCTTCATCCATAGCAACTCTTTGTTGGTTTCAGTTATGGCAATATACTCAGCCTCTATAGTAGATAGAGTAACACATTTTATAGTTTGGATTGCTATGACAAAACTCCCCCTGAATAAGTAATCAAATACCCTGAAGTAGATTTTTTGGAATCAACGTCGCCAGCCATATCAACATCAGTAAACCCATCAAACATACGCTTACCATTTCCAAAACATAAACGCACTGTGGAAGTTCCTCTAAGGTATCTCAAAATTCATTTAACATCATTCCAATGCTCTTTACTTGGATTTGAGAGAAAATAACTTACTACACTAACTGCATGAGCTATATCTGGCCTCATGCATACCATTGCATACATTAAACTACCCACTGCTGAGTCATACGAGACTTTTTCCATATCTTCCTTCTCTTTATTTGTGGAAGGATTTTGCTTTGTGCATAACTTAAAATGAGTAGTAAGAGGAAAACTAACTGTCTTAGCTTTATTCATATTGAATTTATCAAGCTCATTTTCAATATATCGCTCGAGTGACATTCATAATTTATTATCTTTTCTATCTCGGTAGATTCGAATACCAAGAATTTGTTTTGTTGGCCCCAAGTTCTTCATGGCAAAAAACTAACTCAATTCCTTCTTCAGATTTTCAATCCTTGAAGAATTCCTGCCAACAATCAACATATCATCAACATAAAGTGATAATATTATGAAGTCATCATTACAAAATTTCTGCACAAATACACAACGGTCAGAGGTGGTCTTCTTGTAGTTTTGTTCTTTCATAATCTACTCAAATTTTTTATACCATTGTCTGGACGCCTGTTTCAAATCATATAGACTTTTTTTTAACTGGCACACACAATCTTCTTCGCTATTCACTTTGAAACCTTTAAGCTGTTCTATATAAACCTCTTTCTCTAAATCACCATGTAGAAAGGTAGTTTTCACATCTATCTGCTCAATTTCTAAGTCTAGGCTAGCTGCTAAGCCAAGAATCACACGGATGGATAAAATTTTCACAATTGGAGAAAATATCTCATCAAAGTCGATACCTTTTCATTGACTGAATCCCTTAACAACAAGTCCAGTTTTGTATCGTGGCTTGGAAGTGTGTTCATCTTACTTCAATCTATAAACCCATTTGTTCTTCAAAACTCCTTTTGCCTCTAGGCAACTTTACTAGTTCAAAAATGTGATTGTCATGTAATGACTGCATCTAATTTTGCATGACATCAGCCCACTCTGCCTTATGTTCATCTTCCATTGCTTTTGCATAACACTCGGGCTCTCCCCCATCAATTATTAATACATACTCATCTGTAGAATACCAAATAAAAGGATGTCGGTTTTTGATAGACCTCCTGAGTGGAACATCTGATGGCATCTCTAGTTCTGAAACATCTTGGACTCTGTTGGTCATCTTGGATAACATCTTCAACTTGTGCTGGCAAGTCAGTCAATGGCACTGGATCCAAGTTAACTGAAGTTTCATTGGACCGAAGCATTGCTTTATCTGTTTTCTGAATATCTTGTATGGTTTGATCTTCAATAAACACAACATCTCGGCTTCTCACTAGTTTCTTATTAACTAGATCATATAATTTTTATCCAAACTCATACAAACCATAACCTAGAAAGATGCATTGTCGGGTCTTCATATCGAGTTTAGATATCTCATATTTGATAATATGCACAAATGCTTTACATTCAAAGACACGTAAGTGATCATAAGTAACATCCTTACCAGTCTAAACTCTGTTTGGTACATCAAACTGAAGAGGAACACAGTGTGAGATTAAGAACATGTACAATAGTACTCAAAGCCTCTCTCCAAGAAGGTCCAAGTAATTGTGCTTGTGAAAGCAAACATCTCACTCTCTTAATCAATGTTTTATTCATCCTCTCAGTTAAACCATTCAACTGAGGAGCTTGGAGGTGTCTTTTGAAGCCGAATACCTTGCTATCTGTAATAGTCATCAAATGGGCCTAAATGCTCTGTTCAGATGCACTTCAGCTTCTTTTCAGTCTGCCTCTCAACCAAGGCCTGAAATTGTTTAAACATTTCCAATACTTGATTTTTTCTTTTCAAGGAATAGACTTATGACTTTCTTGAATGATCATCTATAAAAGTCACAAAATTCGAAGATCTGCCAAGTGTTCTTGTCTTTATAGGACCACAAATATCGAAATGTACAAGATCAAGTATCCCTGACTTTCTTGAAGAAAGAGAACTTTTGAAGGAAATTCTATTCTGCTTCCCTTCTAAACATGGAGTACATTTTTTCAAAAGCACACTCTTCATCCCAGATAGAAGATTCTTTTTAACCAATATTGTCAAGTTTTTCTCACTCATGTGGACAAGTCTCTTACGCTACAATTGTACTATGTCCTCATTTTTCATAACATTAATAATGTTACTGGAGAGCCTTGCTTGTAGTATGTACAAGGTTGATACTTTATTTCCTCGAGCTATAACCATAACACCCTTTATAAGCTTCCATTGCCTATTATAAAAGGTATTGCAATACCCTTCATCATCAAATTTACTTGTAGAAATCAAATTCAAATGGATGTCAAGAATATGCTTTACATCTCTAAGAACGAGAGCCATGCCGTTATTCGTTTTCAAGTACACATCTCCACGACCAATAATCTTAGTCAAACAACCATTGCCCATCTTTACTGTGCCAAAGTTATTAGATACATAGTTTATGAAAAAATCATTTCGAGGTGTAGTATGAATGGAAGCACCACTATCAATTACCTAACTAGTTTCATGAGAAGTAATGTTTACAGTATCATTATCATCATAAACAATTAAGAAGTCTCTAGTAGTAGTGATAGCAACTTGATCATTCTTCTTTTTATCGTCGTTCTTCTTCTCATTTCTTTTTCCTTGTATTCTTTCTTCAATTTTCTACAATATTTCTTGATATGCCCTTTCATGCCACAATGATAGCACTCAACATTAACAAACTTGTTTGACTTACTTCTGTCTTTATCTTTGTTATTCGGACCTCTGCTTTTACTCCTGCCCCTCTTTTTTGTAACTAAGACATCTATCTACGAAGAAGAACCCTGTGATTTTCTTCTAATCTCTTCGTTCAAAATACTGCTTTTCGCCAGATCCATACTAATTACACCATCTGGAGCTGAGTTAGATAATGACATTCTAAATGTCTCCCAAGAGTTCGGCAATGTACCAAGAAAATACAATCCTTGTATTTCATCATTGAACTCGATACCCATTCCAGCCAAGTGATTAATTATTTCTTGAAATGTATTCAAGTGATTTGTCAATAGAGTTCCATCTTGGTATCCTAGAGTCATCAAATGCTTGATCAAATACATTTTATTATTTCTAGTCTTACGAGTATATAACTATTCAAGTTTATTCCAGAGTGTACGTGCATGCGTCTCCCTACTAATATGGTTCAAAACATTATCATCTACCTACTGCCTGATGTATCTACAGACTTGTTGATATTGCAAAGTCCATTCTTCATCAAATTTATTTTCAAGCTTCTAGGAAGTAAATACTGGTAAATAAAATTACTTCACAAATAAAAGGTCTTCCATTTTTCATTTTCCAAATATGATAATTAGAACCATTCAAAATAACTATTCTAGTCAAAGCCTCCATTATTCAACACAAAGTACTAAGCGGTTATAACCCCGCTCTGATACCATTTTGTTAGGAGAAATCTAAACAGCGGAAATAATTATCTCCCACTTTGTGTGAACTTATTAGGAAGTAATTGAATAAAGAACAATATAAAACAAAATCATATACGCACAGAGAGCCAATATTTTTACGTGGAAAATCCTTCAATGCAAAGGAAAAAATCACGGGATCTAGTCCAATTAAAGCTTCCACTATCAACAACGTTTGTGTACATAAATATTCTCTCTAGATAACACTAGAAGTATACAATCAACTGTGATTTCAGGAAAAACACTTCCTTGGCAACCAAACAGTGATTATGAGAGATCTCACCAAAAAATGCGTTACTGTTCACGATCTCGAACACCAGAAATACTACTCCAAATCTGATCTCCACTATTCAGATTGTAGAGCCTTGAGTCGTGAACGTTCCTACAAAATTTCAGCTCAATCAGACCACATACGACTTAGATCAGAGCTTTTGATTGAAACTAGACGAGTTCTCCTGTTTTTGAGTGTCTCTTCCTCTCCCCCTCTTTTCACATGTTTTTTTATTCTTCTCTTCATTTCTCTCTCTCTAATCTGCCAACACAGAAAACCCTAAAGTTTAAGACCTTAGTAACATGGGCCTAAACCTTCTCTCTATATCGGCTTAATGATCCCACATGGGCCATCCCTCCAAATAGGAGGGACCCACAACAAATATTATGTACTAAAGGTTGATATTTGAATTCATGGCCACTTTTATGTAGAAACCTTGAGTTCCTGATAATCTAAGAGCACTGGTATTGAATTGGCTAAAATTATTTTTTAAATAAGTACAAATTAGCACATATATCAAAAAAATTTGGTCCAATTAGATTAATAGTGAGGAGAAAAAAATAGAAAAATAGAATAAAAGTACTTTTATTTTAAAGAAATGAACAGTAAATTCAAAATTCTCTTCAAATTGGACCAAAACTTATTGATATGTATGCCAATTTGTACTTATTTAAAAAAAAAAATTAGCCAATCTAATACCATTGATCTAAGCTTTGCTCTTTGTTATTCTCTATGATTTTTTCCTCATATCATTGCATGTTTTCAGGAGCTTCCATTTGTGCGGTTTCGTACTGCCAAGACACCTGATGACTCTCCAACCTCAACATTTCGTGATTTAGTTCCTACAAAGCTTGCTTCGGCTGTTTGGAACTGTATTTCAACGTATAAATCTACCATTCCCAACTTTCCACAGACTGAAACATGCGAGCTTCTCATCTTGGGTAGATCTGTTGATCAGGTTATATTAATTTGCCTCGACTTTCTTCTTGCATTCTTTCGGTTTGAATTTATTGAAAGTGTGAAATTGCATATATAGATTGCTCCTGTCATACATGAATGGACTTACGATGCAATGTGCCATGATCTGTTGGATATGGATGGAAATAAATATACATACGAGGTATTTCTTGGTATTGTGTCTTTCTTTGTTTTTTTTTTCCAGGTTTCTTTGCATTTTTTCACTTCTGTGTAGTAATTTAATATGAATGGAAATCATAATATTTCATATTAGGTTCCTAGCAAAACAGGTGGCCAAGCTGAAAGGAAGGAGGTTCTTTTGGAAGACCATGATCCAATCTGGCTCGAGCTTCGCCATGCACATATAGCAGATGTATGTGTAATGCATATATATAAATATTTCCGTATCAATCAAATCATTAGCATAAAAGCTTTTTACTGTTCAAAGATTAAAAAAAAATTCATGTTATTAAAGATATACGGACTTCCTATAGGAAACAACACATATAGTTTCACTTGGATACATCAGAAGTTTGAATGCTCTTTTCTACTTAACTATATTAGGCTAGTGAACGTTTGCATGAGAAGATGACCAATTTCGTATCAAAGAACAAAGCTGCACAAATCCAACAAAGTGGAAGGTACAGTACCAGCATCCATTTGTCACTCTTTGGAATTTGGCCATCTGATCTTGAGCTTGCATGTTACAAGGTTTTATCAAATTAATTTGGTTTTAATGTTATATTTCGCTATGTTATCATCATTTGTCTTTATATCAGGTTTCAGTAGGCTACCATCATTTGTTCCTGTAATTTGATTTTTCTGGGCAATACCATGGAATATTTTCAATAGAATACGGATTATCTACTATTTTCAAAGAATAATTCTCTTTACTTCTGATTAATTGTTATCTGAGACACCGTTGACTTCTTGGAATTTTTTATTTCAATCATGCATACATTTAGTTTTGCATTTATAAAGGCATATAATGAGGTATATTTATATATTATAATGTAATAGCTTAGAAAAATATTAATATCAAACGGGCTTCTGTCATGTATTGATTGCAGAAACTGTTCTTATACAAGAGGTAGTTAATTTGTAAAATATAATAAAAGCCTGAGGATTGATACTAAGAGTGAAAAAAAAATCTCGAGGTGAGAATTATTTTCTAAGGCTTTGTAAAGCATGAATTGAAATAGTGTTTACTTTCTAATCATTATTGAGATTTATGAAATTTGTAGTGTGATTTGTGTAGGTTGTACATTTCTATTTATCCATAAACTTCACATAACAATGTACTTGGGATTTAAGTTGCTGAGGCCATTAAAAATTGAGAAGGTTTAGGCCAAAAAGGAGATAAAAATATATAGTGTCGAAAGTTTTTTTAAATTAATCTATAATGCTTCTTTGCACATAGCTTTGTTGTAATTCAATTGTGATGTTGAAATTTGACTTTATCTAGGGATGGAAGCGAATTATCTACACGAGACTTGCAGAAAATGGTTCAAGCTTTACCACAATACACTGAGCAAGTTGAAAAGATTTCTCTCCATGTGGAGGTTTGTTTCTTCTTTCATCAAGAGTCAATACTTCTTATTGAACGAAACATATGGTATTTACTTCAAAGAGAAATATAAAGTACTTAAACCATCCACATGCAAGTCGAGAAAAATTTTCTTTTCTCTCTTTTCCCATTCTTTCAGGTGTTTGAGAAAGTCGAAAGTTCAAGTTACTGTAGAATAGCTCTACACTCCCGGTAGCCTTGAACCGAGAGAATGTAGGACAGAAAAAGATTATAATCATTATCTTAGATTGTTACATTGTTTTATATTTGGCTCAAGGCAATTAAAAGTCTTGCATAGTAGATTTTTAAGATTTCTTGCAACTCCCAAATCCCTCCCCCTCCCCCTCCCCCTCCTTTTTTTTCTCTTCCTACAAAAAAAAAAAAATCTCTTATTAACAATCTACATAAGTTTTTTTTTTTTGGATAGGTATTCATAGAAATTCATTAATAAAAAAAGGCTAAGCCCAGGTACACATGTAGTGTACATGAGAAAACTTAGCTCGTGGTTACAAAAGAGAGAAGAAAATCATGAACATTAAGTCTATTGCAAGGTATGGTTCCCGCTTATGAAAGTAAAGACTTATAGAAGAAACTTAAAAGTTAATCATTTGTTCTCTCACAATCTTCAAAGTTTCTAGCGTTTCTCTCTCTTTAGATACACCAACACATGCAAATGAGAACCATAAGCCAAATGGTCGCCACTTGTAAGGAAGACTGCAAGAGCAGACATGAAACCTTTTAAAAAGTTGCATGTACTTTATCTGCAAAACTGGAATAGAATATCAGTCAGAATGACCATATGATAATTCTCTCTGAATCTGCAGTCAGAAGTGACCATCCTTTTAGCAGTTGGTGAGGGTTATAAGAACTAGAGTGTAGTGGTATAGTTTTTGCATTCTGATTGTTTTCTGTAATTATATCATTACAGATTGCAGGAAAAATTAACAAAATCATCAGAGAAACGGGACTTCGAGAGCTTGGGCAACTAGAGCAGGATCTAGTTTTTGGAGATGCGGGAGCCAAGGATGTGATCAATTTTCTGAGGACAAAGCAGGTGAAGTATTAAGGATGTGTAGCCGGATATAATGGTGATGTTCCTTACGCCTAAATCCTTGCTAAAGTCTACCCTTCTTGCAATTCTTTGTGCAGAATGAAACTCCTGAAAATAAGTTGCGTTTATTAATGATTTATGCGTCTGTCTATCCTGAGAAGTTCATTGGTGACAGAGGTTTAAAGCTAATGCAGGTAGCCGTTCCTACTCTTGGTTTTTTCAGACGTGTTTTGTTTTTATTTTCCATCGCTAGAAACTGATTATTTGATTACTTCATCTGCATTTCTATACGATCTCAAGGAATAACTTATCATACTAAGTCCATCCAATGCTTAATTTCCATGACTGCAAGTACCACCTGAAATGACGATTTTGTGAGTTGATCAAGTTTGTAACTGAACTCTATGTATCAGTGAAAAATGAAGCTCGTCTTTGGGATCTTAAAAATTTAAAATTGACTCCAAACTTCCCGTTCAGGTTAACTAAAATGTAATACACTTGACCTCAAGGTCAAACAGTTTGCATCTATCAGAGGGCAGAGTCTGTACAACTCATGAAAATCCCCACGCCTAGACTTGTACTTTAAAGACTTAAGTTTTGGTCTATTGTAAGCAAAGATAACACAGAGACAATCCATGTGGGGCCAAATAGCATGCTTATTGAAGATAAACTCGTTCCAATAAGAAAGGATGTATGCTTATACTTTGTGCATGTAAGTTTCATTCCCTCAAGCTTCTATTTCGTGAGGGGATACTTTAACATCTAGTTTAAAAGATATTTCTAAAATAAGATTAAGTTCTAGATCCAACCCTTTTGAATCCTGTAAGTATAATAACACAGCTGAGTTTCGGAAACAATGGTGGCTTTTGATTGTATTATTTTTGTTACTGGTTTTCTGGGCCTTCAATTATCGTTTTTCTCCACTTCATTGTATCCTGATATATCTCTATTCTACAAATATTGTAACCCTTTTTAACTTGTATTAATTGTTTCCAAGTGTATATAAACCTTTGCAGCTGAGGGAATATTTCTTTTAGAAATTAGTTATTTTAATTTCATTTATATCCCTTTAGCTGGCAAGATTATCACGCGAGGACATGAAGGTGGTAAATAATATGCAATTGATTGGGGGGTCATCAGATGATAAAAAGGCAACTGGTAGCTTCTCACTCAAGTTCAATACCCAGAAGGTAAAACATGTGTTTTTGAAACTAGAATAGCTTATTAAAGTTCTGCCCGAACTAATTACCAAAAGGAAGGAAAAAAGAAGGTTGAAAAATCTAAGAGCAAATTTTGTGGATGACTTTTTTTCTTGATTATCAGACAAAGGAAGCAACAAGAAAAGATCGTTCTAATGAGGAAGAAACATGGCAGCTATCCCGATTTTATCCCATGATAGAGGTATGTATGATCATATTATGACATAGGGTTAATCTTGCTGATTTATTCTATAAATTTAATCAGATGCCAGTTTAACTTTGCTCTCCATGAATCCTTACTGTCCTAGTGAAATGTGTTTTGGTATTGCTACTTGCTTTACAGAAATTGTTTCCCATAGAGTTTGACAGATGATGATGTCTTAGTCTGTGGTAATCAAAATACGTGGAACTACAAGCTTTGGTTAACATCTTGTGGTGTTGTTAATTAGTTCAGTGGGAGCCCAGAAAATCGTCATTGCTGGGTCATAATGTTTATTTCTTTTTTGCCATAATAATTGGGTATTAGGGCTGTTCAAAAAAGTCGTAACCCGACCCGACCCTATATTCTGTCCGATATCGACCCGATCATTCCGACCCGTTTTCGGCTAAACGGTTAACGGGTATTACCCAATTACCCACTTAAACCCTATTTCTCCCTTCTACTTTCTCTCCATTCGACCCCGTGACTCTCCCTCCTCTCTCTCTCTCTCTCTCTCTCTCTCTCTCTCTCTCTCTCTCTCTCTCTCTCTCTCTCTCTCTCTCTCTCCGACGATGGCCCAACCCATCCTAACTTGTTTAGACAAGATTCCGTCACCGGAGCTCGTCCTCGTCGACCCCAAGCCAGAAAAGCTCTGCAACGAAATGCTCAACCTACTTAGATGAAAGCGGCTGTGGGTTTTGGTTGCCGATTGGTGGTTTGGTGGTTTTGGTTTTGATTTAAATGAAATCGGATTGATTTTGGTTTTGATTTTAGTTTTGGTTTCAGTTTAAATGAAATCCGTTGTGGGTTTTGGTCGCCGATTGGTGGTTTGGATGTTTTGATTTTGGTTTAGTTTTAAATGGAATCAGATTGGTGTTGGTTTCAGTTTTAATGAAATCGGCTATGGGTTTTGTTCACCGACAATACAAACATCATCGTCTCTGTTTCAGCGGTTGTTGTTGCAGTCGTGGTCGAGTTGTTTAGTTTTAAATGGAATCAGTTGTTGTTGTTGGTTGTTGTAGCTCAACTGCCATTACAATGGCTAGTGGTGTGCGTAGAAGGGACAGAGTAATCGTCTTGAGTTGTCACTGTGTGCAGGCGTGCGAAGGTTATCGGAACATTATCGGGCTAACGGGTATTGGCCAAACGGAACTGATTGAAAGCGGGTCGAGTCGGAAAAACCCTTATCGAGTCGGGTCGGGTCGGATGAACAGCCTTATTGGGTATATAATCATTTTTAAGACTTTGGAAATGCACTTCCTCAATGGCCAACAAGTACTCTTTTGTTGCTAGCCCATCAAGTCTAGTCAGTGAAAGTTAGGCATTGATCATTGTTACAAAACTAGCTGTAATAATAATAACAGCGCCCATACCAGGAAACTTGGGGTGTTTGCTTTCACTGGAATTCAATTATTCTCGCGTGCGAATGCTGGATTTTGTCTTAAGTAGTCAACTTTAGTTATCAAATGCAATGACTTGTGGTGTCAGCAAATAATAGCAACAAAGGAAACAATGCAAACATGGATTCATTTTTAAGGATTTCCCTGCTGTGTTAGTATGTCTGCTTTGTTTATTTTTAGTTGAGAGTACCACCGAAGTTGTTTTCCTCAGGAGCTTATTGAAAATCTAAGTAAAGGTGAGTTACCAAAAAATGAATTCTCATGTATCAACGAGGCAAGTCCAACTGTTCAAAGAGACTCGCACTCGCAGAGAGCTACCCAGAAAGCACCAGCAACTCAAACTTCTGCTCCTTATTCAATGAGATCGAAACGGACTGCAAACTGGGCACAAACTCGTCTTTCTGACGATGGATACTCTAGGTAATCTCCTAACTCTAGTTTCCCAGTTAATGCATGTGGACCATCTCTTAGATCTGATATTTCTGCATGATGGAAACTCAGTATTATTTATCTCACAGGCTCTAGACTCTTTTCTCCTGTACATTTGATAGGTCACATGCTATCTGGCTATAAATTTGGTCAATGATGGCAGTTCAGAAGTTTTTTGAATCAGCAGATTTTAATTGCAACTTTCAGCTCTAATAACATCAGGATCTTGACTTTTCTGCTGCTTTTTGTAGTGACTCAACTTTAAGAATTGCGTCCAATGATTTCAAGAAAATGGGGCGACGTATTTTTGTATTTATTATTGGTGGGGCAACTCGATCTGAGGTAAACTTTTGAGAGAAATCTCTCTTCATTTCTAGATCTTCAGCTAAAGTATTAATGTGGCAGTTTAGTTTTGAATATATCTCACCTGCTGTTTGTTCCCCCCATATGCTACTGCCAGCTACGAGTTTGTCACAAGCTCACAACAAAACTCAGAAGGGAAGTAGTCCTTGGCTCTTCTAGCGTCGATGACCCTCCTCAATATATTACGGTAATAAATATGTATTTGTCACTACTTTTCATTTTAGCTCTCATACACAGTCTATCAAGTGGACTTTTACCATACAGTTACGAGTCACGACACTAGATTTGATTTGGGTCGCGCGCTTATCAATTATACCAAATCTAGAATATTTAGTATAGAAAAATTCCACTCATCATCTTCACACCACTCATGATTCCTTGTATACATTTTCCAGAAACTGAAGCTGCTCTCGGAAAGAGATCTCTCAATGGATAGTCTCAAAATCTGACCAAAAATAGGCTCGTGCTTAAAACCAGAAGGTTAGTTGTTGGCTCTCTCTACTTGCAATTTTCATTATTAGAAATTGCTTGTTGATACATGGGAGAGCTGCACAATGCTTCTTGTTTTGTTTTGGTTTTTTTAGCCCCCACAGAATCATGGGGAAGGAAAATGTTAACCAGTTCATTAATGCTTTGTGCTTTTTCCTCAAAAACTGTGGCCTTCTCGTGGTGGCAAAGAGACATGATGAGAAGGGTGGCTTGTTCCAACTTTTCTGACCGATTGCGTTCTATTGTCAGAGCATTCAAGAATATTGAGTCAATTTTGTTGCAGTAGCATTTTGAATCTGCGTTTCTTACACCTGTATATTATGAAACTTCCCTTTTTAGCTTCTCGTTTTGTATGACTTCGGTTTCCAGTCTAGGGGCTGAACTAAATGGTATAGACTATAGAGTAGTGTACTTGTGCTGAAAATAACTATTGGGAGAGAAACTGTGAGGCAAGTCATGTCATGGTGACCACAGTGGCAAGTTGTCCATTTGCCATGCGTTTTGAGATATTCTTCGATTGTAGTTGGCATTGAAGGATTGTCTCGCATCGTATTACGTATACCTGCAGGAATGATTGACATTCATTAACAAACCCTAAACTTTATCGTTATTGCTCTTATCAGGAGAGAACGCCACTTCATCTCGCGCGATCCAACTCTCTATTGGGTGCAAAGGGGCTGCAAAACAAAAAGAATTTTACTACTCTTCATCCCCATGTTTGACACACCGTATACTAATTTTTATTTTTTTTAAAACAATAGTGATAGAAATGAGTTTGCTTGGGTTATAATGTCGCTTTCTTTCAAATAATATTTGCTTCCATCAACAGTAATATATATACAAATGAGTTATAAATGAATGAATGATTTTTTTTTGTAGTCTATATTTAGCGAACTGTATTGCAATCTTCAATTAAAATGCTCTCGTTCTATGAATAAATAAAATAAATTTTTTAGATTTTTAGATTTTTTAATTTATAAATAAGAGTGTTTTAATTAATTTTATTTTAAAATAAAGATTTTTTTTATTTGTTTATTATTTGGACGGTAAAAGAATCTAATTTTTTAGATTGTATGTGACATTATCCTGAATAAATTTATCTTCAAGATACAATGAAATTTAGAACAAATTGTTTGTTTAATTCCATTATATACGTACGAAATTTTTAATCCCAAATGTCTTTATTTTTTATATTTTACTATTTAATCAAGAGATTAAAATTTTATTTTCTAAAAAATGAACATATACTAATAACAAGTTTTGAAGAAACAGGTGATATCTAATATTTCGATAACTCACAAATCACTAATCAGTGAGTATATAATATTTGATCAGCGATCTTAAATCGTGACATTTTATTCTCTCATTATTTATCTTTTGACGAAAATATTAAGAAAATAAACATTACCGCATATCAGTGAGTAAAAGTTAAAACATTTTTTTACGTTTCAGTTCGGTTTGAATAGATAGTTGGAATAAGTTTAGTTTATTTTTTAATATTTATTATTATTTTAAAATTAAAAAAAATTAATTAAAATTTTAAAAATATATATTAAAAGAAAAATTATATTAAAAATTATATTATATATAAATATTTAAAATAATATAATAATAAATTTAAAATAATTAAAATAATTGATCTCGTCTCGTCTAAATCGATCCTTAACCTGTTTCCTTTTCTGTATGGTTCGTTATGTTTTCTGCATTATGCATGGAGGCTACGCTGAACTTTGTATTGTTTTATGTCGGTAATATATATCTATCATGTCGGTAATATATTTCTATCTTGCTAAAAAAAAAAAAAAAAAAAAAGTGAAAACATGTTTCTCCTTGTTTTAAGTGGACATGTATCCCCGTCGATACGTTGTCGTTGCACTGATCACTGAATAATCAATCCCAAGGGATCGATCAGCTGCAAACTCGTTTCCCACGTATCTAAACCCCCGCCATTACCATTTCTCCGAACCCATCTTCCCCCTCTCCTCATCACAAAAGCGGGTCAAGAAATGGAACCGGTTCTTGCACTTACGCTCGTTTCGGTTCTTCTCGGCGCTGTAATCGCCCTCGCCTTTTTCAGTAGTTACTTCGGCAAGCGAAGATCCGAGGTCCAGTCCATCGCGAAACCGGAGCTCCAGCCGGATCTGAAGAAGCACCAGAGACCTCCTCCACCCAAGAAATCTCACTTCAAAGCTCACTTCAAAGCTGCTGATAAGGTAAATACGATCTTGAACTCTGTGTCTTCCTACCGAAGGAAGGAGAGAAAGAAGGGAAAATTAAAAGGAGGAATGATATTAGGAAAAGAAAATGTGGAATCTTATGCTTGGTTGAATTTTGTTTAGTTAAGAATTAAAATTCTCTATAAGAATTTATCTCAGAAGATGTACTGCATTGCCTGTGAAGTTTCATCTTCCGTTTGGTTCTTTAGAAAATCAAGAAAAAAAACGGAGATGAAAGGAAATTCGAAATTTTATTTGGTTTGGATATCTTCTTCTAGCTAGGTGGTGTTGTTTACCGGGATATAGATTTGCTCAACCTTTTCACAACAGTATAGTTTCTATGTTTTACTTGTTTTCTTCGCAACTTTTTATATAACTTTTTGAATCATGTTCGAGTATTTTTTGGTGCTTGCTTTGGTTTGAAATTCAGGATCAAAACAAACGGCATCATCCCTTGGATTTAAACACTTTAAAGGGTCATGGCGACTCAGTCATGGGAATAAGTTTTTCCTCTGATGGGCGAAGTTTAGCAACAGGTGATTATTCAATTTTTATGCAAATTTATGTATATCTCTTGCCGCTGATGTTTACAAAAAGATTCAAGTTACTAGTGTAATCCCAGAATTGTGAATTTAGATGTCTGGTGGAGTAAGAGAATTCAGCTGAAATAATGTGTATATTGATCTTTTTTTCTTTCTTTCTTTTGTCTTTTTGTTTTTGTCTATAAATATTTTATTGGGATAATTTTCTACCATGGTGGAGCCTTCAATTAAGATGGCGAGGGGGATTGGTTGCACTAGATTATGTTTATCCTTGCATGAATGATTATTTTCTGGCCTTCTCATTTGCTTAATCATCTACTACCATCTCTTGTAATTAAGTGATGGAACCTCAAATCTATCTGGAATTTTTTGCACAAAAAGAATGTTGTGGAGATTGGATCCCTTCCCCATTGTAAATCATTAACTTCTCTTTTGCCTGTGCTTCTACTTTTTCATATGGTGTTCACTGAGTTTCTTTCATTTGAACGATTTGATTTCTCTCTTATGCAAGATATTTTTTTGAGTCATTTTAGTTTCTTTTATATCTGCACAGCTTGTGCCGATGGGGTGGTCAGGGTATTCAAGTTGGATAATGCTTCAAGTAAAAGTTTCAAGTATGAATTTCTAGTAACCTTGATATAATATCAGATTTTACCTCGATATAAAAGATGCAGGCTTTTTTCTTGCTTTTTACTCCATGTATTGTTTGAAAATTTTTGCAGGTTTATGAGAATGAATCTGCCTGCTGGAAGCCAGCCAACAGCAGTTGCGTTCTCTGATGATGTGTCTTCTTTAGTCATAGCTTCTCAGACACTTACTGGTTCGTCTTTGTACATGTACGGAGAGGAAAAGCCCAAAGGTTCTAATGAGAATAAACAAGCCAAGCTTCCTCTTCCAGAAATTAAATGGGAACATCACAAAGTCCATGAGAAAAGAACTATTATAACCCTTGTTGGCACTACTGCAAGTTATGGAAGTGCTGATGGAAGTACAATTATTGCTTCTTGTTCGGAAGGTAATTTATTTTCTTTTATCTTTGAAAAGATTTTGTTTTTGTTTTTGTTTTTGTTTTTGTTTTCTTCTGTTGATCTGTTACTTTCAGGGACTGATATCATACTTTGGCATGGAAGAACTGGGAAGATTTTGGGAAATGTTGACACAAATCAGTTGAAAAACACCATGGCTGCCATATCACCAAATGGGCGTTTTATTGCTGCTGCAGCCTTTACTGCAGATGTGAAGGTGAGTATCTCTAGTTTTTCCTGATCAATCTGCAGTTAGTGATTGCTTCACATTTTTTTTTCGATCAACTTGTAAAAAGGTTTCTCTTAATGGCATCCTCTTGCACTCCATCTATAATTCCTTTTGCTACCAATTTTATCCTTGCTGAAATGATCGTCTTGTCCTAGGCGTTTGTTATATATTGCCATGCTTCTCAATTTGAGTGTCCCACAGATCTAATCTGGAACGAGTTGCAACTTCATCTGATTGTTCATGTCAACTAATGATTTACTCGTTTGACACGATTTCTTCTGCAGGTTTGGGAAATAGTATGCTCAAAGGATGGTTCAGTCAAGGAGGTTTTAAAAGCCATGCAGCTTAAAGGGCACAAGGTTATGCTTTCAAGTCATGTCTTCACAGAGCTTTAGATTCATGAAGTGTGTAGAGCTTTAGATTAGATGCAAAAGAAAGAAGGAAAACTTAAGTCTTCCATATTGATCCCTACTTGCATTGTTCTTCAAAATTTAAGTTGATAGAGCTGATTAAAAAAACATACTTTACGTTAGATGTATCTGGCATCAGAAAGTCGAGGCAATCTTGATTAGCAAAGTGTTTTCAGAAAATCCATAAAGGTCTCATTTCTCTAGTGGAATTTCTGGCATTGAGTGTAATTAATGGTTTCTTATAATGGCAGTGAAGCGTATACACATGACCTGCAATTTATGGTACATGTTTAAGGTATTTCTGTGATAGAAATATTTTGCTTTTACTAATCTTACTAAAATCACTATGGCTCTTTATGTGAATTTGTTATTATCATGGCTTGATGGTTTAATAATTGTATTGCTTCTCATGTCTAATATTCCTTCTTTGATGTTCAGAGTGCGGTAACTTGGTTATGTTTTGCTCCTAACTCACAGCAAATCATTACAGCTTCCAAAGATGGTTCAATAAGAATTTGGAATATCAATGGTGTGTACACATTTCATACATATCCTCATGACCTTGTCTAAGAGTGAGTGAGTGAGTGAATGGATTGAAGCAAAATTAACCATCAAAACAATGTACTTGACACACATACTTTTACCAAGTTTTTTTCATGTAATTGAGGTAACCTCCCCCCCCCCCCCCTTTTTTCATTCTTTAACGTGTTGAGTGCACTTTAATAGTCTTTTAGCAAAACTTTCTATGAATAAAACTTCTTGATTACCTATAAAAAGTCTTTTAGTAAAACACGTATACGAGGCTAGATCAGAGGGATGCTGAATTAAGTTTTACCAATGTCTTTGGTGCATATGCCTGTATAAAGAGAAGATATTCGCATCAAATGAGCAACTACAACACCCTCCCCTCCCTTTTTAGTCAACATAAAAAACCAATGTGAATATGGCAGTTCTAACAATTTCGCATTATGCCTTAAGTTATCCAACCTTGGGATTTATTTATCTGTCTTCTCATGTTTATGGTTCCTTAATCTTGTTGGTGCTGACCATCATTTACCTGTTGGCTTGAAGTTCGGTATCATCTAGACGAGGATCCAAAAACTCTGAAGGTGTTTCCAATTCCACTTCATGATTCAAGTGGTGCTACTTTGCAATATGATCGTCTTTGTATATCCCCAGATGGAAGGATATTGGCAGCAGCTCATGGTTCAACATTGCAGTGGTTATGTGTAGAG
This sequence comes from Platycarya strobilacea, assembly GCA_036898215.1. Classification (NCBI taxonomy): domain Eukaryota; kingdom Viridiplantae; phylum Streptophyta; class Magnoliopsida; order Fagales; family Juglandaceae; genus Platycarya; species Platycarya strobilacea. The sequence goes on along the minus strand of CM072545.1, from coordinate 55,920,737 downwards.
ACTGGGAAAGTTTTAGACACAGCTGACAATGCACATGAAGGTATTAATTAGTTGAATGCTTTTCTGCTTTATTTTTTATTTGCTTTTTCATACTCTTATGTTAGTTATGAACTAGTCTGACATATGTTTCCTTTAGCCAAATATTCTTATTTGTATCGCTGTTGTCTCAGGTCTACTTAGGTTCATACCAAGGATGTTGTCTTGTTTCATGGAATATTTCTATGTTTGTGTAAATTGCCATTCAGCAATCCACAGAAATTTCGCTCATTACTGTGCAAATTCTAGATAGTCTCCTGTCTGCATTTTATCAACTTTTACGCTCGTTAACTCCTAAAATGAATGATTTTCTAAGTATTTGTTTATGAGTATTCTTCATTTGGACTTATTTAGTATTTATGGTCTGGAACATTGTTGTCTGGCTCACACAAGCCCACCTTTGTCATTCTATGAATTAACCATTTTAGTGTTTTGTTCAAATTACAAAAATAAAAAATAAAAAATATTTTCTTTATGAATCTTTTATTGACCTCAGTCTATGACTCTATCATGCAGGTGACATTACATGCATCTTATGGGCACCTAAGCTCATTCCTATGGGTAAATCACCTTCCTGCCTGATATGTTACATATGATTATCTGGTCATTTTTCTACTTTTCTCTTCTTGAACCCTAGCTGAGCCATCTCAAAGTTTTCAAATGGAAGCCTTTCTTCTCGTAGAAGAGTAAGACTTGAAAATTCCAGCTAAGAAACCCCTTCACGAAAATTATCTCCTATTATTTTTGAAGTCTGAGAAGTCTAAAAGACAATGTCTGAAAAGCTCACGTTTGATCAATTAGATGCAAAATATGTTTCTGCTTAATTCTATCAATTAAAAGCGTGTTAATAGACAGAAAAGCAAGCTTTACAGATGATTTCGTTTATATGCTTCTCTTCTGCAGGAGATGGAGAAGTTTTGCTTTTAGCCACATCAAGTGTTGACAAGAAAGTGAAGCTATGGGCAGCTCCATCAACTCCTGGATCCTAATGTAATGAATGTGTTGGTGGACTTGCTTGAAGCATTGGATGATGAAGATCCTGAGCATACATGGTTGCTTCCTCCAATGGTTAATCGTTTCAACTTTCAACAACTTAATGCAAGCTACATACCTTTTAGCTGAAAGGTAAGATGCAGCATCTTCAGGAGCGTGCAAATTCAGAGACCAAAGCCTTTATCTTCACTAGAAAAGTTTGATTCTATTGAAATTTTGGTGACAGAGATTATAGAGAAGTAGACAATGTGGTTGGTTTTGACTGGCTATACATCCGTCTATCGGGGGTTACAACAATAGTTTTTATGTTGAAATTGCCGTGTATTAGAACCAATTTTGCTCGGGTCAGATGGCTTCATATATGCCTTTCCTTGCGATCCTGACCATAATGGTCATTTTTTATGTTAGTAATAATACGATGTTTACATATACTAAATTAGTAGTCTATTTATATTATAGTACAAGTACATTATATATAAACAGTATAGCAAAAGTAAGTTTATATTAATAACTTAACAGCAATATTTATGTTTAAGATTTAAATTTTTATGTTATATTAATTTTACATTAAATTAAGATTTATATGTTATATCATATGTTATATTAATTTTATATTATAAGATTAATATACTTGAATAATAGAATTAGAATTTTATACTATTTTAATTAGTTATTTAGCATATAATATATATAATAATAATACAAAAACTTATATATAATATAAATTTATAAATATATATCGATTCAGTTAAAACGGTTTTCAAAGTATGAAAATATACAATATCAGTTTTGGTTCTTAAGAACGGGTATTGCAGGGGTCACTGGTTTTTATTTACACTCCACTCCCTATTGTATTCCTTGAGGTGATTGCTGAGGCGCAACGCATCGTTTTTACCATGACAGACAAATAAAAGTTGCAGAAAACAGATTAACCTAAGCGAATCGATTAAAAAAAGGTCGCCCACCGTGGGGCTCGAACCCACGACCACAAGGTTAAGAGCCTTGCGCTCTACCGACTGAGCTAGACGGGCATGCTTCCGATGCTAACTGGAGAAAATTAATTTAGACTTAGGTGTTCGATAATATACGCTATTATCGCTTCGAAACAATGGGACGGTGCATCCGATCTCCTGGCTTCGCCATCAGTCGATGGAGCAAATATGGACCATTTAGAACCCGCCGTTATTTGTTCTTAGAATCTTAGCCTTAATTAGATGCTTACCATCCACCGGAAAATCATAACTGTCAACCCAAGAAAAACTTTGCAGAATCAAAACCCCACGCAACAAATCCTCGATTTTACCTAGTTCTTCTAAGTTTTTAACCTTCTTTACTAATATACTCATGATAATAATAGAGCATCTCTCTCGCCCTTTATTTTCACCTCTACAGTGTCACAAATCAAATCATCAAACTCTTTCTTCCAAGAATTTGTTCTATAGATGCGCACACAAGTGAAACCAGAATTTTATATTTGAGGGGCGATCGATAAAATGTATACTATATGTAAATTTTGAAAAGACGCTCATTAATGATAGAAGTATCACATTTCGTCGTTATCGAACTTTATAAACGTATTACTTTTCGAACTATCCATGTCTTTTTTAAAAAGAAAAAAGAATAATTTATTCTTAACTTGCTCATATTTTAAATAATTTTAAATATATATCAATAATAAATCTAAAAAATTTCTAATAGCTAATGATATACTGTTGTTAGATTTTTTACGAATTATATCTTATAATTATACAATTAAGTTAGAGTGAGACTATATAAGTGAGTATTATCAATCAATTTTGATAATCATACAAATTTATAACATTTTTTTTAGAAATAGACTGTTAAAGTAATTATGAGATTATGTGAGTTGAAATTTGAATTTATATAAAATTAAAAGTTAGAATAAAATTATATGTATATTGAGATTTGGGTGAATAATTTTAATAGAAATTTGGGGGGGACAATTTTTAAATTTTTTTTATCATTTGAGAGGTAATTTAATATTATATATTTATTCTATTATAATAAGTGGCTATTTAACGATCATTTAATAGATTTTCTCATTTTTTCGTTAAGTGACAATTAAATTTAATAGCCACTTATTATATTTAAAATATCTTATATTAATTTAAAACCAAGACTATGATAATCATGAGTCTGATATATATTCAAAATTTAAAATATATCATTTGAATTATATATATCTACAAGCTTTTTAAACAGAAAATTGAAAGTACTCTTCGTGAAAATTCTGCTTGTGCGAGGTCATTTGTCGCAAGCTTGGTAAATACAGACCATTTCATATCTTTTTTTTCCTTCTAATTTCAATTTAATCAGTAGTTACTTTCATTACAATATAGTAATATTTGTAATCTAATGCAACCTTACCATTTAAAGGTCTGCTTCCATTCCAACTTTACTATTTTCTTATTCATTTTTGCATTTACATGACTTTTCCTCTCTAGCAAATCTACTCGTCGCATTGTGGCTCTAGCAAAGAAACACATCTTCCTACCATACATGAAAATCTCGACTATAGATTCATGCTCCTTAAGTTATATATGAATCCAAATAAAATATGTCATCGTAATTTAACATTTTGATGAAAACCTTTAGATCATATAGATTCAAAATATATGATCAAGTGTGATTTGATAGAAGCCTAAGAATCATATAGTTTCTCGAAATGCAATATCTAAATAAATAGTCAGGAGTTGATCATTTGGTAAGCATTTAGTAAGAAAGGCATAAAACATTTTTTATATGTACACATTCTGTTAAACAACTTATTGGTTTTGATTATATTGTAAAAAGTCTGTTATGTTAATATTTAGTACTCGCCTCTTTAATCATTTGCATGCAATGTTGGCAAAAGAATTTTCCATATATCCTATAGGGATTCAAAACTCACTCGTATATTACAGCACTTGCTTGGTGGGAATGCACGCACTGCCCCTCACAGCACTCGCGTCGAGTTTATACTAAGGGCCTCAGTGTTCCATGTGCCATGTGAAAAACTAACTTGTATTGCCTATTATCCAACAATAACAAAATTAGTCAAATTCAAACACTTCAAAATATACTTTATGTAAAACTAAATCTCAACTATTACTGAATATGGTTTTGATTCTTAAATCGAAATTGAATTTGAACTCAAACACTTCAAAATTCTTATCTCTTCAGTGATTAAATCCTTACAGTGATTAGTTCATTTATCTCTCTATTCGATTATCTAAACGAAAACCATATTTAATTCAAATTTTTCGAAAACATCATAATCAAACATGTTAATCTCTTCCTCCTCTCTCTATAAAAATCTCACTAAACCTTCTGTTTAATACGACCGATGTCGACTAAACGATGTGAAAAGAACTACAAAAAAATATTATATTTACAAAATTATAAAGATTAGCATGTTTAAATTAATGTTATACAGATAACTAGGTACAATTGTATATTTTCAATATAATGTGTATTATAAAACATTATATATATTTTTTAATAAAATTTGTTGTCTATCAATTTTCAATCTCATCCCAATATTCATATATGTCAAATTAGCTTGTCCTCAAAAGGAAGGAAACTAAAGAGATGATGATGACACAAACCAAAATTTATATTTGAGTTATTATTATCTATAAATACTTGTTACTTTTATTTTTTTAAATTATATTAATTTTGTAAAAAATATGTTTCATTTAATTAGGTCGAAGCACGTTGCTCTTGATCTAGTATAAATATATATATTTATATATAGTAAATAAATTTTTTGCAAAATTTTGGGAGGCCCACCTGGGGCCGCTCCTAGATGTGCAGACTAGCTCCCCCACAATGTTGGTTGTCAATAGCCGCAAGTTCTATATTCACTTGTCCCACACTGAGAGAATAGGAGAGACCGAATGTCAAGCAGGGTTATAAAAGCCGAATGGGTGGACAAGAGAGAGCATACCTTTCTCGGCCTTTTGGCTAAGATCAAGTGTAGTATCTGTTCTTATCAGTTTAATATCTGATACGTGGCCCATCGGGTCACACGATATTAAATTAATTTTTTTAGGGGGAAATTCCATTACGGTAGCTTGCTGCCCGGGATTTCGAGCGTCGCCCATGCGTTGCACTATTGCACGGGCCTGGCGCACCCCACCCAAGTCCAGTTGAAGTTATTGTCTAAATACAGCTAGCGTGCGTCGTTGCTCTGTCTTCGTAGTTGTTATTCAAGTTTGACAGCCGAAAATTATATTGTGCTAAAAAGCACCGCGTGCGAAATAAAGAGTAGGATATGAACAAAGTAAATGCAAAATAAATCGTGGATACAATATTCAAGAACTACAGATTAATTTTTATTATTGTTATTATTTTTTTAATGAAACTTCATTAATCTTAAAATGATATATGAAGGGTGCCTTCCAGAAATAATAGTGTAAAATAATTAAAAAATATATATTGAGACTAATTTTTGAGACCCACTATCTTAAATAAAATGGAAATAAGGTATTCGATAAGAAGTAAACGATGAAATTATCATTAGTGGTGGTGGAATTTTTGTTAGAAGTATTGTTGGTGACGGCTGCATCATTATTTTTTGTCTTAAGTTTTTTCTTAAAGAGATCTACAATTCTTCTTTTAAAATCATGAATTAAAAAAAAGTAATAATATAAGATAATAAATAACTGGTAACTAAGGCTTGTTTGTTTATATTTGGAGGTGAACTTAACTCATCTCAACTCATTTTCATTCTATTATTATATATTTATAATTTTTTTATATAAAACACAAATTCTTATATACATTTTTTAATTTTTAATACACATTTTTTAATTTCTAATATATCTTTTTTAATTCTCAATATATTTTTTTTCAAATCTTAAAATAATAATAATATTAAAAAATAAATTAAATTCATCTCATCTTTAAATTCAAGTGAGACTTAAGTCAAATTGTTGACAGTATATGGAGGCAGTGGTGGCGCGTAGAGGCAGTGTGGCGCGTGTAGGCAACTAACCAACGTAGCAATGTAAAACCATTAACCAAAGTAAAATACAAATTTTCAAAGTCCCGCGCTGCTCCGAGTCCTGCGTTTGCCTTCGCGTAATTCCTATATCTACAGTACATCAGCACGGCACGATGGCCCATGTGAATCCCCAACGAAGCAATGTAACATAGCACCGTTGGGTTGGGTTCTAGAAGGGGACCCACCCATGGCCCTGGAAAAAGACACACACCGATGTGAATAAAGGGCTCAGCTGTGGTTCTTCTAGGGTTTAAGAGACGAGGCGAGAAATAAACACATTGATTAATATCCGAGGATACGCCTCTGCTCGGCCTTTGATTCTGTCCTCAAAAATGGCTTTCTGGGGTAAGTTCCCTCATCTCATCCCAACTTAGAAAAAAAAAAAAGAAGACAAATTGAGGAGTTGTGCTGATTGTATGCGGGAAAATTAATCTTTTCCTAAATCCACATGCGTTAAATTTACAGGAATCGAAGTAAAACCTGGGAAGCCTTTCACTCATCAACTTGACGAGTTGAAAGGACGGCTTCATATATCAATGGTACGCATTTCCAGAAGAGATTGTCAATCTCTCTATCTCAATCTTTATAATTCGGGATTGTTTTCTGAGGCATGGCTATTGTAAACAAACTGCGGTTATTGGATTTTTTTTAAAGAATTATTCTGATTAGATACGATTCGTTCTGGAAAGAACATATTTACCATATTGGTTAATGATCGGTTTGTTGGTTTTCTCAGGCTACTCTGGCGCTTGGCACTGCCACTGCCAAAAGCGTACTTCAGTGTAATGTAGGAAACAGGAGTCCTGTTTATCTTTGCGCTTTGTATCCTGTGAGTGCTGAATCGGTGCAACTGAATCTGGAATTTGAAGAGGCCGACGATGTTGTCTTCTCGGTTCTTGGTCCTCGGAGCGTCTTCCTCACTGGTTACTATATGCGTGGTGGCCAGCACGATTTGTATCCTTTTCTTGATTTGAACTTTGGACTCTGGAGATTGTTTATTGCTTGAGTTTTTTTAACAGTTTGATGTTCTTAGTTAAGCGGTCTATACGCCTATTTTCTATTTAATTGCTGGGAAAATAGGAAAGTGGAACGTTTGGAAGTATAGGTTGCTGTAAAAATCCGTCGATATGGAAACATCCATCTAATTGTTTGCTTTCCTTTGTAGGTCACATTTATCTAACTGAGCCCAGTAAATTTGCATATGGTGACCTTTTGTTTTAGGTTAATTCTCACCCTTTGTTAAGGTCCTGTGCCCCTGGGATTAGTCGAGACACTGTTCCCGGACACCTGTGCCAATAGAAAAAATTTAATACTCACCCTTTGTTTTGGATTTTTTTCCTCCAAGGGTTTGTTTATTTTTCCTTTACTGTAATGACAAGAGAACCTTGTGGGGAAAATATTGCTGACACAGAAACTGAGGGGTCTGAGGATAGTGATGAAGATGATTATGAAGATAGTTTTATTGACGACGATGATCCAGAAGTCTACCCCCCTTCTCTTATTTCCGATGGTGGAGGTATCTTTTTTAATCACTTCCCTCACAAATATTCCATATAGGATGCTAAATTGTAGCCTGTGGTGTTAGCTCTACACCTTTTATGCCAATTTGTGTGGATAACTTGGGTGGGAAGATGTGTCTGAATGTTTGCTTGCATGTTTTTTGTTGGTTCTGATTTCAGTAGTTTCAGTCGAGATGTTGGATAGTGAGAGGCCTAAGCATGGTAAGGGCAGCCGAAGACGGCTTAGGAAGAGGTACCAAACGAGCGAGTCTGAAGAGGAGGGTTGCTCTCAAGAAAGAAATATTGTAAATGGTCGTAGTGGTGAACGAGAGTTTGAAAGTGAAGATGAAGATAGCATCCCGATTTCGTCTTTCTACAAGAGTAAAACCACTGCAAAAAAAACTAAAGAGGAAGTAGAAAGAGATGACAAGGAAATGAGTGAAACTAGTAAGAAGAATATGGAAGATGAAGGAAATTATATTAGTGAATCAATGAGAAAAGTTGGCAATGTTGTAGATGGTCAGCAAAAAAGTATCATAGAAAAATCCACAGAGGTAGTAGAAGTAAAAACTGACAAAGGAACAGGTGAAACTAGTGTCAAGGAGATGAAAGATGATGGAAATTACACTATTCAAACAAAAAGAGAAGTTCTTGATGCTTTTATAGAGGGTGAGACCAAAACCCCCACAAATAAAACAACAGAGGAGGTAGCTGACAGAGCCAGCAAGGGAACAGGTGAAATCAGTTATAAGAAAACAGAAGATGATTTTAATCTTGTCATTGAACCAAAAAGAAAAGCTGATGATCTTGTAGATGGCCAGCCGAAGGGGTAAGTCCTAAATAACTAGCCATGTCAATTTAAGTTCTTTAAGAGCTTGACTGGTTTGTGCAGAAGGTATATATATTTGTTGTACTAAAACCATTACATGAATGTTCTCAAATGTGCGAATAAAAGATTAAGTTTCTTTATTCCTTTGCCATATATGTTTATGGCAAACAACATTAAACTGAGTGGCCATCTTGTTGGAATGCTTTGTGCAGGCAATCTGACATGCCGATCAATTGCATGCCGTCCTCTGAAGGGGGCTCTGAAAATGGTATTAAGCGAAAGAAGAAAAGAAAAGATAGGTCTAAGGAGGAGAAGCCCCTCAAAGCTGATAGTGATAACTGTAGGTATACTCTAAATAAGGCTTTAACCTTGAAAGATGAGGCAAGGACTGATAATATTGGACATGATCTGGCTGTGAAAGATGGACAGGGTTGGAAGGAAGCCAAGGGCAAGTCAGTAATTTTGTGATCTCTGCTTTGAGCATCAGACATGCTCATACACATTAAATACACAACAAAAATCAAAGGTTTTGTAATTGTTCTAACCTACTCATGCAGGGAAGCTGAAGTGATGGATACAGTTTTGCTGCCTTCCTCTGAAGATGGTGTGAGGCCAAAGAAGAAAAGGAAAGAAGGGCCAAAGGAGGGGAAGAATGATGAAGCTGAAAGTAAGCATAGCAATGTTGTTAAAGAGGATAAAACCCAGAAAATTGAGTCAAACTCTGACTACAGGTTCCACGATTTCCCATTGAGGGATGAGGCCAATGATCAGTGAGTACTTCTGTAATCCGTGCTTTAAACATGTAACAGACTTGTATTCAGGCATCCAAGCATGGGTTAACATTCCTCCTATTGAGAGGTACACTGAGATTTCAGTTTGTTGGCCCCTTTGTTTATATTTTCTTGAGCAGGGAAGCTGAACTGCCAGAAAATCTATCACTGCCATTCACAGAAGTTGGCTCTGAAGTTGGTGAAAAGCCTAAGAAGAAATGTAAACAACAGGCAAGTGATACAAAGAATTCTCAAGCTGACAGTAAGCATGACATTGTTCTTAGAGAAGATAGAGCTTGGCAAAATGAACCAAAGGCTGATGACAGTGTCTGCGATTTGCCTATGGAAGAACAAAATCAGCATCCAGACAATCTCAAGTCAGTATACTTTTGAGCTTCAATTCTACCAATGCATAACAAGGAAGTTGTGTGAACTTTGCTCCCGCCCCCAACCCAACCCAATCCAATCCAAATACAAGAGAGTCCAGTGAAGTATTCAATGAAGGCACGGAAACACACTCACAGAAGTCACACGAACTATGAACCCTCCCCCAACCCAATATAACCCAAATTTAAGAGACTAGTGAGAGAACTATAAAAATTGCAACCAGTTAACTGATTAAGATTACAAAGAACATCTTCATTCATTTGCTTAGGAAAAAGCACATTTAGTGATTTTCTTTTAAATCCATTACTTGGGCAATTTTATTGTTCATCTGGGCAGGTCAAGATGAATAGCAGTCAAGCTACTATTTATCAGCCATTTGATTTCCTTTTCTATCATTCTAACATATTATACAGGTGTTTTGAGAGTAGTGCCCATGAATTTGCTGATGACAATCACTCTGAGGGCGAGAATATTAAGAAGAAGAAGAAGAAGAAGAAAAAGAGTAAAACCCAGGAGAAAGAGGAAGCCGTGAATATGAATATAACCCCTCTGCCAATGGACAAGATTGAGGACAAGAAAATGAGTGACAAGTCTTCTCAAATTTGGACCTTGTCTAATGGATTAATCATTGAGGTGCTAGAAATGGGGAAACTGGACAGCAAAGTTGCTGCTTCAGGGAAAAGGGTGAGTTCCTTCGAATCCATGTTTAAGTAATGATGATATAAATGTGCCATGCTGCATGTAGGTTTTCATCCCAAGTTACGAATAGAAAGAGCAATTTGAATTCTTTTTCTGGGTTGGCTAAACAAAAAGAATATTGCTATCTAGCGCACAATGACAAAGCTGCAAAATTTTTTTGTTCACACTTTACTATCGTGGTTTTCAGCCATTGTACTTAATGGGAATAATGTTCAAGATTTCTTGTCTATTTTTACCGTTTCCTAGAATGTAATTAGGTGTTCTCTAGTATACTTCTTGTGTACACGGGCTATGCCTTTTTCATTCCTATCAATAAAATCCATCTCTTATTAAAAAAATATTGTCATCTTGTTCTGCATTAGTAATTGAAAGAAGTGTGTTCTAGAAAATGCTGATTGATATCAATTGTCCGGATTCAGGTCAGTATCAACTTCAATGGCAAGTTGAAAAGGAATGGAGAATCATTTGACTCAAATGTAGGGTGTGCTCCCTATAAGTTTCGGATAGGTACTACCTATATGATATAGATTGCTGGTTTACTCAGATGTTTGTTAGTTTTGTTACGTAGTAAACATATATATGTGGCATCTTGCAGGTTCGGGAAAAGTTATAGACGGTTGGGATATCGGTCTTGATGGTAATGACTATGAGATGTTCAACACCCCCCCCCCCCTTTCTGGCGGGTGAACTTTAATTGTTATGCTGAAATCTATCTACTGTTGTTCTTTGGCTGACTTGGGTGATATATGATTTTTAGGCATGCGAGTGGGTGAGAAAAGAAGACTTACAATCCCACCATCATTGGGGTACGTGATCAAATTCTTTGACCGATTATTGCTGAACATTTTGTTTCTGCTTCTTTGTTTGAGTGTTCGCTGTTCAGTGCCATGCTTAACATGCCGCGCTGCTTATGTTGCAGTTTTGGGAGTGCAGGATTCGGGGAGAATGTACCGCCAGACTCATGGCTGGTGTATGATATCGAATTGGTCAAAGTCCACTGATTAATCCACCTCATCTCTTGTGGTCCTGAGCATTGTCTCCTCGTTTATTACTTTGATCATACAATCTCATTTTTCTAAAAGTACGAGGCCACCTTTGGAAATTAGTGGCTAAAAGGTGGTGCGAGAGGCAGTAAATTTTGTCGAAAACCCGTTTTTAAGCGGACTACCATGTGTTATATTTTTTCGTTATGCTGAACGGGTTGTTTCACTTGAGGATCGAGTTTATTCTCATGCTCAGAGTCTCAGACAAAGGGGGAAAGCAAGAAAAGAAGAGAAAAAGAGCACTCTTGTGCAAGTTAAAAAAATAAGAGGACGAAACGGGAGAGATCGATTAATTGCAAGCTTTATTAGGAAGTGTGATTGAAATGTGAAAAAAACATTACTTTTATCTTTTTAGAGTGAAATAAACGAAAGCCAACGCGAGAGTTGTTAATGTTATGGCCATCCATTGTTCTATAATCAAAGTATATGTTAAGAGTTTGGGACTTGGGGATGTGATAACTCTCAATATGTGGTTCTCATAAGCTAGATCAACTTCTAGAGGACAACATCCCCCTTTAGAAAAGGGAGAAAAATCATCATTTTACATCTATATTCATCGCGATTTCATTGAGCTTTCCATGCTTGGAGCAGATCCTAAAAATTGATGATTTAAGGAACATTTACAGCAAATCCCCATTCATAGTTAATTTAATTAGCATCAACATGGGTACAATCTACAAGAAAAGAGAATTTCTCCACTTAAGTCCTCACTCAACTTTTATGTCTGATTTGACTAGAAAACTCCTGGCTTCGTCATCATTAACTTCACTGCTTGAGGAAAAAGGGAAAAAATTACCTCAGCTGACAAATGAAATGAGAAGGCAAAAGAACACTTGCTGAATTCAAAGTATGTACTAAAAAATTTGAATAGACAGAGACAATAATACAAAACCTGTCTATGGCTTCTGTCTTGGAGATTAGGGCGAGCTCTTTGGATGTAAGAAATTCACAGAAACTATTGAGGTCCTTCTCCCGGCAGAATTTACAAAGATGGCGCAGGAAATCATTGAATTGTTTTGGTTCCTGCCAAAAAGACAAAAGGAAAACTAATAAGCAGTTAGTCTATCCATTGATGTCAAAATAAAAGAGATCACCAAATTGTTCGGACCATTAAACATTTACAATTTGTATATTAAGGAACAAGGATCTATTCGAAAAACTATCCCAAACGAACATATGGGACTATAGATATTAGATAAACCAAGGAGTAGTAGAAAGGTCATGTTATTAAACCGAAAAGATCACTGCACTATTGTTTACCTACGCTAAAACATGCCAAAAATTGTATTAGCCCACATACCAAACTTTTATGATGGGTTGTCAAATAAGACAACTCAAAATAAATTATATTCTACAACGAAAATGTAGCTTTGAAATAAATCTGGTTGGGTATGAGCACAAATAGACTGGGGGAAGAATGTTGATTTTTTTCCTTTTGGTTTTGGTGATGAGTGAGGATGGGATGTACCTGCTCAAGGATGCAACCCTTCCGAAGGGCAATTAGGCATTCCAGTGCTTTAGTATAATTGTCCCCTTCATAGGAACCCTCCACCAAGTCAAATATTTTGTTTTTCATATCCTCTATTGCTTTACCAATCCATTCTGGACCATCTCTGCGTGATATCATGGTTTCAAAATCTTGGACAGGGGTCATATCCCCAATTTTCTCAATCTTAACTGCAGATGTATTTTCAATGGAATTGAGAGATTGAACAGAAATGTCTGCATAACCCTCTCCCATGTTTGATCCAGAAGTTTTTTCTCGCAAAATTCTTCTAGATGATTTCTTCAGCTGTGAGCCAAATAAAATTTATAACCTCAATGACCATGTCAAAAATTCACAGCATAACTTATTTTATTAGTTTGCAACTGCATCAGCAAGAATGACCTTTGGATTATCTTTGAGTTCAAAACTCTTTCGAAATGCATCAATAGCAGACTGGTGTAGAGAAAATAGTTCTGGATCAGGTTCCGTTATCCTCTTGAGGGTTTCGTCAAGCGGAGGTATGGCTGCATCCGGGTTATTCGATTTCAAATGAAGATGATGATAAAAACGCTGACAATAAATCACATATCTGTTAGTTTCAAGCTAAAAACCAGCAAAGCATATTAAAGTGGCTCCCAAGCCTCAAATACGAACTTCCTTGTCCATCTCTCCTTTTGATCTTTTTTTTTTTTAACATTGGCACAGGGTGTCCTGAACAACATTCCGACTAATCTTGGGAGTGCACACGCCCTTGGAAGGAGTTTCCAGCAGTTGCATCTCGGTTAATTTAAGAGAAAAATCCCCTAATCCGATGAACCCTAGAAATTGTTTGCATCCAAAGGAACTTGAACCTTAGACATAGGGGGAGCATACTCCTAAGTCCAAGCCTTTTTGAAATATTGTATTTTTAGAACTGTTCAATAATCATTACCGTACGACAACCTTTTATTGCTATGAAAATTCTCTCCCTTGGAGTAGTTTTAAGCAATCCAAGAAGGCACAAACTTTTCAGTTTTTCCAGATCCAATTATTTCCTCTGATTCAAGGAAATAGCATCATTGACTTTTTCTTTTTACTGTATCCTTTTATGTCTTTCTTCTTTTTTAAGGCAATAATGAGATTTTATTCATAGAAATAGGTAAAACCCAAGTACACGGGGATTATACATGAGAATAACCTAATTGGAGTTACAATTGGAAAAGAAGAAGAAGGATCATGGACATCTAGTCCATTACAAAAAATAGCCCCCACCCATAAGAATACTTCATGCCGTAGACCATGCACTCATTTGCATTCCATATCAAACAAGTATTATCCAGATAAGTAAAATTGCATGAATGCGTACCTGCAGAACAGGATTTGGTGTAAATTCAGGCTGCAGAACTTCCTCTTTGCCAGATGGTGCCAGATCAAGCAACTTCACCAAGTCATCTGCAGCCTCTTGTTGCTGTTCATTAGGCTGCCATGATGCTGGGAAATTGTTAAAAGAGGGAAATTGAAATTCCCGAACATCCTCGTCAAAGGGAAGCACATTGAAGGTAAACGAATCAGGCTGCCCAGTAATTACATGCAAAATTAATATGGAACAAAAGCCATCAAAGGAATGAGCAAAGTTAGAAAAAAATTAACAAGTTTAGAATGACACAGTAATATGTGTGATAAAACCTACAATATTGTCATTGTCAGATACATTGGGTGTCAGAACTCCTACGATGACATTTCCCTGCCCATGTCTCCAAACACATCGTACAATTGCCACCTTGTTTTCCTCCTTCATTGCCCTTGCTAGGGCAGAAACCGCAAGAATTGCCCTCGTATTTCCCGGATCAGCAATGAAAACGTTGGCATCTTTCATGTAATGGTGTCTTGATATATATTATGTTGGCCAAGACGGAAGAAAAGGCAAATCAAAAGATTATCTTCCAATTGATATGGACCCAAAGGCAATGCATGCAAGTCAAATCAGTCAAATTTGTTTTTCCTTCTGATAATTTAGTCAAGGATTTATTAATAATCAAAGAGTGCTATCCATGTACATAGGGAGTACACATGATGGACACAATCAGAAAATTAGAACAATAATGGAAAATCCTAAATCTTTCCTTCAAATTGAAAAAAAAAAATGAGCAACCATCCGTTGGAATAGGGAAAAGATTGTACCGCAAAATGTTGGAAGCACTAGTAAATCCTAGAAGTTTTACGCTCTTCTCTGGTTTGAACTTAACAGCATCCCATTCAGAAGGAGCTATAGGAACCACTTGGGGTCCATAACGATATCCTTTGATCCTTTCCTCTGGAGGTACAACTCTGCTAGGATCTTCAACACTTTTGTACTCATAATCTACCTTGACTTCATGGGTAGCAAATTTGTCAGTTGGAGGTGCTTTGTCAGAATATTTCTTCAGACTAGGAAATTTCTCTTCAGAAGTTTTCTTGTAAACCCACACCTGAATATCAATTGAATTATCAGTGAAAAAAATTTGGTCTTTTTTTCATCTGCACTTGAAAAGAACAAGGTATAATTGAAGAAACCCACACATAAGAACATAAAAGAGCGAATTGCAAGCTACAATGAACACAAGGCATAACCTAAAAAATAACAATTAAATACATGCAACTGCTACAATTACCATCCAACTCACAGAGATTTAGTTCAATTTCATAAACAAATATATGCAACTTGACAAAGCCCCATAAAAGCAAAATACAACATGGGACATTATCCAGTAAAGTGGCACATAATGCCATTTTATTTTATGTTATCGCACATGACGTGGTGCCTTAGCATGGGTTAGTGCACTGGCATTTGAAGCATCCATACTGTGATCACTGACCAATGGCATGAGTAGTAACAAGGCAATTGACTCTCTTGGCAAATCATACGGTGTTGTACTTGATGCTAGGTGCTTGCAAGAAAATCAAGGTCCATAGAGTTTTGGACAAGTTTAGAGTAACGTGCAATGACTATCAGATCAAGTTTAGAGTAACGTGCAAGGACAAGTTTAACAAAAACTTGTACAAGACACCAAATAGCTCACCTTAATCTTCATTTTCGAACTTAGTTCAAGATCACCCCTGAATATCGTAGCTGGAGATATATTCCGAGTTCTAAGTGCACCAAGCAATGATGTTGGACTTTCAACATACACCAACTTTGCAGATGTCTTCTTTGCAAATATATTCAATAGATGATCATTTTCATCCATTATTCTCTGATTTTCACTCCCATTAAGCTTCTCTCTCACAACTACACTTTCCATTCCCATGCCATGTCTAACCAATTGTTCAGCAATGGTGACAACTTGACCTTCTTTTGTTCCTTCAAATGGATCTTTAACAGGAGACAGTGCATTTGTTATGAGGCAAAGGCGTTTCTTTTTTTTGTCTGTTTCTCCAAACTTCTTTATCAGTATATCCATCCCAACAATTATAGCATCAAGAACTACCAACGAAGTCAAGGTTCCAAGAAACACATTAATAAGCACATGGTGTGTTGGTGAAAGCACCAGGCAAACTGAAGTGCAAATGCAGCCAAGAGCCCAGGAGCTCGCAAGCATGCACCCAATTGAAAGTATAAGCGCATACTTTAAAAAAATAATATACATTTAACAAAATATCCATAAAAGACAGTGACTATTGTCCAACATGACAATCAAGATCAAATTATTATGTGGATGGTTTGTGGTGTAAAGGCCTTCAAATATGATATAATTCTCTTTGTGCTTTATATATGTACACAACCATGATACACAAATCAACTTATGAAAACATTTATTTAAAGCAGACAGTACATCCCAATAAGAAAACTTTGATTATAATAGAGTGTCACACCAGCAAAGAATAAAATCTAAAAAAAATCAAGGATACAATCACCATTAAAAGTTCCTCGAGGGAGCTGTTGTAAAGCCTCAACAAGATCTCCATCAACGACCTTGGTATCTTGTAAAACCACCACATGCTCATATCCCCCTACTTCCCTTGTCAACTCATTTTTTGTGTCTGAAAATTCCGAAGGTACTGTCACTAAGGGACGCTTGTTGAACAGTTATATCAATAAGAAGACCAAAATGAAAAAGAAAGTATTCTAATCTTATGAAAACTAAAATGCAAATAACTAACAAAGAAAAGTTCCTTTGCATTTCAAGCAATGAATCAGAAAAACAAATTAATTTAATTTGCATCCATGTACCCAAAATCCTACATTGGAAAGCTATATTATACCTTCAGTTCCAAACAAAATGATACCCACTTGATCAGATTTATGGTATACCAGCTGAAAACTCAAAAGGAAGACTATTAGACAAAAACATCCTCAGTAAATCAACATAATATAAAAATTGCAGAGACAAAAATAACGCAAGTCACAACTTCATAAAGGCGATACCTTTTTCTCTACTAGCATAGAGCAGACCCTTTCAAGTTCCGGAAGAACCTTGTGCATTGACGGGCCTACATCGAGCAACAATAGCAAGGTCTCCTATTGCCCAAATTACAAAAAGAAGGCATGAAATATATAAAAAGTTTAGGACACAATAAAGACTGTCAATTACTTATTAGGAAGCGTATATTGGTAACTTGAAACCCTAAACCCTAAATAGAGTAACAAAAGACGTCATAAAAAATTAAAATTAAAAATTAGAGCATGTAATTTAGAACACAAAGCATTAAAAGAAACCGAATGAGAGAGAATGAAAAAAAAATATATCGTGGAATCCAAAGTAAAACCAGCTTAGTCACGCACAAAGATAAACTAATATCATTAAATATGAAAACTGACAAGAGAAATGAACATAGGTATTGATTGATGCAGAAAGAGGCAAAGTGACTTCAGACAAGCGAAGGATAAAAGGAATTTGTGAAAAATTATAGAAAATAGTGAACGATTTAGAAATAAAAATAAATAAATCATAGAGATTGATAGCTTGTGATATTCTTTACCCTGTTTCGAGCCATTGACGAGAGAGAAGAAGAACCGAACGAGGAAGAAGGAAAAGCTTCGGGCACAAGCTAGACTGGGAAATTTGGAATAGAGACTTCAGAGTTCAGAGGAGTCGGATTTTTCCTCTTTCCCGCCCGAGGGCAAGGAGTTTCTAAAATTATGAATCAGTCCCAAATCTAAAATATAATGACAATGGAACCTGAAAGAAGATGGCAGTAAAAGCCCATTTGGTGAAAACAGTGTTTTTGTCAGGAAGCCCATTTATAGACGTAATAGAATCCATCTGTTGGGTAGGCCCGTTTACTATTGGTCGACGATTATAAAACGACGACGTCTAATTCGTGTGCCAGGCTCAATGGCAGCCCCGCGGGGAAGCCCGTAAGCTTACTATTGTATTACTATAAATAATTTAAAATCCGTAGAGAATCGCAAGTCGAATGCTAGCAGGGCCGCAACGAGGGAGAACTGTGAGCTTTCTACTGATGGCTTCAATGGCATCCCCAAGCCCCCACTATTTCTACAAAAACCATCAGAAGGCCAGAAAGACTTCCTGTACTCCCCGTTTCATCGTTTCTCAGCAGCAACCCGATAAGCCCACCGACCCAATTGGCCGGAGGTACTCTCTCTCTCTCTGTCTCTCTGTCATATAAACGCAGAAAAAATTTAGTTTAATAAGAAGTAAGAAATTTTCAGGGAAATCGTACTGAGGAGCAGCGAATTAGCTGCAATCGGAGCCATCCTCAACTTCGGGTACGTTTCTTTGTGCTCCTTATCAGAGTTTCCATTTTTCATAGCATGGGAAATTGTTTGATTAAGCTCGCTATTTGTTCATTATTGTTGATACAAATTTACAACTGTGGATTATGGTGCAGCGGAAAAAAACCAGAGTACCTTGGGGTTCAGAAAAACCCACCTGCACTAGCTCTTTGTCCGGCTACTAAGAACTGCATATCGACGTCGGAAAATGTCGGTGATCTCACCCACTATGCTCCTCCCTGGTATAAAATTTACCCATTTTTCTCTCGTTTAGTTCTATTTCTTTCGTGTTCTCCACCCTGTAACGAATATTTTGCTTTAGGAATTTGGACCCACAAGTTACTAGAGCTTGAATAATATGTATATAATTTAATTTAATTTCCGAAATATTTAGCAAGTATAATAAATTATAATCCCACATATAAAAAATAAAATAAAATAAACACAGAGAAAGAGAGTAAGGGGGGAGGGGGTTGGTTTACGAATAGGAATGTTGACCCATAAGATTAGGCAATAGTCGTTGTGCCGAGTCGCGCCGACCATCTGGGACTCGCGTGGATAGCCGACCCTTTGCCATATAAAGTGCATCGGTACCATCTTGTAGGGAGACTTCCCATTCTTTCACCTTTTTCTCACAAACACATGAAAAATGTGAGTTTTGGCAGTCAATTAAAACGTCGTGCACGCGTTGGGTTTTTTTTATTTTTTTTTGTAGGAACTACAACAGCAGTAGGAAAAAGCCTGTGAGCAAAGAAGAGGCAATGGAGGAACTCATCCAAGTGGTAATATTAACTTTCAGCATGTCTTCTTTATTTAAGAGTAATTTGTTAAACTTGAACCAGGCTACATCGAGATCCTAAAATTCATGTTGCAGATAAATTCAACAAAACCAGACAAGTTTACACCAAAGATAGTGGAGAAAAAAGATGACTACGTGCGTGCTGAATACGAAAGCCGCATACTAGGGGTAAGCCGCAACATCTCATTCTTTCGTACTAGAAAAGAGCAATTGGGAATGTTAACACGTTCTTTTTTTTCGTACAGTTTGTGGATGATGTTGAATTTTGGTTTCCACCGGGCAAAAAGTCGGTTGTAGAGTATCGATCGGCATCACGGGTCGGAAACTATGATTTTGATATCAATCGAAAGAGAATCAAGGTAAGCATCTTGAGCATTCTCATCTTGTTTCTGCGCTTGCATTTTCATCTGTGATAAGCAACCGGTCAATCAGTTAACTGACCTCCGGTGTGGTGTCCATTACAGGCATTGCGGCAGGAGCTGGAAAAGAAAGGATGGGGTTCTGAAGACAGCTTTTAAGGGACTGTGCTTATACAGTATGAATACATGATGTTCATTTCTTGTGTACCATCCAATTTACTAAAAGTACTTCATATGAGACCTTGTACTGATCTGCAAACCCAAATGAATGGAATTTCTGATTCTTTGTTGCATTTCTGAGATCGATATAACGCTTTCGGCCAAGCTTTGAAACTAAACAAGGACCTGAGCTCTTCTACTGAGAAGAAATAAACTTCCCGATGCTCCAGAAATAGATGTTTGTTGTCATAATAGAGGCCGTCAATCCATTACCAAAAGAAAGCACCGTGATTATTGTACAGTAATAAAAAAGGTGAGGGGCTCCAAATAACATTTCAAATATCCAAACATCACATAGTTTTGTCATTCTAACACCAAATTAGAGGCGCTTCATCACTCATTAGTCATTACCGAATCTATTTTCCATGTGTTAGGCATAAATGAATAGCATTGGAGTAAAAGTAAAAATGCATATAAATCTCAAAATAGCCTCTTAAGGAAAACAGTCATCACTGCTGCAACAATTGTCACTAGGAAAATGCACATTGTTCAAATTGAAATCATTGGGACGTTTAGACTTGATGAGTAATGAGAATGCTAAAAGAACCGCCATGGCATCACCAGAAAGGGCATTTCATATAATTTCAACATTCTAGTTTGGAAAGACCAGCAGAACAGTTCACAGAAATCAGTCTTTCCTAAGCTCCATGAATTCACGGCGAATACCTTCAGCATTTAGAATTACAATTTCAAGTTTGTCTCCCTGTAGAACACCCATGATTTGTTAATATAGCAAAAGATGAATCTCACAAATAAGGGTGGAATTATTGAGAAAAAGAAATTTACAGTGTATATATCTCTCTCAGTTGCAGATGCAAAGACAGTTTTTACCAAATCAACTGCTTCTGATTCAGAAAGCGGCGTAACAGCATCCTGAAAATACAGTTTTAAAAATCACCAATCAGGTGTATGTAACTTATAGATGCTGATATAAGCCCATAATCTAAGTCAGCGACATACCTGGGCAGGCAATAAGAGTGGGCTGGGAGACTTCAGCTGGTTATCCAGAAAGGGCATGATAAGTGTGGAACCAGAACCTTGGGAACTATATCCAACTTTCTCATAGGAGCCAACGGCATCGTATGTGAAGACACAACCCTTTCCTGTAATTTTGAAATCACCCCCCCCCCCCACCAAAAAAAAAAGAAAAACCAAAGAGAGGACATAAATACAACTTATCAAAAAAAAAAAAAAAAGAGGACATGAATACAACACTTGAAGAAAGTAGTGATTTACCTTCACTGTCAAGGCCACCTAAAACATTAAAGGAATAATAAGGAAAGAATCGTTTATAATAAAGCGTATTAGAGAGTAATTGAGCCATCGCAGGGCAGCTCATCTGCTTGTTGTGTTGGTGTTGATAGACCTGCATTCAAGAGAGGATATCTATGTGATTAGTCGTCAGTTCAGGTCTCCAACTTTTATAACTAAAAAATCAAATTTCTAGAGAAACCAGAATCACCTACAACATAAAATCATTGGCTGACTTTTAGAAATAGTAGAATAGAAGAGAGGTGTCCATTATTCATGAAGATGAATACTTATCCTCTACATGAGGATAGGCAAGATGAAGACAACGAAATTATCGTAGTAACCTAAAAGACGAGTATGGATATATATACAAATGAACATTTTATAAAATAAGTCATCACCAGATAATAATCTATACATATGAACGATTTTTAGATAAGTAATAGATGATCGTTTTATTGCTATCTACACTCCTAAAATATTGTTCTCAGCAATAAGACTTGTGATGGTCATCAAACTCTTCTACTTTTTTTTTTTTTTTTTGGATCAGTAATCTATTTTATGATCATAAGAATAGGCAAAAGCCCAATTCTTTTACTTTCAAATTGAACCATGGATGGTACAAGCTCCCATCCAATTATAAATGAGAGACCACCAGAACCAAATCTCAGACATTCCCTTGTGCAGAAAGCAGTCTCAGACTCTCACTAAGAAATTATAATGAGCCATCTGCGATAAGTAAGTTCCTCATTCATAAACTAAAAGATGTAAAATAAATAAATAGATTGTTTTTCAGTTCTCCATGCTTCTCATGGGAAAAATATTCAGAAATTGACTCTCATCTGACATTTGGAGAAAGGTTTTTCCCCATCTATGATGGGGAATCCCATGGAAATTACACTTTTACTATAATAGAGAAAAATTATAAACAAATGAAAGTAATGAGATATCTTCAAAGTTAAACAAGCTAGCCGTTTGATCGGACTCACAATATATCTTTATAACCCTAATCCATATTGTATGCTCCAACCTTAATTACAGCACAGTTAGTATAAGGTTATATCTTGAAGCCTCACCAAATGCCTAGCTGCCAAGAGCTTTTGTAAGGCTTTCACATCAGCTTGAAAACCAGAAGAGGCCATCACGCATTTGTCTGCCCTGCAAGGTTGAGGGAAAAAGAAATCAGGTGCAAAGAGTCCACAAAATAAGAGCAAAATAACCAAAAGTTGCTCAAAGCCATTAAGCAACAAAATGAAGAAATCTTGACTCTAGCTATCTATCGCCCATTGAAACACAATATTTTTTTTTTTTTGATGTCGGGGAACCTCTCCAAGGCAGGGCCCTGTGAAACACAATATTTCACAAAGCTTATGCCATATCCCTAAAGCGAAGCCTAGCAAAATCTCCTAGTCCACGACTTCTACATAGCTTTCCCCTTTTCTCATTTTCTTATAGCCCAGAACAACTTCATTATGAATCCTAAACATTAGCCTCTTTTAAAAATCACAAGAATCCCACTCTTCCAATCACTTGTCCAGAATTTTAAGAACTTCTATACGGCTCAGCCAGTATCGAATTATTGAGTAAACTTGAATATTATGGACGAGGTAACTCTAACGCACCATTTTGTCCTAAATATTGTGCCCACCAAAATCCAAAATTTGATATGGATACACAACACAATCTCACTCTTCCAAATATTATAGCTGAAAACCACTGTAACCCACCAATCCCAATCCTTTCAATCAATCACCCAAAACAAACCAATAAGACAGACACTCAAAAAAGTTAAAAACGTTAATAGAGAAAATACAGGGATAAAGGGGCCTACAATTTGCAGATTTTAGAGTAATCACGAGTGAGAATATTGTAACCGCTCGACATGCGAGTATCGGCCGCGATGACGCAGTAATCGGCTCCAGCGACTGCGACGCAAGATCTTCATATAATAGACACAAACCACAAAGTATAACATAAAAAGGCATTAAGAATTGTGCCAAACAAAAATAAATAAATAAATAAAAAAAGGAAAATATTGAAGCGATCGAGAGAAAGAGAGAGGGGGGGGGGGGGGAGGGAAAGAGAGAGTACCCGCCATTGTTGTCGTACGGAGACCAGTTAGCTTGCTGCTTGGTCATGGTTACTTGGCACTTGATGAAGCTGAGAAATTACGAGAGAACGAGAACTAGGGCGAGAGGAAAGAAAGGGGTAAAGGAGCTGAATTAGATCTAAGGTGTCTTTTTCTGCAAGCCAAAAAACCAGTGCAAAAAAACGGCGCCGTTTCGTATTGTGGGCCGTGTTCCTCCGATCAGCTCAATGGAAAATCTAATTCATCCATTATGGGCCGATTAAAGTCATACTGGGCTGACAATATTTTGTAAAGGTTTTAAAATATTTTTAAAATATCCTTTTTATCATTAAAAATAGAAAAATGATAGGTGAAAGTCGGGCTTCCGCATCAGCTTCTCATTTAAATAGTGGGTTCACTATTTTCGACTTCCGCATCAGCCTCTCCCATAAATAGTGGGTTCACTATTCATGTGAGGGGCTAGTGAATCCACTGTTTATGTAAGGGGCTGATGCAGAAGTCCGGCTTCCGCCCAGCCCGCCTCTTAAATTTAAGAAAATTGATAGATAAAAAAAAAACACAACTTTAACAAATTCTATTTAGTCGGGCTAGGCTGGGTCTAAATAAGTTTTTTGGCACCTTGGCTATGGTCTTGATATTAAACCCACGAATGGGAAATTCAATTGTGGATTTAGTATTTTTTTTAATTTTTTTTTTCTTTTATTAGTGATTAAGAATGTGTTTTTTTAATTATTCTGTCATTTTTTAAATTTTTATAAATTTCTTAAAAAAAACACATAAAAAATGTAACCAAAAAAAAAAAAATACTCTCCCATGTGTGGGACTAGAAGCACCCTTGGTAATAAGGGAGGGTTTGGAAACCGACTAATACTCTCAAATATTTTTATATATTTATTATTATTATTTATTATTTTATTATTATTTTCATTTATTTTTATTATTATGTTACTATAAGAAAAACAGTTATTTGTGGTATTTTAATTATAGTCAAAATAATTATTTTTATTGTAAATACTTTTTACGATAAAATTTAATATCACAAAAGCCAATTTTTTTATAATGTATATTATTTTTATTATTATTATTCAATTACTTTTCATCTATTTTTTATTACTATTTATACTCTCTCTCAATATTCAAATGAAATCTACATCTCTTGCCTCGTATATTCATGTTAATTCCGGCCTGGGCAGGAAAAAAGCTACGCATACGTAGGCATGTCTCTAGCTTTGTCTCTCTCACATGACACGTAGCTAGGCTGAGGCATGCTGCATGCATTTGATTTTAGGAATTTTGGGTAGGCATATCAAATGCATGGACCGTGGAGTCCCCATTTGATCATGAGCATTCAATATTCTAGCTAAGTGCTCGCAAATGGCTTCAAATTAGTTATCAAGGTTAGCACAGCTACATATTAGCCATATCTAATCATCAACTAATATAATTAAGTTACTCATGGTTTAATTTCCGACCCAATGAACTCATGTATTAGGATTTATTCACGACTCTTATAATTCATAAAAATATAGTATTTACACTGATAAATTGATAATCGATCCATTAATTACATAGACTTCATACATGCATATTATATACATATATATTATAAAAAAATTACTTATTTATAGTAAATTAATTTTAATAAAAATTAATATTTATAATTAAAATTAATTATAAATAGTATTTTTATCATAATTAAAAAATTATAAAAATTTATTTTTCTTATAGTACAGGCATGCACTATATATAATATCATAGTTGCATGATATAGGCCCCGCTTGGATTCGGAGATGAGATGAATTAAGATGAGTTTAGTTTATTTTTTAATATTATTATTATTTTAGAATTTGAGTATTGGGATTTAAAAAATGTGTATTGGGAATTGAAAAAGGAGTATAGGAATTTGTGTTTTATATAAAAAATTATAAAAATATAATAATAAAATGTAGATGAATTAAGCCCACCTTCGAATACAAATGGGGCCATAGTCATAAGTTATACAGCCCTTTAAAAATAACGGAACTGATTGCGTTAATGATCTAACAGTACGTCAAACGTGATTCCCATGCTAGCTACTAGCTAGCTAGAAGAAAATAACTAGAGGGGGAGGAGAAATCAAACAAATGAAAGTCAAATTAGGTGAATTAAGCTTTGGTCGATCTAACTAGCTGGGCTTGGGTTAATCTTGTAAAAAAAAAAAAAAAAAAACTCCGCTAAATGATCAACTCGTCCTGACTTCTCATCTCCAAATCCCGATCACCATGCTCATCATGACCATCTTGACTATCAAGATCATCATCGTACATATATATATATATATATATATACTCTTTGAAATTGAATCAATATAATACGTACAGTAATATTTATGCACAGATCCAAGTACATATATTAATACATGCAAATCACCGTATAATTAAATACAGTCATAAGATTTACAGTCCCGTACGAACAGAACTATCATGAGTTGAATGAAAAATAATCAACCCCCCGCAAGTAAAAAGACAAAACCATAATTCCATAGGGCCGGGAAGAGCTAGGAATCAGACCAAAAAAAAAAAAAAACTTAATTAATCACAAAAAGTACAAAAAACTATTTCGAACTTGCATTTTTTTTTTATGCATGTAATTAGTTAATTAATTAACCAGCTCGTGAGCTAGCTAGCTAGAGCTGAACGTGGCGCTGCGCGCATGCATGCATGCATGCGAAGAAAAAGATAGGCGCCTCTCATAAATCAACTCCTCTCTACGCTGTTTATAGTTCTTGGCTATAAATTCCTCAATTCTCCTCTCCAAATCCTTATCTTGCTCATCATCATCATCATCATCATCACTACCATTATCGTCATCATCACTACCATCATCATCATCATTGTCTTCATTGTAACCTTCATCATCAGTACTAGCATGATATCCATAACCATCGGCCTGATCCATATCACTGTCGACATCATAAGCTGCTTTCCAGGTCGTCGCCTCTTCATGATCATGTGTATCTTCTGCTTCGTATACTAAAAGAGGGAAAGGAAGGGAGCAATCGAAATGATCTTCTTTGGATGGCTTGTTAAGACTCCCAGTAATGAAGATTGTGATAACGATTACGTTAAACATGAAAAACACGGCCACGCGACCAGACGACGTAATTTTTACAACGATAGACTCATAGTACGTAGAAAGAAAAGGATTGTGCTGTTTAGAAACTGAGAGTGACAAAGACAAGAAGATCATCAAGAATGTCATGAGAAGGATCGCCAGGCATACCATAAGAAGTAAATGTACGGAACCTGTCTTCATGCCTTTCGAACAATGGCTGGCCTTGTCGATCGACGATTGGTGGGATATTATTGTCTCTCAATTAGTGCGAATTATAAAGACTGCTGCTCTCAGTTGATATATATATATATATATATATATATATATATATATATAGTCCAGCGGTCTGTTGAAAAGATTTATTATTAAAGAATTGAGGAAACTTACCGAGCAACTTACGAAAGGGGTATTTACGTAGTACGTACCATTGAAAAGTATAAATTAGTATATGCTTTTAATCGCATAAAATATTCTAATATTGTCGTTGAAAATAGTTTGAGACTATTATATAAATGTTTCTTTTTTTATTAATAATTTTAAGGTATTAAAGAAGGTTAATTTTTTCCGAAGATGCTAAAGAAAAATACATCAAACCCGACCAAGATTATTTTTTACATTTTTTTACGCACATTATATTGAATGAATAATATTTAATTTATAACTTTGGATAATACAAAAAAATATATTATTTGTCAAAAGGTAATAAAAAGCGTTGCTTAAAATACAATATTGACCATATGACATCTTTTTGCTGGATTTATATATACACACACTAGATCATGTATTATGTATGTATACAACAATAATATTCTTATTCAATATTGCCGCCTCGGCCCTCTTTAATTGTCATTCCCGCCTAGACTTAACTATTGTTTTGTAAATAAGGGTAATCTTCCTTGTAAATTGCATGAAATTTCCAGCGTTGACTTTTCTCTCTCTCTCTCTCTCCCTGTCTCTGTCTCTGGCTCTCTCTCTATAGAGAGGAGAAAACGTTGCTCATTAAAGGACAACAACAAATTAAAAATGTCAAAGTTATATAACATATGCAATTAAATATTAGTATCTAGATTCGATCTAGTGCGACGTTGGAAGAACCATAAAAAGACAGTTCGGGAATTAAACAAGAATAAGAAAAGAAAACAAATAAAACGAGTGATCGATGGGAGAAATTAAATATATGATTGTTCGTGATACTATCATATTTAATAAAATATGAATTTGTTGACCTAATGCGCGCACGCAATTTAATTAGTCATCATGTAAATAGTTATAATTAATGGAAAATCCTCTTTCTACTGCAGCTGGGCTACTAGATTTTTTTTTTCTTTTACTACTTAATAATTAGGTAAGAACTTTTGATAATTTTATGACTTTTTAAGAAATTTCATTGAAAATATATATAAGAAATGTAAGGAAAAAAACACATACAAACAAGGTGGCAAAAACCCCAACAGGAGCTCTCAACCGTGGCTGTACTAGAGTCACCTCGTTACAAGAAAATAATTTATTTGTGTTTAAATTTTTTTATTTCGTAATACCCGTAATTAATTGTTAATTGAGAAATAATAGATACAATAATGAAGTTATAAGTGACGTGTAATCACTTTAGAAAAAAAGTGAACATATATAGAATTTACATAAAAAAAAAATTAATTAATTAATTTTTTTTTAACACGACGGTACATTATTTACAATTTCATAACCCTATGTAAGTAAATTATCATAAGTTGTCCCGGAACGAGAGGAAAAACTGATGGGACCATGATCTCTGTTTTCACAGAATCACATGCAAGGGTGCGGCACCGTTGATAGTCATGATGTTTATAATTAGTTAAATGACTGTAAGAGCACTGTACCAAACTATATATACCAAGGGATCAGCGGATATCCCTAGATCTATTTATGTTATAAGCCTCTTACTTAAAATTTATTAAAACGTGTCTAGATCATCATATTAAATATTGTTGTAAAATCCAAAAGTTAGATCTTAGCTTTTCCGAATTTTACGACACAATTAATTAGATGAAGAAATATTTTTAGAGAGTGGTTCTAGGCCTACATACGGGGAAATCCTGATTGGGATCCGTTTAGGCTAAAACGCATTTTGTTTCTGTTTTTTTTTTATTTTTTGTTCTTTTCTTTCATCTATCTTTTTAATATTTTTACAAAATATAAATATTATTAAAAAATTTATTTTTAACTATTAACTTTAAATAATTATAATAAAATAATCAAAAACCCAAGGTCGAAAGTCCCAATCGGGACAGATCCAGGGGCGGAACTACCCTGTCCGGTAGCCCCCCAAAATTTTTCAAAATGTCAGTTTAATATATAGATTATTAAAAAACAACCTTCCAAATATGAGTTTTTTCTCCTACAGTCCTCCCAAGTCTATTGACTATAAGTTCAAAAAGACCAAAACCAATGGTCCAAGCCTATATCTAGAGTGTAGCATCTTATCTGTAGACTATAAACTCACCTGCTCAAGTAATCCAAGACCAAAACCAATGGTTCATGCAAGGATGCGACAAGCTACACTCTTGAGTCTTGACTCTACAGCTAACTCGCAAGTCGCAGAGTACCCAGCCATTGCAGAGTATCCTGCTTT
Organism: Platycarya strobilacea; assembly: GCA_036898215.1. Classification (NCBI taxonomy): domain Eukaryota; kingdom Viridiplantae; phylum Streptophyta; class Magnoliopsida; order Fagales; family Juglandaceae; genus Platycarya; species Platycarya strobilacea. The sequence continues at coordinate 55,891,874 of CM072545.1, read as the reverse complement.
CGACTTTTGTACCATTGTCAACTTGCCGTGCCATTTACGGATAAAAGTAATAAGTTATAATTTATTTTGCCACTGTTGTGCTGCTAGCCTGGTTGTGCATATATTATAAATGATATATACAGATATAGATTAGTCAATCGTACTGCTGTTGGCTTGTGCATACTACATATAAATTTGTATAAAAAGATATAGATTAGTGCATATAAATTTATAAATTTGTATATAAATCTATGCATACATTATAATTGAGATATATATAGATATAGATAATCATATATATATATAGATTAGTCACTCGTGATACTTGTGTATATTATATTTATTATATTTATAATGTTAATATATATAGATAATTTGTCATTTGTGCATATAGATAGATTTGTGCATATATTATAATTTATATATATAATATACTAATTTGTGCATGTGAGATTGTCGTCGAGCTTAATTTGAAAAAAAAAATTATATTAATCGCCCCTCCAAGCACCAAATCCTAGTTCCGCCCCTGGACAGATCCGCATGCAGGCCATCAGCCATGTATAGTTTGGCCTTAAGGTGGTTTGGATTGGAAGATAAAATAAAATAAGTTTAGATTAAATTTAAAATTTGAATAAAATATTATTTTTATATTATTATTATTTTGAAATTTAAAAAAATTATATTAAAATTTATGGTTTATATGAGAATTTAAAAAATATAATAATAAATTTGAGATCATCTCTCAATCCAAATCAGACTACGTGGAAGGCTTTAGTACCTTAACACTAGGAATGAATCTCGACCATTTCCTGTGTTGGTCTTGAATGCACCCGAGCAAACAAATGATTAACTATTAATTCTTTTATATGTTAATGATCTTGAAGTTTTGGGGAGATATTGATTTTTTAATTTAGTGTAGAGATTGTATAATTCTTTTTGTTATAATTGTCCAATGGCAGTATTATATTTGTTTCGGTAGGCCGAGGCACTCATATAAATTTATGGTTAGGAGAGCTTTAGATAGTGAGTCTAGTTTGATTGAAATGAGTTTGGTAAGATATAAAATAATAATTTTTTTTATTAGTTTAAGTTTTTTTTGAATAAATGGTGATTTTACATGGTATTATAATAGAGGTTCTGAATTAGAATCGATTCTACACTTTATTATATTTAATTAAATATTTTACTTATTGAATTTACTAATTGAGAGGAAAGTCTGGTTTACAATTAAGAAAAATTATTAAGATATAAAATAATAAAATATATTTTTTTTATCAGCTTAAATTTTTGAGATAATTGATAATTTTATAAAGACGAAAGTTGAATATGGAATAAAATATTTTTGAAATATAATTTTTGTTTTGAGATTTAAAAAAATTAAATTATTTATTATATTTTATATTTAAGTTGATGAAGTTGTAATAATTAGACGAAAGGTAATAAAATGAGTTTGAGAATATTTTTTAAATCGAAACATCCCTATTTTCTCGTTATTGAAGTCAACGAGAACCAGGCTGAGCAGGGTAGCTCTCGACAAGAAACATTAGTAAACTTCTCAGCACTTGCATGCACGAAGCTTCCATTCAGTATTCACCGCCCCTCCTATCATATACTTCAGGAGGTCATAAAGGTAGGCAGAGGCTCAAGAATAAAGAATAAAGAATAAAGAATAAATTATCCGTTGCCGTCAGCATTTTCTGCTGCATAGCGTTACATGGTCAGATGGTCGGTAAAACAATTTACAATTGAAGTTTCTAAAATGAAAAATTTTTAGTTATCATTTTCTATACTATACATTAATATATATAAAATAATTTCCTTCTAATTAAACACACATATTGATATATAAATATATCTATTTATATAAAGAAATAAAAATGACAAATCACATATTACCGTAATATGTGATATTAGGATTATAAATAGATTTTATCGACTGAAATTATATTTTCAGGCTATTCCTTTCAAGGCCTGCTGAGATAGCTGCGACTTTTTCTTTGTGTTTTGAAAGACAGGATTTGCAGCCTCGAACTTCCCTTGCAGCCGCTTGTATTCTGAGGCTCCAAGACGTGGAAATGGAATAAAGAAAACAGACACAAAAATAATGGAAACTCGGGGTGATAGCCAGGGTCAATTTTATTCTGTATATATGAGAACTTCCATCCCAATGACAATATTGAACATTGATTAATCATGCCATGTAGCTGTATGAAATGCATTTGTTGGGGACTTTAATGTTTGGAAAAGGCATCGATGATAAATTTAGTTAAATATAGGGAAACCATTTGCAATTACATTAAAAGAACTTGCTCATAACACCCTACATAATTAGCCTAAAAATCAGCTGTCCTACCTGATCAGAAACGTGTGAACTTAGTTGGAAGTTCAGAAACTGTTACGACAATCAATAACTTTCAAAGACTGATCCTATTTGAAGTAAGACTTTAGTACTTTAAAAAAACCAAGATCAAGGAACAATAATGTCAGCAAGTACTTTGAAAATAATACTCGATTGCAGCTTATCAGGTTAACCTCCAGGTAAGGATATATTGATATCAGTTCCGGAGTTTCGATAGTCCTGCATGGTATGCATGATCGGCCAGTTTTCTCTTTGGAAACCAAGGTTTGGTCTTGGGCTGCTAGAATTTTGCTGTCCATTTCCTCTCGGGCCTTCGTCATTTTCGGCATCGAAAGCAGGTGCCATAGCAGCAATGGTAGTAGCTGGTGTTACAATAGCAGGGATGGAGTGATTCTTCAGCTTCTTTGGTTTCTGCTCATGCTGATTGCTGCTAGGTAGAAAACTACCAACCACAACCTGATGTTCGGATAAAAACACGAGGTAAGTATTTGAGACCTGGATCATTTCTTTGTATGTAACTAGTTCTAAGATAGTCATAAGCTACATAGTCATAATCCAAAGAAAGACCAATTAATTATGGCTTCTGTTGGTTAGGGCATGTCGACCAATTTTATTTTCCAAACAGATCAAATCCACAACAAAAAAAACTATGTTGCCCAAATCCCATGCCCCCCTAAGCGTACTGGTAAGTGCATTTTTTTTTTTTTTTTTTTAAGTACTTGTGTGTATTTTTAAGAATTTTGGTGTGTGCTACAATCTTTCTCAATTTCCTAAACCAGTCCTTTCTCCGATGTTATGTCAAGATTGATGCTAATTCCACCCTCTAACACCCCCCCCCCCCAAACCCCCAAAAATAAAATAATAAATAAATAAATAAAACTTTTGAGAAGCTTACCTGCACTGGACTAGCAGCAACCAGAAGTCCAGCAACCCCTCCCCCAACAACACGGCCATCAGGGCTTGCCAAAGAGACACTCATCCCACCTGACCTGCTCCTTGCTCCCTGAGTCTCAGTAGGAATGAAAGATCCAGACAAAGAAAGTATCTCAAAACGACCCTACCATAGAAAAAGGATGAAGCGACCTTAGATACATAGAACAGAATCAGATTTTAATGCAGCCAAGTTGATTTCGTCTTTCTTTATTTTGCTTCTCCAACCATCTTTATATGATTGCTTTAATTTATAAAAGGAAAAAGGAAAAAATTTATCTAATTGCTTCTACAGTTGACTCTGAACTAGCTCAAGCAAAACATTTATGTGTTCATGGATATACCTCCACTACAGTTCTGATTTATCAACTCCAGTTGAGACATAATTTACTTCATATACTCCGGTTAATTCTAAAAGCCTAGCACCAATACCTTGGGCCCCCTGTACACGGGGTGAACGTGTAAGAGGCATGCATTGGACTGTTATCTTGAAGACATGGTCAAGGAAAATGTATTATGAAAGCTGGCCAAAAATTTTCATGAGGCAAATTAAAGTGGTTCCATAGGAAGTAATGTTCACTAAGTCATAGGTGTAGTATTTGTTTCATGAGATTGGGATTTCAACTCTCTTAAAAGTTTCTAGAGAGGTGGTCATGTACCCACCTCACTCACTCCATATGAACTTGGTTACACAGATTCTTCAAATGAACATATGTTACCACTAATCCAAATTACATCTAGTGTGATGGCATGCATTTACAGATGAACCGGAAAGCATAGAAGTGTAACATGAAGAGTAGACAGTTAAAACTATAGCCATTCACCCAATTATAATTGCATCCAAATATATAGAGTTAGTACCAATTATACAAAATAGAATATATTTCAAGATGGAATGATTAAGTGCGACACCTCATATGTTAAAGTACCCCCAGAAGAATCAGGCTGGCGAAGTGTAACATTTGAAATTACTCCATTAGCAGATAAGATGCAAATAGCTCGAGGTCCTTGCTGAGAAAATGATATAACCTTCATTGTGACATCCTGTTAACGCCAAAAAATAAAAATTAAATTAAAAACCAGCATAGGAGCATTCAATAATGTTGTGACAACGGGTACCTCAACTTTTGTAACAGCTTTGGAATCTAGAATATATTAATAGAAACGCTCAACATTTTTTTTATTGATACAGGGTGTCCAAACACAAAGTCCCAACCAGTGGTGAGACCAAGAATTTCTTTGAGGGTGGCAGGCAACTTTTCTACCGTGTGACACATTTATGTAAAATAAAATAAAAAATATTAAAAATCATCAAAATATTACTATATATAAAATTAGATCTCAATAATTTGCTACATATACATAGAAATACGATTCTAAAATGCAATTTAATATATGTTTCAGATTTCTAATTATAATGTTTCATAGAATATTCATCTATTATTATTTGTATAATGAAATATTTAGAATTTAATTTCTTCGTAATGACTATTAAGTGGTCTTTTAGAAGGTTATCTTTTATTCTAACATGTAAGTTAGTTTATTAAGTTTTCTGTAAAATCTAGATATGTGACACCCTATATGATAATGATAAAAATAGGTGATATATAGAATCTCATATTGCTTGGAAAAAAACAATTATTTTTTTTTATAAGGTTACAAAGGAGTTCTAATTGTATCATTGACTAGTTTTTTAAATATAAGCCAAATGCTTAGGGCCTTCCATTTAGGCAGTATAAATGATATCAGAGTATATCTCAACCGGAAATGTGAGACTTGAGCTATGCCACCTATGACAAATTGGCCAGACAAGGGCGTCAAGAATTTAAAGTGGGTAAATTGTGATACCCAATACGATGAGAAGTTAGTCCAAAGGGAGAAAAGCAGAGCTAGATTTAAGCAAAATCTTCCCACCCAAGAGGAAAAGCTCCTAAATCTCCAAGTCAAGATGCCAACTATAATAAAATTAAATAAATAAATGCTTAAAGGACTCGGCATAGCCTCAAGGCTCAAAAACTGAAATGACATTGGACTAAGCAATGTTTAGCCAAGTATGACACTTTTTACATTTTAGTTGGACAATTGAATATCTATCCCATAATGGATTAGCCATCATCTTCTTTGTGATACTTCAAAATTATGTTTTCATTAGTTTTGTATTCAAATTTCAATGGTCATATTTTTCAATGATAAATTACACTCACAATTTTTTCTTTTAATTATGTAAAGTATAATTTTTTATTTTATAAGTAAATACTTTGCTATAAAGGGGCTCAGAATATGGGTGGTGATATATCAGGATGGTCGGCAAGGCCCAGAGAGCCAATTACGACGAACGAGACGTTAATCAAAGTATAAAATTGAAAAGACGAGGGAAAGCGACATGTTGATTTTCTTTTTTCCTGCATTTCATCCAGTAGCTGGTTCAGATTTTGGAGTTCATCCTCAAGAGTTTAGAAAGTGAAATCGATAAAGATAAAAATTTAGGAAGAGAACGAGGCAGATGCCACAAAGAGAAAAGTGACGAAAACCACCTAGAACCTCAAGAAAATGGAAATAACGTTCAAGAATCAAAACCAAAAAATGAAAATAAGAATTTTATATTATTTACTTAAGTTACACTTCTCAATAAACATGTTGAGCCACTACGACCAAAGACAAGTTTGCCTATTCAATAAGCACTCCAACAATGAAATGAGGATATGATGATAACTTGAGGTTAAACATAGCTAACTAGAACAAATAGCTATTCCAATGTCATTGCTCCCAATTGACAAAGTTTACTTTCTTAAATTTTAATAACCCTTGCAATAGTATCCTACACTGCAAAGATGTTTTTTCACGTTGCAAAGAAAAATAGGCATTACATGGGAAGAACGATGAATCGTGAAAAAAAAAAAACTACATTTAGTAAATGAAGGTGATCAAAAATACCTCCCCAGCATTGACAGTGATGATATGGGGCAAAAAATTTGTACCAACGGAACATGCACTCCACTCTCCTACAAAACAATACAAATTCAAGTAAAACATTAAGACTAAGAAACTTGCTAAATCAGTTCTTCAGCACTATTGTTTAGATAGGAAGCTGTGATGGGGTCAGATTTGTTCTCTATATGCCCAAAAAGGACAACTACCCTTGGCACAAGACAACTGAATTGAATATATGTACTTATTATTATACTTACCAAACCTAAAGCTCAGTGAGCAAAATATCAAGCTTCTATTAAATCTTGCTCAACTTAATACAAAATCTAAATATTTATGTATCGTGCCAAAAAACATATGTGGCTCAATAATCATTCGTTTTTTTTTTTTTTTGGACTCTGTAGTCAAAAAGGGAATGAACTTGGATCACAATTCCACAAGTACAGGTAGGGCCCCTTGGGCTACATTTTTAGAAATAGTTCTTAGGAAACATGTCCAAAAGCTCAAGAACAAAAACAAAGTTTTTACAACAGCTTTTTGGTCCAAAAACATGGTTGGAAAGCCCCAACATAGAACGATGCATTTAAAATCTAAAAACTGTGTCAAACAGCCTTGAAACCTCTCTAAGTACTTTTTGATTGGATTTGAATTAACGTGTAGTAGTTTTCGTCTGTAACACAGGAAGTCATATAATAAGACAACAAAAAGAAACAAACAAACATATTATTTTTGTATATGACAGAGAGAGCCCATAATAAGTAATCTATCATAGATCTTTAGCATCAAAATGCAATGTTGAGCCCATCATTCGCAGCAAATCCTGACAGTTTCACAACTGGCTGAAGGAACTTTTTTTTTTAATCTGGAATTCATTATTTGAGGTAACAACATATTTCTTTCTCTTTACCAATCAAATATATCACACCTTTATCGAATTTTATTCCATTTCTGTCATCTCAGGGAATTCTTTAATATCCCAAGCAAAAATGCTAGAAGCAACAAATCCTAGCCACATAAAGAATATTCCCACGCTCTCACAGCAACCCCAAAAAAAACCCCAAATTTCTACTCACAGAACATACTTCCAAATTCAAACAAGCATCTCATCTCATGCTAAGGTCCCACATTAAAGTTTGACAAAGTATCATCAAATGATGGCTTCGCATACATACAAATCTTTTGAAGAAAAACTTTGAATTCTTCAAAACATTCAAAACACTGATTCCAATATTTGAATGCGATCAACACAACAGATTTTGTGATTATAGAAAGAAAAATACTCTCAACTAAAACAGCACGCCAGATGTTGAACAAGAAGAATGATAATATAAAAGAATCCATTACCAAAACTTTGCATTCCCACTTTCTTATGCTGTTTGTACTCCAAACCACTCGGTCGCACTTTGCCACGCTTCGTGGCTGAGAAGTCGCCTCCAGGTGGAGCAGAAGATGAAATTGGCATCGGTGACAACGCCATAGTGACCGTCCCATCCGGTCCATACTTCCTTGGTCTCCCTCTCTTTTTCTTTCCCGTTGTTCCGGCCAATCCCACGCTCACCGGTGAAGGCGCAGTCAATGCCGGGGACCCAGCAGCCTGGTTCTGGCTCGGAGTTTCGGTCCTCGGCGCTACATGATAAGCTGACGGAGCTTCTGCTCCGATTACAGTAACACCCGTGTTCATGCCTTCTCTTGCTTCCATTCTTAAAACCACAAAAAAAAAAAAAACTAACAACGATATTCTACAAGTCAGACACTCGCATTAGCATCTGCAACAAAGGAATCCAACATGAGTGGGATGATATTAGATAAAAACTCAATGTACTGCTTTCAAATTAAAATCCTGTGTCTCTTTTCAGAAAATCCTTCGTCTACCCAAACCAGATATCTATTCCAACTAGTAGAAGATAAAAGAAAGGAAAAGTAATTACGTGAAATACTAGAGGTTCCTTCAAATATAAACGGAAATAACCTCAAGCTTAACACTTCCCTCAACATTTAACAAATTATTAAATTAAAAAACTTGCAACAAACTTAAACAAAACCCAGAAAGAAAATAAAAATGAACTAGTTATTTTCCTTTAAAAAAATCTAAACCGGTAGCCCAAACCAACAAGGGAAAAAAGAAAAAAGAAAAAGAAAAAGCAAGACAGAAAAGACAAACAATCACTTCAATGCTCATAAAAGTGGGACGAAAGCTCCTTGGAAGAGAGGGAAGAAACCATATACAAAAAAATCATTTTCATTTGAAAAACAGAAAAATGATCTTGGCCGGAAATCCGCAGCTCAAGCTCAGATCAGGAAAAAATTATCTTGAAAAATAGTAAGATAAAAAATCAAATCTTTAGCCATAATTTGCTTAAGAAAATACAATAAATATAACTTCTAACTATTTCTGAAATCAAAGATCATGACCTGTGACTGTAACTTCCACGCTTCAACTAATTCTTTTAACACTGCAACTTAGACTGTTGTGTCAGACCCTTTTCACATTTGAGCTCGGATGGTGATTTCATACGCCAAAAAACAGTTCCAACAAAGTGTTTGTTTACTGAGAAAATGAAACCCGCCTTCGAATTTCAGGCGTCCATAACCAATAAATAAATAAAAACCGCCCTGCGGTTTTGCACAGGTTGTCTGGAAACAAAGGCAGTTTACAGCTGCGGAAAAATAAAGTAAAATAAATAACAGAAGCAAAAATGAGACCAAACAAATAAATGGTATTATAATATATAATTTATAATGTGAAACAAAATGAAAAACAAAAGTATTAATTGTTACACCCGATAAAATAAAATATCGTTAAGAGAATTTTCACGTCCGTAAAGGGGAATTGTGGTTTAAAAAATTGGGTAAAATGTCCACTATGGTAAATTCGAAAAAAAAAAAACTACGATAAAAATTTAAAAGAAAAAGTAAAAATAAACAAATTATAATAAATTGCTTTCTTTTTATAAAAATAGTTTGTTTGGCATTTAAAGCTGCAAAGTTTGGTATTGCCGCCGACCTGATGATTTTTGTCTTTTTTAAGTCAAATGAAATTATGCCCTCCAAGACCACAAGGAATTTCCAAACATGACACTGAAGGAGGGAAAGCTGCCTTTTTGTTTTTTCGGGGAAAATTTGTGGAAAATTTGAATTTTAGGAGAGAGAAATAGTATTTACGCCTCGTTTAAATTTGAAAATAAGAAAAATTGAAATAAGTTTAATTTATTTTTTAATATTATAATTATTTTAAAATTTAAAATATATATAAATTTATATTTTGTATAAAATTTTATAAAAATGTAATGATGAATTGAGATAAACTTTGAATACAAACAAGATCTTATAATTATAAAATAAATAATTATTATATAATTATTTTAAAAGATGAATAAATATAAATTTTAAAAAATTATTTTAATAATAAATTCTATTTTTTCAAAAATCGATTACCTAATATTTATTTATTTCACAATTATAAAAAATGAGTACCTTAACAACAGCTAGTGTTACCCAGATGACTAACACAAGAGGGGGGGTGAATTGGGTTATATTAAAAAATTAATACTTATAAACTAAATATATAATATAAAATATAACCAAAATATAAAGCAGTAGGAAATATAAAGAGTAAGGTAAGAGAAAGCAAACTCAGTATTTTTACGAGGTTCAGCCCCACTGCCTACGTCCTCGCCTCAAGCTACCCCTTGAGGATTCCCAAATCCACTATTCAATCTCCTTTAGGTGGAGATAGAAACCTATTACACCTTTGAGCAGCACCGCTCCAAAGATTCCGTGTAGAACACCCTCTACACTTCCAATCACCTCACACTTGGTGATTCAACTATTCCCTGTGTAGAACACCTTCTACACACACAAGGGTTATACACACCCTCTTACTTCCAATCACCTCACACTTGGTGATTTAACTATTCCCCGTGTAGAACACCTTCTACACACACAAGGGTTATACACACCCTCTTACTGATACAAGAATTGATAGTGGGTAGGCTATCAGAAAACACTCCTCAATGAGTGAAATAAGAACAATACAGCACAAACTATATCTCTCTCAACAAGAACAAGAATTAAGGCTCAAAACTTTAGAAAAGAGAGAATGAGAGCTTTGAAAGAATGATACAAAATTTAGCAATAGATGTGTAAACTCTTGTTGTGATTTTTGCAAAACTCAAGTGAGCTATTTATAGGTAAATGAGTCTTCAATTTCAAATTTGAAAAGATTCCCATGTCAAATAAGAGCACTATTCACTTTTCAAAAAATTCAAATAAAAACATTTCCTTTTTGCATTTGTCAAAGACAACTCCATTCATTTTTCAAAAAAATCAAACCTAATCTTTTGCTTTTTATACAAGACAAAAAGAGCATGATTTATTTTTCAAACCAAATCATCTTCTTTTTGCATATGTCAAAAAAACACACAACCACCTTTTAAGATTTTCAAACAAATCATCTATCTTTTATATTTGTCAAAAAAACACACAACCACCCTTTAAGATTCTCAAACAAAATCATCTACCTTTTGCATTAGTCAAAAAAACACACCACCTCCCTTCAAGACTTTCAAACAAAATATGCACATGTCAAATATGATAATCAATCATCTTATAAAATCAAGTTTTTATAAAAAAATATAATTTTCGAAATTATTTTGTTTGATGGTGTTATGCACATGTGAAAAACATAATTTTCAAAACTAAGACATTTAAAAATGTCTTGCATATGTGGAAAAAGTAATTTGATGTTTTATGAGAAAAAAGAGTAATTTGGAACCTTAATCCAATTTCTAATTTTATCAAGAGATGTACAAAAATAATCTATGAGCTTCATTTGTAGACTTGATATATTTCTTGCTCATGCTTGATTTCTTGATGTGTTTAGCTCCCTTCATGCATAGACAACTTGAGCTTGAGTTTTCAATATTATTTGTTATCATCAAAATTTATACGTAAATACGAGACTTGAAACCTTGGGTTCAACAGCTAGTTATGAGCAATGTTACATAATCTCTTTAATCTTTACACATATTTTTTTAATTTTTTATATACTTTTAATTTTAAATTTATTCTTTTTAAACTAATTTCATATTTTTATTTATTATCCATATATTAAATATTTGATTAAAAATATTTTAAAAAATTTTGATGTGTGAAAATTGTATAAATAGTAAGAGATTGTGTAGATTTTTTTACTAGTCATGAAAATGTATCAATATATGTGAGATATAAGAGCACTGATATTAAATTAGTTAAATATTTTTTTTACAAATTATAACTATTCACTTTTCAAAATAAAAAATAAATTTTTATTTTTTATCATACTCAAAAATGTCATTTTTGTCATTTTTAATCAAAGATGACATTTGTTTATATTTATATAAAATTATATTTTTTAAAGAATATATTGAATTAATCCAATTCCAATTCTCTAAAAAACGACGAATACGCTGTCGCAATGAGAGTAAGCACTGCTATTTTTTTTTTATTTTTAAGCGGTAAGCACTGCCACCTTGATACCCATCTTTATTATGGATGCATTCTCTTTTTTACTATTTTTTTTTTTTATCCTTCTCTTTCACAGTGACAAAGACCTATTTTTATACTTTAATTTTATGCTGTTAGTAGTTTTTTTATTGTTATCTTAGCTTTAGTCCGTTGCAAGTCTGTTTTAACTGTATTTTTTCGTTTTTTCTATAAAAGTTTCTATTTGCCGAGGGAAAAAAAAAAACTCAAGGAGCGTCCTATTATTTTTTGACAATTATACCTTCCATCTCTTTTATTATTAATTTATTATTTAAATTTTTTTATTCATTTTTCTATTTAAATTAGATTAAAAATCTCAAAACATAATATTCTTGCATAATCTAAAAATAATAATTCAACTAACCGACATAATCATAAATTTAATTAAAATAAATCTAATTTTATATAATAAAAAAATGACTTAGAGAGCAAAATAAGGTTAATTTTTATAAAATTGAATTTATTTTTCATTAATTTGTATGAATTAATTGGTTGATTGAATTTATTTTTATGTTAGATTATGCAAAAAGGTTATATTCTAAGATTTTTAGTCAGATTCAAAAGTGAAGTTGCTTGAAGCGATTTTTGTATATTCTAATAAACAAATTATAAACTATAAATTATAATAGATTTTATCAGTATAACTTTCACAATCACTTAATCTTAATCATTGATTAGGAAAAGCGAATATACGAGAAAGCAACCGGAAAATGCAATAATTCACCGCAGCGATCATTTATAGTTATGGAGGCGCGTGGTCACACACAATTTTTTTGAAAGAATGTAAATGTCAGATTTAAGAGATTTGAAGCCGCTAATCTCGGTAGTTGGTGGTGTGGTATGTGACGACGGCAGACTCTTTAACGTTGCAGCGCATGAGTTTGAAATGTAGTGTGAGCTACGCATCATTCTTTTAGTTAGTTTTCTTCTACCGTCCAACAGATCAACATTTGAAAAAATCCGTTAGTGAAAAATGTGGCAGTGGTGAGGTTGGTAGGTAGTGAATCGGTGTCTTTATGCTTCGAATTGAAAATTATATAATAAGAAAAAAAAAAAAGAGAGAAAAAAGCTATGGTCAATTTTTGGCGTTGAAGAGAAAGGGAGAAACCAAAGCATTTTCCTATTTGGGCGGCATGGAAGCTTTATCGATAGAGAGAAAAAATGTCTACTGAGAGAGAAATGAAAGAATTTTACCTTATAGCTAGCAGTCAGCATTGCGAGTATTTAGTTTAACATCTGCATATGTATTTTTTCTTTGAAATAAAATTTGTAATATTTAGTTTTTTTTAATTTTTGGTCTATGAATATTAATTTAAATTTCAAAATAACTTCAACGCCGTGTGTTATCTTTATCTTATTAAAAAATTAATAAATAAACTTTGTATAGTGAGAAGCATATTTTAAATTTAACAATATTAATCTGTTATTAAAAAAAAAAAAAAGGAACTGCCACTGCCACCAACGGATGAACTGCATGGGTGGCCAGATCTCGGCCATAGTCCGTTTGAATACGTAAACTGAAACAACAGCACCAAAAATGGTGCCTAGGAATGAAGCTACTTTTAAGACCAGACACGGCAGTGTTCCCTGCAAGTGAGAGTGTTCCAGAAAGTATGGAGCCTCGTTTCTCCTTTGCCCCTGAACTGGGTCATTCGATTTCAGCTTAACTATTTGGAAGTTACAATATTTAAAACGAACATGAAAGGGAATATAGGGAAATTCCCTTTCCGGCCCACTGGGTTGGGGTTGGGCTTGGGTCAGTTACTAATTCAAGCATGGGTCATAAAGAGGAACAAGATCCAAAAAGAAAATTAAACAGTAATTATGACATAATTACACAAACAAGATTTATACTCTCTGCCTCTGTATGTCTTGCTCTTTCTCTTGCCTTAAAATGCTGTGCTTTAAAACATAGAAAAGCAGGCGTCCCTAAATAAGATATCACAAAATGACAAAAACACTCATAATCAGAGGCAACAGAAAATATTAGTCAATATGCACTACACCTAGAACTTGAAAAATAAGATCAAGTTTTGACTTGGAAATATGCCTCATATCAAAGTACATTTTATTTGATTACCCGATAACCACTTACACCAACACCATCCCATAACAATTTATTTCCTCTTTGCTCCTCCCAAGCTTTGGTTTTTGACGTTAATTACCTCCACCATTGTTGCTCCAATACCGTCCGAAAGGCACACAAGAACTCATAAAATAGACCAAAGAACGATTCAAAGGCAGCATCTACATTAAAATTACCATAATTTTGTGACCAATCTATTTTTAGCCCCTCTAACACCCCTGCTTCCCTGCATTATTGTTTTATACATGCGAGTATCCAAAGTAACTGAAAGGGTTCCATATAAGCATACTCGCATACATTATATAGACTAGTTAATCGGTTAATGTAGTGTTATAACACAACTGGAACTTTAAGTCCCCATTATAGGTCTATACATAAGCCCTTTATTTCTGCAATAATACTACACGCTGTTAATGAGGATTTGTCCTTTTTTTTTTTTAATCTACTCTTAGCATTTTCCTCCCCAAATCAATTTTCCCCCCTTCTCAAAATCAGTGCTTTCAAATTTCTAAGAGAAATGTTCTCTCTCCAACTTCGACCCCCCGCCCACTCGGCTCCCTCCGCAGTTCTGCTTGTCTGCCACCTGCCACTTTTTGCATTTATTTTCTCTCTTTTGTCCAAGCAGATTCCGTATCCACCTCAACTTCATTCAAGTCTCTCTAGAACCACTTTAACTCACTTGTGTACATCAACCACCAAAAACTTTTCAAAGAATAGACGGGCATACAAAATGTCCATTTGACTTGGTAATTCCATCTAACAGCTGATGGGCACTAGAAAAATTCATGCAAATATTTAAACACAACCCCCTCTTTCTCTCTCATTTTTCTATGGTTGGTTGTGCTTTGTTAGTAATCTTGATGAAGGTAAAGTCGAATGTGCGTTTTGGAAAAAAAAAAAAAAGGGCAAAAAATAAAATATTGGGGAAAAAATCGTAGAATCTGGTAGTCTTGAGACTCAAGATCAAGCCGAATCTGGAGTATTGGAAAAAATTTAAGAAAATGGGTGGAAGGTGATGTTGCAAGTTCTCATGAGCAAACTGGTTTATCCCATCACTGTATTGGGGTCCAAAAGCCAGGTTTCGTTCGAAAACTTGCCATGGTGTGGCCACAGATCTAGATGTAGGCATGGTCTCTCTTCAACGTCGACGAGAGAGAGAGAGAGAGAGAGAGAGAGAGAGAGAATTGGCGTGTGTTTAAGATTTTTGCACTAAGGAGAAGACGAATAAAAAAGTCTTGCTCGAAGAGAAATGGGCTGGGTTGTTCTTTCGCATCCGGGTCTATTCGAACCGTTTTAAGTGAAAAAGTGTGACATAACAGTCAAACCGAATTCGCCATGTCACAAAGTGTGATGCTGGAGAGAGAATTGAACTGGGCCTCGTTCATTTCTATAAATACTCTCATTTTATTTCATATTATTATTATTATTATTTTATTTAAAATAAAATAAACAATTCAAATTATTTAAATATTAAATTAATTTTTTTAATTCTAAAAAAAATTAAAAAATATTTTATAATATTATTTTATTTAATTTTTAACTTTTAATTATCTCATTTCACAATAAAAAAAAAATTATTCATACGATTACGGGACTTGGAATCAACAATTTTAGCTTTTGAGATATCAATTTTCTTTTGCTCAAACCTTAATCAAACTCGAAAGTCCACGAGGTGGATTGATTAAAGCCCAATTTTGCTATTATGGGACTGTTACTCCAAGCCCAAGTTAACCGATGAATTCTGAAAACCTTTTCGGCTTGCCCCAAGACTCGAGAGTTTTATCTGGACCTACGTGAATTAAGACGAATCACCGAAAATAACTGCATTTTAAGAGCATATTTAGGTTTTTTTTAAATTAATTTGAAAGAGGAATTAATTAAGGTTGTAGGCAAAAGTCTGATAACATAAACAAGCTTCATCAAGAAGCTAAGAATTTCCTTGCAATATATAGGAAAAACAACTGAAGTTAGGCACGTATCAGTTTGGCATAGGATTCGGGACAATTTCATGTCATGGTTAGAGGCATTCATGAATTTCAGCTTAGTGGTTGTAGAACAGTAGCCCTGTCTAGGGCTACTACTCTCAAAGGTCACAGGCTTTTACCAAGACTTTAAAGGGTGGAGTAAAGTCCTTTTTTGGGGCTCGAAGAATTACCTATATACCTTAATTAGGTAGATCGGATTAAACCCATAGCAATAATGACTCAAATCACAGCTCAATTATGCTGGCTTTTGGTTACGTACTGCAGTTGAAGAAGAAGTCCTCCAATAATACTTCTCCATATTTATGACTCTCACGCTCGCAATAGACAACTCTTTTTCAGCAATTTTTGGCAGTATTTTTCTGAGATGGAGAAGCCACCTTATTGTGTACAAAAGTGACCAATCTAGGCCAAGTACTCATGGTAATCCAAACAAGAAAACATGAGTCTGTCGGAGCCGGCTTTGAAAAGTAAAGCCCAGGCATTTATGATTAATATATATAGCTAGCTCGGCCGATCAGTTCTTTAATTTGGAGACAAGTAATTAAACACTCAATCGATGGTTACATTGCATTAATTTTTGGCATATATAATAACATTGATTATGACATGCAGTTACTTTAGGCTGAGAAAACGAGTGGTTGCTAAAAATATTTCAAAGCGCAAATTTAGCAGAGCTCGATCGACGCGTAAAAAAACATTTTTAACTGTGGAAAAAAGTTAGACATGAGAGCCAAAACGTACCAAACAACAAGCAGTACTACTACTGATTGGATCAGTTGAAACGTACAATAAACATGTTTAATGAGGACTTGAATTAATAGGCCTGGATCTTACTCCGGGCAAGTACCTAGAGATGATTTCCCGAGCCAATGCTTGGACATCTCCATCCAAGCTGAAGAGATATTGATCATCATCGTCCAACGAATTGCAAAGGCCTGCTAATTCCGTCGATGTTGGTTGTGGTTGATCAAGATGATTAGGATGATCAAAATGCATGGCTAAGTCAGAGTACTTAGATTGCATGTCTGAAGGAGATGGAGTACTCTGAGATGTAAGCTGCGGAGGAAGGCGCTGAAATGTAGAAAGGCGGGCCTGGACATACGCCAACTCTGCCTGCAAATTCACTACCTGCAAGCAAGAAATTACGTCTAGTACTTCTTCATTAAGAAGTGCAAGTATTAGTTTTTTTTTTTTTTCTCCCTTTACTTGGTAAGTTATTATTCAGTCTTTTAATGAGCTACCACCCAAGTTCCCAACTATTTGCATGAGCGTGATCTACCATCCAACAATATATCCAGTTATGCGAATAAATGAATAATATTAAATACAGTCTTATAAAATATTTAAGCACCATATAATCTTTAAAAAGAATGGGATTTATTATTATTATTTTATTTGAATCTCTTATTTATATATTTTTTTTTCAAAAAAATTATATTACACTTACGCACACTACAATTACAAATATCATCACTTACAAATTAAAAACGTACTCACGCTACACAAAACACGTACGTTTGTTCGTATGTGTATGCATGACACAGATCATCAGATATAAAGCAATTAGCAGATTGACAATATTATTATGATCAGTACTGGTTGGTAATTATAACGTGATCGATCCTCGATTCTTATCCAACCACGATATGCGCTTTCATGGTGGGGGGTCATGGGGAGGCCCGGAGGCGGGGGGTAATATATATGACATAAATATAGTCAAGCTGTGATCATGGTCTGTATATACCGAGGGTAATGGAATTCTACCTAATTAAAGCTAAGTCGAAGATCATAAATGGTGCTTATGTTCCCAATGGACAAGATATTGTAATGGCAGAACAAAAGCAATAATTTATACTCTATTTATTCAGAAAGACAATACCATGAAAAAAGTAATTGATTATTTTATTTAAATTCATGGCTGACTGCATGCTACCGTAAATGGTCGATAAGTTATAATTACTTGAACTCAAGAAAAGTTATCCATACAAGCAAAAGGTTGTTTACAAATCACGCATAAGAATATACAACCTCAATTATCACCAATAATGCTTGCCATATATATGATAACCGCCTGCACCGTAAACAAATTTAAACTAAAGATTATATCCGATTCATCTTTACAAGTAATTATAATTATAATTAAGAGTAATGCTATACATCACATCATCATCTTAGCTACTTTCATTTTATATGTAAGATGTGCTATATTTATCACCATTAGATGATAATAACCATTCCATAATAATAAATATGATACATCTTACATAATGGTTGAATAAAAGTGAGATAATGGTGTAGTATATAGAATTCTCTATAAATAAAATAGTGTTTCTACACGTCTCATACACGGGTCCAACTAGGAATATTGTGCTGAATGCATTTCGTTTTTATGTTTTTTCATATAATTTTTAATACTTTTAAATATTTAAAAAATCACAATATCATAATTAAGAAGACATATCCTTAGTAATTAAATACAAAAATTAAAAATACACAGTTGGAATCTCTAGTCAGGATTCGCGTATGTAGATTTAGCATTTCTCTAGATATAAAATGGTGTACGTACGTATATAGTTCATAACTCGATCGAATTGTAATTCACGCAACGAAATATTTTACTTGGAAGAATTATATTTATAAATATTTGGTAATTTTCTACAGCTTCTCTCTCTCATTTGATGAAAGATGATCTCGATACATTACGCTAGCTAGGATATAATATTGTTATATATATATACACAAGGTATGTCCTGATCTAGAGCATGAATAGTGAGAGAGAAAGTCAAAACATGACCAAATATTTGAAGTTTGCTAATTGGTAGCTCCGGAAAGTAACACGACTACCCCATACGCATGATCCAGTACCAGTTTATGGCGGCTGGCATGCATGAAGCTAGCTAGCTATTTTCTCTCTTATTTAGATAAAATAAAATGAGATGAGGTAAAAGTTAAAAATTAAATAAAATATTTTTTTAATTATAATTTTATTTTAAAATTTAAAAAAATTGTTTTGAAATTTAGAAAAATTAAATTTTTTATTTTATTTTGTATGTAATAAGGTGAAATTGTTTGTGAAATAAATCAAGACTTACGTCTACTAATATTGTAAGCCAACAATATATTCACAAAAACTTATCTTTTGAAAACGAAAAACTAGTTACAGTACCATGAAAAAAAACCCTAATATTATCTCTCTTCATTAGTGCAAGCTAGCGTGGATTTGACGCTATAATTTCTTTATTGAAAAAATATCCAAGACTACTAATGACTAATTACTTGCACTCATAAGGAAAAAACCCTACCTAAAAACCACTCTCCATACCATGACAACTTGTTTTGCACCTTTGGTAGGGGGCAGTACTCGCATAAATGCATGTGCTTCAGAGCACCTAGAAAACAAATCGACCTTATATATACATGCGCGCGTTAGCATTTTGATCATAGAAAATGCAACACATGATCAGACTGACAAACGTGTCAAACAAACAGTTGTTACAGATAATCTTCCTTGCCGGTGTGAAAACATTGACCAATTTGCATTACGCGCGTCTATAGTAAAGCAATTTGTCAAAAAGATTTAATAAGTTTTACTTTTTCTATCTTTAATATTGTTACACGTGTACATATATAGACAGATCATAAATTGTTATCCTTGTAATTAGTTAATGAGAGCTTTGTAAAGCAGCTTAATATATAAGCTTATTTACTTTTATTAATACAATTTCAGATGTTAATTGTTTTCTGGAAATTAGATTTCTCTACTCTTAAACAAGATTCACAAACAATGTACACCCCGATCAGGCGCACTTCAGCAGCATATATAATTAGTTTCGAGTACTATTCAATTTATTAACTTGAGTTTGAGACAACACATGCAGCTAAACGTCTGATATTTCAAAATGATCTTCCAAAACAAGAAGATCTCCGGCCTGTTGGCCAGGTTAACTTCCGGCCACCAGTGATCGACATCTGCTGATCATATATATACTCGAAAATTAACCATAATTTTGGTACCAAAAAAAGAGAGAAGAAACTAAAAGAAGGGAAAAATAAAAATAAAGCAAGTAAAAAAGGAAAACTCCAAAAAAACTCTCAAACCAAATTAGTTTTCAACATTAAAAAAAGCTTTTTCCGTTTCGGATCCTATATATATATGTCAGACTTTCATTTCACTGATTTCAACCTATAACCCCATGTAACACGGGCAATCAAATTAAAGAAGATAGACAACTGGGAACATTAAGATCAGGCAAAGCTCACCTGTTGCTGGAGAGCATAAAGATGACCAACGCAGCCATAGACGGGGTCTCTAACCCTAGACAGAGCCTCATAGCAAAGTGTAACGACCGCATCCAGCCGCCTGTGTGCCGGAATGCGCAAGAGCAGCTTGGAGGCATTGCTAGCTCCAAACACCTTGTGCACCGCAGCAAAATGGGCAGTTCCTTGGTCTGAATCAAAATAGGGTGCAAATATGCAACCGTTTACGCACTTACGCCTAAGGAATTTGCAGGCGCCACAAGGCCCACCTCCGTGACTTGCACTCATCACTCTCGCTTTCTCCTTTACAGGTCAGAATTAATTAGCTTCTTCTCGGCGACTAAGTTTGTGGGGGTAGAGAGAGAGAGAGAGAGGGTATTTAGAGAGAAAGGTTTGTTTGGTGCTTTGTCATTGATAAGATAATATGCAAGCTGCTAATTTAATGGTGGGTCATTTGAAAAGGATCGGACTAGCTTTTCTATTTTAGTTTTTGCTCCATTTCCTTTTGTTCTATTTATTTTTCCATATATATGTGTGCGCGTATATAAAAATTGAGTGTAGGGAGGTGAATTGGTTCATATACTTTAAAGCCACGGCAAGTAGGGGGAGAAGGCAATTGGGAGCAGCTTGCGTAAAGCAAACATACACATACTGCAACAGTATCAACTTCCAACCGCCCGCAGTCGATTTCACATGCGAATCCGGCCCGCCCACGTGGGAAAAACATCCTATATATCTATCTTTTCCATGATCTATATTTTGATCTAGTACTGTCATTTCCATTTCAATTTTCATCTATATATCTCGCAGCCAGAGGGAGAGAGGGAGTACACTAATTCTAATATCTATAAGTTGCTTTCATTGCTATGGCCGTATGTATATAGTTCTTCCTTTCACTTCATGTATAACAGTAGCACTGAAGTATGTACGTGAAATTATAACGATTATAACTTTCAGAGTTTTTTTCGTTTACAACTGGGATAAAAGCTGCGTGCATGACTAGTTAAAAAGGTTTGTCTTTTCCCAAACCCAGCAGTAATGAGCCTGCAAGGGCAACTAAGCTTTAATTGACACCCATACCAAAATGGAAAAGATCAATCTTTGAGCTCGCTTCTGTTATAATTAATCCACTCGATCGTTGAGTATAAGTTGCCTGATCATGTGTTTGCCTTAAAAATATACGGATGGAGAATTTCTTTTTAGGTATATCTAAAATTTAAACTAGTCCTGAATAATAACATCTACAACTGTTTCTAAGGATGCAATTACTAATCAATATTGGATGTGTAGGTGGTTAGAGAAAGAAAAAAAAAGGAAGAAGATTGATCAAATTATGAGGCATATAAGATCAGCCTGTAGATCTGGTGCTTAAAAATTTAAAAGACTAGTCATTACATATCATAAACAATCTTTGATCGACTTTAGGTCTTGTTTGAATATTAAGTCGAGTTGAGTTCTTAATAAAAATAGTAAATTGAGATGTTGAGTGAGTTTTATGGGGCTCATCTAAAACGAGGCCGTTCTATGTGTTTGGATCAGATTAAGATGAATTTATGCGTATTTATGGGTCCTGCATATAAAAATGTATCAAGCTGAAAAATGTTGCAAGACTCACGTATAAATAAGTTTTGAGTTCAGACAAATTTAGTGATTTGAAAATTAAATGTTTAGATGTTAGACTCAATTTAAAATTAGACCAAATTGAATTGATCATCTGATCAGTTCAATCCAAGTTCCAAAAGAAGTCAATACATTTATTGGGCTTGATCATATGATTTCATTTGAATAAAGATTAATTTACATATCACTATAAGAAAAATAAATTTTTGTAGCTTTTTAATTGCAATAAAAAGATTATTTGTAGTTAATTTTGACTATAAATAATCATTTTATTCAAATTAACTAATCGTAAATAAACAATTTTCTTATAATATATGTGACAACATTTCCCATCAAGCTAAGGTCGTAGTAAATCGTTTCATGCGCACGCGTTGACAGCAGGATATGGTGTTCGGCCCACTTAGACTCATGTTAATTTGCTTAGATGCTATACTAACTATAGTACATATCCACTCAAGGGTCCAAAAACATGCACTAAACTCACGTAAATCTCGGAGGTTATTTAAGATCTTTCAATGCATGATAATTGATAATTAAGCCGAACGCATAACTGGAATTAAGAGATTTGTGTTTTTGTGCTGCCGTAATAGTACTACTCCATGATCTATTATTTGCGTTTTAACTTTTATATATCGGGATCAATAATATTGGGTACATAATAATTTCAAACTTGAAAGGTATTTCTTTC
Source organism: Platycarya strobilacea (assembly GCA_036898215.1). Taxonomy (NCBI): domain Eukaryota; kingdom Viridiplantae; phylum Streptophyta; class Magnoliopsida; order Fagales; family Juglandaceae; genus Platycarya; species Platycarya strobilacea. The sequence goes on along the minus strand of CM072545.1, from coordinate 55,869,519 downwards.
GTCACGGCACAAGGATGGATTAATTAGTCACACTTGTACGATATGCCAAAAATATAAGGCTAGCTAGCTACTCATTACAAGTGCTGATCATCTCTTGTGTATATATATTGTGCATAAATTATCGGTATTATATATGCCGATATCATATATCGAGCCTCGATCCAAGGAATTCAAATCCGCGCACATCCTCGGTTTTCTTTGTCATGACAAGGCATCACAGTGTTTTATCCATTAATTATCAAGATTCAAGTCTAAAACCTACTAATTATTTGGAGAATCCACACATTGCCCATTATTGGCAACTTGACTCCCATGAAATCACTCTCTTAATGCACATTAATCGATACTTATTGCATATGTTCAACGGAATTATAATCTGTCTTCTGAATATAATTGTATATTTAATTTATTCCCATTCTTACTAGTCCTCCCACAGCTCCCAGCCCCGGCATGCAACCCCACGCCCCAAAAAACATATAAAAAAGAGTCATTCTTTTTTCTTTTGGTCAATTAATTATTAAAGATCACGCGATCGACGTACATGCATAGCTGATCTTTCGTATTAGTACTTACATATTGCATATTTTCTCAAAAAAAAAAAAAATGATCAGCTTGCATTTTTAAGTTTTTTCTTTCTTTCTTTTGGTTATATATGTAAATTATTTTTTCCTAATTAATTTCAAAAAAAGTTAGATGTTGTAATACTTTCACTACAAGAAAAATAGACAGAAATAATTAATCTAATATAATCAAAATAATTATTTTTGTTAAAAATAACTGTTTGCGACGTTCTTTCTAATTTTTTGTGACTAAATTTAATATCGCAAAAAGTCTATTTTATTGTAGTGTTTTACATTGTTAAGAGGGAAAAAAAAGCCTAATTTTCGTTTGTTGGCTACTTATTTTATCCTTTCTTTAATCAAAGGTTCTGCTTAATTATATTGTAGCAGTTAGGCGCGGCCTCGTGTTTAGAACATTTGTTGGCCGGATGTAGCAATTAGTCTTTGGCACCAGTAATACTAACAACAACCACTAATATGATTTATCGTTGTTTTTTGTTAATTTGATATCTTCTAATTTTGTACTCTTTTTTGCATGAAAAGGAATCCATAATTAAAATCCCTTTTTAAGGATTCGATGATGAATTCAAAAATTGGAGCTAGCAGCTTGCTATGATCTATATTCTATACTTAATAGAGAAATTATAAACTACCAACTAATTATTTACACTCTTCTACCGAATAAAATATTAAGTTTTTGAATTTTGATTTTGATTTTGATTTGATGTATCTAAAATTTGAAAAAATTATATTTTATGAAGAAGTAGTAGATAAATTGTAGATGGGTTGTCAGCGTATCTAAAATTAATATATACACGATATATGGCCAACTACTGCAGCATGACAAGTTGGCTGTACGTCCAACGACAAAATTGACCTCAATGCATGGATCGGGCTTGATTTGGTAATTAAGTCTGACCAGGGTATAAACTAAGGCCCAACGCTCGGAACCCATCCCGAAGGCAAACATACATAGGTTAAGGTATCGTTTAATTCACTTTACGGCCGGGACATTAATTAATATTGAAGACCAAACCAATTAAGAATAGTTTGGATGGTGAAATAAAATAAGATAGAGATGATTTTAAATGAAAATAAAATAAAATATTTTTTGAATATTTTTTTTTAATATTATTATTTTTTTAGAATTTCAAAAGGTTGAATTGAAATTTTAAAAAATAATAATTTATAACGATGATATGAGATGATATGAGTTAATGAGTTCTCAATATAAACGGAACCTAATGATAATCACTCCGATATTAATCCGTATTAGTTCCGAGTTATTGAAGGAACTATCAGGGATTAATCATGCTTAATTAATTTTATCCTCCCTTAAGAAATTTTATTATTGAAGGGGGATTTGAAGTTTTGAACCCGACCTTGCACGAACGGAATAAAATAATGATTGTACATTTGAACCATGCATGTGGTGATTTTTTATTACTAGTTGGCAGTACTCCTGCACGTATGGTACCACCTTGTACATGTTGGATTAATTTTTCTGTTCTTTATTAATATTATTACTATTATAATTTTTATATTAACATTATTTATAATTTGTGAAAAAGTCGTAGTGTGTATACAGTATATATACACACACGCACAAGAGATTTGGGTAATCGTGGTCAAGAATTTCCCTTACTAAAAGGAGTGATGTTGGAAGTTTTATAATTAATTAATTGAGAGGCCGGGGCCACCTAATTATTAGAAAATTATAGTTTCTTCGTGGATTACAGTTGGATTACTGAATGGTAATAAGGGAAATTCTTTCAGATTTCGATGTTGGCATGTAAATTAATTACTAATACCTTAAATATATTAAACATTATAGATCCGTAGATTCTTTGACTAACATGACTTTTTAACGTGTTAGATATATTCATGTATCTCGAAGAATTCGTGATAATTAGTTTGGTCCAAACTCATTCTTTGACTCATTTATTTATATTTTCCTTATAAAGTACCTTAGACAACACTTAGCAGCTGCTTCCTTGCCGTATGTTCGGGTGACAGCCCCTAATTTAAAACACATTCTTTCAACTAATTTTTCAAAGCAATGATATAGGCTTATACAATTGTGAGATTTCTAGGCATTGACCACACGAACGGGGAGCTCGTGGACCCTTTGTAAATGCATTAGTATTGAACAGTCACGAGGCGATCGACAATATTGATGATCATGTTGTAAGATCTAGAAAACCTAAATATATTTTTGATATAAAGTCCACATACTTAATATTTCCAAAAAAGAAAAAGAAAAAATAGTATTAATTCAGCATGCGTGTACTGTTGCAATCAAGTATCTAGCAAGCTTAAATATATAAACAATTTTGATTAATAGAAAAGATGTTTGTAATGAGAAATTGTGTAATATCGACATAATCATTTTAAAAAAATTGAATAATATGACAAATTTATAAAAAAAATAATAATTTTTTTAATAATAAAATATAATATTTTAAACAATTATATAATATTTATGCACTTTATAATTGTACTTAAAATTAATCTTGAACCATTCTTATACTTGCCTTATTTGAACTTCGAAACAACAATGCCATTACGCAAGTTCCAGCAACCCATCTATGAATTATGCAAAAGTAGTAATTGGCTTTGCAGGGGATTTTTTTTTTTTTTTTTGTTAGTTTTTAGTTTTTAGTTTTTCTTTTTATTTGCAACCTGATTGCAAAGTACTGCTATTCTTTAGTTTCTTTCAACAACCTATAACGTATAGTTGCATTGTTTTCAGCATAAATTATTATTATTATTTTAATTGTTTTCTGAATTCAAAGTTCAGACTTCTATTTTAATAATAAATATCATAACAAATATTTTTATAAAAAAATGATAAATGCAATTATAAATTTATAAATAATATATAATTGTTTTAAAAATATATATAATTCATATAAAAAATTAAATTTTTTAATAATAAACTCTACTTTTTAAAAAAATAATAATAATTATGATTATATATAACATTACATTATTTTCATTGTTAGCCGTTGAGTGGGTGACAAGTGATCTAATTTTATTTAGCTGGGAATGAAATTTGTTTTTATTAAGATCGAATAAAGCGAATTGCTCCTAATTAGTAAGTTTACAGCGAATGCAGACGAAGGAAATGCATGAAACTGTTACATCGTAAGCAACCAGTCCATCAAAGCGGTACGTCAGCATGAAATTATGACACGTGTCTGGAAACTGCAGGAATGTAGCTTCTGTCATTGCTTCCCCCTCACAACACATGGATTGGACAAGAGCCGGACGGCGCGGTGACACGCCGTTACGAACTGTTACTGATTTTAATTTTAATTTTATAAAATTTTGTATAAATTCATTTTTTTTAAATAGAAAGAAATAATTATTGCATCAGTTTTTTCTCTAAAGAAAATTGGGAAACGAGAAGGAACAGAGACGTTACTCGCTTTCTTTTCAAATGATCGGCGCGTGGGTCCCATTTGTGAATGAGCTCACCCTTTTACCCGGCCGTTACATTCGTAGTCACCGACTCACACGTGGCGCTCCCACATTTAGGTTTCTCGTGCTGGGGATTTGAAAGCCGATCTTTGGAGTTTGACCTTCATTACCTCGCCTAGTGTACTAATTATAGGCAACTATTAGGCACTGAATGGAATGGAATGGAATGGAATGCCAAAATCGCCAGTCTCTTCTTTGTCTACTATTAAATCTTGACTTTATAATGTTCTCCTTAAATTAAAAATAAATATTAGTAATTGAATTTTTAGGATGTTTTTATGAACAAAATAAAAATAAAATAATTTAATATTTCCAAATGGGATTTTAAGAGTAATGTGATGGCTCGGGTCCCGATGAAGAATTATTATACCTTGCAGATCAGGAAGACTTGCATATTAGAAAAGAGGACGATTATATTAAAAAAATTATAAATTAATAAATTAATGTGGTTTTATTTTTATTTTTTATTTTTTATTTTTTATAATAATAATAATAATAATAATTTTATAATTTGACTAATCATATTAAAATATATCAATTTATTGAATTATTTTTAAATAAATATTTTGTGATTAGAATATTTTTTATTTGAAAAATGACACCACTATGTTATTATTTATTTATTTGGTGAGAAATTGACACTAATTATATTAAGAAATTTTCGCACGCACGGCTTCAGTTTCAAACTGTGTACTGGGTGTAGGCTGGCTAGTACCCGTTGCTTGACAGCACAATGATATGATATAGAATGACAGAAATGTACGTGACTATCAAAAACTGAGAAAAAGGCCTCCTGATTTCCGGATTAAACACTCGAAATGGGATTAAAATATTAGCCACTTGCCAAATGTAGTTATACACAGATTAATAGAAGAGACTTGAGAAAATCCAGTGGGCAATCACGTCCTTTCGAAAATCCATCAGCTTCGCTAGCTGTGGCTTTTCTGTATTGAAACCCATTGATATTATCTTCTCTAGTACGGCTTTTCATGTAAAAAAAGAAAATGAAAAGGAAGGCAGAGTCATTTTCAACGTTGAGAGAGAGAGAGAGAGAGAGAAGAGAAGAGAAGTTGGCGTCTTTTGCCCTCCACGCTGCTTAAAACACGCAGTAACCTAGCTAGCAGATATGGACATGATGTCCCATTGACACGTTTTTAACTTCTAAAATATATCAAATTGATCTTTCTGTTTGTAAAACGCGAGAAAATAAGTTGGCTAAAAAGCAAACTCCAATATTTCTACATATGAATGTACATCATATATATATGTATGTATGTAATATATGATGTATGTAGAGCTTGAGAGAGTTTTAAGAATATTAGAGATTCAGAGATAGAAAGGGATAGAGGAACTTCATGTTTTGTTGAATAAACTCACGAGAGGAAGGAAGATAAAGGAAAAAAGAAAGCAGTTGAGAAGAATAACAAAGGGCTTATCGCATGTTTGCTTCACGCAAGCAGCTAAATGTGGGGGTTAAGGCTTTGCTCTCTGGCGTGGCTTTAAAGGCTTCTTATATATCCTTTTTTATATCGCACATTTAAAAACTTGCCAAAAAACCATACCCACCAAACTCTTAAACGCCACCTCCTCCTTGTCTTCCTCCTCCTCCTCTACTTCTTCTTATTCTTCAGGCCCACGAACCCTAATAATTATGTGATAGTCATACATCATATATTCCCAAGAAAGAGATATAAAGGAAAGAGAGATCAAAATCCCCACTTCCCTCCACCCAAAAAAAAAAGGGAAGAGCAAATGAGTACAAACCCTAGTAGTAGTGGTGGAAGTGGTGGCGGAGGAAGCAGCAGCGGTGGCGGCGGAGGGCCATGCGGGGCGTGCAAGTTTTTGCGGCGGAAGTGTGTTCTCGGCTGTATATTTGCGCCTTACTTTGACTCGGAGCAAGGGGCAGCCCATTTCGCAGCCGTGCACAAGGTGTTTGGGGCTAGCAATGTTTCCAAGCTTCTTTTGCATATTCCGGTGCATAAGCGGCTCGATGCGGTGGTAACAATATGTTATGAGGCTCAGGCTCGGCTTAGAGATCCGGTTTACGGCTGTGTTGCTCACATCTTCGCTCTTCAACAACAGGTGAGACACTGCTGATCCATATTCTCTCGATCGATCAATAACTAATAAGGATTGTCATCTTGGGGTTTTTGGTCTGACAAAATTAGTATTCTTGTTCTTTTTCTTTTATTGCTTATACATTATACAAGCTTAATTAATTATTGCAAGTAAATATTCGTAAGTATTTTAACTACATATATAGAATAAACAAATAATTAAGAGAAGTAATTAATGTAAGATAGTCAATGAGTCATGATCATGGCCTTTTAATTTCTTTTTTTAACTTATCAAAAACCTACATTAACCCGAGTTTTTTTTTAAAAAAAAATAAATTTAAGATCACTGATTTTTCTTCAATTGGTAGTGTTAATACTCTTGATTTTTCTTAAGAGCAGTGAAGCACCATTTTCCTGTTCAAACCGATTAAGTAGTAGAAACAAAACAGAAATGGAGCCAGCTTACTTTTCAACGAAGGGTGGCAAATACCAGATATAAAGGAAAGGTGTCGTGAAAAGGATATATATAGGAAGCTCTTAGTGGCCTTAATGAGAAACAAACTTCGGTTTAAACAATTAAAAGGAAACCAATTAAGAAAAAGTACGGGACAATGGACATGCATGGGGTAGCACTGCTTATAAAGAAGGCATTAGCTAGATAGTATACTTTTCTGTGCTTCTACTGAAATCGAGATGGTCAGCTTTCTAACTGCCATGGAAAAAGAAAAAAAAGGTCTCTTTAATTACTCTAAATGGTGAGAATCGGCGTTTACAACAGTGGCGTAGCCTAAAGTGTATAATTTTCCCTGTGCAAATAGTTATCCTAGCTAGCTTGCTAGCAGTTATTAAGGAAATGGTCGGGTCGTTGCTTCTTGAATTAATTAAAAGTACTTAAGCTTTTTGTGAAGGGTAATTTTTCAAAGTTTCATTTTCCTCTTTTCATTATAATTTTCTCGAAAAGAAAAATGTGGGAACATCTTTATTTATTTTTTGTCCTTTTCAGTTCTTCCGTTTCGTTTTCATGAAACCATCCACTTTACTTTCCAACAGTCCAATCCTCGTAGGTATCTAAACATATTAAAGACGGAGAAAACTAAGGTTTCATGAATAGTCAGATCAAATTAATGGTCTTTATTAATATTTCCATTATAAACTCAGGGTGGTCATGAGAATGTAGATTTGTTTAATAACTTACGTATATTAATTATTATTGTTCACGATTCTATATATAACATCCTTTTCACACCAGCACTAGCTAAATATTTGCACTATTTTTGGCCAATAGAGGTCTAGTACTGAATATTATATAGATCATATGCAAAATTGTAAATGCTCGAATATATAGGGATAGAAATTACTGAACGTGCACGTATAAAAATAAAAATAAAAACTTGTAATATCAATATGGCATATAATATAAATTACTAGATCCGAGAAAAGAAAAAAAAAAAGAAATAATGTTATTGGTCTATCACCATCCCCATATATGTCACAAGAAACCTTTATTTGCTCGCAACGCCATGTTCTTATGCGCATATTTCAAGTACCATTTTAGTATAAACAAAGGAATGAATCCTCAAGTTTTGTATAGTTTAATCGACTTGAATTAATGGAGGTTGATTATACTTGACTCATGAGCTTTATTTGTCTTCTTTCTCCAACTAAGGAATTAGTTTAATTGTATCTAGCTACCAGTTGGTTGCAATATTCATGATCAGTAATCTATCTCTTCCATATATATAAAAAACGTCATTACTTGAAAAATGTAATGAGTTTAGTAATGGGAGTGATGATTCTTTTATCTTTCTCTTTTTGCTAAATTGTTTTAAACAGGTGGTGAATTTACAAGCAGAACTCTCCTACTTACAAGCCCACCTTGCAACATTGGAGCTACCATCCCCACCGCCGCCGCCGCATCAACATCCAACAATGATCCCCCCGCCACCACTTTCCATCGCTGATCTCCCTTCAGCTTCTTCCATGCCTGTCACGTACGATTTATCATCGCTTTTTGATCCCATGGTGCAACCCTCATGGGTCATGCAACAGAGACCCATGGATCCACGCCAATTAGGAGGCATTGGTTCATTATCCGCTAGTGGCAATACTCATGACCTCCAAGCATTAATGGCGCGCGAATTCCTCCATAGACATGGGTCTCCACCGCCCGGGACGGTGCCGTGCTCAACTTCTTCACCATCACCATCTCTCTCCAAATGAGACTGATCATGATCATGACCTTATAATTAATTAAAAGCACTCCCTTGATTGGTGCTTCATGACCTTATGCTAGGAAGAGATCATCGAGCTTGGTTTTCACGTTATATTGGGCACGTAATTTTAGTTCTGAGCTATATTATTACTTTTATTTTAACTACTTAGAGAAATTCAATATAGTTCATTTACGTATTTGCATTCTGTTTCTTTCTATAATAATTTGCAAAAATAGAAATCACGAGTTCCCAAACACATTCACGCTGAGGAAGTGGGATTATGGTTCGAATTAACAAAATTGGAGTCTTGATAAACCTTCATAACTTAAAACTTTTACCTCCAGCACCACAAAATTGTTCTGGTTTTTTACCAATGTTTTCCAACTTATCAATTATAAAAAATTCAATTTTTTTTTATTGACAAACCTCACTATTTTATTTTAAAAAGATAAGCAATACTTCCACGATCCATAATTATACATTACTTTTTTCAATGAACAACAGGGCCCATTTCCCTTGTACATAAAGTCCGTACATTTCGCAAAAAATCTCCAGTTGGCACGTACGAGTTGTGCCTTAATGGGCCCGTACACTCAAAATTGGGCGAATGATGAATCGCGTCCCCTTTTTCATGGGCCTTGGGCTTTTAAAGTTTGTATTCCTATACTTGTAACCAAGACCCTATTATCTAGCAAAAAGAGGACAAAAAAATATGAGAATAAAGAAGCGCAAATGACGTGAGAATAAATTGATCACATTTGTACTCGCAAAAGTTTTGAACACGGATGATCAAATATTGTTAAAATATATATTTTTAATAATATTTTTATTTAAAGATTTAAAAAATTAAACTATTTATTTAAAAATTGAAAAAGTTATAACAATTAGATAAAATGAATTGAGAATATTTTATTATCCAAATCACCATTTTAAATCTCAAAATAATAATAAAATTAAAAAATAATATTCTAATAATATTTTATTCAAATTTCATCTAAAACCATCTCATCTCATCATTCAAATCTCTTACTCTCTGAATAGGGAAAAAAGCAAAGGATAAGAAGCCAACTATACAAGTGCCATCTTTTGACATTAAGAATACTAATATTGGTTTCGTTAAAATTTTTCTTTAAAATTTAATGAAAAGTACAAATTTGATAAAAAAATAAATACCTAAAAAAATCCTATATTGAATTTATCAAAAAAATTTCATCATATTTGATTAAAGATGAGGAAAAAAAAGTGAAAAGAATTAAATAAAAATATTTTTAATTTGACTTTTGAATAATAATCTTTCAAATAGTCTAATGTAGGATTTTTTTAGGCATTTTATTTCCATCAAATTTATATTTTTTATTCAATTTTTAATAAAAATTTTGATGGAACCAATGCCAGTACTCTAAGATCCAAATCGAAGTGAAAACCACCGGATTATAAACCGATCTCTATGATGCAACTCCAATAACGATGCTATATATGTCAGCCAATAGGATGGAAGGAAATAAAAACTGAATAATATTCTTCCCACTTCAACATTATTGGAAACTGAAAGGAGCACATATACACCAGACCAAAAGATCGTAATCTAGGAAGAGGGAACTCTGAAATTGGCTTCACCTACAGCACATTCTCTCAAAACAAGCTCCACTTCTTCAACTACCCCTAGTCTCCTGAACCATCTAGCTAGTATTTCTGAAGCTTCTTTACCAAGCATAATGCCATCTCTCTCTAAACTTACCATAAATTCCATTGCCTTATTAAGCCTATTTTCCTTTTCAAATGCAGCCAACAGCAATGCTATACATTTATCACTTGGTTCAAGACCAGCCCTCCTCATATTTTCAAATGCAACATGTGCCTTTTGACTTTGACCAGCCATTCCATAAGCAGTTATAAGGAGTCCGCACAGCTTAACATCAGGGGGTAGACCAGCGCACTGAATTGCATCAAACACTCTTTGAGCTCCTTCAGAATCACCATTCATGGAGTATGCTCTCAACAGTGCCTTGTAAACCTCACTTCCTGCATATACTTCTTGGGCATCCATTTCGGTAAGTAAAATCTCTCCCTGCTTCGGCATTCCGGCTCGGATGTAGGCCATGATCATTGAGCCATACGATCTCTTATCCAGAGGTTGTCCTAGCAGCTTGAGTTGTTCAAAAGTGTCTTCAGCTAGCACAAGATTGCCAGCTTTGCTGTACATGTGAATCATGGTTGTAAGAGTTACCTGGTCACAGGTAAAGCCTCTACTCTTCATGGCTGACAGGGTCTTTTCAGCATCATGAAGTTGGTTTTGCTTCCCATAAGCATGGATTATTTTAGTATAGTCACGAACATTGGCTTCAAACGATTCTTCTAGGAGGGCAAGTTTTGCAACCTAGGAAGGGTGCCAAACCGATGAATTCACTTCAGGTTGCAAGTTTTAAAAGTTAAAAAAAAAAAAAAAAATGCTTCATTTGAATGCACTGAACATCTATCAGGGCAATTAATAAGGAAAACTGGGATTTTAGATATGCAAGAAGATATCCAAACTCATCTGACAGAAAAAAGGAAACAAAAAAGAAAAAGATATGTTCAGTACAGGAACGTGCCAATACTCTCTTTCCTTATAAACGTATTCAGAACAATGTGCTTGCCTTCCTGCTCAAAGAAAAGTATCCATTTATTGCAAGTGTGCACCAGAAATATCCCTTATGTCAATGGACCTCAACACTAAATATAGTCCCCACCGTGCCACACTTTTTTTCTGCACCTCCCAGGGGCATTAATCTCGGCACGTAGATCGCTCAAAACATTATTCTACAGAAGATAAAGTTGATTTTAGTTTATAGGTGTGATGCACATATCCTTCCTCTGCGACAATCTATTCACAAACAAATTGGCAAAGACCAGTCAGGAGCCTTTTAGAGCTTGCTACTAGATGCTGGTAAGGATCTCGGTTGTGAGATCATTCAAGGATGGAAGTCTCTCTCTCTCCCTCTGTGAAATCTACAAAGTTCATTTGGAATTTTATTGCTGAATGGTCATCAAGAAGGCATTAAACACCCTACAATAGCTAATTTAAACGAGATATTCTCCCTCTATCCTTGTGCAAGTCCCAATCAGGTTTTAGTTAATGATATCAATAATAAAAAGTGCAACTTGTACAGTTGTACGATGAGGCATGAGTTAATCGAATTAATAAAGACACGAAAGTAAAAAAATAAAAAATAAAAATGTAAGTACCTTTAGATAAAGTGGATGATCCATTGTTCTCAATTCTTTAAGAACCGTAAGCCAGTCAGCTCTCCGAGGCTTCATAATCCTCACCCAAGCCGCCAACAAATCATAAAAACTTCCTTTCTGAGGATTGAAACAGATAATCTGCCTCATCAGGGCCTTACATCGTTTGGTCATCTTAGGAGGGAGTTCAGCTATGGCCTTTTTTTGGGCTTCCGAGATGTTACGTCCTATCTCTACCCACTTAAATCTTGGTTTTTCTACTTGATCAATTACTGTTTTTTCTATATGTTCCACATCCGGATCAATCAATCGACAACGGAGTTTACCAAAGCCAAGATTTCTGGGAGTTTTTAAAGTAAAGTTTACCAATGGAGAGTAAATAGTTTTCCTACCATCATTCATTAATGGATAAGTCGAGTGGGGATAAACGAGCATGTTACAAGAATAGGTGCCCATGACCATATTGATTTCAAAACGCAGACAACATATCTCATAACATGAATGAACTTGAATGTTTTGAACAGGGAATTAGAAAATCCCTCAATTTGGAACTCTAAACAAAACTATAACAATAGATTATTGAAGAAGATACATAAGCGTATCTGCGGTTCAAGGAAAAAAAGGGTATCAATAGATTCGAAGAGACCGATAATAATTCGTATCTCAGATCTCAGGTACAAAAAATAACAAGAAGGGGTCTGTATAACTAATGAAATGGAAAAGGATAGAGGAGAAATCGGAGAGGATTATAAAACAATTCTCTTATCCAGAAAAGCAGGAAAATGTTCAAGATTTATATCGTAAAACCCTTTGGGAAATTGAATCTTACCCAGATGGCCAACTGGAGGATTCACTGCCACAGCTAGCGAAGTGGGGGATACGAGGAGACAGACTTGCGGTTTATGTTGTTTGGCAGTGGTAGGAAGAAGACGGTAATGCATATGGGATTTTGGGTGTGAGAGAGTCTGAGAGAGCACTGCGCATCGTGCGTTGGTTTCCATTTGTTTATCGGAAAAACGATAATTACACAATTATTTACACGATTATCTTTTAAATACAAGATGTTTTTTTATAAAATAAGTGTTAAAAATAATATTACTTCATAAAAATTTCTTTGGTCCTTTTTTCAATAGGTGATATTTGGGTGTGATCGGACTGCAACCTAGCCTCTTTATAATCTTCCTTAATTCCTTACAAAAATATAATAAAAAATATTAAAAAATATAATAAAATAATAAAATTTAAAAAATACAATAAAAAAATATAATAAAACAATAAAATAAATAAAACATAATAAAAAACACAATAAAAAATAAAATGAAAATGAATTTTAATAAATTCGACCTCACCTAGCCCATCAGGCTGGGTGGTGAGCGACACCATTCAACCTATCGGAACAAGAGTTCCAGTTCGAAATGAGTTTAAGGCCGCCAGAGACACACCGAAGGTCACAGGGGTGAGGTCATTGACTCCCTCCGATCCCGATGGGCTGGGTGTGTCGTCCACCACCGTCAAAGACGGCAGGAGCTGCAAACGGGAGGGTTCGGTTAAACTGAACCCTAAAATTTCTTTTTTTCTAAATGTTCAAAGTTGAAATTGTAGATAAAAATTAGACGCGAGGCAAACTTCAAAACAAACGAATGGGTATGGTTTCAACTTAAAGTTGACATTTAGATCTTATTATTACAAACACTTTTATTTCATCTTATTATTATTATTTTTTAATTTATATATAAAATAAAATAAAAAATTCAATTTTTTTAAAATTTTTTTAAAAAATTTTAAATCTTAAAATAAAATTAATATTAAAAATATATATTATAATTATATTTTATTTAATTTTTATCCCATCTTATTTATTTATGAAATCTTAAAATCAAATTCTCTCCTCCCAGAAAAAAAAAAAAGGAAGAAGAAGGATAAAAAAGGAAGAAGAAGGATGTTTAGGTATCTTGGACGTTATCCAATCCAATCTTATCAAAGCCCATATATAGTGCTAGTTTTAGAATTAAGTTTTTGAATATTGATGGATGAGTCCAATTCTCAAATTTTTTTCACCTTCAATGGCCCTTTTTTTTCCCAATAGGCCATAACAAATCAGAGGGGGCTTTGCAACAGTCAGGCTTTTAATAGGGAAAGAATAGCCCTCCATTCAGTGGTTATCATGTGAGAAAAATACAATAAACTCTTTAGATTTTACCAGACAAAATCGCAATAAGTATCCACACAGAAATTATTATTTCTGTCCTCCGCTCTTTTCTAGAACCTCCTCAACAACCAACAACCAAGCTTGGATTTTAAAGAAGTATTGCATCTTTTTCCTTATGCCATTTTAAAAAATATATATATTATTTGTAAATCAGTTCTTTATAACACACTACACACTTTTGGATTTTAAAGAAGTATTGCATCTTTTTCCTTATGCCATTTTAAAAAATATATATATTATTTGTAAATCAGTTCTTTATAACACACTACACACTTTTATTATGTGACAAATGAAATATTATAACCCGAATTTTTCTCCTATTCTCGAATCTTTGTCCCTTGTCGGAAACACTTCTCTCTCTCCCTCTCCTCTCTTCTTTCTCCTCTCGTCTATAGTTAGTTCTTGGTTGTTCTTTGCAGATGATATTGATGAAGGTGAAGTTGGAAAAAAAATCAAAAAAGGTAAAAAAAAAATTACGGATTTTGGGAAAAAAAAAATCAAAGAATCTGGTAATTTGGAGATGATAAAGCCAAATCTACAGTTTGGGGTTTAGAACCTTTCACCATCTTGTAAAATAAATTATTACCTAACTCCTATTTTCTTATTCATATAAGCTTTTTTCAAGATATGGCCCAATCAATAATGTGAAGGAGGTTGAACTAACAAAACTAAACCATGTTCAAGATGTGATAGAAACGAATAATACCCAAAGCAGCTACAAGCCTGGGCGAGGTTCATGTGATGAAGATGTGGATGATAATGTAGAAGCAATGAAATCTAATGATAATGTCCAAGCAGTGGAATAAGATAGTGAAATTGAGAGATAGGGTTTGCTAGTGCTTCAAATGGGTGGACAGGGGATCTAATGGAAGGGGTGATGAAGATGTGGTGTTATTTTAAAGGGTGTGATCAACAAATTGTGTACTCTTTGGAATTGCACATTTTTCATGGTGATGGTTTCTGTAAGGGGTAATGGTGGTTAAGGATGTAAAAACCAAAGTTTTAAATTCCGTTCCGTTCCGGCCGGAACGGCCGCAATTTACCGTTCCGGAACAGTAGCCGGAACGAATAGACCCTGCATTCCGCACCGGATTAAATTCCGGCCGGAACCCGGAATTTCGGATTCCGGCCGGAATATCATATTCCGGACCGGAACATGATTAATGGCATTTTTGTAAATTTATTTACTTTCTTTTTTATTTTATTAATTTTTCTATTTCCTATTTCCTAATCTTCATTTCCTTCATTTCGACGTCTACTGTCTCAGACTAATTTTCGCACTCTCATTTCTCAAGTTCTCATTGCTCAACCCTAAGCCCTATGGTGTACGCCCAGACCTTGCCGACGGTCTCATCGCCGACGCCCACTGCCGAGCCAACGGTCATTGCCTTTGCCGACGACGCCCACGCCTTTGCGGCTTCCAGAGTCACTTCCGGCGCCTTCTCCATCGCCCACTGCCGAGCCATACCCACGGGATAAAACTGTCTCCTTTGCAGCGCCGCCTCCATCCGTAGCTGCTTCTGAGGTCCACGACTCCACTGGGTTAGTCAATGACTCGATTTGCTTGCCATTAGCTCGTTTAGGATTTGCGATTCTACTTTCCCCTCTGCTTTTTCCTTTGCCCGCCGAGTAGATAAAATTATAAATTCATGTTATTTTATTTTATAAATTAGTTAGATATTATTGATTCTTTGGCATAATTTTTATATTTTTTATAAAAAAATTTTAGTAATTTTGGAAGCTACTGACAGTGACTAACTTGAATTCTTGAGTAAATTTATTCATGTTATTATTCATGTTACCGTAGATTAAGTAAATTTATTCATGTTATTTTATAAATTCATTTAGATATACAGAACACATAAAAGATAAAAAAAAAAAAAATTAGCCCAAAGAAAGTGTGTAAAACTGTAAATGAATGTGTTCTGTATATTTATTTTTTAAAGTTGAATATTTTTTCTTGATGGTTACCGTAGACTAGCTTGGTTCTGGCGTTGGTGCTTGACTTGATGGTTTCTCCATTTGTCCATTTGTATTAGAATTTAGACTATTAGTGCATAAATTATCCATTTGATAGTTCCTCCATTTGGTGTCTTTATTACTGTTGGTACTTGACATAGAATTAATCCAATTTTTATAATTATGTAGGGGTATATAAAATTATAAATGTCTAGTTGTCAATCAAATAGTGCTACATCTATGGCACTTGCTCCTGCTAGATCAGAGGATCCAGCATGGGCCCATGCACGTGCAGTGCCAGGGGCAAGAAATAGTACTGAATGTATTTATTGCAACAAGACAATTAGAGGTGGTGGAGTCACAAGATTGAAGTACCATCTGGGTGGGATTCCAGGTGATGTAGAAGCATGTAAAAAGGTTCCTGCTGATATAAGATGGCAAATGAAGGAGTTAGTCAATGAAATGAAAAAAAATAAAGAAAAGAAAAGAAAAATAAACTCACAGATTGGAAGTCCTATCGATTTAACATATGATGATATTAATGTTGATGTTACTGATGATAATGGAGGATACATTCATAGTTCAAAAGGGAAGGGGAATGAGAAAGTAGGCGAAAAGTCAACAAGGGATATAAATAAATTTTTCGCTCCAAAAACAACTCATGGGTCTCAGCCTTCTATTAAAAGTGCTATGTGTTCAAAGGAGATGCTTGATAAAGCAAAGATGGCAGTAGCAAATTGGTGGTATGATGCTAATTTACCTTTTAATGCATCTCAATCTAAGTTTTATCAGCCTGTTATTGATGCCATAGCTGCCATCGGGCCAGGATTTAAGGGTCCTTCTTTGTATGAATTGAGAGGAAATCTTTTGAAAAATTCTGTGACTGAGGTTCAAAAATATCTTTCGTTTATTAAAGCATCTTGGGAGAAAAGTGGTTGTTCACTAATGGCAGATGGTTGGACAAACCAGAGGCAACAACCAATAATTAACTTTTTAGTTTATTGTCCAAAAGGTACAATATTTTTGAAGTCTATTGATACATCGGGCCTTAGAAAAGATTCTGAAACACTATTTAACATGTTTGATGAAGTTGTTCAAGAAGTTGGGGTTGAGAATGTTGTGCAGTTCATAACGGACAATGATGCAAGTTATAAGGCTGCGGGAAAAAAATTACAGCAAAAGCATGGTTCTTTTTTTTGGTCTCCTTGTGCTGCTCATTGTATAGATCTGATGTTAGAGAATTTTTGTGATCCCAAGCATTTTCCTATTATTGATGAAACTATAAAGAAGGCAAGAAAAATAACAAAATTCATTTACAACCATGCTTGGGTTTTGGCTTTGATGAGAAAAGACTTCACCAACGGTCGTGATTTATGTCGCCCTGCAGTCACAAGATTTGCTACAAATTTTATAAGTATCCAATGTTTACTTTTGTTTAAAAAAGAGCTTAGACAGATGTTTACTTGTGATAAGTGGGTTGCATCAAGTTATTCTAGAAGCAGCGTAGGGAAGGAAATAGCCAAAATTGTTTTAGAAGATGGGGAGTTTTGGATTCAGTGTCAGTTTATTGTAAAAGTCGGTGAACCTTTGGTTCGAGTATTACGACTCGTTGATGGAGATGAGAAGCCTGCAATGAGATATTTGTATGATGCAATGGAGAGAGCCAAAGAGAATATAAAAGCAAGATTGAAGAATAAAGTTACTGCATTTATGCCATTCATCAGGATCATTGATGCTAGGTGGGATAAGCAGCTTCATAGTCCATTACATGCAGCAGGTTGTTTTCTTAATCCTGGAATTTACTTCAACCCTTGCTTTAAAAATAAAAATGATGTTTTAAGAGGGTTTATGAGTTGTGTTATAAAGTTGGAACTTGATACTGATAAGCAAGACAAAATCATGGAAGAAGTTGAATTGTATAAAAATGCAAATGGTGATTTTGGAGAACCTTTAGTAATTCGTCAGCGTACAAAAGTTTGTCCAGGTAACTTTCATACATTTTATTAATTAGTATGAATTTATCTTTAAATTCTTTTATTTGTTTTTAAGTAAAAATTTATTATTTCTTTTTTGCTATAGTTGCATGGTGGACTAATTATGGAATTGAGGTTCTAACTCCTCAAAGGTTTGCAGTTCGCATACTAAGTCAATGTTGTAATGCAACTGGTTGTGAAAGAAATTGGAGTACATTTGAATTTATTCATTCGAAGAAGAGGAATAGATTAGAGCATAAACGACTGAATGACTTAGTATTTGTACGTTATAACTTGAAGTTACGTGAAAGGTAAATTTTTTTCCAAAATAATAATTTATTTACTTTTGAAAAATTATGTAACACTTATACTTATCTGTAACTTTTATTTTGGCAGAAATATAAGAAGGGGAAGAGATGCTTTTGATCCAATCAATCTTGAGAATATTGACTTGATGGAAGAATGGGTTGGAGAAGAACCAGAACTTATAGAAGGAGAAGACTTAGATTGGGGATGTATTGAGGAGCCATTAGGTTCACTAAATTTAGAAGATTGTGATAATGTTGATCTTGATGATGATGATGATATTGAAGAAAATGTTTTGAATAATGTTCCACTTATTGATCCTTATCGTCTTGTTGAAGATGAGGAGTATATGTTGGATTAAGAACTTATGATATTGTGTTATATTTCAAAATATGTCTTTTAAGGCTTGTAATGACTGTTGAAAAACATTATTAATTTTATCAAGCATGTATGCTTTTAATATTTGTGTACATATGTTTATTTTAGAATAAATTTGATATATATATATAATTTATTCATATAATGTCTATCCCAAAACGGAACACCGGAACGAAACGGAACCAAAATATTCCGTTCCAGTGCCTCAACCGGAACGGTCACCGGAACGGTCACCGGAACGGAATTCAAAACTTTGGTAAAAACACAATTTTTTGACTAATTCAAAAAGTTACATCTGTTGAATGAAGTGTTAAATGACACAACACTTTGATCAAAGTGTTGTGTCACTTGTTAAGAGTTGTATCACTTAGTAACTATTAATATTCTAATGGTTGTGACTTTTTCGAATGGGTGTATGGTTGCCTATAAATAGAGATCTATAAATAGAGACCACTAGTGTACAAATCATTCACTCTATCTTTCTTCCTCTTGCCATCACTAACTTGTGGAACAAATACCCTAATGAGATTGTCACCATTTTCATTCTTTCTTATTCTTTATTTTCTAACAGTGGTATCAAGAGTCGGCCATGTTAAAAGAAATTTCATGAGTTTTTTCACGCATTGAGAAGATGATTAATAGATAAGTGATTGGTTTGGCAACCACACTTGCATATTATAATCATTTTCGAAGGTTTGAAAATCTAAAAGTTTCACTTTATCAAGTCACGGTAGGAGGATGAGAGTATACCTATAATTTGCAAAATTGTTATTATTCTAAAGAAAATTATTGGAGAATTTTTACTCTAAGAAATAACATTTTTTCCAATTTTCCATCACCCACCAACACTGTTTCGGGGGGTCTTCAAAGTTCTTCACTGCTTCCGAATTTCATAAATCTTGAAAGTACATCGGAATCTTTAACCTTGGTGACAACTTCATCAAACGGAAGTAAAAATAGTTAATTTTCAGTCTCAAACAGTGAAAAAATTGAGGAAGAGGAACAAAATTCATCTCTGCCTGGAAAAAAAAAAAACGACATGTCGTTTAATATGGGTCAAAATCAGAGCCACTAAACGACCTGCCGTTTAGTGAAAAATCAAAATCGCAGGGAATAAACGACGTGTCGTTTAACAGTTTTGCAAAACTGTCTTCGCTAAACAACGTGTCGTTCAATACCTCTGAGCCGAACGACATTGCCGCTTCGAGCAATGGTCGTTTCTCTTCTCCACTAAACGACGCATCATTTAGCCAACCTAGGCCAAATGACATTGCCATTTCAGCCGCTGAGGGGTTACAATGTTTGGTGCTAAACGACACCGTTTCAGTCCAACCGAGCTGAGTTGCCAGTCCAGTCTCAAGTCGAGCCACTCTTCAAGTCGCTAACTGAGCCGTTGACCAAGCCGTCGGTTCCGGATCTGCTCCCGCACCCGGCTTGACCCGATTGACTTTTTTTAGCTAGTTTCCTGACCCGGTTCATACTAACAACATTTTTTTGGGCCGTTCGAAACCATTTCAAGCCAGATTAAGTCCATTCAAAAGACGTTGTGCTCCAAATTTCGTGTCAAATCATAATAAATTTCTTGAAAAACCTTCAAGAAGGGGTCGTGGAACATTTCGATCGGGACGTCACTTTCATTATTCTCCTTATCTAAAAAATAGGAGAATTTCAAGGTTACCTCCTTGGATTAAATCCAATAGTTATTATTATTAAATTTGTAATTATTATTATTATTATTATTTTACAGTTGAATTATTGTATTTAAATAATATACATTTATTTGTAGTATTCTTACAATATTATTGTTAATTTATTAAGATTTATTATTTATGGTACCGAAGAAAGGTATTGATCTCTCAGGGATAGAAAAACTGAATGAAAGAATGGAAAGTCTTCACTTAATAGCTGGCATTCTATAAGCGACTTATCGAGTCTACGAAGCTTTGCTTTTTGTAGTCGGCCCGTAATGCCTCCCTTCATCTGCTTGCCTATTTCCAACTCAGAATGCCTAATGCCTAATATATTATCTAGTTCTAAAAGCTAATCGCCAGAAGCTCACCCTTCGGGTGTCACTTCCAGCACGGGAGGCCAAGCATTCTGCCAGACGTCCCGACCATTCCAACATTTTTCGATCAAGAGTCCCCCTCATTCTGTATGTAAACAATCCCGCTTTCTGAGATTCCAACTCCTCAAAGAAGAAGTTCCCCTTCTCAATATCAGAATAAGGGACTAACAGAAAACCAGTTCTTCGCTATACGAAAAAAAGGGATTGGACTAATTAAGACTGGAAGGCTGGCAAAGGAAATGACCCTTAGCCGGCTTCGACCACTGGAAAGAGAGGAAGGAAAGAATCGGGAATGCTTTCGAAAAGAAACTAAGCTCTGGAAAAGGCAGATTACTTTTCTTCTAACCCATGAAAAAACCTTGTATACATTAACAACACCAAAGCCATCAAAAGTTGTGGAAAATGTCGAAAATGAAAGTGGAAGCAATATAATAACTGAAGATAGATGGGAATAACACAATGCATGGACAAGTTTAAGCAGTATATTATTCCTTTATTTGAAAACTATAAATCTGCAAAAAAAAAATAATAATGGATACAGTTGAAACTAAGTATGGTTTAAGGTCTGATACTTATATACAATTATTATTGGATAAATTTGACTGTACTTGTATGAATGAGAATGATGATATTAGTGATTATGTACTTCAAATGAAATTGATTGTAAAAGAATTACATGATACTGGTCATCCTCTCACTGATAAGATGCAAGTTACAACCATACCAAATTGTCTTTCTTTATTTTGGGATCACATTGTCACTTCATTAACACATAGTGGAAAAGAAATGACAATGACATCGCTTCTAGTACTATTAGTACTTGAAGAAAAAATGATGAAGACGATGAATAAAGAAAGTGAATCTTCTAAATTAATGATGGCTCAGGATAAGCATTCTATACAGAAAAAGATAAAGCCGAAACAATTTAAAAAAAAATTGAAAAATAAACAAAATGAGCTATTTTTTCTGGAAACTGTTTTAAGTGTGAAAAGAATAGGCATTACAAATCACATTATTCAAATAAGAAAAAAGCACAAGAAATTAAGGAAAATTGTGATGACAGTGTCTGAAGTAATGCTCGTGGAACTAGCAACAGATTTATGGTGGGTTGACTCTGCACCAACAATGCATATATGCATGAACAAATATTTGTTTATCAAACTTGAAGATAAACAAACAGAAGAGCACAAAGTGTATATGGGTAATAATAAATACTGCGATGTCTTGGGACAAAATACATGTAAATTTAAAATAGATGATTTCATTATTTTACTTAGTGATGTATTGTATGCATATAGTATTAGAAAGAATTTAATATCAGTGCCTGTACTAGATCAGAAATGCTACACAGTTGAGTTTAAGTTTGAAATTGTTGTAATAAGTAAGGGTAATGTGTCAGTAAAAGGCGTGAAAGCTCACGATATGTATGTACTAAATATTAATATTAATAAAATACCAATTTTTGATTATTTGAATGTATCTACTGATTGTGCATATTTATAACATTTAAGATTAGGCCACATAAATAAAAATAACATGATTAAAATGTGTAAAAGTTGATTAATTTCACAAATAAACTCAAATAGTTTTGATGTGTATGAACTATGCATTAAAGAAAAATGAGTAGTCAAATAATTAGAAATCTACAGATTTATTTGAGATTATACATTATGATATTTGTGGACTTTTCAAAGTGAAAACTCATAGGGAATGGAGTATTTTGTTACTTTCACTGATGACTATTCAAGATATGAGTATATTTACTTACTTAAACATAAATCTAATGTAATTGAGAAATTTAAAAAATATAAACGAATGTAGAAATCCAGTTGGGCAGACTCATTAAAAACTTGAATAGTGATAGAGGATGTAAGTTTGAGGCTTTGGATGATTTTTGCAAATAAAGTGGTATAAGACATATTTATACTATGCCATATAAACCTCAACAAAATGATATTGCAAAAAAATATATAAATAGAATTTTATTAGATATGGTACGATCGATAATGACATATGTTGATCTTCTAATACATTTTTATGGTGAAGCATTATCGACTGCTACATATATATTAAATAGAGTTAAAACTAAAGCAAAACCTTTTATACCTTATGAGTTATGGATAAGACATAAATCATACTTAAATAAACACAAAATGTGGGGTTGTAAGGCACGAGTGCTAATCGCAATGCCACTAAGAGATAAATTAAAAAGTAAAACCTGAGAATGCATGTTTATTGGATATGTAAAAAATGGAAATGACTACAGATTTTATCATTCTAAATATGATTAATTGAAAGTAGAGATGTCGTTTTGTTTAGAAAATACAAATCTTATTACTCCAATTGATCAGATAGATTTATGAAATGATTTAGAAAATCAACAAATCTCCACGGAATCTGACAATTTAAATTCTTATATTATTCAAATACATAATAGTAAAAATAAAAAAAAAGTCAGATGCAAATCAATTTTTAGGTATTGATATTGGACACAGTGGAAGTAAAAAATCCAAACGATCATCTATTTTATTTAATGATCATTATACTCTAAATACTAATTTAAAAAATTTAGATAATGATCCTGAAATTTTTTCTGAGGCAATCAATAGAATTGATTCAGATCAATAGCTTGAGGTCATGAAAGATGAAATCAAATCAACAGATAGAAAAACTATTGGTTGTAAATGGATTCTTGGAATAAAATTTAAAGTTGATGGTAGCCTGGAAAGATACAATCATATAAAGTAAGATTAGTGGCCAATAGATATATTCAACAATCAGGTATAGACTTTGTGGATATATATTCGCCTGTGGCAAAATTCACATCCGTAAGGATCATCATATCTATTGTTGCCTGGATGAATTTAAAATTACATCAGTTAGATGTAAAGACGGCTTTCCTCAATGGTGAATTAAAAGAGTATATCTTTGTAATTGAATCAGAAGGATTCCAGATTGAAGGACGTGAAGAGAAAGTCTATAAGTTAAAGAAGTCACTGTATGAATTTAAGCAATTTTCAAGATAGTGGTACTTGAAGTTTCACCAAGCCATTTTAAAAATGGGATATCAAATGAGTCCACTAGATCATTATGTATATATATGTAGAAAAATGATAATAATTTAATATGTTATCGTTATATGTTGATGACATTTTACTTGCAAGTAATTGTCTAGATATGATGAATAAAACAAAAGATTTCATGAAATCTAAATTTGAGATAAAAGACATGGGTGAAGCTGCCTACGTTCTTAGTATAAGAATTTCTAGAGATAGAAATGTATGCAATGACAAGTACTAGACCAGATAATTGTCATACAGTAGGGTTGGTAAGTAGATATCAATCCAAACCAAGAAATGAGTATTAGCAAGCAGTGAAACGTATTTTAAGATATTTACAAGGTACCAAAAATTTGAAATTGTATTTTGAAAACAATGATCTAGAGTTAATCGGCTATAGTGACGCTACTTTTGGAAATGATGTAGATGATAAAAAATCTACAATCGGATATATATATTTCTATTTAATGGAATATCAGTTTCTTGGTTAAGTAAGAAATAAGGCTGTGTTGCTAAATGCATTATGGAAACAGAATATATTGCTTGTAGTATTGCAGCGAGTAATGCGGTGTGGATAAAACACTTTGTAAAAAACTTAAGTTTGGGTACATCCACAGAACCAATCAACGTATTTTGTGATAATTAGTCTGCTATCTCATTAATAAAAAGTGGAACAGAAAGTTCCAAAAGAAAACACAATGATGTGTATTATCACTATATTTTAGATATAGTGGAAAGATGAGAGGTCAAAGTTAGTTTTGTTTTCTCGACAGAGATGGTAGCAGATCCGATGACCAAAAGATTGTCTTTGGAGAAATTCAAATAACATATGACTAGAATGAGGTTGAGAGAAATCTAGACAACCTCATGGTCGATATGCATAACTTAAGAAATTATGGGAACGCCTAGAGAATTAGAATTATGAGAATATCCAAACGAAATTTAGTCATAAAGTTACTGATAAGGTAATTAAAGAAAATCTCATAAATGACCTAAAGGTAAGTACTTAATAAAATTACAGTGCAGGATGATTAACTAAATAATTAGTTAATTATGTATAAAGTCACTGATAAGGTGATTAGGGAAAATCTCAGGAATAATCTCTAGAAGAAGTACTTAACGAAAATTCAGTATAGGTCATTATATGTGCTATGTATTCGGCTGAAATCATCAATAGTGAAAGGGATATTGATTATAAATCAAGTCACGAAGAATAGATGTCATTCACTAAGTATTTTAGTGAAATAAAGTCACCCGTTCTATATGGTCAGTGAGAGCACATGTGATGGAGGGTGCGGTTAGATAAGGTAATAACAAAAATGTGTGCACATAGAAGCTTGTCGTGCTCTGACCCGATCTGCAGATATATGCAGATGAGAGTTGAGTAATGGATAGCTCATATTGGTACCAAGGTAAATACTAGTAAATACTCAACTGAATCATCACCATTTTGTGTGATCAAGTGTGAGATATTATTTTAAGAGGTGTGATCACCAAATGATGTACTCATTGGAATTGGATATTTTCTATAATGATGGTTTCCATAAGGGGTGATGGTGGTTAAGGATGTAAAGATACAATTTTTTGACTAATTCAAAAGGTTGCATCTCTTTTGTGAAATGTTAAGGACACAGCACTTTGATTTAATCAAAGTGTTGTGTCACTTACTAAGAGTTGTATCACTTAGTAATCATTGATATTCCAATAGTTATGACTCTTCCGAATGGATGTATAATTGTCTATAATTAGAGGCCACTAGTACACAAATCATTCATTTTATTTTTCTTCCTCTTGTCATCACCAACTCGTGGGACAAATACCCTAATAGAATTGTCACCATTTTCATTCATTCTTATTCTTTATTTTCTAACATGTGGATGTTTCTAAATACGATAATGGCATTGAAGAGAGAGGAGATGAAGATTCAAAGGTCGATAAAAATGTAAGTAAGGGTTCAAATGGAATGGCAAAAGGGATTGGAAATGATGAAGGCACAGAATCAATGGTCTTTTGATGCGTTTTAATGTGACAATTAAAAAAGAAACACGTAAAAAATGCACAGTGTTGGTTACTGTAGCGACTTATGTATAGCATAACTCTTTTCTATATCAATAGAATTAATTATTTCAGATAATCCGCATTTTCCACAATACCATGCACTAAAAAGCAAATTTCCACAATTAGAATGATTCCAAAAAAGCAACTAAATCAGGTTTTGAGAGAAAGAAGAAAAAATATGAAATCGATTGAGCAAGAGACATAATACTAACTATATTAAGACATATTGGGTTTATTGGATCATCAATTCATTTCTACCATTTATTCTTATTTCAAGATCGACAAGGTTTTTTGCATGTTAATGGAGTTTTACAATGGTGGGGGGTCTTCACATGCTTCTGCAATGCCAGCTGGGCAAACACTTCACAGATTAAGGCCCTGCTTGGATTGGGAAGTGGGTTGAGCTCATCTCAACTCACTTCCATTTCATCATTATATTTTTATAATTTTTTATACAAAACACAAATTCCTATACACATTTTTCAAATCCCAATACACATTTTTCAAATCCCAATACACCTTTTTCAAATTTCAAAATAATAATAATATTAAAAAATAAACCAAACTCATCTTAACTCATCTCATCTCCGAATCCAAGCGGGGCCTAGTAGCCCACAAATGACGAAATCGCTTCATGACAACAATTTTGGGAATCATCGATTCGACATCTATTCATGCGGTGAAAAAAAAAATCAACTGAATCTTAATAAACCGCCTCCACTCACGTAGCTTGAACCCTTCCTCGTTCATCTCATCAGGCAATGGTAGATCGGGTCCATTTGATGAATACTTAGGCGAATGATTTCTAAATGGAATTCGAATCGGTGAGGAGAAGATGTGTCATCATCATCTAATATAATGAGTCTATTATAATTTCTATAGAATTGTTGATGTGGTATTATTAGAGGACTATTTATCGAAGGAAAGAAGCCAAACTAGTCTACAGCTATTCTCAACAAATAAACTCAAAATATCTTAGTTTGACCAATCCAAATGACCTTCAATTTAACTTTTTAGGTCACAATCTCAATTTTCAAAGAATGTTTGATGTGCCTTTTTTTTTTTATCATGACCTTCTTTCTTTCTTATTTTCATATTGGTTTAAAAATAAAGAGAAGTAAATATGCCTACTTCATTGAAATCATTGATATGAAGATTACAAGTGTAATCAATAAATTGAGATAACTCACCGTACAAGTCAACTATGTTTTGTTGGGGTACAACTTTTAACTCTCTTCAAATACAATGTTTGAAAGACTATTCTTTGCCAAATAGGTAAAGAGCTACATTTCTTCCCTCAAAGGGGAAGAGTACTAAAACTCCACGGATCTAAATACGAGAGACTATTTCTCTTTTATTTTTACAAATTATATACACAAACACAATAAAAAAAACATTAAACAACAATCTAAAGGAGTCATCTGTGGTGGCGTGTGGACACCACGTGTGACACTATACGTGAATAACTACAAGATGAATGAGCATAAATGTTTCGAATTTATTTTTACCAATCGCCGACGAGAAGGATCTACCGTAAGTGAGGCGCATTGAAACTCTCAATTGAATCGGATATTGCGCGTTAAGGGTACACGTCGCGATGTTTGATAAAAAAATGCTGGACACCACACGATCGGCGGTCGGAAGGCACGAAGACACCCACATGTGTTGGCCTTAGGGCTATTGCCTATTTCGCACCAGCAAAACAACCATCACAACTCAAAAACACCCGAAAACCACATTCACCTTTGTACACACCTCGGTGGCCGATAAAAGAGACCTCTGTACACAGCATTACGGGGGGCGGCGCAAGCGAGAAGCTTGGAGAAATCCGTAGCAGACGGAGACTTTTCCCAACAGAGGGGAGACCAGTAACCAGCTAGAAATTGAACTATTTTCAGATTGGTTAATCGTGACTCGTAAAAGAATACTTCTACACAACCTCTCAACTTCCACGTGCCATCATTTTTTATTTATTTTTAATTTTTGTAATATTTTTTTTTGAATTTGTTCTTTTTAAATTAATTTAAATTTTTATTCATTATTTATATATTAAATATTTGATTAAAAATAAAATAAAAATAATATATAGTATATAAAAATTATATAAATAATAAGAAGTAGAGTTTTTAATCTTAGACTGGACGTTGAGAAAATGGGATATAATATCCGTAGAGTGACAATCCAAGGCTCAACTACAAACAGCTGTCAACTCAAGGCAATATTGACAAATTTTCCAACTAATTAAAAAATAATAATTTTATCCATAAAACGGTGTGATGTGAAGTACCTATCATCTATATATTATTGACGTGTCACGATTTAATTTATAAAATTTAAATACGTGAATTTTTCTTATAAACGAACTCTTCCCATATTAGCAATTTGTGTATTCTACGTCAATTTGTGAATAAGATTTTTATAAAAAATAAGGAAAATAGTATTTATCTACAAGTTTGCCTTTGTTAAAGTATAAAACAAGGTAAAAAAGATGAAGATTTATATTTAAAAGCTGATGTACAAATTATATTCTTTATTTTATTG
This sequence comes from Platycarya strobilacea, assembly GCA_036898215.1. Lineage (NCBI taxonomy): Eukaryota > Viridiplantae > Streptophyta > Magnoliopsida > Fagales > Juglandaceae > Platycarya > Platycarya strobilacea. The sequence goes on along the minus strand of CM072545.1, from coordinate 55,841,436 downwards.
ATATATTAAGACATAATTTATTAAAAAAAATTAAATTAAAATCTATATTAATCAAATTTTGACATGCTTATAAAATGTGGAGTCTGGACGATATATATTAAGCAGTTCGCTTGAACATTTCATATTTCTTATATTCTGTCTCACCTATATTAAAAATGTTAAAATTCAAATAGTAGCTTTTTAACGGACATTAATCAGGTTTTCTATCTTCACGATTTCTCAAATTCGTCATTCATTTTCAAGATTCGAAATCTCACATTCCACTCCACTCCCCTCCCCTCGGATCAACAGCTAATCACACTACTATTATAAATTCTTCCTACCTTAATTACCCAAACGACCCCTGTCATACACTGTCAGAGTTACAAGTATACTACATAAAGGTTGTCCGTACAAATAAAGATAGGGGTATTTAAGTCAATTCGTATAAGAAATCGGACTGATAAAAAAAAAAAAAAAAAAATCCCAAATCCGATCTAAATCTCAGCCCCTCTTCGTAGAAGCGGAAGCTCACTCTCCTTTCTCAACACCCCCCAACCCCGGTTTCCTTCTTTCAATGAGTTTGATGCACCCAGAACAGTCACATCCAATAAACTCGCCACCGGTTCGGTGAGTCAGCCCACTGTTATCACTCGTAGGGCTAACAGTCTCGCCTTCGGAACTTCAGCGAGGGATAAACCCTCCCATTTCGTACTGACCCCAGATCTGAGAGCTCCCCCGTCGAATCTCCGAATTCGGGAATGGCTTCTTCGGAAGCCGATTCCCGGCTAAGCCAGGTCGTCTCCCCAGCCCTCGAGAAGATCATCAAGAACGCCTCGTGGCGCAAGCACTCCAAGCTCGTCCACGAGTGCAAATCCGTTATCGAAAAGCTCTCTTCCCCTTCGAAGAACGAGACCGAGACTGATACCGAGCCTGATTCCTCCGGCCCGGGCCCGCTTCACGATGGCGGGAGCACCGAGTACTCCCTCTCCGAGTCCGAGTCAATTCTCAGTCCAATCATCAACGCCGCCAATTCTGGTGTCCTCAAAATTGCTGATCCTGCCGTCGATTGCATCCAGAAACTAATTGCCTATTGCTACCTCCGCGGCGAGGCCGACCCCACCGGCGGTGATGAGGCAAAGCTCTTAACCAGCCTGATCGAGTCCGTGTGCAAATGTCACGATTTGGGCGACGATCAGATGGAATTGCTCGTTCTCAAGACGCTCTTATCGGCGGTAACATCGATTTCACTGCGAATTCACGGTGATTGCTTGCTTCTGATCGTGAAGACGTGTTATGATATCTACTTGGGGAGCAAAAACATGGTGAACCAGACGACGGCCAAAGCGTCGCTGATTCAAATGCTGGTGATCGTGTTCCGGAGAATGGAGGCGGACTCTTCGACAGTGCCGATTCAGCCAATTGTGGTCGCCGAACTGATGGAACCGGCGGAGAAATCTGATGCGGATGGGTCGATGACAATGTTCGTGCAAGGGTTTATAACAAAGATCATGCAGGACATTGACGGAGTTCTGAATCCTGTTACGCCAGGGAAGGTATCGTTGAGTGGTCATGACGGGGCGTTCGAGACAACGACGGTTGAGACGACGAATCCGGCGGATTTGTTGGATTCAACGGATAAGGATATGTTGGACGCCAAGTATTGGGAGATCAGTATGTATAAGACGGCATTGGAGGGAAGGAAGGGTGAGTTGGCGGATGGGGAGGGGGAGAGGGATGAGGATTTGGAGGTTCAGATTGGGAATAAGTTGCGGAGGGACGCTTTCTTGGTGTTCCGGGCACTTTGCAAGTTGTCGATGAAGACGCCTCCCAAGGAGGCGCTGGCGGATCCCCAGTTGATGAGGGGGAAGATTGTGGCTTTGGAATTGTTGAAGATTTTGTTGGAGAACGCCGGGGCTGTGTTTAGGACCAGTGATAGGTATCTCTCACTCTGCCGCTCTCTCGCATACACACACGCACATGTTGCGTCCGGGGCCTCTTTTTATCATCGTGTTTGTTAAAGCTACACTTTGCTCTTTCAGCATTTCTTCTGGATGCGTAAATATGAATTAATGCTGGATGGACAAAACATGTACTTCTGTAGCTAAATTAGAATTCACAGTTTTCAGTTAATATAGAATAAAAAAGTACCCACGCTATAATTTGAAAACGGAATGTTCTATTTTTAACGTGTCTTTTCATCATTTTAACTCGGTATTGCCAGCTTGGTCTCTCAGGTGCATACTGAATTGTGTGGAAATAATTATTGGCACGAGAGATTAAATTGGGAAGTGTGGGGTCCTATTTCGGGGTGGGCAAGGAATAGGTTAATTACAGAAAATCGTAGTAGCTGGTAGGAGATCATAGATATGGAGTCTAGTAGTGAGACACAGGCAAAATGTGGATCTTTTTAGCAGTTTTATTAAAAAAATCCAGTGGAGAAAATTCAGATGGAGTTAGATTTGGCGTTTGGTGGGAATATTATGCATCTGATGCATTTCATATCCTTGGCACTTGGAGCCTTTTGGCAGTCGTCGGCTCTAGAACAAAGTATGCATTTATTGTACTAGGATTGAATTCCTATTGTATATCATTAGCTGCACAAGAAACTATGCTTTGTGTAGATAGATATAGCTTCTCGTTTCAAGATAGCCTTGATAACTGTGGGACCAATAAGTTTGCTGCTTTTCCTATGCAGTCTAGACTCCCTTCATGTGGACAATTTAGTCTTGCGCCCATCACAAACTTCTTTTTAAAGGTTCACAACACTTCTTTTATTTATAATGTCTGGGCTGGTACATTCGAATTTTATTAGTTACTGTGACCTCAGGCTCGGTCTGTTTCCTGTAAATGGTGAATGCTAATGATGTGCCCCCCAGAAAGTTACAAGTTTCTAAGGTATAATCTTTGCATTGTACACAAGAATTCGAAAAAGTAGTCTACTTCATCTTGTTTATTTCCTGGATGTCCTGCTGCTTATGCTTTTGGGCAGAATCACTTTTGGAGAAAATCAATTGGACTTCGTTTTGTACGTCTCTTGGCTAGATGGCTTAGGCATTATCAAATGATGGGGGCAGGGTTGCTTTACAAACATATCTGTACAAATCTAGCATTTATTATCAACTATGCCATACTTGGCAGGCAGTTAGTAATTACATTCACACATGCATTCTATCCAGATTTATCTACATGGCTTGCTGAACCACATTTGGGTTCTTTCTTTTCTTCATTGGCTCAAATATTTTGAATATTTGTAGGTCTGCAAGTCTTGCTCTGATTTCTTTCATGTGTAAGCACGTTTCATTACTTTAGTTGCCTTTGCTCAAAAGTAACTCTCTCTTCTATTGCTTTCTCACATTTGTAATTTTTGTGTTTTTCCCAACTAGTGACGTTTCTATTGTGAAATTTGTGTCCTTCTCAATATGTTTGTGGTGAAACAGGTTTTTAGGTGCCATTAAGCAATACTTGTGTCTGTCATTGTTGAAGAACAGCGCGTCGACTCTTATGATTGTTTTCCAGCTTTCTTGCTCCATTTTCATTAGTCTGGTGTCAAGATTTAGAGCTGGATTGAAAGCAGAAATTGGAGTATTTTTTCCTATGATTGTTCTGAGAGTTCTAGAAAATGTTGTTCAACCTAATTTTCAGCAGAAGATGATTGTGCTTCGGTTTCTGGAGAAGCTCTGTGTTGACTCACAGATTTTGGTGGACATATTTATTAATTATGATTGTGATGTTAATTCGTCAAACATATTTGAGAGGTATGTTCTGTTTCATCCTGCAAATTCATACTTTTGAATATAATGGTACAAAAGCATGTCCAAGAGCAAGAATTTCCAATGTAACAACCAATCTCATTGCTACATTCTCGTGCTTTCTCTTGATTTTTTGAGAATGATTGATTTGGTTATGAAGTTAACATTGTATGTATTCTTCTTTTTGTTTTTGCTGATCTTCCCAGAATGGTCAATGGACTGCTTAAAACTGCACAAGGTGTCCCCCCTGGTGTAACCACCACACTGTTGCCACCGCAGGAGGTGACCATGAAACTTGAAGCTATGAAGTGCTTGGTGGCAATTTTGAGATCAATGGGAGATTGGATGAATAAACAGTTGCGTATTCCAGATCCTCATGCCGCTAAGAAGTTTGAATCAGCTGATAACAGCCCTGAACATGGAAGTCTTCCCATCGCAAATGGGAATGTGGACGAAGCTGTTGAAGGGTCAGATTCTCATTCTGAAGCTTCCAGTGAGGCTTCTGATGTTTTGACGATTGAGCAACGACGAGCTTACAAGCTGGAACTTCAGGTAAGTTAATTTGTAATGTTTGGGCCCTGGGGCACAAGCAGATCTCTCTTTTGGCCCCTTTCTGTTGGCTATTTTCCATTGAATCTCATGTACATTTTGTGGCAGGAAGGTATCTCTCTTTTTAATCGGAAACCTAAGAAGGGGATCGAATTTCTTATCAATGCAAACAAGGTGGCCAACTCACCTGAGGGAATAGCATCTTTTCTTAGAAACGCATCTGGTTTGAACAAGACTTTGATAGGTGATTATCTAGGAGAAAGGGATGAGTTACCACTGAAAGTGATGCACTCGTATGTGGATTCCTTTGAATTTCAAGGTATGGAGTTTGATGAGGCAATCAGGGCCTTTCTTCAAGGCTTTCGGTTGCCTGGTGAGGCCCAGAAGATTGATCGAATCATGGAGAAGTTTGCTGAGCGTTACTGCAAATGTAATCCAAAGGCATTTACAAGTGCTGACACAGCCTATGTCCTTGCTTACTCCGTGATAATGCTCAATACTGATGCCCATAATGCTATGGTGAAGAACAAGGTGCGTTCACCGTTTCCATCTGATCTAGTCATATGCTTCATACAGCATGCTAATAGAGCCCCTCTCTGTCTCTCCTGATCATTAAAATATGCAGATGTCAGCTGATGATTTTATCAGGAATAATCGTGGCATAGATGATGGAAAAGATTTACCTGAGGAGTACCTGAGGTCACTCTTTGAACGAATATCAAGAAATGAGATAAAAATGAAAGAGGATGATTTGGCTCCTCAACAGAAACAGTCTGTGAACTCAAATAGACTTCTTGGCTTGGATGGTATACTGAATATAGTGATCCGTAAGCGTGGAGAAGACAAATATATGGAGAGCAGCGACGATCTAATCAGGCACATGCAAGAACAATTCAAAGAAAAAGCTCGGAAATCTGAGTAAGAGGGACTTTTTTTTTTTGCTTATGCTCCAACCTTTTGGTGCTTTACCAAATGTTTGCCAGTGTCCTGTTAAACAAAATATTAGTATCTTGGTTTGAAAAATACTGTTTTTTGCACTGATTTTTCTAGGGAATATATCCTTGAAGCCATTGGATCAAATTACTTTTCTGCTGTCATGTCAGTGGTGCTGTTTCAAATAGTCAATATATGGTCAATGTCTGATTTGAGCTACACGTATTATGCTACTTTTTCTAATCAAGACTTTACTTGTTGAAGAAGCTAACAAAAATTGTGTAGACAGTCAAACATTTGAAATGGACCTGACTAAGGAGGAAAATCTGTAGGATACATATATGCTTTTCAGATATTCTCTCATTTGGCTGTTTCATTGTTCTACTTGCCTGGAATTTAAACTTGGGTTATGCAGATTGTGAAGTGTGGCTCAACGCAGTCTGAAGGACCCATCTTCTAGTTTTTCTTCTTGATATGTATTTGCTGGGTGATTTGTAGGTCAGCTTATTATGCAGCAACGGACGTGGTGATCCTTAGGTTCATGATTGAGGTGTGCTGGGCTCCTATGTTGGCTGCCTTCAGTGTTCCACTTGATCAGAGTGATGATGAAGTGGTAATAGCTATGTGCCTTGAAGGCTTCCGGTATGCTGTCCATGTTACTGCTGTGATGTCCATGAAGACTCATAGAGATGCTTTTGTGACTTCCCTAGCAAAGTTTACCTCTCTCCACTCTCCTGCTGATATCAAGCAGAAAAACATAGATGCGATTAAGGTTGGTGGGGCCATGCTATAATTGATTAAATAAGCTAAAAGTTATGATGGTTGATGACCCTATTAGAATTTTACAGCGTATAAGAGATTTTGTTATCGTAATTTATTTCTGTTCTTTGGACACGGATATAAATTTTACATGAATACACGTACTGGGTTCTTGTGTCTACTTTAGTATACTAAGCATCATACTTTTGGGGCTCTCTCTATCTCTCTCTCCCTGTGTGTTTGCACACTCTTTTTATTCAGTCAGTTGGTGGAACTTCTTTCAAGTCATCACACTTAATATGTCATCTGATCAACTCCAATGCTGCTGCTAGAAAAGTACCAAAATCTTTGTGAACAGATTTATTCACTTGAACATTAGGTTTGAAACCTTGCTTCATCTTTGTTGTTGAAGTCTCTTTATAGCCTTCTGGCTCACGTTCACTAAAAGATAGTGTAGGTTAGAAAAAAGAGAGAAAGAAAGAAGAAAACAATCATAGCTAGGTTTCTTAATCGATCGAGTGTTATGGGATTTCTGATGCCTACATCTCATATGAAAGTGTATCCATAACATTTGTAATATATTTTTCAATAATGACAAACAAAATTTTAAATTTATTCAAATGTCACTTGTGGCCTGACTCTGTGTTTGGCATCTATATTGTTAATAGGCAATAGTAACAATCGCAGATGAGGATGGGAATTACTTACAAGAAGCTTGGGAACATATCTTGACATGTGTTTCTAGGTTTGAGCATCTACATCTCTTGGGAGAAGGTGCTCCTCCAGATGCAACGTTTTTTGCTTTTCCTCAGAACGAGTCAGAAAAATCAAAACAAGCCAAGTCCACCATCCTTCCTGTTTTGAAAAAAAAGGGACCTGGGAGGATTCAGTATCCAGCTTCTGCTGTGATGAGGGGTTCCTATGATAGTGCTGGTATTGGCGGCAATGCCTCTGGGGTGGTCACTTCTGAACAAGTGAACAATTTAGTTTCCAATTTGAACATGTTAGAACAAGTTGGGAGCTCTGAAATGAATCGCATATTCACACGGAGTCAAAAGTTGAACAGTGAGGCAATAATAGACTTTGTCAAGGCCCTTTGCAAGGTCTCTATGGAGGAATTGCGATCTGCATCCGATCCACGAGTTTTCAGCCTTACCAAGATTGTTGAGATTGCGTATGTATTCCCCTACTTCCTTTTGTTCCTCCTTGGGCATATTATATTCACGTTCTCGTGATTTATTGGCATCTACTATATAACTTTACCTGTTTTGTGTTCTTATAACAGGCACTATAACATGAACCGCATCAGGCTTGTGTGGTCAAGCATCTGGCACGTGCTCTCTGATTTCTTTGTAACCATTGGCTGCTCTGAAAACCTTTCTATTGCTATATTTGCTATGGATTCCTTACGTCAGTTGTCAATGAAATTCTTAGACCGAGAAGAACTGACCAACTATAATTTTCAAAATGAATTCATGAAGCCTTTTGTCATTGTAATGCGCAAGAGTAGTGCCGTTGAAATCAGAGAGTTGATCATTAGATGTGTCTCGCAAATGGTGTTAGCTCGCGTCAACAATGTTAAATCAGGATGGAAAAGCATGTTCATGGTATCAAATTTATTCATCATACGTTCTCTATAAAATAAAACTTCAGTCCTCAATAATTTTCTTTGGACGTTATTTTTTTTATTGACATGATTTGATGGACTATTCTGCTCAAGGTGTTCTTAATGCCTATTGTTATGATGTGAACTTGATTCAGGTCTTCACAACTGCAGCTTATGACGACCACAAAAACATTGTTCTATTGGCCTTCGAAATTATTGAGAAGATTGTGCGAGACTACTTCCCACACATTACCGAGACTGAAACAACAACCTTTACAGACTGTGTGAATTGCCTGATTGCCTTCACTAATAACAGATTCAACAAAGACATTAGCCTTAATGCTATTGCTTTTCTTCGGTTCTGTGCAACAAAACTTGCAGAAGGAGATCTTGGCTTGTCAAGGAATAAAGATAAGGAAACGTCTGCTAAAGTATCTCCATCTTCACCTCAAAAAGGAAAAGATGGTAAACCAGATAACGGAGAGATGGGTGATAAGGACAATCATGTTTATTTCTGGTTCCCTTTGTTGGCTGGTAAGGAAGCTGCATAATTTGTTGGTTCTCTTGAAACTAACCATTTCCATTTGCTTGATTCAACCCAAAACTCATTGAAAATTGTTAATTTCTTGTTTTTTGTTAGGTAAACTGTTCAATTTTGATACGAACACATTTGTCAAAATTTGAATTGTGAGTCGTCTCTTTGTGCAGGTTTGTCAGAACTTAGCTTTGATCCTAGGCCTGAAATCAGGAAGAGTGCCTTGCAGGTGCTATTTGATACTTTACGCAATCATGGTCATCATTTCTCACTTTCTTTGTGGGAACGAGTGTTTGAATCAGTTCTATTTCCTATATTTGACTATGTGAGGCATGCTATTGATCCTTCTGGGGGGAACTCACCGGGGCAGGGAACTGATAGTGATACAGTTGAGCTTGATCAAGATGCATGGCTCTATGAGACATGCACGTTGGCCCTCCAACTAGTTGTAGATCTTTTTGTCAAATTTTATAACACTGTCAATCCACTTTTGAGAAAAGTGCTGATGCTTCTGGTGAGCTTTATTAAACGTCCTCACCAAAGCCTTGCCGGTATTGGTATTGCTGCATTTGTCCGTTTGATGAGTAATGCTGGTGATCTATTCTCTGAAGAAAAGTGGCAAGAAGTGGCTTTGACATTGAAAGAAGCAGCTAATGCAACAGTTCCTGATTTTTCTTTTATTGCTAGTGAAGGGTTTACTAATGTAGAGTCTTTTGTGTCTGACGTGCCTGATGATGATGATTCAGAGAGCCTAAGGACACAACATCTCTATGCTTCTTTATCTGATGCAAAGTGCCGAGCTGCTGTTCAACTTCTATTGATTCAGGTAGAATATTTTTCTCTATTACCAAATCATTTTCTATGTTACCAATCAGTACAGATGCCTTCCTACTTAAGATGAACATATGGTCATGATACGGGCTTAATCTGCCCGCCAATATATCTGTTTTGCATGATAGTGATGTTTCTACAAAACTTAAAAAAAAAATGTTTTTACTAAAAATCCGGCTGATGGAATTGTTTGAGTTGGCATGGTATATAAACCAAACAACTAAGCACTGTTGAATCGGTGCATGCAAAACCATGAATAAAAATTATTTTTTGAATTTTTTTTAGCTTGAAAGTTCAAGTTGCCACAAAAACCAAAATTCTATGGAAGCAAATGATCACTTGCTGAATGAATGTAGCTCAAATCAACATCATTTACAGTCTTAAGGTTCAGTGTGAACTTCTCCTGGAATAATGTTTTATTATTTTCATTGAATGTGCCATCTACTATTGATATTAATTCAAAATTTAAGAAGTCTTCTTCTTTTCCCTTAGCAGTTAAAAGTTTGGTAGTTTGTTTTTGCGCATGTTACATGGTAGATACTGTCCAAATGAAATTATTACATGCCTTTGAATTTCATCTTAAATGCTATATTTCAATTTGAGGTTCTGGTTGATCTGTAGCGGAAGATATGCTTTTCCAATCAAATTATTTTGGAACTTTCAAAAAATAGTTTCATTACATTGAGAGTAGACAATTTTAGTACTTCAGATCATGCATTAGCCTTGGTATGAATGGGTTTTGCTCACCTTAATTTAGACTAGAGGACGAGTTGGCATAAGGTCTGGTTTGAATTTGGATGCAATACCATAATTGAAATAGTACACTATTATTCACTGCCATGCACGATAAAGAGCAAGTAGTACAACAATTCCATAATGAAAGTTTTATAAATTGGCCTGTTTCGATAAAACATCTCTACTTATTTTATTAGATTTTGAAAACCACATCTTTTTGTTAATTTACCAGACATCAATGAGACTGTAAAGATGACACTGAAAACATGGAAAGATTACAATGTTATTCTTTTTTTGTTTGTTTTTTAACTTCATATTTTCTAAAATTTAACGAAGAGAATAACTAGATTTTTTTGTAGTATAGTTGCCCATTTGGCAAAGCTTAACAATTATGCCTGTGATGTTGTATCAAAATTTGCAGGCGGTGATGGAAATCTATAACATGTATCGGTCACAACTTTCGGCAAAAACCACCCTAATCCTGTTCGATGCTTTGCGTGATGTGGCAACCCATGCTCACAAGATCAATGCCAATACCACACTACGATCAAAGCTTCAAGAGTTTGGCTCTGTGACCCAAATGCAAGACCCTCCATTGTTACGGCTAGAGAATGAGTCTTACCAAACTTGTTTCACATTCCTACAGAATCTTATAGTGGATAGACCTCAAAGTTATGATGAGGCCCAGGTGGAGTCCTTCCTTATTGACCTTTGCCAGGAGATCTTACAGTTCTATATTGAAACTTCTCAATCGGGAACAATATCTGAATCATCCCTTGGGCATGCCCAACATTGGAAAATTCCTTTAGGTTCTGGGAAACGAAGAGAATTGGCTGCACGTGGACCTCTCATTGTTGCGACTCTCCAGGCCATATGTAGTCTGGGACAGAATTCATTTGAGAAGAACTTGGTTCGGTTCTTCCCCCTACTTGCAGACTTGATAAGTTGTGAACATGGGTCAAATGAGGTCCAGGTAGCTCTCAGTGATATGCTTAGCTCGGCAGTCGGTCCTATTCTGCTCCGGTCTTGTTGATGATAGTGAGATGGAAGCACCCTTTGTTTTAAGATGTATGATATTGTTATCCAAGTCTTGTAGTTCAATATTTTTCTTTCCTTATATATCTTTCATTTTGTGATAATTGTTATCGGAAATATAGCTTCATAGTGTATGAGTCAGCCCTGGTTTTCGGATTGGCTTGTGCTTCTGAACCTCCTGTAGTTTATTCAGGGGTGCGGCTTCTTCCATATAGATTGATAGATTTTATCACTGAGTTTTGATGTTGTATGATAGTCAAATATTTCTTTTGACAACGAGACACTCCACTAAGCAATCATTTGTGTGTAAAGAAGTTTCCATTTAGTACTGCATTTGGTTTACTATATATTTTTCTGTTGCAGGAGAAATAGAATGAATAATGATGCCTCCTCTACACGTACAGAATTAAGGAATCCTGACTTCAGACTGGTTTGAGTAATCTTTATTCTACTTTTGATGAAAGTAAGATGAAAGTAAGAAGGCTTGAAAAAGAGAGCATATTTATTCCAGGATGGTTATGTACTTAACTTTGATCCACAAAATCAAACATCATGATTGCCATTGGCGTAGAAAACAATCAATCAAGGGAACCTCTCGTCGAGTCCACAACAAGTAAAGATAAACAAAATATAATATGGAAAGAAAGGTGAAGGGAAAATATGGCGTCACCTTTTGTTTGATAAAATATAAAATCAATGGGCAAATGGGCTTTTGGACCAAACGACGGAATAAATATTAATAAATGACGTAGCTTCCAAAGTCCCATTCAATATTATTTCGCCTAACCATGCGTGGAAAACCCCACGGCCTCATCCTCCATCCATTTCCTACCAAAAGCCCATTTCTTTTTCCCTTTTTTTTTTTTAAATTTTAAAAATTTAAAATTTTTAAAATTTTTAAAATTTTTTTTACGTCTTTTTAAGAGTACAAAAAGCAGGGTTAACATTTAACTTGTATGCTCAAAGCTTTTTCTCCAACTTGTTGATTGGAGCTATTTTATCGATATAGGTACCGGGCCCATACTTGAGGGAAGTGCTACTATATAATATAAAATAATTAAGCTAATTTTTATATTAATGTAATTTTTTTTTTTTATTAATATGAGAGCAGCCACTTGAATTAGAGAGAACACTCGAACCATATAATTCTACTGTCCAAAACAAAACAACTAAACAAGGTCTGGTTCCAAGCGCCAAGCCTTAAGTTCTGAGCTGGAAAAAATAAAAAATAAAGTTGTTTTTTTTTTTCCCCTTAACCCAGTCTGGTTGGAGCGTGGCCCAGCTTGGGCTCGGTTGGAGCTATGGAATGAGCCGAAACAACTTGGACCTTCCAAAGAGTTGGAAAATACAAATGGGCCCAGCATATACCAGCCCTGAAAGGTTGAAATCGGTAAAAAAAGAGTTCTAAATGGCCTGTTAAATGCAAAGGGACCGAAAAATAATTTCTTTTGACCTGATTTCATATTATTCGTTATATCTATTTTATAATAAAAATAATTTTACAATCTGATGAATTATATAAAACTAAATCAAATTTGTAAGATTTATTTTGTAGAATTTCTTTTTGGTTAAATTATTTCTCCATAATTTATGGGATTGTAATTGAATATGTTGAACCTACTCTCAACTCCCATTGTTTATATCTCAACCAAAATGATCAATTTTTAATCAGTTATCTTAAAGATCATATCCACCTGATCATTGTTGCTCTTTCTCAACTATCTTAGCACAGGAAGTCCAAACTTCTCGAATGGCATCATTTTGTTATCTTTTCTATTGTTAAAGTAATGGATTAGTCCGGGTTCCATTTATATGTATAATATATATATATATATTTATATCTTTTTAAAAGGAAAAAAGAATTATTTTCTTCTTACGATGAGAACTTTTCGTAGGTAAACGAAATCATATAAGTAATGCCTCAAAGTTATCGATAAAGCAAGCACAATGTCTCTGGAGACGTGAATTTCTTGAACATTATGAGTTAGACCAATCTTTCTTATATTAAACTGCCAAAAATTTTACGTTTCTCCTGTCTAGTTATCCTATTAAATAGTAATACCAAAATATTTAGCACTTCCAAATAGGTTGGAACCGTATAGTGTTTTAGGAAACCCTAAATGCTTTAATATTTAGCTTCATTAAAATACCATTTTTTTTAATTATCGTTTTGCTATATATTTAATTAAAAAATGACAGAAAAGAATCGACACTGACCAACCTTCTAGTGGATAACATCTATTAAAAGAGCGAAGTAACTAACGTCTGATCAGGCCAGCCTTCAACTGCATTATAAAGAACAATTTGGGATTCTGTAACCAGCTAGCTTGTAATTGAAAACCCTTTGTATTGTAAGGGGTTTGCCGCCATGTAATCCAAAACATTAGAAAGGGAGAGAGGCATTTAATTAATACGTAAAAAAGTTGGTTAGAAGCCTCGATCGAAGGAACCATTTTAGGTGTTTTGCATAAAGAACTCCTACATCTGCAAATTATATATGAAGGAAATTACAAAGAAGAAGAAATCTTTGACATTTGTGTAATTCATTTGAAAGAGGTTGAACAAGTTAGTGAATGGATCATGACTAGAGTGATTCCAAATCTATCACTATCTATCACATGGCAACCCTGGTTTTGGTCGGCTGTTTAATTTCTTAAATATTCCCATTGCTCGATGCTAATTTGATTGATTAACTAATAATTAAAGTTTGAAAAGCTTTGTTATTGATTGGTCTTGCATCGACGACAACAATTGGTGCAACAATCTCAATCCACTTTGAGGGTAAAGCGGCTTATGAGAGATCAGTAAGAACAGGCAACATTAATATATATGTTGCAATATTATAAGGTGCTCTTCACATGGAATTAGTGATATATGTATATATATATATGTGTACTCTCTTTGAGGTGGTCCATACCGGCCTCTTTGAATTAGCTTTATTGAAATTATTATTTATTTGGACATGATATGAAATGGGGTTGATTTGTTTAATGAAAGAGTCTTCATTAAGATAAGAATCATGATAATGTTAATGTTGTCAATGCACTAGGACAAAATTTGCAAACAATTTTCAGCAATTTGTTCATTTCTTCTTCTTTCCAAATTAAGGGAAGATTACTATATATTATATTAATATATGTTTTTCTCGATCGACGACTTCATGATTGTTCAGTTTCACAGTATTAATCAACATTTACACAAGTCATTTTTTGGGTTTGTTTATATGAACTGGCCCCGCGCGTGAACTTAATTGCAGGTTGCCTTGCACTACTAGTACATGTGAACTCAAGAATTTTGGTCTATATATAAAAACCAATTTAGAAAATGTCAATACCTTACCCACATTTCATGTGAAGCCCTAGCATATAGTTGATAAAGATGGAAGCAACTTCGAAGGAAAAGACTACTTCCAACTGATCATGCCATGAAAGATCTAATTAGGATTTCAAATTAAAGGCTCGGTTTTAGTAAATTTCTCCCAGAACGCGCTATGATGCATGAATGAATTGGACATGATCATATGAATGGGTGAAAAAATAAAAAACTGTTTCTATTAATCTCCACTGGTTCCAAAAACAGTACAAGAAAAATGATATTAGTTCAATAAGGATGGTACGTAGTAATTAATCAACAATTAATTAATATCAAGTAATGCTAGCTAGTAGCTAGATCGATATTATATGGTTGTACAAGCTATGCCGTACACTATTTAGAAAAGAGTGGAGTTTATTGTTAAAAAATTAATTTTTTAAATATAAATCTTATATTAATTTACTTTTTTTTTTAAATTAAAAAAGATCAATACACATCCAATGACGGTAAATATCATCTCAATAATTTAATAAACTCCAGCACTAAATCATGATCAATCCGAACAGTTCATTATTTATTTAATTAAAAGGTGTCAACTCTTCAAGTACTTAATGCCATACTCGCCTATAAACCAAAGCACTATCGCGCGCCATGCGACTCAAACATTTGGGAAATGTAGAAAATTTCTGGAATACGTCTAAATATTTAATATCCTCATTTATATATCACCCACCATTCATGACTTGATCAATCCTGAAATTCAGTGGCAGTACTGAATTGCAGGCTAGCTAGAGACAAATGAAGAATATTAATATTATTCATCACGGTAGACACGTGGCGAGTGATAATGAGATCCATCGATATTATTAGATCAGGGGTTATAAATTTGGTGATGATGAATAGGAGTTGGATTTCAGTAACTAGGAAAAGAGTTGTTGGCAGCAACGTTGACCGCTTAAGAAAACGATGGTTTGTTTTGTACATTTTTTTATGATTGTTTGTCGAGAGATGGCCGACGGATGGTTTGCTCTCATGTGTTATCATCATGTATTAAATATTTAAGAGAGAGAGAGAGAGAGAGAGAGAGAGAGAGAGAGAGAGTTGTTATGTATAAACAATGGAGAAATATTTGCAATGGATGAAGGAGAATCAAAATTGGGGGTCCTCTCCAGGACGACCAGCCCGCGGCCTCCTTCTCTCAAGTTACTCTTTCTCTTTCTTAAAGAGTTGATCTATGGTCTGTCATTTTGTAACTGATTTGGTGCTATTATTTCACAATTATTCACAAATTATTGCATTACTAATTATAATGTTTTGAGATATTCTTAACATCTAAACAGAACATGATAGCAGAAGATGTGGGATAGTAACACGTATATTGGAAAGCTGGAACGATGATGAAGCTGCTTGCCCTCTCCATAGACGTACATATATAGCTTCTCAAATATTTTACTGTCATTTTGCACATGATTTTGTACTAATATAATTTAAGTCTGTTTATCCGGATTTCGAATTCAAAAATCCGAGTTTCAGATTTAGAATTTTCTTGAACCTCTTAAATAAAAATATCAAGATTATTGAAAAATAAAGAAAAATTCAAAACTAGCCTAGCCGGGATGAACTGGCCCATATATATTAATCTCGATCATATCTAGATCAATGGAAGTTTAAGAAACTTACATATAATATTAACTCGACCCCCAGATTGTGATCGGCTCATCTAAGGCATGCGATCAAAGATGATCAATCTATAATAGTTTTTAAAAGATTCAAGTTTTAAAAGGATTCAATTAATGCATTGTATTTCAAATAAAGCTATAATTAAATAAAAAATGCTAAGGACAAACGCAAGACATAAATGTCGGACAAATACCAATTGATAACTTGTGGTACTTGGTATTTGCTGTATGCTGCACAATATCTATGAGTTGAGGAATGAATAAATAAATCTGAAACTGAAGGAAATGAAAACGATGCGTTTTGTTTATCAAATTATGTCAGTTGGCATTTGTCCGGCATTTGTTCCTAACGTTTGTCCTTAGTATTACTCAAATCAAAATTGTATCTATTGGCTTTTCAATGTTGACAATATCTTTGAATTATCCATTTAATAAACCGACAAGATGAGACAGGAAAGCTAGCTAGATATTAAAAGTTAATAAAGTCTAAAGCAAAATAGAGAAAGGGATAATATATATATATAGATATATATAGACACACATATATATGGTGGCTTATATATAAAGAGGATGGAGAGTAAATACATATGTACACGACTAATCTTAGGGTGACGTTGGGGGTCGGTCGAGCTGCCCCCAGCATCAAAAGTAGTTCAACTGCTTTTTGACAATAAATACAATAAAAAAATATAATAAAATGAAAAAAATACAATAAAAAAATATAATAAAATAAAGAAAATAAAGAAAACACAATAAAAATATAAAAATATAATAAAAAACACAATAAAAAAATAAAATGAAGATGATTTTAAGGGAGATTCGACTCTCAACCGAATGGAGCTATCACTGGTGGCAGTGGGCGACACCGCTCATGCTATTGGAACCGGCGGACTCCGGCGACCTCACCTCTGCAACAGTGATCTTTGGCAACTTCCAACGAAATCCCGGCAGCTTTAAACCCGAAATGAGTCCGTTAGGTTCAGATGATATGGACAGTATCGTCCACTGCCGTCGGAGATGACAGATTGCTTTTATGAGAGGGGTCGGCCCGACCGACCTTCAAGATATCTCTTAATCTTAAGTACTGGATACAAGGATATGAGTTTCCAAAAACAAAAAGGCAAGTGCATGTGTATGGGATTAATTTGTGAGTCTCATGACACCAATGCGCGCTGATCAGCATAAAAAATCAGAAAATTCCCCATTATAAGTTATGCATTTAATATTGTAACACATCCAGGATTCCCGTGAAACCGAACTTAGATTGGGGTCTCCATAGATATATATATATATATATATATACATATATATATATATATATTTCCTGAAACTTCTAAGGTGTAAATTAACTGAGGCTTATACATATATAGTCTATAGAAAATCGAGAGAGAGAGAGTAGAGTATTTGAACTGAGTCCTATATTTCAAAATCTTCATGTAATTCAGAGTTAAATTTTTTTTTTTTTTTTACATTTTATTTGCTTACTTATAAAAAAAAAATCTCTTAGCTCCGTAATATATCCTTATGATCACGTGATCTTACAAATTTTGGCAACTCTTTGTGCCCCCAAAATAATAAGTTAATAACAGTAGTGATCTTATTATTATTATTTATTTTGAAATAAATGGCATGGCTGAAATGGCAATAGAGAGGTAGTGACGAGGGGTATTAATTAAAGAAAAATTATACATAATATATTTTACAATATATATTATAAAATAAAAATATTTTTATAAAATGATGTTAATTTGATAAAATAGTTTATAATTTATATCTTTCAAAAAATATTATTATATAAAATATCGTGAAAAATTACGTGCATTTATCATTTGTTACATAAATGGAGAGTCCGACAGAGAGCATCAAAGTAAAGGGTTACTTTCGTGGGATTCAGAGCTTGTAGTCTACACGCAGGAGTGTTGGGTTCGACCCCCTCCGCACACCAGAAAGGCCGCTCGTGCTGTCTACTGTCTCTCTCTCTCATGTCTATCTGTCTCTGTCTCTGCCACTGTCATCACCTCTCGTCTTCTTTGCTCTCTCTCTCTCTCTCTCTCTCTCTCTCTGTGGTTCATTTATTCATTCAAGCCCACACACTCTGGTTTGCCATTCAACGTACCGCACCATTGACGATGCAGTCAAACTCTGTTCATCCCATTTCTTTAATTAATTAGATGCTCTCCCATTTCCCATCTCCGCCCCCTACTAATTTTCTGGGAGTTCCTCATCATGATCTAGCTACCTACTATATTATACCTAGTGCTTCATGTCTACGGTAATATTTGTGCGTATGTTATATATAGACGCACGCTCACAAAATGGGGCGCATCATGACTGTTTATGTATTGCTAGTAATTTGGAATATTGCACAAGGATGATGAAATAGCTCAGCTCTCCACCAAATTTATTCCAACATTATTCGTTGTATCCATGCTTGTCTGCTAAAGCATGGCGGTAAATCTATCTATATATATGAAAAATTCTTGTTGCAGTCTTGAGTGAAGGAAATTAATTCAATATCACCGAAAAGCAGTTCTCTTTCTCCAATATCCCCTATTATTTTTAATCATTTTGCATTAAATAACATTCACGGACGGTTCTAATTCATTGTAATCGATCGTCACCGTTTGATTTAGAAATTCTCATATTCAATTAATGCTTATCGATGTATTACTAGTAAGTACTTGTTAAAAGTCAATGATGTCAAGATCGTGAGAGCAACTGATCTACTAATAGAATTCAAATTAAGGCATGAAGTGTAGATTGTTACGCCACGAATTCTTTATTTGAATGAAAACATGTGTCAGGATCAAGGGTGATTTAAAGGGCATTGAAATTTGAATCTGTGTAGATCCAACTAATTTGTAAGTCAACAATATAAATTGACCATGTGGTGTGGCTAGCTGTCGTATCTTATATTACACTCAATTGTCTACGTAACCAGCTTCTACCTATGTCCAATCAAATTGCTGACTATCTCTTTAATTTGCTCTCTAATCTACTTAATTTTGCAAAACCCCCCAGTACCCCTCCTCTTTTCTCTCTATTATATTTATATAATATATATACTGAGGGAAGTAGTTTTTTATGAGTAGTGCTATATGTACTTCCAATGTTTCTTGTATTATTACATACAAGATCATTTTGTTAGTTTTCTCTTATAATTAAAATTTTATTAGTCTCAGCATATCAATAATTGACATGTGAAAAGTAATCAAGTTATTATTATGCAGGTTGGAAATCCAATTGCTTATCATTTATCTGCTTCTACATTCCAAAACTGTTAACATGTACATAAGTAAATTATAAGAACACACACATATATAACGTAGCATAGCGTTATTAACCAGCTGGCCGCTACACGTCTCCCTCAAAAAAATTGCAAGTCATGGGTCTCTTGCAACTTTAATTTGGAACAATGTTATTATTGAATCGCTTCGGCTTCGAACTACTTCCCTTGCAATCCGGGAAGAGTGATAAACGTCATAAAACAAAATAAACAAATTAAGGTTTTTGGGTGAGTGATTGAAATATATATTTATAAAAGAGTGTATTTTGTCTTGGAGTTATACTTGCAAATTGGTGTGCAAACACACTATTGGATGTATTTGGTATGTTAGTAAAGGGGCTTGAAAATAAGTTTTTTCTTCCTTTTATAGAGACCAAAATAGTTGTGCGTGTGAGCTAGATGCTCACCCTATGTGGGGGACAAAATCCAAGGTTGCCCGACGTACGTAGTACATACTTCTGCAATGAATTGATTTAATTCCGGCGATTAACCTATATTTTGTGTTTAAGTTATTTATTTTCTTATCTCTATATCGTTAAAACTATATATTTATATAATAATTAGTTTTTAGTTGTACAAAGTTGATTTTTTTCAATATCTAACGACTAACGTCGCTACCTAATATATAATAGCTAGCATGCATAATATATGTGTATATATATATATATACACATGACACGCATGTGCTTATGCATGCATGTACCTTATAAATATAATTATATGTCATTACAAGAAAAATAAATTTTTGTAATTAATTATTTGTGATAAAAAAATTTATTTATAATTCATTTTGAGAAGTACTCATAAGCAATATAAAAAAAAACACAAAAACACAAAAAACAGGAGTAAAAAGAACATTTTGTGGTACGTACAGCTTCCACCATCTTCCTGATAAGATAAGGGTGAGTGGGAGAAGAGAAGCAGATCAGGGGAAGAGCCACGTCCCGTCTCGCGATCAGCTGCCTTAACATTCTAAACATCAACATCAATGACACCGATCGAGAGTCGCCCCTAAGACACTCCTCCTGACTGATCTCCTCCTGACCCAATAGCTAGCGCCTCTCTCTCTCTCTCTCTCTCTCTCTCTCTCTCTCTGAATGTCCCTATCGGCCCCTTGCACCAAACTACGCATTCCACTCTGATCATGAAACTGATCATGCGGAATGGAGTAACCGACCCGGCAAGGCTGTAACTTATTCAGAGTAGAAAAAGAATCACGTCAATATCTCCAATTTCGGTTTCATTTTTTGTCTTCTTCTTCTTCTTCTTCCATATAATTAACTGACATTTACAGCGTTTTATCTTTTGGTTGTGGACAATAATAACTTTGTGAGGCAGGTACGTATATGCATGCTAGATTCAAACTCGCGGGATTTCGATCTATAACCGTTGATAGGGAAATACTTTTCTGGTATACAAATATAACTATATGATAAAAGCTTCTTAAAGCTATATTATGACGTAAAAATCATCTGAAAACATCTGGTTCTTTTTTGGGTATGCAGATTTCAATTAGGAGAAGAGAAGAACTAATAGTAGGGCTTTTAAGTTTGATTTTTTTTTTTGCAGCTGCTGAACTGCAAAAGTCTTGAATATATGTAATGCACGAAGTGACGAAAAGCTTTAAAAATTGAAGTATCTCGTTAAAGTATATATATTTAGTGGTCAGAAATCTCAGAATGAGTTCCAAGATTTTGAATTTTTGTTTTGCAGATTCTGTATATTTATAGTTCAAATGGACCAAACAATTCTGGTTTGGACAATGAAACGCTGAAACAAGACAAACCAGTTAAATAGAATTAGGCTTCCGAAAATTACTGGACCGATTTTTTTCCCACGAAATTTGATAATTTTGTCGAGGATAAAAGTAGAAAGTCAGTCAGCAAGTTGTTTAAGTCAAGTTGGTAGCAATAATTTTGTAACCAGAAATTAGTCATTATATAATATAGTAAGAGAAGCCAGAAGGAGAGGATGAGAGAACGAATGAGTATGGTTTCGAGGAAGCAAATAAGCAAATGAAGGACAAAATGATCTTGTACCGCAGGCTTCTAATCCTAGATAGCCACACGGACTTATGAGAGAGAGAGAGAGAGAGAGAGAGAGAGAGAGAGCTAACGTGGGGTGTTGGGGCCCGCCAAGAGATCAAGTTGAGGAGAGACACAGGAGAGAGAAAGGCAGTGGGGCCCAGACCACCGCCCATGCGCACGCTGTCTTACCAAAACCAAACCCATCATCGATCCGATTCCTTAGACCTAACCCTAACCCAAACCCTGTACAGTACTACTTACCCAGAAAGCTAACACGAGAAATCCCCACCCCAAACCCTACCCAAACACACTTGATCTCTAACCTCTTCTTGCTCTTTTACTGGTTCTTCATTTCTTCCAAAACCCTTACCCAACTACTTTAAGCATCATTCAAAGGGCTTGTAAAGTCATTCCTATGAGAAACAAAACCTCGAGGAGTGGGCAAAAAGCAATAAAGATGGATGATTGAGCTAATTCAGCTGAGAATTTGGTAGTTGTGCCAAATTAAGAGCCTTTCCTTTTATTCTTCTCTGGTGAAGGTTCGTAGGATTTGCTTCATCAAAGAACCCAGAAAAAGACCAAGAAAGAAAGTCACAAAGCTAGAAGAGTGAAAAGACCTAGCTAGGGTTTGAGGTAACACAGCTTAGAAAATGGACCCAGTTACAGCACACGGCCGTCCTCTTCCTCCGCCTTTCCTGTCAAGAGATCTTCATCTACATCCCCACCATCAATTCCAACACCACCACCAACAAAACTCTGAGGATGAACAAAGCGGTAACGGTGGCCTAAACCGCGGCAGCCAGAAACGAGAACGTGATGAAATTAGTCCCACCACCAACACCGTCAATGTCACAAATACCGCCACTACGACTGATCAAGACCAGGAATTCGGCTCAGGCGCCTCTGGGGAGGGTGAGATGTCAAGAAGACCCAGAGGCAGACCCGCTGGCTCCAAGAACAAGCCCAAGCCGCCCATCATAATCACCCGCGACAGTGCAAATGCCCTCCGATCCCACGTTGTCGAAGTCGCTAATGGTTGCGATATCATGGATAGTGTTTCCACTTTCGCGAGGCGGAGACAAAGGGGAGTATGCATTTTGAGTGGGAGTGGCACTGTCACTAATGTCACCCTAAGGCAACCTGCTTCGCCTGGTGCTGTTGTGACTTTACATGGGAGATTTGAGATTTTATCTTTGTCTGGGTCATTTTTACCCCCTCCTGCGCCACCGGCGGCCTCGGGGTTGACTATATATCTAGCCGGCGGTCAAGGCCAAGTTGTGGGTGGGAGCGTGGTTGGTCCGCTTCTAGCATCTGGTCCGGTGGTAATAATGGCAGCATCATTCGGTAATGCAGCATATGAGAGGCTTCCTTTGGAGGAGGAAGAGCCGCCGGTTCCAATTCCGGGAAGTGGACCGCTCGGATCCCCAGAACTTGTTGGCCAGCAACAGCAACAACTACTGCCTGATCCTAATACATCTCTCTTTCATGGGATGCCCCAAAATCTTCTAAATCCATGCCAATTACCGGCTGATGCCTACTGGGGTGGCACGGGTCGTCCTTATTAACAATACAAAAACTGTGTCATCATTTCCTCCTCTTTGTTACATTAAGATTTTAGTCACGTATGTTATTCGGTTGGTCTTTGATTGAAGATAAGGATGTTATATAAATTTATGAATTTTCGGTGGGTTGTTTTTATCTGAATTGTTCCTCTGGCCGCCTGTGGTACTTTTCCCCCAGTAATGGTAGCTCAGAGCTGGTGAGGCAGCAGTTCACCGGAGGATGGCATGCTGTGATATTCCAATATTTCTTGTTGCAGTTTCATAATCCCATTCGTTCACTCTTTGAATCGATCGAGAAGCACGAAAAGAAAACCATCTATATATGCTTTTGGGGGTTTAATTGTTTATTTTTCTGTTGGAAAACTTTTAGTTTTACATTAATTCTATTACATGATCCCAACCGGCCTTAAAGAAAAATTTATTCAAAATATCAAACCGAAGCTTTTGGATTCACATGCTTTGATTTTATATTCTCTAGAGAAAAGAAAGTATTATCAATTTCTCAGTAGTACTTGTTCATAAAAACAAGCTTTTATACTTTTAGATTCCCTCAACACCCATCATTGCACCAGACCTTCCTTTTCACTTGACACACTTTCAAACTCTTTTATCTTTTTACGGAATCATATATGGCAGGTTCATATAAGTTGGTGATCACTCATGAGGAGGTGGCAGGAGTCTGAAGTCTTAATTTGAAGAAAATAAGGTCACGGGAGGTTACTGGCCTTGGCCTAGGGTTCTTCTCTGTCCCTGAGCTAGTTTTTGACAAATTAGGGTTTGTTATGGTGGCGGAGATGAACATCGGATTCTGTGTCACACGTGCGCTGCTCTGTAGAGAGCTCCTTTTCGAGGCAATAAACATAATCTCAAGCAAGCGTTAAAGTCACCATCTGATCTCTGTCATTGGGACCAGAGAAATAATTAAGGGATGGAGTGATTCGACGTACAAATGAGTAAGGCAAGTTTAATATAACTATAGCTTTTGTCTTGATTATGGAATGATGCTCCTTGAAACTTTCCACTTGCCTCTGGTCCTCTGCACTGGAACTCCCCCCAGTACCAACACATACTTCACCCCCCCCCCCCCCCCTTTTTTTTTTACCCTTTAAACGAAATTTTTTGGATTCTCATTTGTTGCACTTGCACATGGCTTGATCTGTTTATTAGAGTTTCCAGAGATCATCTCTGCCAGTGAACATCACCAGATAAGAAATTTCTATATTACTTGATATTATCCCTCAGAAACTAATAAAATAAGTAGTGTTAATTTGCCTTTAACTAATTGCTTGACTTTATTTTGTTAAAACATTCCATTTCCACTACTTCTTCTTCTTTAGTACTTCTCCTCTTTATTACAAGATCAACATGCATCTATTTCTATCGTTCCAAGGAAATAGACGATATATAGGGCCGCTAATTGATCATGTTCATGTTCTAATTGATCTTCTTCGTCTTCTTCTTCTTGGAGGGTTCATTATCATGATCTGCTTCAATTAATAATATTATAAGGAGTGCGTTGGCGCTGATATTTAGGCGGTGAGGGAGAGAAGATTTTGTTTCCATGTTTACCTACCTCGAGTGTTCTTCGGTCGGTGTATGTTCATGGTCGAGCCTCAAACATATAACTGGAATATTCTGGCTTTTGTTGTTACAAAAAATGCAGATTTTGTGGGGTAGTATTCGCTTAAAAATTTAACATGGAGATTATCATTACAATGGCCCATATGTAATGAGCTTTAGATGATCTTTTTTGGGTTCATAATGTTGAGCGGCATTTGGTTTTTTTAGCTACAACCAAATCATCATTATGGTCGAGCATATAGACGTAATATTGGGATTAATTTGTTTGTATAATTTTAAACTTTTGCTTCATCTGGTGCACTTTTCGAGAAAGAACTTCGAAGTTCATATGATCTGTTACTGCTTCATCGACTAAATTAAAGTCCGGGATATATGGCGGCCAAGATGGATTCAAAGTTCAAACACAAATTCATTAGCCTCGTATCAATATTCCCATTTTTGCTGAGTGGTTAACGTTCAACTCAGCTTGTCGAACGTTTCCGGAGAATGCGAGTGAAATTAATGTTCCATGAGTTGGAGTACGACGTAGACGTGGTCATGCGCAGTCGCACAGTGATGGTTCTGTTCGAGTTGCCCAAGGTTTGAGAGTTTAACGAGACGTTGAATCCTTGAGTGGCTTAACATTAATTTGCGAATTTTCCATCCAATTACTTCTGACGGCTGAAGATTAATGCTTGTAAAGATCAATATTAACTATTTTCTATTTTAGAGAATGATATTTATAATCGTAAATATTGTACATTCTTTTTTTAAAAATATAAATATGAAATTCATATATAAAAATAATGTTTTAATCATAAATTTCACTTTTTTTAAAAAGAAATGCGATGCTTGACTATATAAGCATTAATTTACTGATTACTCCATTGGAGATTATCCTTTGTCTACCGGGAACAGAGTGAGTTTTTTATGGTAGCTAAATAATTTTAGGGCCGGTTCCGAGACGATCTCGTTTCAACTTATCATTATATTTTTTCAAATTTTCATATAAAATATAAATTTCAATACAGATTTTTTAAATTTCAATACATATTTTGTAAATCTTAAAATAATAATAATATTAAAAAATAAATTAAACTTATCTCAACTCATCTCATCTTTCAATTTAAATCAGACCCTAATAAATTTTTTGAGGCCAGCCATGATTTGAGAGTCTCTTTTTTAGGGAATAGGTTATTTAAGTCTCCTAGAGTAGGCCAGAGAGCTGATTGATTTGTGCAATATTAGGGTTTTGATTCTTAATGCAGCCTGCATTGGGCTTAATTTGTTGTACGTGTTTTCAATTTTCTTGGTTAATTTCATGAATGCTTGGGGATGAGATTGTACTACTCTTAATACGTAGTCTAGAGGATTAGACTCAAAAAACGAAAACTCAAACCAAAACTACACATGAGTCTATATTCGAATGCTGAGATGATCTTAAATAGTCTGTAAAGATAATAAAATAATAGATAATTTGTAAATAGTAATGTAGTTTAAGGCTACTTCACTCAACCAAATACAGCCTTACAACCATGATCATGAACTCGTTATAAACAATAACGTTGATGTATGCCTTTTTGATAGTGCTGTTCTAACCGCTCAAGTTTCTCAAAGACCGAATTATATATTATGGTGTCTCTTGCCGTATACTTACCTATGTTTTGATCAAAATATGGAAAGAGTTTTTGCAAACTTAGTTAACCATATTAATATACTAGCAACACGATATCAGACTCCATTCATGGCCGAATTAGTCTTTTTATTTCTATCTAGCTAGCTAGCTAGCCATCCTGCGAATAAAAAATATTCAATTTATTTTTCTGTTCCTGATCAATAATTTCTGTCTTTCATTTACAATGATGAGTGGTACTGCTACACCCACTCCTGGGGGATCCCGAAAGGGATCCCGCCCAGGCAAATAATTTTATTTTATGTTTTTTGGTTTTTTTTTTCTTTCATATTTTTAGATAGTTTTCATTTTTATTTTTTAAAAATAAATTTAAAATATTATTAAAAAATACTTATTTAACCATTAAGTTAAAAAATTATTTTTTAATTTTTTGTAACTTTTTTTGTGGGTTTAGCATTTCCCTTATTATAAATCATAGGAACATGCAATATTAATTATAACTAAATAAAAAAAGCGTTTTCAAGAGGTAGCATTGTCGACGTACGCAACTTCCCACATGTTGCGGCAGCTCTACATGACCGTCTTTGTCATCTACTGGCCTATTGTGGCGGTCAGTGGGACGGATGAGTTCTTTTTTTTTTCTTTTTAATTATTAGAGGTAGTCATTACCTTGGTTGAATTTTGAGATAATATGAAATGAGTCAAAATAAATTGATATGAATTTTAAAAATTAAATTAAATATTATTAGAATATTATTTTTTAATATTATTATTATTTAAAAATTTAAAAAGATTAATTTGTTATTTGAAAAAAATGAATTATATTTTATATTTTATATAATAATTTGAAAAAGTATAATAATAAATTTAAAATGAGATAAAATGAATTTTGAATACAAACGGACATAAACTTAAATATTACATGTAACAGCACTCTGTAAACCATCACGATAATAATAATAATAATAATAATAATAATAATAATAATAATAATAATAATAATAATAATAATAATAATAATAATAATAATGTTAGTCACAAAAAAACCCCTGCAAAATGTAAATTGATGTGGACTGGTTTGAATTTAGAGGTGAGTCGAGTTCATCTCAACTTATCTTAAATTCATCGTTATACTTTTTTAAATTCTTATATAAAATATAATAAATAATTCTTTTCAAATTTCAAAACAATAATAATATTAAAAAATAATATTATACTAATATTTTATTCAATTTTCAAAACTCATTTCAATTCATCTCTTTTAATCTATCAATCCAAATCACTCTACAGCAACTACAACATTGACGATAGCACCTCAATAATAGTTCTGGTTTTTTAATTTACGATCGACGGCCTTAATTTTCCAACAATTCTGGAAGTCATCCTAGCCTTACTTCAATCCTACACGATGAAACAGTTTCGTGACGACCTCACGAAAATATAACACGTCTATTTACAAATCGGTACTTATAACATACCCCTAAATCTTAATGCATTTGACATATGTTTAAACCGGTACTTGTAGTGCACTATTTTATTTTCAAATGGACAGCCACTTCTGCAATGTTAACAACTAGGGCTGATCAATCGACCCGACCCGATAACCACGCATTCCGATTCGACTTGAAACCTTCCCATTTTGATAATCCCGTTAACCGATTACCCGATAATCCATTTTCTTCTTCTTGTTCTTTGTCCTGTTCTTTGTCTATATATTTTTTTTTCAAATCACTCAACAATTAACAGCTTCTCTAAACAAAATCTTCATCCAGCAACACCAACCCAAATCCCCTAACACAAAATTTTCATTTGTACCAAAAATCAGAATAATAAAAAACACCCCATCATTCGCAACAACCCTCCTTCAAAAAACTCTAACACATAGCTTCATTTGTACCAAAAATCAGAACAATGAAAGCAATCCCTTTCAGGAAAAAAAAAACTCCAGAAAAAAAAAAAAAACTAAGAAAACCCTACAAAAATGTTATCGGTTTGCTCCATACTGCTTGGCACATCGTGTCCTCAATCGAGCAAAAGGAGGGGGGCCGCAAGAACAAGGATCGCATCACGCTCATCAAGAACTATCGCTCCAAGGTCAAGTCGAAACTCTCAGAAGTTTGCGCTAGGATTATGAGGTTGATTAACTCGCATCTGGTTCCGTTGGCATCCTGAAGATGAAGGGGGACCATCATCGCCATTTGGCTGTGAATGAGAGTGAGAGTGAGAGAGAGAGAGAGAGAGAGAGAGAGAATTTCACATTAACATGATTGGGTCGATAGATCAAGGAACGAATCATACACCCAGCGAGAAGACAGAGAGAGAGTTTCTGAAGATTAGGAGGTGTTCTGCGAATTGAAATAAGTTTTAATCGGTAACCAGTATTCGGATAATACCCGTTACTGATTTTGGATCGAAAAAAGGGGTTAGGACCATATCGACAAACGGGTCAAGTCGGGTGACGGCCATTTTGTTCAGTCCTATTGACGACGTGGAGACTGGCATGGAGATTATGTTTTCTATACTCGCTTGTAAATTATAAATTATAAGTTTTCAAATGGACAGCCACTTCTGCAACGTTATGGACAAACCGTAGAGCTTGGAATAATTTTCGGAAAGAAAAATAAAGAATGATGATTTCATTTCCCATAAAATTAGTCAATTTACACAACACTGAAACGCAAGTGCTGGACATGCTGACCGATCGAATGAATTTGACAACATCGTGCAGCAACAAGATTTTCCTTTTTGTTGTTGTTTTCCTCACTAATGTTTTCCATTAAGCTACAGTTATGAATGCTCAATAAAGAAAGCTAAAATAATGGATCACAACACCAACCCACCTTTACACAAAATTGGAGTGAATACCAGCTTATGGGATGACCCCTTGTGCAGCAAGAGAAAGATCCCTTCCTGCACCAAGCCTATATGCTCGTTATGAGATCAAGTTTCTGCATCCTAGCTTCCAATCGCTAGCTAGATATGCGAGCAACATTAATTAATGGAAGCCCATTAATCTCAGAATCAATAATCTATCCGTAACCGACGCAATTCAGATCGGAAGGTGGGGCTCGAACTCAATGTCCTACGGGCAAGACTCCTTATGTCCTCTCGAGAGCAATCGCGTGAGATACGAACTAGCTCCCAGAGGGCACCTCCACTAATCATGTCCTTTGCATTTACTTCTGCAATTTTAAAATCCAGACTTTAAAGGAACAAGTCTCAAAGATATCTAAGTTGGTCAATACGAAATGGAAACAAAAAAATAAAAGAAAAAACAGTCCAGGTACCATGCTGTGCCAAGTGGCAGAGTGCAAGCTCAATATGACGCCTGATTGGTGCAGCTTCATTGTTAGCATTTTGTACAATCCATGGAAGCGCGCCGTCTTCTATCAAAAGAGATCTGCCGCTATATATCCCTATAATAAGGCACCATGTCAATAGAATTACACATGGTAGAAAGACCGATTTAAAAATAAATGCATGTCCATTTCATGTGGATTCAATGTTATATGCCAGATATCACACACCACAAAAGAAAAATTACGCTGCTACAAATCCTAAAGCTTGGCAAAAATACGATTGTCTGGATTTTGAGTCGTCAAAAAATCATTTCAACCATTTGAGTACTCATTATTAATGGACAACCAACGAACAACCTAACCAATTGTACGACCACTAATTACTTAACATCAACCATCTTGAATATTTACTCAATTCCATTACCACCACTTATAGGTGAGGGGAAGAGTACTCCAGACGCATCACTGCTAAAGAACTAAACAATGGCTTGTGTAAGAATATTGAAACACCTACCTTGGGTAGATGCTCGGGACTCGCATTTTGCAAAGTTAGCAATTCCACGTGCAACTTGAGATAGAACATCAGGATGTTCACATCTCACAATTCCCAGCAAGGCCTTAATCCCGCCTTCAGTCTTCAGCTTTATCCGTAGCTTATCTACAGGTTGAGGGTTGATGGAAAGAAAAAAGGGGAAATCAAATTAGGAAACAAGCATGCTGGAACTTGTGAATGCAAGAAACTTAAATAAGTGCAATACCAAAGAGTGGAAATATGATCTCCTATAAAAGCTTATATTACAGGGCAACAAGCATCTACAAGATCAACTTAACCCTTCTCTGCTGATCTAAACGACTTTCAGCAAAAATGGTTCAAAGCTTATATTTTCCATCAAAAGATATCGAAACTGGCAACAAATTTTTATCTTCATCCAGTACATTTTACCATTAGTAAGTCATTTAGAGAGAGAGAGAACACTACGCCAATTATAAATATAGCAATTTCATTCATAATACCAAAAACGTCTCTTCCTTTAATGTAAAGTTTCTACACGAGTATGCTTCCTGATTGAGGTAGCACACAAGAATTCTTTCCAAATTTTTTTTTTATAAGTAAAATTCTTTCCAATTTTGCAACAGATACTTCTCACAATCTAAAAGGCCTAAATGGCAAAATTCCAAATAAAGGAGATAAACTGAAATTCAATATACCGTTGCCACATAGATTAGCAATAGCTCCAGCAACCATGCGTAAGGTTTGAGGATCCTCGGCATCAGCTGCTGTCATTGATAAAAGACTAATTCCCCCTTGAATCATTATAAGTTCTTGATTGGCTTCTGCTTATGCCAGAAAGGAAGCAACATATAAAATTGATATTCCAAGTTTAAAGGGAAAAAAATCCCAATATACTTGCAATAAACACAAAATAAAGAGCAGACCTCTGGCCCTCTTTAACATATAGAAAAAAGTCTTTATGAAGAAAAGTACCATTCATTGCAAGATTGGCAATTGCACCAGCTGCTACTCTTCGAACAGTTTCATCCTCAAAGCTTCTAAGAAGCATCAGCAAGGAAGAAAGACCCCCAGCTTCAACAATCTTTTTCTGGTTTGCCTCTGCATTTGCATGGGGAGTATCAGTTATATCTAACAATAAGCTATCACAGGCTACAAGAGGATCCTGAGATGATCCTTTGTTACTCTCACACAAACTTATGGGATGAAAGCAATTCGCCCTATCAAGACTTCCGCACGTGTGTGCATACTTGGAAATTCTAGTGCAATGAAGTATGAGAAAAGCACAAGAACATAAAAATGAAAGTCCGATAATAAGATCACTCCAGTTATCAAGTTATAGATAACAAATTATGGAGTTCTTTAAGGATAATATATATAGATGCATGTATCATAATATACAATGGCTACAGTACTTATAAAATATGATAGATACAGTAGAGGTAATGCGTCTACAAGAAATACGAACTTGGCCTACTTCATTACTCTTCAAGAACTGAAACTGCTCCAGATGTAACAAGACATGCAAGAATTGTTTCGGTATAAAAAACAGGTTGCAGCACGAAAAAAAAAAAATACAAGCAAGTGCTCGGATGATATTTCCGCATATACGGGCAAGCATTATCCTCTATTGAACCCCACTAAGAATTGTCTTTTTCTTTTTGTTAATGTCACTGGCAGAAAACCTATAACAATGCCCGACTCTGAAGTTTTCCATATATGATTTATCAGTTCACCATTATAAGGAACCTCCGACTAAGATCAACATCATAAAGAAAAGATCACAACAGATCATAGTTATTTCAATAAATCAAACTTGATCAGAAACATAACATTCAATCTAGATAATACTAGTTAGACAACATAGCATAGACAGTACATGCACGCATATATCTGATAATACCGTGAAAGAGCCCCAAATATAAAAGTTGCCCCACCTTCAGCTGCTAGGTTGGCCACCACTTTTACAGCATGAATTTGTACGTTGGCATCATCTGACTCAAGTAGCGCCAAGATCTTTTGCAATCCAACTATCAAAATTTATTGGTAGACAAAAATATAAGAGAATACAAAGTTTTTATACAAGGTCCAAATGAGATCAATTTGAAGTTCCTCGATTACCTTGCTCAAAGAGTGTCGCAATTGATGCCTTCTGTCCATTCCCAGAGTCTCTGTATTGGGGATGCCTAAATGGAGACATGGAAGAATCTAGACCAGCAAACCCATTTCCAGACCCACCTCTGTCAAAATACTTTCTCATCTACAAACATTAAGCAAAATAAAATAGAATTAATAAATTACCATTACATATGGACTATAGCAGACACCTCTTTTTAGTAAGAAGATCTTTATTGATAAGCATAAAGATGCAACCCAAGCACACAGGTAGTATACAAGAGAAATACTTAACTAGTCGAAGTAAGAGATTCTAGAAATCATGCAAACAAGTCCAATAAAGTTTATAGATGCAGTACATAGGAGAAGATTATGGATATTGTACTATAGACAGTCCAATAAAGATTTATCCTACCATTATCGTTAATAATATAATTATTCACTCAGCTAAAAAAGGGGGTTTCTAACACATTCAGGTTTTTCTCTCTCAGAATTGTCATTAAGCAGATGTCTGGGAAAACCTAAGGAACACTTCCTGATATTTTACCTTCAATGTATCGATTGTTATCTCCAGGATTATATAAACCATGAATCCATTAATTTTTTATATGATGTGACAGTTAAAAGCACTATTAAGTTTTTATATGATAAGGACAGTTAAAAGCAAAAAACATCATGGTGACATCAGCATATATAAACTACAAGGACTGTATATATCAAGCCTAGCGGGTAGGCATAAATTCCATAATCAAATACCTGATCAGATTCAAAAGTCAATTGCAACAACTGACTTCGTAGTATTATTGTTTCTTCTTCAAGCTTCTTCTTCTGATGAGCCTCATCCTCAAGAATTTTGCGAAGCTTCAAAACCTCTGGATCTCCACCTGCCTAGCACACCAAGAAAAACCCTTATAGGCCACAACTTACATGCATGGAAGTTGATAAAATCTAGATGATGCTTTTACAAAAAAAATTTGTAATCTGGGCAAAGACTATACCTCTGACTGCATATCTTGTCCATGTTGCCTTTTATAATTCTTTACCTCTTCTTCAGCTGCCTTTCTTAGTTTAATTTCCTTTTCAAGCAATTTTTTTATCTCAGCAACATCCTCAGCAGCAGAAAGCCCTGTCTTCTGCATAATAAACAAAATAAAAACATGGAATATGATCAT
Source organism: Platycarya strobilacea (assembly GCA_036898215.1). NCBI lineage: Eukaryota > Viridiplantae > Streptophyta > Magnoliopsida > Fagales > Juglandaceae > Platycarya > Platycarya strobilacea. Next base: position 55,808,566 of record CM072545.1, on the reverse strand, counting down.
TCAAAATAAGTTATACAGTAATATACCCATAATTAGAGATGAAATTGACCTGAGCTGGTTTTACAGACCTTCCAATCCACATGAAAATGTGCAATTTAAATGTTTACATGAAGCTAAACAAACTAATGGACCAGATACTCACCACAGCCCCACCACCAAAAAATCCAAAAAAGGGGGTAGCTAAAGGATATACTCTCAACAAAGATAAATACATCAGCATAAACTGTCACTTTGCTCCAACTTTGGACCAAAATAGCCTCATTATTTCAAGTTGGTGTTGACAAATAACAACATGCATGTCCATCGTCTCAAAAGGCATCCTATGATCAATAATTGACACAAGAATCCTCCTCTAAGAAAACCCCGACATAACAGCAAAAATGGTTCCAAAAGGGAGTACCTGCCCAATACATTTATCGTCCATGAAGCCATCACATTCATGCTTTTGCTGATTCAACACCAACTTCTCCTCCAGCTGCTTGACTGATTCCATATAATCCATCTGGCATTTTAGCCTCTCCTTCTGATAAAACAATGATGTAAATATAATTTAAGTTTGGCTAGGATAAGATGAGTTGTTTTTAAATTTGAATATTGGATTAATGTAATTTTAATAGAACTCTAAGTGTTATCCGATAAAGATAAGAATTAATTTTGTAACGTAACTCTTATCAAACAAAGTTTAAATTCAGATATGAGAGATTTAAGAGTCCAAAATAAAGTTTTAAGTCAAGTTCCAAGAGATAGAGCTTATCCAAAAAAGAGTTTGAATTTGAAGTTGCTAGTGCTGAAAATATGTATATCGAGTGCAGCATAATCTGTCAACAGAATTCATCAGCAGGGTTTCACTGTGACTCAAACTCCTATCAAGACTAATTCGTTAGAGTTTTATTGTGAGTCAAAATCCTATCTATAATCTGGATAGCTGAGTTGGAAACAGTTGAAGATATCAAAGTGATCGAGATGCAAGATTTAAATGAAGATATTGAAGCATACTTGAACTAGGAGATATCCAGTAGAAGTGTTTGAGTCCGACACATTGATAAACCGTTAGCAGCATAACAGATTGGATAATTGGATAAAACCGTTAGCAGAATCCTAATATGACTATACCACTGCAGGGTATATTTCTAAAAGGTTCAACTAAAATTTTGGTGAACACAATGGAGACAACATTTCAGAAATACTTTCATAAGTATTGGTGCGTGCTTGAAATTGAGAGAGAACTTCAAGTATTCGTGTGTGAGAAAATTCTTAAGAGGAGAATTTTCGAGATACTCATTCTGTAGGGATTGAGTGCAAACATACTCCAATGGGGAGTTACAGTATTCGTGAACGGCCACTAGAGGTTCTAGAAAGAAAGACAACAAATTGAAAATCGTCAGAAGTTCTAACAACTACTGCAGTAGAAGACAAGCAAGTCGCGTGTCTTGTAGAGTAAAAGTATCTAAGTTACAAAAGTTTTGTAAACTAAAAACTTTACTTGTAATATCTCAATATAATAAAATTAGTTTTCCTAGATTTAGCTGCCCCGTAGGGACTTACTATTGAGAAGTTTTTCATTGGGTTTCCCTTCGTAACCAAATATTGTGTTTATTTTATTTAATATTTTATGTTGGTTACTAATCGGTGCTAAGTGTTTCTGTTAAGCATAAATGTGCATGATCTGGGGTAACACGGGAATTTCAAATGATACTGAAACTCAAGGCCAACAAATCTAAATTAGAAAGAAGGGAAAAAAGGGAAAAATGACTTCGGGCTCTAGGTATCTTTGCAACCAAGAAAGAAAAGAAGGGATGCATAAATACACCCAGTTGGTGCACTAGACATTCTTATTCGAATTAAAACCATCCACCATTCATCATGATGCATAAATATTATAACATGGTTCAAAATTTACACACCATATCTACATCTATATTTTCAGAAAATCAATTCAAGTTTATCCCAAATAAAGAGTGCCACTCAAATAAATAGTCTAGCAAACCTCTAATGCATCGGCAAAGCTCCTCTCGACTTCAGATATTCGGTTTTGTGCTTCTATATTTATTCTTTCAGCTTCATCCTCAAAAGCTTTCTGCTGCCTTTCATTTTCTGCAATGAGCTTGTCCAATTGTATTTCAAGCCTCCTAGACAGACTCTTGTAATCAAATTCCTCCTTTATTTTCAACATGTTCTCCACCTTCATAGCCTGTCATAGATGAAACATGCAATGATTATTCATGTAGTCATTTAGTATGACCTCTCAACAAAGTTTCCACTTACATAACAAATGAACACTGGGCATGGTTAAGAACTAGATGGAGTAAAAAGTCTCAAGAAAGATATGGAAAGAAAAATTTTAACATACTAGCAAAGTGCCTATCTTCTTTTTATTATCAGTAAATAAGAATTTCATTGAAAATATGTGAAGCCAAGTACATGGGACATATACAAGAGCCACACCTATGCATGACAGTCTAAAGATACAAAGTCCTATCTTTTTTTTTATATAAATAAGAGATAAATATTATTAATGAAAATGAAATAGGCAAATCCCAAGCACACGGGAAGTATACAAAGTGCCTATCTAAAATGATAAAAAATACTTTTTTTTATGTAGTATGCATCAATACATGAATAGTTCTGCCTATAGTAAGTTACGACTATGACTAGTATTGAGTGCATCATACATGCGAGACAATTCAAAGCTAGGTCTTTGAATCCCTTCAAAAAATAAGAACTAACCCTTTGTCCAAATAGTATGGTACTTGCAGTCTCTCCTCGATGTCGTGGGGATGGGCCAATAGTCACGATTAATGATGTCCTCGCTGTGCCTGTGAGACAATAAAAAATGCCAAAGCATACAACAAAATGATAAGTTTCAATTCTGAATTATGGCCAGTGCCTCCTATTCTAACTTGACCATCAAGTCCTAAGCACATACTAACATTAATGTGAAAGACATCACCTCCAAACGAATCTCTGAGCAACCTTGTAAGCTTTGAATCACGAATTGGAACATGAGCACTATTCTCTGCTAGAGCATTTATGCACTTCCCCAATGCACTAAGAGAGAGGTTGATAGACTTTGCTTCCTCTAGCATATGGCCCTCACTCCCTGAAGTAAAGGAAGAGAGATAATGTAACTATATAACTAGTGAGCCTAATTTCATGAACAAAAACATTGGAACCAATATAAAGCAAATTCATCAAAATCCATATAAGGCCCTTAAATTGAAAGTTCACAGTGCATGAATCAGCATATGAACATTTGATGTCAATACATTCTGGGTGGTAGAGGGGCATTACTCACTAAAACAAATGCTGTCCTAAAGATTTCATAATGACTGAAAGCAGCACAAGAATTTCAAAAGTCATAAATTTGCATTGTAAAGATAATTCCTATCTGACTACTAATAAGAAACCTAGTCCAGAATTAGAGACTGTATACATAAACCAAGTCAAAAACCATAACACTCGGAACCTCACCATACAAACAAGTGGGAAATATCCATGCTAGTAATCTCTAAAGCTTTGGATATGTTTGGTTAGGAAAATTTTGATGTGCTTTTTATTGAGGTTCATAAGAAAATTTGAATAGAAGTTTTCTTAAATATGCTTTGCATTGGCTTTGTGGAAGTGAATAGGTGGAATTGAAAAGTTGTTTGAATATTTTTTCTAAAAGTTGCTTTGGTTTTTGTGTTTTTTATATTCATTGAAACCTAGGAAAATATTTGGATGAGAAGCTGAAACAGAGAGAAGATGGAAAGATGTTTAGAGTGATGCTGAGTCTTTTTTCTGAAAAATGTTCGGGAAAAAATGGCATAACCCAACACAGCCTTTGTTTCTATAAAAGGAAATATGAAGAAATGAACGTATAAGAAATGCCTCACTTTTTGTAGGTTATTGCAAAGGACAGGTCCTGACTAGAGAAGTCGTTCTACAAGGACTTAATTCCCTCCGATCCCAATCAGCAGATCGAGCTGGTGTAAAATTCTTAATGAAAAGACTTATCCTATTTTCTAGCAAGATTTCAATCTAAAACAAAAGGTTTCTAGAATAGCACTTTCCCATGTTTCTTTCAGTACATGTAGTTTTCCTGCACATTTTATTGAACTCACAATAATCCATCCCCAGAGGCCCCTGCGCAACTTATCTGACTCCTAAAAGTCAAAAGTCCAAGTAACAGGTACAAGCCAGCCAGAGTCATCTGACTCCAACTTGTGAAGCTTTTGTAGATATTGCTGTGGTCTTAATTGTAGGATGTCTGATTCCACAGACAATGACAAACAGGGTGCCGGCTGCTTGAGAAACGTGGGAACTTGATCTCTTCAAGTCATGAAGTTTTTTTAACAGATTCATCAAATAAGAGCAACTTCAGCACCATTTACCAGCATTAACATTTCCATCATTCCAAACAACTTGATAGCCAAGGAGCACTGCCAGAACGGAAATATAAGCCACAGTACCATTCAAGGTATGTAAATGCACAACCACCCAGCTCTATCCAAGGATGGAGGATATCCCTAGTTGTGTATACCAGCAGCCCATTATTAAAATTGGGCGGTATACATACAAAAGCCATGCCCCCCCATTTGGAGAAGCAGCTACAAATAAACTTAATATCAACAAATAAAAATGTAAAACTATGAAAGGTGTCATAAGTGGGATATACACCTGACTTGTGAATTCGCTCTGACCCTGCCAGATCTACCACAACTAGCTTGCTTTTCCGAACAAGTGGCTTATAAGGTTTGACCAAGTGAGAGGAGTCACCATTTTCACTGGAAATGATTTCTTCTCTTCCTATGACAGACCTTCGAACATGTACCTGCACTAAGGAAGGCAAACACATCAAGATTTCTGTTAAGTGATACAGAACAATGAAAGAATTTACCAGTTAGACATCATGAAATGTAGATGCAAGGGCGTAAAAATATATATAATTGATAATTGAAATTTACTTATTATAGACAGCTGATTATTTTACCATCAGAATAGCATGACTACGAGAGGATTCGGTATTCAATTTTGTGTTAGCGGCAATTCTGTGTGTCTCTCCTATTCTTAGCAGCTCCTCGAAACTCTGTTGATCCCTAATTTCAACAAGAGTTGCCCCAGGTACTGAAATATCACCAGTTTTTGGATCTTCCACAATGGGAATGTTATCATTTGATGGATCAAGCAGGTCTTGCAGAGTTTCCATGTAAAGCTACAAATTTTTGTTGAGAAAAACAATCAGCAATTTTGTAAACAGGACAAATTTAAAGAGTTTAATCTGAAAACAGATTTTTAGTTAACATCAATTCTGGATAAAATATAAGATTACTTATGCAGGAATTTAACCAGAGAAACCTGCAAATATGAAACAGATACAGAATCGGTCTCTGGAGAAATGTCTGCTAAAATATCCTCCATTGAACGAACCATGATTCCACGATCAGATGTATCTTCCTCTCCCAGTCGTCCAAGAGTAAAAGTTTTCCCAGTACCAGTCTGACCGTAGGCCATCACAGTCCCATTGTAACCATCTAAAACACTCTACAAAAACCAACAGCACAATATCAGGTTACTCCAAAAAATCTAAGACATGATAATAGGAACACATGGCAGGAGACTTAATTCATATAAACTAACATGAGGAAAGATAATGAGCTCTTGCAGTGCTGGTAATAAAACAATAAAAGTAGAAGATAAGGGGGACACAAATAATGAACCCAAAAAAAAAAAAATAGCTTAAGGAAGTTCCTTTAATAATCAGGATATCTAACTAAAAATAACAAACCTCTACAACAGGCTTGGCAACAACTTCATATACACGCTTCTGGGATGCAAATTCAGTGAGAACCTCATCAAATTCGTAAGTGTCTGAATCCCAATTGTTTTTCCGAAGTTTCAACCTTTTTAGCTGATGTAGAGCAAATATCAGAATGATTATACACTACAAATAAGAAATAAATACTAGAAAGCTCAAAATTAAGATAATTAGAAAACATTTGTCAAGGACGATATAAAAGTATATATCTACTAAAGTCACATGTAAAATATTTGTAACTAGAATAATGGGAGCACCTCTGGCTGCAACTCCACACAATCAGCAAAATCTGCATCTGCAGCTAATTCTTCTACATTCTGTGGTCGCAGTCTTACAGCCACTCGAACTCGTCCAGGTACTGTTAAAAAGAAAAAAACAAAAGTTTGCCGTCACGAAATCCATCATCTTGCCATTCATGGGAGGTTGCTTACATGCATACATACAGACATAAAGAAATCGTGTATATATGTAAAAATATATTAAACACATAGATAAGTCCATATAGATTTATTCGTAAACACAGACGCACATATATTCGAACATTTCTCGCATGTGCCAAGGGCTAAGAGCAACAAAAAGGAGCATGTGTAGGTGAGCTTCAAATATTAACACTTCAAATCTTAAAAATAGAAGGGCGTGTTCGGATGTCTCTGTGAAATGAACTCTACAACTTGTAGTGCATATAAAAGCTCTAAAGCAACCACCTAGAATAGGAACATTAGATAAAATGGGAGCCATTAACCGCGATTTATGCTGTAAAAATTCCAGAAAGCTTCAACAAGTCTGGCATGAATCTGTGTCATCGTTTCTCAAGATGCTACTGAAAAACTTCAACAGTTCAATAAGATTCCTACGCCTACTAGGGCATCAATCTGAAACGCTCAGACCAAAAAAACGTGTGCACAAACAGCACGCACAATCTTCAGATCGCATTGATCAAAATCTAATAACCATAGAAAATCTTCAAAATGGACTGATTAAAATATAAAAAACAGAATGAAATCGAACTTCGATACATATGAAAGTACAAATAGGAAGTCAAGAATTGGATCTTTTTCGGAGAACGGAATGAAATTCACCTCCGTCGTTGGTGGAGAAAGAGGCGGGGCTACTGCGGCGAAGAGCGGGTCCCGAAGAGTGAGAAGGAGTAAACCTGGATTTAAACGAGGAAGATTTGAGGTTCGCTGCTGGGAGTGGTCGATCCAGCTTCGTGCTACTATTTCCCCTGTGAGCGCCATTTCTATATCCACTCGAAGCCATACAAAAAATAGAAGGTACAAAAATCTCAGTATATTCTCCAATGAAACTCAAACAGTTTGACTTCCATTCAAGTTACAAATCCACGAGTCAATCCAGGAAGAGAGGGAGAGTTTGACAGTGCGTCGGATATGGAGGTTTCGGTCGTTTCAAAGTAGAACCACCAAGTTTCAAAAATACAAGACAGAAAAGAAGGAAGTGCGGAAAGAAACAGGAGAGGAGACGCAGATCGGTAGGTCCCACTAATTACGGATATGTTGGGCCGGGGATTGAAATTACGAAAAGAGGTTTTCTTCGTCGTCCCATACGTTCCGGTTCCACATCTGTTTTCACTTTATTTTATTTTATTAAACTAATTAAATTTCTCTATTCATTATTTTATTAATTAAAAAAAAAAAAGCAGAAAAACTGCATAGGTTAAATTCAGTCACACCTTAATAAAACATTTCTTTTTAAACATATATATTAAACTGCATATATATTAAATAGCCTAACAAATATATTATAAAATTGTAACTAGAAGACTTAAAGAAAGGATATCTATTATACCGTGTTGGTTAAACCATTATAGAAAACTGACACGTCTATTTTCATTCAATTTTGAGATGGAAAAAATAAAAATATAGGAAAGTATTCGAAAACTGAAACAAATCGTCGATAAGGGGCTATCACTAACAATAATGGCGAGTGCAAAACACGAACTGCACTTGAAAAAGAGTAGATAGTCGAAACATGGAGATCCAACACCGTTGATTCTGATAATACTGCGTGTGTTAGTAAGAGGCCTTCACAAATACAACAACGCGTGAGACTCACGCACGACATAAATCACGCGTGAGGCGAATGTGTCGCTCGAATTGAGAGATTTCTTCTGTCTCCTTGAATATTGGTGTGTTGGAGAGATTAATGGTGGGGCGCATATTGGACCTAGGTTTCCGAAAAATAGCAGATTCACTAATTCGAAGATAACGAAATAAAATTAAAGGACAAATGAGAAAAAACAAGTCTAGATGGCGGTCAAGATTGGCGAGGGAGCGAGGTGGGTGGAGCCGGAGCTCCAACTCCCTCCCCCGATGAACGGAGTGAATCCCTATAGATGTCAATAATATGCAAATAAAGTTATTAGTGTGTCTCGCCACTCTTATTACAAATTGTTTATAATAGAGGTGTAAGACAATTGGATTGGATCAAATGGAATTTGGTTTAGTCCAGTCCATTTCTTATATGGACCGAACATTTTCGGTCCGATCCAGGATATTTCTCCTCCTAGACCGGATCGAATCAGATCAAATGCACATCGTTTTATATATGTATATATAAAAATAATTATATATAAATTATAATATTAATATTAATATAAATTAAGAGTGGTAGTATAACATATTAATATATAACATATACTTTATAATATTAATATATTATAATTTATAATAGTTAATTAGTTGTAGGATAAAAATATAAATTATAGTATATCTATATAGAGTATTAGCAATAACTTATAAGTAAATGTAATAAGTTTATTATTATTTAATATATTATTAATAATTTATCATTATGTATTAACATATAAATTTATAATATACTAATGTAATAGTATAATAATTAAATTTGGGTTAAAAATTATTCTTTATTATTACAAAATTTTAGATAAAATTTTAGTTTATTAAATCATATCAGATGTTATTAGACCGGATTGGACCGTTCCTAAACCGAACTGAACTGAATCAGTATGAATCGAATAGGAATTCAGTTCGATCTAAAATGAGACAATTTTTTAACTAAATAGAATTGATTATTTTTTTATTTTTTATTTTTTGATCGATTTAGACTATTTATACCCTAATTTATGAAGTGTTACTGTTTGACTTAAGTCACGAGGCAAATAAATTTGGGTTGTGCTGCAGAGATTGATTGGTGTTTTGTTTTTATAATTATAACTGTACTTTCTAAAAGAATATATATTCATAATCATAGATTATATAAATGAAAAATGCTAATATATTTACAAATATATAATTATTCACATACCAGTTATTAATATGTTAAAAATTATGCATTTTAAATTTTAAATTTCAAAAGAAATTAATAAAAATAAGTCTTATAAGTAAAACTATTGATAAAAATTTAAGTGTATACACCACTATTCTGTGTAACTTATGCTTAGTCTTTTTTTAAAACACAACTAAATATATAATTGATATTAAAAAATAAATTTTTAATAATAAATCTTATTCTATTTAAAAAATAATATCAATTTGAATTTTAAACTTTTAATTTAAAAAAATGAACAAAATAAGTCTTATAAGTAACAATATAAGTAAAAGTTTAAATATATGTACTGTAGCACTACTCTATGTAAATTATTCTTAATCTTTTTTAAAAAATAAAAAAGTAATTGATATTAAAAAAATAATTTTCTAATAATGAATTACATTTTATTTAAAAAATTATATAATATTTATACATTCCATAACTATAAAATTAATATTTTTTTAAAATGCTAAAGAATAAACACACAAATATTATAAGAAAATATTGATCAATAAACTTTTATCGATGTACCTGACAAATGAATTAAATGTCGCGCCTCTCTCGGTTGGTAAATGAGGACATTTTTTTGGACATTTGAGTAATATCCTGAAACTTCCTCCTTCTCTGTTCAAAAGACAAAAAGGACGTAGCTGGCGATAGTGGATGTACAATTGTTTTTCTCAAGCCAATGAACATGGTTGAATTTACAGTATTTTAATTTTTCTTAAAGGAAAAAGACATAGTTTCATTATTAGGGCTGAAACAAAAAAGAAAAATCGGTAAATCAGATTGAACTAATTTAAACTAATGAAATTTGTCCAATTTTGGGTAGAAATAGATTTAAAATCGATTTTTATAATGTTCGTAGGTATTACTTTGATTTTGGTTTTAAATTTTTTAGAGTCAGATCAGACCAAATCGAACCAATTTAATATAATATATATTAATTTTTTTTTAATATGTACGTAATATAAAATATTTCTTTAATTATATATAAAATGTTATATATTAGTATATAATATAAATTAGTTATAATTTACATTTTATAACTTAATACTAATAATATATTATTATTAGTAATATACTTTAAGTCTATATATAAATTATTATATTAAATAATTACATATAAAACAATAATATAGTAATACTAATACAATTATTTTTGACCTAATACTAATACTATTAGTTATAACTTTCAATGATATAATTATAAAAAATTAAATTTATTATAACAAATACTAATATATAATTATTTTAATAATTATAAATAATACTAATATATATATTAATAGTCTAATAAATTAATATAGACTGATTTAAAATCAGAAAATCGTATTAAATCGGACCAAAATCGATAAAATCGATACTATCAATTTTGTAGAATAATTGATACGTAATTGATTTTAAAAAATAAAAAATCGATAATACCAGTTCAAATTTAAATTTTTATCTAAAATTGAATCGAATCAGATTGATTACACCCTTATTTATTATTAAAATAAAATAGTAATGGTAAGTATGCAAGTGTGGCATTCTGTTAAAAAAAAAAAAGTGAAAGTCACTATTTGTATAAAATTTAAAATTGAGAAATACATATTAACATAAGAAATACCATTTCAAAACATCCACACTACATATCATACACATGCCATAATTTGATTGGTATGATTCAAATTTTAAAATTTATCTTAAATTAAATTATATCATAAACGGTATGTGATGTAGAGGTCTTAAAATAGGATTAGTCTTAGAATATATATAACATGGACATCTTAGAATTCAATCTTGGGAATAAATCCCTACGAAACGTTTGAAAAAAATGTAAATTAACTCTCAAAGCCTGGCTATCTAATAGCCGACCAAAAAATATAAGTTTACATATATAAATATTTTTTATTATATTTGATTAAAAATGAGAAGAAAAAAATGAATAAAAAATATTTTTTGTCTTTAAAAATAAATAATAATCTTTTAAATTTGAACAATATGATAAAAAAAAATTTTGATATGCGTATAAATTTATATTTTAAAAAAAAATTTTAACATTTTAATGAGAATGTTCTAATAAAATAATTGGGAATTTTTTTTAATATTTATTATCGAATACTTCTGATCAAATAATTAGTGTTGATCGATTCTCTTTTATCATACAAATTTGTCAGAGGATTTCTTTCTCAACGACGACTCTAAAAATTATAAATTTAAAATGTTAGATTTTATTTTTAAATTTTTTATTTTATGTACCATAATATTTATTTCAAAATGTGTTATACTCAATTTAGTTTAGTTTTACAACAAAAGATAAGTTTATTTAAAATAAAGAAAAAATTTGGATTACCACATTTCGCAGTGACTAATATTATATATAATCTTAGAATATGCAAACATTACACAATTATTTAAAAAAAATTATTAATATTAAAAAATTATGATTTTTTTATAAATATCATATTTACTTATTCTTTTTTTTTTTTAACATCCAACAATTACAAATATTATTTATTAGATAACTATACAACGTGTGATAGCAACACACCAATTAAATTTTTACAAAAAAAAATTGAGAATCACATATTACGTGTCCGTATCCGCAATCTCAAATGCAATAAAAATAGAAAAAAAAATCTATTTATTTTTATTATTTTATTATTTCTTTATTTTATAAGGTGACACTAAATGATAAGATCACAAGTGAAATATAATAATTAATCTCTAATTATTTAATGGACATATAATAATTTGTTGATGATAAGACAAGAAATAATGAATAATATTCTTCATAAAAATATCAAAATGTTGGAAGATAGAACAAATAAAATGCCGAAATTAAAAAAAATATATATAATTAAAACATAAAGAGACAGGAATAATATTTTTGGCATTTGTAAAGTGTTCAAATTTTGTATAATTATTTTTTTTTTTTAAATTAATAAATATGAATGAAAACAATGATATTTTTTGTAGAATCCCACTATTTAATAGTTAATACAGAGATTTGGCGTGATGATTAGATCATGCATAAAGAAGTGTACTTTATTTTTAATGTTCAAAAGGCGTCATGCGAAAGCAGAAAAAGTTTAGGGAACTCCCACAAAACTACAAACTAATTATATCAAACAGGCGCCACTGCCACTCAAGATAGAAATTTGACTCCAAATTACAACTTAAACTTACGATAACAACCTTGAACATATATAGATAGACTACGGTATCCTCTCCTCGCCCATTCCTTCAAAGCATGGGATTGAGGATTCGATGGCATATGTTGGAGGTGTAGGAGACATCAAGGGGCAATTATTACCTTTTTCTCCCCACTTCCCATTTTTAGGACGACATGTTTGACCGACTCTCGAGTCTTCCACTTCCACTCGTCTGGACAAATTAGCATTGATGATGTTCATAAAATTTTGGTTTTAGGTCGAGGATATTTATTATTTACTATTCAAGTGTTTGATGAGTTATTTCAATTTTGTCATAAATATCATTTTATTAAAATTAATTATATACAAACTACTTTTTAATAATCTAATTTTAATAATTACTTTTAAATAACCATATTAGACAAATGAAATTTTGATTGTTTAAATTTATTTAAAAAGTTGTTAGAATAGAATCTTGCTTTACCTAAAATTTCAATTTAAATATTATATAGCTCAAGACTACGTGCTTATGTGTATATGATGCGTTTTTCTTATCAAATTTTTTTTAGTGATTATCCATGCTAAAAATAATGTAAATACATATATTAAAGGGTGTTCATCCGGATAATCACAAAAAAATAATTAATATATATAGAGTTTAAAATTAGGTTCTTTATATATATATTTTTTAAATTATAAAAAAAAATAATTAATATATAGAGTCTAAGAATATAAATTAATATAATAATAATTAATATATTTAAATTATAAAAAAAATTAATATATAATCTAAAGATAATTTACATATAAAATTAGAGTCTAAATTTTCAACGTTCTGTAAAAGATCCGTCAAAGTTTTTATTTTTAAACATTTTCATCCATGGGCTTTGAAGCAACTTGTAATTTAACTCCTTTTCCACTAAGTTTTTGGCCATAAAATATACTGCATAGTACTAAGTATGAGTTAAATAATTAGAAGCTGGCATCTAATATTTATAAATAAAAATAAGGATAATGATACCCTCCCACATCATATATTATTATTTTTTATTTTTTATTTTTTTTATTTGAATATGTATTAAAAGTCTCATAATATGAAATTTTGTATAATTTATAAAAAAATAAATTCAATTAACCAACATAATTATTAATATCGTGTTTTGTACACTTGTGGATCGAAATTTTAAGAGCTCAGTGTTCTAGAATTGGATCTATAAAAATGATGTAAAATAATGGAGTGTGGATGATCAATAATTCAATCAACCAACATAATTGTTAATGTCGTATTTTGCACACCCGTAAATCGAATTTTCAGAAACTTAATGTTCTAAGTTTGAGTTTATAAAAATGACGTAAAATAATAGTGTGGGTGGTAGATCGCAATTGCTCTAAGTGTGAGTTTTTTCCTTAGGTTGGATCAAAAAGATCAATAAGTACTAGTTTAGCTCCTAGTCTCAACTCATTCATATTTTAGACTGGATTTGAGTTCTCTGATTGGGGAAATGAAATCCTCTTACAATAATTATGTAAATTAATTAAAATTAAAATTAAATTTTATAAAGAATAAAAGATCAGAAATTTTTAATTAAGATTTAAAGAACATTTTTAGGAATCCCAAAAAAACTTAAAAAGTTAAAAAAATAATATATATATATATATATATCAGTAACAGCTAAATTCAAAACAACATGCGGTTCAAGGAGTCAAGACGAAAGCAGTGTTACAAACTTACACGCGTCAGCATCACCGCTGGATGTTACGTCTCGAGTGCAGGAGAGAAGTCGTGTACAATGTATTGTACCTAGAATAATGATACATTTATAATTCATCTATTGTTATAAAATTGAAAAAAAAAGTTATTATTATAAAAAATATATAAAATAACTAATTTAAAACGCTTAAAAATTGAAACTTTATTCGTTCTATATATTTTTTTTATAAATTTTAAAATGATTAAAACTTATATTTATATGCCTTAAAATTATTATGCAAGACTTCAAATAATGGTGGTGGGATCATTCATAAAATTATTGGTGGAAATAGGGGGCGGCGGCCGTCCTACTAATAATTTATAACATTCTCCCTTGAATAATTTATAACATTCTCCCTTGAATAACTACCCATAGAAAATCTGTCTCGTTAAAATCTTGATAAGGAAAAACTCAAGGAAGAAAAAATAATGGCAAAGGAAAAAATATATACAGTATTCTTATGTACCGTCAAGTGTTTTAAGATTGTCTTATTAAAACTTTACAAAAGAAAATCCAATGGGACAAAATCTCAGCAAAGAAAAAAGAGTACAATCAACACAAATTTTCAATATATTTACTCCCGTTGAAAAGTATATGACGATAGATTTTTGAGTTTTTGCATTTCAATATTCTGCACAATTTTTTTGAATGTTACAGCTGGTAATACTTTTATGAATAAATCTGTCAGATTATCACTTGATCGTATCTTTGATATATCTTCCTCTGATATAAGCAGTATTATCTTTATGTAAAATTATTTGACTGTTATTGATGACGGAAAGACCACACTTTTTTTAAATATGTAAAATCACCAATCTCATACAAATATAATCTAAACTTGTTTCATGAATTATAGTTATTTATGAGTAATTTGAAGATGTAACAGATAGTGTTTACTTAATAGATTTAGTAGAATTCTGATACATGAAGTAATACTTAAACTTCTCCTGAGAATATGCGTTAATATTTTTTTAATAAATAAACATAATTTCAGCATATATATAATAGGGTTAAGAATTCAAACATAATTTTTATCTAAAAAAATATATTAGAGAATACATAATAATATTCTCATTTAAAATTTTCTCCCTTCATTCATCATTTTATAGGGAGAATTTGTTTATGTACGACAGAAAAATCATAGGAAACCATCCATGTATGATAAAAACTGTAAAAGCTTGAGATCTAATTTGATCAGTTCGGCAAAAAATCAAATTCGCTTGATATTGTTGACAAATGAAATCTTGAAAAGATTTGAAAGATTCGGGTTGCTATAACCATTTTATTATTGGTTTACTCCAGAAAAAAAAAATAAAAAATAAAATCTCACATCCTTCATAAATCTAGTCATTGTTTATTCAGAACGATATTATGTCTGATGGAAATTCTAATGTCCCATATTTGAATCATGAACATTTTATACCTCAATCACTTATATTTTCTTTTGAGGCTGTAAACACCATGATAGGAGCAGAGATATATCTTTCTAATAAAACTGATCCTGAAATTATTATAGCATCAAGAACCCTCAGTACTCAATATATTACCTCTCTTATAATCATATCTCAAAGGCTATTGACGAAAATGAATGAGCATGATTATCTTAAAAAACCAAAATCTGAGTTAGGTTAAACGCTTGCAACTAAAAATTAAAAAAAATAAAAAGTTAAGACAAAAAAAATAATGAGCTGAAGAAATTTGTAGACTGATATTCTCGTGATCTGAAAATATAAATAGAAAAGCTGGAACGAGAGAAAACTCAAATACAAAGTCAACAACAGCAGCTAATGGCAGAGGTCCAGCGTTTACAATAAAATAGAGACATCTGCAATTAATCTCGTTGGCTTTTAAAATTATGCATCTAGTATATCTTATAGTCTCGACTAAGTGAGATTTGAAGAGATGATGGTTTGTCTTATTCTTATTTATATTTCTATAAGAATTATCTTTAATTTTATTTAGTTCGCATCAAATATTATTCTCATATCTATAATTTATCTGCATTTGCATTCTTATTTTTTAAAATTTCAATGGTTCATCAGTTTCTTTTTAATAGTTATCACGATCAATATGTGAATATCTTTCACCTTAGTTACAAATTGTTCCTGCATCTTTTATGGATGTCATGTTGCAGCAGGCAAATGATTTGTCTAATAAGTCAGATTGTAAAACCGTTTATGAGCTGGTGACTTTCGGCACCCGATACTTTTCTTCTATTGTTGGATTTTCCAGCCGGTTACAAGTCAAAAATCGTGAGATTGAGGAGTTTAAAGAGAATATTTTCATGCTTCAACAACTCGTTTAAGAGTCTAATAGAAAAATAGTAGACTTAAAACAAAAAAAATAAGGATTTAAAATTCTTATTTGCCTTTTCATTTTGACTGTCTAATCCTTTAGATAAGGATGACATGTTGTTTTATGAAAAGCAAATGCATTTGAGAGATAATGATAGAAATTTCAAACTTTTGTAACTTATCTGGCATTTGAATAATAAGATATTTTTTTTTAAAATGCATTTTTTGAATTTATAGCAGTTATTGTAATTTTTTCAAGAGTTCTAATAAGGTAAATCATCAACGTAAACTGTAATAACGGCAAATCCAGGTTCTGATAAAAACATATGAGCATATAGGATTATTCTTAAATCTTTATTTCAATATATACTTCCTGATTCAATTATACCACATGCGTCCGAATTGTTTTAATCCATATAAAGATTTTTGAAGTTTTATAAAGTATATACTCCTAAATGTACTTAGATTGGATGCTTCAAGTATTGTATGTCATGATCTAATGATCATTATAAATATGCAGTGACTACATTCATCAACCGCATATCTAATTATTTTATAATAACCAAGCCAATTAAAACTCTGATATGACTGCATTCATAACAAGGAAATATATTTTCTCATAACTAATCTCGAGTTTCTGTAAAAAACCTTATGTGACAAATTATGTTTTATACCGCATATATTTTTTATTACATTTTCATATAAATACTCACTTATATTTCATAGGCATTACATCCTCTGCTGTTTGGACAACAAGTCCAAATACCTCTCGCTTTGCTAGCGAGTTTAATTCAGTTTTAATCACTGTTTTTCATTTTGGCCAATTATTTATACATCTACATTTTTCGACGGTTCTTGACTCACTTTTTTCATTACTTCTGGTAATGTCAAATACCATTTTATATGAAAATATGTTGTCGATAACAGTTTTATTTCTATCCATAATTTCTCCAGTATTGAGATCTCATTATTTTCAGGTGCTTGTTCATTTTCAGGAGAAAACATTTCATAAAAAACATTTTTATAATTTTTCTCTTCAGTAGGATTATATTCTTCAGGAGTTTTTCTTTAGGAAGTTTGTAATATTCAAGAGTTCCTCTTTAAGAGATTTGTACTCTTTAAGAGTTTTATCTTTAGGAGGTTTGTACTTTTCAGGGATTCCTCTTTAGGAGGTTTGTATGTTATACATAAAGTTCAGATATATCTTATTGCTTACTTTGTAGGTATAGTCTCTTTAGGAGTATCGATTTTTTTTTTCATTTTTTTTTTCTCTTTTGCACCAATAGGTCTTCAATATTTCAGGGGTATCTTAGACACATCTATTTTTATTTTAACAACTTGTCCTTTAGAGATTTCAATTCTTATTTAAGCATTAATCGCAGTAATATATGATTTTACAACACTTTTAATGTCAATAAATACATCCAATGTTTGATTTGCAACATTTTGCAAATAGGTAATACTCTTGAACTTTTGGTTTACATTCATTTGTAAGATGATCAAATTTAGACAGATCTTTATTATCCCAAATAATTTCTTGTCGTACTTCAGACACCGACTTTTCATTATTTCAAAATATAATAAAATATTAAAAAATTTTATTATAATATATAAAAACTTAGCATAAATAAATCAAGTGTATGACCGTATAACAGGTACGTGATCAATGTTCAGTCATATTACATCTATGACAAACATATTTATTTTTCTATGAAAAATTATTTTGAGAACCTTAACTCTTATCTGAGTTGGATCACTTTTTGTGATACTGTATATATATATTATTATCCTTTTTAGTGTTGTTACTTCTTAAACTTACACTTTTATAATTTTTTTACTATGTATACGCCCTTGATTTATTTGAAAGGATACACCATTCACTTTTGGAAATGCTGTAAAGCCAGTATCATTTGCTTCAGAAAATGATGTGAAACTAATAGGACGTAATTGATGATTTATTAATAAAAACTCATTATTTAGCTCAATCATTAGAACACAAAATAAAATTTCAAAATATTTGTTGAACTTTCGCTCTTGATATTACTGCTGCAGGAGCATATTCTAGACATGAGTAATAATACATGTATTCTTTTAAAAATATCATCACCAGTGACATTCTCAATGCATAATTTTAATATTGAGTTAATTTTAAAGAGTACAGAGTTATATTCACTATCACTCTTAAAAATTTGCAATTTTAAGTGCAATAAGTCATAATGATCTTTTAGGAGGATTACATCTTATAATGTTTATATCTCTTCCTTAAATCATTTTACAAAATAAGATGAATTTTCACTGTGAGATACATAGCACAGTCTTGCAGGGACACGTAGTTTTCTTATTTGATTGTATCTCTCAAGTTCATCATATCCAAATGGATCTCATAAAGGATCCTAGATAGATAATTTTTTTTCCAAAAGTATCAATAGTAATAAATTTTAATTTTATAATATTTGACATTTTCTACATATATGAATCACAAAAATAAATCTGTGAATTTAAGAAATATATTCACATAATTATGAGAATAAAATCAGAATTTTATCAAATAATATTCAGTAATATTATCTTTAATATTCATCTCGAGGACTGTAAATAATATATTGAAAAATTTATTTGAAGTAGAAGACTACTAGTTTCAGTATCGGTAGAATTTCGTACTGATAACGTGTTATAAAACTAAAAAGAAAACTATTATTGCAAAAATATAAATATAAAAGAAACTCATTATAATTCTTAAGAACTGAAATTTGTTTTGTTCTATATATTTTTCTTATGAATTTCAGAATGATTGAAACTCATATTTATAGACCTTAAAATTATTATGCAAATTACTATGCAAGACTTAAAATAATAGTGATAGAGTCATTCATAAAATTATTAGTAGAAACAGGAGGTGGCGACTGTCTTACTAATAATTCATAACACCAATAACTTTTTTATCATTTTTAATTTTTTTTTACTTAATAGTTAAAAAGTAATTATTAATAAAATTATAGTTTAAATGTTTTTTTTAATGATTAAGGAGGTTAAAATAATATTTAAAAAAAGAAAAAAAAAAAAATAAATGATAAAATAATAGTAAATATCCTTGCTCATTGTACCTATACCCTACCCAGTCAGTGGATCTCAGTCCACCTCGAGTCCAGATAACAAAACCCTAAAGAAAACGTACAGGGGACCATAGTCATTAGCAGCCTCCGTTTTTGTTACTCCCTCCCTCCCTCCCTTGTCGATCCGAATCTCACCACTCGTTCTCCTCAATCCGACGGCATGGCCCACCGCAGCTCCGTCAGCCTCCTCAACCAAACTCCGTCCTCCACGGCTCTCGCCACCGACATTTCCACCACCGTTACTCCTATCACTATACACTGAAAATCCCACTTCTGCCCTCGCCCAACTCACTTCCCGTACTCGTCTTTGATACAACTCCCGCGTTTTCCGATCCCTTGCCGTGATTCTTTTGTTCGAATCTTTGTTATTCGTATCGGGTCAATCCGGTAATCGGATCCGGATCTCCTCGCTAGCTGTTGCCGAAGAAAATATGGCCACCTTGTGTCTGAAGGGCTCTGCTCTCCAGTCTCCGCGTCCCAACTGTGGCGATAATTATAAGAGGTTAATCCGTTAGATTTAATCAATTCTTTAAGATGATGAATAGATTTTTTCTTCTTTTAATGCGTAGTTAGATATATATTAATTTTTAATCGATTTTAATATATATTCATATATATATATTATTCCGATAAAAAATATTGATATATATTATCATTTATTAATCAATGGATGGTTTGAGTAACACAAACTTAAATTTAAATGGAGAATATTTGTTATTTTCCTTTTCTTTAACCTTACGGGGGGGTCGGTCTGTCACATTGCTTGGATCCACTTTCTTTAACCTTGTTTAGTCTGTGTGCTGCTTTCAGTTATCTTTTTGTTAGTTACTACGATACAGGAGAAATCTTCTGCACCATGTCATACGTGTTTTGTTGATGTTCCCCACATAGAATTTACTTTGCTAGTAATTAACATGGATATTGGTTTTATTGCCGGTATCTAAAAAAAAAAATTGGGAATTTTTCTTAACGTGCTTTGGCACGTGAGGATATCATTTTGAATCGAGAACAGTTGTTCATTGACCTTCTTTCAACCCTTTTTCAAGTTACAAGGATTGTTGCGTTTAGCATTAGACCTCAGTCTTGATTCTCTTCGAATGCAATTTCTGCTTGGCCACATTGTATTTTGTACAATTAGTTCATTTTCAAACCTAATGTTCTTATTTTCTACATGTTTTACTCAATTTTGTCTGTACATCTAATTAATCTTTATGGGTTTCCATATATTGTAACCAGGACTGTCTTTTGGCTGAACTCTGGGATTGTGGTGGAAAATATAGCTTATAGCTTTAGGGTTTATAGCTTATAACATAAATAATAAGTTCTATACTTCAAAAGCTATTTATTGTTTGGTAAACACATATCAAAACTGCTTTTAAAGTTAGTTACAACAATTTTGTAAAATTATACAGTTATCTCCAAGAGTTTTTTGATAAAAACTTTAATTTGGTTCTTTTTAAAAAAGCAGACTTTTAACTTTTTAAAATTATTTAAGTTTTTTTTATAAAGTTACCAAACATGTTATTTTTCCTTTAAAAGAACTTTTATGCAGTTTAAAGAACTTTTTAAGTTTCGAAATGCAACCCCAAACAGGCCCTAAATAAGACAATTATTCTTTTCACATACTCTGTTTTACTTAGTTTGCTTATGTTCTTTTCTCTATTGCTATGAGGTAGGAATGCAAAGTGGAGGTCTCCACAAGCAGCTGTAATACCTAATTTTCATCTTCCAATGCGCAGTTTGGAGGTCAAAAATACGTAAGTTATCAAACAAACTATGCATTTTCATCTTCCAATGTGCAGTCTGGATGGTATCCATCTGTTCTTAATGCTTGACAAAGCGCCATGTGTGTCCATATATAATGTACTTTTATTTTAGCAGAAAATGGTTTTTTTCATTAAGTTCTCAGGGAAGAGCTTAGAAAAAAATTCCATATCATGTGCGCTCTGTGTTTCTATAGCCTTAAAAAGTGCTTTTCTCAAAGTTAAAATCTTGAATTATGTACATACACTTTTATTTCTGAATTGTTCAAGTAAAGATTCTAAGTTCCAATAACTGAGGCATCGTATAAGTATTTAGCACCGTGTACTGTAAACACTAATATGGAGGCTTTTCAAGCAGCGTGCATCAATAGAGTAAATTGTAAAAACTTCAGGTTGCATCATGTAATATCTTTTAGTGTACCAGTAATTGTGTACAAATGCAGTGCCCTATATTGCTATTTATGCCCTTACTATGTTGCAGGACATCAGCAGAGGATATAAAGTCTCTTAGATTGGTAACAGCAATCAAAACTCCATATCTACCTGATGGTAGGTTTGATCTAGAAGCATACGATGACTTGGTGAACATGCAGATTGTCAATGGTGCTGAAGGAGTTATTGTTGGGGGCACAACTGGTGAAGGCCAATTGATGAGCTGGGATGAACATATAATGCTTATTGGGCACACAGTTAACTGTTTTGGTGGGTCAATTAAGGTAATTGGAAATACTGGTAGCAATTCGACGAGGGAAGCAATTCATGCCTCTGAACAGGGTTTTGCTGTTGGAATGCATGCTGCCCTTCACATTAATCCTTATTATGGTAAAACCTCCCTTGAGGGCATGGTTTCTCACTTCGAAAGTGTTCTATCTATGGGTCCGACCATCATATACAATGTGCCTTCACGGACTGGCCAAGATATTCCCCCGCGTGTGATTCACACTGTATCCCAGAGTGCCAACTTGGCTGGTGTTAAGGAGTGCGTTGGAAATGATCGAGTTGAACAGTATACGAAGAGCAAGATAGTGGTATGGAGTGGGAATGATGATGAATGCCATGATGCTAGATGGAGCCATGGGGCAACTGGGGTGATATCTGTTACTAGCAACTTGGTTCCAGGTTTAATGCATGAACTTATGTTTGGAGGAAAGAACCCTTCACTGAATGCAAAGCTCATGCCTCTGATTAAGTGGCTTTTTCATGAGCCAAATCCCATTGGCTTAAACACAGCTCTTGCTCAACTTGGAGTAGTGAGGCCAGTTTTCAGGCTCCCATATGTACCTCTTCCTCTGGCAAAGAGGATAGAGTTTGTTAACTTGGTAAAGGAGATTGGCCGGGGGCATTTTGTTGGAGAACAGGATGTTAAGGTTCTTGAAGACGATGACTTTATACTAGTCTCTCGGTATTAGAATGTTTTGCTTTGGTCTCTGTATTAGTCTGTTTGTAATGCACTAGTGCCTTGTCTTGGATTTTGAAGTGCTAGTTATGAGTTTTTTTTGTCATTTATTATGGTACCAAATTTGTGATATTTAATTACAGCTATAAGTATAAGTCCTAAGGGATATTTGGACTGGTTTACCTCATGTAGCTCTGAGTGAGTTGGTGGTTGTTGCTTCCTATGGTAGTACTGGTTAATCGTGGTAATTGACATAAGGTCCTAAAGGCTAGTGGCTATTGCTTTAAGGCCTCAAAACAACATATTTCAAATATTTCAAATATTTTCTTTCTAAATATCATTAGAATATGAAATATTTTTCAATTCCAAACTTTTTAATTTTCATCTGATAGTTATAATTTTTTTTAAAAAAATTAATATTTTTAAAATATTATAATTTTAAAAAAATTTATATTAAAATAAATTTTCAATTTCAAATCTAGTGTCTGGCCTTATTTTTTTTTTAAACATTTCATCTCATTCTAAACTTATTCTTACATTTTTTAAAATTTTTATACAAAATAAAATAAATAATTCAATTTTTTCAAATCTTAAAATATTTTTTTAAATTTAAAAATAAAATTAATATTAAATGATATATTATAATAATATATATTTTTAATTTTTATTTTATTTCATCTCTAAAAACTAACTTATCCTTAATTTTATATCTCATTCTTTAAAATTCATTAAAACATCCATGTGTTGCTGGATGTGACCTGGGTCCGGTCATGAGCACAATGTCACCGAAATATTTGCATGTTGTTCGTCTCGTTCAAAGTGGTTAAGAGCTGAACCCTTGGCCCAGTTTAGCATAATTTAAGCTGACTGGAATGTAACCTGGGTTCTAGTCTTCTAGACCCGTAGCCCTTTCACTTTGTATATGATATTACAAGTTAGAGAGATCTTCCCGCATCTCAAGTTTTCTAATTTTAGTACACGGTTCAAAACAAACTGAGCAGCTTAGCCCTTTAAAATGTTCATCCAACACAAATGGATCAGTTTATGGATGTTTTGGTGTTACAGCATTTATGCTTCATATGGTTGGTTTCAAACACATTTTCGTCAAGTTTTTGGGAGTTTTGGGGGGGTGTTTTTGGTACATTACAAAAAAACGCGTTTGGGGGGATTTTTTCTGTAGCATCTCTGTTGCTGTTGACTTTAACGATGATCACTCTGATGCAAAAATGTTATTATTATTATTATTATTATTGTCTAATCTAATCCGTCATTCTATGAGAATTTAGACTTGAACTTGAAGCTTCCGAGGGCCAACACCAGCTACAAATAAATTGAAAAAATTAGAGATGCTCTAAACTTTTTCTAAACAAATGACACAAGATTATATATATGGAATCTTTGCCAGAGTCGTAGCATCCAAAGATCATAATTATATATAATACTAATCAAAAGCGTACATGATACTCAAACCATTCTACATTATCTGCATATAATACTCGTAAAAGTCTAATATAATTAATAATCCATTTCCTGGTATTCTTCCACCCTAATTATCTTAACTAAAAACATAATTTAAACCAAAAGAACAAGGAAAAGGAACAACAAAACAAGGAGTTCTTGAGACAGCCCCTCAAAAGATGAAAAAAAAAAAAAAAGAGTTAAAAACCAAGGCGTCTTTTTGTTTCTGCATAAGATCAGCGCGTAGCAGTAGTACTAATTGTTTTCATATTAGTGATGTTGTGGCTGTTTCTCTTGAGAAAACTTGTTTTGCAGTTGAAGTAAAAGGGTCTGGTTCTCTTGGTGAAGCATCAGAGCTTTCTGTCTCAGCTTCTCATTCTCTTCTATGATGCTTCGGTTCTCCATGTACAATTTCAAGTTCTTGATTTCCATCTCTGCCTTCACTACCCCTATGATGCTTTTCTTCTCTTTTGCTTCTTTCAGTAGTCTTCTTCTCCTGTTAGTTTACATCATGTACACAAGTTTTTTGTGAGAGAGAGAGAGAGAGAGAGAGAGAGAGAGAGATGATTTGTGAAGGAAAGAACCTGCTAAGCCTTCCGACTTGAAGATTCTGTCGCTTTGACGGCCGTGGATGGAAAAAAGCAGATGACAAGAGACTACGTGGGATCGATGAGGTGTTAATGCACATCTTGTTTCCCCCTAAAAGTTCGTTTCTGTGTTTGAGAAAAGAGAAGTACATACAATAAAAACAGAGGGAGCTAAAGAGATGGGGTTCTTTCTAAAGAGATGAAAAAAATGATATCTAGATCGATTAAAGAAAAATAAAAGGTGGGTTGTAATCGACTGCAGGTTCTTGGACTTTAAATAGGTCGAGACTTGTACTGAGCATGAGTCGTATAGCGCCTGTGATATCGTGTTTGTATTTGTACACGAGAGAGAGAGAGAGAGAGAGAGAGGCTTTTCATAGCAATGATGGCACAAGGACTCATGATTACAAAAGCCAGCAATAGATGGAGAATGCAGGAGAAAGAAGAAGAAGAAATGGCTTCAGAGTTTCAGTCCTTTGCCTTTTTTTATTACTTTCTGAACTGGGAGTTCAAGACTATTATAACTTTGTGCCATGTGGGTCTGGACTGTGGAGGCACATAGAATAGAACTTATAATACGGCACCTCTCTCCCATTTGGAGTAACTTTATTGAATTTTAGAACGTTTATCCACTCAGTTTCCAGACCATCGCGGTCCATTCTCTAACGTAGCTAGAGGCTTAAAAATTGGAGAATACATTGGTCATAATTAAGGTGTATATTCAAATACCTCTTATCATCATTGTTGTAAAAATTAAACAACTTCGACATGATCTTCAAACTAGGCAACCTCCTTTTCTCCAGGATTCATATATAAAAATCCAGGAGCGCTCATAGTTATACGAATTAATTTTTTTTTTCCTTTCTCTCTATTTTAGTGATAATAGTACTATTCTTTAGTAGTACCATTTAATGCGTGCACTACCAATAAATACAAGGTGATGACAAAATTTAAAACGAATAATAACATGCAGGGTGCATGGGGTCTACAAAATTATAAATGCTTGTACTAAGGTACTGACGGCCGGATATTTTTGATTTTAAGTTAGCATCATAAACTGTTTTGGCACTCGTCATTTTTTAAAAAAATTCTCTAGCCACGAAAGAATATATATAGGAAAATAATTCTATAAATATGTGTATTTTAATGTGATTTGTCATATTATAAAATTTCTTTTATTATAAAATTGATATCGCAAATAAGATAAATTCAGATTAATTTGTAGAATTAATTTTTAATGTAGCCGTACTCTTTCTCATATATATATATATATGTATATATGTGTATATATATATACATACACGTGATCATGCATCTATGTCGTATAATTGGCAATTGAGAACATGAACAGAATGTGGTCAAAAAGATATGATTTGTTTTCACTATTATATCGGTGACAGAGAAGACTTATCTAAATATTCTTAAACGTCGGTTACGGGAAAGGTGGTGTTTGAAAAGCAGACACCAGCGTTTCCAATATTCTTGCTTTTACACAACACTTTGTATCTTAAATTAGATTCTCCAATTTCAAACAATGTAAAATCCAATAAAGTTTCCTCTGATCTGTGCTAATTATTAGTCATAATTTGCATTCATTTGAAGAGATTAGCAAAACCAAAACTTACTCATGGCAAGATTGCCATGCATGCAAATAGATTATACATATATATATATATGTATATATAAGTTTTCTATCGCCTAACTGCTGTTCACTTTTTTTGGTTATTTTTCACACACGTACGTCCAAGGCCAAACTTGAAAAGAAGGAAAATAATGTGGGAATTCAGGAGCAAATCACATGTAGGGACTCAGTGTGGTGTGGGTCATAATAAGATGGTAAGGGAGAATGAAGAGTACGTAGTGAGATGTGTAGTCAATGCAGTTAGGTACTTGTTTTGTCCCTTTTCTTCATGTAATTGAGTACCCGAACCATGCTCATTTATTTGGAAAATGAAACTTCATTTTGGCTTCATCTTCTTCTCTTCCATCATCATCATCATCTTCGCCAAAATTATCTCTCTCTCTCTCTCTCTCTCTCTCTCTCTCTCTCTATATCGTCCACTGTATTGTATATATTATCATAATGATGATGGTGGTCATGGTGGTGCTATTTTGTCCAAATTCAGCTCAGCCACTTTGATTCACATGGTCCCTTCACTCACAATAGAATGCAAGGGGGCCAAAATGCTTCTTTCTTTTTTATTTTTATTTTTTAAACTCAGTGCCTTTTATTTGTTGTATGAAGCCAAACCAGGATGGAGGAGAAATATGAGTGCTGGCCGTCAGATTTGCTCAATTTTTTTATACTTTTATTATAGGTATCAGTAACTAATTAAAGAACTATTACAGATACAAAAGATTATAAAAAAAAAAAATTTACAAATTGATATGATTTTATAACATCCGTTAAAAATCTATTTTATAATAAAAATAATTTTATAATCTAATGTACTGTATCAAACTATATTAATTTATAAATTTACGATTTGAATAAAATAGAAGAAATCACCAAGAATTAGAAGAGAGAGAGAGAAGCAGGGTAATCATAGCTTTTTTTCATTTGTACTTAAATATACGCTTACTTTTTTAATTGCGTATATGCTGTAGAGAAGAGATATGCATGCACATCCTGATTCCTTATATTTAGAATGTAGGAAAAAAATAGGAGGGGGACTGTTTCCCACCCATCATCATGCATTGTTTGAATTGAGAGATTGAACCATTTGATGAGGACAAGGACCACTACTCTTTTACTCATTTCTTGTATTACTAACGCCAAACGCCTTGCAGGCTAGCACTACTATTTGAGGGATGGCATCAAGGTAGCGCTAGTCAACTTTGAAATCAGATCATACCTCCCCAAATATTAAAATATGTTCTAGTTTCCATATATTCAAACATCAGAATATTTTTATATTTATGCAAAAGTAATATAAAAAATTGAGGTGATGATTAATTAAATCTACTTTATAATAAAAATAATTTTATAATCTGATGAACCATATTAAATCATATCATTTTATAAAAATACTTTTGTATAATTCATTAGAGTATTTTTATTTAAAAAAACGAGTAAACCTTGCCATAAAAAAGGTAAAGCTACTAAGAATAAAATAAAAAAAACAGAGATAACTTCATGCCCATGGGTGACCTTCCTAGGAAATATTAATATTAATATTATATTTTTTATTTTTTTAATATCAATAATAATAATAATAATAATAATAAGACAAATATGGAGTGGGATAAAAACGTTTGCTTAGTTTTACAAGTCTACATATTCATGTACCTTGCTAAACATGGGCGCCCTAGGTTGAGGTTTTCCTTTTGTAGGCCGAAATAATGCAGCGGCCTGTATGGGGTTTCCCTTGTGTTTATGTCTATGGTACAGCATTTCCAGTCTATGATCTATCCAACTCCCCACCCTCCTTGACAAAGTCCCTACCCCAAATTATTTGAACGGAAAATGATAGTTATCCCAGTACGTTTCATCCGGCCCGTTTCCCATCCCGATTGGGTGTTTTTTAAGTTTTTTTACATGATTTTTAAGTAAGTATTTTTATATAATATTGTGATTTTTTTTATATTTTTAAAAAATATTTTAAAATATTAAAAAAATCATATAAAAAATGTTAAAAAAAACTTAAAAAAAAAAAACCAAATTGAAATAGAGAACGAAATGAAACGTATCGAAATACGTAGCACTGGCCATATTAGAACACTACCACTCGGGAAGGATGCATTTTTATGTATTGAGGAATTGGGAATCAATTAATTTCCAGCGAACAATTTTGTAAAGTAAATGAAGTATTTAAGTATAAGCTTACCTTTTCACACGACCAATTTCTGAGAATACATTGATAATAATCATGAAAAACAGACAGGTCCTTCATATTTTCCCCCGATCCCCTTAGAGACTAATTAAGGGAAGGAAATAAAAATTAGAAATTAAAAAAAAAAAAAATATATATATATAAAAAAATATATATATATATATATAAATATATATATATTTATATATATATATATATTGCCTGATAGCCGCCAGGAGAATCCAAATACGAGGGGATAAGATTATATATATTAAAAAAACTAGTGAATTAGAGAGCAACAAGAACACGCTACAAGATAATAGATTGACATGCACAATGTATTATGATTGTTCATACTCATGATGATGGGCCTCTCAACATCAACCATGCACGTGGCCCACATCAGCACCATCAATATCACCATTCAAAAAACAAAGCCATGCTAAGTTATCTACAGCAATCGATTGCCCTCAAGATAAAGTACACGCCCTAGTATAATCTCTTCTTCTACAATCATCATGAGTCATGGCACTTTTTACGTACGTTTATGATATCATAATAGCTCATACGAAATTACATTACGGCGAGGCTGATTAGTAAGAGAAAAGGTACCCCCCGCCCACGAACGCAAAAGAAATAAGTTGTCTAATTTGGAATTTTGGATCTCTATATTCTATAAAGAGTCAATTTTAAGAAATAAACATGGAGTGAATTTTGATTTTAAAATTTTTTTTTTCTCATCTTCAATTTCGTTTTCATAAATTTAATGAATTATGTTTATTTGTTTTTGATATAGGAATTAAAAATAAGATTAAAAATGAAGATTTTTTTTTTTTTTTATAACTATAACACTTCTTAAATATAATCTCTCACTGGTTCAGACTATCGAAGCAATGCTCATTTTTAAAGGTAGAGATTGAACTGGTTCGCATCAGCGGGAAATTGAGGTTCCATTCTAATTATGCTGTTAAGTGTGGGCATATCTTTGTTCTAGAGATATGCAACCCTTTAGGCTATATTTATTCTGTTTTATGTTTTTTTTTTGGGTAATTCTAAAACCAATAAACTTGCTATCAAAAGAGTTTAAATTTTTAAACATTACACTAAGAAAAGTTGAGCGTTGGGGCACAGGAGACTGTCTCGTATATGCATCTAAATCATTGGCCCCCAAGAACGACGGCAGGTTATGCAAAGTACAAGGCTAATGAGGGAGGAGGGGGCGAGAGGCAAACTAACTGTTGAGGAACATATAGACCCGCAGTGCATCGTTCATGCAACTATCAAGTGCAAATACTGCTCATTGAAGTAATGTTCTCTTTTAAGCGAGTAAAGAAAGGTCATTCAAAATTATAAGCCAGAAAAAAAAAAGTTGAAAATAAAATGTGAAATGGTAGGAATTCTGAAGCATCTCTCTCTCTCTGTGATGTGGACGAAAACTTCGGGTACCCATTGAAAAGTGAGGATTCTTGACCTGAAAGAAATAGGGCAAATTACCAGAGCAACTCAGAAAGACTTTGAACCAAAAGTGGTGCCAATCTCCATATGAACTCCTAGATCCATCACTGCAATTTGATCAGTGTCCAAAAGTTGCCAAGAGAATGTCATTCAGTGAAAAGGCAGGAAGAGGCCATATACAGCATGTACATTATAATTGGGGTCTTAAATACATCAAAACAGATTTTTGAAAGGAAAAAGGGAGAACAAAGACGAGAAATTATTAAAGAGATCTTCAATATTTACAGCTTTCATCCACCCGTCTGTGCCAAAATGATGAAAAAACCATGTTTACAACAGACCTTCTATCCAAGAGAATCTTCTTGGGTAGCTTCATCGTCCTCATCCATTGCATCATCTGGTTTGTGATCCTCAGCTTGATCACTATCCACAGTCTCTGCATTTGAAATTGATATGCCTTTAACATCAACTTCACAATCATCATCGTCATCAGTGCAGCTCTCAGTATCTGAGTCCGAAGTAGAGCCCTGATTCTCTCTCCCTTGATCACAATCATCATCCATTGAACTACCAAACTGCCCCTTCAAGTCAGGAGCAACAATTCCAATCATTTCACTTAGTGCTTGACGTTCATGATTCCGTCTTCTAGCAACAGCCTCAGAAGAGGGGGCGTTTTGACTCTCAGCTACCTGAACATTGGAATCATGTAGAACAGCGGCACCTCCCTCAGCATTGCCTGTACTTCTTGTAGATTCTTTCCATCTTTTGGAAATAGCCTCAGAACAGGGCGAACTTTGACTCTCGGCCACCTGAACATTGGAATCATGTTGAGCTGCAGCATCTTCCACATTATTGCCTCTACTTCTTGGAGATTCATTCTCTCCATGGACTGAAGGAGCTGTGCTGCAAGCCCAGCTTCCTGCAACTTCAGAAGCTAAGAGGTCTGCTGTTCTAATCGTTCCCCCAACTTCTGTATCTTCCATAGATTTTAAATTTTCCCAGGGATTATTCGATTGAGAGTGATGCACAGCACCCTGACAAATTGTTCGGTCATCAGTATCTTGTACATGGGCTTCATCATCAAGCTGCATTGTCTCCCCAGCTAAAGTGCTGCACTTTCTCAAATCAATACTTCGGTCAACATCAATTCCAGGGCTTTCAGTTTCAAGAACTCGCTCAGTGCCGAAGGCATCTCCCTCCAAAACAAGTGCTGTGCCAACACCCTCAATTTCAGAACCAAATCCAGCCTTGACACCGTGGTCTGCACTCGTAAATTCTTCCTCTTGGGTGTTTTGGCATTCTTCTTGGGTTCTGAAATCACAATCATGCTTCTCGGTAGTGCTGCCTCCACTGCTAGAGGTTTCAACTTGATTTCTTTCAAACCCCTGCGCTGAGGTGGTTGGGCCTGCCTTAGTAGTTACTTTACTACAGAACACAGTCGCTTCTTTTTCCCCACTTTCATTTATGACTCCATTCGGTACATTGATGTCCATATCAACTGACGTGTTATCATAATTCTCCTCATCTTCCAAAGTCCTCTGCATTGCCTTCAGCTGTTCCTGCTGCTTAGCAAACATTACTGAAATCTCCTCAGTTGTGGAATAAAATGCTCGTAGTTGTGTTTCCCTGTATGGAAGCCATATGTCTAAAAAGAATCAAACCCCAACCACTTGAGTTATGCATATTGAAAGATGCAAAATTTGGAGAACTCCCACATTCAGATGGGTGTCAAATTCTAACACAAAATCATGAATAAGGGATGCTTAGAGAATGAGATGAGATGAGAAATCTGTGAATAGTAGTGAAATGATTTGTGAATAATAGTGAAATGGTTTGAGTTAAAACGTTTTATTGGGTTTTGGAAAAGAAAAGAGAGAAAGTTGACTAAAATATTATAAAGTTAAAATATTGTTAGAATATCATTTTTGTTTTGGGATTTGAATTTTTGTTTTGTAATGAATAAGTAATGATTAGATGAAAAAGTTGAAAATCTGAAATTGGAAAATGTTTGTATTCAAGTAATGTTTGGGAAGGAAAATATAAGAAGTTTTGAGATGAGATGAGTGGGTATGTGTTTCCGAAACAACCCCTAAGTTACCTGTAATTAAACTACCAGGATCAATACAAAATATTTGGAATTACTATGTTCCTTCACGTCTCTCTTAATGACACCTTACTCTGGACAAAAATAAGCAACATTCTCTATTTCCATTTGACTGGGGAACCAGCAATAATATTTGCCCGCCTACTCTATTCATATCTCAAGCAATTCAGGGGTCGGCAAAATTACTATAAAGGGGTGAAACAACAGAGAGTGGACACCATTGTGATGAAGAATAAGTACCAAATGGGTTTATGGCCACAAAGTAAGTGTCATCAAGATTTCAAATATGTTATAGAGTTGCATATCTGGTCATAGTTGAAACTTGTTAATCAAGCTTAAAACTCTCCACAAATCAATAATTACCTCGAGATGTATATAATATTCCATGGTAACGGAAAGAAAACCTCCCTGAAATTAAAACCACAAGGAAATAGAAAGAGGAATAAAAGGGTCGGTGTGACCAGATTGGACATCTCTTGGTTTCTCTACTCACAAAAGAACAACCACTAATGTTGTACCTGATGGTGCTGAGAAATACTGGCATTTGTTCTTAATTAGAACAAGTTTACAACTAGAAAAACGTCCATCAGAACAAGTTAATATAAAAAAATCTACGAACCAGCTCTTCACTAAAGAGATGAGATGCTTGAGCACTACCATTACCATATGACTTCTAGAAAAATAAAACTCACCATCCATTGAAACATGTGTCACATAAATGGAACAAAATGCATATTTCAATAGCTAATGGTCACAGTACATCTGCAGCGTCAGATCTCTTACCGGAGCATAATTCTTTCTCTGGCGCCTTTTAACCTTTGTCTCTCAAAATCAAGATCGCACACTGCAGCATTTATCTCAAGCTCAAGTGCAGCAACTTTAGCCCATGCTTCTTCTCGTGCAGACTGCTAACAACAGCAAGAAAAACCTCAGCTTAAAACTGGAATGGATTCACTAGAAGCCAAAAAAGAAACATAGGGTACATCTTGTTACAGAAACTGAAATTTGAAGAATAAAACACAATGTTAAATCCTTCACTTTAATATATAAGCATCTAATCAGAATGAATTCAAAAAGTGAATATAAACTGCAATAACCTATGAGAGAAATCCAGCATCTGTAAACACGTGCTATATCATAGCATTTATGGCATATCCAGTAAAAGACATCCCTTGTATGTTTTTCACAGTTAACAATATCCATTTCATCAATGTGAACACATCATATTAGTTTTTTTTTTTGTAGGTAAAAGTAAACTTTATTAATAAAAACAAGGTACAGCAGTAGTATACAATTAGGACATGAAATCTAGTTACCACTAGGTACTAATGACAGAAACAAGCAGGTCATGTAGATTGCCCCTATTACAAATGATGGCCGAAGCCCATGAAAATAAAGTACTGTAGAAAAATCGCTTCAGCTCATTGAAGAAACGGTCCGTGTCTTCAAAGCACCTCTTATTTCTCTCTAACCATAGGCATCACATAATGCAATGAGGGACCATTCCCCACCGCAGCTATTTGTGAATTCCCCCTCATACCTGTCCAACACCCCAAGATATCTCTAACTTTTCTGGGCATAACCCAAGCCACCCGTCCTATTAAGGACCTCATTCCATAGACCCCTTGCCATCTCACAATGTAATAGAAGATGATCCACGGACTCCCCATCACTTTTACACAAGAAACACCAATCAGCTATGATAATGCCCTGTTTTCTCAAGTTGTCCGACGTGAGGATCCGCCCAATGGAAGCAGTCCATACAAAAAAAGCAATCTCACAAAAAAAGATATACAATGGAAGCAGTGGAGGTCTATTAGAATTTGGCTAACAAGAAGTTATATTGAATCGATAAAATATTTTAAACAGGGAAAAGAAACTTCCATTTCTACCTTTTCAATCTCGAGCTCTTGCCGCATTTGTTTCATTTCATGCTCAAGTCCTTCCACCCTCTGCTTCAACAGCCAAAACAGCAGAATGAGCATTAGCCTCAGTATCTATATAATATCTAATTAAGCCAAAAACAGATTACTTTTCTTCCATTTGCAGAGGCTATCTGCTCTTCACAAACTTGAGTTTCCAGCAGGCGGACTTTATTGTCAGAGATAACTAAGTTTTGCCTGCTGTCTTCCTGCAGTGGAAAAGCCAATTAAGGTACAAGCCCCTAAAGGTTCAAGTAAAGTACAAACTTCGTTATAAAGAAAAAAGGTATCTTCAATAATACCAGTTTGGATCTCAAGGTATCCACTAGCGAACACCTTTCTCTCTCCGATTCCTGATAATAAAAATGAATATATAATTAAGCCATTCATTTAAAACAAAGACTACATATATCAAATCCCATTTTTCACTTGGTATAAAAAAGCTGTCAGACCTTGAGTTTATTAATCACTTCTTGCAGCTCTCTTTCTCGTCTTAAGGATGCATCAGACAATCGTTTGAATTCCTCCTGAGCCTCTGACTGTGCTCTCTGCACTGCTGTTTTTAAATCTGCAGCTGCCTTTTGTCGTTCTTCTCTTCTCTGGTCTCGCTCTTCAAATAATTGTGCCTCCAGTTCAGTTATAGATGCCTTCTGACTACAAGCAAGAAATCAGGCTATCAATACATTTTTTCTTACAGATTCCCAATCAATTTTACTTTCAACTGAAAAGATCAAAACTCAATTCCCCAAAACGTCAAGACATGCTCAAGTAACTCAATAAAAAAGGCCTCAATGTCATATTAGACACTGAAGTCAATCCATTATTCCAACTAAAAACATGCTTCACATTGGCTATTATAAGTTATTCCATAAGTCATTTTTAATAAACCACTGCCTCCCTCCTATTCTAGTGCATCACATGAAGGGCGGTCTTATAGCTTATGCACATTGGAAAAAAAATAATAACAGGGTAATATTCATTTGAAAAAGATCTCCCGCTGTTAGCTTGGTGTATTACATCTGGGACGTTTGGGGGTGGCCATGAGTTGGAATAGACTGATGTATTAGGACCAGGCTTCTATTTGGGTAGTCTGCTTCTGCAGGGAAAATTACATTTATGTCGTTACCGTGGAAACATATAGACTGTTGTGACTACAGTTACTCTAAGAAACTAGCTATTTAGGGACAAAGCTCATTTCAGCAAATAAGTTAACCATAAAATGTGTCTTACCTCTTCACTACTGCATTTGCTTCTGTGCATGACTGTATAGAAGCATCGAGCCTTCTGTTAAGGTCCTCCATAGCATGTTTCTGCTCAGCAGATATCCTACTGACTAACTCCAGCTCTCTCTGTTTGGCATCCAACGTATGGTGCAATCCATTTATTTGATCAAGGTATGATCCTGCAACTGATTCTTTGATTTCTTTCATTTCCTACAGAACCAAATATAGCATAATTGTTGTTTAACAGAAATTTCCATAAGTATTTTAGAGGCGATTCATTAATATGAAAAACAAAAAAGGCTGAAAAGTTTATATTGTTTCCACTAGGATGAAGATGGCAAACATAACATTGGCCATGCCCTCTTTATAAGAAATAAAGGACTGAGAAAAATTACTTTTCTATAGCAAAAATAATTTTCTTCACCTTTTTCTCATAAATTAATTTTGATTAATGAATGAAGAATTATTCAATAAAATGTCGCATCATATGAATTACGCTACAAAACAATTTGCGTCATTTTTGGCAGAAGAAATCCATATAAGCACAACTGAAATCTTATACGCATGAGAGAGAAAGAAAGACGAGAGAATTTACCAGCATCACTTACATTTTCATGACGTTGAACACATGCTTGATTTTCATTGCGTAATGTATTGATTGTAAGGACCTGATTTTCCAATCGCTTCCTCAGTTCCTGCAAAATTGAATATTTGACATACATAATTTACGAAACAGAGACTTTCTAGCCAACAGGTACTTTTACATAATCCTTCATTAATATAACTGATAAAATACCGTGTTTGATCGTTGAAGGCTGCGAAAGTCATCAAGAGAAATAGGACCCTCAGGAGCACCAATGCCAATACCCTTTAGTCTCTTGTTTTCAGAAACCAACTCCTCTGTGTAATCAACCCCCCCCAAAACACCACACACATCCCAAAAAAAATAAATAATAATAAAAATAAAAAAGTCAGGACACAGGCATCAGCATATCAAAATCTCCAACTGTTTACGTTTCAAGCCATCAAAGTAAAATACAAACAGCATCTGTAAGAGCATCTTCACAAAAAAATCTTATAATTCAATGAAAAAATGAGAATATGGCAGCTCAAAATTACAACTTTTTCATCCACATTTATATCCCACCATCCAACCGATCCTGATTCTGGAACTCACACATGCAGATAAACCAATGTTAATGGAGCATTAACAATAACAATGCCACAAACCATCTGGTACTTAATCCTACAAAAGCGCAAAAGAATATACCTGATTTTCTTTTAGCAGCTGCCCCATCTGCCAAGGGCATGGACACAAGAACTTCTCGATATACAAACGCAAATGCCAGTTCTGTAATTAAGGGCAAAAGACAAAAGGTCAATGGCAATCTGTTTTTCCAACACGATGCTTGAAAACAATAAGAATATAAACCGAGAGCCATAAAAAGACCTCAATAAGTCTAACTAAGCAACGTACACAATTAGAGATTGCACAATAAAAATACCACCATCAACTTTTCAAAAGAAATGAAAGGTTTTTTTAATGTTTTGAGGTCAGTGATGGGTCCAAAATCAAATTTTGGCATGATGTATGGTGTGGCAATACAACTATCAATGAAGCTATCCAGAATTCTATGGCATAGCAAGAATGAAAGAAGCCTCAATTGCAAACCTCTTAGCCATTTCTTTAGAGATTCACAAGATTGGGAAGTTAACGCTTTCTCATAGTTCTATGATCTAGTGTACTCTACCCGTTTCCCATTTAATGAGGGGAGCAAAAGACAAAATCTTTTCGCGCCCTTCTAAGAAAGGGAACTTTACAGTTCACTCCTACTATCATGCCATGATCATGCGTAATACAAATTAATTTCCATGGAAGATTATTTGGAAGACAAAAGCACTACTGAAGTAATTTTTTTTTTCTGTATGGACGGCCTCAAAGGGAAGATCCTCACAACAAACAATTGACAAAAAAAACACCACATCATTTTTTTTTATGAATAATAAAAAATTTATTAATGCAATTAGATAAGAATAGCCCAAGTACATAGGATATATACAAGCAGAAACACCTAAATACAAGCCATGAAACTAGGAACTAGCAGCAAAGTCTAAAAGGAAACATTTTTTTTTATAAGTAAACAATTGTATTGAAAGAATAGGCAAAGCCCAAGTACACAAGATGGCAGACAAGAAACTAAATCTAACTAGGTCGTAGATGGGTTGTAAGATACAAGGAAGTCATGAAAATGAAGACTATTGAAATATATAGCTATGGCCCATAATAATAAAGTACGAAAAAAGAAAGAATGAAGTTCCTCCAATGTCCGTTCCTTATCTTCAAAGGTTCGATCGTTTCACTCTTGCCAAATGCACCACATGATATAAATAGGGACCATCTTCCAAACTAATTTAATGGGAATAGTGCTTCCAAGCGATGTCCAGGTAGCCAACAAATCAGCCACTGTGGCTGGCATTACCCAGCTGGTGTTTCAAATCAACTCGGCTGAATACTTCCAACTACAGGTGTCTAACTATCTCACAGTGCAGTAGGAGGTGGTCCTCAAACTTTCCAGACTTCTTACACATGCAACACCAATCTGTGATGATGATCCGGCACTTTCTCAAATTATCAACGGTTAGGATCTTGGCCAGACCAGCTGACCAAGAGAAGAAAAGAGCTTTGGGGTGCCTTGTTCCTTCAAATTTTCTGACAAGGAAAGTAAGTATTTGGTGAAGGCCTTAAGATTTTGTAATAGGAACGAACCGAGAGAATGCCTTTACCCGATGGGTTCCACCAAAATTTGTCAATGCGCCTTCCATTCGACCTTGTAGAGTAAATGAGAGTAAAAAACACCTCAAAGCTGTCAACTTCCCAACCTTGGGCCGCTCTGCTAAAAGTTACATTCCACTGAACTTGATCACCCAAGCGAGTCATGAGGTCTGCTACGGAAGTTCCTTTGTCACAAGCCAGCTGGTAAACAGAAGGAAATACATCCTTGAGAGCTTCCTCTCCACACCACATGTTCTTCCAAAATTTTATCCTTGCACCCTCACCTAGCACAAGTTTAGCATGGCAAGAGAAAACCTCCCAACCTTGTCTAATATGTTTCCACAACCCCACGCCATGCGCCCCATTCACCTCTCTAGTACACCATCTCCCCCATAGGCCTCCGTGTTTGCAATCAACCACTACCTTCCATGGAGCATCCGATTCCAAATTATACTTCCATAACCATTTATCAAGAAGGGCCCGGTTGAAGAGTCTCATGTTTTTTAAACCCAAACCACCTGATGATAAAGACCTGCACACCTTATCCCAACTAAGAAGATGGAACTCGTTTTATTCCCCATCCCACTCCTTAAGAAGTCTCGATAGAGTTTTTCAATCCTCTTCGCCATGGAAGCAGGAATGAGAAATAAAGACAAAAAAAATGTAGGTAGGTTGGATAAAGTACTCTTGATGAGAATTACCTGACCTCTTTTAGAAAAATACAATCTCTTCTAACTTGTCAGTCTTCTTAATATCTTCTCTATCACTGTATCACATATTGCTAAAGCTCGTGAAGTTGTTCTTAAAGACAAACCCAAACACTTCATTGGAAGAGAGGCAACCTTACACCTCAGAGTATTGGCCAAAATATGAGGGTTGGTGACATTCCCAATTGGCACTAGTTCAAATTTATCAAAGTTAACTTTCAGGCCTAAAGCAGTCTCAAAGCACAATAATAGGGCCTTCAGCACCCTGAGTTGGTTTTGATCAACCTCATAAAAAACCAATGTATCATCTGCAAATAATAAGTAAGAGATAAAAATAGTGTCTCTAATGTGATCGCCGACAGAGAAACCCGCCATGAAACCTTTTTGGACCATAGCCGCCAGCATCCTACTAAGAGCCTCCGTGATAATAACAAAAAAAAAAAGAGATAGAGGATGTCCTTGCCTTAGACCGCGGGAACTACTGAAAAAATTAACTGAGCTGCCATTTATCAAAACTGAGAATTTTGCTGTTGAGATGCACCATCTAATCCATTTACACCATCTTTCCCCAAAACCACATGTTTCCAACAAAAAAATAAGGAAGTCTCAGTTTACATGATCGTATGCTTTCTCCACGTCTAGTTTGCAAATAATCCCTGCTACCCCCACCTTTAGTCTGTTATCGAGGCATTCATTAGCTATAAGAACTGAATCCAAGATCTGACAACTCTTTACAAAGACATTTTGCGGCTTTGAGATGATTTTATCTAGAACCTTCCCAAGCCGATTTGGAAGAACATTGGAGAAAATTTAATAGACTCCATTTATCAACAAAATTCTCAGTTTTCTTTGGTATCAAAGCAAAATTCTCAATAATAGAATTCTCAGTTTTGATAAATGGCAGCTCACTTTTCTTTGGTATCAAAGCGATGAAAATATTGTTAAGACTTTTATCAAACTTGCCTACCGAGAACAATTTCTGAAATACCTTTATAATTCATCTTTCACAATCTTCCAACAAGCTTAATAAAACCCATCGAAAAACCATCTGGTCCGGGTGTTTTATCACTTGCCATTTTCCTTACAATCTCTTAGATCTCTGTCTCTTCAAAAGGTCTCTCCATCCAAGAAGTTGTCTGTGGTTCAATCGAATCAAATACAAGCTCATCTCCATCCCTTTTGTGAAGTAAACAGCTGTTCATAGAAATCTACCACATGATCCTTTATAATGGAATCCTCTTGTTCAATGGTGTTATATCTCCTTTGAGAATTAGCCACCCTGTGAAAGAATTTTATGCAGCGATCTCCTTCCTTAAGCCATAAAACTCTTGACTTCTGCCACCAAGAAATCTCCTCTAGAGAAAGAACTCTCTCCAACTCTGAAACCAACTGTGACTTGCGATCTGCTTCCTCTTGGGAAAGGGCTCTAGCCTTGAATATTCTCTCAAGACCTTTAAGTTTTTCTGCTAAATTTTTCTCGCATTCCCTGATGTCACTGAAAGATTGTAAATTCCATAGCTTTAAGTCAAGCTAAAGCGCTTTTAATTTTCCTGCAAGAATAAAAGATGGTGTACCTTGAAAATGATAAGAGGACCACCAATTTCTTACCATGTCCACAAAGCCTTTAGACTTGAGCCACATTTTTTGAACTTGAAATAACGGCGCCCACTTTGAATGCCACCA
Source organism: Platycarya strobilacea (assembly GCA_036898215.1). NCBI lineage: Eukaryota > Viridiplantae > Streptophyta > Magnoliopsida > Fagales > Juglandaceae > Platycarya > Platycarya strobilacea. The sequence continues at coordinate 55,768,300 of CM072545.1, read as the reverse complement.
CCATCCTACAAGATAGGAAAATGATCCGAGCAAAGGCGAGGCAATCTCTTTTGACACACCTCGAGATAATGAGATTCCCACTCTGGTGAGATAAAAAATTTGTCCAACTTAGACCAAGTCTGATTGTTGGACCATGTGAAAGAGCCCCTATTAGGGGAAGATCCACTAGGTTCAAGTAAAAAATACATGTAGAAAAATCAGCCATAACCGGGAGCGAATGACCATCTCCATATCTCTCACTAAGGAACCAATAATGTTAAAATCCCTACCTATGCACTAGGGGAGGTCCCACCAGCTATGTAAAGCAACAAGTTCATCCCATAAAAGACTTTAGTTACTATCAACATTTGGCTCATAGACACCTGTAAAGGCCCACGAAAAGTCATCCACCACAGATTTAAAAGAAACAACCACTAAATACTCCCCAAAACAATCCTCGATATTCTCCACCACCCTTTTATCCCAATTCCCACATCACAAGAATACAGCCCGAGGCCCTGTTCGAAGCCAAACACACCCAATCAACATAAAGACAACTCCAAACACTTCTCACTAAGTTTTTAGAAATCTTTTTCAACTTTGTTTCTCGCAAACAAATAATATCCGCCTTCCATACCCTGAGTAAGTTATTAATGCGCCTACGCTTATTAATATCATTCAGCCCCCTCACATTCCAGGACACAATTTTTGACTTCATAAAGATAAGATAGTTCCATTTCCTTTTGAACAACTTCAACTTGTACTACCCTCGTTCAAGGACCAAGTTAGTTACTTGAGCTCCTTGTGTACCTTGGGCTCTGATTTCTTGGATTGATTGTGCCTTGTGTCCATGATAGTGAGAAGAGCCATAAACTGGTCCTCGTACCCAACACACTTCATGCCAATACAGTTATGGATCATCTTAACGCTACTAAGTATCCAATCAGGTACATTAAATTCAGGTAGTACCTCACAATTAAGGGGGAATGGCTCGCTGGCTCCAAATGTCCCCTCGGATAGAGAGGAGCCACCCCACTCAACTATAGCACCATAATTATAAACCACCTTGTTGGCAGGGAGTGATGTAAAAGAAATGACTTCTTGAACCACAGAGTCATCATTGCCATCAAGTTGGAACAATTATTGAGATAGGTCATCAATTGAGGAAATGCTTAGCTCGGTGTCGTCAACTTCCACCGATAAATCCTCCAGATGCTCTACAGCTAATGGGGACGCCTCAGACTGGACCTCCACACCCTCCCTGGTGGTTGTCGGCTCCGTTTGGCCACAAAGGAGGAGCATCAACAAATTTTGGGCGTCGGGAGTTAACATTGGCGCTATCGGTGTTGAGAGTACCCCTACCTCCTTGCTCTGGCACAATGTCGGGCCTTCCTCCAACGTCGTCGGCAATTTCAGCCCCACCAGCGAGCATCCCAACTCCGGCGGGTTAGGTCCCGTTGGGATCACCAGCACTAGCGAAGATGGCTGCTGAACTACCCTTTGCAATGGTTGACATGATACGTTGGGCCTCCATGCTTCGAAAGAGGCCTCGGGCCCAACAGGTTTAACTGGCCTAGTGTTGCGAGTCTGGGTTTGTGGGTTCAAACTTGTTCCCAACCCGCTTAAGGCTAGGCTTACTGAATCAGGCCCATCTGAATTCCAAGCCTTCTCCAAACTCGACTCCCCCATGTCCAAGCCCGACCCCTTTAAAATACTAGTCTCAACGCACCGTTTTAAAAAAGTTACGTTACTTTGTATTTCAATCACCTGCTTTTCCAACACAACTATCATCCCTAACAATTTTTCCTTATTAAGACAGGCATCCCTGTCAACTTCCCCTCCCTTCTGAACCCCGACCTCATAGAAGCCATCCAGCGACATAGGGACTTCTTGAGCCCCACCCACCACCTTCGGCTGCTGTATCACCTCACGGTAAGACCTAAAAGATCGAGATGGGGGTTCCTGCACTTGCGGCGGCAACTTGAAAGGCCACCATGGTCCATAACCTCCCCCCCCCAAAAAAAAAAAAACTAGAGAGCTCCTTTACCGTGGCTTCAAAGTTTCTCCAACCCCCGCCAATTCTCCCTTCCGGCACCATCAACATACCCTGACGTCTCTCAGGGCTGAACTCCGAGAAGGTGAAAAACCTCCCATAAGAGTTCTGCTGTCTCTGCAACACCAACACTTGAGTCTCCTTTCTTTGCGTTTTAACAAACTCAGAAGAATCCTCTGAAGCTATGCCTTCCTTCACCATGACAGCCAGCCATACTACTTACTAGAGCATCATGTTCAATAAGATGTTTCACAAAACGAGGGCTACTATCTGTTATCCTCCACCATTTATCTCATTCCTTCTTAAACTCGAAGCATTTGTGTTCAATGATAACGTTCCTAATCGACCCCATTATAACTACCAGGTGTAGAAACAAAGGAATAAAACTACCTAAACACCAAAGCAGTCACCAGCAACAATTGAGAAAGCCACAGCTATAAACAAACCATGGTTTTTGCTCAAGAGTACAGAGAGAAAAAGAGAGGAGAGAGTTTTCGTTTAAAAGGAAACATTTAAAGAATCCCCATTCGGTACAAGAGTTTTCATCCAAAAACAAAGAGTTCGAAAGAAAAACTCTCTAAATTCTCCCAACGAGCGAGCCCTGTCATCAAAACAACATCCATTCCTTTCTAGCCACAAACATCACATTAGACATGGAGGTATCATCTTCCAAAAATCATAGTTATGGATTAGTGTTGTATATGCAAAAAGAGTAAAAAATCCATAGATCATCTATTAATTCATTGTGAGATTGCTTTGACCGTGTGGAATGACTTCTTTGCTTGGGTGGGATTAGCTTCCGTGATGCCAAAAAGGGTAATCGACCTCCACCTCGTATTGCAAAAGTGTGAAAGATTGTCCCAATTTGCCTATAGTAGTGTATTTGGAGGGAGAGGAGTGCAAGAAGTTTTGAAGATTGAGAGAGGCCAATGGATGCACTTAGAAGTTCATTTTTCAATCTTAACTCCATTGGTCAATTGTAATTGATTTTAATGGAATGTCTTTTCATGACTTCCTTGTATCACTAAACTCACATGCATAGGCGATGCTCTTGTATATGTCCCGTATACTTGGGCCTTTGTCTATTTTATGTTTAATAAAAAATTTTATCAATCAAAAACTGTTTATATATACACTTCGAGACACCACCTGACCAGGTTTCACTTGAATTTTTTTTATAATATTTTTCTGTTAAGGTTGGTGCGGACAATCTTGGACATGTGGCATGCGACTCGTAAGACATGAGATGTTTTCGGTTAACCTTTTGGATGGAATATGGATGGAGAGACCATGTTGTTAATGCATCCAAACCAGAAGATAGAAGATTACTTGTTAATTTTGACAATCCAAGGATGTGTTTGAACTGAGTTTTGACCGAAGGTTCTTAACCTTATCTTATCCCTTCTATATAAATGCTTCTCAACCAAAATTAAAATAGAAGATACATTAGTCTCCATTACTCAATAAATCAGATGCAATAATTTAGATAAAGATCTTTGTGGGATCGAAGTACTGAATATTACCATGCTCAGGAGGAGCGGCAAATGAAATAATATTTCCATGATGGAGTTTGACTTCGGCACCATTCTTCCTCAACTTGTCCCAGTTGAGATATGTTCCATTCGTACTGCAGACACTTAATACAATCAGGCATATGGTAAAATATAAAATAAGAGAACAAAAAAATATATCAAGGACAAAGCGCTAAATAAACAATGCAGAACCTCGTATCTTTTAAGAAGACTGTATATTCTGAATCATCAGCACCGAGCTGCCTCCTATAGATCTTGCAATGATATGCACTAACTGCGATTGAATCAATCTGGAAACGTGTATCCTCGACTAACCGACCGATGCAATGTTCATCCGCAGTCAGAAGCATATTTATGCTCTGTGAATACAATAATTTATTCGATTTAAACACAAAAAAAAATCAAATATAGTGCATACGACGTGGACCAGCGCCCAAACAATGTAGGTAACAAAGTCTATTTCTTGGTAACGAAAAAAGAATTGGAATACAAGGGGTTAGGGACTTAGGGTTCATAACCTGATGGCGTTTGCGAGCATTGGTGGAGATAGCAGTGAGGACGGCCCATACGTCGGGATCAGAATTCTGGAGAGGCTGGGAAGCGATCTTCGATGCGACAGAGAGAATGTGGTCCTTGGCGCTCGACGACCCGTTAGTGGTGGTAGTGGCGGAGGTTTTCGTAGGAGCAGGAAGAGGAGATTGAGAAGAGCCGTTACCTGGGACTATGGAAGCAGGGCTTGGGGAGGGCTTCGGAGTTGTATAGGTCTTCTCTGGGTCATCGATTACAGCAGCCATAGTAGAGAGAAATTTTGGCGGGGAGTTTGAAACCCTAATTAACTGTTTTTCGCGTTAGGGAAGTGAAATAGTGGAGTAGGGAGTATGGACTGGGAGTGGGCTATACTTTCTTGGTGGCCCCGGAAACTGAGCTTCCCTCCGCTTGGTTCGGATACAATTAGTAAATGTTGCCTACTAGTCGTGTACTCGTAGAATCATACGATTACGGGATATACGAGATCCCGGTTTGGACTTTTTTTTTTAAATTTTATAATTAAGTAAATATTTTAAAATAATATCTTAATTTTTTTCAAAAAATATTTTAAAATATTAAAAAAATTATATAAAAAAAACTCAAATATCCCAAATATCGGGATGTGTAGCACAACCCTGTGGCCCTATTAATTTCTATTTTATTTTTTAATTATTTTATAAATTTATCTCGAAGTTGTTTGAATGAGATTTTCTAATTAATTATTTTAATAAGTTCAACAAAGAAGAAATAATGGATTATATGACTTGGCAAAATAATATCCGATTTAGAAAATTATATATATTATGAATAGAAAAAGTAAAAACTCAATTTCTTAAATTCTTTTTTCTCCTGTTACTCTAGCAATCTCGATGTCTAAAGATGGCGTTCTTTATTCCATAGTACACAATTTTTCTATTTTTCAATAGCCACCTCTTCTTCCGGATTAAAAGACACAAGTACTGTATAATCGCCAAGCCTTTTCCTTCAGAACTGATAATCAGATTAGGCAAAAGATGATATCAATTCGTTTGCAGCAAAAGTGTGTCCTGATTTGCTGAGAAGACCAAAAATAAAATTATTCCGACTGGATTTCAAGGATGCAGACAAACCCTTCTATAGAAATATGAGCATATACTTAAAGGCTAAAGCAACTAGTAACGTTTGGCCAAATGCTGCCGTACTATCAGCAACAGCACCATGTCATTCTCAAAATGATAACATGAATCTAATCTCTCTATCATTCTGTTGGTTCAAGTTCATTTCTGCAACTGATCAGAAATGTGCTCTAACTTTCTCTTTTCAAAAACGAAAAAACTTAAACCACAAGCATAACAATGATTCAAAAGAGGTCAATTCTAAAACTGCTGTATCACGCTGAGGACCTCCCCATTATGCAGCAGAGCCAGAAATGCTTCAAGCTAAGACTAACCCGCAAGTGGGTTAGCATGCATTGTGACGCGATTGAGTCTGATCTCCGCAAGCGGTCGATCTCCAGGACCCGTTTGAGTCTGCACAAACCCAAATTCAGCTTGGTGATGTCATATTTTGATTTTCTTTATTGGGGAACTCAAGATGAGCAATTTTTCCTGGGTTTAATTCTTAAGCTACTCCAGAACAGAACTTCTAAGAAAAGAGGGGGGGGAGCATGAGATAAGAACTGGTAAAGAGACAAATGCTAAACTTAGTCGTTTACTTCCAACCAAATAGCAAAAGAGCATTACTTGCAGCATAGCAAGATACTTACCTTTTCCATTAGGTCAAGGACTTCAAATCCATGGATCACTTTACCAAAAGAAGTGTACAGTCCATTAAGATGAGGCTGCTTTGCATAAGTTATAAAGAACTGGCTTCCATTAGTATTAGGTCCACTGTTGGCCATTGAGAGAATACCCCTTGCATTGTGCTGGAAAATAGAGAGGAAGAGAAAGAAGGGGGGGGGGGGGGGGATTGTTAGTGTAAATATCACAATCAAATCCCGGAAAAACATATATGCTCCATTAAGCATCCTACCTAAGAAAGTACTAATCACAGGAGAGACCAGAGCAATATTTGTGGGCACACACACAGAGGAGAAGAACACAAAAGAACATAAATAGTAGATATCAGAAAGAAGGTCATGTTTATTTGAGTTAACATCTTGTTAGGCAGCATTTACCTTGCAGCTGGAAAAAGAAGTTAAATGGATGCAAGATACGCATTCCAAAAGCAATTAGGTATAATTCATGGCCACTAAGACCAACCCCATGGCAAACTAAATGCACCTTAAGCTTTGGTTTCTCGTGAACAAGACTCCTAGAGTTTAGGACTCGGCTTGCAAGCCTTGTATATAAGAGCATGCACATTTCTGAGAGTGGAATTGAAGCCAATCTCCTTTCCTATTAGCAAGAAAAAAAAAGGGAACTGCCTTTTCTTGAATTAGTGGGCAGTGGCTACTGGTATGGAATTTGGTGACCAGGGTCCAAAATTTGCAGTTCAAGATTCACAGAATCTGTTGCTGTTAAGTTACATAGATAAGTCAAGAGTTAGATAACTTGAAATTCCCAGTCCAACTTGGGGGAAACAAGAGGTTATATCACTCGCAAGTCAGTAGAAGAGGAAACCAACCAAAATTTACAAATTAAATTAAAGATATTACAGCAGGCAAATGGAAAGGTCTAGTGGCCTAAGTATGGCTTACGCATTAGACTACTTTACCTTGAGAGATTCTCTTATTTCGTCGCTGAACTTCTTTCCCCATATACTGTTTCCCCCCTTGCCTGTACCTGTCGGGTCTCCGCCTTGAATCATAAAACCTTTAATATTTCGGTGAAATATGGTGCCATCATAATACCCGCTTGCACATAAAGCCAAAAAATTCTGTGTTGAAATAATTTTTTTTATAAGTTCTGTGTTGAAATAAATAAAAAATGTTAGCAAAAACATCCCTAATAAAACAAGGGTTTGAGACATCAATGCAGCAACGCAGACCATGGGAATTCCCATTAAACAGAACTCTAACTTGCCAATCTAAGTAGAAGGTAGCGCAAATAATAAAAAACAAATACATTGCAAGACAATGCACTCAGAGCTGCTCAGAAGTTTGAAAGTGCTCAAATTCTTCCTCTTTTGTTTTCTAGCCAGGAACTAGGAACCGAAATAACAGTTATTCTATGAGCATCTTCTTGACTCTTTCTACCCCATGGCGATATCCGGTAGACATACCATCATGCTCGGCTGGGGTTCGGCATGTTTGTAAACGCGATAATCCAATTTCAATTTTCAACCCACCTTCTAAATTATTGACCCAAATTTTGCTCTGCTTGGCTGTCTGTCGATTCTAAAGTGGACCTTGAGACTTCAAATCATTCTAAAAAGCTGGAAGAGGATGATGGTTATTGTTTTACAGACAGCAAAAGACATGTACACAGAGATTTCTTCGTTCGTCAAAACAGTTAAAAAGAAGATTGAAGTGGGTATATATGATACGATAATACGTAGTAGAGTTAGCATTTAAATAAAATTAAGCTAAAAGTAGCTTCATTTGTTTCTGAGTTTGTTGGCAGAAACCCTTGTCCAAACGAAAGATTTTGGGAAAATCCCGGGGAAACAGATAGAGCACGGAAGTTAATGTAAAATTCGGGGCACTAACCTCGGCAGCCTTGGGAACCTCGTCGCAGAAGATCTCGCACTTGATATCCCCGAGATTCGTGTGCAGCGTGACTGACTGCAAAACCCACAACAAAAAAAGGAAAATCGCAAACTCGCGAAATCATGGTTTGATTCGTGAACTGAAGTGTTCGATCAAATTACGCAACAAAAGACTAACCATTATGCTAGCGAGTTGTGAGCGTTGTTTTTACGGCGCCTACACTCTCAAGAGCACCACATCTTCGAAAAGTTTATGCAATAACTGTATGTTCTCCCCATTCTCAACGCCTACGAGTGAGAGTCGTGTACGCGACACACAGTGCCACGTCTCGAAACGACGTCGTGAGTCTGTCTAACCGGGAATAACTCGTCTGATTTGAAGTTAAAAATACTTGAAAAATTCTATGCATTATCTTTTCAAAGAGTATATATTCATGTGTTTGTGCATAGACAAGATTTTAAACATATTAATAAGGAATGATCAATTTTCTATTATAGAAACAGTTTTATAAGATGAATTATACCTATAAATTCTTTATAAACATGTCTAAAATCTTATCTACAAATAATACAGGATTATTCCTCAATACCTACAATTACCATGTGCGTGCTAGTTATTGTTCCCTTACATTAAATAGTAACATAGACTTCAACAACAACAACAACAACAACTATATGAAACTTTTCTTGTTTTCTTCCCTCAAAAGGATGAATTTTCCTTGTATCTTCGATTACTTTACCAAAATGAATGAGACAAGATGACAACTCAGTATAAGAAAAACAAAAATTTTAATTGAGTGTTTGAAACCGTCAAAAAATTACACCAGTAAAATCATAAAAAAAGAAAAGAAAAGAGAGACTATAAGGGGCTTTAGGATGGATAATCGTCCAGGATCTCCCTGTGTACATGCATGCAGGAGGTGCTGCAGTACTTGTAATTATATCTGTGAAAAGGAACTTTGCCGGCCAGCGAAGTATTACAACAAGTGCAGTTGATGTCACCGGCTAACCCACTTCCGGGTCGCGAAGTGATTGGTACTGTTGGGGAACTATTGCCTGCTTTATCAAGGGCTGCAGCCGCAGCTAGTCTCCTCTCAGCAGCAGCTGCTCTCTTTTCCCTCTCAGCAGCCATTGCCCTTTTCATCTCCTCCTAAGTCAGTTAGGGAGAAATTAGAAAAAGTGAGAAGAGGGACAAAGGGAAATAAAGTTATATGATAATTGTCCTAGCCCAACACAATTTTAACACAATTATGTTTAAAAAAAAATTTCCAGTACTTTTGAACGGTTGATTCATGATTGTGAGATGATGTAATTGAATTAAAGTGAATAAAATAAAATAATAATAGTTTATAGTTGTATATGAGTAATAATTCTATCATTACTTTATTATAATGTGCAAAAGCTATTTTCAAACCAATACAATTCTAATTATATTAAGTTCATGTTAAGCAATAACGGTAATATCGCTTTTATTATACTGACCTCTTTAGATATCTGTGAACCACTGCTAGGTTGGGATCCCCTTTGAACAGAAGTTGAAGTAGCTCCTTGATTTTCTACAACTTTTAAAGCATTTTGGCTTACGACAGGCTGAGACTGCAAATTTGCACCAGAATAGAACTGAAAGTGAATTGTGTGAAAAAAGTCGGATAAAAAAAAAAACAGAGAGAAGAAACCTTACAATTTAAATGTGGTCAGTGGTTGATTAATAAAATTTTACTTCACAAAAGGTGCCTCATAATTCCACAACTGATTACTTCTTACTTGTCATAGTAATAATAATAATAATAATAATAATAATAATAATTCCACAATTGGCATCCCTCGCCTTTCCAACTTAACACAAAGAATTAACAGAAAGAACAATGGTTGGAACCATTTAATTTAAGGTTACTCTGATAATTTAAAATTGAAGGCTCAGAGGGTCATGCACCCACGCCTCAAGGTCCAAGCTCAAAGCACTTACTAAATCTCCGAGGTCTTACAAAACAAGGCAGCTGAGATGCTAATTCTACAATTATACTCTGATAATAAATTCTACAACTTAATGTGATTAAAACCCTAAAATTTAGTCACTGGAAAGTTAATCCTCACTGATGCTCCCTTCTATTGGCCAAAAACAAACAAAATCACATAACTTCAAATTCTATCCTAAATATATCCATCGTAAACCTAAATTTAATTCTGGAAAGCATAAAAGAATGCATAAATGCTAATGGGGAATAAATACCCCATTACCATCTTTCATAAAATATGAGAGGAAAACTGAGCACCACGCACCTGAGCCTTCTTTTCTTTTGCCTTCCGTAATTTCTTCAATTCTTTTGCTCTTGCTTTCCTTTTTGCATCTTTTTCTGCCTGAAGAATCAAAAAAGAAGGAAAACAACCGCTTTATCTTGCTCATCATAAGACTTTAATCGTCAAACAATTAGATCAAGATTGCAAGAGAAACCCATCACTGCTGATAATATAGGTTGGTTGACAACACCATTGAAAACGTGAATAACCATGCTGGCAAGTTAACTTGTTAGTCCATGACCCGATTGCTTGAACAACAGACTCAATTCTTTTAATGATATTTTGACATTGCTCCTAGCAAATGTGGCTCTTCATGATGTATTTTGATTTATCACAAACAAACATAGGATAGCTAAGTTGCCAAGTACAACAAGGGACACAATCACCAAGATTCCCAATCCTTTTCCTGTGTTTATATACAATTTCTCAAACCTTGGTTAGAGAGTGATGCCTTTCCTCATTGTATTATACTTTTCTTCCAATGTTACTAATACATAATGGTTATGTAAAAGAGACACAGCACACCAGTCAAAAAGCAAATATCCAAGGTAATGAGGTAAAGAATTGACTCTCATTTTACGCACTACACAAACATGTCATTTTTCTTTAATCAGCCACTGACATATGCCTACCTGCTTAGCAGCTTGAGATTCCTCCATTTCTTTAGTCAATGCACTAGGCACTTTGGCAGCTTGCCAATCCCACTTTTCAAGGTTTGAGGCCATGAACCTTCTAAAACTGTTCCTCGTTTCCTTTTCATTTGCCACCATATATGGTGTCCGTCCTCTTTCATCCTTGCAGCAAGGATCAAGACCCTGTTCCAGGAGTTCCAAAACCTTTTGAGCATTGCCAGATAGTGCTGCTTCATGCAAAGGAGTTGATCTACCCATAAGATCAATCTCACTCTCACTTGATACAGAGAGTTCATCACATTGTTTGATACTTGAATAAGCATCCACATTATCCCTATGATCCGACTTGTCACCCATGTCTTCTTTGCTGGAGCCCAGGATGCCATCATTTATTGTACTCATTCTTGAACATAAGTCCTCTTCAATGCTTGGTGGAATCTCCTTCTCATCTATTTCATACGCAACTTGTGTCAATTGGTTATATATACGCTTGGCTTCCTTCAAAGTTGGCCTCCTAACAGTCAATGGAACATTTTGAACAACACCGTGCTGATGATTAAAACAAGGCTTTTCCCCATTGAAGAGCAATTGATGGTTGTTTGAAGGAGCATAAATGAAAATAGAAGTGGAAGCATCAAAATAAGGCTTCCAAGCAGCAAGTAGTTCCTGAACATCCTAGAATTAAGAATAAGCGAGACAAGAATTCATCAACTTTAGAAGCGATAAAAAAGAAATGGCATAAATCAATATAGATGCAAATATGCATTCAAGCATGCATGTGACCGAGTTTTAATTACCTTCTTCAAAGCAAGTTCATTATAGCGTCGAAGTGAAGCCCCAGCAGAATGCACAGTCTTGCCACCGCCATCCTTTGATGACTGTTTTTTTCCAGCTTTAGCCCTTACAACATATCTACACAACAAAGAATAGAGTTCAAGCATACTCAGAGAAATATCAACTACGTCCCGGTCATATATCTTTGTGGAGAGAGAGAGAAGCCTTCACCATGCCTGGGATTCCATTCTATCCAGTTAAACAAAAAATGTTGAATGATAGCAAAAAACTATCCCATTTTGCTATTTGGAGGGGTGCGTTTTGGTAAGCTACAGCATTCATTCAAAAAGCATACGAGCCTGAGTTTAGGGCTTATCTGAAGCTGCCACTCTGACTCATCCCATTGAGTGTAAAGCAAGTACATGCTCTACACTGTGACTCATCCCTGAGTTTTAAACAAATATGCTCCATACAAGGATTCTGATCTCAAGTGTTTTTTTTTTAACATGATACAGATTGATAATCATAACTTTCAGGGGGGAAAACTAAGAAAAAGATGCACTAACCGGTGAAATGTTTTATGAGCAACAACTAAGCTACCATCGAAGACACAGCCAGCAAAGTGCCCACCACTAGCAAGCAACACAATTCTTAAACGGGTAGTATCCCTAGGCTCACGAATCAAACTTCTCACTCTCTCGATCACATCGTTCTCTTCCAAGCAAGGTGTAGACACACCATTGTCTACTGCAACATCATTCCCATTAGCAATGTTTTCAAATTCATTGATAACTAAACTCTTCCAAAATGAAATCCGTTCTCCTGTATTAAGACGGATGTATAAATGTTGCTTAGAGTTGCCAGTTGTTCCCCGATGTAAATCACGGTTGGAGAGAAATTCCTTTTCGGCTTCATCTTCTGAACCCGATATGCTTGATATATCATAGTCTTTGAAAGAATCAGAAGTGAGCTCATCAAAATCTTCCTCCCTCACAATATTTTTTCCAGCAATGTGTAGCTTGACCTATTGTCACATATAAACAAGCATATGCATATTAACATTCCAAAAAAACTCTTATCTTCGAATTTTCTAAAGGCCTCCAAAGGAATAGGTTTTCCAAAAACTTGGGAGAGTTTTGGAATAAAATTCTCCCAACCCATCTCATATAATCATTACCACTTTCAAAAACTTCCATACAAAATATAATAAATAATATAATTTTTTCAAAACTTAAAACAAACAGAATATTATAAAATAATATTTTGACAATATTTTATTAAATTTTCATCTCACTGTCCAAACTTCCCCTTAGCTGAATTTCAATTTCTATTTTCATTTCGGGTGCGACTTAGTTTGAAAGAGTATCAAAAAAATATGCAAAAGAATTAGCATTCCCACCAAAAGAATACAAAACTTTCCAGAAAACACCAAGAAGACATGTCTCAAACAAATGGAACTTTTTGAAAACATGAGATTGCACAACACAACAAACAATCCACAAGAAACCTGACTCGAACAATTAGTCAAAACCTACAAAAAGCTCTCTGTTACCTCAAAACAAAGTTCTCGCAATTCAATTACAGTGAATAAACGAACGATTAATTGACAAAGGGTATGAAATCCAAGGAAATTGGTTTACATTGAATCGGTGAATATCGGACTTAAAATGCGAGCGCTGGTCCTGGAGGGAGTCGAACTCGCCCTTGCAGGTGTTGCAGGTCCATCTAGGCGTTGCTAAGACGACGTTTTTGGGGGCATTAGCGTCGTCTTGAAGAAAGTCTAGGGTTTCGGGAGCAGAGCTGTTGGGGTTATCGAGGTGCTCGGAGATCGGAGTTAGAGAGGAGTGAGGGGAGGAGAGAAGATGACAGGAGTCGAAGAAGTTGGGCGGGAGGTCGAATATGGAGCGATGTCGTTTTTCTTGCTGAGGGTCGGTCCTGTTGGTTTCTCTGGTGATTTTGGTTGCCAAAGTAGGAGGAGGTCCGGTCGCCATGGTCGTAGATTTTTGGGCTCTTGTCACGAATGGCGGCCATTCATTCAGAGTCGGACGATTGCACTTGAAAAGGCGGCAATCGACTTCCCAAACGACGGCGTTCGCTCTTTCCAAACTCGAGTTTTTTATAACAAATTAGAATACATTACATTAAGATTAAAAAAAAAAATTGTTACAAGTGGAGGGATGGACTTCTCTAATAATTATTTTAAAATAAAAATAATAATACAAATATAATAGCAAAAAATAAAAGAAATTTATATAAGACTAATAATTAATCTCTACTCATATCTAAAAAGACATCATCTTTTTTAAAGACAAAAATAAAATGCCTGCATAAAAACAAATTTAAGAACTATTATACAAGAGACGACTCTTTTAAAAAAAGTGAAAAGAGCAAATACACTCTCGATTAATATTTTAAAATTTTTATTAAAAAGACCCACAATCACATTCTCAAGAATACTAGCTTCCAAACTTAGAGTTATTAAGCATTCTATTTATTTGATTGATTAAAATAATTATTTATTTTTAAAAAAATAGTATTTAATCACTTTAATAAGATATAAAAGTGATTATATATAAAAAATAATAATAATAATAATGAAAAAGTCTAGTCTACCGCTTTAATTTAATCGCTCCATTTAACCGCTTTGTAAGTTAATCTTTTTTATTATTATTTTTTGTTACTTAATAATTAAGAAAATAATTTTTAATATGTTGATTTTTTTTTATAAAAAAAATTCTAAATATATATATAAATCGCGGCACGCCCAGCAATAATAGTTTTGTCTTATCAAAAATTTTTCACAAACATTTTCCAAAACCTCCTCGACAATAATGTTGGGCGGTAGTCCAACATTGTCCCACATGTTATGAATTATTAGGAGGCGGTAGCCGCCCCTGTCCCACCACTAAATTATGTGAATGACTCCACTACTATTATTTTAAAATCTACATAGTAACTTGTATAGTAACTTGCATAGTAATTTCAAAGCCTATAAATAGGAGATTCAGTTGTAATGAAATTCATAAGAAAATATAGAGAGAGAAATAAAGTTTCAGTTCTTAAGAGTTTCTTTTATATTTCTCTTACAATAGTAGTAGTTTTCTTTTTACTTTTATAACACGTTATCAGCACGAGGTTCTACCGATGCTGAAGCTAGTGGTCTTCTACTTCAAGTAAGTTTTTTAATATATTATTTGCAGTCCTCGAAATAAATATTAAAGGTAATATTGCTGAATATTACTTGATAAAATTTTATTTTTATTCTCATGATAATGTAAATATATTTTTTAAATTCACAGATTTATTTTTGTAATATAATGTCAAATATTGAGATTTATTGCTATTGATATTTCTGAAAAATGTTATTTATCCAGAATCCTTGATGAGATCTATTTGGATATGATGATGAACTTGAAAAATACAATCATAGAAGAAAACTATGTGTCCCTGAAGGACCGTACTGTGTATCTCATGATGAAAAATTATCTTACTATGTGAAATGAATTAAGAGAGTGATATAAGCACTAGAATATGTAATCCTCTCAAAAGATCATTATGACTTATTGCACCTGAAGTTGCAAAATTTTAAGAGTGGTATTGAATATTCTGCACTCTTTAAAATTAACTCAATATTAAAATTATGCAGTGAAAATGTCACTGATGATGATATATAAAAGAAGACATTATTTTTCATATCTCGAATGTGCTCCTGCAGTAGCAATATCGAGAGTGAAAGTTCAACAAATATTCTGAACTTTTATTTTGTCTTCCAGTGATTGAGCTAAATAATAAGTTTTTGTTACACCAGTTACGTCCTATTAATAATATCGAATTTACACAATTCTCAGAAGTGAACGGTGCATCCTTTCAAAGGAATTAAGGGCGTAGACGTAGTAGAAAAACTATAGAAGTGTCGGTCCCAAAAGCGACAACACTAAAGATGATAAAAATATATCGTATCACCATAAGTGATCCAACTCAAAGAAGGGTAAAAACCCTCAGAATAATTTTTCATAAAAAGATGAAAATATTTGTCATAGATGTAATATGACTAAACAATAGTCATATACCTATTGTACGGCCAAGCACTTGATTTACTTATACTAAGTTTTTATATATAAACTTATTAATATTTCATTATGTTTTGAAATAATGAAATATCGGTGCCTGAAGCACGACAAGAAATTACTTGGGATAATAAAGTCCTGTTTAAATTTGACTCTCTTACAAATAAATGTGAACCAGAAGTTCAGAGGATTATCTATCTGCAAAGTGTTGCAAATCAATTACATGATATATTTACTGACACTAAAGGTGTTATAAAATCATGTATTACTGCTGTTAATGCTTAAGCAATAATTGAAATCCCTGAAGAACGAGTTGTTAAAACAGCAATAAATGAGTCTAAGATACATCTGAAGTGTTGAAGACCTATTGGTGCACAAAAAAAAAAAATCAGTGCTCATAAAGAGACCGTATTTTCTAATCCTCATGAAGAGGTAACTCCTGAAGAGTATAAACCTCCTGAAAAGGAACCTCCTATAGAGGTGTTTCATGAAATGTTTTCCCCTCGAGAGGAACAATGAGATCTCAATACATTTCATGAGTATTGAAAAATTTATGGATAGAAATAAAAATGTTGTCGACAACATATATGATAACACTTGATATTACCAGAAGTAATAAAGAAAGTGAGCCAAAAATCGTCGAAAAATGTCGACGTAGAAATGATTGGCCAAAATGGAAAGCAGTTATTGAAACTGAATTAAACTCGCTAGTGAAGCAAGATGCATTTGGACCTGTTGTCCAAACACCAGAGGGTGTAATATCTGTCAAATATAAGTGAGTATTTATACGAAAACGTAATGCAAAATGAAATTGTGCGGTATAATTTGTCGCACAAGGTTTCCTGTAAAAACCCGAGAGCAATTATGAGGAAACATATTTCCTTATTATGAATGCAATCACATTCATATTTTTAATCGATTTAGTTATTACAAAAGGATTAGATATGCAGTTAATGAATATGGTCCTTGCATATTTATAAGGATCATTAGATCATTACATATATAAAGATTTACGATACTTGAAGCATCTAATCCAAGTACATTTAGGAGTATGTACTTTATAAAATTTCAAAGATCTTTATATGGGTTAAAGCAATCTGGACGCATGTGGTATAATTGAATTAACTAGTATCTATTGAAAGAAGGATTTAAAAATAATCTTATATGCCCATGTGTTTTATCAGAATCTGGATTTGTCATTATTGCAGTTTACGTTGATGATTTACCTTGTTAAAACTCTTGAAAAGATCACAAGAGTTGCTATAAATTCAAAGAATGCATTTGAAAAGGAAAGATCTTATTATTCAATTCATAGATGAATTACAAGAATTTGAGACTTCTAACCTCATTTCTCAAATGCATTTGCTCTTCATAAAGCAACATACCATCCTTATCTAAAGGATTAGGCAGTCGAAATGAAGAGGCAAGTAAGAATTTTAAATCCTTATTCTCTTGCTTTTAGTCTGTAATTTTTCTGTCAGACTCTTGAACGAGTCGTTGAAGTACAAAAACCTTATCGTTAAGCTCCTCAATTTCACGATTTGTAGATTGTAATCGGTTGGAAAATCCAACAATAGAGGAGGAGTATCGGGTGCCGAGATTCATCAGCTCATAAACAGCTTCACGATCTGACTTATTAGCCAGATCATTTGCTTGCTGCAACATGACACCCGTGGAAGATGCATGAACAACTTGTAATTGAGGCGAATGATACCTCATATGTTGATCGTGATAAATAGTAAAAGGAAATTGACGAGCCATTGAAAATTTGTAAAATAAGAATACAAATACAAATGAATTATAGATATGAGAAGAAGATTTGATGCGTACTAAATGAAACTAAAGACGGCTCTTATAGAAATGGAAATAAGAACAAGACAAACCATCATCTCTTCAAATCTCACTTTACAAGATATGCTGGATGCATAATTTCAAAAACCAGCGAGATTAATTACAGCTATCCCTATTTTCTTGTAAATGTTGAACCTCTGCCGTTAGCTGCTGTTGTTGACTTTGTATCTGAGCTCTCTCTCGTTCCAGTTCTTCTACTCGTGTTTTCAGGTTACGAGAATACCAGTCTACAAGTTTCTTCAGCTCCTTGTTTTCTTGTCTTAAATCTTTATTTTTACTATCTCTAGTTGCAAGCGTTTGATGCAATTCAGATATTTGATTTTTAAGATGATCAACCTCATTCGTTCTCGCCAGTAGCCTCTGAGACATGGTTGTAAGAGACGCAGCATATTGAGCACTGAGGGTTCTTGATGCTGCAACAATTTCAGGATCAGATTTACTAGATAGATATATCTCTGCTCTTATCATGGTGTTTACAGCCTCAGGAGAAAATATAAGTGGTTGAGGTATAAAAGGTTCATGGTTTAAATCTGGGACATTAGAATTTCTATCAGACATAATATCGTTCTGGATGAACAACAACTAAATCTATGAGGAATGCGAGAGATCTTTTTGTTGGAATAAACCAATGGTAAAATTGGTTATATTTAAACAACAACCCGAAGCCTTCAAATCTCTTTAAGATCTCGTTTGTCCACAATGTCAAGCGGATTTGATTTTCCGCCGAACCGATAATATTAAACCTCAAAACTTTTACAGCTTTTATCATACATAGATGATTTCCAATGTTATTTCCGCCGTATATAAACAAGTTCTTCCTAATAACGCCGAATGAGGGGGAGAAAATTTTAGATGAAAATATTATCATACTCTCTCTAATGCATTATTTAGTTGGAGATCGTGTTTGAATTCTTAACTTGTTATATATACTGAAATCATATTTACTTATTACTTGAAACACTAACGCATATTATCAGGGGGAGTTTAAGTATTACTGCAGGTATCAAGTTTCTATTAAGTTTGTCAACCAGATATTATTTTTCATCTTCAAATCACTCAGAGATTATTGCAATTCATGAAACAAGTCGAGAGTATATTTGGCTGAAATCAATGACTCAACGTATCCAAGAAAAGTGTGGTATTTCATAATCAATGATAACTCAACAATTTTATACGAAGATAATGCTGCTTGTATCACTCAAATCAAATGAGGATATATCAAAGATATGATCAAGTGATAATTTGGCAGATTTATTCACGAAGGCATCACCAACTGCGATATTCAAGAAAATTGTGCAGAATATTAAAATGTAAAGACTCAAAAACTATCCTCATGCATTTTCCAGGGAGAGTAAAAGTCCTGAAGACTTGTGCTGATTGTACTATTTTTCCTTCGTTAAGGTTTTATCTCACTGGGTTTTCCTTTGCAAGGTTTTAATGAGGCAATCTTAAAACACTTGTGGATACATAAGAAGACTGTACTCTTTTTCATTTGCCATTAATTTTTCTTCCCACTGGGTTTTTCCTTGGTAAGATTTTAACGAGACAGATTCTTTATACGTGGTCATTTAAGGGGGAGTGTTATGAATTATTAGGAGTCGGCAGGCGCCCCTGTCCCACCACTAAATTATTTGAATGACCCCACCACTATTATTTTAAAATCTGCATAGTAATTTGTATAGTAATTTCAAAGCATATATATAGATATTTCAGTTGTAATGAAATTCATAAGAAAATATAGAGAGAGAAAGAAAATTTCAATTCTTAAAAGTTTCTTTTATATTTTTCTTGTAATAGTAGTAGTTTTTTTTTTAGTTTTATAACACCACAATATATATAAATTGTTTACTTTTTTTTTTATATTGATATTCATTATCTGTTTATAATTTTTTATTTTTATATGTTTATTATTTCAGACCATTCAATATTCAAATTTAACATTGTTTAATTTGATTATATAAATATGATGGGATAAAAATTAAACATAGAATAAAATATTAATATTATAATAAAATTATTTGTTTTTATTTTATTTAAAAATTAAATTATTTATTATATTTTCTATAAAAAAATTTAAAACTTAGAATAATTAAATAAGATAGCAATAATGTGCATAACCAAACGAAGGCGTTCGATTTTTTTTTTTTTTTTTAAATTTTCTGAGGACGTTCGAGTTTAGGTAACGTTTGGATAGCACCTGTGCATTTTGGGCCACTGCTCGCATGCAAACAAGCTGTTTGGGCCAGGTACTGATAGTATACTTTTAATTTGGGCCTGCCCGTAAAATATATTAGATTAGAGTAATGCCGTACATAAAATTAAGAGTACGTAAGTTCTGCACCTTAGAAAAAAGAAAAAGAAAGTTGCCATTAGAATATAAATTTTTGATAAATATTTTAGTGATAAAGATATTTCGTAAAATTAAACGTATAAATTAACGTTACTTTATTTAATATGTTAGATTATAAATTATTTTATTATGAAATAAATATAGTATATTATATTGAATTACGTTACTTTATAAATTTATTTTTGTGTAATTATTTTTTTAAATAAATTTCCTTTTTTCCAAAAAACTAGTGAGAAACTTACATACTTGATTTTGCAAAAATCATTTTCCTTTATCGAGTCTATTAGTATTTATGCGAGACTCGTAATCATTTTCCTTTATCAACAATTTAAGAAAAGTTCAATCTTATTAAATTGATAATAATATATACAAGTTCGAAATATACAAATTTCATTCAAATATTTTATAAAGAAGTGAACATCATCATAAAACAATACTGAAAGACTCTTTTTTGTTTCTTCTTAACGAGACCACATTTTTATAAAAAGCTTTTACAAGACACATATCATTTAGACTTACAACTAGCAGTAATCTATTAAATTACACATATCATAAAAAATAATAATAATAATAAATTCATGACTAATGCTCTTACAGTTCCAAATTTCAATACAAAGCTCACAGTATGGGTCTCGAAGAATTTTTCGAATTCCAGGAAAATCTAGGTCCAGCCCATTTCTGTAATCTTGTATTGTATTCTCCAGCCTCCACCCCCAAACTAAAAACAGTATGAAAACGAACAAGAAGACCGATGTGAGGACACTGACACTTCGTGCCCTCTGACAACCTGTCACTGATCACGCACACGTGGGGCCTACCAATTTCCAATCCACTCTCTGTATGGGGCCCACCAAACGGAAAAGCCCGAACGATGTGTCCTCCTCCGCCTCAACCTCTTGCAGACAACAAGCACCCTGACAAAGCGCGTGGACCATTAATGCAAGACAAGGCCTAGGTGATGATTCCGTCTCGTTTGGTCGTCGAATTTTACTATATCAATTCATTTGATATTTAAATATTTAATTTATTTTTAAATTAAAAAAAATCAAATTATTAAATTTATTTTAATTAAATTTTTTTATATATGATACTTATAATTTTTTTAATTCAATATTTTTTTATAAATAAAATCTACCGTAATTTTCAATTTTTTTAATATATTTAAATTTATTTTAATATTTAAATATACCTAAATTATATAAATGAGTCTTATAAAAATTATTTTATTATTTTAATTTATTATTATTTATAAAAAAAATTAATTTATATAACCCCAACTCAACATTAGATCTATCACCGCCATCCACTCAGTTGAGTGCTGCGTGTTTCTCACGCCTATTTCAGCGTTCTCTCGTAAATTTACGTTCTTTTTTACATTTTTTTGCCTGAAGAGCGCTGCAGAGAAAAGATAAACGAGGCTGACATTGTCAGAGTTTCTGTGACACTGACACCCACTTTAATCTCACGTTCTCTCTCACACAGTCTCAGACCGGGAGAGAGAGAGAGAGAGAGAGAGAGAGAGAGAGAGAGAGAGAGAGAGACTGAGGGGAGGGGGGATTGTGTTTTGGGTGGGTTTTTTTTTTAGCTTTAACGTAAATTGAATTAAATTTGCGCTTTTAAAAATGAGCACGTCAATGTCTGTCAAAGTGTCGAGACTTGCTGTCGCGTTCTCAGTTCTTTCAGGTTTTGCTTTTTGGCTCTTGAATTCACCTTTTATGTCGTCGTCTCTACCTCTCTCTCCCCAAATGCACAATTTGGATTTGCTCTCTTCTTGAAGCCCATGCGAAAATGGAAGCTCCTGCTCTACCGTCTCAAACCGTACTTTCTTCTCACTCTGGTTCTTTCTCTATCCCTCCTTCCATCTCTATTTCTATTTTTGTTTTTGTTTCTTCCATCTGTTATTTCTGGATAATGTAAACGAGGTACAATTGCTTGCTCTGTTTATATACATGCGGTGAAGGGACAGGAGGAGGAGGAGGAGGAGGTAGTGGTGGACCCCAGAAAATTATTGATGAGGAGGAATCGACGATGGAGGTTGAACAAGAGAGGAGGGATCGGAGGGTGAAGGAAGCACAACCGACGTGGATCAAGCTGGGCCTGGGGATTGGTTCTAACTCCGGTGCTGCTGCAAAAAACCGTGTGACTGAACACGGAAAGCCTGTTACTGTGGTGTTGACGCCAGCTCAGTTGCATGAGCTTCAGGGACAGACCCTAATCTACAAGCACTTAGAGGCTGGTCTTCCTGTTCCTCTTCATCTTCTCGTTCCCATTTGGAAGAGTGTCGCTTGCTTTTTTGGGCCCGCTATTTATAAGCTTTACCCTAGCTGTAAGTCTTTATCTTTCTTCATTCCAAATATTTCTCAGCATATTTTGCCCCTTAAATAAAAGATTGTCTTAGCTCATTGCGTGTGAATTTAATCGCATTTTTTTTCCGGCATTTTAATGGTGATAAATTTCGTCTGTTGAAATCGTGTATGGTTTGTTTGTAAAATTTTAAAAAAAAAATGCTCTTATTCCACTTTGTTTCGGTGTTTCTAAGTGAATTGCTTGTGCGGTTTTTAAAATGCATGTGCGTGCGTGTGTGAAATTGGGTTTGCGATTATATTGTTCATATCAAGCATGCTTCTTTTTGTGGATTTTTATGGGTTTTTAAACTTTTTTTTTATCTGAAATGGTGTCAGTCTCGTGGCTAAACTTGAAACCCGAGTTGGGTTTTGGTGAAATGAAATGATCGCTCTTTGTTTCTTTGAACTTATATAGAAACAGGCATTAATTTTTGATATGATGTATTGTCGTCAGTTGAAATTGGTCCATGTTATCCGAGACAGAAATTTTGAGATGGGTTTCTGTTAATTGGATGAGGTTTGATCGGTTGAAGATTATGATGTGGTTTTTTTGTTTTTTTGTCTCTTTTGGTTGATTGTGTTCAGTTATAGGTTATTTTAGTCCTCAGGGGTTTGACTATAAGACCATGATGGATCCTGAGCCAGGAAGGTGTAGAAGAACTGATGGGAAGAAATGGAGGTGTAGTAAGCATGTGGTGCCGGATCAGAAATACTGTGAGCGACACATGCACAGAGGCCGTCAGCGTTCAAGAAAGCCTGTGGAAGCTTTTGAAATCTCATGTCCTTCAGATTCAATGCCATCTGAGAAATTGAGGGAATTAAATCCCAACCGTGCCAATTCAGCGACTGTGGGACTTCAACTCATGACCCCTTCAAGCCATAGTTTTTCCTCCTCCACCACCACCACCAGTAACAGCAATATTGGAAGCAAGAAATATGTCGGTTCTGATACTATCGTCACCAGAACCCCCATACCTGCCATTGCAGCAACCACGAGCACCATACCCACTACTGCAGCCACAAGGGCCACCACTCTACCCACCTTCACTGCCAATCCCATCAAAAGAATCAACCATGTTTCTGAAAGAAAAGATGTAAGTGGCAACCCTCTCATTTACAGTCTCACCATGAAAAGCAATGGCAACAGGGTTGTATCACCGGGATTGGGCTTCTCACCAAAGAGTGTTCTTCAAGGTAATGCCTGTGAAATCTCCTCATCAAGACTTTTATTTTATTTTCCCCCATAAAGAGGTGTTTTCGTGACATTATTTGGTGGCATAAAATCTAATTCATCAGCTGCTGTAAGCGCAATATAGGGCTAAATTAAGATCAAATGAAATTTTATGAAAAAGTTAGTTCATAAATAGAGTATATGTTCAATGTTGTTTGCTTTTAAAGTCAAACTAGGTTTAGTTGCTGTTCTTTTTCACAGAAAGTAAAGTATTGAAGCAGGATGTGTTGAAATTCATAGCTTTTAGCCCTCTATGACAATTTTGTTTATTCAATCTCATCATGCCCCATTGAGATTTTCAGGCTGATCACAGTTTTAGTAAGGAGAAATGAGAGACATTTGCTTGTTTACTGCTATTTTCAGATCAAGGTTGCAACAGTTCATTCTTTGGGATCAGAAATGGCATAGAACTTGAACCAGGAAGGTGCAGAAGAACAGATGGGAAGAAGTGGCGGTGCAGCAGGGACGTTGTTCCTGATCGAAAGTATTGTGTGCAGCACATGCACAGAGGTGCCAAAAAGCGGGTGGTTGTGACCCAAAAAGTATCTGTTCCCACACCTTCTTCCGGTGTTGCAATTCATAGAGCCTCACCATCTCTCTCTACAAATGTACCCAACGAGGCAGGTCTTTCTTCTCTGAACACAGATCTATCCATCTCAATCCAAGCTAGCTCTCAACTCCTGCAAATTGATGAAAAAAGTAGTACCAGCAGTAGCAGTGACACTACCATTACGGACACCAGCATCACTGCCAATGAATATGGTTACCTTTCCTCTTAAGGTGCTGTCTAGAAGACCAAGCATGTAATCTTTAAAGTTCTTTTGTACCAATCCAGTGGTTGATACACCAGTTTTGAGGCGTTGTTGAACTGTTTGGTTAAATGGATGCCTTGTTTATAGTTTTGCGTTTTCGGCTTTCTCACCCTAAAAGCTCTTGATTTGGTTGTACCGATACACTCCTAAAAAAAGGGGAAAATATGGGGATTTTCTTCGAGACAATGGCACAGCCCGGACTTGATATAATTGTAAACTAGTGCTTGGTTGCAATTATAATCCAACTGTGCAACAAACAAAAGGTATTCGCTAACCTTTATAGAAGTTGCAACCGTTACAACGGTCAATGTAATCTGGCAAGATAAACTCGTGATCTGCATTTGAAATGATAATTAAATGGTTCCAACAACACACGCAGGAAGTTGATTCAAACATCCAATTATCTAAACAATAGTTGTTACATACACTGAAGTCTGAACTAGAAAGAGAACATACTCATATACAAATGGTATCATAAACGAGACTCAGCTTTGTTTTGTAAATCAATGCTTCAGAGACATTTGTATATAGCATAGCATGAAGGCAGATTGGCGATTACAGTGATGAACTTGCTTCATTTGCCTACAAATTATGCAATGAGAAGCAGAATTCAACCATACGAGTTTCTCAAAGCCATGGGGGAATCAGATTAAAAGTTTTAAAGTCTTAGTTACTGCAAATTCCCGTAGGATCTGCTTTCTTGACTATCCAAGGATGCTCCATGATCTTCTGAAGAGAGAGCCGTTTTGAGGAGTCCTTCACCAGAAGCTACACATGTTTTGAAATAACATATTCAGGAAGGCAACTAAATCTAATCAATGATACCATACCATTCCTTTAGGCTTTACAGTTTACATCCAGATATCAAGATAAAATAGTGATAGACAAACTTACCCGAAGAATGAGATCCTTGGCTTCTTCAGTAACATGAGGAGTGGAAGGGAAGGTCAGGTCAAGCTTAATTATTCTGGAATAACCAAATACGGTTATCTACCTACATATAACACAGTTTATGATACAATTTTCATCATACTAAACAGGGTATAACAAGAACCTCTACCTTACCTTCTAAAGGTCTCGCTCTGACTTTCAGCCTCAAATGGAGGCGACACCATAAAGGAACTCATAACAAAGGATACCCAAAGTCCAGTTATCAACGGCATAGTCATGAGCTTTGTTCTCCACCATTTCTGGTGCTAAATAATCCAAAGTTCCACACATGGTGTGTCTCTTGCTTCTCGACTGTACAGACCATCCAAAATCTGCAATTTTCAATCGTCCCTACGCATATAACTATACTAATTAGTAATTACATTATAATAATTAATGTCGATGCAGGCTTAGCAAAAATATTTCCAACCCTTTTTTAACTATCCATTCACAAGTTTGTATCACATAATCATTAAATTTTCAAAACTAAGACTCTTTTTAGAGTCAGAGATAGATCCGATCGAACACAAATTTAAGGAGTTTTAGCATACCACATGATCAAGCAAAAGATTTTCTGGCTTGATGTCCCTATGAATCACATGCTTCTCATGACAATACGCCAATGCTTGCGTAAGGCTCAAAATGCACTAAAATTTACAAGGGAACATACATCAGGATTTCTCTCAGACTGCGTAACCCACAAAAAGTTTGTGTACTAAATTCCACGAGGAAAAAAAAAAAAATAGAAGACGTAAAACCCATTATAAATAAAGACAGAGTCACAGAAACATAAAAGAATACTAGTTTCTGCGCTCATGCACAGAAATCATACTTCATATAGTTAAAGTAAACCACAGTAATACCAGATTAAAATTGCTTTTTAATGCAGGTAGTAGATGCCAATAAAATTTCGGGAGAGAGAGAGAGAGAGATGTCTACGGTGGCGGCTTGGTTCTCAGAAAGATGGCCGCTTTTGCTAAGCTTCCCATAAAGCTCGCCACCATGAGCATATTCGAGTATCAAGAAAATGCGTTCAGCATCGTGGAACCACCCATAGAGTCGCAATATATTCGGGTGCCGAAGGCTGGTTTGAATCTCCATCTCTCTCCTAAGCTGGTGTTGAATTCTGTACTTTTCGATTTGCTCCTTGAATATCACCTTCAAAGCCACTATGTACTTGCTCTTTAACATTAAGAAGAAAACAAATCAAACCAAATCCTAGAAGACAACCAGAAATCACAAAATTGAAAATAAAACCGAATACCTCGGCCTCTCTAGCGAGATAAACTCGGCCGAATTTTCCTTTCCCGAGGGGTTTTCCGATCTCAAAATTTTGCAAGGACCATTGTTTATTTGGTTTTGCTTCTCCCGCTTGGATATTGTGAGAATTCATTGGGTTTCACGAGTGACATCCAAATGCGAGTGAGAATTGGAAACTTTGGGTGCCAGAGATTTGAGAGGGAACGTTTTGGATTTGAAAGCTTTTTCCTGAAAAGAACAGGCTCTCACACGAATTTGGATTGGCCCAACGTAACGTGCTGGGCCACATTCTTCCCAGAACCCAAAATTTTTATTTGTCCCGTCTGGCCTTAAAAACGTATCTATGTTCCTCTAACGGAGATAAAGACTAGTCCACACATACCAGAAGAAATACGACGTCCTGCAATCGAGGCGTTTACAATGTATCGAAATTATTTCAAGATGAATTTTGGTAGTCGGTTTGACCAATTCCCTTAGGAAAAGCAGCTCCCGCCGTCATCAGTGGCGATGTGCGACACCACTCATGTCATCGGGACCGATTCTCTGAAACAGACCTATTTCGAATTTAAGGTTGTCGAGAGAATGTGGGAGGTCTTCGGGAGTCGCCATGGGAAAAGTGAGAGAGTCAGTCCCAATGGAATGAGGGGTGTCGCACACTACCACTGGCAACGGCTCCGTTCGGCTGGGGGCAAAATAATCTCTTAAAATTATCTTCATTTTATTTTTTTTATTATGTTTGTATTTTTTTTATTACGTTTTTTATTTTATTTTTTTATTATATTTTATTGTTTTTTTTTTCATTTTATTATATATTTTATTATATTTTTAAATGTCTTCCTTCCCTGCTCCCTCTACATATGCGGTAGCGGGTGGAGCACTCTTTTTGACTGGTGGCGGGTTATCAGAGAAGAGGGGACAACTTCTTTCTCCCTTGCCTTGCTCAATTTTCCTTTTATGATTGAAAGTAGCAAGCCACTCCACTATGTTCAGGCAAAGAACATCTAGAAGCTAGCTTTTGTCTTGTAAGCAACCATGCCTATATTATAGAATTTTGCTTACCAAAGTGGTCTTACTAAAAGTAAATAAGCAATCCCACCCAAGTGATATGGCTTTTCACTATTCCTTTCCAGAGAAGGTGGCTCATCCAGCCCAGCGAATCCATTTTTTTTAAGACTATTTTTAATATTAGGGACAGTAGACTCCAGCGTCACCCATTATTTCAGAGAGAGGGTGTAAATCCTCTTGTCTGTGTTTGCGGCGTGCCTTTTATGCTAGCGATTTTTCATTTAGCAGTGGGCCACCATGTATGGACCATAATCCTGCCTTAGTTTTCAGCCTGTTGGGCCAATCTGAGATATATTTCCACAAATTGTTCATTTCTTATTATTATTATTATTATTATTATAGAAGAGATTTCAAATGAAGCGGATGTAGCATAGTAATGATGGCTATTCTTACCTGCTATCTTTAGTAAAGGCATTTATATTTTTAAATTTGATTCATCTTAATCATTTTGATATTATATATTAATTATAAATAATATAAAATACAAGTCTCAAATAGATAAGTTTTATATAATATTTTTTTAAGTGGAGTTGATTTTTTTACAAGAATTTGTACGAAGCATATCAATTTGAGACCTGTAAAAATCATCATCCTATAAAAACTTCTAAATCAAGGTGCCAAGAAATAAAACCATTAACAAACCTATTACCTAAACAACTTAAAAACTCATTTACAGCAAAACTACAGAAAGTCCAGCTCTTATCTGTTGTCAACTTATCCCTCCCTCGCGAGCGTTTGTCATGGTTGTTACTTGTTCTTTGTTCATTCCGCGGCTTGATTCATGATTGTCCTCACGAAACATGGGATTAAATGAATGCGTACGTTGCCTTTCTTTTTTATGGACTTGATTGCTGCACATAATGGGTCCTCAACTCGTGATCCCCGTCTCCTCAGTCCCATCACTATGGTCCATGATGGACGGTGATTGAACACTTATCCAACGTGAATTATTCATTGTGTAGATTAAGCAGCCGTCAGTAACATCTCACCTGCATGTTCTTGATAGATATCTGTTGCAAAGAGTGGCTATGGGATGGATTGATGGTCAATTTCCAATTAATGATTCTCTGCCATAGACTTAAAAATACTAGATCAGAAATATCTCGAATTTAGTACAGTTATTCCACGAATTTTATGGTGCTGTTGTTCATCCAAAATGTTCATAGCGATGATGGAATGTGCTATGTGATAATATCAAAGTAACACACAAATCCCAGAGTCTAAATATCGGGATTAAAGAAAACCATTTGAGAGAGTGATTTCTATTTTGTGATGCAAGTCATACATCTACAAGGGGAGAGGAGCTATGTAAATAGCCCACTAAAAGAACCTCCCGGTTGGCTATTAAGGGCCAACCATCAAGGCTCATGAAGTGGCTTAAAAACTACTTCATAATCCTCAAGAAGAGGGAAATGGGTGCTCACTATGAGTGCCCCTTTCCTACACCATCAAACTTGAACTACCAATAGAACCTGTGGCAACAATTGGACTTTACGTGCACCATAATAGTGATAGGTAGACAATCTTTCTTCATTCATTCCAAAAACAAGAACAAGAACAAAATTCTGATCATTACTGCTTTTCATCAAAACCAGAAGATTTACTTGGAATCATTCTATAGTAGAGAAAATAAATCACCATGTGTTAGTCATATAGGATAAGAGATATTTTCATCATCTCCATTGGCATCCACTCCTCTAAACACATCTATCAATGTTTTCAATACATTAATTGAATATGACAGTTCATATGTCCCCAAACCAGTATAAATAAGCTGGATAGGGCAAGATAACTCTCTGTGGGAATTACAAAATGCAGAAAGCTTGGTTTTATGAGGAGTATGGTCCCAAAGAAGTCCTCAAGTTGGGAGACTTCCCTATTCCCACTCCCCTGCATAACCAACTATTAGTCCAAGTTCGAGCTGCTGCTTTGAATCCTATTGATTTCAAAAGACGGCAGCGACCCATCTTTCCTTCAGACTTCCCTGTGAGTAGGAATCAAACTGTTAGACAAATTATTCTCTTAGCTAATTCATGATCTGGTTTTTCCATGTTTTTGGTTTGGAATGCTTTACACTGACTTCACAAACGTATATATATTATATTGATAACTTTGAGATAGGGGAAACTATTGATTTCCCATGTAATAGTCATTAAGATATGGAATTCGCTACGGTGAATTCGCGGATCAATCTGCGTACAAATGTCGCTACCTTTATATCTAAAATTCAAATTCGCGTCATTTTTATTGAAGTCTGACTTTCTGACTAATCGGGTGCACATATTAGTATGCATAATCGCTTACAAGTTACAACTAGATTTTTCCTTAAGGTATACGTTAGTGATGGTGCAGGTGGTACCTGGGTGTGACATGGCTGGCTTAGTGATTGGAAAAGGTGGAGGCGTTACGAAATTTGATGTGGGTGATGAGGTTTATGGCAACATCCAAGATTTCAATGCAGGAGAAAAACTGAAGCAGCTTGGAACTTTGGCAGAGTTCATAGTTGTGGAAGAGAGCTTGATTGCAACAAAACCAAATAATCTTTCATTTGAGGAGGCTGCAAGCTTGCCCTTAGCACTTCAGACTGCAATAGAAGGATTCAAAACTGCAGGTTTTAAAGAGGGGCAAACGGTTTTTATAGTTGGTGGGGCAGGGGGTGTTGGAACTTTGGTCGTTCAACTAGCCAAGCACGTGTATGGTGCTTCTCATGTTGTTGCCACAACTAGTACCCCGAAGGTTGAATTCGTCGAAAAATTGGGTGCTGATAGAGTTGTGGACTACAGAAAGACTAGATATGATGACATTGATGAAAAATATGATTTTCTCTATGATACAATTGGTAAGTTTCTCCATGGTTATATATTTTCCTTGGAATTTACAACCTGGAGTAGTTCTTTGTGGTAAATGTCTCTTTTATGTCAGCATATTGATATGCTGAATGTATTTGGGAATTTGTTGCTCTTAACGGTAGTGTGCTGCTTGTTTGATAGAAAAATGGTAGAATTAACTTAAAGCATGTTAATCTACAAAACATGTTAATCTGCAAGTTAAGATATAAAATAAATAATAAAATCTACTCATTTTATTAATTTAAGCTTTTAAGAAAAATGATAATTTTACATGGTATCAAAATACAAGTCTTGAATTCGAACTCCGATTCTACACTCTATCCCATTTAATTAAATATTTTACGTGTTTGGTTACCTATTAAAGAGAAATTACCCCAGATGTGAAGGGATGTTAAGATATAAAATAAATAATAAAATCTAAATCTTCTCATTAGTTTAAACTTTTGAAACAAGTGATAATTTTATAATGAAATAAACATAATAATCTTTTGAGATAAGTGATGATTTTATAATGAGATAGTTACCATTCAACTGGTTTTGGTTTTGATCTGTATTAAAACCTTTGATCTTCAGGCGATTGCAAGAATTCTTTTGTGGTAGCTAAGGATGATGCCCCAATTGTTGACATAACATGGCCTCCATCTCATCCAAGAGCTGTTTATTCAAGCTTGACAGTGTGCGGTGGTGACTTGGAGAAGCTTAGACCATATTTGGAGAGCGGAAAGCTCAAGGCTGTGCTCGATCCAACTGGCCCATATACTTTTGGAGATGTAATTAAAGCTTTTGGGTATTTAGAAACAGGAAGAGCAAGAGGAAAAGTTGTAATCTCACCCTTGTGACCCTTCCCTTCGCATCATCTTCCTTCTTCTGTTCCAATTGCCGGCAAGAACAACGTAACATCTGAAATGGTTCCTCAGAAGTTGTCTGTTTACTGAGTTGTGGTGCAGAACTACATAATATGCCAACAGATATCTCTGAATTTTATTTTTACTTTGGACTCCTTATGTTTTCAATTTTCAGTTTATCAATTAGTTCCTTTCGTCTAGAAACTTTTTATTATCAAGAGATGTAACTATAAACTTGTCAAGGGGGTCTATTATCAATTGGGTTTCAGAAGATTACTCAGTGTTGGTCTGGTTTATTTTTATAAATAAGATGAGTTCAAATAAAAATTAAAAATTAAAAATTAAAAATTAGAAATTATTATTATTATTATTATTTTAGATTTGAAAAATATTAAATTATTTATGTTATTTTGCGAAAAAATTCAGAAAATAACTATAAATTGATCGTTCATGTATTTGATCTTTTTTATTTTAAATTTCTTTTTGCTTAATGATTAAAAAAATAACTCTTAGTGTATTGGTAATTCTCTTTATTTTTTAAAAATATTTAAACATATTTAAAAAATATATGAAATCAAACACCTAAAATAAACAAAGTGAAAATTACATTAGAGGCATACCAAGTGGCAAATTGAAAGGCATGCTTAACACTACTCTAAACTTTTTATTGTCAAGAAATCTAACCATACACTCAAGTGGGTTTATTATCAAGTAGGTTTCAGGATATTCCTCAATTTAATATTTCAATATGAGTCTTTAATAACAGCTGAATGTAGTACTTGTGCCTTCCCTTTGCATGGACAATGGATGCCGCCCTTGTTAAAGAAATCCTACCAGCAAATGGCTGGGAAGCCTGGAATCATGGCGGAGAGACCAAAAAACTCTTCTCAAGTCAAAAACATTTCTGAACTCTTATAATACAAGAGACAATGATCCATCAAACCTTCTTTTCCAACTCATATTACAGAATTTGGGAGAGAGCGAGCCCTCTTGTCCTCAATAATACACACAAACAGGTAGATGAGATACCCTCGTGCTAAAAAAGAAGCAGCTATGTTTAATATTTTCAAAAATCGTCCGAAACTGACTAAAATGCTGTTGAAGTAGTTGCAGAAGGAAGTTGAATCCCTGGCCTTGAAGTCCATCCCTTGCGATTCCTATATTTCTCAATAGCCTGCAAGCGAATCCTCTCTTGCGAAGCACCTTGGACATTCTTGAATGCCTTCACAATAATAGAAGTATTATAAAAAGAATTTAAAATTTTCTTGTCCACGAAAGGTCATCAATCTGTAAATGGAACACTAAAAACTAATGATGATACCTTAAGAAGCCCAACCAACTTAGGTGGAGCTTTAACAACTTCTCCAAATTTGATCTCCTCGTGTCCAGGAAAGTCTCGATCCACTCCAGTCTTTGCTTTTTTATGTTTATTTTTCTTCACTTCCAAGTACCTGTGTAAATTTTAGATCTAATCACGTATCTGCCAAGTAAACAGAGCACACCCGAGTTTCGTGCAAAAGGTAATAAAACCATGGGCATCTGTTAGCTTTTGCAACAATCACACCACATTACTCACTGCAAAAATATCATTGGCATTACATGGATTTTTCTATTCCTGCAATATGTTCTTCAAAAACAAAAAACATTTCCAATGATTATTGATTTTCTTAAAATGTTGGCATCAAAAGCATGTTTAAGTTAAATACAAATTACCAACACAAGTATTGTCAAAACGGATCAGGATGGCCTACAACAAGAATACCAAACCTGACCCGCACCATGCTAAAAAACAATTGAAGTAAGAATCCGAAATCATTCACTGGAGAGATGGGGTAGGCAGTTTTGTACAGACACCAGTGTTTAAACTCAGATTCCGTATGCTTGTGAAGCTCCAGATTGTTTGAGTCCCACAATGGTGGGTGAATTATGATAAAGTAGCACGAATAACTAGGCCACATTGGTTCCTTACCAGATGAAATTGGTATTCACAATGATTCTAACTTGACCGGTCATTTCATTGTACGAGTGCAGATGCTGCTAGCACTTTCCTTGTCTCGGTACAATATCACACACCCAAAAAACAAACTTCACAAGACTGAAAACTTGAAAACTGCCTTAGAGTACGCAAACATGCACATGCAAATAGCAAACAAGGAATTTGATGACTGTACAGTCTTGGCTGATAACTGAACTCCAAATTAGGTATGTCAATTGCACAATTATTACCAAGCATAAGCATGGGGAATCCAGGGAACAAATGCATACCATGACTATCACTATTTTGCTTATTTTCAGTATATGATTCTAATGATCAAGTCAAATAATAGAATCATTCAGGACTGATGAACATAATATGACACACGTTGGTACCAATTACAGCCATGAGGTTTCTTACATGCCAACGACAAGTTGCTTGAAAATATAGAGTACAGTGAAATGCTTACTTTTTCTTGCGCTCCCGTCTTTTCACACGAGCATCTGAATTCTCTAAGGTTGTTTCAAATCTAAGGTCATTAACCTTGTTCCTCTTTCTTTTTTTCTTTCTCTTCTCATCTGTGGTGTCATCACCACTGTCTAGATGTTGAGGTGTCCTCAAATGTTCATCATCACCTCCATCTGTGATCCCACTTGAGTCTGATACACCATTTGCATGCGTTGTCTAAAAAAATACAAGACATATAAGATCTAACAGACAAGTTAAAACTTATCATTAGTATCATTAGCATGAAGGAGAAGGAATAAATTAGTTTTGCAAAAATTGTTGTAATGCGATAAAAATGCATATGACAATACCCCAGTCCCCCACCCCCAAAGTAAGATTTCAAACGTGGATAAGACCCAAACAATTGTTCAGCATGGAAGTTGATCCCCATGTGTATCATGTGGTGTATTTAGTCGGAAAGGAATACGCATTGCTTCAAAGGTAGGGAGCGCACAATGGCAGAGCTGCAGAATTTTTTTGTTCACACACTTATGTTATGATTATCAGCCATTGTGCTTAATAGAAACAATGGTCATGAGTTTTTATCTTTAATTTAGCTCTCTTAGAATGTATTGAGACCTACTTCTGTATACTTCCTGTGTACACAGGTTATGCCTACTTCATTCACATCAATAAAATTACTTCTTACTTGTCAAAAAAAAAAAAAAGACCCAAACAGTTGTTAGCTTATCATACTGGCCACTCCTAGTTTCAGCATCCAATAAAAATTAAAAACAACTGAAACTAGGAGTGGCTAGTATGATAAGCTAACAAATGGTACTTTTCTGTTAAGTTTCCAGCTATAAAATTCGTATCAATAAAAGTTCTTGCTTAGCTATTAAAAAGGAGTTTCCAGCCATAAAAGTAGTCAGCCATTGAAAACTCACTTCTCATAGTTAGTTGCAAAATTCTAGTCAAAGCACTACAGCTGATTCTCAAGGCTCAGAAGAGTGCCTACATACGAAGTTAAGGCTCAATAGTTAGCCATCATCAAACACATGTATGATGGGTAACTTTTTATTTTTTTGATTGGCACCAGGTGTCCGGAAATAGAGTCCCACTAATCCCAGGGGTGCACGGGCCCAAGGTAAGAAAATTCTCGCAAGTGCACCTTGGATAATTCAATAATAATAAAAACACCCTAATTTGATGGCCCCTCGAGATTGTTTGCACCCAAGGGGATTTGAATCTTA
Source organism: Platycarya strobilacea (assembly GCA_036898215.1). Classification (NCBI taxonomy): domain Eukaryota; kingdom Viridiplantae; phylum Streptophyta; class Magnoliopsida; order Fagales; family Juglandaceae; genus Platycarya; species Platycarya strobilacea. The sequence goes on along the minus strand of CM072545.1, from coordinate 55,733,597 downwards.
GACCTGGGAGAGCATACCCCCAAGCCAGAGGCCTTGCCACTGGAGCCAATTCCCAAGGGTTAAGTATGATGGGTAACTAGATCTAACACAATAACTAGTAAATTTGCATTCTAGAAGTACCATGATAATAAACTACACCGTATAAATGCCATTAAAAATATAAAATCATGATTAACCAACAAAACAGAGAAGCTAAGGTCACCAAAATCAATGCAAACAAAACCCAACGAATGCTTAAGGAAGCTCTAGTTAGTTTCATCCTGAAAAATCCGATCATCATTTGAGAAATAACCGGATTTTCAAAGTTGTCGACATGTTTTCGTGAAACTCTCAAAACTCATGAATAGCCACATTTGTGTTGGGAACAGATACAGGCGCATTCAAATATCAACCAACTGGCGGCAGTAAAATCAACAACCCAGAAAACATAAATCATAGATGAATTCCAACACTGCTAGTCTGCTATCTTTCTCAATAAAGAAATATTATTAGGTAGAGAAGGGATGCTAATGACGAAATAAGAATAGAAAAAGAAACATACTTTATTTGCATCACCATCCTTCGTAACAGACCCTGAAACAAACATAAAACCATTTGAGATACAACAACTTGTCACAAGCATGTGCATATAAGATACATGTACACAGAAAGAGAGAGAGAGAGAGAGAGAGAGAGAGAGAGAGAGAGAGAGAACCTTGGGGTTTAGGGTCGTGAGAGGAAGTGAAGGAGATGAGTTTACGGAGCTTGGAGGGGAGAGCGTCTACCTGGGAGGCTTTTGGCGGGGGAGGGAGGCGGCTGTAGCCTCCATGCGCTGCTCTGTAGTTTTTCTCTCTTCTTCTCCTTCCTTTTCCTCCCATCCTCGGCACGACTTCCGTCTCCACTCCTGCCGACTGCTACCGAAACCCTACCGTGTTGTGGATTTAATGTTTGCCGTAGGATTAATCCGACGGTTTGATTACTTTTATCTGAATTCAAATGAGATTAAATGAGATTATTTTTAAGAGCACCATTAGCAGCCACATTCAAAATATTTGTTATCAGATTTTTGATTATATGTATTTTTATGTATTATCTTTATTTTTATTATTAATTATTTTAATTTATTTTAATAATATTATTAGTTGTGTTTTATTTATTTAAAATTAATTATTTGAACTATTAGTTAATTAATATTAGTTTTACCTTGTTTTAGGTTGCAATGTTGAGTTACGTTATTTCTTTATTAATTTTAATGCGAGGTAATTATTTTAATGATTGGAATTAAATTTTTTTATTTCATTATGAGTTTATTTGATGTGTTTTATTTATTTTAATTAAATTATGTTTCGGAATGAGTTTATATATATATGTTTATGTTGTAATTTTAAATAATTTTGTGAGTCTAATTATGAGAATTGAATTTCATTCCATTTCCTTCATTTTTTCTTTTTTCTTTTTTCTTTTTCTCCTATTTTTCTTTTCTTTTTTTCTTCTTTCTTTTTCCTTTCTTTTCTCCCATGCTTCTCCACTCTAGCCTCACGCGACCAACCCCCCCTCTATTTTTGCCCATTCGGCCTTAAGTTTAGCTAACCTTCACCACCGTCCGCCAGCCCTCACCACCCCTCCACCTGAACCCCCCACCCTCCAGTGAGCTCTCCTACACCAGTGGTGCACCTCCGGTAGCCTCATACACTATGCGTGGGCCTTAAACTCAAAATGGGTATATTGTGTTTCTAGGCCACGTTGCCGCCACCTCCAACCACCTATGGCTCCGGCCATCTCCAAGTACCCTTCCCCTTCACCGGTGAACATAACCCACCACCAATAGCTCCTCGTTCTTTCTACACAAGCAACCCATGAAATGAGTTTTAGACCCACGGGTTAAGCAACCCAGTTGCCGCCCATCGCTACCGTTGGTCTCACCGCCGTCACCAAAGTATTCCCTTACCTCAGCCGACCACCCCCTAACTCAACTCCTCAAACTACGGCTTCACCTTCTTTGTACAACCTCAAACCTGAAAATGAGTTTCCATCAATTTTGAGCCCAAACCGCCACCTTCAGGTGGTTGCACTACCTCACTATTAACTTCATGAGATTCCTCACCTTCCAATGAGTATTTTCTTAAATTTTAATGTCAAACCGAGTATCTTAACCCAACGTACGAAATGACCGCTATGAGCGATGTGGATTGGCGCGTGTTTAAAGATCTTTACTTTTACCCGCTGTAAGTATTTTTCGAAATAAATTTTGAGATTTAAATATATTTTGCAATAACAAATATTGGATATTTGTTGGTTGTTGAATATTTTTGTATTGTTATAATGCACGCATGTTCATGTTTGTAAAGGAAAACTGAGTTTTCACATAATTGCATGCATGTTCATGTGTTGGATTTTAAAACCGATTTTTCGAATGTGTTAATGATTTTCGGATACGTGTGTATCATGACCCCAAGTCAAGATAGGGCATTATCTTGGTGGAGCTCATCTGGTCACTCGAGAGCGGAATATACTGAGTTACGTCCCCTAGGTTGTTGCCGGGCAACGACGGGATCAGACGGGATGGTAATGCTCTCGTGCCGACTTCATGGCTCCTCTGTTGGCAGAGACTAGGGGATGCCTGATAATGGTATATGCTGGGCACGGTTAGCTAAGCCTCGCCCGTTCTGAAGTTACATGTGTGGTCGTTACCTACGGTATAATGATGAGAGCCAAGGTGTGCAAATGGTAAAGGAGACTATGATGCATACAGTTAATAAAATGGATGTTTAGACCATTTTCTAGGAAAATGGTGGGTTTTGATTATTGGTTTTACGTGGACCATTTTCTGGGAGAATGGTTGTGGTTTTAATGGATTTACGTATATAATTTTTTGGAAAAATTATAAACGTTTTTATTGGAGTTTTATTTTGGGCCAAATGGAATTTTGGCGTGTGTTTATATTATTTCTTTTGAGAAAAGATGATATTTGAGTTTCATGTATATGATGTCGTGTTCATGCGTATTATTGTTGCATGAATATATTTTATATCTTGTGATTTGTTTTGGTTGTACTTACCTGCGAAGTCATTTTTGGCGTTGTAGATTTTGGATGAAGATGTCGAGGAGGTTAAGCCTGAGGAGGCGGCTCCGCTGTTGAAATATGGTATTATAATTTATTATCTTGGGAATTATTATTCTCGTTTTTTATAATTATGTATCTTTATATTTTGTCTTTTGGATGATTATATTAAATCTCTAATTGGAGAATTTGTGTTAAATTGTTTTATAAGATATTTCTAAAAATTATGTTACTCAGATATTGACTTTAATTATCCGTTATTTTTATTTGTTCATGTTACGTATTCACATACTTAGCACTTAACATTGGAGGTGCGTCATGCGTGGCCCGTGTTGTTATCATCCCAACGCCTCGATTTCTATATTCTTTTAAGGATAATTTGGGTGCGTCACATTTACACTCACATGAAGAGTAATATTTATTATTCATATTATTATTCAAATAAAAATGAGTACTCTGAATATGGTTACTCTCAATCAGTTTTATATTTTTAAATAGTAATAAAATAATTTATGAATATTAATGTAATTGTTTGAGTTATAAGATTTTATGTAACTTTGAAAAAAGGAAGAGAAAATAAAAAATAAAATATTATAAAACTAAAATATTGATATCTATTTTAATAATTTTGTTTTGAAATTTAAAAAATTGAGTTATTTTTTATAATTTATTTAAAACTTTGTAAAAGTTATAATAATTAGATAATAATATGATGAAAAAAAATAAAAAATAAAAAATAAAAAATAAAAAATAAAAAATATTTATGATATTTAGAGAAATTAGATTATATAAGATAAGATTAAAAAAGGCTCTTGCTATTCAAATCCCAAACCAAATTATCACTCAACATATCGTTGGGTAGTGTGATTTTTTTTTTCAGCTATTATTAGTAAAATTGTAATTTCTTTCTAGGGTTATATACTAATATAATTGTGATATGCGTAAACGTCATATAATCATTTTAAAAATAATAAAGTCTCTTATAAAAAAATTAATTTTTTTAATATAAATCTCGTATTTTACTCACTTTTTTTAAAGCGATTATAGTTACATAATTTATAATTGTAAATATCATTTATCTCTCTTTTATCGCTTAAAAATGTTAAAAAACTATTTTCAGAAAAAGTTTTAAAAAAAATCTCAAATAGGCACACCTTGTTAGGGGTGTAAAAAAAATAATAAACTAGACCAGACTGATGGGTTTGGTTCGGTATCGAGTTTTGGTTTAAGCTGATATCGCTTTTATTTTTCTTAAAATCAATTAAAATCGGCCTGATTTTAGTTCATATATATATATTTTAACTTTTTTTATATTGTATATGATTTTTATATATAATATATAATAATTTTTTGTATTATATAATAAATTACTAATTAATATAATATTAAATTTTAAAATCTAATACTATATATTGTATTAATAATTATACTAATACTATATAGTGCATATTGGTAAAAAACAATATACTACAATTTATTATCACTATAATATTATATACTATCATATACTATATTATATATATTATATATTATATAATATAGTATTTTAAAACCAAAAAATTAGATCGAACCAAATCGAAACTAGTAAAATTGAAAGAACCAATTTAAGAAATAATTAGTACAAAATCAATTATTAAAAATACAAAATTGGTACATGTCCATTTTATTCCAAATTTTGTTCAAAATCATATCAAACCGGATCTATTATCCCCTTTACCTAATTGTACATACCGAGCGGCCTGCCTAACATTGTCCACATATTTATATACAGGGGCCTGTTTTTTGTTTTTGTCTCGGATGCGGGTCTAATTACTTTATTTTTCGACAGTGGCCCACTTAAGAAAATAAAAAGGATTATGTTACATCCACAGAGAATGGGTACCAAACGTATAATTTTTTAAGAAAAAAGTTGGGGGGTTGGTTCGACTAACCTCCCATTAAAAACAGTCCGTTATCGGGGGTGGCGGTGGACGACATTGCCAGTACCATCGGGATCGGCATGATCCGACTAGTCCATCTCTGCGACGGCAATCTACGGAGACCTCCAACGAAGTCTCGGCAGCTTTAAACTCGAAATGGGTCCGTGCCGGAGCTCGTTGGTCCCCGATGGTACCAGTGGTGTCGCCCACCACTGCCTCCAGCAGTTCCGTTTGGCTGAGGGTTGAATCTCCCTAAAATTCATCTTCATTTTATTTTTTTATTATGTTTTTTATTATACTTTTATATTTATATTGTATTTTATATTGTATTTTTTATTGTATTTTCTTCATTTTATTTTTTTGTTATATTTTTTATTGTATTTTTTTATTATTTTATTGTGTTTATTGTAAAAAAATAACTAAATTATTATTGGGTTGCTTTCGATGCTGGGGACAGTCAAACCGGTCCTCAACATCACTCATTTTTTTAAAAACATTTTTTTAAACCTTTTAAAGATATTTTTAAAAAAATATATCAAAATGTATTAAAAAATATTCATTAATCATCAAATATATGTAAATAATAATAATAATAACCGTTAACTTTTGTGGATGGGAATCTAGTGAAATCCCTCTGACCACATTCTTCTCGACATCATTTGTAGTTTCTCAAAAAGTAATAGTCATGTCTCTTTTTATAGGGTCGGTATTTTGAAATTTGTTTTATGGTCTTTTATTTTTTATCTTTGTGGTTCCAAGTTCTTTATTAGGTATTAGTTTAGAACAATCAATAAAATTACACTAGAATTTTCAAATGAACAATTGCTCAGATAAAAAAAAAGAACAAATCTTTATATAATGCATCGCTTGAAATCACCACGATGTTGTATTTTTTTTTTATAAACATAACAGTTTACAAGATCAAGAGTTATATACAAAACAAATTACAGCACTTTGTTCTCAATTTAATTAGGTGTCGTGTAGATATAAAGATGATCTCATTTTGTCTTATTTGATTATTATAATTTTTGTAACTTTTAAAATAATAATATTATTAAAAAAATTAATTTAATAATATATTATTTAATTTCTATCTAAAACTATAACTTATCATTTCATTATTCAAACAGTCTTAAATCTCTATTATAGATATAATTTCTAGCAACTAGCTAGCTAGCAACTAGAAGAGAGCTGCAATGATAAACCTGAGGAAGTTAACATGACACGAGTAGTGTAAAAGATAACGAGATTATGTGAAGATAAAAATTGATAAAAATCTAACCCGGAGTTAACACATGATCTGCATGATTTATCGTAGAAAAAGATACTAAGAATACACGAAGATAAAGATTGATACTGTAATTAACATTGTAAATGATAAACACAAAGATATACTAGAGTTCGTATGCTCAATTCACTGCACTTCAGATTGTGTGCAGAGGATGTATCATTATTAATTATAGACATAAGTTACAGAATTTGTATCCAATATCAACACATGAGTCTCTAGAGTACTTGAACTATAGATAAACTTTATTTCTAATTTGGATCAAATATATTATCTAGTAATTACTATGGATAAAATCTATATCTAATTTGAATTATTAAACTCTATATTATATATATATATATATATATATATATATCTTGTGTTTATCATTTACAAACATGCAGACAAATGTTGTAGAAAAGAGAACAAGAGTAGGTAGGTAATGAAGATGAAGATTGATCATCGTTAATGAATCTAATTAGCCAACCAATATCACCGAAGGATGAACATGAATGCTTTAAATGGAAAAAATGTGGAGAATTAGTATTACTCTTATATGGTGATGCACTAACGTTAATCTAATGGTCCTGCAGATCTTTTCTCGTGTTAATAATCACCAGATCGATAAAGTTTAAAATTTTTAGCACTCCTAGATTTCTAATTGACGTTACGTTCCATTAACCACTTCTCAGCAATAACATGTCAAATGATCGTGTGTTATGAATAACAAAATATGCAGATCGAATTTGGATCACGAGGAGATCACGAGGAAGTCTCCAATGAGCTGCTGAAAGAGATCACGAGGAAAGGGACGAATTTGGATCAATTTAATATTTTTGGAGCGGGCAAATGATCGTATAGCCTGAACCAACTCTTCGCAACTCTACTAGAGGGAATGGCCCCCCTTTTCAAATTTCAAAATAACCCCCCAATTTTTTTTTTAAATTTAAAATAACCTCTAAATTTTATTCATAATTTTATATATATAGAAACTGAACCCCAAAAAATATTATAATTTCTTTATTTCCATATGTTTTATAAAATTTAATAAAATCTCAATATACATAAAAATCTCTCTAATTAAATTAAACAATAAATTATTAATTTGTACCCCAATTTTTTATCATACACTATTAAGTTTCTTAATATAGAATCCAAAATGAAAATATTATAAAAATCATTTAAGATTATTTATTTATATAAAAACTAGTAGAGATGATTTATTCTCTAAATTTCATTAAGCAAGAAAAAGTTTATTTAATGTCTCATTTATAGTATTCTATGCTTAATCTATCTAATGGCTATTTAATAGATTTTTTCATTTTTCGTTAACTTTTATTTTTATTTTTTGTTAAATTTAATGGCCACTTAACACTAGATATTTATAACATTAGATATGATTTAAATTTAGACGAGATTAGTTAGGTATATAATTTAAAATATAGATGAGATTAGTTAGATATATAATTTTAAATTATCTCTAAATTATAAATTTAGATATATATTATTTAGATAATAAAAATTATTTCATTTGTTTAAGTAGATAAGTTATAAATTATAAATTTGAGTAAATTATTCCTTTTTTTTGTCTTTATATAAATTATCTCTTTAACTTGCGTATGGGTTGTTACGATTTTCAATTAAGATTGAATAATTCAATTTAAAAAGATAATTAAGTTGTGACTTCTACCATATATACTTTAATATTTAATATTGTTGTATAATTTTTTAATATGGTGAAGTATAAGTTCTATAATATTTAAATATTTAATACTATATAATTATCTTTTTCCTATACTGAATCATATAATTAAACGTAAATTGGGATTGGTATTCTTTGTATATCTACTTGTAGATGAATCCTTCTAAATAATTTACAAGGGATTTAAGTCATTGCCCATTACATATTTTTGCTATTGACCATAGTAAACTTGCTAATTTTTATAACATTTACCTTCTATTTAAATTTTTTTTAAAACCAAGAATCTAACGAAAATATTTAATACTATGCTTATTTTCTCGAATAGAATCATCTAAATAAATTAAATTGAAGGAGATTAGTATTCATCTAATTAGTATTCAACAGTAATTAACTCTATTTTCTCGAATACAAGAATTTAGATTTACCTTTCAAAATCTAAATTTATAAAAGCTTAAAATCTTAGTTGGTTTTATTGCAAATCTATATCTAAATTTTAATATGTGATTAAATAGTAAATATAGATTAAAAGACCTAATTAATATAAACCCTTTTCTGCAAATCTCGTCATTTGATTATATTATTAAACACATTTTTTTTCTCATTACTATTATAATATTAATAATATTATTTTTAATATTTTTAAAGTGATTTAATTCTCAATTTGAAACTGATAAGTATATTATTTAAATTAGACTTTTTACTACATATATAGTCATTATCTAAACTATTTTATTCAAACTTGATCTTAGAAGTCATCCTTTATTTTGGATTTCTAAATTGAAATTGAATTTCAACTCAAACACTTCAAAATTCTTATCTCCTTAGTATTTGAGTCCTTATAGTAATTAGTTCTTAAAATCTAACCCTAATTTGTGTATAAATGAAGAACTAATGACTCACGTATGGTTTCTATTCTCTTGCAACTACACGTAAAATTAATGACTCACGTATTGTGTTCCTGTAGACTTAAGTTTCATGGGCCTTTGCATATTTTATTTTTTTAAAGTGGATGTGATCCAATAATGCATATAAATGTTGTGTATTTAGGTTTTTTTTTTTCTATAATTGGGTTTAAATCATTTTAGATACGAGGAATCCCATAAATTATCAAATGACCTGGTGATTTATGATATCATTTATTTTATAAGTTTAATTGGTCAAAAATTGGTTCTAGAATATATTAATCTTCCATCATTATAATTTTCATGTTGTATCAGTGAGGTCTATTCACTTTCTCCTTTTGTAAGCACAAGTATAAGGTGAAGTCATGAGCTCAATACTTACTCGATGTGTATTTATCAGATAAAATAATAATGATTATATATATAATAATTCATAAGCTCTAATGTTTTAAGTTTTTCAAAGTGGAAATCCAAGGGCCAATGAGATAGTGTTGTCAAATATGATTGTTGTGTTAGATTGCATGTCTTAATTAATTTCGATATTGAGGTAATATTTTACTATATTTATTTTATCATTATGTTTATATAGCTTTAAAAATATTTGTATTTACAGTCTGCATTTGGCATATATGAGTGAGTTTCATGTAAAATATTATAGTAATTTTTTAAAAATCTTTTGATTTCTCACAATATCACATAGCATTATGAGAGCCTGTCACTTAGGTGAGGCATAAATGGATATCTTCATCTAAAGTTGCATATTTATGTGAATCATTTATAAAAAAAGTCATAGTTAACTAAAGTGTGAATAGTTTTGTACGAGGATCTTTAAGATTTTGCAGGTGCAGTCATGAAATCAAAAGTTCCCTCCGCTTAACATTAAACTTATAGAAAATCGATTTTAATGGGGCACAAGATGGGAGATATTGGATCAAATTAAAAGTCTCAACAATGAAGTTTTTGTAATCATAGTTTTGTGCCAGAGTTGTTTCTCACAAAGTCCACTAATCTTTGCACAATCACTAATCCTCTAATGTAGCTATTATTTGCTTCTATTAAATTGGTTTTGTTCAATCTTAAGAGATATTCAATAAATACTAAATGAGATGATATACTTGTTATCAAATTTTAAATATTAAATAACAATGACCACAATCTTTTCTATATTGCTTTATATTTGTAAGAATAAATTATTCATTCATTTTCTGAAACGTTTGTTCAGTCAACTATAACAATTTAAAAATATCCCTACTCATTCTGGAATAGTTTTATAGTTAAACTTATTTTGCTACTTCTTACTAGTTTTAAGTTAACATAGCTTCATATTGCAGCAACTTACTAATTATAATAAATATTTTTCACAAAAGTTTTAATTAAATAGTAATAAAATATTGGAAGTCACAATCAATAGCCAATCAATTACTTTTAAACTTAATACAAAGATGGGAGATGGACCGGAAATTTATTAATATAGGCTTGTGTTACATAGACTTTTATATTATATTTATAACAAAAAAATTTTCACTTAAATAACTAGGCAACCTGCTTCGCATGTTGCTCCTAACCTAGTATATATATATATATATATATATATATATAAAGTGGCTATTTAATGAAAAATATTATTTTAACAGAAAATTTTAATTTTCTGTTAAAATTAACAATTTCCATCCATTTTTGTTAAAATAAATACTGCATTTAATGATAAATATTATTTTAAATACAATCAATTAATTCCATTAATCACCAAAATAATATTCTTGACATTAAATTTAATTACACCACTTCAATTTTCTATAACGATAAACTTTTTATTTACAACTTTTTTTTTAATGTAAAATATATATAAAATAATAATAATAGTATAGAATGACATAATAATAGTAAATAATATATAACAATATATATAAATAAATAATTCATAACAATATAACAATGCAATCCTCACTTAGAGATATTAATTTATACGTTAGAGAGTTTAATTTTATTCATAAAAATTTATTCTTATTATATGATTAATAATTTCATTCTTTAAAAAATATTTTATAATTTTAAAATGAATGTATTATTTATTTATTTTTTGAGATGATAAATATACGATATATACAATTAACTATAATTATATTAAATTGGTAATAATAGACAGTAAATATAATTAATATATTATATATGTTTGATATTTAATTGAAATATATATGATCTAATAAATTTACATATTTAAGATTAAAATTTCAGTTTATAAATTATAATATAAACTTCTTTTATATAAATTATAAACTACATAATTTATTTTTTTACAAAAATTATATTATTTCTTATAAATGATCACATAATTAAAAAAAATTGTAGATAATTCAAGTTTATATAGATCAAGAAAAACTCAAAAACTAAAAACATAGGTATTTTAATGTCCTCTCTTTTGAGGCTGTACAAAATTACGCAAATATTAGATCATCGTCTTCGAATTATAAAAATATAATATTTTGAACGAATCTTTTATTAAAATTTAAATCAAAATTATCTTAAACAAATTTGATAAAATTATAGGTTATGTTTATTTATGAGACTATCTTATTATTTTTATTAATACTTTTTTTTATAATATATAAAAACGTGTAATTATTTATCATCAATTTAATTATGAATAATCTTCTAATTTTTGTTAGAAATTAAACTAGATAAACGTGCTTTACACGTTATTTTTATCTAGTATATATATATATATATGTAAATCGGAACAACAATAAAATAAATTAAAGGAGGCAACTTAACCAACCAATGTTAAACTTTATTTTTTTTTAAATTCTAAGCAAGCATGAACGTTAAACTTTAATCACTTCAATAGGAACGTTCAAAAAATAAGATACCAAACGGCTGCTATATTACGAGCCCGATAAAGAATGTTGAAGACTTGCACTTAAAAAGAGAAAAGCTGGAGACGGGCTGGTCTCTTTGTTTAATCAACTCTCCAATCGGATTTCATCACGTCAAATCTTAAGTTTCTAGCTATGCGATTGCCCACTCCCACATCCAAACTTGCAGAAGATATTGCATGCAAGTCATGGCTAGCCCATGAGAATTCTCGATCTTGCTCAGTTTATAAATTTATATTAGTCTAATATAATCTCTGCCAATGCAATTATCAAAATCTTAACGAGAAGTTCTCATTCTATTCTTCTCCTTGTGCGTTTATTCTTCTTATTCCCAATAGCGTCCTGATATTAAAGGGCAAAAGATTCCAAAATTTTAAATTCTCGAGTCGATGAAACGAAGAACCCAGAACTTTCATCAGACCCACTAGGACTCAACAAATCTCTGAATAGGGAAAATAAAGAAGCAAGAAATCAACGAATTTTCATGAACAGGAGCCCACAAACAAATTTTCGCAAGTCTCCTCTTCGTCATCTTCTCATCGTACAATAGAATATACAAAGACTAAAAAATGAACCAGAGTCTAATATATATATATAAATATCAAAAAAAGGCGAAAGTAGAAGAACAGATTGAATCTAAAATATTGGAACAATGACCAGATAATTGGATGCAAAGAAACGAGGATGTAGATGAACAGATTGAATCTAAAAGATTGAAACAATGACTAGATAACTGGAGGACTAGATAACTGGATAAGATGAAATATGAAACAGATATGAGGCGGCAGAGCCGGCCAAATGCATGAAATGTAATGCAAAAATAAAGTAATTAATATAAATAAAACTGGATAAAAGCTTGAATCGAAAGATTTTTCATTTTATTAATACTGAATACTCACAAGATTATAAGGAAAATTGGTTACAAGATAAGTTCAGAAGGAGAATGGTAGAATTCGTTCTATCCTTTCAAATGAAACGAGGTCTCCTTTTATAGATGAAGGAGTTGTCTTTGACAATGAAAATTACATACTTTACAGTGAGCATAGTGAGTGAATCATGAGTTAAACAGTAAAGTAAAACAACTGTTTTTCTGCACCAAAAGTATTTTTGATTCTGTGTCGACAGTTGGTGAAACAGTAAAAGCATAGTGGCTGTCTTTCAACACTTAAAGTTGGTTGGAAGTAGAATCCAATAATGAAACAGTGATTGGATCAATCATCTCCTAGTCTTGAGGGGTAATCTGGTGAATCATGTCTAAAGATATTGCTGTAGGGATCATAATCATCTTCTGATTCTTCAGTTGAACTATTTTTGTTGGCTTCATTATGGATAGATTTTTCCAACAGTTGAATTAATTCTTTCTTCTTTAATCTTTGAAGGGGAAATTTCTTCTTGAATTTAAAAGATGAAGAACTATCTGAATCTTTTGAATAATTTTTTTTGGAATTCTTCTTCTTTGAAGATGAAAATGAATCTTTAGTTGAATCTGTTGAGATTTCACTTTTCTGAAGGTTGGAATAAATGATTAAAACAATTGAAGTAGTTGAAGCAGGTGAGGAGAATTCTTCTAGGCTTTTTAAATTTGGTGCTTTCGAAGGAAAATCCCTTAAAACATGTGAAATAATATCATCTGTGTGAGGATATCTATCCCACCATTTGACAAAGAAATGACCAATCATTATATCACCTTCTTTTTTATAAGTCCATTTGCAAATCCAGAGAATCTTATATCTTTTGCACAGATAAACTACGAAATGAAGCTATGAATTATGATGGTCCATTTTGGGGTATTTGAAATAATGAAATGGTTGAGTCTGTTTAAGATTATCAGGAAATATTTCAGGAATTGGACCATATTGATGACACCATCTTTTGAACCAAAGAGGGAAAGTGAGTTTGCACTTTTTATCAAAGTTGAATAACCAAAAGTGAGAAGATCTTGGATTTGAAACAGAGGAAAGTTATGCCAAGTTTCAATATAATCACTGTAATTATATTGAATTTCTGAATTGGGAATGGTTTTAGAGGTATAAGACTGAGTTCCCCATTCTTCTTCGGTCATGACTGACAGAAGATAACAGTTATGAAATATAATTTTTGAAGCATCAATCTTGCAATGAATTGGTTTAATGGAAATAGATCATGTATGAACTAGGATTACAAGGTAAAACTTTAAATATTTTACTGGATTCTCAGAAAACCAGTGGAAACTAGGGAGAAAGTAGTTTGAAGCAATTTGGAAAGGGTCTGTATACATTGTTCTGTTGGGTTCAATGTAAAATAGATTTTGAAAATAAGGTTTTTTGAAATATTCTGCCTTAGAGGCAGGAAGGAAAACATTTGTGGGCCTGGGCCTGACCGTTTCTAGAAAAGTAGCATACGGGTCATAAGGCATGGCCAGGGTTGAAACAAAAGAACTAGGTAAAATAAGTTTAGGAATACTTCCTAAGAGAGTGAACCTGTTGGCTATTTCAAGAGAACTTGAAGCAGATAAATGAGATGACCTTATAAGAGTGGTTGGCCTAGGAGGAGGTGGGGGATTTGGCTTCTTATCCTTTTTTTCTATTCATTTTTCTGCAGGAATTCACGAGTAAAGAAGTCAGGAATAGAATTATCAAATCCTTTAATGTATTCAATATCAAAATAAAAAACACTTAAAATAGCTTGCCATCGTGCAAAAATATGTTTGGATGCAATATTCTGAACTTTTTTTTCAATATATATTTAGCACTTTTGCAATCAATGCGTAATAAAAAATTTTGATTAAGTAAATCACTTTGAAACTTTGAAATACATAATACTATGGATAATATTTCTTTTTTTATAGTACTATAATTAAGTTTTACATGATTCTAGGTTTCAGAATGGAATTGACCAATTTGTTCAGGAGAACCTGGTGAAACAATTTGTTTCAGAATACCACCATAACCTATGTCAGAGGCATCTATTTCAACTATTTTAAAAAAATTTGAAGTGGCAATATCTAGGCATGGAAGAGTTTTGACATATGCCTTGATTTGTTTAATCAACTTAGTATGAACATCTGTCCATAAAGGAGGATTGAGACGAAATCTCTCAAAGAGATGACGACATTGTTTTCTTATATTCTTGTAAAAATTTGAAATGTAATTGATTGAACCAAGAAATCTTTGAAACTGAGTTTTGTTAATAATAACATTAGGAAATTTGTTAGCAAATTAATTAACCATTTGAATTGGCTTGATTTTGCTTTTAGAAATGTTATAACCAAGGAATCTAATTTTGGTTTGAAACAGTTTAATCTTTTTAGTAGAAACCACTAGGCCATTTTGTCTTATGATGTGAATAAAAGTATACAAATGTTTCCAGTGATTATCAATATATTTAGAAAATATAAGAACATCATCAATATAGACAATGGTGAAGTGAGTGAATGAATTGAAGATATCATTCATGATATTTTAGAATTCACTTGGAGCATTTTTTAGGTTGAAAGGCATTACATTCCACTCATAGTGACCAAACGGAATGGTGAAAACACTCTTGTAACGGTCGGATTCCCTAATTTAGATATGCCAAAATCCAGACTTAAAATCAAATTTAGAAAAAATGACTACATCACTTAACCTATGAACCAAGTCGATTTTGTTAGGAATATGATATCTAATCCATTCTAAAATTTTGTTCAAGGGTTTGTAATTTATAATCAACCGGGGTGTCCCTATCTCAATTTCAATATTTTTTTGAATATAGAAGACAGCACACGACCAGAATGACTTACTATGCCTGATAATACTTTTAGAGAGAAGATCAGAAATTTCAGTTTTGCAAAACTCCAAAGTCTCACTATTCATTTGAATAGGTCTGACTTTAGTTGAAATATTTTTCTCAGAGAAATCTTTAATGTAAGAAAGAGAAACCACATGTTTTTTCCTATGTCAAAAAGCATTGGGAAGTTCAGAACAAATATCAGAAATTAATTTTTTCTGAAAGTCATCGATTTTTGATTGAAGCAGAGGATCAGACAAATGCTCAGAAATTTTTTTGAATCTAACTTCTTGTTGTAAAAAGTTCAAATGTTTTGTTTTTGCTGAAATCAAAGAATTTAAATCTTTTGAAGTATCAATTTGAAATTTTGAAACAAATGTAAACTTAATTTTTTGTCCAAAGGGATTGGTAGTAATCTCATCTTTTTCAGAAAGAAATGGATAAATGGACGAAATGAAAAGTATTCCTAATATGACATCATAAGTCATGTTTATGACAAGCACAAAAGGAATTTTGAAACAAACATTGTCCTGGTAAACATGAGTATTATTTAGCTTATAATTGATCTTCATCTTAGATCCGTTTGCAGAGAATAGTTTCTCAGAGGACTTTTCATAGTATTTGGTGGGAATTAGACCTTCACGGATGCAATTAAGATCCAATCCAGACTCAATCATAGCAATTAAAAAGAATCTAAAGTCATGGCAAATAACAATATTAATTTTAGAATACCACTTAGTAGGAAGAGAATGTCAAATTAAACAAATATCTATAATCGGATTAGAAGATTCAGCATGGTCTGCATTGTTTGCTTCCTCAGTATTAGAAGGACATTCCAAATCAAATTGTTTTTCAATTTTAAAATAAAGTAAATCTTGTATAAAAGCAGAATTTTCAGACTTGAGAACATCGATCTCTGACTTGAGTTCAACAATTTCTTTTTTTATTAAAACAATTTCATGCTATAAATCATTTGTGGAAATGTCTTTGGGGTTTTTCTTTTCAAAACATTCCAAAGTTTCTTTAAAATTGATATTTCCTCTAGAAGTCGACGGTGTTTTACGTTTTAGCACCATGGTTTTCTTGAGCTGGATGAGGTATTTCTCTTTGAGCTCAGGATTTTCAATTTGTGAAATCAAAGTGAGTAAAAGATTCTTTTGTTCTTCTTCCTTAGTTAAAACATTGATTGTTTTAACTCTGGGTTTACAACAAGAGTCATTGCAGTTGCACCCAAATTTAATATTTGTAGAATATGATGACTCAGTCTCTGAGTGATATTCTGAATCACTAGAGCTAAATTCATCGAGGTTAGACAATGAAGTTCTGGATTCTAGGAGATGAATCAGTTCTTTTTTATCGCTGTCTTTAATATTCAAAGAACTAATCTTGTTTTTGAATTTGTTTGGCTCCTTGGGGCACTTATCAGTAAAGTGTTCAGTTTTGCCACAATTAAAACACTTCCCTTTTGAGGGAGTTTTAGAAACTTTTTTATGAAAAGATTTTTTATGAAAATGTTTTTTGTAGAAATCATCACGAGCTTTTCTCCTGTTATCCCTATGAGATTTTTTGCAAAGCCTTTTGAGATGTTTGTTCTTCTGACGGGATGGAGTAATAGGAGTGAGGCCAAATTGTTCACAGAAATTGCCTATCTAATATTTGGCTTTCTTTCTATCTTTCATTTGTTGGTGGATTAAACGTTGGTCATTATACATACTAATACCAAATTTGTTAATAGTACTCACGATATCACCATAAATATAATGATCATAATTAAGAAAACTAGTAGTATCAGTAAGTGAATCTTTGACCTTAAGAATAAACAAGCGAGGTAAACCATCAATGAATTTATCTTTCCAATAAGGTTTATCACTATCATCTCTAAGCATAACCCTAGACATGAAAACATCATTATACCGACGATAATCAGACATTTTGTAACATTTTAAATTATTCAAATAATCAGAAATCCTATTAGTGGCGTTGGAAGAAGTTCCCACAAAATGTTTAACAATAGTATAAATCAAAGTATTGACATCATCAGGGATTCCCCTTCTTATGGTTTCGTAAAAAATGGGCAAACTTGCATCATCATGCTTGATGGCATTCTGTATGGTTTCTCTTGCTTCTAATGTGAGATGTTTATCCCACCAGTTTCGAAGTATGCCTGAAAATCCAGTAGTTAAAAGAGTAACAATCTCAGGCTGTTGAAGATTGTTATTAATATAAGCATTTGTAACTACGGACATTTTATTTAAAGTATTGAGGACTTCTTGTTCAGATTATCCATCAATATTCCATTCATAAATCTTATCAGCAGAAACGAAAAACTGAGATTGAAAAACTCTTTCTTCAAATTGTAAATTAGGGGGAGTGGGTCTGGTATACCAGTTCTTTGTTAAACCTATTGGTTTGGACTCTTTTGAAGAGAGCCTGGCAATTTCAAGTTTTTTAAGGAAATATCTTGAAATTTTTTTGAATTAAATCTATATCAAAGTCATCTTCAGATGATTCATCAGTGGTGGAAATTGTAAAATCAACCCCTTGGCCACTTTTGTCTAAAACACTAGTGGAGGGTTGTTTTTCTTCATTTGAACAAGCATTCGATCAATGCTATCCAAAGTACTGGCACTTATTAAATCGATTTTTGGCATGTTCTCTAGTAAAATGATCAAAGGTTTTTCAATATTTTTTGATGAAGCAGATGTAGAATTTTTCAAAACAAGGTTTTCAACCTTTTCCTCAATACGGTCTAACTGGTGACCTATTGTGTGGAGGGTCTAGTTGCAAAATTATTTTGTTCAATGATCTTTTTTGTTTCATTAAAAACAGAGGATTTTTTTTTATCAGCCTTTGAAAATTTGAAGGGTGAAGTTTTAACTTCTTCTCCTTGAACAGAAATTAGGATGGTTTCAAGAGGGGGATATGACTAAATTTTACAATAATTTCGCCTTTATCCTTTGTAAAATTGGTTTTCAAAATATTAAAAGAGTGGTTTTTTGAAACATAGAAATTTTCAAGGAAGTCAAAAAAGAGAATATGCTTGTTAGAGGCATACATCATCTCTTTCCATTTTCGTATAACTCTCTGTTTTTCAATAGATGTAAAATTCGTGTGATAAGCTTTTCTCTTTTCATGGTTTTGTGCAGAGTTAAATTCATTAAACAAAGAAATCATATCAATCTCAAAGGTTTTTTCTAGCACTAAAAGTTGACTATGGTGATGGAGATGAGCAACCATATCTGAAGGTGTGGGAAATAAAGAAAATGTGACTTCTTTTATCTTAGCTTCTTTCTTTATAGATTTTCCTTTGGACAGGATCTCGTCCTCGGTGGAGTAATAAGTAAAAGTAACTTGTGAATCTATAGATATTCCTTTCAATTTTAAATCAAAAGTGGAGGGTTTTTCTTTAAGCAAATTCGGACTTTTAAGATTTGCTATTGTTCGGGCAGAATCTTTCAGAAATTGTTTGAGATTTGCATCTCTTCTTTCTGAGTTTGAAATACAGGAAGATCTAGAACCGGCAAAAGAATGTCTTCTTTCATTGGTCAGGAGAGGTCGGTCAAAAGAAATCTTTATAGTTTTATCAAAAAATTGTTGAATATGATTGAGATCCTTATCTTCAGATATAACCTCAATATGTGGAAGTTCTTGTTGAAAAATTCACTCATCTAGTAAGGTAATATCCTTCCAGAAAAGCATTTTGGGAGTTATGATGTTGGCATCCGAGATAGAACCCTGCATTAGAAAGGTCCCATTTTAGCAGACTTGATCTTAACCTTAGGGTTAATATTAGTCTTTAAAACACGGTACTAAATACGATAAACTAAACAAGAGGCCTACTGCCTTCAACCATGTCAAATCCAGAGATTAAAATGTTCAAAGTTAAAACAGACAAAACATTTTTATCATATAAAGAAACAGTTAAATCAGGAAAACAATCAAAGTGGACAGAACCTTCCATAATGGATGTCTGGACCATTCCAAGCATACTATCATTGAAATTTTTAAATCTACTATCACGCAAACATAGAAGCACCGAAACATTTATACATTTTCTTAAAGGTTTAACAGCAACTTGAACTGAAGCAATATGCATGAATTTATAACATTTTTTAATAAAGGCCTGAATCGTTTTTCCTTGAAACAAACAACATTTTCCTTGGGATTTTGAAATAGCAAACGTTTGTTCAACTGTTTTCACATTGAACTCACTTTTGACAGTAGATTCAAACTAAGAAGTATTATAGAGAGAAGTAGTATCAATCTTTGGCATATGACATCGATCGATATCAAGTGAATTTGTTTCTTCAAAAGCACAATCTTCCTCATTGATAATATTAGGCAGTAAACTAGACCTGAAACTGATAGATGAATTGGATCTAAAAAACATCATATTCATCTTGATAATCACCAAAATAATACTCTGGTACTTTCTAACTCTAGGTCTGGGATCTCTCCCCGTTGCACATACCCTTGACCCACAACGTCAGTATCTCATGCCCAACATGCTTCCCTAGCAAACAAAAGGTCTTGTTGTTCACGGATGTATTCGGATGGGGTGACAAAGAAAGAGATTAGAACAACATTAAGGAAATAAAAGAGCGTATCAGGAAATTAGCAAGATAAACATGCTGTATAAACACAATAAATCTACCAGGGCCAAAAGTTTGGCTATGATACACAATATATATATATATTGATTTTAAGGAGGGGTGATCAAAACCACGATCTCCATTTTGGAGACGTGGGGTTTTGCCATAGAGCTACATGTCGTTGGCCAAAGTTTAATAACTTAGGTTTTGTTTGTTTTGAAAGATAAAACTAAAAATTTTAAATTTTTTTTAAACTCATTATTACACTTTTCAAATTTTCATATAAGATATAATAAAAATTTTAATTTTTTCAAATTTCAAAATCACTATTCCAAATCTCAAGACAAAATTAATATTAAAAAAAATATATTATAATAATATATTATTCTTTTTTAATTTTTATCTCATCTCATCTCTAAATACAAAGCAGACTATCAACAAAGAGATCGAGACCTTTTTAGGAACTGGCATAGTGCTGCCTCATTCTCGACTCCAAACCCCTTATTGTCGCAACTATCGTACTCATCCATGGCTCTTTTCTCGACTTACTCTCTAGAAACCTTGATCTGTTTCACTCCTTCTTCTTTTTCAGCCTTACTCTTCACAATATTCCTCTCCCAAAATCTAGGTGTTGACATGAATTTTATTAGTCAGCACATTACGACCATATACTAATCTTGATTTTATGAGGGTGTTCGAGAATAAACCCAAATCTCATAGAGAGTAGCCTCACCCTCACATTCACATATGTGAAATTTGTCAATGATGCTTATGTAATTCTTACACTCGACTCATAAAAGCTACAAAATTTATCAAGAGTTTTCAAAAAACTCATCATTCACAACATTACAGGATAAATGCACTTACATCAACAAATAAATAAATAGTGCATTTCTTACGACAATCATATAATTCATTTTTCTTATTGTATCTGATTCTCAGGATCTTTAGCCTCCAAGTTGGGTATCCTCTCATACATGACTCATGAACTTATAGGACTTTAACCAATTCCCCTCAATGTATTCCAAATTCTTTCTCTTGTCAAGGCTTTGGTTAGTGGATCTATAAGATTATTACAAGACTTAACATAATTCAAATTAATAACATCATCATAAGATCTCACAATATTGTTTTTTGTAGATCTGAATTTACTGCTATAATAATGATTTTGTACTCTATCTATAGTAGTAGTACTACCACAATGAATTAAAATGTGTGGAGCTCATTTTTCCAATAAGGAAATCTCGTGTATAAATCTCTCTACCAATATATTTCTTTATAGAAGCCAAACAGCCAACTCTATAATTGACTTAGGAAAAAATACAATCAAAATAGGCGATAAAGCATCTTAAAACGGCTTGAGCTTAAAAATTGTATGTCCAAAAACTTTTGGTAATGGCATTAAAGTTTTATTTACTAGAAAAAAATTACATACACCGTTGCAGTGCCCCGTTTATGTGGTGTGCCGCTGTAGCCATGTTTTTTGACTTACCTTCAGCACCAAAATACCCTTAACCCCTGCCTCGAAACACCTGTACCCCTTCACCGAAATACCGTGAAGCACTTTCGTTGTGCGTCTCATTAGAGCTTAGCAAGAGGCTTTGCTTGGAAACCAGACAGGTTAAATTCTAGTTTCAGAATCGTCGTACCCAAATGAAGGTAATCCACGAGAAGTACAAACCTTACAATCACTTTTCTACCATGTCTAAGCAATAGACTTTTGCTTAGGTTGATGAAACTTGATTTTGTCATTATTTGCACCAAACCCAATTGCAATGTCACGAGAACTCGTTGCTTAGGCAAGAAAACGATAAGCCTAGGGTTGAAAACATGTCTATTAGAGATGCAATGAGGAAGTCTAAAGAAATATTTTTTTAAATCTATAATTTTTTCATAAACTCGATAGATTTGAAAACGAGATGTGCGACGAGGAAATGAGGCTAAATGGCTATTCACGAGATGGTGCTGGAAACGTAACGTGAAGGGGACGGACAAGATACAGACGATTGTTTCCCATATTTGAGGTCGGACGACGAAGATCCCGGTGCCGGTTGGTGATGGGTCCGATGAAAGTGCTTCACGGTATTTCGGTGAAAGTGATTCACGATATTTCGAGGCAGGGGTATAGGTATTTCAGTACTGCGGAGCAAGTCAAAAATCAAAAGAACATTGCCACAATGGCACACCCCATGTAACGGGACACATAAATGGGGCACTGCAGCGGTGTACGCAGCATTGCTCAAATAAAATAAGTAATTTAATTTTTTCAAATTTTAAAAATAAAATTATTATTACTTTTTCAAATTTTTATATAAAATATAAAATTTAATTTTTTCAAATCTTAAAATAAAAATAATATTAAAAAAATTTATTCTAATAATATTTTATTTAACTTTCAACTTTTTATCTCAACTTATTTCATCTCATCTATATAAACAAACAAAATCTAAATTCTAGTTTAATACCATATGTGTTTTAAAGAAAGCAAATGGCAATTTATACGCATTTAATGTAGATCAAGATTGCTTGCCTCTTTGCAAATTCTCCATCTAAGGCCAGGTGAGCTCAACTCATCTTTATTTCATTATTATATTTTTATAATTTTTTATATAAAACACAAATTCCTGTACACATTTTTCAAATTCCAACACACATTTTTCAAATGTCAAAATAATAATAATATTAAAAAATAAATTCAATTCATTTCAACTCATCTTAATTTATCTTATTTTCGAATCCAAACGAGGCCTAAATGAATAGATATGATCATATCAGATATTCAAACAGCTACGAGGAGTTATGAGCAATGTACTTGTAAACATACTTTGCGTGAAGGTAACATATATGGTTGCCCATAAGCTAGGCAGGGATGCCCTTAATGTCACAGACTTTATAGTTGACAGTGAGGGCTTACCTAACTGCTTCTTAACTTTGTTTCAGCAAAGATCATGAATGAAAGAGGTTATTCAAACCCAAAAAGGAAAACTAAAACTTCAACCGACTTTACTACCAAAAAACTCAAAAGACAAAGAACTTGAAGAAAACGTTTGGAGTAGAATCTTTTGAAAAAAAAAAAAAAAAACTATTTTCTAAAACCTTGGCTCCCACTAATTTTTGGATAAAGAAATTTTCTTTTTAATAAAAAAAATTACCTCACTCAAACAAACACTTTCTTTCAATATGATTATTTTTTTTTTGCAATATAACACTCAAAAAAATTGTTATAATAATTTTTAATATTTTTTTTAGCACATTAAAGACAAAAAAAGAGTAAAGTTAGAAACTAATTTTCATTTTAAGCGAATTATTAATAAGAATTCTTAAATTTAAGGAAAACAATTAATGACTTTCTAAATCCAAAAAAATAAAATATATTTTGGGCTATACAAAAATCATGTAATTCTAAATATTCATGAAGATCTACTGACATTTTTTTTATTAGTATTCTTAAATCATTTTTAGAAAAGAAAAAATTCACAATCTCATTAAAAAAATATTTCCTTAATCACTAAGTTTTTTTTTTTCTGGATTTTGGGAGAAATTTTCAGGAGAAATAGTATTTCTCGTTCATAGAACTTTGAAAAAAAATAAACCTTTAAAAATATCATACGCGCGGTGAGAGAAGAAGAAAAACGGAAAAAGAAAATAATAGAAATATTAATATAAAATCACCTAAGCAATAGGACTATTTCTAATTTTGATTGGGACCAAACTTTAGTGATAGAAAAAGACACAGACTTTTAGGATGTACTAAAGGATAATGTTAGGAATCACTTAGGATAACTATCAAATGGCATGCTTAATTGATTTAAAAAATCAAATCAAATCAAATGTGCACATCAAATATGTACATAAGCCATTTTTAAAAAAAATTAATCATTTTTTAAACATCCTGACTTGTTAACATACATATATATATATATATATTTATTAATAATCATTTTCTTAATATTAAAAAAAATAGAAAAATGGGAATAGGCACGCTTAATTGACATATGGAACTAACACCAGCTTAATTGGTCGTGCAGTAGTCTGCATTCATGCTTACATCTCAATATCGTACCTCGTTGAAGGACCATCCTCTTTTTCGATCATTCACACATAAATAAACAAACATATAACGTACACACGTATACTAACTAGCATGAATATTTATAACTTGGAGACAAAGACCTTCGTTTACTTTGTACGGAGAGAAAATTCTAGGACGAAAAAAAAAATCCTAGGATTGTTGCCGCGTTGGGGGATGTGAGCGGCACCTCCATCTCCCCTTCCTGCGGCACCTCTTTTCTGTCGCTTCGCTCATTCCGTTCTCTTTTTTTTTTCCTACTTCTTTCTTTGTCTTCGTTTTTTCGTTTTTCTTTCTCTCCCGTCCATTCCTCTCCTATCCCCTTTTCTGTTTTCATCCTAATTTTCTTGCGTCGCCCTCCTTCTCGTTCCCTTTGTTTCTTTTCCATTCTCTGTTGTTGGTTTGTTTTCTCTAGTTTTGCAGGTTTTGCATGTGGTTGTGGGAGGTTTTTGGGACGATTTTGAGGCCAGCAGAGGCGGTGTTTTTTGTCTTGCTTGGTTACAGATTTACACGTACCTCACGGGGAAGATCTTTAGCTGCCGGTCACCTTGTTTGTCGGAGTTCCCACACGGAAGAGACGGTAGTTCACCGCACGAACGGGCAGTCAATCTTGCACAGCTCAGTGAAATGCTGCACATGGAGGGGTCTACGTCAGTCACGCGCGGTGGTACTAGACCCTGGGACCCCAGTAGTATACGAATCAGCAGGCCGGGCTATCCCAGAGAGAGCGTGTCCGCCACACGCCGCCCGCCGTCGTGACTTTGACTTTGTTTTTACACTGTTGTTTTATTTTCTTTGGTGTTTGGTTAGCTTGTTTGTTTAATAAATAAGAATAGGAATATCCATTTTTGCTCCATTTTTCTCCTTTGGAGAATAGGGTTGAACTTTCTCATTTTCTTTTGAAGTATGGAGGTGGTAATCTTCTTTCCTCTTCGAAATTGAAAGTATGATTATCTTTGCACTCTTTTAGTCATACCACACTCAGTATTGTTTACAAAGAGGTTAGAAATTAAGATAAAATTGGTAGTATATGGGAATGCTCCACTGTATCTTATTTAGTTAGGTCTATAATGCGAATTTATCTTGTTTATCAGTCTCAACTGTAAACTTCCCTTATATAAAATAAAATTTAATCATTCTTCTCAAAATTAAAAAAATATAAATATTTATAACTTGATAATAACCTATGAGAAATGATGCGCTCGTTGAGGATGCATCTCGATATATAAAAGTTATCGATATGTTTATTTTATTTTTTTATATATTTATTTAATAATTATAAAAAATCCTTTTTAGTATTTTATAAAAAATATTAAATATTTAATAGGTCTGAAAAAATGTTTGAGAAAAAAAAAAACAGATTATTTTGTGTGAGAATTATCGGTAAATGGTCCACAACCTATTACTTCTCGGATAATGTTTGTCTAATTATTTGGTGGGAGTTGGTTACGCTTACTAACACCATTTCTTACACTTCGAAGTTTCTGACAGGAATGGTTCTCTCCTCAGAAATCTACTATAAATAACTGGGTCTGTACTGGTGTTTCGCAGGTTAAAATGGGATCCTTCCCTTTCATGGAAGCAGCTACCCAAATTCTACATACAGTTGAGTTAATGGACTATATAGCATTGCTGCTGTTAATTTTCTTCGTTTCCGCCGCATCCATTCATGTGCTGGCCTTCGGTCTTGGCCGGGGCGGGAAGAAGAAGTCTGGCTCATGTCCGGCCACTTCATTTCCCCCTGGTCCCAAGGCTTTACCTATTGTTGGCAACATCAGCTTCGAGCTGCGCAGTAAACCCCACCAAACTCTCGCCAAGCTCTCCAAACAATATGGACCCTTAATGACACTTAAGCTCGGCAGCACAACCACCATAGTTATTTCTTCTCCAAAAATAGCCAAAGAAGCACTGCAAAAACACGACCAAGCCTCCTCCAGCCGAACTATCCCAGACGCGGCCCAAGCATTTGACCACCACAAATTCTCGATGGCGTGGCTACCTGCAGCATCGACTCGTTGGAAGAGTCTCAGGAAAGTTACAGCCATGAAAATGTTTGCTCCTCAACGGCTGGATGCCACCAAGGCCATTCGACATAAAAAGGTTCAAGAGCTAATTGCCTATATTGGAGCAAGTTGCAACAATCGTGAGGCGATAGATATTGGTGGAGTTGCCTTCACCACAGTCTTTAATGTCATTTCAAACACGTTATTCTCCACCGACCTTGCCCAGTATAATTCGAATACATCCCAAGAGTTCCAGGCTCTTATAATGGGTACCATGGAAGAAGGTGGGAGGCCTAATATTGCAGACTATTTCCCAGCACTTCGTTTATTTGATCCGCAAGGTGCACGCCAGAGGATGACATCTTATGTTGCAAAATTGTTTGAGATTTTGGGTGGAATTATCAATGAACGCCTACAATATTTAAGAGCAACGTCAAAGGCTTCTAAGGCTGGCAGCGATGTGCTCGACTCCCTCCTTTTTCTTGTTGAAGAGGATAATTCAGAATTGAGCTACGACGATATCAAACATTTGCTTGTGGTGATTCATTATCTTTTTTAATTTTTATTTTTCAATTTTTATTTTTTCCTTGAATAGCAGTAAACTTAAAATGGCAGCTCTAAACTTAGCTCTCACATATATACTTCCTATTAGAATTTATATAGTGCAGGAGCGACACAAAATCAAGCGCAGTAGAATGGGCAATGGCAGAGTTACTACGCAATCCCCCCAAAATGGCAAAAGTCCGAGAAGAGCTTGAACAAGTCATTGGTAAAAATGGGGTGGTTCAAGAATCCCACATATCAAAATTACCTTATCTACTCACGACCGTGAAAGAAGCCTTTCGATTGCATCCATCGGTGCCTTTACTACTAGCCCACAAAGCCGAGGTTGACGTACAAATGTGTGGCTTTACTGTGCCAAAGAATGCACAAATATTAGTCAACGTGTGGGGAATGGGACGAGATTCAAGCATATGGCCAAACCCAGAACAGTTTTCGCTTGAAAGGTTTTTAGATAAAGACATTGACTATAAAGGCAGGGATTTCGAGCTCATTCCCTTTGGAGCTGGAAGAAGAATATGCCCTGGATTGTCTTTGGCCAGTCTGATGGTACCATTCATGTTGGCTTCTCTTATTTACCACTTTAATTGGAAGCTTGAAGATGAGATGAAGCCAGAAGATATGGACATGAGGTAGACAACGTTTGGAATTACTTTACGCATTGACAAGCCCCTTCGTGCTATTCCCATTAAACCACTTTAATTTTTTGGTTAATGTTCGTGTTGTTAGCCTAAAAACAACGTTAATTGGTAGAAAAAATATGAGTGCAAGTTCGGCTTGCGCATGCATACTGATATGAACAGAAAAAATATTATTTATATGAATAATAAAAATATTATTTATATGAGTGGTGTGTGCGCAAGTCGAATTTGCATTAAGTACTTTTCTAATTTGTATGTTGTGAGTTTGTGCCTTTTTTCTAGTTGCTTTTATTTTCTTTATTTTATTTTTGTGCCTTTTTTATATTTGTTTTAGGATGTTTGTTTGCATTCCCCAACCTCTACTCTCTTGATCTCGCAGTTTCAGGTTTAGTTAATGGTGTGTATATATATATATATGTGTGTGTGTGTGTGTGTGTGTGTGTGTGTGTTTGTGTGTGTGTCAAGGCACGGTGTATATCTTTATTTTACAACTAAAAGTTCTACAATTATAAAAAGATTTCATAAACATAAATTCATGACCTTATGTGATATGTTAGTTTACTTTATCATAAAAATTATTTTACAGTCCAACTTATCATATTCAATCACAACAATTTGTTAGTTTATTTTTATAAAATTCTTTTTTATCTAAAATATTTAGATATTATAAAATAAATGTTTAATTTCTTTATCCAACCCTTTATGGGTAATTTCAAACAATTAAAATTAATACAGCCGTGGGTCAAGATTCAAATAAGATGATGCATATAAGGATTCAATTGGATATTTTAGCCTAGTTTGTTTTGAAAGATAAAATTTTAAATTTTTTTCAAACTCATTATTACATTTTTTTAAATTCTCATATAAAATATAATAAAAAATTCAACTTTTTCAAGTTGTAAAACCACTTTTTCAAATCTCAAAATAAAACTATTATTAAAAAAATATATTACAATAATATTTCATTCTTTTTTTATTTTTTATCTCATCTCATCTCATCTTTAAAAATAAATAGGGCTAAAATACCTGTGAATTGTAATGAACTAGTTTGAGATAAGATATTTTATTGAATTTTAAAAAATGAGATAAGAGTTTGAAAAAAATATTATAAAATTAATAAATTATTTGAATATAATTTTTTAATGTAACTTTTGTTTTAAAATTCAAAAAAGTTGTATTATTTTTGTGTTTGTTTGGGAGTTTGAAATATTATAAACAATAATTAGGTGACAAAAATTAAAAAATATTTTATGGTTAAATGATGGGGTTGGAAAAAAAAAATTGAGAATAAATTACAATCATAAAATGTGGTTGGAAAAGATAAAGTTAAACGGGCAACTTCCTGCAAATTGGCATTCCTAGATTTCGATAAGAAATCTCACCTCAAACCTTAACTATTATTTTCAAATTAAACATTTTTTTCTAAACTTTATAATCACTTATGACTTGGGATTTGAGTTGAACTTCAAATCTAAATATTATTATAGAAATGATAAATCCATCAACATTAATTAAAAAATCCGCACACAGGACAAAACAAGAAAAATGAAACGCAAATAATATGAAACTATATATTATTATTATTAATAACAATGAGCAGATAAAATACACATGATATTGAGGAAAAATTGAAAATCCTAGTGTGGAGGTGCCTATTGCATGCTACACATGCGAATAACTTATAAATGGGGGTGGAAACCAGAAAGAACTCTCATCACCCATTTTTATAGGGTTCGGAGCTTTAAAGCAGATCATCGGTGAGACCTGGCCAGATTGTGGCTCCAAGAGATGTGTTAGAACTTATCAACATTGTTCGAAGGTACTGTTTATTGTATCAAATGAATGGTATTTATAATTATTCTAAGATTATATCAAGTGATATTTCAAATAAATCTAAGTAATTTATTGTATAAAAATTGAATAAATACTATCATAATCTTATTTTTATTTTAAAATTTGAAAATATTAATTTTTTATTATATTTTATAATAATGAAATGAATTTTTGTCAATAAGAGCCGTGGAATACTTCGTATGCTTAAATTGGGATGCAGCTTATGATGAGAAAAGCACGAGAAATGAGAGGTGGCCTGGTGGTTCGGGACAGTGCAATGTGAGTTAGTTGTTGCTGCTGGTTGGCCTAGACAATTTATTTGCAGCCCGTTACATGTTGAGGCTGTGACACTGGACAGGGCTACAGAGTTGTGTTCTCAACTGGGTTATGAAGGTGATTCTCTGTTGTTGGTTAATAGTATCCATAGTATCAGGGGGATTTTTCTTCATATGACCAGATTACTTGAATAACTTTTTTAGTCATGTAGATTGTAGAAAGATTCAATTCATTCCAAGGCAAAGGAATTATGTGGCTTATTTGATTGCTAAAATGGATATGTAATTTAAAAATGAAATTGTTTGAATTGAAGAGGGTCTGATGAAATCATGCAATGGGAAAAAATAACATATACTCACTATAAGATTTTTAGATAAATATAATTAATCTGATATATTTAAAAATAGTAAATATTTTTAAATATTGTATCAGATTAATTATTTCTATTATTTTTAAATATCTCAAATTAATTATATTTGATTTATTTTTTTATATAGTGACTGCCTGATTGATTAATGAATTTGATGTTAAAAATTAAAAAAAAAAACATAAATTTAGATATTTTTTGTCTTTATTTTATCGGCACTTATTTCTCACTCAATATTATAAACGTATGCACAATCGTATCTGGCAACTGATGGGATTCTAGACTACATCAATCAAGATCTGAATCATAAATGACTTTTTCTTTTATTGCGGACTATTGTGTGCGTGATATTTCAGTCATCAACAGGAGCCAAATTATTATTATTTTTAGATGGGAACCGCGAAAAGTCAGGCTGCTTTTCGTTAGACGCTAAAAGATATACAGCGTCGTTTAAATTTAAGAATGAGATAAATTGAAATAAATGAATTTATTTTATTTTTTAATATTATTATTATTTTAAAATTTTTAAAAATATATTAAAATTTTTAAAAAAATTTATACGAATTTATATTTTATATAAAAAAATTATAAAATTATAAAAAATAAATAAAAATAAATTTTAAATATAAACGAGTCATAATTTGTAAAGAAAAAACGCCTTTAATTGATGAAACTGGAACGGCAAAATAAAAATAAAAAATTTATTAAAAAATATTCGTTAACCTTTAAATATAAAAAAATCGTTAACTTTTGTGGGTGGGAATCCTGGTGGATACATCATTTCCCAAATAAATATTCCTCTGACGACATTTTTCCCAACATCATTTGCAGTTCTCAAAAGTAATAATCGTGTCTCGTTTTAGGCATAATTTGAATTTAAAATTAAAAATAAGATGAATTGAGATGAATTTTAAAAATTAAATAAAATAATATTATTATTTTTTAAAATTTAAAAAAGTTAAATTAATTTTTTTAAAAAAAATTGTATTAAAATTTTAAAAAATTATATTTTGTATAAATATTTTTAAAAAATATAATAATAAATTTGAAATGAAATACGTCTTTAAACCTTATAAAATCGTTATTCTGAAATTAGTTTTATGGTGATTTATTTTCTATTTTTGCGATTTCAAATTTCTTTATCAGGTATTAATTTATAATAAGTTAAAATAATCAAGATAATCAACGAAATTTAAATAATTTTGTTTTCAAAATTTTGTTGAGAATATTCAAAACAAATTGCAAGGAAGAAAAATCAAATTTTTTTTCTCAAATAGCCAGATCATGCTTATTTGATCTGTTGCAAGTG
The DNA here is from genome assembly GCA_036898215.1 of Platycarya strobilacea. Lineage (NCBI taxonomy): Eukaryota > Viridiplantae > Streptophyta > Magnoliopsida > Fagales > Juglandaceae > Platycarya > Platycarya strobilacea. The sequence continues at coordinate 55,702,493 of CM072545.1, read as the reverse complement.
TGATCCCCAATCATCTTGATTTTCTTTTTCAAATATTTTAGTGGGACATTGTTGAGCCTTCAAAAAGGAAATTTACTTCAATTTATTAGAAAAAAATTTGTCGTTCTAAACTTTTGAAAAGTCTTGATTTCAACTTTCATAGAAATGTAGTTTTTCAATTCGACTTTATTCTCTAAATTTACTTGAAATTTCATACAAGATTCTCACAACTTCTGGAAGGAGATCCTTTCTTTTCGGTGGTCTACAAAACTTTTGATTGCTAGAGATCTCCTCAATTTTATTATGGTATTACTGTAGCCGACAAAAAGTACTGTAACTACAGTAACACTATAATATGCTGCACGGTTGTGTAGCACTTAGGACTTTTTTTTTTCTCCCTTCTTTTGTACTTTCTCCCAGCCGACAAGAATTGATCGCATTTAATTTGTTTTTTTTTTTGTTTCAAACGGTCAGAGTTCACGTATTGTGGGGTCTCACAATTTATATTGTTTTAAAATATATTTAAATAAAATATATTTAATTATTTAAATATATTTTAAATTTATCTAAATAAATTTTATAAAATTCACTCGGAACTAACTATTATTTAAAAATAACTCAACTTAATATAGTACACTTTTACATCTAAATATAGCCTTAATCTCCATTAGAGATGTAATTTCTGGCAACTACCTAGCTAGCAACCAGATGAGAGCTGCAACGATAAACTTGAGAAAGTTAACATGATACGTGTAGTTGAAAAAATAACAAGATTATGGGAAGATAAAAAGAATTTTATTGTGTACAGTTATTTTTACATGTTTTTTTGTATATTCTATTTTATGTAATTTGTTAAAATATTTATTTTATACTAAAAAAGATGTAATCAATTATATTAATAAAATATATAAAAATAATTGTAAATAAAAAATTTTAAAATAAAAATTAATACTCGAATTAAAGTGTGACATGACATATGCTATAAAAAAGATAATAAGAGTATGTAAAGAAAACGATTGATATCGGAATTAAGGTCTCATTTGAATTAGAAAGTGAGTTGAGCTTATTTTAATTTATCTCTATTTTATTATTATATTTGTTCAATTTCTTATACAAAATACAAATTTCAATATAAAATTTTCAAATTTTAATATACATTTTTAAATTTCAATTTAATTTTTTTAAATTTTAAAATAATAATAATATTAAAAAATAAATTAAATTCATATCTTAATCCAAATGAAAAAAATGACAAGGAGTAGAAACGTGACAAGAGTAGGTAATGAAGATAAGAATTGAATATTGATCATTGTTAATGAATCTAAGCCAACGAATTAATATAAATGAAGGATCAACACGAATGCTATAAATGAAAAAAATGTGGAGAATTACTATTACTCTAATGGTCCTGCATATTTTTTCTGGTCATAAATGTTAATCACCAGAAAAAGTTAAAAATTTTAGAACTTTCAGATTCTTAATTGATATTACGTTCCAACCATTTCTCAGTAATAAAAGATGAAGCGTGATATGGAGAACAAGATATGTACATAGAATTTGGATCACAAGGAGATCTCCATGAATAAGCTGCTGAAAGTGAAAGAGATCACGAGGAAGTCCCTAATAAATAAATTCATTAATAGTCATTTTTTTAAACATTAACAAAAAAATAAAATATACAAGTAAACACATTTGGTGATTATATTTAATAATCATAATATCATTTTCCTTTTTATAAATTTATATATAAATAAACATATATGAATATCACTACAAGATTTTCGGGTTTTAGCCACGAACGGTAGTTGTGGCGAAAAATAGCATTTTCGTGGCTAAAAACTTTTTCCCACCAATTCATCTCGTGGGACGTCCGTGGCATATAATTCGCGGTAAAAGAGCATTTTGCCACGGACCATACAATTCCGTGGCAAATAGTTATTTTTCCCCACGGCATTTGTTGTGGTAATAGCCAATTTTACTCGCAGGAATAAAATTTAAAAATGCAATAACCCTATGGTTATTATTCTTTTGCTACAAAATCTTGTCATGGCTAATAAGTTTGCACTATGAAACAATCGTACTAAAAAAAAGTTTGCCACCAGACTATCTCTTTTCAACTTGTAACTAATATTCTTTTACCACCAAATCTAATCGTATGCCCTTCTATACGCCCACAGAGAAATTTCATGGCAAAAAATAACCTTTTGTGGGCAAAAGTATTTCCCACAAGTTTTGTTCATGGCAAATACTAATATATTTTAGAAAAAAAATATATAAAAATAATTGTAGAAATCATAAAACTACTTCTATAAAATAATTGTAGAAATCATCAAAACAGAATCTGAATAATGAAATGAATATAGAAGATGTAACATAATCAATTAGAAGAAATGATAGAGCTAAATCTACAACATAAACTATAACAAAACTCAAATTGCCTAAACCAAAACATAGCAGAATTCTATTCTACCTAATCAAGCCTGGTTAAAGATCTCATCTTCATTTCACCAGCTTTCTCATTTATATGTTTTTTTTTTCAGAAGTACAATCACCTCCTTTGGTAAAACAAAGACAATAAAAGTGATGAAGGTCCTACTGGGAGTCGAACCCAAGTCGCTGGATTCAAAGTCCAGAGTGCTAACCACTACACCATAGAACCCTATAATTTGTTTGTGGGCATTCATGTGCTTTTCCCTATAGTTCTTCCATCCTTCTTTTAAAACAATCATGGGAAACTATGACTATAAAAGCAATGAAACTAACATTGTTATACTATTTAGAACCAAAATGAATGAACATGAAAATGTAGTAATGCTATTTAAAATTTACAAGTAGGCAAATCTCTCACCCAAGTCTTTTGCAAAATACAGAGCAATCAAATAAATCACTAATATTTGTTATTATTATTGGTTATGTTAAAAGGATCAAGTATATATATAGCAGCAACAAAATGTAAAGCATAGCAGCAAGATACCTTTTCCAAAAAACTTTTTTATACACAAACAATTCACTTCACAGTAAATGTAATGCATACCAACAAGAAAATCATAGATAAACAACATGGGAGAGGCAGTCAAAGCAACCCATAAGTAATTAAAATTTACGATTTGAGTTAAACATGACACAAAAGATAACTCAAAGATTACCCACCCATAGTTCTCCCTGCAAAGGAAAATTAAGGAAAATTACCCACCCATTATTCTGGTCCTGTTTGTTTACCAAAAAAATTAAGTAATAATCAATATAAAAAGGCTCCCCTAGTTAACATAGATACTTCACTTATGCGCCCTTCTAGATTGGTTTCTTTTTTTTTTTTTTTGTAAGTAAAAATAAAAGGTTGGGCTTGCTATCAGAATATATATATATATATATAGCATTAATAATATCTTATAATTCACAATCATCAACATGAAATCAGAAAATCCTAACAGAAAATATAACATTGTTAGAGAAGAAAATCCTAACAGATGAGGATGCATAAGAGTTTTCGACAACTAAGATCAATCTGAATTTAAAGACACATTTGAAACTAAACATTATCTACAAATGTTTAACAAGCTTCAAAGCCAGCAAACAATACAAGCACTGAAAAGTTGATAACAGACTGCATAAAAAGCAATGTCATGGGAATTTACAGACTGCATGCAACTCTTCACATTCTCTACTAACAGACTGCAGAAAAATAAGTTACAGTTTAGACGATAACAATTAATTGTTAAGAAAATAAAACTAACCAAAAATAACTTAATAATTCAAAGCTTTTAATGAAAAATTTGATCCTCACAAATGCAGAAGTTAAAACAACCAATGTCAATAGAAAGTAACAACCATAAGATGAAATTAGCACAATATAATACTTGATGAACAAGAAAGAAAGAACTATACTTTGGGGATGCAATGGACTGGTTGAAGCAGTTTGTTTTGGCTACTCCGTTTTGGGGCTTCAACTAATCCAATGCATCCCTATCTTACTGCACTACACAGTTTAATCAACTGCACTGGATGTATACTCACAAAAACATAATTTTAAAGCAACATCATGAAAAAAAATTAAACTGGAGCTGACTTTAATTATTTTTTTAAAAAATAATTAATTCAAGAGAAATCAACAACACCAGACTATCTCTTCACATCATTTTTCTAAGCTTGCAACATTTTCCAAAACTACCTGATAAAGTAAACATACTAAGTTCAGCTAACAGTGACATATAGACCAAGTTTTTACCAATGCACTAATGGTTAAGTTGCAATTTTTTTTCTATCTTACAAGAGCTTGCAACACCGAAACTAAGGGAAACAAAAAATGATGCAAGAGCTTATGTAACTCAGAAACACCTTCCATCGCTTCAAAAACTATTCTAGAGTTCCTAACATTAAATAAGTAAAATGAAAGTGTGTGATCCGAAGCAATGGAGAAGGAATCTTGGCTGGAAGTAAATCAAAGTTTTCAGAGTAGCCCTAGTTTTCCATTTCGTGTATAACCAAAATCCCCAAAAATGAAAACCAAAATGCATAAGTTTACCCATGTTTATCACTGATGAACCCTACATTCAACCACAATGTCAAAAGTAGAGAGAGGGAGAGACACAAACAGAGAGAGGAAACAGAGCGAGAGAGAGAAATAGTACCACACTCAACCTGGCGCAAGGAAACCAAAAATGGATCATCCCAAATACTAAAAAATCCAAGGAAAATTGTGGGGCTTACCTGGAGGCTCGGCAGAGGCGTCTCAGGCGGCTGTGCGTAGCGGCAACACTTTGCTTAACAGAACCCAAATCGCTGAAACCCTAGACACAGAGACAGACAAAGACAGAGAGCGAGCGAGAGAAAGATATTTAGGGATAGTGTAGGAGAGAGGCGACGGAGAGGGAGAGAGAAGTATTCTCACCTGAGACGGCATCGTTGAGCTCATGTGCGGTGGATGATACTCGGCTAAGGGAGGAGGAAAATCATGGGAAGAGAAAGGAGAGGAAGGGTATGCTGCCGTGCGTGGCGAAAGGCCGGTGTGTGTAGAAGAAGAATAAGAAGATTATCCAGCGATTTCGCCGGCTGTGAGAACCCTAGAACCAAAAGAGAGAGCGAGATGGAGGGGGGGGATACGGGGATCGAAACAGAGAGGGGGGGGGGAATACGGGGATCGAAACAGAGAAGGGGGGGGGAATACGGGGATCGAAACAGAGAAGGGAGAAGGCTGGCTGGTTAATTTGGGTGTTTAGGTTTTTAATGTGAACCCTTAGATCATTTTCAAGTCTAATCCAACGGTAATCATTAAATATAAATTAAACTAATTAAAATAAATAATTTAAAATATTAATATCAAATCATAAAAAATTAATTGTAATTTATAATTAATTTTAATTTATAAAAGTAGTTATCTTTTATTATTAAATAAGTGATAAAATTAAAATAATATTTTATAATTATATTATTATTAAATATTAAAATAAAATGTATAGTAATCTAGAATACTTATTTGCCATGAGAAGACATCAATGCAAAAAGTAAATTTAAATGTTAGTTGTATTTGTCACAACTTCAACTCGTTGCAAATGGTTGCTTATCCGGATGGGAAGTCGTGGCAAATTGAAAAACGCTTTTTCCACGGATGAAATTTGTCACAATAAGAAGTATTCTTCATGAGCTCATATCGTGGGAAAAAAATTCGTGATAAAAAGTGATAAATGTTGTAGTAAAAATTAACCTTGTGGCAATAACTTCTTTTCTCGTAGTAAATTATTTTTTCTTACCACTTTTTATCCACAACAAAAAAATCGTGGCAACAAGTACTATTTTATTGCCACAAGCATTTTTGGTCCCAATAAATCACTTTTTGCCATGATCATATGTCGTGGAACAAAAAATTGGTGGTAAAAACCCTAATTTCTTGTAGTGATAATACTATAGCCAGATACGAGAATTCCGGATTGGGAATCTCGATTGTTGATTAAAGATGCGTTTTTATAATGGTATTATGATTTTCCTATTTTGTTTTTTAAATTATAAAAAAGTCAAAAAAAAAAAAGTTTAAAACAAAGGGAAAAAAATAATAATTCAGCCACAGGCTGGATCGCAGTCAGAAATTTCAGACTGTGGCTGTAGGACTCATACATATGTATATATATATATATGTATGTATATATATATATATGTATGTATATATATATATGTATGTATATATATATATGTATGTATGTGACACGTTTAAATATCAACTTCCAACTTGTGAGTAGTAATTATTTTTCTTTTACTTCTAAGTTCTCAAGAGGTTGGATTTTATAGGCTAAAAAATTTGAGAGTAAAACTAGAAGAAAAATGATTGGTTTAAGCCTGTTTGGGGTTAGCTTGCTACACAGTATTAATGGTGCTTGTAAAATGACGAAAATGCCCCCCAAAACACCAAACTAATGAATGTCCTGAAACGCAAAATCATGAAAATGTCCCCAAAAGCAAAACTCATGCACGTGAAAATGCAGGTTTAAAAAAAAAAAGTGCATTGTGTGTCATGAACAGGAGCGGATCCCTAGCAAAACTCAAACTAGAATGCTCCTTCAACTTGGGGATTTCTTATCCCCATTCGGTCGTTCTCTAGACTCTATGGAGGCAGGGATGGATTTCTTTTTTTCCCCTTCAACACCAAGCCCGTCTCCATGGAGGCAGGGATGGAAGCGAAATTCATTTTCAGGAGGGTAGGGGCGAAAACATTTTCAGATTTATTATTATTTATTAAAAATAGAAATATATAGATAGAATTGCAGGGAAAAATATATTTACATTTAAACTATAAACTCTAAAGTTATATTTTTTTTAATAAAAAATTATAAACAAGGAAAAACACAAGCTTTTTTCAGGATATATTTCATTTTTCCACTCAATTAACCGTCAAAATTATGGAAGTACTCCGTGTTCTTTTAAAATTTTGAAAATCTTCTATTTGAGTTGTTATAATATTTTGCAATTTTTTTTAGCACATCAAAGACTCAAAAATAAAAGACTAAAGTTTGAACTTAGAAACTAATTTTTATTTTAAGCGAATTATTATTAAGAATTATTAAATTTAAGGAAAACCATTTATAATGACTTTCTAAACCCAAAAGATCAAATATATTTTGGGCTTTACAGAGTCATGTAATTTTCAATATTCATAAAACTTTAGAAAAAAAATAAAACCTTTAAAAATATCAACGGCGAGAGAAGAAGAAAATTAAAGGAAAAAGAAAAAGAAAATTGGCAATTTCAGTTTACTCAAATAGAAACAATTTAAAATCACCTAATTCGCATTAATTAATGGGTCTATTTCAAATTTTGTTTGGGACGTCCAAACTTTATTAATGGAAAAAGAAAGAGATTTAGGTTTTGTTTGGTTTTGAAATGAAATAAATTTAATTTATTTTTTAATATTATTTTTATTTTGAAATTAAAAATATATATATTGAAATTAAAAAAATGTGTATTAAAATTTAAAAAAAGTATATAAAAATTTATATTTTGTATAAAAAATTAAAAATAAATAATAATAAAATAAAAATGAGTTGAAATAAATTAAAATAAATTTGGAATATAACCGACACTTTAATGCTAGAATAATTATCAAATATGCGCACCAAATATGTACGCTATTCTAGTACAAATAAGTTTGTTTTTTTAATCTTTTTTTCAATATCCTTATTTATTAAAAAAATAAAAATAAAAATAAAAATATTAATAGTCATTTTTTAATATTAAAAAAAGAAAAAGAAAAATATGAATAGGCACATTTAATTGATATATTTGATACTCGTACTGTCATTTTCTTTAATTAAAATGTGCTCATGACTGATGGAACTAACACCTGCTCCTTAATCGGTCCTGCATGAGTCTCATGCATTGCATGCTTTCATTTGTCAGTGCATGAGTCTCATGCATTGCATGCTTTCATTTCAATATCCTATATATGATTGTGACTCCTTTCAAAATATATATATACCTTAATCTGTCAGTGCATGAGTCTCATGCATTGCATGCTTTCATTTCAATGTCCTATATATGATTGTGACTCCTATGCATGATTGTGACTAGGACGCATTATTGCAAACTTGGAACTAGCGCATGTTGTCTTGTAGCTGGACTCTATGATTGTGGTTCATCGGATCCGATTAAGGTCTTGCGACGTTGTGGTGTTTGGTACTTTAAGAATTATTGAGAGGAAATTCTTTCTATTTAAGCAGTTTTGGATTTTTATAATTTCACAAGTATATAGGCAAGATAATTTTCTAAAAGGGACGCATGGATATTGCTAAAGGTTGTAGCTGCATTTGGAATAATTTTCTAGATCATCAATTTCTTCTAAAAGGTTTACTTAATTAAAACGGATAAATTAGATCTTCTTTATTTGAGGTTTTGGTTTGAAAGTGCTTATTGTTTGTTTGTTATAGTGATTATGTTATTTAATTTTAGTGCTCTTGTATTTATGATTTTTCTGTACCATAAGTACTGAGTAGCACTGATTAATTAAGTTTCTCTGTTTATTTTTATTTTTATTTTTTTAAACGACCATCCTCTCTTTCATTCACACATAAATTAACAAACATATTACATATATAGATACTAACTAATATTAATATTTATAACTTGATAATAACTTATAATTACCCATTACATCTTTATTGTTTATCACTACTGATCGACAAAGACAACAATGATATTAGGAACACGGGTAACTTTTACATGACTTGTCTTTTGCTCAGAAAATGATCAAAATGTGCTCAGTATTGATGGATTAATTTGTGTATCTGAATCGTTTACGACTATTTTCATCATTTCGGTGTGGAAATTGTGGAGGCCGACGCGACTTGGGGCTCCCGATTATGATTGTACAGCCAGGTTTGAAAATAGAGTGTTTCAAACACTCTTAAATATTTATTATTATTACTCATTATTTATTATATATTATTATTATTTATTATTATTTAATATTTTATTATTAAAATATTAGCATTGAATTGGTTAATTTTTTTAAAATAAGTACAAATTAATACACATATCAAAAAATTTAAAGATAACATTGTATTTATTGTTCACTTCTTCAAAATAAAAGTACTTTTATTCCATTTTTTTTCCTCACTATTGATCTAATTGGACCAAAATTTTTTGATATGTATACTAATTTGTACTTATTTAAAAAAAATATTTATCCAATCAAATGCCAGTGCTCTTGCTTTTTACTAATTTTTTTTATTACTATTCATAAACATTCATAAAAATTTTCAACATTTAAACATAACTAGTACTGAGATGTGGTTACACTTACTAACACCACTCATTTCTTAAAGCACTGATATTAGATTAGTTAAATTTTTTTTAAAAAAATATAAGTTTATATATATATCAAAATTTTTTTATTATATTTGATTAAATATGAGGAGAAGAAAGTGGAAGAAAGGAATAAAAAAATATTTTATTTTCAAAATTGAATAGTAACTTTTCAAATTTGAAGAGTTTTCAAGTTTTACTATTTACTTTTGAAGACAATTTATACTTTTATTCCCTTTTTGTACTTTTGTCTTCTCATATTTGATCAAATATAACCAACTTTTTTTTATGTATGCAAACTTATATTTTTTGAAGAAAATTTTTGGTTAATTTAATGCTAATACTCTTAGTGCACTGACATTGGATTAACCAAATGTTAATACTTTTCAATATTTGAAGAAAACTAATGAAAATATCCCTATATTGAATTGGTCATCCACTTTTCAAATATTGAAAAATCTACAATTCCTTTATTTTATTTTTCACATATGAAAAGAATTATTCACATCTCCATCCATTGAAAATAATTGTATAAGTAATTATTTGATTGAAAAAAAAATTTTAACAAAAAAAATTATTTAAATATCAAATTAAATTATTAAAATACATATAGTTAGTATAATTACTATATATGAAAAAACATTTAAATATATTCTTATTAAACAAATAAATATGAATAGAATTCTTGGATATTATTGAAGATTATGAAAATAAATTAAAAAATAATTAAAAAAATTTAATATTTTATTATTATAAAAAATGTGATAGCTAATTCAATATAAACTCCATGCTTTGAGTGATTATCTAAAAAATAAAAAGTTATATATTTTTCAAATTAAAAAAATGAAAATAGCCAATCCAATACTTATAATGCGATTAGAGCATTCTCATTGGATTGGCTAAAAACCAAATTCAATGGGATTTTGAATAACCAACCTTATTTTCATCTCACATTGAATTGGCTAAAAGCTAAATTTTTTAGCTTAAGTGAATGGTAAAGTAAAAAATATTATCAAATATGACTTTTTTTAATATTGGCCAAATATTTATTTTATTATTATTTTTCTATTTCTTACTTTATTCTCTCATTCTTATTTGTTTATTATTTTTTAAATATCGATTACTAATTTAATTTAAATATAATATGATTAATAATTATTTTTTAAAACTCATAATTTAATTATAATATAATTATTAAATAGGATATAATAAACAGGATAGTCAAATATGATAAAATTAATTAATTTAATAATTATTAATAATTAAAAAATATTTAATTATTGATTACTCATTATTATATATTTTTATAAATAAATAATTTAATGTAGAGATTTGATTTGAAATTAAAAATTAGTTATATTATTTTATTATTATATTTTTAAAAAAAATAATTTTAATATAAAAATTATGTAAATAAAATGACTAAAAATTAAAATAGAAAATAAATTAGTTAATGTTATAAAACTAAAAAGAAAACTACTACTATTGCAAGAGAAAAGAAACTTTTAAGAACTGAAACTTTCTTTCTCTCTCTATATTTTCTTATGAATTTCATTACAACTGAAGCCCATATTTATAGGCGTTGAAGTTACTATACAAGTTACTATGCAAGTCACTATGCAAGTTACTATACAGATTTTAAAATAATAGTGGTGGGGTTATTCACATAATTTAGTGGTGGGATAGGGGGCGGCGCCGTTTCGTTCGTTAATTCATAACACTCCCCCTTGAATGACCACCCATAAAGAATCTGCCTCGTTAAAACCTTGCCAAGGAAAAACTCAGTGGGAAGAAAAACCAATGGCGAAGGAAAAAGAGTACAGTCTCTTTATGTATCCACAAGTGCTTTAAGATTGTCTCATTAAAACCTTGCAAAGGAAAACCCAATGGGATAAAACCTTAGCGAAGGAAAAAGAGTACAATCAGTACAAGTTTTCAGGACTTTTACTCCCCCTGGAAAGTGCATGACAATAGTTTTTGAGTCTTCACATTTTAATATTCTGCACAATTTTCTTGAATATCGCAGTTGATGATATCTTCGTGAATAAATCTGCCAGGTTATCACTTGATCGTATATTTGATATATCCTCATTTGATTTGAGTGATACAAGTAGCATTATCTTCGTATAAAATTGTTGAGTCATTGATCTCAGCCAAATATACTCTTGACTTGTTTCATGAATTGCAATAATCTCTGAGTGATTTGAAGATGAAAAATAATATCTGGTTGACAAACTTAATAGAAATCTGATACCTGCAGTAATACTTAAACTCCCCCTGATAATATGCGTTAGTGTTTCAAGTAATAAGCAAATATGATTTCAGTATATATAACAACTTAAGAATTCAAACATGATCTCCAACTAAATAATACATTAGAGAGAGTATGATAATATTTTCATCTAAAATTTTCTCCCCCTCATTCGGCGTTATTAGGAAGAACTTGTTTATATACGGTGGAAATAACATTGGAAACCATCTATGTATGATAAAAGCTGTAAAAGTTTTGAGGTTTAATATTATCGGTTCGGCGGAAAATCAAATCCGCTTGACATTGTGGACAAACGAGATCTTGAAGAGATTTGAAAGTTTCGGGTTGTTGTTGTTTAAATATAACCAATTTTACCATTGGTTTACTCCAGCAAAAAGATCTCGCATTCCTCATAGATTCAGTTGTTGTTCATCCAGAACGATATTATGTCTGATAAAAATTCTAATGTCCCAGATATAAACCATGAACCTTTTATACCTCAACCACTTATATTTTCTCCTGAGGCTGTAAATACCATGATAGGAGCCGAGATATATCTATCTAGTAAATCTGATCCTGAAATTGTTGCAGCATCAATAACTCTCAGTACTCAATATGCTGCCTCTCTTACAACCATGTCTCAGAGGCTATTGGCGAGAACGAGTGAGGTTGATCATCTTAAAAATCAAATATCTGAGTTGCATCAAACGCTTGCAACTAAAGATAGAAAAAATAAAGATTTAAAACAAGATAACGAGGAGCTGAAAAAACTTGTAGACTGGTATTCTCGTGACCTGAAAACACGAGTAGAAGAGTTGGAACGAGAGAGAGTTCAGATACAAAGTCAACAACAGCAGCTAACGGCAGAGGTTCAGCGTTTACAAGAAAATAGGGATAGCTGTAATTAATCTCGCTGGCTTTTGAAATTATGCATCCAGCATATCTTGTAAAGTGAGATTTGAAGAGATGATGGTTTGTCTTGTTCTTATTTCCATTTCTATAAGAACCGTCTTTAGTTTCATTTAGTACGCATCAAATCTTCTTCTCATATCTATAATTCATCTGTATTTGTATTCTTATTCTACAAATTTTCAATGGCTCATCAATTTCCTTTTACTATTTCTCACAATCAACATATGAGGTATACTTCACCTCAATTACAAGTTGATCCTGCATCTTCCGCAGGTGCAATGTTGCAGCAAGCAAATGATCTGGCTAATAAGTTAGATCGTGAAGCTGTTTATGAGCTGGTGACTCTCAGCACCCGATACTCCTCCTCTATTGTTGGATTTTCCAACCGATTACAATCCAAAAATCGTGAGATTGAGGAGCTTAACGAGAAGGTTTCTGTACTTCAACGAATCGTTCAAGAGTCTGACAAAAAAATTGCAGACTTAAAACAGGAGAATAAGGATTTAAAATCCTTACTTGCCTCTTCATTTCGACTGCCTAATCCTTTAGATAAGGATGGTATGTTGCTTTATGAAGAGCAAATGCATTTGAGAGATGAGGCTAGAAGTCTCAAATTCTTGTAACTCATCTATGAATTGAATAATAAGATCTTTCCTTTTCAAATGCATTCCTTGAATTTATAACAAGATAAATCATCAACGTAAACTGCAATAATGACGAATCCGGATTCTGATAAAACACATGAATATATAGGATTATTCTTAAATCCTTCTTTCAATAGATACTCGTTGATTCAATTATACAACATGTGTCCGGATTGCTTTAACCCATATAAAGATCTTTGAAATTTTATAAAGTACATACTCCTAAATGTACTTGGATTAGATGCTTCAAGTATCGTAATAATCTAATGATGCTTATAAATATGCAGTGACCACATTCATTAACTGCATATCTAATCCTTTTGTAATAACCAAATCAATTAAAAATATGAATGTGATTGCATTCATACCAAGGAAATATGTTTCCTCATAATTGCTCAGGTTTCTACTGGAAACCTTGTGCGAAAAATTATACCGCATAATTTCATTTCGCATTACGCTTTCGTATAAATACTCACTTACATCTGACAAATATTACACCCTTTGGTGTTTGGACAACAGGTCCAAATGCATCTCGCTTCACTAGCGAGTTTAATTCAGTTTTAATAACTGCTTTCCATTTTGGCCAATCATTTCTACGTCGACATTCTTCGACGATTTTTGGCTCACTTTTTTTCATTACTTCTGGTAATATCAAGTTATCATATATGTTGTCGACAACAGTTTTATTTCTATCCATAAATTTTCCAGTACTCATGAAATGTATTGAGATCTCTTTGTTCCTCTCTAGGGGAAAATATTTCATGAAACACCTCTATAGGAGGTTCCTCTTCAGGAGGTTTATACTTTTCAGGAGTTTTCTCTTCAGGAGTTATACTCTTCAGGAGTTACACTCTTCAGGAGTTACCTCTTCAGGAGGTTTCCTCTTCAGGAGGATTATATTTTATACAGAAAATACGGTCTCTTCATGAGCACCGATTTTTATTTTTCTTGTGCACCAATAGGTCTTCAACGCTTCAGGTGTATTTTAGACTCATTTATTGCTGTTTTAACAACTCGTCCTTTAGAAACTTCAATTCTTACTTAAGCATTAACAGCAATAATATATGATTTTACAATACTTTTAGTGTCAGTAAATACATCATGTAATTGATTTGCAACACTTTGCAAATAAATAATCCTCTGAACTTCTGATTCACATTTATTTGTAAGAGGATCAAATTTAAACAGGGCTTTATTATCCCAAGTAATTTCTTGTCGTGCTTCAGGCACCGATATTTCATTATTTCAAAACATGATGAAATATTAATAAGCTTATATATAAAAACTTAGCATAAGTAAATCAAGTGCTTGGTCGTACAACAGGTACGTGACTACTGTTTAGTCATATTACATCTATGACAAACATTTTCATCTTTTTATGAAGAATTATTCTGAGAGCTTTTACCCTTCTCTGAGTTTGATCACTTTTGTTGATACGATATATTTTTATCATCTTTAGTGTTGTCGCTTTTGGGACCAACACTTCTATAATTTTTCTCCCACGTCTACGCCCTTAGTTTCCATTCACTTCTGGGAATTGTGTAAATTCGATATCATTAATAGGATGTAACTGGTGTAACAAAAACTCATTATTTAGCTCAATCACTGGAAGACAAAACAAAAGTTCAGAATATTTGTTGAACTTTCACTCTCGATATTGCTACTGCAGGAGCACATTCGAGGTATGAAAAATAATGTATTCTTTTATATATCATCATCAGTGACATTTTCACTGTATAATTTTAATATTGAGCTGATTTTAAAGAGTGCAGGATATTCAATACCACTCTTAAAATCTTACAACTTCAGGTGCAATAAATCATAATGATCTTTTGAGAGGATTACATCTTTTGGTGCTTATATCACTCTCTTAATTCATTTCACACAGTAAGATGATTTTTCATCATGAGATACACAGCATGGTCCTTCAGGGACACATGGTTTTCTTCTATGATTGTATCTTTCAAGTTCATCATCATATCCAAATAGATCTCATCAAGGATCTGGATAAATAACATTTTTCAGAAATGTCAATAGTAATAAATCTCAATATTTGACATTATATTACAAAAATAAATCTGTGAATTTAAGAAATATATTCACATTATCATAAGAATAAAAATAAAATTTTATCAAGTAATATTCAGAAATATTACCTTTAATATTTATCTCAAGGACTGCAAATAATATATTGAAAAACTTACTTGAAATAGAAGACCACTAGCTTCAGTATTGGTAGAACCTCGTGCTGATAACGTGTTATAAAACTAAAAAGAAAACTACTACTATTGCAAGAGAAAAGAAACTCTTAAGAACTGAAACTTTCTTTCTCTCTCTATATTTTTTTATGAATTTCATTACAACTGAAGCCCATATTTATAGTCATTGAAGTTACTATGCAAGTTACTATGCAAGTCACTATACAAGTTACTATGCAGATTTTAAAATAATAGTGGTGGGGTCATTCACATAATTTAGTGGTGGGACAGGGAACGATACCGTTTCGTTCGTTAATTCATAACAGTTAAAAATATATTTTAATTTTTAACAATCCAATAAAAAAAATGATCTTACACTTCGAAGTTTCTGACAGGAATGGTTCTCCCCTCAGAAATAAACTATAAATAACTGGGTCTGTAGTGGTGTTTCGCAGCTTAAAATGGGATCCTTCCCTTTCATGGATGCAGCTACCCAAATTCTACATACAGTTGAGTTAATGGACCATATAGCATTGCTGCTGTTAATTTCCTTCGTGTCCGCCGCATCCATTTATGTGCTGGCCTTCGGTCTTGGCCGGGGCGGGAAGAAGAATTCTGGCTCATGTCCGGCCACTTCATTTCCCCCTGGTCCCAAGGCTTTTCCTATTGTTGGCAACATCAGCTTCGAGCTGCGCAGTAAACCCCACCAAACTCTCGCCAAGCTCTCCAAACAATATGGACCCTTAATGACACTTAAGCTCGGCAGCACAACCACCATAGTTATTTCTTCTCCAAAAATAGCCAAAGAAGCACTGCAAAAACACGACCAAGCCTTCTCCAGCCGAACTATCCCGGACGCGGCCCGAGCACTTGACCACCACAAATTCTCAGTGGCGTGGCTGCCCGCATCGACCCTTTGGAGGAGTCTCAGGAAATTTGCAGCCATGGAAATGTTTGTGCCACAACGGCTGGATGCAACCGAAGCCATTCGACATAAAAAGGTTCAAGAGTTAATTGCCCATATTGGAGCGAGTTGCAACAGTGGTGAGGCGATAGATATTGGTGGCGCTGCCTTCACAACAATGTTTAATGTCATTTCAAACATGTTATTCTCTACTGACCTGGCTGAGTATAGTTCGAATACAGCCCAAGAGTTCCAGACTCTTATAATGGGTTCCATGGAAGAAGCTGGGAGGCCTAATATTGCAGATTACTTCCCATCACTTCGCTTATTTGATCCGCAAGGTGTACGCCAGAGGAATACGTCTTATTTTTCAAGATTGGTTGAGATTTTGGATGGTATTATCAATGAACGCCTGGAATTAAGAGCAACATTAAAGGCTTCTAAGGCTGGCCGCAACGATGTACTCGACTCCTTCCTTAGTCTCGTTCAAGAGGATAATTCAGAATTGAGCTTCGAGGATATTAAACATTTGCTTCTGGTGATTCATTATCTTTTTTTCTTTTTAATCTCATCTCAATAACGCAAAATCATCTTTCATTTCAATTATATGTGTTGTTGCCATTCAACTATTACCAGCTAGCTTTATTTCACTATGCAGGTATATTACTTTGTTCTTTTTCTTTTGGATGATGATTAATTACCCGCTTCCTTTTTTTAACTTGTTTAAAAAAAAAAATGTTATATACATATATATCATCAGCATCCTACTTCCTTCTAATCTTCGTCAACCTCGTCATGATCGTCATTTTAGCAATTAGTATTATTTAAAAAAGTCTTTTTTTCTTAAAGTACTGATCTTAATTACTCTTGTTAGCATTAATAACTTCATGATCTTAGTAGGGTAGAGAATTATGAATGCAGTATTGCTTTCTTTGAATAGTGATGAAAAGTGGAGTGCATAGATGTTGTATAATTGGTTTAAAGAGTATAATTTATTATTAAAAAGATTTTTCTTTAATGTAAAATTTGTATTTTATTTATTTTTATCAAAATAATTACACGATAGTTGCACAATTCAAAATTGCAAATAAATAACAATAAACCTAGAAAAATGGTAGCTCTAAACTTAGCTCTCACATACTTTCTATCAGGATTTATATATTGCAGGGAGCGACACAAAATCAAGCGCAGTGGAATGGGCAATGGCAGAGTTATTACGCAATCCCTCCAAAATGGCAAAAGTCCGAGAAGAGCTTGAACAAGTCATTGGTAAAGATGAGGTTGTTCAAGAATGCCACATATCCAAATTACCTTATTTACTCGCGACAGTGAAAGAAGCCTTCCGATTGCATCCACCGGTGCCTTTACTACTACCTCACAAAGCCGAGGTTGACGTACAAATGTGTGGCTTTACTGTACCAAAAAATGCACAAATATTAGTCAACGTGTGGGGAATGGGACGAGATTCAAGCATATGGCCAAACCCAGAACAGTTTTCACCTGAAAGGTTTTTAGATAAAAACATTGACTATAAAGGCACGGATTTCGAGCTCCTTCCCTTCGGAGCTGGAAGAAGAATATGCCCTGGATTGTCTTTGGCCAGTCGGATGGTACCTTTTATGTTGGCCTCTCTTCTTCACTACTTTAATTGGAAGCTTGAAGATGAGATGAAGCCAGAAAATATGGATATGAGGGAGACAACGGTTGGAATTATCTTACGCATTGCCAAGCCCCTTCGGGCTATTCCCATTAAATCACTTTAATTTTAGGTTACTACTTGTGTCGTTAGCCTAATAACAACGGTCATATTTGTGAGTTGGGGCCTTGTTTATCTATCAGTTTCATTTTATTTTTATTTTATTTTTGTGTGTTTTTTTATTTTTGTTTTCGGATATTTGTTTGGATTTCCCAACCTCTGCTCTCCTGAGCTTTGTAGTTTCAGTTTTAGTTAATGATACGTATGTGTGTAAAGAAACAAAGTATATATTTGTTTTACAAATATAAGTTCTACAATTAAAAAGACTTCACGTACATAGATAAATTCGTAACCCAATACAATTTCATGCAATATGTTATATCTATTTTATCATAAAAGTAATTTTACAAACATATCACATTCAATCACAAAAAATCAAATATATTTTGGGCTTTACAAAAATCGTGTAATTATCAATATTAATAAAACTTCAGAAAAAAAAGTAGAACCTTTAAAAAAATCCAACGGTGAGAGTAGAAGCAAAAAGGAAAAAGGAAAAAGAAAATTGACAATTTCAGTTTACTCAATTATAGAAGTAATATAAAATCACCTAATTCGCAGTTGGGTCTGTTAATTTCTAGTTCTGATTGGGACCAAACTTTACTGTTCATGGAAAAATACAAAGACTTTTAGGATATATTAAAGGATAATGCTAAAGTGACTATCAAATGTGTACACTAAATATGTACACTAGTACAAATGAGGTTTTTTTTATTTAATTATTTTTTAAACATCTTTAACCATTAAAAAAAAATTAATAATCACTTTCTTAACCATTAAAAAAAATAAAAAATATGAATTTTCTTTATTAAAACTTGTAATCATGACTGATGGAACTAACACCAACTTAATTGATCCATAAAACTAATCATTGTTTGAATATAGTTTTTTAATGCAACTTTTGTTTTAAAATCTTATAAGAAAAATATTAAATGTCTCGGTGTAATAGATCTCGATGGATCTCATTTTCATTTTTTTTTTAGTTTTTTTTATATGATTTTTAAGTAAGTGTTTTTAAATAATATTGTAATTTTTATATATTTTTAAAAAATATTTTAAGATATTAAAAAAATATGAAAAAAATCAAAAATTTTTTATAAGAATTTTTTAACATCTTAAAACTTTTTTTAAAAAAATATAAAAAAAAATCACAACATTACTTAAAATCACTTACTTAAAGATCATATAAAGAAAACTAAAAAAAAAATAATTTCGAAACGGAATCCATTGTACTGGGATGACTAGCACTCCCCATCTTACAAAATTGTATGTCGTTTTGTATTTGTTTGAGTATTTAAAGAAATTATAATTATTAAAGAGTGATTAGATGAAAAAAATTAAAAAATATTTTATGCTTAAATTATGTTAGAAAGAAAAATATGTGAAAATAAATTACAATCATAAAATTTGATTGTAAAAGATAAAAGTTAAATCGACAACTTCCTGCAAATTAACTTTCCTAGATTTCGATCAAGATCTCACCTCAAATATTAACTATTATTTTCAAATTAAACATTTATTTATTTATTTTAATCTTTATAATTACTTATGACTTGGGATGTGAGTTTAACTTCAAATCTAAAGCATTATTATAGAAATGATCAATCAATCAAAATTATTTTAAAAAAAAATCCTCACACCGACAAAACAAGATGACAAGAGAAACGCAAAAATTTATGAAAACTATATAATATTATTATTATTAACAATGAGCAGATAAAATACACAATATCATGGAAAATTCGAAAATCCTAGGGCAGAGGTACCACGTGCATGCTAGCGAATAACCAAAAGTGGGGATGAAAATTAGAAAAAACTCCAATAATTCATTTATAGGGTTCGGAGCTTTAAAGTAGAGAAGGTGACATGTGGCCAAACTGCGACTCCAAGAGAGGTGTAGGATTGAGAAATTTCTTCAGTGATCCAAGATCGAGGGTGCTGTTCTACTTCGTACTTATAATTTTCAAATAGAAGTTCGAATTTACTATGTTACCGTGTTTCATATGTTTTGGTCGTGATTCCAACAACTCGGATTTTTTCAAAGAGTAGTTCTATACGGAGACCTTCATTTAGCCAACACCACACATTTGCTTACTTAAATTTATTTATTTATTTTTTAAAATCTACAGTAAAACAAAAGTTTTGAAAAGTGTAATCTCTATTTAGATACTCCCAATCTCTTTCGATTTGCAGAAAACTTCAATCTACGCAAAAATTTCAATCTCCTTCTTCTTTTCTTTGCTTACAACCATTTTGAAGCTCACTCGTAGAACCCTTCTCTCTCTCTCTTTCCAAATTGTAACTAATTGTTCGTAAAAATCATCAAGCTAACCACCATTACGTGATCAACAAACCTCTTTTTCTCTCTCTTTAAAATGGAAACAACAAGTATTTCTTTTGAATCAGCAAACAAACAAAAACAATGACCCAGAAAACAATTTTTAAGGAAAAAAAAGTTCAATTTCATCTTGTGTTAAAGAAACAAACATAAAATGGTCGGAATCATAAAAAAGATGCAAGAAAATATCTGTAGAAGAATATTTAACCTAGAATAAGAGGTAGAAGAAGCATTTCTACAAAAAATAAAAATAAAAAAAGGAAAAAGGACGATGGACTAATAATAATAATGATCTATTAATAATAACTTCTAAGAAGATGAAGGAGATTTGGGAGTATTTAGGATTTTTTGCAAAGACGAGGGAGAAGATAAATTGGGATATTAGAGTTTTTTTTATGAAAACTTACTCACTACAAAAAAATTGACTTTTTACGATATTAGATTTTGTCGCAAAAAGTAGAAAAAATACTGTAAAAAATTATTTGCAGCAAAAATAATCATTTTGGCTGCAATTAAAATACCACAAATAGTTATTTTTCTTGTAGTGACTCGAATGTTTAGTTCCTGAACATGAAAAGACTATATTTGAGTTTAGGTATAAGAGGATTGGAGATTTGGTTCAGATTGATTAGTTCTCAAAGACGAATAATAAGATATTATGACTTTTAAAAATATTAGTTTTCTGAGCGAATTTGTTTTTTGATTGTGAGTAGTTTACCTACAAAATCATGACATGGTGGCCAGATGTGGTTCGCCATATTACAGTGTGTTGTGTTGGAAGGAATAATCAGTTTAGGCATAGAATTATTCTTTTTCAAATAGAATAGCCCTCTCATAGTTCTTCATGGACATGTCTCGAAGGCCTAAGAGAGGAAAATCTCATTCCACATTGTTTTTGCCCTTGAATCACAGTTTATACTAGACGATATGACATTTTTTGGCCCTCATTTGGTGAAACTTTGGAAATCTATTGACTAGATGAGAGTGGAGCTTAAGGGAATAAAAATATAAGACCAAGACCTGCCTAACTTATGTAAAGGCCACCAAAGAGACAAGAGAGAGAAAATGAGGATAATGAGGGAGTGAGAAAGGATTTTAGAAGAAAAGTCAAGAAATAATAGGAGGGGAAGGAAAACATTGAAAAAGGAAAGAAAGATGCTAAACACGCAAAATTGACATTCTTCACCACTATTGAAATGAATAAAAAAAATTAAATAGAAAAGGCAAGGGAACACAAATGAAAGAGTTTCTTCAACCTTTCGAAGAGCACTCAATAGAGAATATCTTCTCTAGAAAACAGGTTGCTAATTTTTTTTGTACAATGAGAGATAAGAAATTATGAAAGACTGTAAATTATTTGTACTATAATAGATATCTGCTCTCCAAACCATGTGGACGAATGTATTAGGTTGAATCACATAAACCTAACTATTTTTCTATTATTATTTTGTCTACATTTAATTCTCATTCACTTTCTGAATGTACGCACAGCCATATTGGACCACCACCGAAGATTTTAGACCACATGATCGAGGTTTGAATCGTCATAACGTGTTTCCGTGTTGTACAAGGCAATGACGGGGGCGAAATTGGTTTTTTTTTTTATATTATTTATAGATGGTGACAGCGAAAAGTCAGGATGCCTTTTTTTTTTTTATATTTATTTAATTTAATTAATATAAGGATGCCTTGTGATAGCCGCTGAATGATAATTTGTAAAGAAAAAACGTCTTTAAATGTTGGAAGGGCAAAATCAAATATTAAATGCGGAAATGTTTCAAGTCACCATGAATTTGAGTAAATAAAGAAATAAATTTCTTTAAACGTGTTGCCATTGGATCAAAACACGACGTATAACTGCAGAAAATGGTGAATCTTGAAAAAGAGATTTATGCAATCCCCATTACAGAAAAGAAAACAAATAAATATAAAGAAGAAAGAGGTCGGATTCTACCGTCCGTGCATAGATGCTGCCTGATCTTCTTCGACCTTAAAGGTAAATTCCGCTTTACATTAGCAATGCTACTTATCCTTATTTTCTATTTTATAATTTATTATTGTAATATTAAATATTTGAAAATTATTTATTATATTATATTTTCTTAATTTATTATTTAATGTCATATTAAAAATAATAAAACAATAATAAAAAAATGATAAATAATTTTTTGAAAAGTAATTTTATTTATTAGGAATTATTTAAAAGAATAATATTAGGAATTATTCTCTTCTTTTGTAGGCTATCGATATAAAACTCCTTGGATCCCTTAATCGAGATGATTTGAAGAAAATTTGCGGAGATAATTTTCCTGAATGGATATCTTTCCCCGTCTTTGAACAGGTTGATTATTTTTGTTCATTTTTTTTATTATCTTTATGCTTATTCGTTTACATACTAAGTGGAATACTTGCCCTCAGCTTTTTGATATAATGAACAGAGAGGACTCAAAAGATCAAATGGTTTGCTTTGTTTTGGCATGTGTCTCAGTTGAATTTTAGAAACATGATCAGTTATAAGATTAGAGACAAGAAGAACTCCCTAGTGTTGCCCTAGTTGTCATCCTTGCATTGTGCTAGTTGATTTTAAAGCCTTCACAATATGCCCCATGGTGATTCAACTCGCATGTGGATTGTCAGTATTTGTGAAAATTTAAAAAGAGTTTCATTTTCTTGATTGGTTTGAGTAGATATAAACATTTACTAGGAATGAGGATAAACTGTCTACCGCCAACTTCAATCACTAAATTACTTTAATCTTTACTAGCTGAACTGCTGTTGGTAATTTCTTAGTGTAGTTTGGGATTGCGGTAGGAAATATAGCGTATAGTTTTAGAACTTATAGCTTATAATGTACGTAATAAAATCTACATTAAAAATTCATTTACTGTTTGATAACCATATATTTAAAGCACTTTTAAAAATATTACATTTGTTTGGAAACAAATTAAACAAATGATTTTTGAGGTAGAGATGACAATTATTTGAATATTTAAAGATTAGACCATATTCTTCAAAGTATGAAAGGTGTAATTATCTTGAAGTTGTTTGGGTATTTTCGTCCATTGACAATTTCTTAAAAATTCGAATTATGATCTGCATTATCCAGAAAAGCTCATTTGAAAAAAAGCATCAAAATGATGCTTTTCCACAAACGTACTGATAGCTTATTTGAGATTAAAAATGCTTTAATATATAACATTCAAACAATATATTTTTTCCACTAAAAAATTTTTAAGGCTATTTAAGCACTTTTTAAGACTCCTACTGCAATGCCAAAGAGACCTTTAGTGTAAGCTCTCCAAAATCCATTCCATCCCAAAGAAAAATATTGCACCCTAAAAAAAAAATAAAAAAAAATCCTTCCTAACTTCGTCTTGCTTACAATTTTAAGTTTATGAAAACTCCTTAGATCTTATCAATATAAGCAATTGTGTATGATCGATAAGTTTATTCAAATCTTGAGCAAGATAATTTCCTTTCTTGGAGAGAGAAAAAACCCTACAAAGAGAGAAAACCCTAGACCTGCCGCCACCCTTCACCCACCATTGATTGGCGAGTGACACCTCACTACCTGCACAAACAAGGCCGACAGGCCCTAGTGACTTCACTAAGGGCTGTCCGACGAAGGTTCTCCCTCTAGCGACCTCGCAAGATTCTATCTTTGTCTTTCTCGGAGGCGACATCGACTGTCAAACCTATGCTTCTGCCACTGCCACAAACAAAACTGACGGGCTAGGCGACTCCACAAACAAGATTTTGATTTGCATTTATATTTTTGTTAGTGCAAATTTGGTATACCTATTCTTATTTGTTTTTTATTTTCGTATAACATCTTTTTCCTTAAGATGATGAAGTGAGATGATCCTGGGAGATGATCTTGTTACTTGGAATCAAAAGATGACGACGCGCGATGTGGATTTGTCTTATTCTTCCTCATGTGCCTACTGAACATCAAGTAGCTGATATTTCACTAAAGTTTTGACTCGACTATGTCGTCAATACCTAGTTAGAAAATTGCTGCTAGTTGACTTACTAGCATCAATTTGGGGGAGAGTATCAAAGGAAAACTATGGTTTTGTTTACTAAGATGTGGTAGTCTCCTAATAGGTCATGTTTTCTAATATTATCTTGTATTTAAATTATACTTGTACATATTTGGATATCATAAAGTTTGGTACTTTGGTGAGATTCAAATTGAATTCTCAATCTTATCTTTGTGACCATAGAAATATTGTTTATTTAACGAGAAGAAAATATCTCAAAGAGGTACTTAGGCAAAAATCTGACAAGGTGAGAGGTGGTTGAAGGTGGAATCGAAAACTTTCGTTTTTATAAAAGAGGGAGGAAATAGGTTACGCATATCTGAACGTAGTAAAAGGATGGAGTAAGTTCATGGGTCTAAGTGGGACGACAGCTTCGTGGGTTACTGTGGAGATAGATGATTGTTTAGAATTCAATTGTCATGAAAGATTCTTCAGGGAGCTAAGGATGGGTAATGGAGTTCTCATCATTCAGCATCAAAACTTTTGTAATGGAAGATAACCTTCTGAATTTGTTTTAGTTTTGGTTTTTAGTTTTCTTTTTGTTTCTAGAGTTGTAGGTATTTCCTTTGTATACGTTCTGTGTACTTAGGCTTATGCCTATTTTTTTAGAATAAAACTTTTATTATTTATAAAAAAAATATTAACGCAAGGGGCAGGTTTTTGCTACTCTCAGAATTTCGGATGGAAGGAGGAAATGTTTGTTGGTGATTTCGGAAGGTGCAAATGGCATTGGATTGAAAGGTTTTCTGCAGTCCATTCGAAGTGTTATTGGGTCCAAAGCTGCTATTATGAAGCACGCAAACAAATGAGAGTTTGTTAATAGAAAGACAGTGGGAAGGCCTTCCTCAATCAAAGTTGCCTCGTAAGCTTCAGTGTTGAGTTAAGTGGCAGGTAGTCTAACTGAGAATAGCTCAGCAATGGAAGGAAAGGTTAAGGCACTTGTAGGAGACAAAGGTTGTCGAGTGACATTGGGAGAAGTGGAGGGGGTCATGTGGGCTGTCAAAACTCGATTGATGGGGGTTATGGAGTATGTGAGTAATCTCATGATTAGAGTGGATAAGGGGCTGGACCTAGTCGTGGGTTTTGGAAAGACATGTGGTGTGGAGATAGGGCCCTGGATGCGGTTTTTCCTTCTTTGTATCAAATTACAAGTGCTAAAGATTTCACTATGGCAGAGGCTGTGGGATCAACTGGGGGAAAATTGTGTTGGAACATCAGATTCAACCGGGCGGCACAGGATTGGGAACATGAAACTTTTGTGGAGTTCTACACCCTTATCTACTCTCAATGACCAAATTCACAGGTGGAAGATGGCGTGATATGGACCCCGCTAAGAAGAGGAACCTTCACTGTGCACTCTTTTTATAAAGTCCTCTCTCAAGGACCTGAGACTCAATACCCGTGGAGACAGATATGGTGTTATAAAGCACCTCCAAAAGTGGCTTTTTTTGTGTGGACAACATCACTAGGGAAGATCCTCACAACGGATAATCTGGATAATCTGAGAAAAAGAAGGGTTATCATAATAGACTGGTGTTGTATTTGTCGCAGTGGGAGTGAGTCGGTTAATCATCTTTTGTTACACTGCGAGATTGCTCGGGCACTTTGAAATAAGATTTGTAACAGACTAAATATAGCTTGGGCCATGCCAGAGACGGTAGGGGCAGCTGTTGCAAGTTGGTCCTCCATGCGAGGTGGGAATCAGATCAAAGCTGTGTGGAGAATGATTCCCATTTGCATGCTATGGTGTATCTGGCAAGAGCGCAACGAACGGACGTTTGAAGACAATAAGAGATCCAGAGAGGAGCTCCTAGTTTTCTTTTTTAAAACTCCGTGTACATGGGCCATTGTTTTGGACTTTCAAGGCATGAATCTTCATAATTTCCTTGTATCCAATGTGTTGTAGTGATGGGCTTTTTGTTTTGTATTTTTGTTTTTGCTTTCTTTTGGAATTGGCTTTTGCCTTTATTTCATTAATAAAACTTTTACTTATAAAAAAAAAGATCCTTTGGGTTTGAAGGCCTTGATTGCTTTGACAAAGGGCGTTTTGACGACATCACGGATAGGGTCGTTGGACGCCGACATAATTGTTCATGCCAGTGTCACTTAGGACATCGGTAGCTTGTTGTCTGAGTGCCCACAATCACCAATTGCTAATGGTACTTTTTTCCAGAGTTCAATTTCAATTGAAGATGGGGGTCCTTCTAGGATTTTGAGTACTTTGGAAGGAATTGACGAGCCTCTTTTAGAAGATGCAAATGGAGTAACAGAAGCTAGTGCTTCCCTTACCAGTTCTATGGCTCCAAAGGGAGCAGTAGGGTCTGACTAAGTGGCATAGAAAGGATTGTCAGGGGGTGGAGCACATACAAATAATGTCCTCGTCGATGGAGGGGAAGAACCTTTAATGGCGACGACAACAATGGACAACAACCATATAGCTGTTAAGGAGGTTTGGGATTTGAATGCAAGATATGGCGGGGAGGAGATTATGAGTTTGTCGTTGGTGTCTTGTGAGGAGGAATGTCTAGGGTCAGGAGTGTAGTTGGGTATTGCATCTATCCTGTAATGTTGTGAATGATGAGTTTTTTGAAAACTCTTAATAAATAAATAGTGCCTTTGTTGATGCACAATTTATTTATTAAGAGTTTTCAAAAAACTCATCATTCACAAAATTACAAGATAAATGCACTTACAGCAACAAATAAATAAATAGTGCATTTCTTACGATAATCATATAATTCATTTTTCTTATTGTATTTGATTCTCAAGATCTCTAGTCTCTAGATTGTGTATCCTCTCATACATGGCTCATGAACTTATAGGACTTTAATCCAATTCCGCTTAATGTATTCCAGATTCTTTCTCTTATCAAGACTTTGGTTAGTGGATCTATAAGATTATTACAAGACTTAACATAATTCAAATTAATAACACCATCATAAGATCTCACAATATTGTATTTTTTTTATAGATCTGAATTTACTGCTATAATAATGATTTTGTACTCTATCTATAGTAGTAGTATTATCATAGTGAATTAAAATGTGTGGAGCTGATTTTTCCCATAAGGAAATCTAGTGTATAAATCTCTCTCCCAATATACTTCTTTATAGTAGCCAAAACAGCTAACTCTATAATTGACTTAGGAAAAATACAATCAAAATATGCGATAAAACACCTTAAAACGGCTTGAGCTTAAAACTTGTTTGTCTAAAAAATTTTGGTAATGGCATTAAGGTTTTATTTACTGTCATAAATATTCTCATTTCATTTAATTATTATTATTTTTTAAAATTTTTATACAAAATAAAAAATAATAATAATTATGTACACCGTTGCAGTGCCCCGTTTATGTGGCGTGCCACTGTTGCAATGTTTTTTGGCTTCCCTTCAACACCAAAAAACCTTTAACCCCTGTCCCGAAACACCTGTACCCCTTCACCGAAATACCGTGAAGCACTTTCGCTGTCCGTCTCATTGAAGCTTAGCAAGAGGCTTTGCTTGGAAACCAGACAGGTTAAATTCTAGTTCCAGAATCGTCATACCCAAATGAAGGTAGTCCACGTGCATTAGTGCTGGTATGATCGCATCCCTGGAATAGTGAGAGGCTTAAGAGGTACTGTGCATAATGTTTACCGATGTATTTTACTTCTTGAAATTATAAAAAGCCCGTTGTTACTAGTATCCAATGAATGCTAAATTATAAAGTTCTCATTTCGAAGTCCCGCGGGGTCGGTCAACCCACCCACGCAAAGTAACACTCGAAAAACGAAGTCCTACAGAGTCGGTCAATCCATCCACGCAAAGTAACACTCGAAATCCCGCGGGATCGGTCAACCCACCCACGCGAAGTAACGCTCGAAAAATCTTTCGGGGTCGGTCAACCCACCCACGCGAAGTAATACTCGAAGTCCCGCGGGGTCGGTTAACCCACCCACGCGAAGTTCGGTAACACTCAAAAATCCCGCGGGGTCGGTCAACCCACCCACGTGAAACAACTCACAACTCTCGAATCTCGACCTTAAGAACGCACATTACGCTCGGAAAAAAATTTTTAAGTTTACACTTAACCAAAATTTTACGGGATATATAGAGCGAACAATGTCTCGAATGTTATATATTCAATTACAATATCTCAAATGTTACAATGTCTCGAATGTTACATGCTCCAAAAAAAAAATTATTGCAACAGGAAAAAATCAACACGGTGACTAGGTTAAGTCTCAGAATAGGGAGGAGGGGGATTCAAGTCATCAAATGGCGGGTAGCCGCGCTTTCCGATCTTCTTTACGAACTTCTTCGCCACCCGATCCGGACGAAGAGACTTCGGATCTATGTCATGGGGGTTGAGCTGAGGGTCTAGCAAGAGCTGGGCTCCTATCTGACGAAGACCCTCGGCATAACCGTACCCCTAGGCCGAATTGCGAATGACCACCACTCGAGATATCTGCTGCTCAAAGTCAGCTATCCTCGAATGAGCCTCCTCCAAAGCATGACGAGTCTCTTCCAGCTCAACCTCTTGAGCAGCCCGGGTTCGTTCGGACCTTGGCGCTCAGGAGAAGAAGGAGGAGGAGTGGGCAATTGATTTTCCCTAGCGACTTGCTCTTCCGACTCCTGCCAAAAGACTTGCGCAAAAGGCACAGCACCAGCGGATAGCCCGACAGCACGATCCAGAGCCTCTTGAATGGTCTGGTCGATATCTTCTCCATCCGACGACTCGACCCCTACCGCGTCGGTTGCCTCTATCTGGGCTTCAAGAACGACCCTTATAGGCTTCAAGGACGACCCTTCTGGCCTCAGACCTTATCCGCTAGGCCTCTAGGAATCCGAAGAATCCGTAGGAAGAATGTGCTCGCCCTGATCTTTGATACGGGGCCCCTTCCTCTTCTTCTGTTTCTTGGGACGGTCACCACGACTCAAAGGGGCTTCGCCGTGACGACCCTTTGTGCGCCTTTCTTTCTAAGCTACCTGATCAGAGGCCCGCTTGCGAGAGGAAGTAGGGGGCTCCTTGGTAATGTTGAAGAAGTTTTGACCCTCAGCATATAATTGGTCTGGTCGAGTCAGAAACTTTTCGATGTTCTCCTCGGTTAAAAGGGCGTCGGACCATAGCCGGTCTGGATCCTCTGCCCCCCAGGAAAGGACAGCCTTCACCCTCTCGGTTTCCTGAGCCGTAAGAGTAACCTCCATGTGTGTCGATGAAGGAAGAAAGCCCCAATCTTTTTGGACTGGGAATTCGTTCCCCTCTCCTTCTGGGAACTCCGAGTCCCTGCCTGAGAGAAAGAAAATTTTTTTATGATAGTCTCAGACACTCGAATGCCTCTCTTCCATTCGAATCAGTCTGTACTTTGGTTTTATTTGGAAGCCAGCAACATTCCCGTCTCGACGAAAGGGTCGATACAATGAAAAGAATTTTCGAGCAGTCAAGTCGGGATAAGGATTGTTCATCCCAGAAAGAACAATCCGGAATGCCACGCAGGTGGCCAAAAGGATACGCCACCCGTTCGGCATGAGTTGGGTAGGGGTTAAACCCAAGAAGTGAAGAACCTCCCAAACAGGACGAATAAAGGAAAGGCGGAAACCCTTCGAAAACATGAGATAGAAAAGTACAACTTTTTGGGCCCTCCCATCGCGTTCGCAAGCCTTAACACCATCCCTTGGAACCTCCAGGGAATGCCGCCAAGAAACACGATATTTCTTTCTAAGCGAGTCCACATCAGAGGACTGCATGGAAGAGGTCCAGCCATTACCCGCGAAGAAAGGGCGTGGATCAAAGGAAGCCATGGGAACAAGAATTGAGAACAATGTAAGGAAAGGAAGGAGAACAGGGAAGCAGCAAAAAGGGAATATAAGAAAGAGTAACAACAGAAGAACAAGCAAGTAGCGAAGAGCAAGTCTGAGAAAGCAAATGGAGAAGGAAGGACAGTGATGAGGTTTTTGGATAATTTATACCCAGAAACCGAATTTAAAGCAAGCGGGAAACGAAGCGACATCGGGCCATGACTCCAGACGTGACCCTTGGGAACAAAAGGCATGCTCAAAACTAACCAATCAGAGGTAAAAAGCATGCGCCGAAATGACAAATCAGATAATGACAATCTCGCGCATGCATACCACGAGCTAATCGTGGTCAACAGCACAACCAGAAATATCACTAACGGTTCGGAAATCGAAAAAATGGCATAATTAAATTCTGAAAAGCATTGAATGCCTGACACGGAATACGACAGATTATGACCCGGCATTAATTGATCAGAATTCAAATCGTCCTCCAGAAGTCCAACCGGTAAACGAAACGACATACTAACTGGAACCGCCCGGGTATATTCAACCAAGTATTTCCGCTCGGAAGAAGAACGTAGACAAAGAAAAGAAAGATTCTACCCCTAAAGCGTTTAGAATCTCCATCGAAGTATCTTTGATAAAAATTCGCGGGGTACTGGAAGGATATTTGGCAACAAACCCAAGCCTAAACTAATTAAGCCCAAAGCCCATGATTTAAATCCAGATGACACGCGTCCAAGCTCAATCAGAGATGCCGGGCTTAGAGACAATCCAAGTTACTGGTTATCCCGAATAAAGAAAGAGAAAATAAACCGCTTTCAAGGATACGCTACTGTTAGGTACCACGGGTTATTTATTAGCATATCTTGCAGATCCGTCTCACATAATGATCATTCCCTCATTTATGAACAACTAGACAATCGCCGATCTACGGATCTCCCCTCTTAAATGCGCAAACACTACAAACACGCATAATTAATTACTAGATTGAATAAGGATAGGGTAGCATTTAATGTCCCTCTTCAAAAGGATCTGATTGAGTATTAAATAGGGAAATATCCGATTAATGCGATGAGACAGGCAGGATCAAATCAGGTTATCTTTCTCAAAGGTGACATTCGAGTAATGTCCCGATTAATAGATCTTTTATCATAAAACCGCCCCTCAAGAAAGACACCTATTAATAAGATTGAACGAGAACCGAAAGAGGGTACATTCTGAAAATTCCCTCTACAAATTTCTCTTATCATATTATCTTGAACTAACTTGATCGTCAGAACGGTCCCAGACCCCGATCATCTTTGTTCTTAATTTTGCAGATTTCGATCGATTCGGAACTGATAAATCAAACTGCTAAATACGTCCTTAACACCACGAGAAGTACAACCTTACAATCAATTTTCTACCATGTCTAAGCATGAGACTTTTGCTTAGGTTGATGAAACTTGATTTTGTCATTATTTGCACCAAATCCATTTGCAATGTCACGAGAACTCGTTGCTTAGGCAAGAAAACGATAAGCTTAGGGCTGAAAACATGTCTTTTAGAGATGCAATGAGGAAGTCTAAAGAGATATTTTTTAAATCTATAATTTTTTCATAAACTCGATAGATTTGAAAACGAGATGTGCGACGAGGAAATGAGGCTAAATGGGTATTCATGAGATGGTGCTGGAAACGTAACGTGAAGGGGACGGACAAGATACAGAAGATTGTTTCCCAGATTTGAGGTCGGCCGACGAAGATCCTGGTGCTGTTTGGTGATGGGTCCGATGAGAGTGCTTCACGGTATCTCGGGGAAAGTGATTCACGATATTTCGGGCCAGGGGTATAGGTATTTCGATGTTGCGGAGCAAGTCAAAAATCAAAAGAACATTACCACAATGGCACACCACATGTAACGGGACACATAAATGGGGGCACTGCAGCGGTGTACGCAGCATTGCTCAAATAAAATAAGTAATTTAATTTTTTAAAATTTTAAAACAAAATTATTATTACTTTCTCAAAATTTTATATAAAATAAAATAAAAAAAATTTAATTTTTTCAAATATTAAAACAAAATTAATATTAAAAAAAATATTCTAACAATATTTTATTTTACTTTTAACTTTTTATCTCAATTCATTTCATCTCATCTATAAAAACAAACAAAATCTAAATTTTAGTTTAATACCATACGTGTTTTAAAGAAAGCAAACGGCAATCTATTCGCATTTAATGTAAGATCAAGATTGCTCGCCTCTTTGCAAATTCTCCGTGCATCTAAATGAGTAGGTATGATCATATCAGATATCCAAACAGCTATGAGGAGTTATGAGCAATGTACTTGTAAACATACTTTGCGTGAAGGTAACATATATGGTTGCCCATAAGCTAGGCAGGGATGCCCTTAATGTCACAGACTTTATAGTTGACAGTGAGGGCTTACCTAACTGCTTCTTAACTTTGTTTCAGCAAAGATCATGACTGAAAGAGGTTATTCGAACCCAAAAAAAAAAGACCAAAACTTCAACCGACCTTACTCCCAAAAAACTCAGAAGACAAAGACTTGAAGAAAACGTCAGGAGTAGAATCTTTTGAAAAAAAATATTATTTTCTAAACCCTTGGCTCCCACTAATTTTTGAATAAAGAATTTTTCTTTTTAATAAAAAAAATTACCTCACTCAAACAAACACTTTTTTCAATATGATTTTTTTTTTTTGCAATATAACTCTCAAAAAAATTGTTATAATAATTTTCAATATTTTTTTGAGCACATTAAAGACAAAAAAAAAGCGTAAAGTTAGAAACTAATTTTCATTTTAAGCGAATTATTAATAAGAATTATTAAATTTAAGGAAAACAATTAATAACTTTCCAAATCCAAGAAAATAAAATATATTTTGGGCTTTACAAAAATCATGTAATTCTAAATATTCACGAAGATCTACGGACATTTTTTTATTTGTTTTTATTAGTTTTCATTCATTTTTTTAGTATTCTTAAATCATTTTTAGAAAAGAAAAAATTCACAATCTCATTAAAAAAATATTTCCTTAATCACTAAGTTTTTTTTTCTGGATTTTGGGAGAAATTTTCAGGTGAAATAGTATTACTCGTTCATAAAACTTTGAAAAAAAATAAACCTTTAAAAATATCATACGCGCGGTGAGAGAAGAAGAAAAATGGAAAAAGAAAATAATAGAAATATTAATATAAAATCACCTAAGCAATTGGGACTATTTCTAATTTTGATTGGGACCAAACTTTACTGATAGAAAAAGACAGACACTTTTAGGATGTACTAAAGGATAATGTTAGGAATCACTTAGGATAACTATCAAATGGCAGGCTTAATTGATTTAAAAAATCGAATCAAATCAAATGTGCACATCAAATATGTACATAAGCCATTTAAAAAAAAAATTAATCATTTTTTAAACATCCTTAATTGTTAAAATACATATATATATATATTTATTAATAATCATTTTCTTGATATTGAAAAAATAGAAAAATGGGAATAGGCACGCTTAATTGACATATGGAACTAACACCAGCTTAATTGGTCCTGTAGTAGTAGGGGTGTAAAAAGACCGAACCGGACCGGCAGACCGAACCGGACCGGTTGTCCCGGACCGGGACCGGACCGGACCGGTTGGAGTTCGGTCCGGTCCGGTCCAAAAAATATATGGACCGGAAAATTCCGGTCCGGTCCCGGTCCAGGGAGTTCATCCCCCTGGACCGGACCGGACTGGACCGAATTATTATTATTTTTTATAATTTTTTAAAAATATATGTATATATAAATAATAATATATATTAATATTAATATTAATATATATTAATATTAATATTAATATATATTAATATATAATATATACTCTTATAATGTTAACATATAAATAATAAGTGTATTATTATTATTTAATATATTATTACTAATTTATTACTATTTACTAACATATAAATATATAATATACTAATGTAAATTGTAATAATGTTATTACTTATTAGTTATAGTTTATTAACATATACTAATGTAATAATATTATTAGACTATTAGATTATTAGTTATAGTTTACTAATATACTTAATATTTAATATTAACTAATATATTAATAGATAATATATACTCTTATATATTAATATATAAATAATAAGTGTATTATTATTATTTAATATATTATTAATAATTTATCACTATTTACTAACATATAAATATATAATATACTAATGTAAATTGTAATAATGTTATTACTTATTAGTTATAGTTTATTGATATATACTAATGTGAAAGTGTTATTAGACTATTAGTTATAATTTATTAACATACTTAATATATAATATATACTAACATATTAATATATAATATATACTTTTATAATATTAACATATTATAATTTATAGTAATTAAATTTGGACCAAAAAAATATTTGATTATTGTAGAATTATATATTAAATTTAGCCCATTAAATCATATGGGGCACCCCTAGACCGGACCGGACCGCCCCTGGACCGAATTAGACCGGACCGGTATGGACCGAACTCCTGTTCGGTCCGGTCCAGGGTGAGAGAATTATTGGACCAAATGAAATCGGTCCACAAATTTCCCGGACCGGACCATTTACACCCCTATGCAGTAGTCTGCATTCATGCTTTCATTTCAATATCGTACCACGTTAAAGGACCATCCTCTTTTTTGATCATTTCACACATAAATAAACAAACATATAACGTACACACGCATACTAACTAATATGAATATTTATAACTTGGAGACAAAGACCTTCGTTTACTTTGTACGGAGAGAAAATTCTAAGACGAAAAAAAAATCCTAGGATTGTTGCCACGCTTAGGGCTGTTCAGCCGATTCGACCCAACCCGAATAAGCAAATTCCGACTCGACTCGATAACACATCCATTTCGCTCACCCGATACCTGAATATCCGATTACCCGTTTTCTTTATATTCTTCATTTTTTTGACCTAGTTTGGCATGATCTAGTTTGGCAGATCTCAAATTCAACGGCTTTAGAAACACAAAATCTTCATCCGCAATACGCAATAATATCCATTCAGAAAACCCTAACACAAAAGCTTAATCCATACCAAAATCAGCACAAACAAACGATTCAGACCACAATCAAACCCTAATCTTTCCTTTTCAATAATAAAGAAAAAAGAAATCGTAACCCTTAAGAAAACAAAAATCCAAAATCAAAACAAAAATACCCAAAAACTTTTCTTGGATTGGTTTTGGTCTCTGCGTGATTGCGTGAATCCGTGACGATGCGTGCTTGCATGCGAGTTGGAAATAGGAAAAGTGAGGTCACCATCGCCGCCAGACATAGGTGGTTGCAGAAAAGCGAAGAGATTGAGTGAAATCTTAGAATACCCATCAAGCTCAGCGGAAGCCTTCAATGTCGAACTTTTAGGATGGACGTCGGCGATGGGTCTGGCAGGATCTGGAGGTGGATGCCAGCGATTTGAGGTGGCGGTGAGGGTGGAGAAAGAGAGAGAAGAGAGAGAGAGAGAGAGGATTGAAGATGAAGAAGATAGACGGTGAAACAGAGGAATAAGAAATCGAAAATGAATGGCTATCGGTAAAACGGGTATTCCGTTTCCGACTTTTCGGGTAATCAGATAGGATAATCGGATCGAAAAATAGCGGCTAAACGGATCGGTTCGAAAAATCAGCTTATTTGTTTAGCCCTAACCACGCTGGGGGATGTGAGCGGCACCTCTTTTCTGTCCCTTCCCTCATCCTGTTCTCTTCTTTTCCTACTTCTTTCTTCGTTTTCGTTTCTTCGTTTTTATTTTTCAATTTTTATTTTTTCTTTGAATAGCAGTAAACTTAAAATGGCAGCTCTAAACTTAGCTCTCACATATATACTTCCTATTAGGATTTATATAGAGCCGGGAGCGACACAAAATCAAGCGCAGTGGAATGGGCAATGGCAAAGTTACTACGCAATCCCTCTAAAATGGCAAAAGTCCGAGAAGAGCTTGAACAAGTCATTGGTAAAAATGGGGTGGTTCAAGAATCCCACATATCAAAATTACCTTATCTACTCGCAACCATGAAAGAAGCCTTTCGATTGCATCCACCGGTGCCTTTACTACTACCCCACAAAGCTGAGGTTGACGTACAAATGTGTGGCTTTACTGTGCCAAAGAATGCACAAATATTAGTCAACGTGTGGGGAATGGGACGAGATTCAAGCATATGGCCAAACCCAAAACAGTTTTCGCCTGAAAGGTTTTTAGATAAAGACATTGACTATAAAGACAGGGATTTCGAGCTCATTCCCTTCAGAGCTAGAAGAAGAATATGTCCTGGATTGTCTTTGGCCAGTCTGATGGTACCATTCATGTTGGCCTCTCTTATTCACTACTTTAATTGGAAGCTTGAAGATGAGATGAAGCCAGAATATATGGACATGAGGGAGACAATGTTTGGAATTACTTTATGCATTGACAAGCCCCTTCGTGCTATTCCCATTAAACCACTTTAATTTTCGGTTAATGTTCGTGTTGTTAGCCTAAAAACAACGTTAATTGGTAGAAAAAATATGAGTGCAAGTTTGGCTTGCGCATGCATACTGATATGAACAGAAAAAATATTATTTATATGAATAATAAAAATATTATTTATATGAGTGGTATGGGTACAAGTTGAATTTGCATCCAGTACTTTTCTAATTTGTATGTTGTGAGTTTGTGCCTTTTTTCTAGTTGCTTTTATTTTCTTTATTTTATTTTTGTGCGTTTTTTATATTTGTTTTAGGATGTTTGTTTGCATTCCCCAACCTCTACTCTCCTCATCTCGCAGTTTCAGGTTTAGTTAATGGTATATATATAAATATATATATATATATATATATTTATATATATATATGTGTGTGTGTTTGTGTGTCAAGGCACGGTGTATATCTTTATTTTACAAATAAAAGTTCTACAATTATAAAAAGATTTCATAAACATAAATTCATGACCTTATGTGATATGTTAGTTTACTTTATCATAAAAATTATTTTACGGTCCAACTTATCATATTCAATCACAACAATTTGTTAGTTTATTTTTATAAAACTTTTTTTTTATCTAAAATATTTAGATATTATAAAATAAATGTTTAATTTCTTTATCCAACCCTTTATGGGTAATTTCAAACAATTAAAATTAATACAGCCGTGGGTCAAGATTCAAATAAGAGGATGCATATAAGGACTCGATTGGATATTTTAGCCTAGTTTGTTTTGAAAGATAAAATTTTAAATTTTTTTCAAACTCATCATTATATTTTTTTAAATTATCATATAAAATATAATAAAAATTTTAACTTTTTCAAATTGTAAAACCACTTTTTCAAATCTCAAAATAAAACTATTATTAAAAAAAATATTACAATAATATTTCATTCTTTTTTTATTTTTTATCTTATCTCATCTCATCTTTAACAATAAATAAGGCTAAAATACCTGTGAATTGTAATGAACTAGTTTGAGATAAGATATTTTATTGAATTTTAAAAAAATGAGATAAGAGTCTGAAAAAAAAATTATAAAATTAATAAATTATTTGAATATAATTTTTTAATGTAACTTTTGTTTTAAAATTTAAAAAAGTTGTATTATTTTTGTGTTTGTTTGGGAGTTTGAAATATTATAATGATTAAACAATAATTAGATGAAAAAAATTAAAAAATATTTTATGGTTAAATGATGGCGTTGGAAAAAAAAAATTGAGAATAAATTACAATCATAAAATGTGGTTGGAAAAGATAAAGTTAAACCGACAACTTCCTGCAAATTGGCATTCCTAGATTTTGATAAGAAATCACACCTCAAACCTTAACTATTATTTTCAAATTAAACATTTTTTTCTAAACTTTATAATCACTTATGACTTGGGATTTGAGTTGAACTTCAAATCTAATACATTATTAAAGAAATGATAAATCCATCAAAATTAATTAAAAAATCCGCACACAGGACAAAACAAGAAAAATGAAACGGAAATATATATGAAACTATATATTATTATTATTATTATTAACAATCAGCAGATAAAATACACATGATATTGAGGAAAGATTGAAAATCCTAGGCTGGAGGTGCCTATTGCATGCTACACATGCGAATAACTAAAAAATGGGGATGGAAACCAGAAAGAACTCTCATGATCACCCATTTTTATAGGGTTCGGAGCTTTAAAGCAGATCATCGATGAGACCTGGCCAGATTGTGGCTCCAAGAGACGTGTTAGAACTTATCAACAGTGTTCTAAGGTACTGTTTAATGGAGGAGGATTGAGGAATATCTTTTGTGGTTCAAGTTTGGGGGTATTAATGTTCCACGACCTAGTTATAATTTTCAACAAGCCTATAACTTGCTTAATTAATATACGGACATTTATTTATTCTGAATTTTATTATAAATTTAAATAGTACGTTTTAATATATATATATAATCATTATCACAATTATTAAAAAAAAATATCAAATATATATAAAATAGAGAATGCATATATAAATTTATAAATCTATAAATTTATTTTTATAAAATATCTTTATAGTCAGCGCATTTCTCAAAACATAATGAACTATTCTCTATACAGTTCAAATGTTAATTACAGAAGTTTCCCTGTCAAAGGTGAGAAATACAAAAACAAAATCAAATGAATGGTATTTATAATTATTCTAAGATTATATCGAGTGATATTTCAAATAAATCTAAATATTTTATTGTATAAAAATTGAATAAATACTATCATAATCTTATTTTTATTTTAAAATTTGAAAATATTAATTTTTTATTATATTTTATAATAATGAAATGAATTTTTGTCAATAAGAGCCGTGGAATACTTCGTATGCTTAAATTGGGATGCAGCTTATGATGAGAAAAGCACGAGAATGAGAGGTGGCATGGTGGTTCGGGACAGTGCAATGCGAGTTAGTTGTTGCTGCTGGTTGGCCTAGACAATTTATTTGCAGCCCGTTACATGTTGAGGCTGTGACACTGGACAGGGCTATAGAGTTGTGTTCTCAACTGGGTTATGAAGATGATTCTCTCTTGTTGATTAATAGTATCCATGGTATCAGGGGGGATTTTTCTTCATAGGACCAGATTACTTGAAGAACTTTTTTAGCCATCCAGATTGTAGAAAGATTCAATTCATTCCGAGGCAAAGGAATTATGTGGCTTATTTGATTGCTAAAATGGACATGTAATTTAAAAATAACATATACTCACTATAAGACTTTTAGATAAATATAATTAATTTGATATATTTAAAAATGGTAAAAATGATTAAATTGTATCAGATTAATTATTTCTATTATTTTTAAATACCTCAAATTAATTATATCTGATTTATTTTTTTTATATAGTGACTGCCTGATTGATTAATGAATTTGATGTTAAAAATAAAAAACATAAATTTAGATATTTTTTGTCTTTATTTTATCCACACTTATTTCTCACTCAATATTATAACTGTATGCACATTCGTATCTGGCAACTGATGGGATTCTAGACCACATCAATCAAGATCTGAATCATAAATGACTTTTTCTTTTATTTTAGTGGGACATTGTTGAGCCTTCAAAAAGGAAATTTACTTCAATTTATTGGAAAATAATTTGTCGTTCTAAACTTTTGAAAAGTCTTGGTTTGAATTTTCAAACAAATGGAGTTTTTCAATTCGATTTTATTCTCTAAATTCACTTGAAATTTCATACAAGATTCTC
The DNA here is from genome assembly GCA_036898215.1 of Platycarya strobilacea. Lineage (NCBI taxonomy): Eukaryota > Viridiplantae > Streptophyta > Magnoliopsida > Fagales > Juglandaceae > Platycarya > Platycarya strobilacea. Next base: position 55,662,660 of record CM072545.1, on the reverse strand, counting down.
ACAACTTCTGGAAGGAGATCATTTCAAAGAAATATCTCAATAATGCTACTTTCTTTTCAGTGGTCCACAAAACTTTTGATTCTTAGTTTTGAAAATTTATTCTAAAATAAGAGATCTCCTCAATTCTTGCTTCTGCTACCAAATTGATAATGGTTGCTTGATTACAATTTGGTAAGGCCCTTGGATTCTCACTCTTCCTACCTTCAAACCACAATCAAATCATAATCTTATCTATCAGGATAAATTTTTTATAGTGTCTAAACTCATGTTAGAATAACCTCTATCGTTGGAATTATTTGCTTCTTTCAATCCTTTTCTTTGAAAACACTGTAAGAAATATTCAAAAAATTTCTTTGGTTAATATCAATTTTCAAGCTGCTCTTGATTAGATCGAATGAATTCACTATTTCATAGGGAAATTTTTAAGTGAAATTTGCTTATGTGGTGCTGACAAACACTTATGGTGCTCTTGCATCTTCTTCTCATTCTATTAATTGAAAAAAATTATGGAAATTGAAACTATAAGATCATTTGAAGCTATTTCTCATAAAGATCTCACATGATGCTCTGCCAACGAAAGTAAAGATCTAAAAATGTATTCATTCACAAGAGAATTACCTGAATTGTCATCTCTATAATATGGAGCTTGAATATATTGATCACGTTTTCTTAAATTGTTATTATGCTCAACTTCTGTGGAGATCCAATTAGCCTCTTGATATTACTGTATTTGCCAGACAATCTATTATTAAATGGGTCAATATAATCGTTAATCCTGGTCACTTTTTAAAAATCTCAAATGAAGACCTTCATAATTTCTAGATTTTTGTCACATTAGTCATGGATGCTATTTGATTTTTTAGAAATAGGATTGTTCATGATCATATATCCATAAATCCTATAACACTTGTCACTTTTGTTAAAAAAAAATTCGTGAACATATCCAAACTTAGTCCCAAGTTAAGTACTCGTGCGATGTCAAGGAAGTCCTCCATGAAGAACCTCCAGATGCTTATACTCTCACTTTTGACATCACTGTCAGAGATCATAGTAGTACAATAGCCTCTATTTGTAGAAATTCTCAAAGGAATACAATCTTTGCTAAAACAGATTTTATCAGCACCAACAATCCTAATTCTAGAGAAGTTCAAGCAACTTTAATGGTTTTATTAGAAGCTAGATTTAGAGGGTCAATAAGATTGTCTTGAAAGGTGATTTCAACATGGTGATTCAAGCTATGAGCAATTCATCTCACAAAGATAAATGGATAATTTCTCCTATCATTGAAGATATAAAGAAGCTTCTCACTACCTTTAGTGTTTAGAAAGTGAAAAAAAATCATCGATTTGAAAATTGATGAACGCATGATTTGACATAATGAATAACAAAAATGCAAACCTTTGACAATTTCCCTCTTATCCAAATATTCCATTGTTTTTTACAATTTTATAAAGGTAAAGATCCTCCTTCTCATTAGTTGTATATTAAATTGTACCTTGATGATTTGTATTTCCTTTTTATAATATATGCTTTGTTTGCTAAAAAAAAAAAAATGTCATGCATCACTAGAAATTAATCCCGACGTAATATCAAGAGTTTTGTACAAAACAAATTACAGCATGTTGTTCTCAACTTTTCAATTTTATTAGGTTTTATCTGAATACATAAAAATTTTATTTCATCTTATTTTATTTTATCTGATTTTGTTTTATTATTAATTTTTTTAAATTTTTTATATAAAATATAATAAATAATTTAAAATTTTAAAATATCAAAATAATAATAATATTACAAAATATTATTAAATTTTTATCTAAAATTATCCCATCTTATTTTACTGTTTAACACAATCTTAAACCCCATTTGATTTATAGAATGTCCTTAATACACTTTACTTTAAACCTTGATTATTATCTCAACATATAAATTTAACACATTTTAAACAAAAATCAGTTTAGAGTCAATTTTATTATAGTATTACTGCACGGTTGTGTAGCACTCAGGACTTTTTTTTCTCCCTTCTTTTGTACTTTCTCCCCAGCCGACAAGAATTGATCGCATTTATTTATTTTTTTTGTTACAAACGGTCAGTTCACGTATTGTGGGGTCTCACAATTTATATTTTTTAGAAATTTATTTAATTATTTAAATTTATTTTAAATTTATCTAAATAAATTTTATAAAACTCGCTCATAACTAACTATTATTTAAAAATAACTCAACTTAATATAGTACACTTTGACATCTAAATATAGCCTTAATCTCCATTAGAGATGTAATTTCTGGCAACTACCTAGCTAGCAACCAGATGAGAGCTGCAACGATAAACTTGAGAAAGTTAACATGATACGTGTAGTTGAAAAAATAACAAGAATATGGGAAGATAAAAAGAATTTTATTGCGTACAGTTATTTTTACATGTTCTTTTGTATATTCTATTTTATGTAATTTGTTAAAATATTTATTTTATATTAAAAAAGATGTAATCAATTATATTAATAAAATATATAAAAATAACTGTACGTAAAAAATTTTAAAATAAAAATTAATACTCGAGTTAAAATGTGACATGACATATGTTATAAAAAAGATAATAAGAGTATTGAAAAAAAAACGATTGATATCGAAATTAAGGTCTCATTTGAATTGGAAAGTGAGTTGAGTTTATTTTAATTTATCTCTATTTTATTATTATATTTGTTCAATTTCTTAGACAAAATACAAATTTCAATATAAATTTTTTAAATTTTAATATACATTTTTAAATCTCAATTTAATTTTTTAAAAATTTAAAATAATAATAATATTAAAAAATAAATTAAATTCATGTCTTAATCCAAACGAAAAAAATGACAAGCGGTAGAAACGTGACAAGAGTAGGTAATGAAGATAAGAATTGAATATTGATCATTGTTGATGAATCTAAGCCAACGAATTAATATAAATGAAGGATCAACATGAATGCTATAAATGAAAAAAATGTGGAGAATTACTATTACTCTAATGGTCCTGCATATTTTTTCTGGTCATACATGTTAATCATCAGAAAAAGTTAAAAATTTTGAAAATCTGCTATTTGAGTTGTTATAATATTTTGGAATTTTTTTTAGCACATCAAAGACTCAAAAATAAAAGAGTAAAGTTTGAACTTAGAAACTAATTTTTATTTTAAGCGAATTATTATTAAGAATTATTAAATTTAAGGAAAACCATTTATAATGACTTTCTAAATCCAAAAGATCAAATATATTTTGGGCTTTACGGAGTCATGTAATTTTCAATATTCATAAAACTTTAGAAAAAAATAAAACCTTTAAAAATATCTACGGTGAGAGAAGAAGAAAATTAAAGGAAAAAGAAAAAGAAAATTGGCAATTTCAGTTTACTCAAATAGAAACAATTTAAAATCACCTAATTCGCATTAATTAATGGGTCTATTTCTAATTTTGTTTGGGACGTCCAAACTTTATTAATGGAAAAAGAAAGAGATTTAGGTTTCGTTTGAAATTTAAAATGAAATAAATTTAATTTATTTTTTAATATTATTTTTATTTTGAGATTTAAAAAATATGTATTGAAATTTAAAAAAATGTGTATTAAAATTTAAAAAAAGTGTATAAAAATTTATATTTTGTATAAAAAAATTAAAAATATATAATAATAAAATGGAAATGAATTGAGATAAATTAAAATGAATTTCGAATATAAACAAAACTTTAATGCTAGAATAATTATCAAATATGCGCACCAAATATGTACGCTACTCTAGTACAAATAAGTTTGTTTTTTTAATCTTTTTATCAATATTCTTAGTCATTAAGAAAATAAAAATAAAAATAAATATACTAATAGTTATTTTTTTAATATTAAAAAAGAAAAAGAAAAATATGAATAGGCACATTTAATTGATATATTTGATACTCGTATTATCATTTTCTTTAATTAAAATGTGCTCATGACTGATGGAACTAACACCTACTCCTTAATCTGTCCTGCATGAGTCTCATGCATTGCATGCTTTCGAGTCTTATGCATTGCATGCTTTCATTTCAATATCCTATATATGATTGTCACTCCTTTCAAAAAGTAGATATATATGATTGTGACTAGTACGCATTATTGCAAACTTGGAACTAGCGCATGTTGTCTTGGAGCTGGACTCTATGATTGTGGTTCATCGAATCCGATTAAGGTCTTGCGACGTTGTGGTGTTTGGTACTTTAAGAATTATTGAGAGGAAATTCTTTCTATTTAAGCAGTTTTGGATTTTTATAATTTCACAAGTATATAGGCAAGATAATTTTCTAAAAGGGACGCATGGATATTGCTAAAGGTTGTAGCTGCATTTGGAATAATTTTCTAGATCTTCAATTTCTTCTAAAAGGTTTACTTAATTAAAACGGATAAATTAGATCTTCTTTATTTGAGGTTTTGGTTTGAAAGTGCTTATTGTTTGTTTGTTATAGTGATTATGTTATTTAATTTTAGTGCTCTTGTATTTATGATTTTTCTGTACCATAAGTACTGAGTAGCACTGATCAATAAAGTTTCTCTTTTTATTTTTATTTTTATTTTTTTTAAAAGGACCATCCTCTCTTTCATTCGCACATAAATTAACAAACATATTACATATATAGATACTAACTAATATTAATATTTATAACTTGATAATAACTTATAATTACCCATTACATCTTTATTGTTTATCACTACTGATCGACAAAGACATCATTGAAATTAGGAACACCGGTAACTTTCACATGGCTCGTCTTTTGCTCAGAAAATGATCAAAACGTGCTCAGTACTGATGGATTAATTTGTGTATCTGAATCATTTACGACTATTTTCATCATTTCGGTGTGGAAATTGTGGAGGCCGACGCGACTTGGGGCTCCCGATTGTAATTGTACAGCCAGGTTTGAAAATAGAGTATCTCTAACACTCTTAATGTTATAAAATTAAAAAGAAAACTACTATTATTACAATAGAAATATAAAAAAAACTCTTAAAAACTGAAACTTTCTTTCTCTCTCTATATTTTCTTATGAATTTCATTACAACTGAAACCCATATTTATAAGCATTGAAATTACTATACAAGTCACTATGCAGATTTTAAAATAATAGTGGTAGGGTCATTCACATAATTTTTAGTGGTGGGACAGGGGGCGGCTGCCGTTTCGTTCGTTCATTACAATTCATAACACTCCCTCTTGAATGACCACCCATAAAGAATCTGTCTCGTTAAAACTTTACCAAGTAAAAACCTAGTGGGAAGAAAAACCAATTGCGAAGGAAAAAGAGTACAGTCTTCTTATGTATCCACAAGTGCTTTAAGATTGCCTCATTAAAACCTTACAAAGGAAAATCCAGTGGGATAAAACCTTAGCGAAGGAAAAAAAGTACAATCAGCACAAGTCTTCAGAACTTTTACTCCCCCTGAAAAGAGCATGACGATAGATTTTTGAATTTTCTCATTCCAATGTTATGCACAATCTTCTTGAATGTGGAAGTTGGTAACACCTTTGTGAATAAATCTTCCAGATTATCACTTGATCGTATCTTTGATATATTCTCCTTTGATTTGAATAATACAAGTAGCATTATCTTCGTATAAAATTGTTGAGCTATCATTGATTATGAAATACCACACTTTTCTTGGATATGTTGAGTCATTGATCTCAGCCAAATATACTCTTGACTTGTTTCATGAATTGCAATAATCTCTGAGTGATTTGAAGATGAAAAATAATATCTGGTTGACAAACTTAATAGAAATCTAATACCTGCAGTAATACTTAAACTCCCCCTGATAATATGCGTTAGTGTTTCAAGTAATAAGCAAATATGATTTCAGTATATATAACAAGTTAAGAATTCAAACACGATCTCCAACTAAATAATGCATTAGAGAGAGTATGATAATATTTTCATCTAAAATTTTCTTCCCCTCATTCGTCATTATTAGGAAGAACTTGTTTATATATGGCGGAAATAACATTGGAAACCATCTATGTATGATAAAAGCTGTAAAAGTTTTGAGGTTTAATATTATCGGTTCGGCGGAAAATCAAATCCGCTTGACATTGTGGACAAACGAGATCTTGAAGAGATTTGAAGGTTTCGGGTTGTTGTGTAGATATAACCAATTTTACCATTGGTTTACTCCAGTAAAAAGATCTCGTATTCCTCATAGATTCAGTTGTTGTTCATCCAGAACGATATTATGTCTGATAAAAATTCTAATGTCCCAGATTTAAACCACGAACATTTTATACCTCAACCACTTATATTTTCTCCTGAGGCTGTAAATACCATGATGGGAGCAGAGATATATCTTTCTAGTAAATCTGATCCTGAAATTGTTGCAGCATAAAAAACCCTTAGTGCTCAATATGTTGCCTATCTTACAACCATGTCTCAGAGGCTATTGGCGAAAACGAGTGAGGTTGATCATCTTAAAACTCAAATATCTGAGTTGCATCAAACGCTTGCAACTAAAGATAGTAAAAATAAATATTTAAGACAAGAAAACAAGGAACTGAAGAAACTTGTAGACTGGTATTCTCGTGACCTAAAAACACGAGTAGAAGAGCTGGAACGAGAAAGAGCTCAGATACAAAATCAACAACAGTAGCTAACGGCAGAGGTTCAGCGTTTACAAGAAAATAGAGATAGCTGTAATTAATCTCGCTGGCTTTTGAAATTATGCATCCAGCATATCTTGTAAAATGAGATTTGAAGAGATGATGGTTTGTCTTGTTCTTATTTCCATTTCTATAAGAACCGTCTTTAGTTTCATTTAGTACGCATCAAATCTTCTTCTCATATCTATAATTCATTTGTATTTGTATTCTTATTCTACAAATTTTCAATGGCTCATCAATTTCCTTTTACTATTTCTCATGATCAACATATGAGGTATCCTTCACCTCAATTACAAGTTGTTCCTGCATCTTCCGCAGGTGCCATGTTGCAGCAAGCAAATGATCTGGCTAATAAGTCAGATCGTGAAGCCGTTTATGAGCTGGTGACTCTCGGTACCCGATACTCCTCCTCTATTGTTTGATTTTCCAACCGATTACAATCCAAAAATCGTGAGATTGAGGAGCTTAACGAAAAAGTTTCTGTACTTTAACGACTCGTTCAAGAGTCTGACAGAAAAATTGTAGACTTAAAGCAAGAAAATAAGGATTTAAAATCCTTACTTGCCTCTTCATTTCGACTGCCTAATCTTTTAGATAAGGAAGGTATGTTGCTTTATGAAAAGCAAATGCATTTGAGAGATGAGGCTGGAAGTCTCAAATTCTTGTAACTCATTTATGAATTGAATAATAAAATCTTTCATTTTCAAATGCATTCCTTGAATTTATAGCAACCCTTGTAATCTTTTCAAGAGTTCTAACAAGGTAAATCATCAACGTAAACTGCAATAATGGCAAATCCAAATTTTGATAAAACACATGAACATATAGGATTATTCTTAAATCCTTCTTTCAATATATACTTGTTGATTCGATTATACCACATGCGTCTGAATTGTTTTAACCCATATAAAAATCTTTGAAACTTTATAAAGTACATACTCCTAAATGTACTTGGATTAGATGCTTCAAGTATCGTAAATCTTTATATATGTAATAATCTAATGATCCTTATAAATATGCAGTGACCACATTCATTAACTGCATATCTAATCCTTTTGTAATAACCAAATCAATTAAAAATATGAATGTAATTGCATTCATACCAAGGAAATATGTTTTCTCATAATTGTTCTCGGGTTTCTACAGGAAACCTTGTGCGACAAATTATACCGTACAATTTCATTTCGCATTACGCTTTCGTATAAATACTCACTTATATCTGACAAATATTACACCCTTTAGTGTTTGGACAACAGGTCCAAATGCATCTCGCTTCATTAGCGAGTTTAATTCAGTTTTAATAACTGCTTTCCATTTTGGCCAATCATTTCTACGTCGACATTTTTCGACGATTTTTGGCTCACTTTTTTCATTACTTCTGGTAATATCAAGTGTTATCATATATGTTGTCGACAACAGTTTTATTTCTATCCATAAATTTTCTAGTACTCATGAAATGTATTGAGATCTCATTGTTCCTTTCCAGGGGAAAACATTTCATGAAACACCTCTACAGGAGGTTCCTCTTCAGGAGGTTTATACTCTTCAGGAGTTTTCTCTTCAGGAGTTATACTCTTCAGGAATATTATATTTTATACAGAAAATACGGTCTCTTCATGAGCACCGATTTTTATTTTTCTTGTGCACCAATAGGTCTTCAACGCTTTAGGTGTATCTTAGACTCATTTATTGCTGTTTTAACAACTCGTTCTTCAGGGACTTCAATTCTTGCTTAAGCATTAACAGAAGTAATATATGATTTTACAACACCTTTAGTGTCAGTAAATACATCATGTAATTGATTTGCAACACTTTGCAGATAAATAATCCTCTGAACTTCTGGTTCACATTTATTTGTAAGAGGATCAAATTTAAATAGGGTTTTATTATCCCAAGTAATTTCTTGTTGTGCTTCAGGCACCAATATTTCATTATTTCAAAACATGATGAAATATTAATAAGTTTATATATAAAAACTTAGTATAAGTAAATCAAATGCTTGGCCGTACAACAGGTACGTGACTACTGTTTAGTCATATTACATCTATGACAAACATCTTCATCTTTTTATGAAGAATTATTATGAGGGCCTTTACCCTTCTCTGAGTTGAATCACTTCTGGTGATACGATATATTTTTATCATTTTTAGTGTTGTCGTTTTTGAGACCAACACTTCTATAATTTTTCTACCACGTCTACGCCCTTAGTTCCCGTTCACTTCTGGAAATTGTGTAAATTCGATATTATTAATAGGACGTAACTGGTGTAACAAAAACTCATTATTTAGCTCAATCACTGGAAGACAAAATAAAAGTTCAGAATATTTGTTGAACTTTCACTCTCGATATTGCTATTGCAGGAGCACATTCGAAATATGAAAAATAATGTCTTCTTTTATATATCATCATCAATGACATTTTCACTGCATAATTTTAATATTGAGCTAATTTTAAAGAGTGCAGAATATTCAATACCACTCTTAAAATTTTGCAACTTCAGGTGCAATAAATTATAATAATCTTTTGAGAGGATTACATATTCTGGTGCTTATATCACTCTCTTAATTTATTTCACACAGTAAGATGATTTTTCATCATGAGATACACAGCACGGTCCTTCAGTAACACATGGATTCCTTCTATGATTGTATCTTTCAAGTTCATCATCATATCCATATAGATCTCATCAAGGATCCTGGATAAATAACATTTTTCAGAAATGTTAATAGTAATAAATCTCAATATTTGATATTATATTACAAAAATAAATATGTGAATTTAAGAAATATATTCACATTATCATGAGAATAAAAATAAAATTTTATCAAATAATATTCAACAATATTACCTTTAATATTTATCTCAAGAACTGCAAATAATATATTGAAAAACTTACTTGAAGTAGAAGACCACTAGCTTCAGTATCGGTAGAACCTCGTGCTGATAACGTGTTATAAAACTAAAAAGAAAACTACTACTATTGCAATAGAAATATAAAAAAAAACTCTTAAGAATTGAAACTTTCTTTCTCTTTCTATATTTTCTTATGAATTTCATTACAACTGAAACCCATATTTATAGGCGTTGAAATTACTATGTAAGTTACTATACAAGTCACTATACAGATTTTAAAATAATAGTGGTGGGGTCATTCACATAATTTTTAGTGGTGGGACAGGGGGCGGCTGCCGTTTTGTTCGTTCATTACAATTCATAACACTTAAATATTTATTATTATTATTTATTATTTATTTATTATTTATTATATATTATTATTATTTAATATTTTATTATTAAAATATTGGCATTGAATTGGTTAATTGTTTTTAAATAAATACAAATTAATACCCATATCAAAAAATTTAAAGATAACTTTGAATTTATTGTTCACTTCTTCAAAATAAAAATATTTTTATTCCATTTTTTCTCCTCATTATTGATCTAATTGGACCAAAACTTTTTGATATGCATACCAATTTGTACTTATTTAAAGAAAATATTTATCCAATCAAATGCCAATGCTCTTGCTTTTTAATAATTTTTTTACTATTATTCACAAACATTCACAAAAATTTTCAACATTCAAATATAACTAGTACTCAGATGTGGTTACACTTACTAACCCCACTCATTTCTTAAAGCATTGATATTAGATTAGTTAAAATTTTTCTTTAAAAAATATAAGTTTGTATATATATCAAAATTTTTTTGATCATATTTGATTAAATATGAGGAGAAGAAAGTGGAAGAAGGGAATAAAAATATATTTTATTTTCAAAATTGAATAGTAACTCTTCAAATTTGAAGAGTTTTCAAGTTTTACTATTCACTTTTGAAAACAATTTATACTTTTATTCCCTTTTTGTACTTTTATCTTCTTATATTTGATCAAATATAACCATTTTTTTTTTATATGTATGCAAACTTATATTTTTTGAAGAAAATTTTTGGTTAATCTAATGCTAATACTCTTAGTGCATCGATATTAGATTAGTCAAATGTCAGTACTTTTCAATATTTGAAGAAAACTAATGAAAATATCCCTATATTGAATTGGTCATCCACTTTTCAAATATTGAAAAATCCACAATTCCTTTATTTTATTTTTCGCATATAAAAAGAACTATTCACATCTCCATCCATTGAAAATAATTATATAAGTAATTTGATTGAAAAAAAATTTTAACAAAAAAATTTATTTAAATATCAAATTAAATTATTAAAATACATATAGTTAGTATAATTACTATATATGAAAAAACATTTAAATATATTCTTATTAAAAAAATAAATATGAATATAATTCTTGGATATTATTGAAGATTATGAAAATAAATTAAAAAATAATTAAAAAAATTTAATATTTTATTTTTATAAAAAAATGTGATAGCTAATTTAATATAAACTTCATGCTTTGAGTGATTATCTAAAAAACAAAAAGTTATATATTTTTCAATTTTTAAAAATGAAGATAGCCAATCCAATACTTATAACGTGCTTAGAGTATTCTCATTGGATTGGCTAAAAATCAAATTCAATGAGATTTTAAAAAACCAATCTTATTTTTATCTCAAATTGAATTGGCTAAAAGCTAAATTTTTTAGCTTAAGCTAAATTCAATCTTATTTTTTTTTCATTTCTTAGTTTATTCTCTCATTCTTATTTGTTTATTATATTTTTAAATATCGATTACTAATTTAATTTAAATATAATATAATTAATAATTATTTTTTAAAACTCATAATTTAATTATAATATAATTATTAATTAGCATATAATAAACAGGATAGTCAAATATGATAAAATTAATTAATTTAATAATTATAAATAATTAAAAAATATTTAATTATTGATTACTCATTATTATATATTTTTATAAATAAATAATTTAATGTAGAGATTTGATTTGAATAGTTAAAATTAAAAATTAGTTATATTATTTTATTATTATATTTTAAAAAATAATAATCATTTTAATATAAAAATTATGTAAATAAAATGACTAAAAATTAAAATAGAAAAAAAATTAGTTAAAAATATATTTTAATTTTTAACAATCCAAATAAAATGATCTTACAGTTCGAAGTTTCTGACAGGAATGGTTCTCTCCTCAGAAATAAACTATAAATAACTGGGTCTGTAGTGGTGTTTCGCAGCTTAAAATGGGATCCTTCCCTTTCATGGATGCAGCTACCCAAATTCTACATACAGTTGAGTTAATGGACCATATAGCATTGCTGCTGTTAATTTCCTTCGTGTCCGCCGCATCCATTCATGTGCTGGCCTTCGGTCTTGGCCGGGGCGGGAAGAAGAATTCTGGCTCATGTACGGCCACTCCATTTCCCCCTGGTCCCAAGGCTTTTCCTATTGTTGGCAACATCAGCTTCGAGCTGCGCAGTAAACCCCACCAAACTCTCGCCAAGCTCTCCAAACAATATGGACCCTTAATGACACTTAAGCTCGGCAGCACAACCACCATAGTTATTTCTTCTCCAAAAATAGCCAAAGAAGCACTGCAAAAACACGACCAAGCCTTCTCCAGCCGAACTATCCCGGACGCGGCCCGAGCACTTGACCACCACAAATTCTCAGTGGCGTGGCTGCCCGCGTCGACCCTTTGGAGAAGTCTCAGGAAATTTGCAGCCATGGAAATGTTTGTGCCACAACGGCTGGATGCAACCGAAGCCATTCGACATAAAAAGGTTCAAGAGCTAATTGCCCATATTGGAGCGAGTTGCAACAGTGGTGAGGCGATAGATATTGGTGGCGCTGCCTTCACAACAATATTTAATGTCATTTCAAACATGTTATTCTCTACTGACCTGGCTGAGTATAGTTCGAATACAGCCCAAGAGTTCCAGACTCTTATAATGGGTGCCATGGAAGAAGCTGGGAGGCCTAATATTGCAGATTACTTCCCATCACTTCGCTTATTTGATCCGCAAGGTGTACGCCAGAGGAATACGTCTTATTTTTCAAGATTGGTTGAGATTTTGGATGGTATTATCAATGAACGCCTGCAATTAAGGGCAACATTAAAGGCTTCTAAGGCTGGCCGCAACGATGTACTTGACTCCTTCCTTAGTCTCGTTCAAGAGGATAATTCAGAATTGAGCTTCGAGGATATTAAACATTTGCTTCTGGTGATTCATTATCTTTTTTTCTTTTTAATCTCATCTCAATAACGCAAAATCATCTTTCATTTCAATTATATGTGTTGTTGCCATTCAACTATTACCAGCTAGCTTTATTTCACTATGCAGGTATATCACTTTGTTCTTTTTCTTTTGGATGATGATTAATTACCCGCTTCCTTTTTTTAACTGTTTTAGAATTTATAAAAAAAAAAATGTTATATACATATATATCATCAGCATCCTACTTCCTTGTAATCTTCGTCAACCTCGTCATGATCGTCATTTTAGCAATTAGTAGTATTTAAAAAAGTCTTTTTTTTTCTTAAAGTACTGATCTTAATTACTCTTGTTAGCATTAATAACTTCATGATCTTAGTAGGGTAGAGAATTATGAATGCAGTATTGCTTTCTTTGAACAGTGATTATAAGTGGAGTGCATAGATGTTGTATAATTGCTTTAAAGAGTATAATTTATTATTAAAAAGTTTTTTTTTAACGTAAATTTTGTATTTTATTTATTTTTATCAAAATAATTACACGATAGTTGCACAATTCAAAATTGCAAATAAATAGTAGTAAACCTAGAAAGATGGTAGCTCTAAACTTAGCTCTCACATACTTTCTATCAGGATTTATATATTGCAGGGAGTGACACAAAATCAAGCGCAGTAGAATGGGCAATGGCAGAGTTACTACGAAATCCCTCCAAAATGGCAAAAGTCCGAGAAGAGCTTGAACAAGTCATTGGTAAAGATGGGGTTGTTCAAGAATGCCACATATCCAAATTACCTTATCTACTCGCGACAGTGAAAGAAGCCTTCCGATTGCATCCACCGGTGCCTTTACTACTACACAAAGCCGAGGTTGACGTACAAATGTGTGGCTTTACTGTGCCAAAGAATGCACAAATATTAGTCAACGTGTGGGGAATGGGACGAGATTCAAGCATATGGCCAAACCCAGAACAGTTTTCACCTGAAAGGTTTTTAGATACAAACATTGACTATAAAGGCACGAATTTCGAGCTCCTTCCCTTCGGAGCTGGAAGAAGAATATGTCCTGGATTGTCTTTGGCCAGTCGGATGGTACCTTTTATGTTGGCCTCTCTTCTTCACTACTTTAATTGGAAGCTTGAAGATGAGATGAAGCCAGAAGATATGGATATGAGAGAGACAACGGTTGGAATTACCTTACGCATTGCCAAGCCCCTTCGGGCTATTCCCATTAAATCACTTTAATTTTCGGTTACTACTTATGTCGTTATCCTAATAACAACGGTTGTATGTGTGAGTTGGGGCCTTGTTTATCTATCAGTTTCATTTTATTTTTATTTTATTTTTGTGCGTTTTTTTATTTTTGTTTTTGGATATTTGTTTGGATTTCCCAACCCTTTGCTCACCTGATCTTGTAGTTTCAGTTTTAGTTAACGATACATATATGTCTAAAGGAACAAAGTATATCTTTGTTTTACAAATATAAGTTCTACAATTAAAAAGACTTCACGTACATAGATAAATTCATAACCCAATACAATTTCATGTAATATGTTATAGCTATTTTATCATAAAAGTAATTTTACAAACTAAACATATCACAAAAAATCACAAAAAATCAAATATATTTTGGGCTTTACAAAAATCGTGTAATTATCAATATTAATAAAACTTCAGAAAAAAAATAAAACCTTTAAAAAAATCCAACGGTGAGAGCAAAAGCAAAAAGGAAAAAGAAAATTGACAATTTCAGTTTACTCAATTATAGAAATAATATAAAATCACCTAATTCGCAATTGGGTCTGTTAATTTCTAGTTCTGCTTGGGACCAAACTTTACTGATCATGGAAAAATACAAAGACTTTTAGGATATATTAAAGGATAATGCTAAAGTGATTATCAAATGTGTACACTAAATATGTACACTAGTACGAATGAGGTTTTTTTTTTCTTTAATTATTTTTTAAACATCCTTAACCATTAAAAAAATAAAAAATAAATTTATTAATAATCACTTTCTTAATTATTAAAAAAATAAAAATTATGAATTTTCTTTATTAAAACTTGGTACTCATAACTGATGAAGTAACACCAGCTTAATTGGTCCATAAAACTAATCATTGTTTGAATGTAGTTTTCTAACGTAACTTTTGTTTTAAAATCTTACAAGAAAAATGCTAAATGTCCCGGTGGAATAGATTCCGATGGATCTCATTTTCATTTTTTTTTTATCTTTTTTCTATGATTTTTAAGTAAGTGTTTTTAAATGATATTATGATTTTTATATATTTTTAAAAAATATTTTAAGATATTAAAAAATCATATAAAAAAATCAAAATTTTTTATATGATTTTTTTAACATCTTAAAACATTTTTTAAAAAATATAAAAACAATCACAACATTATTTAAAACTACTTTCTTAAAAATTATATAAAGAAACCTAAAAAAAAAATGAAAACGGAATCCATTGTATTGGGATGACTAGCACTCCCCATCTTACAAAATTGTATTACGTTTTGTATATGTTTGAGTATTTGAAGAAATTATAATTATTAAACAGTGATTAGATGAAAAAAATTTAAAAAATATTTTATGCTTAAATTATGTTAGAAAGAAAAATATGTGAGAATAAATTACAAATTTACAATCATAAAATTTGATTGTAAAAGATAAAGTTAAATTGGCAACTTCCTGCAAATTGGCTTTTCTAGATTTCGATCAGAGATCTCACCTCAAATATTAACTATTATTTTCAAATTAAACATTTATTTATTTTTTCTAAACTTTATAATTACTTATAACTTGGGATGTGAGTTTAACTTCAAATCTAAAGCATTATTATAGAAATGATAAACAATGAGCAGATAAAATACACAATATCATGGAAAAACTGAAAATCCTAGGGCTGAGGTACCACGTGCATGCTAGCGAATAACCAAAAGTGGGGTTGAAAATTAGAAAAAACTCCAATAATTCATTTATAGGGTTGGGAGCTTTAAAGTAGAGAAGGTGAGACGTGGCCAAACTGTGACTCCAAGAGAGGTGTAGGATTGAGGAATTTCTTCAGTGATCCAAGATCGAGGGTGCTGTTCTACTTCGTACTTATAATTTTCAAATAGAAGTTTGAATTTACTATGTTACCGTGTTTCATATGTTTTGGGCGTGATTCCAACAACTCGGATTTTTTCAAAGAGTAGTTCTATACGGAGACCTTCATTTAGCCAACACCACACATTTGCTTACTAAAATTTATTTATTTATTTTTTAAATTATACAGTAAAACAAAAGTTTTGAAAAGTATGATCTCTATTTAGATACTCCCAATCTCCTTCGATTTGCAGAAAACTTCAATCTACGCAAAAATTTCAATTTCCTTCTTCTTTTCTTTGCTTACAACCATTTTGAAGCTCACTCGTAGAACCCTTCTCTCTCTCTCTTTCCAAATTGTAACTAATTGTTCGTAAAAATCATCAAGCTAACCACCATTACGTGATCAACAAACCTCTTTTTCTCTCTCTTTAAAATGGAAACAACAAGTATTTCTTTTGAATCAACAAACAAACAAAAACAATGACCCAGAAAACAATTTTTAAGGAAAAAAAAGTTCAATTTCATCTTGTGTTAAAGAAACAAACATAAAATGGTCGGAATCATAAAAAAGATGCAAGAAAATATCTGTAGAAGAATATTTAACCTAGAATAAGAGGTAGAAGAAGCATTTCTACAAAAAATAAAAATAAAAAAAGGAAAAAGGACGATGGACTAATAATAATGATCTATTAATAATAACTTCTAAGAAGACGAAGGAGATTTGGGAGTATTTAGGATTTTTTGCAAAGACGAGGGAGAAGATAAATTGGGATATTAGAGTTTTTTATGAAAACTTACTCACTACAAAAAAATTGACTTTTTACGATATTAGATTTTGTCGCAAAAAGTAGAAAAAATACTGTAAAAAATTATTTGCAGCAAAAATAATCATTTTGGCTGCAATTAAAATACCACAAATAGTTATTTTTCTTGTAGTGACTCGAATGTTTAGTTCCTGAACATGAAAAGACTATATTTGAGTTTAGGTATAAGAGGATTGGAGATTTGGTTCAAATTGATTAGTTCTCGAAGACGAATAATAAGATATTATGACTTTTAAAAATATTGGTTTTCTGAGCGAATTTGTTTTTTGATTGTGAGTAGTTTACCTACAAAATCATGACATGGTGGCCAGATGTGGTTCGCCATATTACAGTGTGTTGTGTTGGAAGGAATAATCCATTTAGGCATAGAATTATTCTTTTTCAAATAGAATAGACCTCTCATAGTTCTTCATGGACATGTCTCGAAGGCCTAAGAAAGGAAAATCTCATTCCACATTGTTTTTGCCCTTGAATCACAGTTTATACTAGACGATATGACATTTTTTGGCCCTCATTTGGTGAAACTTTGGAAATCTATTGACTAGATGAGAGTGGAGCTTAAGGGAATAAAAATTCAAGACCAAGACCTGCCTAACTTATGTAAAGGCCACCAAAGAGACAAGAGAGAGAAAAGGAGGATAATGAGGGAGTGGGGAAGGATTTTAGAAGAAAAGTCAAGAAATAATAGGAGGGGAAGAAAAACATTGAAAAAGGAAAGGAAGATGCTAAACACGCAAAATTGACATTCTTCACCACTATTGAAATGAATAAAAAAATCAGATAGAAAAGGCAAGGGAACACAAATGAAAGAGTTTCTTCAACCTTTCGAAGAGCACTCAATAGAGAATATCTTCTCTAGAAAACAGGTTACTAATTTTTTTTGTACAATGAGAGATAAGAAATTATGAAAGACTGTAAATTATTTGTACTATAATAGATATCTGCTCTCCAAACCATGTGGACGAATGTATTAGGTTGAATCACATAAACCTAACTATTTTTCTATTATTATTTTGTCTACATTTAATTCTCATTCACTTTCTGAATGTACGCACAGCCATATTGGACCACCACCGAAGATTTTAGACCACATGATCGAGGTTTGAATCGTCATAACGTGTTTCCGTGTTGTACATGTTTTAGGCAATGACGGGGGCGAAATTGGTTTTTTTTTTTTATTATTATTTATAGATGGTGACAGCGAAAAGTCAGGATGCCTTTTTTTTATATTTATTTAATTTAATTAATATAAGGATGCCTTGTGATAGCCGCTGAATGATAATTTGCAAAGAAAAAACGTCTTTAAATGTTGGAAGGGCAAAATCAAATATTAAATGCGGAAATGTTTCAAGTCACCATGAATTTGAGTAAATAAAGAAATAAATTTCTTTAAACGTGTTGCCATTGGATCAAAACACGACGTATAACTGCAGAAAATGGTGAATCTTGAAAAAGAGATTTATGCAATCCCCATTACAGAAAAGAAAACAAATAAATATAAAGAAGAAAGAGGTCGGATTCTACCGTCCGTGCATAGATGCTGCCTGATCTTCTTCGACCTTAAAGGTAAATTCCGCTTTACATTAGCAATGCTACTTATCCTTATTTTCTATTTTATAATTTATTATTGTAATATTAAATATTTGAAAATTATTTATTATATTATATTTTCTTAATTTATTATTTAATGTCATATTAAAAATAATAAAACAATAAAAAAAATGATAAATAATTTTTTGAAAAGTAATTTTATTTATTAGGAATTATTTAAAAGAATAATATTAGGAATTATTCTCTTCTTTTGTAGGCTATCGATATAAAACTCCTTGGATCCCTTAATCGAGATGATTTGAAGAAAATTTGCGGAGATAATTTTCCTGAATGGATATCTTTCCCCGTCTTTGAACAGGTTGATTATTTTTGTTCATTATTTTTATTATCTTTATGCTTATTCGTTTACATACTAAGTGGAATACTTGCCCTCAGCTTTTTGATATAATGAACAGAGAGGACTCAAAAGATCAAATGGTTTGCTTTGTTTTGGCATGTGTCTCAGTTGAATTTTAGAAACATGATCAGTTATAAGATTAGAGACAAGAAGAACTCCCTAGTGTTGCCCTAGTTGTCATCCTTGCATTGTGCTAGTTGATTTTAAAGCCTTCACAATATGCCCCATGGTGATTCAACTCGCATGTGGATTGTCAGTATTTGTGAAAATTTAAAAAGAGTTTCATTTTCTTGATTGGTTTGAGTAGATATAAACATTTACTAGGAATGAGGATAAACTGTCTACCGCCAACTTCAATCACTAAATTACTTTAATCTTTACTAGCTGAACTGCTGTTGGTAATTTCTTAGTG
Source organism: Platycarya strobilacea (assembly GCA_036898215.1). Classification (NCBI taxonomy): domain Eukaryota; kingdom Viridiplantae; phylum Streptophyta; class Magnoliopsida; order Fagales; family Juglandaceae; genus Platycarya; species Platycarya strobilacea. The sequence goes on along the minus strand of CM072545.1, from coordinate 55,643,609 downwards.
TAGTTTGGGATTGCGGTAGGAAATATAGCGTATAGTTTTAGAACTTATAGCTTATAATGTACGTAATAAAATCTACATTAAAAATTCATTTACTGTTTGATAACCATATATTTAAAGCACTTTTAAAAATATTACATTTGTTTGGAAACAAATTAAACAAATGATTTTTGAGGTAGAGATGACAATTATTTGAATATTTAAAGATTAGACCATATTCTTCAAAGTATGAAAGGTGTAATTATCTTGAAGTTGTTTGGGTATTTTCGTCCATTGACAATTTCTTAAAAATTCGAATTATGATCTGCATTATCCAGAAAAGCTCATTTGAAAAAAAGCATCAAAATGATGCTTTTCCACAAACGTACTGATAGCTTATTTGAGATTAAAAATGCTTTAATATATAACATTCAAACAATATATTTTTTCCACTAAAAAATTTTTAAGGCTATTTAAGCACTTTTTAAGACTCCTACTGCAATGCCAAACAGACCTTTAGTGTAAGCTCTCCAAAATCCATTCCATCCCAAAGAAAAATATTGCACCCTAAAAAAAAAATAAAAAAAAATCCTTCCTAACTTCGTCTTGCTTACAATTTTAAGTTTATGAAAACTCCTTAGATCTTATCAATATAAGCAATTGTGTATGATCGATAAGTTTATTCAAATCTTGAGCAAGATAATTTCCTTTCTTGGAGAGAGAAAAAACCCTACAAAGAGAGAAAACCCTAGACCTGCCGCCACCCTTCACCCACCATTGATTGGCGAGTGACACCTCACTACCTGCACAAACAAGGCCGACAGGCCCTAGTGACTTCACTAAGGGCTGTCCGACGAAGGTTCTCCCTCTAGCGACCTCGCAAGATTCTATCTTTGTCTTTCTCGGAGGCGACATCGACTGTCAAACCTATGCTTCTGCCACTGCCACAAACAAAACTGACGGGCTAGGCGACTCCACAAACAAGATTTTGATTTGCATTTATATTTTTGTTAGTGCAAATTTGGTATACCTATTCTTATTTGTTTTTTATTTTCGTATAACATCTTTTTCCTTAAGATGATGAAGTGAGATGATCCTGGGAGATGATCTTGTTACTTGGAATCAAAAGATGACGACGCGCGATGTGGATTTGTCTTATTCTTCCTCATGTGCCTACTGAACATCAAGTAGCTGATATTTCACTAAAGTTTTGACTCGACTATGTCGTCAATACCTAGTTAGAAAATTGCTGCTAGTTGACTTACTAGCATCAATTTGGGGGAGAGTATCAAAGGAAAACTATGGTTTTGTTTACTAAGATGTGGTAGTCTCCTAATAGGTCATGTTTTCTAATATTATCTTGTATTTAAATTATACTTGTACATATTTGGATATGATAAAGTTTGGTACTTTGGTGAGATTCAAATTGAATTCTCAATCTTATCTTTGTGACCATAGAAATATTGTTTATTTAACGAGAAGAAAATATCTCAAAGAGGTACTTAGGCAAAAATCTGACAAGGTGAGAGGTGGTTGAAGGTGGAATCGAAAACTTTCGTTTTTATAAAAGAGGGAGGAAATAGGTTACGCATATCTGAACGTAGTAAAAGGATGGAGTAAGTTCATGGGTCTAAGTGGGACGACAGCTTCGTGGGTTACTGTGGAGATAGATGATTGTTTAGAATTCAATTGTCATGAAAGATTCTTCAGGGAGCTAAGGATGGGTAATGGAGTTCTCATCATTCAGCATCAAAACTTTTGTAATGGAAGATAACCTTCTGAATTTGTTTTAGTTTTGGTTTTTAGTTTTCTTTTTGTTTCTAGAGTTGTAGGTATTTCCTTTGTATACGTTCTGTGTACTTAGGCTTATGCCTATTTTTTTAGAATAAAACTTTTATTATTTATAAAAAAAATATTAACGCAAGGGGCAGGTTTTTGCTACTCTCAGAATTTCGGATGGAAGGAGGAAATGTTTGTTGGTGATTTCGGAAGGTGCAAATGGCATTGGATTGAAAGGTTTTCTGCAGTCCATTCGAAGTGTTATTGGGTCCAAAGCTGCTATTATGAAGCACGCAAACAAATGAGAGTTTGTTAATAGAAAGACAGTGGGAAGGCCTTCCTCAATCAAAGTTGCCTCGTAAGCTTCAGTGTTGAGTTAAGTGGCAGGTAGTCTAACTGAGAATAGCTCAGCAATGGAAGGAAAGGTTAAGGCACTTGTAGGAGACAAAGGTTGTCGAGTGACATTGGGAGAAGTGGAGGGGGTCATGTGGGCTGTCAAAACTCGATTGATGGGGGTTATGGAGTATGTGAGTAATCTCATGATTAGAGTGGATAAGGGGCTGGACCTAGTCGTGGGTTTTGGAAAGACATGTGGTGTGGAGATAGGGCCCTGGATGCGGTTTTTCCTTCTTTGTATCAAATTACAAGTGCTAAAGATTTCACTATGGCAGAGGCTGTGGGATCAACTGGGGGAAAATTGTGTTGGAACATCAGATTCAACCGGGCGGCACAGGATTGGGAACATGAAACTTTTGTGGAGTTCTACACCCTTATCTACTCTCAATGACCAAATTCACAGGTGGAAGATGGCGTGATATGGACCCCGCTAAGAAGAGGAACCTTCACTGTGCACTCTTTTTATAAAGTCCTCTCTCAAGGACCTGAGACTCAATACCCGTGGAGACAGATATGGTGTTATAAAGCACCTCCAAAAGTGGCTTTCTTTGTGTGGACAATATCACTAGGGAAGATCCTCACAACGGATAATCTGGATAATATGAGAAAAAGAAGGGTTATCATAATAGACTGGTGTTGTATTTGTCGCAGTGGGGGTGAGTCGGTTAATCATCTTTTGTTACACTGCGAGATTGCTTGGGCACTTTGAAATAAGATTTGTAACAAACTAAATATAGCTTGGGCCATGCCAGAGATGGTGGGGGCAGCTGTTGCAAGTTGGTCCTCCATGCGAGGTGGGAATCAGATCAAAGCTGTGTGGAGAATGATTCCCATTTGCATGCTATGGTGTATCTGGCAAGAGCGCAACGAACGGACGTTTGAAGACAATGAGAGATCCAGAGAGGAGCTCCTAGTTTTCTTTTTTAAAACTCCGTGTACATGGGCCATTGTTTTGGACTTTCAAGGCATGAATCTTCATAATTTCCTTGTATCCAATGTGTTGTAGTGATGGGCTTTTTGTTTTGTATTTTTGTTTTTTGCTTTCTTTTGGAATTGGCTTTTGCCTTTATTTCATTAATAAAACTTTTACTTTTAAAAAAAAAGATCCTTTGGGTTTGAAGGCCTTGATTGCTTTGACAAAGGGCGTTTTGACGACATCACGGATAGGGTCGTTGGACGCCGACATAATTGTTCATGCCAGTGTCACTTAGGACATCGGTAGCTTGTTGTCTAAGTGCCCACAATCACCAATTGCTAATGGTACTTTTTTCCAGAGTTCAATTTCAATTGAAGATGGGGGTCCTTCTAGGATTTTGAGTACTTTGGAAGGAATTGACGAGCCTCTTTTAGAAGATGCAAATGGAGTAACAGAAGCTAGTGCTTCCCTTACCAGTTCTATGGCTCCAAAGGGAGCAGTAGGGTCTGACTAAGTGGCATAGAAAGGATTGTCAGGGGGTGGAGCACATACAAATAATGTCCTCGTCGATGGAGGGGAAGAACCTTTAATGGCGACGACAACAATGGACAACAACCATATAGCTGTTAAGGAGGTTTGGGATTTGAATGCAAGATATGGCGGGGAGGAGATTATGAGTTTGTCGTTGGTGTCTTGTGAGGAGGAATGTCTAGGGTCAGGAGTGTAGTTGGGTATTGCATCTATCCTGTAATGTTGTGAATGATGAGTTTTTTGAAAACTCTTAATAAATAAATAGTGCCTTTGTTGATGCAAAATTTATTTATTAAGAGTTTTCAAAAAACTCATCATTCACAAAATTACAAGATAAATGCACTTACAGCAACAAATAAATAAATAGTGCATTTCTTACGATAATCATATAATTCATTTTTCTTATTGTATTTGATTCTCAAGATCTCTAGTCTCTAGATTGTGTATCCTCTCATACATGGCTCATGAACTTATAGGACTTTAATCCAATTCCCCTTAATGTATTCCAGATTCTTTCTCTTATCAAGACTTTGGTTAGTGGATCTGTAAGATTATTACAAGACTTAACATAATTCAAATTAATAACACCATCATAAGATCTCACAATATTGTATTTTTTTTATAGATCTGAATTTACTGCTATAATAATGATTTTGTACTCTATCTATAGTAGTAGTATTATCATAGTGAATTAAAATGTGTGGAGCTGATTTTTCCCATAAGGAAATCTAGTGTATAAATCTCTCTCCCAATATACTTCTTTATAGTAGCCAAAACAGCTAACTCTATAATTGACTTAGGAAAAATACAATCAAAATATGCGATAAAACACCTTAAAACGGCTTGAGCTTAAAACTTGTTTGTCTAAAAAATTTTGGTAATGGCATTAAGGTTTTATTTACTGTCATAAATATTCTCATTTCATTTAATTATTATTATTTTTTAAAATTTTTATACAAAATAAAAAAAAATATTAATTATGTACACCGTTGCAGTGCCCCGTTTATGTGGCGTGCCACTGTTGCAATGTTTTTTGGCTTCCCTTCAACACCAAAAAACCTTTAACCCCTGTCCCGAAACACCTGTACCCCTTCACCGAAATACCGTGAAGCACTTTCGCTGTCCGTCTCATTGAAGCTTAGCAAGAGGCTTTGCTTGGAAACCAGACAGGTTAAATTCTAGTTCCAAAATCGTCATACCCAAATGAAGGTAATCCACGTGCATTAGTGCTGGTATGATCGCATCCCTGGAATAGTGAGAGGCTTAAGAGGTACTGTGCATAATGTTTACCGATGTATTTTACTTCTTGAAATTATAAAAAGCCCGTTGTTACTAGTATCCAATGAATGCTAAATTATAAAGTTCTCATTTCGAAGTCCCGCGGGGTCGGTCAACCCACCCACGCAAAGTAACACTCGAAAAACGAAGTCCTACGGAGTCGGTCAATCCATCCACGCAAAGTAACACTCGAAATCCCGCGGGATCGGTCAACCCACCCACGCGAAGTAACGCTCGAAAAATCTTTCGGGGTCGGTCAACCCACCCACGCGAAGTAATACTCGAAGTCCCGCGGGGTTGGTTAACCCACCCACGCGAAGTTCGGTAACACTCAAAAATCCCGCGGGGTCGGTCAACCCACCCACGTGAAACAACTCACAACTCTTGAATCTCGACCTTAAGAACGCACATTACGCTCGGAAAAAAATTTTTAAGTTTACACTTAACCAAAATTTTACGGGATATATAGAGCGAACAATGTCTCGAATGTTATATATTCAATTACAATATCTCGAATGTTACAATGTCTCGAATGTTACATGTTCCAAAAAAAAAAATTATTGCAACAGGAAAAAATCAACACGGTGACTAGGTTAAGTCTCAGAAGAGGGAGGAGGGGGATTAAAGTCATCAAATGGCGGGTAGCCGCGCTTTCCGATCTTCTTTACGAACTTCTTCGCCACCCGATCCGGACGAAGAGACTTCGGATCTATGTCATGGGGGTTGAGCTGAGGGTCTAGCAAGAGCTGGGATCCTATCCGACGAAGACCCTCGGCATAACCGTACCCCTAGGCCGAATTGCGAATGACCACCACTCGAGATATCTGCTGCTCAAAGTCAGCTATCCTCGAATGAGCCTCCTCCAAAGCATGATGAGTCTCTTCCAGCTCAACCTCTTGAGCAGCCCGGGTTCGTTCGGACCTTGTCAACTCCTACTCTAAAGCCTCTCGGGCGCGCTCCAAGCCAGCCAACTCCTCTTCCCGAGCAACCCGAGCACGCTCAGAAATAGCCAGCTCCTCTTCCTTCAACGAAAGAATTTGAGTAGAGACGGCCAGTTCTGCCGTCCGAGCAGTCAACTCGGATTGAAGAAAAATTTTGTCCTGCTCAGTGGTCAATCTGGCATCTACAAGGCGAGCGTTCCGACGGTGAACTATCACCAGCGAATCCCGGGTCGCTTCCAATTCGGCTCGGAGAGAAGCATTGGCCTTCTCCAGCCTGCTCTTGTCAACCCCCAACTCTTCAAGCGTTTTGATTAAACCTCTGCAGGTTTTCTGCGATATCTCGAGTTGATCTCTCACCTGCTACAACTTATAGAGCCCAAATTACAGACGGTCCCGAGCACATTGTTGAATTCAATGAGTTCTTCCAACTCGGAACCCACAGCCTGGGATATCTCATTAGCAATCTGAACACAAGGAAAAGAAATTATCAGCTCGGAACCAAAAGACTATGCAAATTTAACAAAAACCAACAAGTCAAACCTGTGTCAACAGGGGTCCAAGCATTTTAGCTACCCTTTCGGAAGCGTCCGCCTTGGCTTGATCGAAACGCGAAGGGCGCTCTGAACCAGCTTCACCGGCTTGGCCCTGCCCTTCCGACTCCGGCTCGAAAAAACGACCGAGCACCGCAACCCCACTCCGAAATCAAAAAGGGGACGAAGGTCGGGTAGGAATTTCCAAGCCCAGAGATGATTGTCAACTACCAAACTGAACCCCTGAAGTAGACTCTCTCTCAAAAGTAGGAGATGGACCTTCAGGAGATTCATCAGGCTCGACAAAGGGTTTCCCACCCTTGTTCGAAGTCTCCACGTGCGTCCCTTCCACGGGAAGGCCAGTATCACCCGATTTATCGAGTCCGACTCCTCCTTGGTCGCCCTCTGAATCGGACCCGCCTCCCACTTCATCCTCGCCCTCGGAAGCATCCGAGTGGCGCTCAGGAGAAGAAGGAGGAGGAGTGGGCAATTGATTTGCCCTAGCGACTTGCTCTTCCGACTCCTGCCAAAAGACTTGCGCAAAAGGCACAGCACCAGCGGATAGCCCGGCAGCACGATCCAGAGCCTCTTGAATGGTCTGGTCGATATCTTCTCCATCCGACGACTCGACCCCTACCGCGTCGGTTGCCTCTATCTGGGCTTCAAGAACGACCCTTCTAGGCTTCAAGGACGACCCTTCTGGCCTCAGACCTTATCCGCTAGGCCTCTAGGAATCGGAGCCCGTCCAAAGATGTCGACGAGGGGGCCCGCTCAAGACTTCGTGTCGAAGAATCCGTAGGAAGAATGTGCTCGCCCTGATCTTTGATACGGGGCCCCTTCCTCTTCTTCTGTTTCTTGGGACGGTCACCACGACTCAAAGGGGCTTCGCCGTGACGACCCTTTGTGCGCCTTTCTTTTTGAGCTACCTGATCAGAGGCCCGCTTGCGAGAGGAAGTAGGGGGCTCCTTGGTAATGTTGAAGAAGTTTTGACCCTCAGCATATGATTGCTCTGGTCGAGTCAGAAACTTTTCGATGTTCTCCTCGGTTAAAAGGGCGTCGGACCATAGCCGGTCTGGATCCTCTGCCCCTCAGGAAAGGACAGCCTTCACCCTCTCGGTTTCCTGAGCCGTAAGAGTAACCTCCATGTGCGTCGATGAAGGAAGAAAGCCCCAATCTTTTTGGACTGGGAATTCGTTCCCCTCTCCTTCTGGGAACTCCCAGTCCCTGCCTGAGAGAAATAAAAATTTTTTATGATAGTCTCGGACACTCGAATGCCTCTCTTCCATTCAAATCAGTCTGCACTTTGGTTTTATTTGGAAGCCAGCAACATTCCCGTCTCGACGAAAGGGTCGATACAATGAAAAGAATTTTCGAGCAGTCAAGTCGGGATAAGGATTGTTCATCCCAAAAAGAACAATCCGGAATGCCACGCAGGTGGCCAAAAGGATACGCCACCCGTTCGGCATGAGTTGGGTAGGGGTTAAACCCAAGAAGTGAAGAACCTCCCAAACAGGACGAATAAAGGAGAGGCGAAAACCCTTCGAAAACATGAGATAGAAAAGTACAACTTTTTGGGCCCTCCCATCGCGTTCGCAAGCCTTAACACCATCCCTTGGAACCTCCAGGGAATGCCGCCAAGAAACACGATATTTCTTTCTAAGCGAGTCCACATCAGAGGACTGCATGGAAGAGGTCCAGCCATTACCCGCGAAGAAAGGGCGTGGATCAAAGGAAGCCATGGGAACAAGAATTGAGAACAATGTAAGGAAAGGAAGGAGAACAGGGAAGCAGCAAAAAGGGAATATAAGAAAGAGTAACAACAGAAGAACAAGCAAGTAGCGAAGAGCAAGTCTGAGAAAGCAAATGGAGAAGGAAGGACAGTGATGAGGTTTTTGGGTAATTTATACCCAGAAACCGAATTTAAAGCAAGCGGGAAACGAAGCGACATCGGGCCATGACTCCAGACGTGACCCTTGGGAACAAAAGGCATGCTCAAAACTAACCAATCAGAGGTAAAAAGCATGCGCCGAAATGACAAATCAGATAATGACAATCTCGTGCATGCATACCACGAGCTAATCGTGGTCAACAGCACAACCAGAAATATCACTAACGGTTCGGAAATCGAAAAAACGGCATAATTAAATTCTGAAAAGCATTGAATGCCTGACACGGAATACGACAGATTATGACCCGGCATTAATTGATCAGAATTCAAATCGTCCTCCAGAAGTCCAACCGGTAAACGAAACGACATACTAACTGGAACCGCCCGGGTATATTCAACCAAGTATTTCCGCTCGGAAGAAGAACGTAGACAAAGAAAAGAAAGATTCTACCCCTAAAGCGTTTAGAATCTCCATCGAAGTATCTTTGATAAAAATTCGCGGGGTACTGGAAGGATATTTGGCAACAAACCCAAGCCTGAACTAATTAAGCCCAAAGCCCATGATTTAAATCCAGATGACACGCGTCCAAGCTCAATCAGAGATGCTGGGCTTAGAGACAATCCAAGTTACTGGTTATCCCGAATAGAGAAAGAGAAAATAAACCGCTTTCAAGGATACGCTACTGTTAGGTACCACGGGTTATTTATTAGCATATCTTGTAGATCCGTCTCACATAATGATCATTCCCTCATTTATGAACAACTAGACAATCGCCGATCTACGGATCTCCCCTCTTAAATGCGCAAACACTACAAACACGCATAATTAATTACTAGATTGAATAAGGATAGGGTAGCATTTAATGTCCCTCTTCAAAAGGATCTGATTGAGTATTAAATAGGGAAATATCCGATTAATGCGATGAGACAGGCAGGATCAAATCAGGTTATCTTTCTCAAAGGTGACATTCGAGTAATGTCCCGATTAATAGATCTTTTATCATAAAACCGCCCCTCAAGAAATACACCTATTAATAAGATTGAACGAGAACCGAAAGAGGGTACATTCTGACAATTCCCTCTACAAATTTCTCTTATCATATTATCTTGAACTAACTTGATCGTCAGAACGGTCCCAGACCCCGATCATCTTTGTTCTTAATTTTGCAGATTTCGATCGATTGGGAACTGATAAATCAAACTGCTAAATACGTCCTTAACACCACGAGAAGTACAACCTTACAATCAATTTTCTACCATGTCTAAGCATGAGACTTTTGCTTAGGTTGATGAAACTTGATTTTGTCATTATTTGCACCAAATCCATTTGCAATGTCACGAGAACTCGTTGCTTAGGCAAGAAAACGATAAGCTTAGGGCTGAAAACATGTCTTTTAGAGATGCAATGAGGAAGTCTAAAGAGATATTTTTTAAATCTATAATTTTTTCATAAACTCGATAGATTTGAAAACGAGATGTGCGACGAGGAAATGAGGCTAAATGGGTATTCATGAGATGGTGCTGGAAACGTAACGTGAAGGGGACGGACAAGATACAGAAGATTGTTTCCCAGATTTGAGGTCGGCCGAAGAAGATCCCGGTGCCGTTTGGTGATGGGTCCGATGAGAGTGCTTCACGGTATCTCGGGGAAAGTGATTCACGATATTTCGGGCCAGGGGTATAGGTATTTCGGTGTTGCGGAGCAAGTCAAAAATCAAAAGAACATTGCCACAATGGCACACCACATGTAACGGGACACATAAATGGGGGCACTGCAGCGGTGTACGCAGCATTGCTCAAATAAAATAAGTAATTTAATTTTTTAAAATTTTAAAACAAAATTATTATTACTTTCTCAAATTTTTATATAAAATAAAATAAAATAATTTAATTTTTTCAAATATTAAAACAAAATTAATATTAAAAAAATATTCTAACAATATTTTATTTAACTTTTAACTTTTTATCTCAATTCATTTCATCTCATCTATAAAAACAAACAAAATCTAAATTTTAGTTTAATACCATATGTGTTTTAAAGAAAGCAAACGGCAATCTATTCGCATTTAATGTAAGATCAAGATTGCTCGCCTCTTTGCAAATTCTCCGTGCATCTAAATGAGTAGGTATGATCATATCAGATATCCAAACAGCTATGAGGAGTTATGAGCAATGTACTTGTAAACATACTTTGCGTGAAGGTAACATATATGGTTGCCCATAAGCTAGGCAGGGATGCCCTTAATGTCACAGACTTTATAGTTGACAGTGAGGGCTTACCTAACTGCTTCTTAACTTTGTTTCAGCAAAGATCATGACTGAAAGAGGTTATTCAAACCCAAAAAAAAAAGACCAAAACTTCAACCGACCTTACTCCCAAAAAACTCAGAAGACAAAGACTTGAAGAAAACGTCAGGAGTAGAATCTTTTGAAAAAAAATATTATTTTCTAAACCCTTGGCTCCCACTAATTTTTGAATAAAGAATTTTTCTTTTTAATAAAAAAAAATTACCTCACTCAAACAAACACTTTTTTCAATATGATTTTTTTTTTGCAATATAACTCTCAAAAAAATTGTTATAATAATTTTCAATATTTTTTTGAGCACATTAAAGACAAAAAAAAGAGTAAAGTTAGAAACTAATTTTCATTTTAAGCGAATTATTAATAAGAATTATTAAATTTAAGGAAAACAATTAATAACTTTCTAAATCCAAAAAAATAAAATATATTTTGGGCTTTACAAAAATCATGTAATTCTAAATATTCACGAAGATCTACGGACATTTTTTTATTTGTTTTTATTAGTTTTCATTCATTTTTTTAGTTTTCTTAAATCATTTTTATAAAAGAAAAAAATTCACAATCTCATTAAAAAAATATTTCCTTAATCACTAAGTTTTTTTTTCTGGATTTTGGGAGAAATTTTCAGGTGAAATAGTATTACTCGTTCATAAAACTTTGAAAAAAAAATAAACCTTTAAAAATATCATACGCGCGGTGAGAGAAGAAGAAAAATGGAAAAAGAAAATAATAGAAATATTAATATAAAATCACCTAAGCAATTGGGACTATTTCTAATTTTGATTGGGACCAAACTTTACTGATAGAAAAAGACAGACACTTTTAGGATGTACTAAAGGATAATGGTAGGAATCACTTAGGATAACTATCAAATGGCAGGCTTAATTGATTTAAAAAATCGAATCAAATCAAATGTGCACATCAAATATGTACATAAGCCATTTAAAAAAAAAAATTAATCATTTTTTAAACATCCTTAATTGTTAAAATACATATATATATATATATTTATTAATAATCATTTTCTTGATATTGAAAAAGAAAAATGGGAATAGGCACGCTTAATTGACATATGGAACTAACACCAGCTTAATTGGTCCTGCAGTAGTAGGGGTGTAAAAAGACCGAACCGGACCGGCGGACCGGACCGGACCGGTTGTCCCGGACCGGGACCGGACCGGACCGGTTGGAGTTCAGTCCGGTCCGGTCCAAAAAATATATGGACCGGAAAATTCCGGTCTGGTCCCGGTCCAGGGAGTTCATCCCCTTGGACTGGACCGAATTCCTATTTTTTTTTTAATTTTTTTTAAATATATGTATATATAAATAATAATATATATTAATATTAATATTAATATATATTAATATATAATATATACTCTTATAATATTAACATATAAATAATAAGTGTATTATTATTCTTTAATATATTATTACTAATTTATTACTATTTACTAACATATAAATATATAATATACTAATGTAAATTATAATAATGTTATTACTTATTAGTTATAGTTTATTAACATATACTAATGTAATAATATTATTAGACTATTAGATTATTAGTTATAGTTTACTAATATATTTAATATTTAATATTAACTAATATATTAATAGATAATATATACTCTTATATATTAATATATAAATAATAAGTGTATTATTATTATTTAATATATTATTAATAATTTATCACTATTTACTAACATATAAATATATAATATACTAATGTAAATTGTAATAATGTTATTACTTATTAGTTATAGTTTATTGACATATATTAATGTGAAAGTGTTATTAGACTATTAGTTATAATTTATTAACATACTTAATATATAATATATACTAACATATTAATATATAATATATACTTTTATAATATTAACATATTATAATTTATAGTAATTAAATTTGGACCAAAAAAATATTTGATTATTGTAGAATTATATATTAAATTTAGCCTATTAAATCATATGGGGCACCCCTGGACCGGACCGGACCGCCCCTGAACCGAATTAGACCGGACCGGTATGGACCGAACTCTTGTTCGGTCCGGTCCAGGGTGAGAGAATTATTGGACCGAATGAAATCGGTCCACAAATTTCCCGGACCGGACCGGACCATTTACACCCCTATGCAGTAGTCTGCATTCATGCTTTCATTTCAGTATCGTACCACGTTAAAGGACCATCCTCTTTTTTGATCATTTCACACATAAATAAACAAACATATAACGTACACACGCATACTAACTAATATGAATATTTATAACTTGGAGACAAAGACCTTCGTTTACTTTGTACGGAGAGAAAATTCTAAGACAAAAAAAAAATCCTAGGATTGTTGCCACGCTTAGGGCTGTTCAGCCGATTCGACCCGACCCGAATAAGCAAATTCCAACTCGACTCGATAAAACATCCATTTCGCTCACCCGATACCTGAATATCCGATTACCCGTTTTCTTCATATTCTTCATTTTTTTGACCTAGTTTGGCATGATCTAGTTTGGCAGATATCAAATTCAACGGCTTTAGAAACACAAAATCTTCATCCGCAATACGCAATAATATCCCTTCAGAAAACCCTAACACAAAAGCTTAATTCATACCAAAATCAGCACAAACAAACGATTCAGACCACAATCAAACCCTAATCTTTCCTTTTCAATAAATAAAAAAAAAAAAGAAATCGTAACCCTTAAGAAAACAAAAATCCAAAATCAAAACAAAAATACCCAAAAACTTTTCTTGGATTGGTTTTGGTCTCTGCGTGATTGCGTGAATCCGTGACGATGCGTGCTTGCATGCGAGTTGGAAATAGGAAAAGTGAGGTCACCATCGCCGCCAGACATAGGTGGTTGCAGAAAAGCGAAGAGATTGAGTGAAATCTTAGAATACCCATCAAGCTCAGCGGAAGCCTTCAATGTCGAACTTTTAGGATGGACGTCGGCGATGGGTCTGGCAGGATCTGGAGGTGGATGCCAGCGATTTGAGGTGGCGGTGAGGGTGGAGAAAGAGAGAGAAGAGAGAGAGAGAGAGAGGATTGAAGATGAAGAAGATAGACGGTGAAACAGAGGAATAAGAAATCGAAAATGAATGGCTATCGGTAAAACGGGTATTCCGTTTCCGACTTTTCGGGTAATCAGATAGGATAATCGGATCGAAAAATAGCGGCTAAACGGATCGGTTCGAAAAATCAGCTTATTTGTTTAGCCCTAACCACGCTGGGGGATGTGAGCGGCACCTCTTTTCTGTCCCTTCCCTCATCCTGTTCTCTTCTTTTCCTACTTCTTTCTTCGTTTTCGTTTCTTCGTTTTTATTTTTCAATTTTTATTTTTTCTTTGAATAGCAGTAAACTTAAAATGGCAGCTCTAAACTTAGCTCTCACATATATACTTCCTATTAGGATTTATATAGAGCCGGGAGCGACACAAAATCAAGCGCAGTGGAATGGGCAATGGCAAAGTTACTACGCAATCCCTCTAAAATGGCAAAAGTCCGAGAAGAGCTTGAACAAGTCATTGGTAAAAATGGGGTGGTTCAAGAATCCCACATATCAAAATTACCTTATCTACTCGCAACCATGAAAGAAGCCTTTCGATTGCATCCACCGGTGCCTTTACTACTACCCCACAAAGCTGAGGTTGACGTACAAATGTGTGGCTTTACTGTGCCAAAGAATGCACAAATATTAGTCAACGTGTGGGGAATGGGACGAGATTCAAGCATATGGCCAAACCCAAAACAGTTTTCGCCTGAAAGGTTTTTAGATAAAGACATTGACTATAAAGACAGGGATTTCGAGCTCATTCCCTTCAGAGCTAGAAGAAGAATATGTCCTGGATTGTCTTTGGCCAGTCTGATGGTACCATTCATGTTGGCCTCTCTTATTCACTACTTTAATTGAAAGCTTGAAGATGAGATGAAGCCAGAATATATGGACATGAGGGAGACAATGTTTGGAATTACTTTATGCATTGACAAGCCCCTTCGTGCTATTCCCATTAAACCACTTTAATTTTCGGTTAATGTTCGTGTTGTTAGCCTAAAAACAACGTTAATTGGTAGAAAAAATATGAGTGCAAGTTTGGCTTGCGCATGCATACTGATATGAACAGAAAAAATATTATTTATATGAATAATAAAAATATTATTTATATGAGTGGTGTGGGTACAAGTTGAATTTGCATCCAGTACTTTTCTAATTTGTATGTTGTGAGTTTGTGCCTTTTTTCTAGTTGCTTTTATTTTCTTTATTTTATTTTTGTGCGTTTTTTATATTTGTTTTAGGATGTTTGTTTGCATTCCCCAACCTCTACTCTCCTCATCTCGCAGTTTCAGGTTTAGTTAATGGTATATATATAAATATATATATATATATATATATTTATATATATATATGTGTGTGTGTTTGTGTGTCAAGGCACGGTGTATATCTTTATTTTACAAATAAAAGTTCTACAATTATAAAAAGATTTCATAAACATAAATTCATGACCTTATGTGATATGTTAGTTTACTTTATCATAAAAATTATTTTACGGTCCAACTTATCATATTCAATCACAACAATTTGTTAGTTTATTTTTATAAAACTTTTTTTTTATCTAAAATATTTAGATATTATAAAATAAATGTTTAATTTCTTTATCCAACCCTTTATGGGTAATTTCAAACAATTAAAATTAATACAGCCGTGGGTCAAGATTCAAATAAGAGGATGCATATAAGGACTCGATTGGATATTTTAGCCTAGTTTGTTTTGAAAGATAAAATTTTAAATTTTTTTCAAACTCATCATTATATTTTTTTAAATTATCATATAAAATATAATAAAAATTTTAACTTTTTCAAATTGTAAAACCACTTTTTCAAATCTCAAAATAAAACTATTATTAAAAAAAATATTACAATAATATTTCATTCTTTTTTTATTTTTTATCTTATCTCATCTCATCTTTAACAATAAATAAGGCTAAAATACCTGTGAATTGTAATGAACTAGTTTGAGATAAGATATTTTATTGAATTTTAAAAAAATGAGATAAGAGTCTGAAAAAAAAATTATAAAATTAATAAATTATTTGAATATAATTTTTTAATGTAACTTTTGTTTTAAAATTTAAAAAAGTTGTATTATTTTTGTGTTTGTTTGGGAGTTTGAAATATTATAATGATTAAACAATAATTAGATGAAAAAAATTAAAAAATATTTTATGGTTAAATGATGGCGTTGGAAAAAAAAAATTGAGAATAAATTACAATCATAAAATGTGGTTGGAAAAGATAAAGTTAAACCGGCAACTTCGTGCAAATTGGCATTCCTAGATTTTGATAAGAAATCACACCTCAAACCTTAACTATTATTTTCAAATTAAACATTTTTTTCTAAACTTTATAATCACTTATGACTTGGGATTTGAGTTGAACTTCAAATCTAATACATTATTAAAGAAATGATAAATCCATCAAAATTAATTAAAAAATCCGCACACAGGACAAAACAAGAAAAATGAAACGGAAATATATATGAAACTATATATTATTATTATTATTATTAACAATCAGCAGATAAAATACACATGATATTGAGGAAAGATTGAAAATCCTAGGCTGGAGGTGCCTATTGCATGCTACACATGCGAATAACTAAAAAATGGGGATGGAAACCAGAAAGAACTCTCATGATCACCCATTTTTATAGGGTTCGGAGCTTTAAAGCAGATCATCGATGAGACCTGGCCAGATTGTGGCTCCAAGAGACGTGTTAGAACTTATCAACAGTGTTCTAAGGTACTGTTTAATGGAGGAGGATTGAGGAATATCTTTTGTGGTTCAAGTTTGGGGGTATTAATGTTCCACGACCTAGTTATAATTTTCAACAAGCCTATAACTTGCTTAATTAATATACGGACATTTATTTATTCTGAATTTTATTATAAATTTAAATAGTACGTTTTAATATATATATATATAATCATTATCACAATTATTAAAAAAAAATATCAAATATATATAAAATAGAGAATGCATATATAAATTTATAAATCTATAAATTTATTTTTATAAAATATCTTTATAGTCAGCGCATTTCTCAAAACATAATGAACTATTCTCTATACAGTTCAAATGTTAATTACAGAAGTTTCCCTGTCAAAGGTGAGAAATACAAAAACAAAATCAAATGAATGGTATTTATAATTATTCTAAGATTATATCGAGTGATATTTCAAATAAATCTAAATATTTTATTGTATAAAAATTGAATAAATACTATCATAATCTTATTTTTATTTTAAAATTTGAAAATATTAATTTTTTATTATATTTTATAATAATGAAATGAATTTTTGTCAATAAGAGCCGTGGAATACTTCGTATGCTTAAATTGGGATGCAGCTTATGATGAGAAAAGCACGAGAATGAGAGGTGGCATGGTGGTTCGGGACAGTGCAATGCGAGTTAGTTGTTGCTGCTGGTTGGCCTAGACAATTTATTTGCAGCCCGTTACATGTTGAGGCTGTGACACTGGACAGGGCTATAGAGTTGTGTTCTCAACTGGGTTATGAAGATGATTCTCTCTTGTTGATTAATAGTATCCATGGTATCAGGGGGGATTTTTCTTCATAGGACCAGATTACTTGAAGAACTTTTTTACCCATGCAGATTGTAGAAAGATTCAATTCATTCCGAGGCAAAGGAATTATGTGGCTATTTGATTGCTAAAATGGACATGTAATTTAAAAATAACATATACTCGCTATAAGACTTTTAGATAAATATAATTAATCTGATATATTTAAAAATGGTAAAAATAATTAAATTGTATCAGATTAATTATTTCTATTATTTTTAAATATCTCAAATTAATTATATCTGATTTATTTTTTTATATAGTGACTGCCTGATTGATTAATGAATTTGATGTTAAAAATAAAAAACATAAATTTAGATATTTTTTATCTTTATTTTATCCACACTTATTTCTCACTCAATATTATAAATGTATGCACAATCGTATCTGGCAACTGATGGGATTCTAGACCACATCAATCAAGATCTGAATCATAAATGACTTTTTCTTTTATTTTAGTGGGACATTGTTGAGCCTTCAAAAGGGAAATTTACTTCACTTTATTGGAAAATAATTTGTCGTTCTAAACTTTTGAAAAGTCTTGGTTTGAACTTTCAAACAAATGGAGTTTTTCAATTCGACTCTATTCTCTAAATTCACTTGAAATTTCATACAAGTTTCTCACAGCTTCTAGAAGGAGATCCTTTCAAAGAAATATCTCAATAATGCTACTTTCTTTTCAGTGGTCCACAAAACTTTTGATTCTTAGTTTTGAAAATTTATTCTAAAATACAGAGATCTCTTCAATTCTTACTTCTGCTACCAAATTAATAATAGTTGCTTGATTACAATTTGGTAAGGCCCTTGGATTCTCACTCTTCCTACCTTCAAACCACAATCAAATCATAATCTTATCCATCAGGATAATTTTTTTATAGTGTCTAAACTCATGTTAGAATAACCTCTATCATTGGAATTATTTGCTTCTTTCAATCCTTTTCTTTGAAAATACTGCAAGAAATATTCAAAAAATTTCTTTGGTTAATATCAATTTTCAAGCGGCTCTTGATCAAATCAAATGAATTCACTATTTCATAGGGAAATTTTTAAGTGAAATTTGCTTATGTGGTGCTGACAAACACTTATGGTGCTCTTGCATCTTCTTCTCATTCTATTAATTGAAAAAAATTATGGAAATTGAAACTATAAGATCATCTGAAGCTATTTCTCAGAAAGATCTCACATGATGCTCTGCCAATGAAGGTAAAGATCCAAAAATGTATTCCTTCACAAGAGAATTACCTGAATTGTCATCTCTATAATATGGAGCTTGAATATATTGATCACGTTTTCTTAAATTGTTATTATGCTCAACTTCTGTGGAGATCCAATTAGCCTCTTGATATTACTGTATTTGTCAGACAATCTATTATTGAATGGGTCAATATAATCGTTAATCCTGGTCACTTTTTAAAAATCTCAAATGAAAACCTTCATAATTTCTAGATTTTTGTCACATTAGTCATGGATGTTATTTGATTTTTTAGAAATAGGATTGTTCATGATCATATATCCATAAATCCTATAACACTTGTCACTTTTGTTAAAAAAAATTACGTGAACATATCCAAACTTAGTCCCAAGTTAAGTACTCGTGCGATGTCAAGGAAGTCCTCCATGAAGATCCTCCAGATGCTTATACTCTCACTTTTGACATCACTATCAGAGATCATAGTAGTACAATAGCCTCTATTTGAAGAAATTCTCAAAGGAATACAATCTTTGCTAAAATAAATTTTATCAGCACCAACAATCCTAATTCTAGAGAAGTTCAAGCAACTTTAATGGTTATATTGGAAGCTAAATTCAGAGGGTCAATAAGATTGTCTTGAAAGGTGATTTCAACATGGTGATTCAAGCTATGAGCAATTCATCTCACAAAGATAAATGGATAATTTCTCCTATCATTGAAGATATAAAGAAGCTTCTCACTACCTTTAGTGTTTAGAAAGTGAAAAAAATTCATCGATTTGAAAATTGATGAACGCATGATTTGACATAATGAATAGCAAAAATGCAAACCTTCGACAATTTCCCTCTTATCCAAATATTCCATTGTTTTTTACAATTTTATAAAGGTAAAGATCCTCCTTCTCATTAGTTGTATATTAAATTGTACCTTGATGATTTGTATTTCCTTTTTATAATATATGCTTTGTTTGCTAAAAAGAAAAAATGTAATGCATCACTAGAAATTAATCCCGACGTAATATCAAGAGTTTTGTACAAAACAAATTACAGCATGTTGTTCTCAACTTTTCAATTTTATTAGGTTTTATCTGAATACATAAAAATTTTATTTCATCTTATTTAAATTTATCTGATTTTGTTTTATTATTAATTTTTTAAAATTTTTTATATAAAATATAATAAATAATTTTAAATTTTAAAATATCAAAATAATAATAATATTACAAAATATTATTAAATTTTTATCTAAAATTATCCCATCTTATTTTACTGTTTAACACAATCTTAAACCCCATTTGATTTATAGAGTGTACTTAATACATTAAACCTTGATTATTATCTCAACATATAAATTTAACACATTTTAAACAAAAATCAGTTTAGAGTCAATTTTATTATAGTATTACTGCACGGTTGTGTAGCACTCAGGACTTTTTTTTCTCCCTTCTTTTGTACTTTCTCCCCAGCCGACAAGAATTGATCGCATTTAATTTTTTTTTGGTTACAAACGGTCAGTTCACGTATTGTGGGATCTCACAATTTATATTTTTTTAAAATTTATTTAATTATTTAATTATATTTTAAATTTATCTAAATAAATTTTATAAAACTCACTCATAACTAACTATTATATAAAAATAACTCAACTTAATATAGTACACTTTGACATCTAAATATAGCCTTAATCTCCATTAGAGATGTAATTTCTGGCAACTACCTAGCTAGCAACCAGATGAGAGCTGCAACGATAAACTTGAGAAAGTTAACATGATACGTGTAGTTGAAAAAATAACAAGAATATGGGAAGATAAAAAGAATTTTATTGCGTACAGTTATTTTTACATGTTCTTTTGTATATTCTATTTTATGTAATTTGTTAAAATATTTATTTTATATTAAAAAAGATGTAATCAATTATATTAATAAAATATATAAAAATAACTGTACGTAAAAAATTTTAAAATAGAAATTAATACATAAGTTAAAATGTGACATGACATATGCTATAAAAAAGATAATAAGAATATGCAAAAAAAAACTATTGATATCGGAATTAAGGTCCAATTTGAATTAGAAAGTTAGTTGAATTTATTTTAATTTATCTCTATTTTATTATTATATTTGTTCAATTTCTTAGACAAAATACAAATTTCAATATAAATTTTTAAAATTTTAATATACATTTTTAAATCTCAATTTAATTTTTTAAAAATTTAAAATAATAATAATATTAAAAAATAAATTAAATTCATGTCTTAATCCAAACGAAAAAAATGACAAGCGGTAGAAACGTGACAAGAGTAGGTAATGAAGATAAGAATTGAATATTGATCATTGTTGATGAATCTAAGCCAACGAATTAATATAAATGAAGGATCAACATGAATGCTATAAATGAAAAAAATGTGGAGAATTACTATTACTCTAATGGTCCTGCATATTTTTTCTGGTCATACATGTTAATCATCAGAAAAAGTTAAAAATTTTGAAAATCTGCTATTTGAGTTGTTATAATATTTTGGAATTTTTTTTAGCACATCAAAGACTCAAAAATAAAAGAGTAAAGTTTGAACTTAGAAACTAATTTTTATTTTAAGCGAATTATTATTAAGAATTATTAAATTTAAGGAAAACCATTTATAATGACTTTCTAAATCCAAAAGATCAAATATATTTTGGGCTTTACGGAGTCATGTAATTTTCAATATTCATAAAACTTTAGAAAAAAAATAAAACCTTTAAAAATATCTACGGTGAGAGAAGAAGAAAATTAAAGGAAAAAGAAAAATAAAATTGGCAATTTCAGTTTACTCAAATAGAAACAATTTAAAATCACCTAATTCGCATTAATTAATAGGTCTATTTCAAATTTTGTTTGGGACGTCCAAACTTTATTAATGGAAAAAGAAAGAGATTTAGGTTTAGTTTGGATTTAAAATGAAATAAATTTAATTTATTTTTTAATATTATTTTTATTTTGAGATTTAAAAAATATGTATTGAAATTTAAAAAAATGTGTATTAAAATTTAAAAAAAGTGTATAAAAATTTATATTTTGTATAAAAAAATTAAAAAGATATGGTAATAAAATGGAAATGAATTGAGATAAATTAAAATGAATTTCGAATATAAACAAAACTTTAATGCTAGAATAATTATCAAATATGCGCACCAAATATGTACGCTACTCTAGTACAAATAAGTTTGTTTTTTTAATCTTTTTATCAATATTCTTAGTCATTAAGAAAATAAAAATAAAAATAAATATACTAATAGTTATTTTTTTAATATTAAAAAAGAAAAAGAAAAATATGAATAGGCACATTTAATTGATATATTTGATACTCGTATTATCATTTTCTTTAATTAAAATGTGCTCATGACTGATGGAACTAACACCTACTCCTTAATCTGTCCTGCATGAGTCTCATGCATTGCATGCTTTCGAGTCTTATGCATTGCATGCTTTCATTTCAATATCCTATATATGATTGTCACTCTTTTCAAAAAGTAGATATATATGATTGTGACTAGTACGCATTATTGCAAACTTGGAACTAGCGCATGTTGTCTTGGAGCTGGACTCTATGATTGTGGTTCATCGAATCCGATTAAGGTCTTGCGACGTTGTGGTGTTTGGTACTTTAAGAATTATTGAGAGGAAATTCTTTCTATTTAAGCAGTTTTGGATTTTTATAATTTCACAAGTATATAGGCAAGATAATTTTCTAAAAGGGACGCATGGATATTGCTAAAGGTTGTAGCTGCATTTGGAATAATTTTCTAGATCTTCAATTTCTTCTAAAAGGTTTACTTAATTAAAACGGATAAATTAGATCTTCTTTATTTGAGGTTTTGGTTTGAAAGTGCTTATTGTTTGTTTGTTACAGTGATTATGTTATTTAATTTTAGTGCTCTTGTATTTATGATTTTTCTGTACCATAAGTACTGAGTAGCACTGATCAATAAAGTTTCTCTTTTTATTTTTATTTTTATTTTTTTTAAAAGGACCATTCTCTCTTTCATTCACACGTAAATTAACAAACATATTACATATATAGACACTAACTAATATTAATATTTATAACTTGATAATAACTTATAATTACCCATTACATTTTTATTGTTTATCACTACTGATCGACAAAGACAACATTGAAATTAGGAACACCGGTAACTTTCACATGGCTCGTCTTTTGCTCAGAAAATGATCAAAACGTGCTCAGTACTGATGGATTAATTTGTGTATCTGAATCATTTACGACTATATTCATCATTTCGGTGTGGAAATTGTGGTGGCCGACACGACTTGGGACTCCCGATTGTAATTGTACAGCCAGGTTTGAAAATAGAGTATCTCAAACACTCTTAATGTTATAAAACTAAAAAGAAAACTACTACTATTGTAATAGAAATATATAAAAAATTCTTAAAAACTGAAACTTTCTTTTTCTCTCTATATTTTCTTATGAATTTCATTACAACTGAAATCTATATTTATAGGCGTTGAAATTACTATGTAAGTCACTATGCAGATTTTAAAATAATAGTGGTGGGGTCATTCACATAATTTTTAGTGGTAGGACAGGGGGCGGCTGCCGTTTCGTTCGTTCATTACAATTCATAACACTCCCCCTTGAATGACCACCCATAAACAATCTGCCTCGTTAAAATCTTGCCAAGTAAAAACCTAGTGGGAAGAAAAACTAATTGCGAAGGAAAAAGAGTACAGTCTTCTTATGTATCCACAAGTGCTTTAAGATTGCCTTATTAAAACCTTGCAAAGGAAAACCCAGTTGGATAAAATCTTAGCGAAGGAAAAAGAGTACAATCAGCACAAGTTTTCAGAACTTTTACTCCCCCTGGAAAGTGCATGACGATAGATTTTTGAATTTTCTCATTCCAATGTTATGCACAATCTTCTTGAATGTGGAAGTTGGTAACACCTTTGTGAATAAACCTTCCAGATTATCACTTGATCGTATCTTTGATATATCCTCATTTGATTTGAATGATACAAGTAGCATTATCTTCGTATAAAATTGTTGAGCTATCATTGATTATGAAATACCACACTTTTCTTGGATATGTTGAGTCATTAATCTCAGCCAAATATACTCTTGACTTGTTTCATGAATTGCAATAATCTCTGAGTGATTTGAAGATGAAAAATAATATCTGGTTGACAAACTTAATAGAAATCTGATACCTGCAGTAATACTTAAACTCCCCCTGATAATATGCGTTAGTGTTTCAAGTAATAAGCAAATATGATTTCAGTATATATAACAAGTTAATAATTCAAACACGATCTCCAACTAAATAATGCATTAGAGAGAGTATGATAATATTTTCATCTAAAATTTTCTCCCCCTCATTCGGCATTATTAGGAAGAACTTGTTTATATACGGCGGAAATAACATTGGAAACCATCTATGTATGATAAAAGCTGTAAAAGTTTTGAGGTTTAATATTATCGATTCGGCGGAAAATCAAATTCGCTTGACATTGTGGACAAACGAGATCTTGAAGAGATTTGAAAGTTTCGGGTTGTTGTGTAAATATAACCAATTTTACCATTGGTTTACTCCAGCAAAAAGATCTCGCATTCCTCATAGATTCAGTTGTTGTTCATCCAGAACGATATTATGTCTGATAGAAATTCTAATGTCCCAGATTTAAACCACGAACCTTTTATACCTCAACTACTTATATTTTCTCCTGAGGCTGTAAATACCATGATAGGAGTAGAGATATATCTTTCTAGTAAATCTAATCCTGAAATTATTGCAGCATCAAGAACCCTCAGTGCTCAATATGCTGCCTATCTTACAACCATGTCTCAGAGGCTATTGGCGAGAACGAGTGAGGTTGATCATCTTAAAACTCAAATATCTGAGTTGCATCAAACGCTTGCAACTAAAGATAGTAAAAATAAAGATTTAAGACAAGAAAACAAGGAGCTGAAGAAACTTGTAGACTGGTATTCTCGTGACCTGAAAACACGAGTAGAAGAGCTGGAACGAGAAAGAGCTCAGATACAAAATCAACAACAGTAGCTAACGGCAGAGGTTCAGCGTTTACAAGAAAATAGAGATAGCTGTAATTAATCTCGCTGGCTTTTGAAATTATGCATCCAGCATATCTTGTAAAGTGAGATTTGAAGAGATGATGGTTTGTCTTGTTCTTATTTCCATTTCTATAAGAACCGTCTTTAGTTTCATTTAGTACTCATCAAATCTTCTTCTCATATCTATAATTCATCTGTATTTGTATTCTTATTCTACAAATTTTCAATGGCTCATCAATTTCCTTTTACTATTTCTCATGATCAACATATGAGATATCTTTCACCTCAATTACAAGTTGTTCCTGTATCTTCCGCAAGTGCCATGTTGCAGCAAGCAAATGATCTGGCTAATAAGTCAGATCGTGAAGCCGTTTATGAGCTAGTGACTCTCGGCACCCGATACTACTCCTCTATTGTTGGATTTTCCAACCGATTACAATCTAAAAATCGTGAGATTGAGGAGCTTAACGAAAAAGTTTCTGTACTTCAACGACTCATTCAAGAGTCTGACAGAAAAATTGCAGACTTAAAGCAAGAAAATAAGAATTTAAAATCCTTACTTGCCTCTTCATTTCGATTGCCTAATCTTTTAGATAAGGATGGTATGTTGCTTTATGAAAAGCAAATGTATTTGAGAGATGAGGCTAGAAGTCTCAAATTCTTGTAACTCATCTATGAATTGAATAATAAAATCTTTCATTTTCAAATGCATTCCTTGAATTTATAGCAACCCTTGTAATCTTTTCAAGAGTTCTAATAAGGCAAATCATCAATGTAAACTGCAATAATGGCAAATCCGAATTTTGATAAAACACATGGACATATAGGATTATTCTTAAATCCTTCTTTTAATATATACTTGTTGATTCGATTATACCACATGCGTCCGGATTGTTTTAATCCATATAAAGATCTTTGAAATTTTATAAAGTACATACTCCTAAATGTACTTAGATTAGATGATTCAAGTATCGTAAATATTTATATATGTAATAATCTAATGATCCTTATAAATATGCAGTGACCACATTCATTAACTGCATATCTAATCCTTTTGTAATAACCAAATCAATTAAAAGTATGAATGTAATTACATTCATACTAAGGAAATATGTTTCCTCATAATTGTTCTCGGGTTTCTACAGGAAACCTTGTGCGACAAATTATACCGCACAATTTCATTTCGCATTACGCTTTCGTATAAATACTCACTTCTATCTGACAAATATTACACCCTTTGGTGTTTGGACAACAGGTCCAAATGCATCTTGCTTCACTAGCGAGTTTAATTCAGTTTTAATAACTGCTTTCCATTTTGGCCAATCATTTCTACGTCGACATTCTTCGACGATTTTTGGCTCACTTTTTTCATTACTTTTGGTAATATCAAGTGTTATCATATATGTTGTCGACAACAGTTTTATTTCTATCCATAAATTTTCTAGTACTCATGAAATGTATTGAGATCTCATTGTTCCTCTCCAGGGGAAAACATTTCATGAAACACCTCTACAGGAGGTTCCTCTTCAGGAGGTTTATACTCTTCAGGAGTTTTCTCTTCAGGAGTTATACTCTTCAGGAGGATTATATTTTATACAGAAAATACGGTTTTTTCATGAGCACCGATTTTTATTTTTCTTGTGCACCAATAGGTCTTTAACGCTTCAGGTGTATCTTAGACTCATTTATTGCTGTTTTAACAACTCGTCTTTTAGGGACTTCAATTCTTGCTTAAGCATTAACAGCAGTAATATATGATTTTACAACACTTTTAGTGTCAGTAAATACATCATGTAATTGATTTGCAACACTTTGCAGATAAATAATCTTCTAAACTTCTGGTTCACATTTATTTGTAAGAGGATCAAATTTAAACAGGGTTTTATTATCCCAAGTAATTTCTTGTTGTGCTTCAGGCACCGATATTTCATTATTTTAAAACATGATGAAATATTAATAAGCTTATATATAAAAACTTAGTATAAGTAAATCAAGTGCTTGGCCGTACAACAGGTACGTGACTACTGTTTAGTCATATTACATCTATGACAAACATCTTCATCTTTTTATGAAGAATTATTATGAGGGCCTTTACCCTTCTCTGAGTTGGATCACTTCTAGTGATACGATATATTTTTATCATCTTTAGTGTTGTCGCTTTTGGGACCAACACTTCTATAATTTTTCTACCACGTTTACGCTCTTAGTTCCCGTTCACTTCTGGAAATTGTGTAAATTCGATATTATTAATAGGACGTAACTGGTGTAACAAAAACTTATTATTTAACTCAATCACTGGAAGATAAAATAAAAGTTTAGAATATTTGTTGAACTTTCACTCTCGATATTGCTACTGCAGGAGCACATTTGAAGTATGAAAAATAATGTCTTCTTTTATATATCATCATCAGTGACATTTTCACTGCATAATTTTAATATTGAGCTAATTTTAAAGAGTGCAGAATATTCAATACCACTCTTAAAATCTTGCAACTTCAGGTGCGATAAATTATAATGATCTTTTGAAAGGATTACATATTCTGGTACTTATATCACTCTCTTAATTTATTTCACATAGTAAGATGATTTTTCATCATGAGATACACAGCACGGTCCTTCAGGGACACATGGATTCCTTCTATGATTGTATCTTTCAAGTTCATCATCATATCCAAATAGATCTCATCAAGGATCCTGGATAAATAATATTTTTCAGAAATGTCAATAGTAATAAATCTCAATATTTGACATTATATTACAAAAATAAATCTATGAATTTAAGAAATATATTCACATTATCATGAGAATAAAAATAAAATTTTATCAAATAATATTCAACAATATTACCTTTAATATTTATCTCAAGGACTGCAAATAATATATTGAAAAACTTACTTGAAGTAGAAGACCACTAGCTTCAGTATCGGTAGAATCTCGTGCTGATAACGTGTTATAAAACTAAAAAGAAAACTACTACTATTGCAATAGAAATATAAAAAAAAACTCTTAAGAATTGAAACTTTCTTTCTCTCTCTATATTTTCTTATGAATTTCATTACAACTGAAACCCATATTTATAGGCGTTGAAATTACTATGCAAGTTACTATGCAAGTCACTATGCAGATTTTAAAATAATAATGGTGTGGTCATTCACATAATTTTTAGTGGTGGGACAGGGGGCAGCTGCCGTTTCGTTCGTTCATTACAATTCATAACACTTAAATATTTATTATTATTTATTACTTATTTATTATTTATTATATATTATTATTATTTAATATTTTATTATTAAAATATTGGCATTGAATTGGTTTTTTTTTTAAATAAATACAAATTAATACACATATCAAAAAATTTAAAGATAACTTTGAATTTATTGTTCACTTCTTCAAAATAAAAATATTTATATTCCATTTTTTCTCCTCATTATTGATCTAATTGGACCAAAACTTTTTGATATGCATACCAATTTGTACTTATTTAAAGAAAATATTTATCCAATCAAATGCCAGTGCTCTTGCTTTTTAATAATTTTTTTACTATTATTCACAAACATTCACAAAAATTTTCAACATTCAAATATAACTAGTACTGAGATGTGGTTACACTTACTAACTCTACTCATTTCTTAAAGCACTGATATTAGATTAGTTAAAATTTTTCTTTAGAAAATATAAGTTTGTATATATATCAAAATTTTTTTGATCATATTTGATTAAATATGAGGAGAAGAAAGTGGAAGAAGGGAATAAAAATATATTTTATTTTCAAAATTGAATAGTAACTCTTCAAATTTGAAGAGTTTTCAAGTTTTACTATTCACTTTTGAAAACAATTTATACTTTTATTCCCTTTTTGTACTTTTGTTTTCTTATATTTGATCAAATATAACCAATTTTTTTTTATATGTATGCAAACATATATTTTTTGAAGAAAATTTTTGGTTAATCTAATGCTAATACTCTTAGTGCATCGATATTAGATTAGTCAAATGTTAGTACTTTTCAATATTTGAATAAAACTAATGAAAATATCCCTATATTGAATTGGTCATCCACTTTTCAAATATTGAAAAATCTACAATTCCTTTATTTTATTTTTCACATATAAAAAAGAACTATTCACATCTCCATCCATTGAAAATAATTATATAAGTAATTTGATTGAAAAAAATTTTAACAAAAAAATTTATTTAAATATCAAATTAAATTATTAAAATACATATAGTTAGTATAATTACTATATATGAAAAAACATTTAAATATATTCTTATTAAAAAAATAAATATGAATATAATTCTTGGATATTATTGAAGATTATGAAAATAAATTAAAAAATAATTAAATAAATTTAATATTTTATTATTATAAAAAATGTGATAGCTAATTCAATATAAACTTCATGCTTTGAGTGATTATCTAAAAAACAAAAAATTATATATTTTTCAAATTTTAAAAATGAAGATAGCCAATCCAATACTTATAACGTGCTTAGAGCATTCTCATTGCATTGGCTAAAAACCAAATTCAATGAGAGTTTAAAAAACCAACCTTATTTTTATCTCAAATTGAATTGGCTAAAAGCTAAATTTTTTAGCTTAAGTGAATAGTAAAGTCAAAAATACCGTCAAATATGACTTTTTTTTAAGATTGGCCAAATATTTATTTTATTATTTTTTTTTCATTTCTTAGTTTATTCTCTCATTCTTATTTGTTTATTATATTTTTAAATATCGATTACTAATTTAATTTAAATATAATATAATTAATAATTATTTTTTAAAACTCATAATTTAATTATAATATAATTATTAATTAGCATATAATAAACAGGATAGTCAAATATGATAAAATTAATTAATTTAATAATTATAAATAATTAAAAAATATTTAATTATTGATTACTCATTATTATATATTTTTATAAATAAATAATTTAATGTAGAGATTTGATTTGAATAGTTAAAATTAAAAATTAGTTATATTATTTTATTATTATATTTTAAAAAATAATAATCATTTTAATATAAAAATTATGTAAATAAAATGACTAAAAATTAAAATAGAAAAAAAATTAGTTAAAAATATATTTTAATTTTTAACAATCCAAATAAAATGATCTTACAGTTCGAAGTTTCTGACAGGAATGGTTCTCTCCTCAGAAATAAACTATAAATAACTGGGTCTGTAGTGGTGTTTCGCAGCTTAAAATGGGATCCTTCCCTTTCATGGATGCAGCTACCCAAATTCTACATACAGTTGAGTTAATGGACCATATAGCATTGCTGCTGTTAATTTCCTTCGTGTCCGCCGCATCCATTCATGTGCTGGCCTTCGGTCTTGGCCGGGGCGGGAAGAAGAATTCTGGCTCATGTACGGCCACTCCATTTCCCCCTGGTCCCAAGGCTTTTCCTATTGTTGGCAACATCAGCTTCGAGCTGCGCAGTAAACCCCACCAAACTCTCGCCAAGCTCTCCAAACAATATGGACCCTTAATGACACTTAAGCTCGGCAGCACAACCACCATAGTTATTTCTTCTCCAAAAATAGCCAAAGAAGCACTGCAAAAACACGACCAAGCCTTCTCCAGCCGAACTATCCCGGACGCGGCCCGAGCACTTGACCACCACAAATTCTCAGTGGCGTGGCTGCCCGCATCGACCCTTTGGAGAAGTCTCAGGAAATTTGCAGCCATGGAAATGTTTGTGCCACAACGGCTGGATGCAACCGAAGCCATTCGACATAAAAAGGTTCAAGAGCTAATTGCCCATATTGGAGCGAGTTGCAACAGTGGTGAGGCGATAGATATTGGTGGCGCTGCCTTCACAACAATATTTAATGTCATTTCAAACATGTTATTCTCTACTGACCTGGCTGAGTATAGTTCGAATACAGCCCAAGAGTTCCAGACTCTTATAATGGGTGCCATGGAAGAAGCTGGGAGGCCTAATATTGCAGATTACTTCCCATCACTTCGCTTATTTGATCCGCAAGGTGTACGCCAGAGGAATACGTCTTATTTTTCAAGATTGGTTGAGATTTTGGATGGTATTATCAATGAACGCCTGCAATTAAGGGCAACATTAAAGGCTTCTAAGGCTGGCCGCAACGATGTACTTGACTCCTTCCTTAGTCTCGTTCAAGAGGATAATTCAGAATTGAGCTTCGAGGATATTAAACATTTGCTTCTGGTGATTCATTATCTTTTTTTCTTTTTAATCTCATCTCAATAACGCAAAATCATCTTTCATTTCAATTATATGTGTTGTTGCCATTCAACTATTACCAGCTAGCTTTATTTCACTATGCAGGTATATTACTTTGTTCTTTTTCTTTTGGATGATGATTAATTACCCGCTTCCTTTTTTTTAACTGTTTTAGAATTTATAAAAAAAAAATGTTATATACATATATATCATCAGCATCCTACTTCCTTGTAATCTTCGTCAACCTCGTCATGATCGTCATTTTAGCAATTAGTAGTATTTAAAAAAAGTCTTTTTTTTCTTAAAGTATTGATCTTAATTACTCTTGTTAGCATTAATAACTTCATGATCTTAGTAGGGTAGAGAATTATGAATGCAGTATTGCTTTCTTTGAACAGTGATGATAAGTGGAGTGCATAGATGTTGTATAATTGCTTTAAAGAGTATAATTTATTATTAAAAAGTTTTTTTTTAATGTAAATTTTGTATTTTATTTATTTTTATCAAAATAATTACACGATAGTTGCACAATTCAAAATTGCAAATAAATAGTAGTAAACCTAGAAAAATAGTAGCTCTAAACTTAGCTCTCACATACTTTCTATCAGGATTTATATATTGCAGGGAGCGACACAAAATCAAGCGCAGTGGAATGGGCAATGGCAGAGTTACTACGCAATCCCTCCAAAATGGCAAAAGTCCGAGAAGAGCTTGAACAAGTCATTGGTAAAGATGGGGTTGTTCAAGAATGCCACATATCCAAATTACCTTATCTACTCGCGACAGTGAAAGAAGCCTTCCGATTGCATCCACCGGTGCCTTTACTACTACACAAAGCTGAGGTTGACGTACAAATGTGTGGCTTTACTGTGCCAAAGAATGCACAAATATTAGTCAACGTGTGGGGAATGGGACGAGATTCAAGCATATGGCCAAACCCAGAACAGTTTTCACCTGAAAGGTTTTTAGATACAAACATTGACTATAAAGGCAGGGATTTCAAGCTCATTCCCTTCGGAGCTGGAAGAAGAATATGTCCTGGATTGTCTTTGGCCAGTCGGATGGTACCTTTTATGTTGGCCTCTCTTCTTCACTACTTTAATTGGAAGCTTGAAGATGAGATGAAGCCAGAAGATATGGATATGAGAGAGACAACGGTTGGAATTACCTTACGCATTGCCAAGCCCCTTCGGGCTATTCCCATTAAATCACTTTAATTTTTGGTTACTACTTATGTCGTTATCCTAATAACAACGGTCGTATGTGTGAGTTGGGACTTTGTTTATCTATCAGTTTCATTTTATTTTTATTTTATTTTTGTGCGTTTTTTTATTTTTGTTTTTGGATATTTGTTTGGATTTCCCAACCCTTTGCTCTCCTGATCTTGTAGTTTCAGTTTTAGTTAATGATACATATATGTCTAAAGGAACAAAGTATATCTTTGTTTTACAAATATAAGTTCTACAATTAAAAAGACTTCACGTACACAGATAAATTCATAACCCAATACAATTTCATGTAATATGTTATAGCTATTTTATCATAAAAGTAATTTTACAAACTAAACATATCACATTCAATCACAAAAAATCAAATATATTTTGGGCTTTACAAAAATCGTGTAATTATCAATATTAATAAAACTTCAGAAAAAAATAAAACCTTTAAAAAAATCCAACGGTGAGAGTAAAAGCAAAAAGGAAAAAGAAAATTGACAATTTCAGTTTACTCAATTATAGAAATAATATAAAATCACCTAATTCGCAATTGGGTCTATTAATTTCTACTTCTGCTTGGGACCAAACTTTACTGATCATGGAAAAATACAAAGACTTTTAGGATATATTAAAGGATAATGCTAAAGTGATTATCAAATGTGTACACTAAATATGTACACTAGTACGAATGAGGTTTTTTTTTCTTTAATTATTTTTTAAACATCCTTAACCATTAAAAAAATAAAAAATAAATTTATTAATAATCACTTTCTTAATTATTAAAAAAATAAAAATTATGAATTTTCTTTATTAAAACTTGGTACTCATAACTGATGGAACTAACACCAGCTTAATTGGTCCATAAAACTAATCATTGTTTGAATGTAGTTTTCTAATGTAACTTTTGTTTTAAAATCTTACAAGAAAAATGCTAAATGTCCCGGTGGAATAGATTCCGATGGATCTCATTTTCATCTTTTTTTTAGTGTTTTTCTATGATTTTTAAGTAAGTGTTTTTAAATAATATTATGATTTTTATATATTTTTAAAAAATATTTTAAGATATTAAAAAATCATGTAAAAAAATCAAAATTTTTTATATGATTTTTTTAACATCTTAAAACATTTTTTAAAAAATATAAAAATTACAATCACAACATTATTTAAAACTACTTTCTTAAAAATTATATAAAGAAACCTAAAAAAAAAATGAAAACGGAATCCATTGTATTGGGATGACTAGCACTCCCCATCTTACAAAATTGTATTACGTTTTGTATATGTTTGAGTATTTGAAGAAATTATAATTATTAAACAGTGATTAGATGAAAAAAATTAAAAAATATTTTATGCTTAAATTATGTTAGAAAGAAAAATATGTGAGAATAAATTACAAATTTACAATCATAAAATTTGATTGTAAAAGATAAAGTTAAACTGGCAACTTCTTGCAAATTGGCTTTCCTAGATTTCGATCAGAGATCTCACCTCAAATGTTAACTATTATTTTCAAATTAAACATTTATTTATTTTTTCTAAACTTTATAATTACTTATAACTTGGGATGTGAGTTTAACTTCAAATCTAAAGCATTATTATAGAAATGATAAACAATGAGCAGATAAAATACACAATATCATGGAAAAACTGAAAATCCTAGGGCTGAGGTACCACGTGCATGCTAGCGAATAACCAAAAGTGGGGTTGAAAATTAGAAAAAACTCCAATAATTAATTTATAGGGTTGGGAGCTTTAAAGTAGAGAAGGTGAGACGTGGCCAAACTGTGACTCCAAGAGAGGTGTAGGATTGAGGAATTTCTTCAGTGATCCAAGATCGAGGGTGCTGTTCTACTTCGTACTTATAATTTTCAAATAGAAGTTTGAATTTACTATGTTACCGTGTTTCATATGTTTTGGGCGTGATTCCAACAACTCGGATTTTTTCAAAGAGTAGTTCTATACGGAGACCTTCATTTAGCCAACACCACACATTTGCTTACTAAAATTTATTTATTTATTTTTTAAAATATACAGTAAAACAAAAGTTTTGAAAAGTGTAATCTCTATTTAGATACTCCCAATCTCCTTCGATTTGCAGAAAACTTCAATCTACGCAAAAATTTCAATTTCCTTCTTCTTTTCTTTGCTTACAACCATTTTGAAGCTCACTCGTAGAACCCTTCTCTCCCTCTCTTTCCAAATTGTAACTGATTGTTCGTAAAAATCATCAAGCTAACCACCATTACGTGATCAACAAACCTCTTTATCTCTCTCTTTCAAATGGAAACAACAAGTATTTCTTTTAAATCAGCAAACAAACAAAAACAATGACCCAGAAAACAATTTTTAAGGAAAAAAAAAATTCAATTTCGTCTTGTGTTAAAGAAACAAACATAAAATGGTCGGAATCATAAAAAAGATGCAAGAAAATATATGTAGAAGAATCTTTAACCTAGAATAAGAGGTAGAAGAAGCATTTCTACAAAAAAAAGGAAAAAGGACGATGGACTAATAATAATAATGATCTATTAATAATAACTTCTAAGAAGATGAAGGAGATTTGGGAGTATTTAGGATTTTTTGCAAAGACCAAGGAGAAGATAAATTGGGAGATTGGAGTTTTCTATGAAAACTTACGTACTCGAATGTTTAGTTCCTGAACATGAAAAGACAATATTTGAGTTTAGGTATAAGAGGATTTGAGATTTAGTTCAGATTAATTAGTTCTCGAAGACGAATAATAAGAGATTATGACTTTTAAAAATATTGGTTTTTTGAGCGAATTTGTTTTTTGATTTTGAGTAGTTTACCTACAAAATCATGACATGGTGGCCAGATGTGGTTCGTCATATTACGATGTGTTGTGCTGGAAGGAAGAATCAGTTTAGGTATAGAATTATTCTTTTTCAAATAGAATGGCCCTCTTATAGTTCTTCATGGACATGTCTCGAAGGCCTAAGAGAGGAAAATCTCATTCCACATTGTTTTTGCCCTTGAATCACAGTTTATACTAGATAATATGACATTTTTTGGCCCTCATTTGGTGAAACTTTAGAGATCTATCGACTAGATGAGAGTGACGCTTAAGGGAATAAAAATTCAAAACCAAGACTTGCCTAACTTATGTAAAGGCCACCAAAGAGATAAGAGAGAGAAAAGGAGGATAATGAGGAGGTGAGGAAGGATTTTAGAAGAAAAGTAAAGAAATAATAGGAGGGGAATGAAAAAATCGAAAAAGAAAAGGAAGAAGCTAAACACGCAAAATTGACATTCTTCACCACTATTGAAATGCATAAAAAAAAATCAGATAGAAAAGGCAGGCGAACACAGATGAAAGAGTTTCTTCAACCTTTCGAAGAGCACTCAATAAAAAATATCTTCTCTAGAGAACAGGTAGCTAATTTCTTTTGTATAATGAGAAATAAGAAATTATGAAAGACTGTAAAGTACTTGTACTATAATAGATATCTGCCCTCCAAACCATGTGGACGAATGTATTAGGTTGAATCACATAAACCTAACTGTTTTTCTATTATTATTTGTCTACATTTAATTCTCATTCACTTTCTGAATGTACGCACAGCCGTATTGGACCACATGATCGAGGTTTGAATCGTCATAACGTGTTTCCGTGTTGTACATGTTTTAGGCAATAAAAGGGGCGAAATTGTTTTTTTTTTTTTATTTACAGATGGTGACAGCGAAAAGTCAGGATGCCTTTTATTTATTTATTTAATTTAATTAATATAAGGAAGCCTATTGATAGCGCTGAATGATAATTTGTAAAGAAAAAACGTCTTTAAATGTTGGAAGGGCAAAATCAAATATTAAATGCGGAAATGTTTCAAGTCACCATGAATTTGAGTAAATAAAGAAATAAGTTTCTTTAAACGTGTTGCCATTGGATCAAAACACGACGTATAACCGCAGAAAATGGCGAATCTTGAAAAAGAGATTTATGCAATCCCCATTACAGAAAAGAAAACAAATAAATATAAAGAAGAAAGAGGTCGCACTCTACCGTCCGTGCATTATGCATAGATGCTGCCTGATCTTCTTCGACCTTAAAGGTAAATTCCGCTTTACATTAGCAATGCTACTTATCCTTATTTTCTATTTTATAATTTATTATTGTAATATTAAATATTTGAAAATTATTTATTATATTATATTTTATTAATTTATTATTTAATTTCATATTAAAAATAATAAAACAATAATAAATAAATGATAAATAATTTTTTTTAAAGTAATTTTATTTATACGAAACCTGTGAAAGGCCTCAACCAAATGACCGTAGAGATCGGGCGAACAAAACCAGAACGGAAGAAAGGGGTCTCTTTCTTGCTTGCTTATGCGGTGCTCTACCAGTGCCACCTGATTGAATTCAATGCTTCCTCTCGGTTTCTTCGCTCTCTATATAATATAATATAGTATCTCGACGAGAATGCCGACAGGTCCCGATTTCAACAGTTATTAGAGCCAGCAAGTAACTACAAACAAAAGTAACCGACACTTTCCGGACACGCAGATTTACTTCGACAGCAATCGAGCAAGCAAGTCACGCGGTGGGGGGGTCGCTCCCAATTATTCTCGTCTTTCCATTTGTTCAACTCTCTCTCTCTCTCTCGCGCTTTCTCTCTCTATCTGATCCACTCGCTCTCTTTCCCTCATTAATCTGTAAGTCTTTCTCCGGTTTTTTTTTTTTTTTTGTTTCTTTTGGGAAAATTCGGTTTTTGATTTAATTGCTTCTTGGGGAATTTTTCATTTGCAACCTGGATTAAAGGAAAATGGGGTTAATTTCGGGGGTTTTCATGGGGATGTTATTCGGGATTGCATTGATGGCTGGATGGAAACAAATGATGCAGTACCGAAGCAACAAGCGAATTGCGAAGGTATTACCCAAATTTGGATGCATTCAAAGTTTATTTCTGTATTATGTTTATTCTCGAATTGCCTCAAGTTGTTGTATTCTTTTGTCATGTTTAAAATTATAAATTGGAGATTTTCGTTGACTGATTGGGTCGGTGGGTTAGGGATTTTAAGTTTACACGAACAGGTGGATAAAAGTTGCAAATATATCTTTCGATTATTATTTTGTGATGCTTAAACTAGAACAAAATATGGGCGATCCTTGGCTACTTCTGGCTTGAGATGCAATTTTTGTGTATGTATCTCATTTTCATACTCATTTGGACAATCTCCCTTTTGAGTACCTTCATAATATGATTGTAAAAATAATCAAAACTGGAGTCAGTGTTCTTAATTATAAATAGTCACACGAAGCGAACTTTATGTTGATTTTCTATTGAGTCTAACCTCGGGCCCATTTCAGAGAACCAGTTAGATAAGCAGCTTTAGCTGCGCTAACATTCTTCATAGACGTGATTTCACATATAGGTTTTGTCGTTTTACTTGGTTAATAATATTAGGAATTATTCTCTTCTTTTGTAGGCTGTCGATATAAAACTCCTTGGATCCCTTAATCGAGATGATTTGAAGAAAATTTGCGGAGATAATTTTCCTGAATGGATATCTTTCCCCGCCTTTGAACAGGTTGATTATTTTTGTTCAATTTTTTTTTTTTATTATCATTATGCTTATTCGTTTACATACTAAGTGGAATATTTCCCCTCAGCTTTTTGATATAATGAACAGAGAGGACTCAAAAGATCACATTGTTTGCTTTGTTTTGGCATGTGTCTCAGTTGAATTTTAGAAACATGATCAGTTATAAGATTAGAGACAAGAAGAACTCCCTAGTGTTGCCCTAGTTGTCATCCTTGCATTGTGCTAGTTGATTTTAAAGCCTTCACAATATGCCCCATTGGTGATTCAACTGGCATGTGGATTGTCAGTATTTGAGAAATTTAAAAAGAGTTTCATTTTCTTGATTGGTTTGAGTAGATATAAACATTTACTAGGGATAAGGGGCCTATATTCGATAAACTGTCCACCGCCAACTTTAATCACTAAATTACTTTAATCTCTACTAGCTGAACTGCTGTTGGTAATTTCTTAGTGCAGTTTGGGATTGCAGTAGGAAAGATAGCATATAGTTTTAGGACTTATAGCTTATAATGTACGTAATAAAATCTACATTGAAAATTCATTTACTGTTTGATAATCATATATTTAAAACACTTTTAAAAATGTTACATTTGTTTGGAAACAAATTAAACAAATGATTTCTGAGGTAGAGATGACAATTATTTGAATATTTAAATATTAGACCATATTCTTCAAAGTTTGAAAGGTGTAATTATCTTGAAGTTGTTTGGGTATTTTCGTCCATTGGCAATTTTTTTAAAATTCGAATTATGATCCGCATTATCCAGAAAAGCTCATTTGAAAAAAGCATCAAAATGATGCTTTTCCTCAAACGTACTGATAGCTTATTTGAGATTAAAAATGCTTTAATATGTAACATCCAAACAATATATTTTTTCCACTAAAAAACTTTTAAGGCTATTTAAGCACTTTTTAAGACTCCTACTGCAACCCCAAACATGCCTTTAGTGTAAGCTCTCCAAAATCCATTCCATCCCAAAGAAAAATATTGCCCCCTCAAAAAAAAAAAAAAAACAAAAAGATCCTTCCTAACTTCGTCTTGCTTACAATTTTAAGTTTATGAAAACTCGTTAGATCTTATCAATATAAGCAATTGTGTATGATCAATAAGTTTATTCAATCTTGAGCAAGTTAATTTCCTTTCTTGGAGAGAGAAAAACCCTACAGAGAGAGAAAACCCTAGACTTGCCGCCACCCTTCACCCACCATAGATTGGCGAGTGACACCTCACTACCTGCACAGACAAGGCCGACAGGCCCTAGTGACTTCACTGAGGGCCATCCGTCGAAGGTTCTCCCTCTAACGACCTCGCAAGATTCTATCTCTGTCGTTCTCGGAGGCGACATCGACTGTCAAACCTATGCTTCCGCCACTGCCACAAACAAGACCGACGGGCTAGGCGACTCCACAAACAAGATTTTGATTTGCATTTTTATTTTCGCCAGTGCAAATTTGGTATACCTATTTTGATTTGTTTTTTTATTTTTGTATAACATCTTTTTCCTTGAGATGATGAAGTGAGAGGATCCTGGGAGATGATCTTGTGACTTGGAATAAAAAGATGATGATGCGTGATGTGGATTTGTCTTGTTCTTCCTCATGTGCCTATTGAACATCAAGTAGCTGATATTTCACCAAAGTTTTGACTCGACAATGGCATCAATACCTAGTTAGCAAAGTGTTGCTAGTTGACTTACTAGCATCAATTTGGGGGAGAGTATTAAAGGAAAACAATGGTTTTGTTTACTAAGATGTGGTAGTCTCCTAATAGGTGATATTTTCTAATATTATCTTGTATTTAAATTATAATTGTACATATTTGGATATGATAAAGTTCGGTACTTTGGCAAGATTCAAATTGAATTCTCAATCTTATCTTTGTAACCATAGAAATATTGTTTATTTAATGAGAAGAAAATATCTCAAAGAGGTACTTAGGCAAAAATCTAACAAGGTGAGAGGTGGTTGAAGGTGGAATCGAAAACCTTCGTTTTTATGAAAGAGGGAGGAAATAGGTTACACATCTCTGAACGTAGTAAAAGGATGGAGTAATTTCATGTGTCTAAGTGGGACAACAGCTTCGTGGGTTACTATGGAGATAGATGATTGTTTAGAATTCAATTGTCATGAAAGATTCTTCAGGGAGCTAAGGGTGGGTAATGGAGTTCTCATCATTCAGCATCAAAACTTTTGTAATGGAAGATAACCTTTTGAATTTGTTTTAGTTTTGGCTTTTAGTTTTCTTTTTGTTTCTAGAGTTGTAGGTATTTCATTTGTATACGTTCTGTGTACTTAGGCTTATGCCTATTTCTTTAGAATAAAACTTTTATTACTTATAAAAAAATATATTAACACAAGGGACAGGTTTTTGCAACTCTCAGAATTTCGGATGGAAGGAGGAAATGTTTGTTGGTGATTTTGGAAGGTGCAAATGGCCATTGGATTGAAAGGTTTTCTGCAGTCCATTCGAAGTGTTATTGGGTCCAAAGCCACTATTATGAAGCATGCAAACAAAAGGGAGTTTGTTGATGGAAAGACAGTGGGAAGGCCTTTCTCAGTCAAAGTTGCCTCGTATGCTTCAGTGTTGAGTTAAGTGGCAGGTAGTCTAGCTGAGAATAGCTCCGCGATGGAAGGAAAGGTTAAGGCACTTGTAGGAGACAAAGGCTATCGAGTGACATTGGGAGAAGTGGAGGGGGTCATGTGGGCTGTCAAAACTCGCTTGATGGGGGTTATGGAGTATGTGAGTAATCTCATGATTAAAGTGGATAAGGGGCTGGACCTAGTCGTGGGTTTTGGAAAGATGTGGTGTGGAGATAGGGCCCTGGATGCGGTTTTTCCTTCTTTGTATCAGATTACAAGTGCTAAAGATATCACTGTGGCAAAGGCTGTGGGATCAATTGGGGGCAGATTGTGTTGGAACATCAGATTCAATCGAGTGGCACAAGATTGGGAACATGACACTTTTGTTGAATTCTACTACCTCATCTACTCTCAACGACCAAATTCGCAGGTGGAAGATGGCGTGATATGGACCCCGCTAAGAAGAGGAACCTTCACTGTGTTCTCTTTTTATAAAGTCCTCTCTCAAGGACCTGAGACTCAATACCCGTGGAGACATGGTATCACAAAGCATCTTCAAAAGCGGCTTTTTTTGTGTGGACAACGTTACTAGGGAAGATCCTCACAACGAATAATCTGAGGAAAAAAATGGTTATCATAATAGACTGGTGTTGTATGTGTCGCAATGGGGGTGAGTCGGTTAATCTTCTTTTGTTACATTGCGAGATTGCTCGGGCATTTTGAAATGAGATTTTTAACAGACTAAATATAGCTTGGGCCATGCCAGAGTCGGTGGGGGTAGCTGTTGCAAGTTGGCCCTCCATGCAAGGCGGGAATCAGATCAAAGCTGTGTGGAGAATGATTCCCATTTGCATGCTATGGTATATCTGCCAGGAGCGCAACGAACGGACGTTTGAAGACAAGGAGAGATCCAGAGAGGAGCTTCTAGTTTTCTTTTTTAAAACTCTGTGTACATGGGCCATTGCTTTGGACTTTCAAGGCATGAATCTTCATAATTTCCTTGTATCCAATCCACCATAGTGATGGGCTTTTTGTTTTGTATTTTTGTTTTTTGCTTTCTTTTGGAATTGGCTTTTGCCTTTATTTCATTAATAAATCTTTTACTTACAAAAAAAAAAAAAAGATCCTTCGGGTTTGAAGGCCTTGAGTACTTCGACAAAGGGCGTTTTGACGACATCACAGATAGGGTCGTTGGATGCCGATATCACTGTTCATGCCAGTGTCACTTAGGACATCGGTAGTTTGTTGTCTGACTGCCCTCAATCACCAATAGCTAATGGTACTTTTTTCCATGGTTCACTTTCAATTGAAGATGGGGGTCCTTATAGGATTTTGAGTACTTTAGAAGGAATTGATGAGCCTCTTTTAGAAGATGCAAATGGAGTAACAGAAGCTAGTGCTTCCCCTACCAGTTCTATGCCTCCAAAGGGAGCAGTAGGGTCTGACTAAGTGGCATAGAAAGAATTGTCAGGGGGTGGAGCACATACAAGTAACGTCCTCATCGATAGAAGGGAAGAACCTTTAATGGCGACGACAACAATGGACAACAACCATATAACTGTTGCGGAGGTTTGAGATTTGAATGCAAGATATGGCGGGGAGGAAATTATGAGTTTGTCGTTGGTGCCTTGTGAGGAGGAATGTCTAGGGTCGGGAGTGTAGTTGAGTACTGCGGCTGGGGATAATATTGTTCCCTTGATTCCTCTTCCTTTGATAAACGATATAGCGGGTTCGCCATCGGATTTAAAGCACTGCTCACTACGATTGAGGCGAGCCATCTGCTTGAAACCAAATCAAGTTTTAAGAAAAGCTTGGAGTTAAAGCGTCTTTATTGGACAATCAACTACGACGCTAAGGGTGGTAGCTCAAGTCGAGATAAGACTAAAGGGAGGGCATTATGAAGACGTTCTTGTAGAGGGAGTTTTGGGTGGAATATTAGTCTTACGGGAAAAAGGGGTTTGGGTTGGGGATGTGTTTTATTCCAACTTGGGTTTGGTGTATTTTGGGTAGTTTTTCATGGGCTTTTTGGGTCATTAGGAGCTTTCTAGTATGGGCTAGGTATTTTTTTTTTTATACATCCAATGTACTTGGTTATTCCTATAGATAAATATTATAATATTTTTACTTATCAAAAAAGGAAAATAATTTCTTTCCTAAACTTGTAGCTGCCGCCTCATACATTTGATATTGAGCTGTGCAGTTTGGAGGCAAAACATGCTAGGCACTGTTAAAAAAAGTTTGTTCCTTGTGAATTTCTTGGCATACTTATGATACACTTTGATGGAATTTTCAGGTAAAATGGCTAAACAAGCAACTGAACAAATTGTGGCCTTACATTGCAGATGTAAGCCTCCGAACTTGCTATCCTTCTTGATATGCATTTTATTATATATGCCAAATTCTCCTTGAATACTTTTCTGGTCAGAATTTAACAACCACACAATTATCAAGTTTGGCACCCCCTGCTGGACTTCAGCCTCTTCAATGTAGTGATAATCATGACAGCAGTGAATTTTCTTTTAGTTATTGAAGAACATAATCTCTATGTCTCCATTTGTCTTGGCTGAAATTTTCTTGGAAGGAATTAATTTCAGTTGGATCAAGTTACTTCTTTCAAGAGTAATTATGGTATACAACATCATTGTTTGGATGTAAAAAAACCCTCCAACTTATAAGATGTTTCCTCATTTGAGCAATATCAGTCCTAAATATCCATGCAAAAATGTTTATATCAGATGGATTTCCAAAAACACTTGAAAAAAAACCTCCAGTTTTTTTAAAGAAAGATGAAAACTCCCTCTCCTCCCTGAGCAAGGAGGGGCTGAGCGGGTGAGAGGGAGGGGCAGATCACACCCCTCATCCTTGGCAAGGCACTGACCCACCTTATTGGTGCCCCACACCCTCAGCTAATCAAGCCACCGAGGTGGCTAATCTCTGGCCACCCTAGATGTGGCTCACCTCTTGGTGGCCAGATCTTATGTGGGGCAAAAACTAAGTTTCGGTATCCTAAACACTACTGATGTCAGGAATTAGTCTGAGAGTTTTAACGTTTGCACAAGTGTTGGTTGTAGGAATGAATAAAATTGATTCACAGTGGAGGCCATCATGAAGGGGAGGAAGGGAGATGTTATGTTCTAGAGAGGAAAAGAGAATACAGGAAATTAAGCAACTGCCCTGGAGGAATATGCCTATTCTTTTTCTGAATGTTTTTGGATTTGATTATTGTCAGGCAGGAGAAATGGTAATAAAAGAATCTGTTGAGCCCCTTCTAGAAGAATACAGACCAGCTGGAATTACGTCGCTTAAATTCAGCAAATTGTCTCTTGGTAATGTGGCACCCAAAATTGAAGGTACGAGTTATTATGTAGTTTTTAAATTCTGTGCGCATGCCCACATCACTATTTGTCTAACTAGCAGTAATGTTATGTAATGGATAGGCCTGTTCATCCGGGCTGGGTTGTACCCGGCCCGGTTTGAAAATTTAATATATTTCTTAATATTTTAATTTTTTTTTTTTCAAAAAAATTGAAGAAAATTTTAACACCCCTAGTCATGGAGATACGGTAGCCATTTATGTCATGGAGATACCTGAGACATTTCTTACGGACTGTCATTACATTTATTGTAAGAATGTAATCCATGCAATAA
This sequence comes from Platycarya strobilacea, assembly GCA_036898215.1. Taxonomy (NCBI): domain Eukaryota; kingdom Viridiplantae; phylum Streptophyta; class Magnoliopsida; order Fagales; family Juglandaceae; genus Platycarya; species Platycarya strobilacea. The sequence continues at coordinate 55,599,950 of CM072545.1, read as the reverse complement.
GTTCTTAGAATATGTATGGAATTACGTCATACAAGTCCTTTTTAAGTCATCCACTGTTTTCTAAGTGTATGTTTGGAATTGCGGTGAGAAATATTGCTTTTAGCTTAAGGTTTATAGCTTAAAGTTTAATGTAATAAGCTCTACTACTAAAAAGTCATTTATTGTTTGGGATCCATATTTTTAAAGTACTTTTAGAGTTAGTTACGGTAGTTTTTTAAAAATATATAGTTATCTGCAGGAGCTTTTTGACAAAAACTCTAATTTTGTGCTTATTGATAAAGCTGATTTTTAATTTTTTCAACCGACTAAAGTGCTTTTAATAAAATTATCCAAACAACTCATTTTTCTTTAAAAGTACTTTTAATTACTTAAAAGCACTTTTAAAATTTTGAAACGCAATCCTAAACATGCTCTAAGTATGTTTAAAGCTAACATTGCCTCTGCCTTAAGGAATATGCTTGCTTGCCCACTTTCAGTTGAATGAAAATTTCTTCTTCATTAGCTACTCAGCCTTTAAGCTGGGTGTTTGTCATTTCATTCAATGCATAAAACTGAGTTTGCCGTTAGTCTTTTGCTTTCCGCCTCTTTTGTTGTCCATCCCTTTTTTCATCTGTTTCCCGCTTGCTTTAAACTCGTTTACTTTGATTTTTGAACTAAGCTCCAATGTAAAGGGTCAAGATTTACATGTCCTTGTCTACACCTCAACAGTGGTGAAAAACAAGGAACTAAAAAAAAAAAAAGATCTTTAGCTGTCTCTCAAAATTTTAAAGACAATGGTAAGTGAGGGTTTTTTTTAATGGGAAATCTTTGATTTGTGGTATTGTAGTTCAACTAGTTCTTCAAAATTTGAAAGCATTGCAAGCTTTTGTTAGAGTGTGACCTCTTTGTTTGATGGATATGGGGATACTCTCTTCCCGTGAAAGATTGGAATCTTGTAAAAAATAGTAAAGTTACAATAAGGAGAATTGTTAACCAAACAATCTTGATTATTACTGGCGGAAACTGAGATAGGTCATAATAACAACTCCGATCACAAGGCAAAGGTGGCTTTAAAGTGTGGGGAATCAAATTTCTACTCAAATCAAAATCAAGAAAAGGAAGTTTTCCAATCATCCAACTTTCTATTTCGTTCCTACGGACATTGGAAGCGTTTCAGTTCCATTAACATCTGAGAGGATCCATGGATCCCAAATATGGACTCTGATCAATTATTTGCTGGACAAGTCCATAAGAAGGAAGATAATTATGTTTTGCATGAAGACAAAATGCTTTTCTGATTAAACAGCACAATTTTTAACAAGCAAATGCTATTATTTTGTTTCATTGCTGTGATTTATTAAGAATGCTGTATCTTATGAGGTCCATCTTAATATCCTGCAGGTTAATATTTACTCAAGGGTCTGTAGCCCCTGAAATATATTGTTGCTAAGACACTTCCGGCTTATGGAATCATCATGGAGTGCTTGTTATTTTCTTTCTTATGATCAATAGCAGGGCCTTTCTTTTTTCACTCCTACTAAAGTTCTTTTCTTCTATTATTAAATAATCATTTTCAAGTTGTAAGATACTTTTTGCCTATATGTTTCCTGTTTTCACTTAGTTATGGGATATACTTTTTATGGTTTTCTTGCCAATATAACCATAAAAAATCAGCCCTTTGCACTTTGTTTTCTAGCATATAATCATATATCATGTTACTCATGGTTTTCCTGTATAATTACTTAATTTGATGCAGGTATCCGTGTTCAGAGCCTTAAGAAAGGTCAAATTACCATGGACATCGACTTCCGGTGGGGTGGTGATCCAAGCATCATATTAGGAGCTGAAGCTGCTCTTGTTGCTTCAATACCCATTCAGGTTGGTGTCAACAACTTTGAACAGTATTATTTGAATTTTTTATTATTTATTTATTTATTTTAATGTTAATAGCAAATCAAGTTATGGTATATGAGAGTATTTATTTAAGTTACTTCTGTGGTACCACCTGTCACAGCTGAAGGATCTCAAAGTTTTCACTGTCGTTCGTGTTATCTTCCAACTTGCTGAAGATATACCTTGTATTTCTGCAGTTGTTGTTGCCCTCCTTTCTGAGGTAATTGGGTGAAGATTTTTTAATTGCTGGCAAATTTATGAAGTTTTGTTAAATTGATTTCTACTTATTGAATATCTATTTAATTATATGTTGGTTAAAATGATACTAGCGTTGAATTGATCCAGTTACTTATACTTTTATCTGACAAGAAGTATTGTTAGTGCGTTTGTAAAATATAGATGGTGTCCACATTAAGAATGATAGGCGTCCATTGATTATAATGGTGATAACAATGAGGTTCTTTTCTCAAAGTATTAATAGAACAAGGGGGCAGTGGTTGTATGTGTTTATTTTCATTGAACCTTTTTAAGCATAATAATATGCACGGAATTAATCAAACCTTTTGAAGTACATAACTTTAGTGTTAAGGGTTTTTTCTTCCCCACGTTTTTCTGCCTAAGCGATTAAGCATCAATTTACTATGTCTGATGGTTGGAGACTTGATTCGAGATGACTTAAAATTACAAGATCATAAAAGTTTCTACTTTTTATTCAGTTACAGACTTACAGTTGATTTGGAATCGACTCTCTTTTTCTGTTTTGGACAAGTGATTATTCTTTATTAATAATGGAACTGACAAATTCTCAACTACTTCAATCAGCCCAAGCCTAGAATCGATTATACTCTGAAGGCTGTTGGTGGAAGCTTAACAGCTATCCCTGGACTTTCAGATATGATTGATGTAAGTTGTGGTTTCACATCTTATTATTTCATTCCTTCTGATTGATTTTGTTTGTGTCTTTACTTGCTCATTATGCTGTTTGCACTATCTATTTTTTCGTTTTTGGTAGGATACCGTGAATTCAATTGTCACAGACATGCTCCAGTGGCCCCATAGGATTGTTGTTCCAATTGGTGGTATACCTGTTGATACAAGGTAATAATACTAATAATAATATAATTATTATGATGATGATCTATCAAAAGTTTTTTTTTTTAGCAGTCTCCCAATAAAATATGTTGTCTTGTATTTAAATTAAATTATAACTGTTTAGATAGGATAAAGTCAAGAATTTGTGGGAGATTCAAAGGGAATCTCAACCTTATCTTTGTAATTATAGTTTATTTAATAAGAAGCAAACACCTCAATTGAACTTTGGCCAAAATTGACATAAGAGAAAGGTTATTAAGTCCTTCGTTATTTTTTTTTCCTTCTCTCTTTCTCGGTGGCTTGGTTCTCTGGTTTTTTCATTCTCGGCATCCTCAGAGTCTGCTTTTGGGCTCTCGTGGTTCTCTAGTTTTTCATTCTTGGCATCTTTGGTGGCTTGGTTCTCGTGGTTTTTCATTCTTGGTTCTCTGGTTCGACGCTGTCTATGCCTTCGAACCTGTCTAGGTAACTCATGGTATTCCTTCGCTGGCTTTGTGAAGTTCTTGGAATTTTTTTTTTCTCTCTCCGGGTGGTTTGTGGGATCAATCGGTGCTGTCTGTTGGGAGATCTTAGTTGGTCGACACCTTCTGTCCAGATTCCTCTGGTTTTCAGCAGTAGGGTGCCTTGAGTCTGTTGGAGCTCTTTGTTGTGGAATCTTGGTTCGGTTCAACTGTTCGGCGTCGTCTGTGATTGTTTTGGTTCTGTTCTGTGCGTTTGGCGAACTCTACTTCGCTTCTTGGTTCTTCTCGATGCTGTGGACTGCTCTGCTCGTGATTCTGGTCATTGTCTCCCTTGATTTGGCGTGTCTGTTTGAGTTTTATGGTTCCTAGCTTCTTGTCGGCATTTTCTGTCGATATTTCTGGTCATGCGCAGCAAGTTGGTGCTCTTCTGTTGCAGACGTTGGTGCTCTACATGTTCTCTTTTTAGTACCCACTTGTAGCGTGGTTTTTTTTTTTGTGATGGACTTCTCACCTAGGTGTGTCAAATTTACAAGTCGAGATTATGGCACTACACAATGCTATAGTTGAAAGGGCTTTGATCACATTGCTACCCGCTGTCCAAAGAAATTTTGTAACCATTGCAAATGATCTGGCCATATTCTCAAGGATTGTCCAACCCGACCTCCTCGAAACCGAGATTGTGTATATTCCATTTCATTTAATGTCTGAGATGCATCCTCTTCTACAGCTCCTGCTGCCGCCACTCATGCTTTTAGTACCTGCTGGTTCCAATCCTACTACTCTTACTCCTGATATGGGACAACAAATAATTATTTTTACTTTTTTCGCTTTAGGCATCTTAGGTAAACGAAAGTCATGCCCTAAATCTTGGCTAAAAGACTCTGGTGCCTCAAATCATATGACCAATAATTCCAGTTTGTTACATAATCTTCAGTCTTTTGATGGTCCTCTCAAAGTCCACATGGCAAATGGTAGTTCACTACCAATTTTTGGTGTGGGTGATGTGTCCCTATCATTCGAAATGTCTTGGTTTCTCCTATCATTTTCTTCAATTTACTTTCTATTGGACAACTTGTTGATAATAATTGTAATGTTTCTTTTTCATCTTCTAGTTGTGTTCTTCATAATCGAGGGTTGGATGATCACAAGGGGTCCTAAGGAGAGTTGGCTATTTTCCCTAAATCCTAGTTTAGCTTTGCTTGAGTCTAGTCCTTTCATTTCTTGTAATGCTATCAAAGTTTGGAGTATTAAAGATTGGCATTACCGTTTAGACATCCTAACCCCAATGTACTCCAAACTTTGTTTAAATCTGGTGCCATTGATGATAAAATTTTTGATTCACTAGAAATGAGTTCTTTTGATTGTACTACTTGCAAACTTGCTAAAAGCAAAGTGTTACCATTTCCACAACATGGTTCTCATGCCTCTCGAGTGTTTGACATAATTCATAGTGATGTTTGGGGTATATCCACTGTTATATCACATGCTCACTATAAGTACTTTGTTATTTTTATTAACGATGCTAGGAGATTTACTTAAATCTATTTTCTTCGTACTAAAAGTGAAGTATTTTATGTTTTCAATGCTTTTGTCGCATTCATTTAAACACAATTTGCTTCTTCTATCAAGGTCTTACGATCTGATTCTGGGGGTGAATATATGTCTAATGCATTTCGGAATTTTCTTCAAGAAAAATGTATTCTTTCTCAACGTTCTTGCCAATCTACTTCACAACAAAATGGGATAGTTGAGTATAAGAATCGACATTTACTTTATATGGTTCGAGCTCTTCTTCTTGACTCATTTGTTCCATCTTGTTTTTGGTGTGAAGCATTAGCTACTGCTGTCTATTTAATTAATCGATTGCACACACCAGTTTTACATAATGTTTCTCCTTATTCCATAATATTTGGTCACACACTTAACTATTCTGATTTTCATATCTTTGGTTGTGCGTGTTTCGTTCATCTTGCACCACATGAAAGACATAAATTGACTGCTCAATCTGTTAAGTGTGTTTTTCGGGCTATAATTCAACTCAAAAAGGATTTATTTGTTATGATCTTAATGCTTGAAGAATTCAAGATTCCAGGCATGTTCTGTTTTTTTGAGAAGCAATAATTTTTTCTGTCTCATGTCGATCATATTTCACCTAGTTTTTCAATCCTTAATGATGAGTTCGAGTCCTTACCTATATCAAATCCTGATACATCTTCAGCTTTAGTGGCTCGATTTAAACTTGGTCTTGTTTACGCTCTACGTCATCGCATCCCTTTGGCCGACTTTTCTATAGCTTCTCAAGATTCTCCTCCTTCGGCACATTATCCGACATCCACCATAGCTCCGCCTACTCCTGTTCCTCGAAAATCTACCCATGTCTCCCACCCACCAGATCGGTATGGTTTTTCTTTCCCTACTTCTATGACTGCTACATTATCTTCAATTGCCATCCCATTTTCTTACAAGCAAGCTATGGAACATGGGTGTTGGAAGCAAGCGATGCAAACAGAACTTGATGCACTTACAGATAATCAGACCTGGGATGTGGTACAATGTCCTCCTTCGATCAAGCCAATTGGTAGTAAATAGGTATACTCTGTCAAGTTTCGTTCTGATGGCTCACTAAAATGCTACAAAGTTAGATTAGTTGCTTTGGGCAATCGCCAAGAGTATAGCATAGATTATGATGAGACCTTGCTCCAACTGCCAAGATTATTGCTCGCCTATTACTGGCTCTTGTTACTTCTAAATCTTGGCAATTACATCAGATAGATGTCAAGAATGATTTCTTGCATGGAGATCTAAAGGAAGATATCTACATGAGGCTCCCATCTGGTATTTCTATTTCATCCCTTAACGGCTGTTTGTAAGTTGAAGAAGTCTTTATATGGTCTTAAACAAGCTCCTCCTCGACTTTGATTTGAGAAATTTCGCAATACTTTGCTAGGGTTTTCTTTTGAGCAAAGTAAGTACGATACTTTCTTATTTTTGCACAAGGGCGATGCTGGAATAGTATTTTTGTTGGTGTATGTAGATAATATTATTATCTTTGGTTTAGATGGTCCTTTGATTCAAAAATTTTAGCAACATTTTCATAATGTGTTTCACATGAAAAATCTTGGAGATCTTACCTATTTTCTCGGGTTGGAAATTAGGTCTCAGCTACATAGTTTATTTCTCAATCAACACAAGTATGTTCAAGACCTAATTCAGTTAGGAATATTAGAAGATACTATTGCAGTTGATACTCCCCAGGAGGTGAATGTTAAGTATAGGAAATATGGGGGCAAACTTCTTCAAGATCCTACCTTATACCGTAAGTTAGTTGGTAACTTGATTTATCTCATCATCACCCACCCTGATATTTTCTATATCGTTCACACTGTTAGTAAGTTCATAAATTCTCCCCGACATCTCCATTTGGTAGCTGTCCATCAGATTACTCGCGCTGTCTACTTGGGGCTCCTAATCGTGGACTATTTTTTCTAAAGGGTTCTTCTTTTCACTTGACTGCCTACAGTGATGCGGATTAGATTGGTTGTCCGAATTCTCGACGTTCTCCTACTAGATGGTGTGTCTTCCTTGGGGATTCACTTATCTCTTGGAAATGTAAGAAGCAAAATTGTGTATCTAAATCATTTACAGAAGTTGAATATCGGGCAATGCCTGCTGCATGTTCAAAAATTATGTGGTTGCGTGGTATTCTTTTAGAACTCGAGTTCGCACAAACACATCACACGCCTCTTCATGGTGATAGTACAAGTGCCATTCAAATTGTAGTCAATCTAGTTTTTCATGAACATACGAAACACATCAAGATTGATTGTCACTATATCCGGGATGCCTATAAGTCTAAAGCTATCATTCTTTTTCATGTGCTCATGAAACATCAAATAGCTGGTATCTTCACCATAGTTTTGACTCGATAACGGCATCAATACTTAGTTAGCAAATTGTTGCTAGTTGACTTACTATCATCAATTTGAGAGAAGGTATTAAAGGAAAACTAGGGTTTTCTTTTTAGAAATCTCATAATAGAATATGTTGTCTTGTATTTAAATTAAATTGTAAATGTTTAGATAGGATAAAGTTAGGAGTTTGTAGGAGATTCAAATAGAATCTCAACCTTATCTTTGTAATTATAGTTTATTTAATAAGAAGGAAACACCTCAATTGAGGTACTTTGGCCAAAATTGACATGATGATCATCTCCTGAAATAACTTGAGAAGGAAAGGAGTTTAGGCACTAACAGTTTTTTTCTTTCTCATAATTCCTTTTTATGATACATCAAATTGCAGCAAAACTTTTTCAAATTCTCATATTAGAGAGAGAGAGAGAGAGAGAGAGAGAGAGATCAAAATTGGTCAACAAAGTTTTCCTGTATGTATATTTTTCATTTTCACTCGTTTATGCTCAAATATATGCAGTGCCTCTAAAATAGTTTGGATAATTTCTTCAGTACTTCAGTCAATCTCAAGAAGGTCCTTATTTTTTTTCTGGTTAAGTGTGACATTTCACCTTTCTTTTTATCCAGTGAATTAGAGCTTAAACCACAGGGAAAGATTGCCTTGACAGTTGTGAAGGCAAATGATTTGAAGAACATGGAAATGATTGGAAAATCTGATCCTTATGTTGTCGTGTATATTCGGCCACTCTTCAAGGTCAAAACAAAGGTTGTTGAGAACAACCTCAATCCTGTTTGGAATCAGACATTTGAGTTGATTGCAGAAGACAAGGAGACACAGACCCTTATACTTGAGGTTTTAGTCTGCTGACAATTTTTATTATTATTATTTATCATTTCTGCTATGTTCTTCTGCCAGTTTTCCCTAGCTTTTTATATTGGCAGCTCTTGACACGCTACATCATACCTCCCTCCCACTGCCATCCAATATATAAGCAAAGTGATGACAGTATTTTAATTTTTTTTAAAGATTTTGAACAATCGAACTTGTTAGAAAATGCAAATTCATTTCAAATTCGTAAATGAAGCAATCTATCAGATAATTCGGCATGGTTAGTTCTATACAGGTTTTATCCTGTCAATAAGTGCCTTGTACCATGACAATATTTTTCTTCTTTCTAGATGTAGGGATATAGGATTCAGTCTATAATGTGCATATATCAGATATCCACAGGATTAAAGTTAAAGCCCCCTCAAAAAAAAAAAAAAAAAAAACTCCATGATACCTGGGAGGTGATGCATGTGGGATGCTTGTATTTTCTCCTCATCTAAAATGGAAGATTTGTTTTTGTGCACGTGTATTTTTTTGTTTTTTTGTGAACATGCATACACAAATGCTTATTTCCACTATTTTTGGGACGTGTATTATCCCTGACAATTTATAGCTATAGTTTTTTATGTGCCTAAGGCCCCCGTTTGGATGCACATATAGATTGAATAGCAGCAAATAGCATTTTTCTAACCTGTATATTCGTGGAATGCAATCTTATTTAGAAAGCTTATCTCTATCTTTCAACCCTCTTCCTGCTGGTACCAACAGTTCATTATGGAAAAAAGGACTCACTGAATCTGTTTGTGATGACATAAGTCCCTCCCTACAACTCATGAGTTAAGAATTCTCTAAAAAACAAATTCTACTCGACATAAATTAGGTGTTAATGAAACCTTTCACGATAATCCTTTCACAAAATTATCAACTAACATGACCAGCTAATTAGAATGGTTTGTTATTATACTGTGATATTGGTTTTTTCAATGTTTACAAATCGTCTGCTTGTGTGGAACTCACTTGGACACAAATCTTTTAAGTTTGATCCCCAAGATGGGGAATTGCTTATATAGATAGATCCGCCCTTGTGAAACTGTTCATCTCATTTTATGATTACAACTTTTTTAAGTTCCCATAAAAGATATTATAAATAATTCAATTTTTTCAAATTCCAAAACAATGATAATAGTTCAAGTCGAGGGAAGACTAAGGGAGGGTATTATGAAGACGTTATCATAGAGGATGTTTCAGGTAGAATATTAGTCTACAGGAAACCATGAGTTGGGATTTTTTTTTTTTGGGGGGGGGTGGGGGTTATTCCAACTCGGGCTTGATGTATTTTGAATAGTTTTTCACGGGCTTTTTAGGTCATAGGAGCTCTCTAGCATAGGCTAGGTGTTTTCTTGTATATATCCAGTGTACTTGTTTACTCCTAGTGATATATATAATTATTTGTACTTGTAAAAAAAAACAATAATAATGTTAAAAAGCAATAGTCTAAAAATATTTTATTCAATTTTCAACTTTCATCTAAAACTATCTCGTCTCATCTCACTATTGAATCACACCTAAGTTGACTTGTCACTGAGACTTCCCCTTTTTTTTTTCAACTGTTATCAGAGCCATAAAGTTCTTGGCCATTACTCTGAAATCTTATGTATCTGTTACAAGTAATGCATGAATGTTCATGAGAGCTCTTCAAACAGGTTTTTGATAAGGACATTGGGCAAGACAAGAGATTGGGAATAGTAAAGCTACCCTTGATTGAGCTTGAAGCTGACATCCTAAAAGAGCTTGACTTGAGACTGCTACCATCACTTGACATGCTGAAAATAAAAGATAAGAAGGATAGAGGAACAGTTACAGTCAAGGTAAACATTTGATCAGAAATGTTAATCTATTATCTGCAAGACCTGCTAAAACTTCTTTCAGTTTGATGATGATACAATGTTACAACCATATGTTGCCTCTCATTTCTATTAATCCTGTATCTCTGAATTTGGAGAGGCCTGCTATAGAATTATACCTATTCTCTTCTCTCTCTCTCTCTCTTTTTTTTTTGCTTGATTTATATTTATTTAGTTCCCTTGTTTTTTGATGTTTTCTGCTCGGTCAATTCTTATTCAAGAATATTGTTTATGTACGACTTTCAGGTCTTGTATCATGAATTTAACAAGGAAGAGCAGTTGATCGCCCTAGCAGAAGAGAAGAGGATCCTAGAAGAAAGAAAGAAACTGAAACAAGCGGGAGTCATAGGGAGTACAATGGATGCACTTGACGGAGCAGCATCATTGGTTGGGTCTGGTCTTGGTACGGGGGTTGGACTTGTGGGAACTGGCGTTGGTGCTGGAGTTGGGATTGTTGGGAGTGGATTTGGAGCTGTTGGCAGTGGACTGACCAAAGCAGGAAAGTTCATGGGCAGAACCATTACAGGACAATCGAGCAACTCCAGGAGGAGTGGCTCCACAACTCCAGTGAATAGTGTCCAAGAAAATGGTGGTGCCAAGCCAATGTAGCTCCTTACAGAGTTGCTGCCAAAGTATGTGAACTGACCTTGTCCAAACGCTTTAATGACTGGAGTTATCTATTTCTTGTTTTCTTAACCATTGTATATTTTCCAGTCCTCTCTCATCTGCTGGAATGGAAACAATGCACGGTGTTTATCCATTTTCTTGGTTTCAGCTGTATCATCCTTTGGTCCTTTTCACGTTCTTCCTTGCTTAGCTGGCATTTGTCAAACACTAATGTAGTTCTCTGTACTTGTCTACTTCTGACTTCCACCTCACTTCACCTAAATGAATTGGTTGTAAATAAATTATTTATGAATTATTTCTCTATTACCTATCGACAACCAATTTATGAATTATTTCTGATTTTTGCTACTTAATCCATAAAATTAAAGAATGGGAGTAAAGAAATATCTTACGTTGAAACTTCTCAGTGTAATCTCGACGGTTATCTGTTAGTTCTGTACTATTGAGGATTGGGAAGGTTCTACTATGTTGCCGGACGGCTTATTCCTATATTGGATACTGAGCTCAGATCTATACCTCTATTCAAGTCTGCAAGGTTATTAAGATTGTAATCAGATGATTCTGTCGCATTTTCAAGAATGTGATATTGAATATTAGCAATTTTGGGTTAATTATTCTATATGAAAAGCAACGATACTATGGTTTCCATGAAAGCACTGCAACGGTAGGAAGTAGTGAAAAATATATTGGCTTTGATGTTTGCTTTTCAGATTCTTACCCCTCCTAAGTCCTACCTCCTTTTTTTTATCATATGCTTATGATTTGCTAGATCCTCTGCTGAATTTAGCTGGCCTGATTTGTCCTTCAGTACTTGGCCAGCAAAGAAAAGGGTAAAAAAACAAAAAAAAAAAACCCAGTCTTTTCATGTAAGGCTTCCAACTTTGATTTTATGTGCTTATATTCAATGAGGGGTTATTTTTTATAGATCAATGTGGGAAGTTCAGTGAAAAAAATGATGGTCGTAGGAGTGTGACTGTGTGATATCAAGGGTGTTGCGGATTCACAGGATGTATGAACGGGATGCATGTGAGTCTCTGACTTCACCCACTTTACAGAATGGACGACCTTGATGCACGGGAGACTACACAAAACTCTACCGTGAAACCAGTTTGTGACTTTTCTACGTTTAAATTTATTGAATTTATAATGTTAATGCAATTAAAATTGTTGTGTAGGCATTATTTTTCCATTGCCTGAGGAGAATATTACAATTTACAAGCCCTGAAAAAAAAAAAAAAGTAAATAATTTTTGTGGGATGAGAATTGTATTGCCCTTTTAAAGTATTGCTGAATTGAAGATCCGAGGCTTGAAGAGCTACCAATCTCGTGACCTAAGTCCAGTCTAAGACGTTGAAGTGGAGGACGGAAAAGCTAGTGGGGCTGTAGCTGTGCATGTGATGTGAGAGAGGATGAAGATAAGGCCGCCCAAGCCATCATTACCAATTTATTTCAATAAATAAATCAATAATAATAATGACTCTTTCCTATTTGAATAATGTTATTATGGGTCTCATTTTGTTCTTTGATTTTGATTATTTATGTATTTAAATTTTTAAAATTTTAAAATTTTTTATTTTATTTAATAATTAAAAAAGCGATTATTAATATATTAAACAATGAAAATAACGACTCGTTCTTGTTTGAATAATATTATTATGGCCTCTAGTTTTGCTTTTTAAGTTTGATTGCTTATGTATTTAATTTTTTAAATATTTATTTATTTAATGATTAAGAAAATGATTATTAATATATTGGTAATTTTATATTTTTAAAAATATTAAACATGTTTAAAATATTTTTAAAAAAAAACAAAAACAAAAACAAAAGTACAAAGAGATTTAAACGTGTTAAAAAAGATTTTAAAAATCGAAAAAATATATATATATATAATTTGCATTAAAAAAAACACCAAATAAACAAAAGTGAAAAAAACATAATAGCACTACTCTTCATATTTTAGAGAAATGATTAATGAAGTTTAATGGTATGTGAGAAATATGAGAGGCAGTGAGTCTCCGACAAGAGTGGTGGGTTCGACTTCATCGTTTTCACAATGCTTGCAATAACGTGGGACTCACATGATCTCACTTCCTCCCTTTCATTTTCTTTCTCTTTCCCTCTTTCTTTGTTTTATTCTGTGTCTGATCTCTTCCTCCTCTCGAAACGCTGCATTGCTACCCTTCTCCTTCCTTTTGGCTTCTTTCTTTACAACTTGTTTTCGTATATTCCTTCTACGATGTTACGTAAGCTGCTCTTTTTTTTTTTTATCTTCTATTTTCTTTTGAGCTTAAAGTCCGGAAAACTCCACAAAAAAACGACATTTAATCACTTTTTTTAATTGAATTGTTGTCTATTGTCTACGTTTTCTAATTTCGGTTGACCTCTTTAGAATATATATATATATATATATTAATTTATTTATATTTTGAAGGTACTGTTACTCAAAATAAAGTGACATTGACTAACTCTTATGTATTTTTACTGCTGTCTTGTTACAGGTTGAAGTTAATTGATTGAGCAAGGGACCAGTCCTTTTCTAGACTTTATAAAAAGTCAGCCCTAATCTCCTTCTCTGCTGACATAAATTCTTTCTTTATATGTGTCATCGATTTTTTTTTTTTTAGTATAAATAATGTAATGATATAAAGCATACAAAGCTCGAGAATTCCCAGTGCTAGTTCCGTAAATTCAAAACAGAAAAAGGTTTCTGAGAAAAAGGCGTTTTCAATCTGCAATGCAAAAATAAACAGTTCTTTAGAGCACTCACAGTGTATTAGTCAAAATTTAATTTGAAATTTAATTTTTATAAATTTTAATTAGTTATTTTTTATTATATCAAATAATAGATTTATCAAATCAATAATTGTTTTATTAAAATATTAATTTCTAACTTTTTTTATTTTAATTATAATTATAATTTAAATATTAATTTATCATTATAAAATACATATTAATTTTCCAACATTTAAATTATTCTTAACAAAGTAATTTCTCTTAACAACTATATTTTTTAAGTCATTTATTTTAAACCGTCAAAGATGTGAGTAAGTGAAAATGATGAGGCGAGTAAGTGAAAATGTTAGGCGAAATGCAAGAAGTAAACTAAAAAGAAAATAAGGTATGAGAGATAAAATAAGCATGAATTGAATATTTTAGTTTTAAAATTAATTTAACTTTTTCTTACTTTTAGCTAAATTTAAAGAATAATGAGAGAGAAAATTAAATTTATTTTAATTTTATTGAGTCAATTAAAATATGTTTTGGATGTATTTTAATCCAAATTTAACTAAACAAATTATTTAATTAGTGGATTATGAACCCTCTTTAAAGATCACACCTCATGGTCCAACCTGACTCCTTAGAGCATTGGAATTTGAAGGAATTTTTAGTAAATACTCATTTTGATTTAAAAAAAAAAATTACATTTTTTTATAATTTTTGATTAAATATAATCAGTTTTTTTTTAAAAATTAATGAGATGAATATTTTTAATTTACGCTCACGTGTGATCTGCGAATAATAATAATGATAATAAAGAAAAAAACTAACACCCGAACTCCCACGCAGCCTAGAAGAGCGCGTTCGGAGGAGTGTTTACTGTTTAGATCTAAGCTCCTGGGACCTGGACCCCACAAACGTGGCCCAACTACATGCTCCCAAAAAACAAAATTAATAAAAAAAAAGCTTGATCCACGTGATGGCTCACGTACGTGGGCTCGTGGTATCGCGTTTCCCAACCTTATACGACCTACGGTCCCCAGGACCCCTCCTAGGCTCCTACACTCTTATATCGCCGACAGCGACCTAGTTTGTTTTAGGTACAGTGACGAATAAACGAACTATTCAATAATTCTTCTTTTCTAATATATATATTTTTTCCAACTTTTATTTATATAAATATATATATATATTATATATATACATGAGAATGGATGAGATTCTTTAATTAACACCTTAACATAATAACTACGCTATAAAAATAGAGGGAAAAAATGAGTTTTGAAACTAATTCTTTTTATTTCCACTCATGATCCTGCAAAGTGAGTATGTCTTAAAAAACATTTTTACATAACTATACAAGATGTGGAGTCACTGCTGAAAGCAGTAAAATTATATTATAAATGCACTCTAATTTATTATCTTAATTCTTGAAATATTTCTTAAAAATACTAAGAGTACTTTCTCAAGATCATTACTTATAGAAAGCAAAATCATTATAGAAAAAAAATCATCAAATGAATTGGACTACGATAGATCATCTTTCTTCATAAAACATATGTGGTAGCGTGTAGTGATTATGCGTCAGTGATTATGAGATGAGGTGGAGCAAATTTGGAAAATCTTGAATTGGAAAATTCATTTATGTAACGCATGTAGCCAACAGACTCATCAGGACACGATGGTGTGTGAAAATCACGTGTGAAACAAACCGCACATGAGGGTGACGCGTCAAGATTTTTCCCTCAATTTCACTTCATCTTGGTAGATCGGTTGTTGTAGAGTTGCGTGGTGAAGCACGTGTCAATTACCAATATTTGGAGTGCTATAAATCTAACCAAAACCGAACTAATATGAAAGATAAAAAAAATTAAAAAATTAAAATTTTGAATATCGTATCGATGAACGTATTGATTGAGGCATTGAAACGAAATATTTCATTTCGTATATCGTTTCGTGTATCATTTTAAAATAATCTATATATAAAAAAAAATAGTCAATATATGAATATATTATATATATAAATACATATATATAAATAATATAGTCTGAATTAAAGTAAAAAAATATAAAATTAAAAAAAATCGATATGATTGATACAAATTGGTACGGTTAAAATATCGACCAATATTTAAGTAAGCATGGTACATGGTAGAGACAATATACCTATATCATTCATACCAATTAGTACTGTATCATACCAAAAATTATGAAAAAAAAACTATTGTAAAAGCATATATAAAAGACGATATTGGAAAGAGCACGGAGAGGAGGTTGAGAGTCCTGGCTTTACCCTTCTATTCGGCTAATATACTTGAGAAAGATTGAGTTATTTTCAGAGAAGAGAAGCTTCTCTTTCTACCAGTCCTAAAAGTCTTTTCTATTTCACTTATCAAATACAATCTAAATCAAAACTAAAAAAAATTAAATTTTAATATTTAACATTTGTTATAAAAAATAGAAATAAAAATATATAAGATTTTTTTTTAAATTTTTTTTATAATTTTATATTTGAAATGTATTTTTTTTTATAATTTCAAAAGAGAGAGATATAAGATATGAAACTCATCTATTAAATTCTGTGAGTAATCATTTACTTTTGAATCAATAACAGTTATTTATTCCTTAAAAAAAGGATATTGTTAGTGATTCCAACAAATGGAATCTGAATGAGTCTCAATTTTAATATTTTTTTTTAGCTTTTTTACAAGATTTTTGTTTAAGTATTTGTAAATAATATTGTGATTTTTTATATTTTTTAAAAATATCTTAAGATATTAAAAAAGTTATATAAAATATATATTTATTTTAAATAATTTTTTAACATATTAAAACATTTAAAAAAAATCATAATATTATTTAAAAACATTTAAATAAAAGTCATATAATTTTTTTTTTTTAAAAATAAGGACGCACTCGGGATTCAATATAGGAATAAGTAGTATTTTTCTTTAAAAAAAAAAACAATTATTTATCCAATATATTAAAAAAATGTTTGGATAAATTATAAAGAGTCATGATTAAGCACTTGCGTAAGGAGAAAGAGAGAGGGAGCTGTCACAATAGGCTCACTGGTTTGTTTCTTTCCTCAAGCACTCAGGTCTCTCTACTCGCCATCTCTCTCTGTCTCTCTCGTCGGGCACTATGAAAGTCTAACACCCCCTCCATGTCTGACGCATTTACAATCATGCCATCCCGTCCCTCCCCACCGCCTCACAACCACCACCATCATCACCGCCACAGTTTTCTCCTCCCTATACTTCTCCCCATAACCCTCACGCTCCTTCTCATCTTCCTCTTAACCCTCCTACTACTCCTATATCGCAAGCTTTCCCTCAACCGCACCACTCCATCCGACAACCACCAGCGCCGCTTCTCCTATTCCCTTCTCCGCCGCTCTACTTCCTCCTTCTCCTCCTCCACCCTCCTTGGCCATGGCGGCTTCGGCTCCGTCTACAAAGCTACCCTTCCTTCCGGCCAATTCCTTGCCCTCAAGCTCATGGACTCCCCCGGCTCCCTCCAGGGCCAGCGCGAGTTCCACAACGAGCTCTCCATCGCCTCCGCTTTGCACTCCCCTCACGTCCTTTCTCTTCTTGGCTTCTCCTCAGACCGCCGCCGCCGCAAGCTCATCCTCGTTTACGAGTACATGCCCAACCGTAGCTTACAAGACGCGCTGCTCGACAAGAAGTGCGCTGAGCTCATGGAATGGAGTAAAAGATTCGACATTGTTTCTGATATTGCCAAGGGTCTGGCTTACCTCCACCATTCCTGCGAGCCACCGGTAATCCATGGAGATATCAAGCCCAGTAATATTCTTCTCGATGCTGATTTTAATGCCAAGATTGGGGATTTCGGTCTGGCGAGGTTGAAGACCGAGGATCTGGTGGAGAAGAGGGAAGGCGGCGGAGTCGAGGCTGGAGAGGATAACGGATCGATTTTGGAGGAGACGGAAAGCGTGACGACTGGGTTCGATGAGGCTGGTGGGTTGCCCGTTGATCGATCTCCGGAGAGTTGCGTAATTAGGATCTTGGATTCGGAGGCGTCGCCGGAGAATGCTGCGGTTTCACCGGAAGCCGGGATCGACAAGGCGAGCGCATCTGAAGGGTGCTTCGATAAGTTCAGCGTTGATAGTGGCAAAGAATTGACCGGTAATGTTAGAAAGAATGGGGGTTCGAAGAGGGATTGGTGGTGGAAGCAGGACAATGGGGGTGGGTCCGAGTCTGGGAGAGTGAAGGATTATGTGATGGAGTGGATTGGGAGTGAGATTAAGAAGGAGAGGCCTAAGAGTGAATGGATTGCGTCCCCGAGCTCGGCCGAGAATGATGGGTTGGGCTTAAAGACAGAGCAGAAACAGAAGCAGAAGAAAAGGCAGAGGAAGAGATTGGAGTGGTGGGCCTCATTGGATGAGGAAAGGATGACGAGAAGGAAAGAGAAGAATCGAAAGCCGAGGGAGTGGTGGAAGGAGGAATTTTGCGAGGAGCTCTCGAAGAAGACGAAGAAGAAGAAACGAGCGCTTGGATCGAGTAGCGGTCGGGAATTGTGGTGGCAGAAGGATGATGATGACGATGCTGTTGTTGAGGATGCGGTGCAGCAAAAGAGGAAGAAGAGGAAGAGCAAGAGCAGTCGAGGTAGCATCGATTGGTGGTTGGACGGCTTGAGCGGCGAGCTCAGAAATGGGCGCAGACATAGTCAGGATTTGGGTAATGGCGCGGATATACCCAAGAGCGGCGGTATTAGTAGCACTCCCAGTATGAGAGGAACCGTCTGTTACATTGCTCCTGAATATGGTGGTGGGGGATTGCTCTCAGAGAAATGTGACGTTTATAGCTTTGGGGTTCTGCTTTTGGTTATTATTTCGGGGCGGAGGCCACTCCAAGTGACGGCCTCGCCGATGTCCGAATTCGAGAGGGCCAATCTGATTTCTTGGTCTCGTCAACTTGCCCGAAATGGGAAGCTTTTGGACCTTATTGATTTGTCAATTCATTCATTGGATAAGGAACAGGCATTGCTTTGCATTACAATCGCACTCCTGTGTCTGCAAAAATCGCCGGTGAAGAGACCCACAATGAAAGATATTGTTTTGATGCTAACTGGTGAGGCTGAGCCACCCCACCTCCCATTTGAGTTTTCACCATCTCCGCCTTCGAATTTCCCGTTCAAGACCCACAAGAAGGCCCGGTGAGTTCATCGGATGTTTGTTGATTTCCATTTTCATTAATTGTAGAGAATAGAGAAATGTACTGTTCTGTTGTAGGGGGTTCTAATTTTTCATGTTTTGTAGAAATCGATGCTAAAAGGAAAAGTCGGGAAAAAAAGGGTTGTTTATATTTGATGAATTTCAGGCCTTTTTCTGTGTGGATTATAAGATTATCTTCTGTGGCCTACGAATTCCTTTTCCATTCTAAACTTTCGGAGAGTTATCATGATTCGTGGGGACTCATGTAGGGGCAACTAACCCACTCTTGTCCTTCGCTCTCAGAAGTTGATGAATTTGAGGATCCCATGTTCATTGTTTTAGTGAAAGGCTAAAAGGAGTTATGGGGACAACTTTTACTTTTGGAAATGGTGAGGCCAGACCACCTTGGCAGATCTCGTTAGTGCCTTTGAGACCCGAATGAGCGAGCAGCTTTGCCTGTATGACTTCAAGGACCTATGGGGGCCCAGGGGGAAGATGTACCCTTTTTCTGCTCTGCTACCTTTTGAAAGTCGGTTGATTTTTGTGCCACATTACAGTAGAAGGGAACAAATGTTTGGTCCCATTCATTCTTTTCAAAAGCAAGTGGAAGATCCAAAGTGGGAGAACAAAAATGTTATTGAGTGGTATGAATACTTGGGCTCTCATCTTTGGTAAATTTAGGCATCTCCCAACCCTTAAGATTAGATGGTGGAGGGTGAGATACAAACAGAAGAGATTCATTAGAAACGCCATGCATTCAGGAGTTATTACCAAAAGCTCAGTATGCCGTTTCCAGATCATAAATTCATTTATCAGTAGGTTATGAGGATGTGCATAGATTCAAAAGCAAGATTGCATATATTCTTCTTTGCAACAGTTGAGAACGAAGCAGGAGACTAGTTTCAGGTGACTTCATTAACTTTAGAATCTATTCATAATGTTTATATTCCAGATCATTGAATTGAAATGCTTGTCACATTCATTGAATCGAATGTGATTCTGGGCTGACAACTCTGGTGGGAAGAAGAATATTCTTTGGTGCTGACCTTTTGTGATTTTTCACCAAGCTGACCCTACATGGCTGAATTAAGGATATCAACTTTGGAGTTTATGAACTCAATTAGGCTTTGGTTAGGTGAAGAATAAACTCTATAGCTTGATCAATATTCTTAATGTAATAATTTTGTTCTTCATTAGGATTTAAGTTTATTCAATTGAGAAACTGGTACCGGATTGGTAGTTCGCCTAGGCTTTCTACTTGTTGAAATTGCGTAATTTATGTTGTTTTTTTTATTTTTGAAGATAATGTTTTTGCAATGAAAATAAGAATGCTAAAACTAAATGAGTATATCAGGATAGGAAAATGCTTGGTCGCCCTCTCAAGTTTGTATTTTTTTTTTTTTAACATTTAAAATAAAGCAAAATGAACTAACGATAACAAATGAACGGTACAGTAGCACGACCCGTCAGCGTATGCCTGTCTTTTTCACAATATCTATATTTCAACATCGATATTAAAAGGCATAATTATGGATTTAGGCAAAAGTAGTTGTGAGTTGAACCATCTTTGTCCCATCGATTGAACCCAGCAAACAGGGTAGATAAATGAACGATTTTATTCATCTTTAATGATAGATCGAAGAAAGCAAAGATAATGCTGACAAATGTGGCAACACATACCCTTGCAAGGTAAATTATTCAATAGCTTCGAAAAAATAATAATAATAATTGAGGTAAAAAAGTACAAAAGAACAAAGGACAATGAAATTGTCTTAAAGTCGCTACTAATGGTACAGCGTGCCATCCTCAAGGCTTGGGAGTAAGAACAGCCTTAAGAGTTAAGAGCTTGAATGGTGGCAACGTTGGTCTTGAAGGATTTAGCCAAGATCGTGTCGTCAATTCCAGTGGTGGGAATTGAAACAGTTTCAGCATTTGCACTCTCAAAAGCTGAAATAGCTATAGCATATTTGTTTGTATCAGCATTGTATTGGAAGTGCACAAGTCCCTTAGGAAATACGAATATATCACCCTTTTGTAGTGTTTGATTGAAGAGTTTGTTGCTTGTATCAACAAATCCCACCTGAAGGGTACCCTCAACTATGAAAAGAAGTTCGGCGGAGTGAGGATGGATGTGAGGTGGATTAATAGTGCCAGTTGGGAATTGAAGAAACGCATAGGAAACACTCTGTCCATTGAGAGTCGGGAATTCGACCAAACTTACTTTTGAAACCTTGAAGGTTAGTGGAGGGCTTGACCCAACAAGAGATCGCAGGCCATTAAACATGAAGAAGCTTCCATCGAAATTGGTGATGTTTTGAGGAACTATAAAGTCAGAGAGGATGTCTGCATCTCCAGCTTTTGTCATTTGGATGATTGCAAATGAAAAAAATAGCAGTGAGAAGAATTTCATGTTGAGAATTTTGGAAGCCATGAAGGAGAATTAGAAAAATGGGAAATGGTATTTTTCTATGAAAGCAAGTGTGGTTAGTGCGGTGCTTAAGAGTTGCAAGAAGGACCCCATTTATAGGGTGTTATCAGGATTGCATTTTCGAGGAAAGGAGTGAGAATGTTTTTTTAACTTTGTTATCCTTTCGCAGGCCATTTGAATGACAACAAGAGATGGAAACTACAAAGTTATAATTTGTCGTAGCTGCGATTGTTTGGTTGTCAATGGCTGGAACAAGGCACCAAGAAAGTACAAGGTGTTGCTTATCTTGTGTTTGCAATACCGAAAATCTTGTGCTCGACTATTCATTTGAGCTGAGTTCTTGGTCTGCATGATATCCGTAAATATCTCTTTCAGTTTAAATTTTAATCTTGCATATAATATTTAATTTGCACGAACTTGAAATTTCAGTGGCAACATGAATTCTACAACGTTTCTTCTGTAACTCTACTCCCAAAAAAGGCCAAACAGATTATTCTCATTTGAATCATATTTGGTCCATATTTGAATTTCTAATGAATGTTAATATTATGAATAATTGTGTGTAAATGTCTTTACACGATAAATATATTATATTATGTAGATATTTAAGTTGAGTTGAGTTGAAATAAAAATTGAAAGTTGAATAAGATATTATTAAATTTATTTTTTAATATTAATTTTCTTTTAAAATTTGAAAAGATTGAATTAATTATTTTATTTTGTGTAAAAATTTAAAAAATTTATAACAATTACATGAGATCAGATGAGTTGAATTGAGATAAACTAAAAAAACAAACTAAGCCTAATTGGCCCTTAATGGAAAGCTTGATTTCACCCAGCATGACCAACGAGAGTAACCTTCATTCCGTGTCGGCTCCGGATATTGAAGAGTCCATATTGAAGTTCCATGGTGAAATTGATCAATATGGAACATTGGTTATCCCTCTTTTCTCTGCAAGGATAAACGTGTCCTCCCTTCCTAATTCAAAAAATCCCTTTTTTTCTTCCTAAAAGGGGTGGAGCTATGCCCCCTCCCCCGCCGGCGTCTGGACAGTTCAGATTGTATAAAGCCTTTTCTATGTTTTCCATCCATAATAAGGAGAGAAGTTGATTTGTTGTTTACTAGAGCTCAGCAACCAACACGCACCTCATTGTAGGAGTCCCTAGCCATCATTTTAAACATTTAAAAATATATATACAAAAAAAAAAAAAAAACAATACACAAATAGTTACTTCCTTAATTGGTAAATAAAATAAAAATATTTAAAAAAAATTAAATCCATGAGCAATAAAAATAAGTGGATAAAATAAAAAGACATAATTGCCTTATTCTTGTTACAATTATTGGTAAGACTGGCTTACAAAGAATGGCCTAAAGCTCGACTTTATCAAAGACTAGTAGGTACTTAGTTTACTAAACTGAAACTGTTTGCGGATGTGTTTATAATGTTTTTGGTGTTGCATTTGCTGAACATTTTAGATAACGTAGATTAAAAAAAAAAGTAATTCTACATATAATTGTGAAATATATAAATACTGCATAATTATTTTAAAAATAGTCGGATTTCTTATTAAAAAATTAATTTTTTTTTATGTGGATCCTATGCTTTATTCATTTGGGAAGTTCTACACAACTTTCCAATCTCCACACACCACTATTTTTCTATTTTCTTTAAATTTTTTAATTTTTTAATATTTTTATTTTGAATTTGTTCTTTTTAAATTAATTTAATTTTTTTTTATTATCCATATATTAAATATTTAATAAAAAATAAAATAAAATAAAGTGTGATGCGTGGAAGTTGTGTGAATAGTAGGAGGTTGTAAAGATTTTTTCCTATATATATTGGCCTTGATTTAAAACTTTGGATGGTTTTTTTAAAAGAGAATTTGTTAAATGACATAATTAGGCATGACTCAAAGTACACTGGGAATATATAAGAGAAAACATCTAATTAAGCTGGAAAGACTAACATAGAAATCAGAAAACTAATCCCATCCAATACAATAGACATGCACAAAGTAGCAATGTTAGGTAAAAAATCTCTAATCCCTCACAACAAATGTGCTTTATTTTCAAAGCAACGTCTATTCCTCTCATTCTATATATACAACATAAGACATAATGACACCATCTTGTCCAAACAGCCGCAGGATGGTCCATCGCGTCACCATTTCTTTTGCAGATAAAGCATCAATCCATTAAACTTGGATGATGAAAAATGACTGTTAACATGTTTGGTAGAAAAATCTGAATTAAATATCACCTTCGTATTATAAATAATTCATGCCATATTTTGTGGTTAATCTTGTAGCTGAGGGGGAACATGAGTGAGAATTATGACTTATTTTCTTACACATTTCAACATCGATATTAAAAGGCATAATTATGCATATAGGCAAAAGTAGTTATGAGTTGAACCATAGTTGTCCCATCGATTGAACCCAGCAAACAGTGTAGAAAAATGAATGATTTTATTCATCTTTAATGATAGATTGGAGAAACCAAAGCTAATGCTGACAAATGTGACAACACATACCCTTAACAAGGTAATTATTCAATGGCTTAGAAAAACTAATAATAATTGAGAAAAAAAAAAAAGAAGCACAAAACACCAAAGAACAATGAAATGTGTGCCATCCCCAAGGCTTGGGAGTAAGACCAGCCTTAAGAGCTCGAATGGTGGCAACGTTGGTCTTGAAGGATTTAGCCAAGATCGTGTCGTCAATTCCAGTGGTGAACAAAGTGGTGGGCATTGAAACAGTTCCAGCATTTGCACTCCCAAAAGCTGAAATAGCTACGGCATATTTGTTTGCATCAGCATTGTATTGAAAGTGCACAAGTCCCTTGGGAAATACGAATATATCACCCTTTTGTAGTGTTTGATTGAAGAGCTTGTTGGCTGTATCAACAAATCCCACTTGAAGAGTACCCTCAACTAATAAAAGAAGTTCGGCGGAACGAGGATGGATGTGAGGTGGATTAATAGTGCCAGCCGGGAATTGAAGAACTGCATAGGAAACACTGTGTCCATTAAGAGCCGGGAATTCAACCAAACTTACTTTTGAAACCTTGAAGGTTAGTGGAGGGTTTGACCCAACAAGAGATCGCAGGCCATTAAACATGAAGAAGCTTCCATCGAAATTGGTGATGTTTTGAGGAACTATAAAGTCAGAGAGGATGTCTGGATCTCCAGCTTTTGCCATTTGGATGATGGCAAATGAGGAAATTAGCAGTGAGAAGAATTTCATGTTGAAAATTTTGGAAGCCATGAAGGAGGATCAAAAAAATGGGATATGGTATTTTTCTATGATAGCAAGTGTGGTTAGTGCTGTGCTTAAGAGTTGCAACAAGGGCCCCATTTATAGTGTGTTAATCAGGATTGCATTTTCGAGGAAAGAAGTGAGAATGTTTTTGTAACTTTGTAATCCTCTTGCAGGCCATTCGAATGACAACTAGAGATGAAAACTACAAAGTCATAATTTGTCTTAGCTGCTACTGTTTGGTTGTCAATGGCTGGAAGTTGAAACAAGACACCATGAAAGTACAAGGTGTTGCCTTTTTTTTTTTTTTTTCATTTGAGCTGAGTTCTTGATGTGCATGATGGCTGTAAATTGGAGGAAGAATGGTTTTTTATCTCTTTCCGTTTAAATTTTAAACTTGCATATAATATTTTAATTTGCTAGAACTGGAAATTTCAGTGATAACAGAAATTCTACAATGTTTCTTACGTTACTCTGCTCCCAAAAAAGAAAGGCAAACAGATTATTCTAATTTGAACCATATTTGGTCCATATTTGAATTTCTAATTAATATTATACTACGAGTATTTCTATCTTAATGTCTTTACACGATAAATATGTTATGTTATGTGGATGATGTATGGTTACTATACCCAGCATACTACTTTTTGAGATTGCATTGGAGTTCCCCTCGTATGGGACGGCACCAGCCTTTGTTTTCTATATGGTTAAATCGGCTGTAAGTGTTATTTCCTGCAGTCCAAGTATTCTCGTCTGCGCTGAAAATAACACGTTTTTTTACATTAACAAGACACCATTATATTAAAAAGCATTCCTTAATTTGCTCGTATAAATTCATATCTTAATAGTCTACCGATGAGGGGATGACCCTCAAGTGACAAGTTTGCTAACAAATTATGTTTGTTCAATTCAGGCTTCCGTTCCCACTTTCTGGGTTGCAAAAGAAAGTCATCCAAATATTTACTTATATAAATAAATTTACAAAGTAACGTATTTTGATTTAATAGGTTAGATTGTAAAACTGTTTTAAAATAAATCTAAAATATAATATAGCAGTTTTCTTACTTTTTTTTTTTTTTTAATACTTTCATTGTATTGGAAAGCTCTACAAACATTTCATAGAAACCTTTTCACTTTCAATGGAGTGCGTTCGGTATTTACTCAACAATAGAGGTTAATTGATCTGGTTTGGTTCAGTTTTAAATAAATTTTGGATTGAATCGATTTATTCGAGTTTTGCATTTTCAATCACAAATATCACACTAGTTATTATCCTAAATTGATACTTTATTTTTATCGGTTTCAGTCAGATTCTATCTAGCTTTTTGGTTTTTAATACATATTAGATTTCTAATTTCTAATACTTGATAGATATATAAATATTAGTAATACAATAATACTATTAGTATATATAATACGATTGGTATAGTACTATTACTATATGTTAATGATAATGTAGTAATTAATATAATAATATTTATTAGTATTACTCAATGTAATTAATATATATTTTATATTTAAAATATATGATTAAATAAATTTTCATGTTTAACGTAAAAATTTTATGTAATAAATTATAATATAATATAATTGCATTTATAATTATAATTTATATATTATATATAAAAGTTATATCTATATACAAGTTATTATACATAATATTAAAAATTAATTAAAATATATAAATATGCGAATCAATATGATTTTAGAAAACATAAAATCGAAACTGAAACCAATTATAACTGATATTTAAAATGAAAAAATCTATTCCGCATCAAGTTTCCTTAATTTATTTTTACACCCCTATCAAACACTACTAGCTTTTTGGGAGACAACATAAATCAATTATTTTCTTCTCTACCAATATTTTTCCACCGACATTGATCATGTCCTTGTCAAGGTTTTCGAAACCTACATTACATTACTACCATTAAGAAGATAAAATTGGTCTTGGCCGAGGCTTAATCCTTTAAAAAGGCCCTTCAATGTACCTTAAGGTGTGATTTAGGCTTTATTTAAATAGCCATATGAGACGATTTATAAATAAAAATGAAATAATTTGTGTAAAATTATGAGATAATTTGACAGAAAAAAGATGTTTGATAAGATTTTGAAAAATGAGAGAAAACAAAGTAGAATACAAATATTATATTTAAAATTTAAAAATTATAACTAAAAGTTACAGTTGTAGGAATTCGGAACAAGTTGGTTTAAAAGAAATGTTATTTATAGTTGGGAAATGTTCAAACATTATGTAATTACTTTAAAAAAATTGAGTAATTGTAAAACCCACATCAACTTTTGAATAGTAGACTAATTTTTTTAAAAACAATTATACGGTGTTTACGTAATTTAAGACTACATGTAACATTGTTGTTAAAATAAAATTAACATATAATGTTACGGACAAACGTGAAATACAGACACCGCGCAAATGCCATTAACGTGGCACACTAGAACTAAACGCACTGTTTTACTTAATTTGTCCATTTCCTTTGCAATTTTCGTGAGTGAAGCCCCTCTGTTTCTCTCTGGAGAAGTCTTCCAAACCAGAGCTTCCCTCTCCCATATGGAAAGCTAACAAGTATCAATGGGTATTTCATAAATTTAAAGAAAAAAAAAACAAGATAAGGGATACTCTAGAATCTTACACTTCCTGTCTCATCTACATTGATGAGTATGAACTCATTCCTATTGTGGGACCTAGCAACAAGCTGACCTCTCGTGTCCATCAAACTCAGGCCCTGCTTGGATTTGGAAGTGGGTTGAGCTCATCTCAACTCACTTCCATTTCATCATTATATTTTTATAATTATTTATACAAAATACAAATTTCTATACACCTTTTTCAAATCTCAATACACATTTTTCAAATTTCAATACACATTTTTCAAATTCCAACACACCTTTTTCAAATCCTAAAATAATAATAATATTAAAAAATAAACCAAATTCATCTCAACTCATCTCATCTCTAAATCCAAGCGGGGCCTCAATGCAAAGCCCAGCAAATCTGAGACACTTCAAGCCCACAAACCCCACTTATTGAATTAAAATCCTCAACTAGGAAATCGATCTGGGTGTATCTAGTCCAAAAGATCTAACTTTATTCTCCACACCTTTTAAATGAGCACCCATCACAGCAAACCAAGATCCCGTGTGCACATAGAGACAAAGACATAGAGAGAGAGAGAGAGATGACATTGTATATGAGAGGCGTTGTTGACCAGCTGGATTGGTCCTGGGCTAAAAACAACCTGTTGATGTCGTGTTTGGCGACCGGAACTACTTGGCGAGACCCAAACTACTCGTGCTTCTGCAGAGGGCTTGTTGGCGGGATTGTGACGCCCTTTGACAGCTCTGATACTTAAGTCAACTTTTGTGTGAAGAGATAATAACGGAAAAAGAAGGGCCTACCTGGGTGGTGGAATTCTTGACTATTTATAAGACTTGGCCAACTCTAACTGATCCGCCCGTGCGTAGTAATGGTTGTCTTTTCTGTCAGATCGCCATCCCTCTCGCTAAGTTTGAGTAGATCTTCCTGTCCTTCGGGCCCTTTCTCAGCATGGTGTCCTTTCTTTCTCCACAGGAGTATGTCTGGGCTTCTGACCTGTATTTAATGCGGTAAGGGAATGCTTACTTGAAATTGGCATGCTAGGGACTCCAGACGCCCCTAACGAATGCAGCATTTAATGCGTTGTGGCTGTGGTAGACTTTTGCATTAAATGCGGCATGGGTGAGTCTGGGCTTCTAACTAACCCGACGATGGCCTGACTTTCTGTGTTGGCCTCCATATGTAGGGTCCCTCGCCGGCCACTTCTCGCCCAAGACTCCGGTTATCACCTTCTCGCCTCTTCTGCTGGGAGTACATCTCCCAGGCTTGGGTTGTTCTCCTTTCACCCCTAACTGACGGAATATTGGGCCCTATGCCCATCCCTCAGTAGGAAGACCTCCCTTTACACAGCCCTCCAATCCAGTTGTGACATGTATAAAGAGCAAACAAAAAACAAAGCAATTGAAGCAGAGGCAAAGCAGATCGTCAAACATGGCAATCGAAAGCAAGCTGTCGAGTATCGACCCTAAAAGCAATTTCTGCAACTCCAACTCCATGGGCATAAGCAAAGGTGACTTCATCCTCCTCCTCTCTCCCAACTCCATCTTCTTCTTGATTGTGGTGAGCCTCACCGTCCTGTCCCAACTCGACACCATAAATATCCCCCACCAATCCCATCAACACCACCTAGGAAATTGCCAAGTAGATTGCTGATTCCAAACTGATCATCGCCTTCACGACTTGCCAACTTGTCCCCAAACTTGCCAAATCGAGTCTCCGAATTGTAATCCTCGATGAGCATCAGTCCATCCCCGTTGTTGTCCTTGAAAATCAGAGGAATATTATTGCTTGACATGAAGCAGACCTTAATGTTGAAAAAAGAGAAACCTATGTTATAAAATATTTAGTTTGTCAAAACAAGAAAATGTTTATCTCCTGGAAAATTCATTATTGGCTACAACTTCCAAGTTTAAAAATAAATGATATGAAAATCTAACCGAATAGCTACAATTTGATGCCATAGCTATAATAAATTATATTTTCAAGGAGAACCCACTTTGAAATTTATTTTGTTGTTTTTTTGGTGGGTGCAATCTGATGCAATTGCTTAACGGTTTTGGTTGCGGATGCTTGTAGAAGAGATAAACATTTGATTTTCATGATGCTTTACTCGAAACTCAATAAATCAGTGGACAAACTGGAAATAACTTGCAAATTTCTGGATTGATTAGAAATAGATCATTGATGTTGAATAAAGTTCCTGGGACGTTGCAAATATTTATTTTTTTAGCAGAACAAATAGATCATTGATGTTGATTAAAATTTAGAGGAATGTAACTGCTTCACATGAGAAGGGGGGGGGGGGGGGGGGGTTGGGTCGTGCAGTGTCCGAAGCATGATTCAGGATGGTCCGATGGAAGAGAAGAGAGAGAAGGGAAGGGGATGTTTCGGGTAAGGCAAGCTGAGTCTTTTTATTCACATAAAATAATGATGTGGTTAATTTTTATTGGATGGGTGGTTTTGTTGGAAAACCAGATAGGCTGGTTACCGGATTTTCTCTTTGTGTATGCGGTTTTTATTATAAAAAGAGTGGGGCAAAATGAAAACGAAGTATTAAATCAGTCTGTTGATTCCTTAGCATGCAAAGTCTGTTTCATAACCTTGGTGGCGTTAGACCTGATTTGTTTTTAAAAATGGGATAATATAAAAGTTAAAAATAAAATGTAATATTATTATTAAAAAAATTAATATTAATTCTGTTTTGGCCTTTTGGAATTTGAAAAAATTATTTAAAAATTTAAAAAAGTTGAATTATTTATTTTATTTTGTATGAAAATTTTAAAAAATGTAATAATAAATTTGAGATAAAATAAAATAGTTTGAGAAAACAAATAAGATCTTAGTCTTGAAACTCAATGCATGTTTTAGAGAGAGAAATAAAGTTTAGCGTAAGTGGTGGAGAATGTGAGCGCATAAAACTGAAGGAGATGTAAGAGGAAAAGATAAACTGAGATAGAAAGAGATCGCTAAAATGGACAAATGGGGTAAAATCATAGTTTTGAATTTCGTACTGTACTGACTGGTACAGTCAGTACATACCATACTAGAGCAGTAGCCAGTACAGAAATTAGATTTGTTTTATACCGGCCCAAAGTTTGGCCGTACCGATCATGTGTATCGGCTTGTACTGGATTTTAAGATTTCACTTTTTATTTATTTATTTATTGCTATTTATTTATTCTAATTAAGACTAGATTATTTACATACATATTTATATATATAATTTATTCATATCTTGACTATTATTTTGAAATATAATTTATATATGTATTTATACATACAATTTTTTTATATAGACTATTTCGAAATTATACACGAAATCGTATCGATAATAAAATATTTTGTTTCAGTACATTGACAAAACACGCTCACCGTTACGATATTCAAAATATTAGATAAAACGATACTTTTGATTCTACAATGTCACATTATTTTTTAATTAATATAATTGATTGTATTACATTTTTTAATATAAGATAATTATTTTGGTCAATCACATTAATAAAATGTAAATAAAGTATGTAAAATTGACTGTATATAATAAAACTTATTTAAATTAAGATATTTATATTTAGATTATGTTTATGAGCAATATCATACACCATACTCTCATTTTACTTTCATTTTATTTAAATAAATGTGACACATTTATTATTATTAAATGATAAAAAAATGAATAAATTATTATGTAATAATTATAAATATATCACATATTAATTAATAAAATAATAATGTAGTGTATTAAATTTTCCACAATGGAGGGCCATACTGCCCTGATAGTGGACGGTAACGCTTCTAGCTCTACTGGAAGCAATTAATCCTACCGCCGACCCATAAATTTTAGCTGATACTTTAGGTTGAGCTTTAAATGCAACATACAAACGCTCGAATATATATATTTTTTTTATCCTTTATTTCTTCATCCATATAATTAAAAGCAGTTTGATTTTCTTATTAATTATGCATATTCCTTTAACCAATAGTTTTCATGTGATCATCACAAATTCAAGAGACCTTGATTTCATTACTTATAGTATATATATATACCCACTCCTCCTCTCCTACCTCACCGCCTTAATTTCCTGCTAGTTAAGGATCCCTTCTTCTCTGATATATACGACCACTCTCGATCTTTTCCTCCATACTGATACATTGCATCTTCTCTCGCACACATAGTCGCAACAGATCTAGACATGGAAAACCAGACATCCTCCATTGATCCCTACGAAGTCCTCAAGATTAGTCCCAACCCAGATGGCTCTATCACCCGCCTCAATCCATTTCCAACTGCTCTCCCAACCGAACCCAGAAGTTCCACCGCCACCACCACCACCACAGATTCTAACACACCTGCCCAACTCGCCCTCTCCAAAGACATCCCTCTCAACCCCAGCACCAAAACCTTCCTTCGTCTCTTTCTCCCCCATCCTCCCCCTTCGAACCAAAAACTCCCTCTCATAGTCTACTTCCATGGCGGAGGCTTCGTTCTCTTCAGCGCCGCTTCGCAGCCTTTCCATGATTCATGCAGCGCAATGGCGGCGCAAATCTCGGCTCTGGTCTTGTCCGTCGATTACCGTCTCGCACCCGAGCACCGTCTCCCCGCGGCTTATGACGACGCAGTGGAGGCCATCATGTGGCTCCGGAACCAGGCCGGGGACATCAACAGCTGTGATTCGTGGTTGAGAGATTACGGAGATTTTTCACGCTGCTTTTTAATGGGAAGCAGTGCTGGGGGTACTATCGTGTACAATGCAGCTTTACGTCTGCTTGATGTTGATCTCAACCCCGTTGAGATCAGAGGGTTAGTTTTTAACCAGCCGTTCTTTGGTGGTGTCCAAAGGAGCGGATCCGAGATGAGACTGATTAACGATCGGATTGTACCGTTGGCTGCTAATGACTTACTGTGGGCCCTGGCGTTACCAAAGGATGCTGATCGTGATCACGAGTATAGTAATCCAACGGTGGGTGGTTCCCATGAAGGGAAGATCAGACGGCTACCGAGGTGTTTGGTAAGGGGGTACGGTGGGGACCCATTGCTAGACAGGCAGAAGGAGTTCATGAAGATGTTGGACAAAAGTGGGGTGGACGTTGTGGCCAAGTTTGATGATGAAGGTTTCCATGCTGTGGAGCTCTTCGACCCCAGAAAGGCCCACGCTTTGTACGCGGATATCAAGGATTTTATTGCGACCAGTGCATCCGATATATCTAAAATGTGACACTGTTTTTACTTATTTATATCTAAGATAATATTGGGAGATAGTCACACTCTTTCTTTTATCTGAACGGTATTATGTATTGTTCATAATACTGTTCATATAAAAGAAAGTGATTTTACCCTCTCATTTTTCTTATATTTATGAACTCTCATCTCTTGTTTTATATATTGTTCTTGTTTTTTATATTGTTCTTGTTTTATATATTGTTCAACTGCCAAAAATTAGATTAATCTGTATGAGGTCCTGTTGATGTTTAAAAGTATGGTTATTGTTATATCTATGAAAGAATTAGATAAAATAATTTTATAAATTGACATATTTTTTTAATATATTATATTTATTTTATGATAAAAATAATTTTATAATTTACATCAAATCATATCAACCCAGAAGAAGAACCCATTAAAGGAAACTAGCTAACATTCAAGAATGAATTCTTGAAGTGTACTTAAAAAGAAGGGTGGCACGCCCAGAGTCCCATAGATTAGCATTATTATGGGACCCAACATCATCGAACCATGTCTTCACATGGGGCTCCACACGTTGCCAACATAGTCACTAACTCCTGCTGCCGGTCAATCGTTGGGTCTCCGTTGGATCCTATCACCAAACACTTCTGTAGCCTACAGATCATACCCTTGTGCGGGCCCATTACCATCATCGGGTTGCAATACAAGTGGTTCCGATCCACTCCTTTTGGCAAAGTTGCTGGATTTGTTCCTTTTGGAATCTCGTATTGGTAAAATTTGATAAAGAGACAAATTTATTGGATTATAAAAGGAGGCTGCTAAGGTCATAAAAATCAGTCAATAGGTCGGTGTGAGAGAAAGAATTATTTCCAACCCACTGGTGCGAGTTAGGGTTCATTCAAGGTCATTTAGGGCTCCCGATGCGGTGTCGGCGTGATTGTTCGTACGTGATAACAGATGAAATAAAGAGAGATGGACACACAATTTTACTTGGTTCGGCGAATGCCTATGTCCATGGGTGTTTGGGGATGAGAGTCCACTATAATAGGGATTTTACAGTCTCTCATAGCTCACTGTACAGAAAATTATAGATGAATGTTCAGATAAATTCGTTAGTTGAAGCTGTTGGAGGAGATTCTGGGGGAGCCCAGGTTGAAGAAGCCGAAGAGAGCAGTTCCAGCCGTCCAGAGTCCTTTTATAGCCAAGTAAAATATCTGGGCAGATCTTTATCTTGCGTGTCACAGTCGACTTCCTTTTCCTTGCCGTCTTGCTTTTCTTCTCATCTACTCTCAATATCCATCAGCTCACCTTTCAGTCCCATCATCTGTCCTTTGTCATAAATGCACAATAAGTGCCTTTAATCTCATCCCTTTCAGTACCCCGCGAATTCTTAGCAAAAGATATTTTAATGGGAATTCTGTCTTGTTGTCTTGTATCCTGAATTTCGTGCGGTGTAGTCCATGCTATTTACTGGGCCCGAGGTGGTGGACCACTGAGCTAAGACGGCTTGGATTGGAGGATTCCCGAGCTGGGATCCTGGACTGGAGGATCCCCGAGCCGGGAGAGCTTGGACCGAAGGTGTCCGAGTTGGGGAGCATGGGGTGAAGGGTCCCGAATGGGTGGAACCCGAACTGCGATGTCTGAGGAGGACGCTCGGATTTCGCCATCTGAGAATAGTGCTCGGAATCGACGAGCTGGGGGAACTCGAATTGGCGAGCCGGTGGAGGAGCTCGAATTGACGAGCTGATGAGATGCTCAGAATCGGCGAGCTGGGGAGCTCGAATTGACGAGCTGATGAGATGCTCGGAATCGGCGAGCTGGGGGAGCTCGAATTGGCAAGCTAATGAGATGCTCGAAATCGGCGAGCTGGGGGAGCTCGAATTGGCGAGCTGGTGGAGGAGCTCGAATTGACGAGCTGATGAGATGCTCGAAATCGGCGAGCTGGGGGAGCTCGAATTGGCGAGCTGATGAGATGCTCGGAATCGGCGAGCTGGGGGAGCTCGAATTGGCGAGCTGATGAGATGCTCGAATTCCGACCTTGAATGCACACCATGCCCGTGGAGTGGGCCTTGCCAGCTGGTGAACTGGTCGACGGGGAAATTTCTTCGCATGAGGTCCAGCGGGAGTACATCGCCCAGGACTCTGTTACTTCGTGTCAACGTCCCATGCTACAGGCAATAACTTTATCAGTACAAAGATAAATTCACATATTGTAAGAGACATACTGATGTATTTTTGTCTGTGGTAAAAAAAAATGTTCGAGTGTCGAATGTCGAGTGATGAATATCTGAACGTCGACTTCCGTGCGAGGAGCTGTGAGATCTTAAGCATTAACTCCCGAGCGTCGTGTTCCGAGGGTTGAGGCATGGGTGGTGGTTGCCTGATTCTGAGGGCCGAGGCATGGAGCACAGGCGACCCTGCAGTCTGAGGGGCGAGGCGTGGAGCCCAGGCGACCCCTTGAGCGGACCGGGGGCCAAGGCGTGGAGACTAGGCGACCCCGCGGTCTGAGAGGCGAGGGCGTGGAGGCCAGGTGACCCCTTTGAGCGAACTGAGGGCCGAGGCGTGGAGACCAGGCGACCCCGCGGTCTGAGGGGCGAGGGCGTAGAGCCCAGGTGACCCCCTTTGAGCGGACCGAGGGCCGAGGCGTGGAGGCCAGGCGCCCACGCGGTTTGAGGGTCGAGGCGTGGAGACCAGGCGACCCCGCGGTCTAAGGGGCGAGGGCGTGGAGCCCAGGCGACCCCCTTTGAGCGGACCGAGGGCCGAGGCATGGAGGCCGGGCGCCCACGCGATCTGCGGGTTGAGGCGTGGAGCCTAGGCGACCCTTTTGAGCGGACCGAGGGCCGAGGCGTGGAGACCAGGCGAGGGCGTGGAGCCCAGGCGACCCCCTTTGAGCGGACCGAGGGCCGAGGCGTAGAGGTCGGGCGCCCACGCGGTCTGAGGGTCGAGGCGTGGAGCCCAAGCAACCCTTTTGAGTGAACCGAGGGCCGAGGCATGGAGACCAAGCGACCCCGCGGTCTGAGGGGCGAGGGCGTAGAGCTCAGGTGACCCCCTTTGAGCGGACCGAGGGCCGAGGCGTGGAGGCCGGGCGACGCCGCGGTCTGAGGGGTGAGGGCGTGGAGCCCAGGCGACCCCCTTTGAGTGGACCGAGGGCCGAGACGTGGAGGTCGGGCGCCCACTCGGTCTGAGGATCGAGGCGTTGAGCCCAGGCGACCCTTTTAAGCGACCAAGGGTTGAGGCATGGAGACCAGGCGACCCCGCGGTCTGAGGGGCGAGGGCGTGGAGCCCAGGCGACCCTCTTTGAGCGGACCGAGGGCCGAGGCGTGGAGGCCGGGCGCCCACGCGGTCTGAGGGGCGAGGGCGTAGAGCCCAAACGACCCCGCAGTCTGAGGGCGATTGAGATAGTGGTGGTCTGTCTTCCATATTTGAGATAATAAAAACATGCAATATATGTATATGTTATCAAGAAAGTGCCATGAGGTGTGAGGTTACGATCCCGTAATCCACAAGCGGTCATTGGCGGGAAACCAGGTATGCGAGGGTTTACGTGCAAGCCTGGACCTGAGATTCAACCCCGCGATTCGCAAGCATCGAGATGAGGCTTGTCGAGTGAGCTTGGTGGGTGATCGCAAGTCTTGAGCCTATCATGGATGTAAGGACTTATCGAGTGAATTTGGGTGCGGGACCTCAAGTCTCGAGCCCTTGACGAACGAATCGTTGGGCTGGTCATGGGTGGCCGGACGACCCGTGACTAGACCTGATCCCGAATGACGAGCATGGAACTGGCGTTGCTGTGGAATGGGCGCGTCAACTTTGAGCTGCAAAACAATTTTGTTACATAGAAATATGAATTTTCATGCTCGGACTGGATGTCACGTCCGAGTTGAGATGGCGTCCATTTATGGTTCTAGAGTAAGGGAGACTTGGATTGAGGGTGTCCGTGATTGATGAGTTGTGTTCCCGAATGTGTGTAATGTGAGAAAATTCCGATATGAGGGAATCCGATCCGAGCTGAGAAAAATCCAAGCTGGGAGAAATCCGAGTTGGACGTGTTCGAGAGATGAAGGGCCCCCAGCGGGCGATGCTAGCGAACCCGAGCTGAGGGAGATCCATTGCCCGTGTGGCGCGAGCATGCTTCCGAAAGAGTGAGTTGTGAGGGTGTCCATTTATGGTTCCAGAGTAAGGGAATTTTGAGAGGGGAGCTCCGAGCTGGAATGGCGAGCTTGGTGCCTTGTTTGTGAAAAGGGTGGTCTGAGTATTGAGAGGCGAGCTAGTGGTCTGAGGGTGGAATTCCGTGCTGAGTGAATAGGCGAGAGTGTATGGCGAGCCGTGAAGGAGATGTGGCGAGCTGGTAGGCTGGCGAGATGGCAAGTGATTTGGGTGAGCGTGGTAATTTGGATGAACTGTGGGCGAACTGACGAGGCGTGGGCGTGTGCCCAATAAGTGGCGGGAGGTTCCAGTGTTAATGAAATATGAGTCGTGTGAGATGCAGCTTAGGCGCGCATATATAGTGTTTGGCGAGCTGTGAGTAGGTTGATCCATGGGCGAGCTGGGCAAACCCACGCTGCCGTGGGCGTGGAAAGGCCTTGAGTAAGCTGGTTGGCGGGCCGTGAGGTTGGCGGGCCGCGCGAGTCCATTGAGTGAGTGTGGCGAGGCCCATGTGCGAGCCAGTAAGGATGGTAAAGCCGTTGTGCGAGCTAGTGAGAAGGCAGGTTGTTTGAGGATGGTCTGGGCGAATGCTAGATAAATGGTGGGCCCCCATCTGTGCTGGGTGAGCTGTGTAATTGGCGACCCCACTTTGCCATGAGAGAGTTAGGCGAGTGGCGGGGGGAATTTTTAGAGAGGTGGCGAGGTCGACGAGTTGAGGAGTCACCGGCGAGTATGGTGCATGGCCGTGAGAACGACAAAGAGAAAAAGAAATAAATATAAAAATAAGAATGAGGTGGTCGAGCACACTTATCTAGAGAAAATTTTTGTTGAGCTGGTCGGTCGAATACTTTTATTCAGTGGGTTAGAAAGTCATCATTTTCTCACTATCGATAATCAGATCCCACAGACGGCGCCACTGTTAAGGTCATAAAAATCGGCCAACAGGTCGGTGTGAGAGAAAGAATTATTTCCAACCCACTGGTGCGAGTTGGGCTTCATTCGAGGTCGTTTGAGGCTCCCGGTGCGGTGCCGGCGTGATTGTTCGTACGTGATAACAGATGAAATAAAGAGAGATGGACACACAATTTTACGTGGTTCGGCGAATGCCTACGTCCACGGGTGTTTGGGGATGAGAGTCCACTATAATGGGGATTTTACAGTCTCTCATAGCTCACTGTACAGAAAATTATAGATGAATGTTCAGATAAATTTGCTAGTTGAAGCTGTTGGAGGAGATTCTGGGGGAGCCCAGGTTGAAGAAGCCGAAGAGAGCCGAAGAGAGCAGTTCCAGCCGTCCAGAGTCCTTTTATAGCCAAGTAAAATATCTGGGCAGATCTTTATCTTGCGTGTCACAGTCAACTTCCTTTTCCTTGCCGTCTTGCTTTTCTTTTCATCTACTTCTAATATCCATCAGCTCACCTTTCACTCCCATCATCTGTCCTTTGTCATAAATGCACAATAAATGTCTTTAATCTCATCCCTTTCAGAGGCCTAGCCTCCTTAGTTAATTATACCAGTCAGAAACATATTTAGTAACTTTTGACTTTAATAAAATTCTTCTGTTGTCATTTTTTGTATGTAAAAAGAAGAGAGGTGAAAGTTAGAATTTACTAGTGGGAAAAGTTTTGTAGGTGTCGTTGGGGTGATGAGAAAAGTTGTGTGATTGTAACAATTTTTTACACAGTGTATTTTCTTCTTTGGGTCTAGTGATTTTTCTCCTGATTTTAGAATTTTTCACGTAAATTCTTGTGTTGTATTTATTTCTCTATTTTTTTTATTATTCTGTAAAAAATAGATCCTGGTAGGAGGAATTTGGGAGGTCCAAATTCTCAATAAGTGGTATCAGAGCCACTAGATTCTTTTTGCAGGGTGAAGTTTCGGTGTAGTAGTGTGAATAGATACGGTCTAAGGAGGTTTTGTCTAGGAGATTGAAAATTTTAAGTGTGTCCGTTGTGACCCTCTAATCTTTCTTAAGAATCTTGAAGTTCTGTTTAGGAAATATCAGTCTTTCCTGAGAACTTACTTAGTTAGTACTATTCATTTCTACGGTAAAATTCATTGAGGCAATGTCAAAAATGGAGGTAGAGAAATTTGATGAGAGAATCAATTTTAACTTGTGGCAAATGCAAGTCAGGGATATTTTGATTCTATCAGGATTACACAAGGCGTCAACCAACTCATGAAGTCAGTAATTTGCTGGAAATGTGGACATCCTGGGCACGTTAAGAAAAGTTGTCAACAAGAGGTGGAGCGAGTTCGGCAAGAAGCTCTAAGTCAGTAAATGGAGATACTGACAATAAAACTAATATCATGTTTCTCTTTACAGAAGACGGTGTTTGTTAAAAAGAGATATGTACATCTTCATGGCATGCCGCTAATCTCAAAGTTACCATGATAAATGATGTGTTAATGTTAGTTGTTCCACAAGTTAGCACACGTGCATTGGTTTGGCATTGATGCAGGGTGTGTGGTGGAAATTCATGTCGATGGCTGATGAACTTCCAGGCAAGCTAAACGTGAAAGTTGTACCATAATTTTTCAGCAAAATTATTTTCAACATGGGCCGAAGTGAAATGTTTAGAATTTATTTATTCTGAGTGATTATGCTTTTATGGTAGAACATGATAGCGAAAGTTATGAAGATCTTCATTGCGATGGAGCATGATAGCGAAAGCTATGAAGATCCTCATTGCGGTGGAGCGTGGCTGTGGGACCAGCCAAAGTCTCAAGGTAGAGATTGTTGGGTTTGTTATTTTTGGAGTCCCACATCGATGGGATTTGATGAGGGGGCAAGCCCATGTGATTATAAAAGGAAGCCTAGCCTACTTAGTTAATTACACCAGTTATAAACTTATTTAATAACTTATGACTTTAGTAAAAATTTTCTGTTGTCCTTTTTTGTATGTAAAAGGAAGAGATGTGAAAGTTAGAGTTTTACTAGTGAAAAAAGTTTCGTGGGTGTCGTTGTAGTGAAGAGAAAAGTTGTGTAATTGTAATAATTTTTCACATTGTGTATTTTCTTCTTTGGGTCTGGTGATTTTTCTCTTAATTTTGGAATTTTCCACGTAAATTCTTGTGTTGTATTTATTTTTTTATTTTTCTTATTATTATATCAAAAGTAGATTTTTGTGAGAGGAATTTGGGAAGTTCATATTCCCAACAAGAAAGTGAGATTCCACACATGAGGTCCAGCACAGGCAATGGAAAGATTTCGTCTGTAGCATAATTCAACTCCGATTTGGTTCTCTCTTCACCCCCAAACAAGGGTTGGTTCATTATCATTCCAGCAATATTCATTGGCTCCAATTGCGATGAACAAGCCTTTATACACACGAAGAAAACCATGTTCCCACCATTTCCACAATTGTAAAGATAGCACCTGAAGAAGTCTCCGTAATCTCTTAGCCACTGCTCGCCTTTTGGGTTTGTTGCTTGCCTGGTTTTTCACCCAACAGATTGCGTCCATGGCGTTGTGGTACTGAGCTGGGAGTCGGTTCTCTGGCGCAAGGTTGTAGTTAATCGATATGACAATGGCTGGAATGTTATTGGCAATTGCCGAGCATTCTTCTGAGTGTAGGAGTCGTCGGCGCCGAAGAGAACCCAGCCTCCATGGTGGAAGTAGACGATGATAGGAAGTCGGGCGACAGTGTTGTCATTGGAAGGCAATTTTGTTGGCAAAAAGATTCGGACCCATGTTTTAGTTTCGACATTGATAGTAAGGTTCTTGGACACCATGGGGTCGCAGGGATCAACATTAAGGCCCCGTTTGTATTCGGAGGTGAGCTCAACTGATCTCAACTCATCTTCATTTCATTATTATATTTTTATAATTTTTTATATAAAATACAAATTCCTATACACATTTTTCAATTTCCAATACACATTTTTTAAATTTTAAAATAATAATAATATTAAAAAATAAACTAAAATCATCTCAACTCATCTCATCTCTAAATCTAACAAGGGCTAAGATTTGCCTTGATCGTCGGGAATTTGAGACGGCGAGTCACAATGTCGTCTGCAATGGCGACAAAGTCGAGGTGAGCGTAGGGGTCAAATTTTGAAATTACCGTTCTGGTATTGACACTTTTGGGGAAATGAGTTTTGCGGAATTTTGGCTCAAGAAAGCCTCGGATCGATCGATATGCGTTGGCTTTGAAGTTGGGAAATTTGGGAAATGTTCATCTATCCATACTCCAATGCTAAAGGTGGGTGGTGGTGGTTTGTGGTGTACGGATTCTTGCAATTCAATGGAATGCTTTTCTTGGAATTGCCTCCCATGAAACCCTCCCAATCAGTCACTTCCAATTGCTTGGTTATCATACCAAGACGATAGAATTGATTGGTATGCTTGACCACCAATTAATCCAAGCTGGTGGATTCAACTTTTAGTGATAGACGGTCTTCTTATATTATACAAGTGCTATCTCTAAACTCTTGTTCATTTGGGTAAAATTGCAGCATAACATTAGCATCAGTTTAGAGTATTGAACATTTGATCCATTAATTTTTTTAAAAAGAAATTGATAAAAAAATACAAGTTTAATAGAAATCAATACCTTCACATTTATAACTTTACATTGAATACATCATTTGATTTATTAAAATAATAATATAATAATATTTTTTAATAAGAATATTTAAAAAAATATTAAAAAATGAGGAAAAAAAGTGAGGAGAAGAAAATATATTAAATAATTAGTTTGGAATGTGAACAATAACCCTTAAAAAATGAAGAATGAATCTAAATTATTGTAACTCAAAATTTGAAATGATGAAGTTTGATAGGTCCAATATGGAATTATTTAGGCAAACCCATCAAATTCATGAATTTGATAGATCCAATGTCAATACTCTTAGGCAAAATTTTTCCTGTTCATATTCAGAAATTATCGTATCTTATCTCATCATTATAATTTTTTCAAATTTTTACAAAAAATATAATAAACAATTTAACTTTTTAAAATCTCAAAATAATAATATTAAAAAAATATTCTTAACAATATTTTATTCAATTTTTTATTTTATCTTAACTTACTCTTCTCGTCTTTCAATTCAAACATGACTGATTTTTTGTTTTGTTTTGTTACCTTTTTACATTTTAACTACCTCACTCAAAACTTCTCTTCGTTAGATTAGCCATTTAAAAGCACTATCAATGTAAATTTTTATTTTAAAGAATCAAAAATTCACTTTTACATTTTACCTTATATCAACATCTTTATTTTTTTTTATATTTTTTAAAATATTCATATTTTATTTTAATTAAATTTATTTTACAAGTTAAAATAAAATAAACAAATGAATGAACAGTCGTCAGAGCCAACCAATGACGCGTGGAAGACGACGGTTTTGTTGCCAGAGATGAAATCTTGAGGGGTCGGTCGTCGGCTTGAGGCGATGCAGACGATGTAGCTTATGGTGGCCGGCGGTGGGTCAAATAAAGCCCATGGAATCCAAAACTTATGTTTGAACTTCCAGCGCCGTGTGGAGAACGACGGCTCTATCGCCAGAGCTGGGATTGCCGGGGACTTGCTACTGGCATCGTCTGATGCCAATGATGCTGACAGTGTACCTGTTGGTGGCCGACG
The DNA here is from genome assembly GCA_036898215.1 of Platycarya strobilacea. Lineage (NCBI taxonomy): Eukaryota > Viridiplantae > Streptophyta > Magnoliopsida > Fagales > Juglandaceae > Platycarya > Platycarya strobilacea. Next base: position 55,558,138 of record CM072545.1, on the reverse strand, counting down.
GAGAACCTTGCAAAGCCGCTAATGCCGAAATCTATTCCGAATATATAACAATTGCCGAAATCAATATAAAACCGAGATGAAAATAATAATATAATATATTTTAAAAGATAAATAGTATTGTGCTACAATTATTGTTCATCTTTAAAAAAAAATTATTTTAGCTATTTTTAGCTATTCTATTGACGTGTAGTTTTTGACCTTTTAGTTAAATTTGAGTTAAATTTTACAAAAAATAAATATTTAACTACTCCATTAAAAATCCTCTAACTTTCTCGTTCCTATAATAAAAGGATGTCTATCAATGCCTTTCACTGGGTGCTAATTATATAACTCGGGTGTAAAAGAAATGGGACGTAAACAAATTCATCTCACATGTGTCACTTGTGTATTGGAAGACATTAAAAAAAATCCAATTATATATGATATGGCTATTGTCACTAAATTTATCAAATTATACCCCCGTGTCACTAAAATCATACGAACCTGTACAATAATAAAATTTATAGCGTTTTAAGAAATTTACAAAACACATAGCCACTCACTAAATACTGCCTATATTTTTATTCTTCTACGTTTGTGTTTAGAGAGAGAAGCAAATGAAAATAAAAAGAAATGTAGAGAAATATATAACAAATAAAATAAGGTTTGGCTAGAGCTAGAGTTTCTTAAATATATTTTGAAACTATTGTAGCAAAAATGGATGTTGGTCCAACTATGGCTAAGTCGATATAGACCATAAACTGGCCATTATTTACGTTGCAATGATATTTGGTGTTGATGTCATGTTTCGCGACTTGGGTTACTCGACAATGTCTAAACCACTTGGTTTGTGCAACGGTTGAATGAATGGGTGGTGCAGCCCTAACCCGGCCCACTAATACGAATTAGCCTTCGTTCAAAATCGTTTAGGGCCTCCGGCGAAATTTCAGTGTGGCTGGTGCGTATGTTGATGGCATATAAAATAAATAGATATAGACATAGTATTTATGTAATTTGGCGTAAGTTTTACGTGCATGTATGTTTGGGAAGGAGAATCCACTATAATTAGTATTTTACAATTTCTCACAACTCATTGTATAAGAAAAAATACATATAAATCTGAGAATAAGATCCACTAGTTGGAGTTCTCGAGTCTCTTTGAGAAGACGAAGAAGACAATACTAAAGAGAAGAATGTGGTCTGGTTTGAGAGAGAGTTCCTGTTTGCCATCTGATCACTGCCTTTATATAGGCTCCTAGGTTGCGTGTGCCAATTCCCTTAATACATCTCTTCCTCTTGTCACATTATCATGTCCTGACTCTCATCAAGCCTCCTATCAATCAACTTTTAGCTGCACTCCTATGTCTTGCAACCCCTCCGTAATGCCATCTCATGCCTTTCATGTAATTCATGCACATGCCATCTTTCTCTTCTTCTTGATCACATTTTTGTATATTCTTATTCTTTAGTGCAATAAATGATTGGCTTGACCCACTCTCACATTTGGTTAAGCCAATGTTTGGATTGAATGATTTGTTAGTTTCCATCGTTGCTAACAAGTGAACCATAAAATAGCGAAGTGATCATCTTGAATTTGTAATTTTTAATGATGTAGATTAGTTGATTAATGTGACTATGTTAGATAATTTTTATCCTAATAATGTAAGATGGATAGATATTGAGAATTGGCCATACTTATCTACAACAAAAATGTTACACCCCTGGAGCTTTTTTGTTTTTGGTTTGTTTAAATTGGTAAAAAACCCAAACCAAGACGATATTCCAACGGTGTCTAGCGAAGAAAGAAAGAAAAAAGGACATCCAACGATCCAATGCTTTGCATAATCTTGTGTAAATCCGATTAGGTGGGGTTTGGATAGCGATGTGAATAGTTTAACTAATATGAAAATTAAAGAATAGAATAAATTTTTTTTTTTTTTAGCGATTTGAATAAGTTGAACTAATATGAAAATTAAAAATAAAATAAAATATATTTTTAACATTATTATTTTAAAATTTTAAAATTAAAAAAAAAATCTTTATTATATTTTATGTAAAAAATTAAAAAATTATAATAATAAAATAAATAAAATAAAATGAGTTGAAAAAAACTCTAAGGTCCGTTTAGAAGTTAAATTCAACTAAGATCAATTCAATTAAATCTAATTTTAAGGAGTAATGTTAGATAAAATTTAATTTTTTAAATTCCTTTACAGTCCAACCTAAAAATAGGTAAAAAGATCCTCACTTAATTAAGGACTTGACCAAAACACTCATAAATCAAAACATCCTTAAATTAATCTTTGCTCTCTGCATGCTCAATCTGCATTTTGTGCAAGATTTTTACTTCTTAATGCTTGAAGTGTATATACCACATTTGGCATGCATACCATCACGCCTTTCGTAATACATCCAATCAATTTCACAAGATTTTTGTGATGGTTGCTACCGATGGTGGTGACTTCTGCTATAAATTTTTGGTTACCTTTACTTGAATCCTTTAAAAGTCTCTTGACAGCTATCTTCAGCTTATTTGCCATGAATCCCTTGTAAATTGTTCTAAAGCCTCATTTTCCGAACTTGTTTCTCGGATTGAAGTTGCCTGCTGCTTTTCTCAGATCTCTCAGTTTGAATTTTCCGTGGAGCTACCAATGACCCTTCGATTTGGTCTTCGATTCTCAAATATGCATCTTTTGGTCGTTCTCGACATTTTCTTTGCAAATACAAGCAAACCACAATCCCAATCAAGAGCAAGATTGTTGGAACTGTGATTCAGAAAACTCCCACAAAGCAAAACAATAATAGATGGAAGCAAGTAATATATCGAATTGATAGGACTTGGGATTCATCAAGAAGCTTCCAACTCCCTCCTAAGCAAGGAAACCTCCTCCATGGTAGTGTTAAACTTATTTTCAATTTTAGTCAGTTGGTCAGACTTATCTGCAAGTGAACTTTGTAATTCCAACAAAAGGTCACTCCTAACTTTGGAATCCAAACCTAACTAAGTTGGTGTGTCAGAGGGAGAAACAATCAGAGATTCAAGCATGCTCTAAGCAGTAGGATCAGTTTGTTTTACAAACTGAATTTTACTATTCACAACTCATTTTGTACTTTCAACTCTTCTCAACCACTCATTTTAAATTTCAATTTTTTCAACCACTCATTTTATTGCTATTCATAACTCATCTCATCTCATCTCTGAATTCAAGCGGGCCTTAATAACTATTTGTAAAGGACATGCCCAATTGTTCCACCATTTTATCTCTCCCTTCTTTATCACGAAGTACCAGTTCTTCACGGTGTGGCTCCACCATTGAGGAACCAACCTGAGGGTTTAGTGTCCAGAGGAATCCATCATATTCGCATCCACCCCCTCTCAAGCTTTGCCTGATTTCCCCCTAAAATGCTCCGAAGCCATCATGGCTACGAAGTCACATGTGATCCCTTCTCGAGGTCGTAGCTAAGCTTCGAGGGAAGAGTTGGATGCAGCATCTGAGAGCATAGGTGGGGAGTAGAGTTGGACGCATTGTAGAAGAGGGATCTGGGAGCATAGGTGGTGAAAAGCGGGATGTAAAGTTAGACGCAACGATTCTTAGGGTCCAGTGAAACACATTGTTTTATTAATAGCTTGCATTATAGTCTACATATGTGGATTGTAAATAATATTATTCAGTTTTAAGTTGAGTTTAACATTCAAATACTCAAGTATTAAATTATTAAATTTATCTCAATTCATAATCTCTGTATTTGTGAGTCTCATAATCTTTTTCAACTTAACATAATTTTACATGCGAGATTCACATTTTTTTATCTTTTTATGAATATATTTAAATTCATCTAAATATTTAAATACATCTAAAATCATATTAAATAAACTCCATAAAAACCAACTGTATTATCTTAATGTAATATTTTTTAAAATTTTTAATTAATTTCAACCCAATTCAACATTGGAATGGCTTGAGGTCCCATTTGGTTGTTGGATTGCATTGAGACGAACTTAATTCAATCTAATTTTAAACCAAGTTTAATATCTAAACAACAAACTCTCAAATCACTAAAATTATCTCAACTCAAAGCATTCACATCCAAATCTTCAAAATTTTCTCAAATTTTAACTAAAAACCTCACTTCTTATAATTTGTTTTTTAAAATTTTACTCATCTTCAAAAAACTTCTACATTACATTTCCTATCATTTTTCTCATATATTAAAATAACATTTTATAATTCTTTTTTTATTACTTTATTCTCTCACCTTCATTTTCATCTTCAACATCTTACTATTTTATCTTTTTCCTATTTTAATATTTAAATTTTCAATTAAAATAAACATAAATATAATTATTTGTTTTCGTGATACCCGATTTAAAATAACATGGGATGTCATTATAAAATAATAATTTGGATTTGGGATTTTTTTTTCTCTAGTATAAAGTAAGGATAAATTAAAAAATATACAAATACAAAGAAAGAAAATATAATATAATTAAATCATAATTTACCAAAATACATTACAACTACAAATCTACCACTAACCAAGATATTGAAATAATAATAATAATAAAAGTAGATTGTTTCATTTTTCGTCCGCGTCTCTGAGTCTTTATACATCAAGTTCTAATCTATGCCTACTTGTTTGGACCTCCATTGGGATTTATATTTTTTGAAGGTTGGTTTTTAGTCGGGTAATCATCTTCTTTTCATATACTAGTATTTTCGGGTCATACCAACAGAAAAACTCGCATGACTACTCAACCTAGACATTGACAATGAACCCAGAAACAAATAAATCATATCAATATAGCAATGATGAATTTAATTTCCTGAACATCCCAAATACTTATCACATTAAGAGCTAGATTCGATTACCTTATAGTTTTGGCAACAAAAAAATCGTCGTTCATCATATTCCTCAATATGCGCAGTTCATCGGCATACTTTAATACTACAGTAACATACTGGGTGTTGAACTCAAATTTTCAAGTTTCGTGTAAATCTACACATGGATTTTGATGATAACAAATGAATTCAAAGAATAAAGGAGTCTCAAGCTCAAGTTGTCCACACAATAGAATCAAGCACATCAAGGAAGCAAGTATGAGCAAAAAGGGAACAAGTCCACATTAAAGTCATAGAGTAATGTTGTAAATCTCTTAAAAATTCGAAATTAGGATTAATGTTCAAAATTAATATTTTATCATAAAGCATTAAAATACATTTTCCACATGTGCATGAATATTTTAAAAATTAAATTTGAAAATTTTGAAAGATGATTGATTGTCATCTTTCACATGTGCATGACATGATTAAATGTTTGAATTTTGTAAATATTAAGATGATTGATTGTCATTTTTCACATGTGCATATTTTATTTGAATATTTTCAAAAGTGATGGATGTTTTTCTTGACTTATACAAAAGGTAGATGTCTTTATTTGAAAATTTTGAAAAGTAAAATGTGCTCCTTTTGTCATATGCAAAAAGTAAAAAATTAAGTTTGAAATTTTTGAAAAGTAAAGTATGCTCATTTTATCACATGCAAAAAGTAAAAAAATTAGATTTGAGATTTTTGAAAAGTGAATGATGGTGTCTTTGACATGTGAATCTTTTTAAATTTGAATATGAAGTCTCATATACCTATAAATAGATCATTTGAGAGTTTCATATTCACAACACCAAGAGCATACAACATTCATTCAAAGTTTTCATTCTCTCTTCTCTAAGTATTGAGTCTTAACCCTTATTCATTTTGAGAGATATAGTTGCGCTGTATTATTTCTATTTCACTCATTGAGGAGTGTACTTTGATAGTCTACCCACTATCAACTCTTGTATTTGTAAGATGGTGTGTATAACCCTTGTGTGTGTAGAAGATGTTCTACACGGGAAATAGTTAAATCACCAAGTATGAGGTGATTGGAAGTATAGAGGGTGTTCTATACGGATTCTTTGAAGCGGTACTGCTCAAAGGTGTAATAGGTTTCTATCTCTACCTGAAGGAAATTGAATAGTGAATTTAGGGATCCTCAAGGGGTAGCTTGAGGCGAGGACGTAAGTAGTGGGGCCGAACCTCGTTAACATACTGAGTTTGCTTCTCTCTTACCCTTACTCTTTATATTTATTGTTGTTTCATATTTTGTTTATATTTTATATTATATATTTGATTTATAACTGTTATTTTTTTTAAATACAACTCAATTCACCCCCCCTCTTGTGTTAGTTATCTGGGCAACAATTGGTATCAGAGTTAGAGCTCTATTATATGATTAACTATCTTTTGAGTTAAGATTTTATGGCTAACATTGCAGTTTCATTTGGTGAAGGTCAATCTAGCAGTCGGCCTCCACTCTTTTGCGGAGACAATTACTCATTCTGGAAAGTTAGAATGAGAATATTCCTTCAGGCTCAAGGTCGAAAAATTTGGAAATGCATTGTAAATTGACCTTATATTCCAACAAAAGTGGTTGATGGAGTAAAGGTCAAAAAAGAAGAAGAAGAGTTTGATCATGAAGACGATAAACTTTATACTTTGAATTTAACTGCTATGAATTTATTATATAATGCTCTTAATGGTAATGAGTTTAATAGAGTAATGACTTGCGCTACAGCAAAGAAAATTTAGATAACTTGGAAGTTACTTATAAGGAACTTCTCAAGTCAAGGAATTAAAAATTTATATTCTTACTCATGAATATGAAATGTCTAAGATGAATGATGATACATTTATTTCTAGTATGCACACTCGTTTTACTAACATCATAAACAGCTTGACAGCTCTTAGCAAAATTTATTCCAAAGTGGAGATAGTAAAAATTCTCAACTCTCTACCAAAACGTTGGGAATCAAAAGTGACAGCGATTCTTGAAGCTAGAGACCTCAAAAAACTCGAAGTGAATGAACTCATCGGGTCACTTATCACCCATGAGTACACATTGAAAAGAGGAAAAGAAGAAAGAAAGCCAAAGAAGAACTTGGCACTTAAAACTGTTCCACATGAAAGTGAAAGTGATGAAGATAAGGAAAATGACGACAAAGATGAAGAAGTTGCGATGATAACTAGAAGAATTCAGAAGTTTTTAAAGAAAAATAAAACTCCTCCAAGGAAATCTTTTAAAAAGTTTTCCAACAAAGATACAGGTAAAAATGATTTATTAATTTGTTATAAATGTAAAAAGTCTGGACATATCAAAATAAATTGTCCCATGCTAAAGAAAGATCGATACAAAGGTAAGAAAGCAATGAAAGCTACATGGGATGATGATTCAAGTAGCTCAAACAGCAACGCAAGTAATGAAGAATCTGCAAATCTTTATCTTATGGCTAAAGATGATCTTGAGGTAACAAATCTTGAAAATCCCTCTTATGAAGAATTGCAAAATGTTTTGGAAGAGGTATATGAGGAATTTGAAAAATTGGGTATTAAGTATACCATTTTGAAAAAGAAAAATTCTTCTTTAATGAATGAAATTGATATTTTAAGAAAAGAAAATATAGTTTTAAAAGATGACAATGATGAACTGAAAAAGAAAGTGACTGATTTAGAAAAAATTGTTGAAAATTTTACAAATGGAAAAAGAAAAACTTTGAAAAATTTTTTGATAGTCAAAAATGTGTTTTTGATAAGGTAGGATTGGGATACATGCCAAAAGAAAAACTCAAACCCTATAAAAAAATTTTTGATAAACCGATTAAATCAAAATCAAAATTTCAAAATTTTTTTCATAAAAATAGATTTTTCAAAGAAAAATATTATTACAATCATCCAAGACTTTTAAATATGTCATATGTTATTTATAATTTTTGCAATAGAAATGGTCATAATTATCATGCTTGTCCTACTAGAAGAAAACATACAATGACTATTAGGGCCATATGGATACCAAAAAATCTTATTTTTTTTAATACTAATAAATAAAGGACTCAAAGAACTTGGGTAGCAGGAATTGTTTCTTAATTGCTTTTGTAGGTATGCATGAAGTATTCTACAGGTAAAAATAAATGGTTTTTAGACAACGGATGCTCAAGATACGTGACAGAAGACAAAACTAAATTCATTGACTTCACTTCTAAAGAAAAATGATGCGTGATATTTGAAAACAATTCAAAAGTAAAGATCATGGAAATAGAAAGAAAGATCATCAAGACTTAGTACAAGATGCAACCAAATAGTAGAAACATGTGAAAGATCATCCAGCGGAATAAATTCTGGGAGAACTTTCACGAGGTGTAAGCACTCAATCATCTCTTATAAATATTTACAATTATACTGCTTTTCTATCTCAGATTGAACTTAAAAATATTGATGAAATATTTCTTGATGAATCTTGAATTCTAACTATGCAAGAAAAGCTTAATCAATTTGAAAGAAATAATGTTTGAACACTTGTTCCTAGACCCAAAAATCATACTATTATTAGAACAAAATGGGTTTTTTAGAAACAAGAAAGATGAGTCCGGAGTCATTACTAGAAATAAGGTTCGACTTGTAACCCAAGGTTTCAATGAAGAAGAAGGAATCGATTATGATGAGACATATGCACCAGTCGCAAGATTAGAAGCTATTCGAATGCTACTTGCATATACTTGTTATAAAAATTTCAAACTTTTGTCAAATGGATATTAAAAATACTTTTTTAAACGGTTTTATAAATGAAGAAGTATATGTTGAGCAACTTTCAGGTTTTGAAAATCATATTTCTCCAAATCACGTTTTTAAACTCACAAAAGCACTATATAGACTCAAACAAACTCCTAAAGAGTGGTACGAGAGACTCAGTGGTTTCTTGATTGAAAAAAGTTTTTCAAAAGGAAAAATTGATACAACTCTTTTCATTAAATACGAAAATGATTATATTCATTTGATTCAGATTTATGTTGATGATATAATATTCGGTGCTACTAATGAAAATATGTGCCAAGTTTTTGCTAAGATTATGCAGGAAAAATTTGAAATAAGTATGATGGGAGAGTTTACATTCTTTTTTGGATTGCAAATTAAGCAAGAAAAAAGTGGGACATTCATCAATCAATCAAAATATATTGAGGAATTGCTGAAGAAGTTTGGGATGGAAGGTACTAAGGAAACTGGAATACCAATGAGCCCATCCACTAAACTTGATAAAGATGAATCCAGTAAACTAGTTGACTCGAAGGTATATCGAGGTATGATTGGTAACTTATTATATTTGACAGCCAGTAGATCAGATATTATGTTTAGTATGTGCTTATGTACACGCTTTCAATCATCTCAAAAAAAAAATCACATTTAATTGCAGTTAAGTGCATTCTTAGATATCTTAATAGTACAATTAATTTAGGGTTATGGTACCTTAAGCACACATCTTTCGATCTAATCAGTTACACAGATGTAGATTATGCTGGCTGTAAAATAGATCGGAAAAGCACTAGTAGAACATGTCACTTCTTAGGTCATATACTAGTTTTTTGGTTTAGTAAAAAAAAAAAAAAAAAAAACAAAATTCTGTTACACTATCTACTACTGAGGCAGAATATGTTGCTGCAGGTAGTTGTTGTGCTCAAGTTCTTTACATGAAGTAACAACTTGAGGATTTTAAACTTATATACAATCACATTACAATCAAATGTGATAATACAAGTGTTATAAATCTTTCAAAGAATCCAATACAATATTCTCAGACCAAACATATTGAAATTAGATATCATTTTCTTAGATATCATATGCAGAAGGGCGATATTGTATTAGAATTCACTGGTACATATGATCAATTGGCAGACATTTTCACAAAACTCCTACCAGAAGATAAACTATGCATGATTAGAAGAAAAATAGGAATTATGCATGCCATGAATATCTGCTAGATACTTTTATTCCATTATCTCAAATGACCTACAAAAACTTGAGGCGTTTAGCCTCATCATTCAAATGCATTTGCTCCTCATAAATCATCATGCCATTCTTGTCTAAAAGATTAGGCAATCGAAATGCAGAGGTAAGCAAGGATTTCAAATTTTTATTATGTTGTTTTAACTCTACTATTTTTTTGTTTGACTCATAAACAAGTCGTTGAAGTACAGAGACAGTCTCGCTAAACTTCTCAATTTCGCGAATTTTGGACTGCAACCGAGTAGAAAATGCGACGATGGATGATGAGTATCGAGTTCCGAGACCTACAAGCTCGTAAATGGCGTCATGATCTGATTTATTAGCTAAATCAGTCTTTTGGTACTTCATGGTACCCACGACAGATGCAGAAATAGATTGAGACCGAGGTGAATAATGCCTCAAATCTTGATCAAGAGAAGCACTGAAGGGAAATCTACGAGCCATTAAAAATTTGTAGAATGATAATGCAAGCAAATTGTAAAAATGAGAAGAAAATTTGATGCGAAATAGATAAAACTAATGATTGCTCTTATAGAAACGGAAATAAGAACAATACAAGCTTACAAATCCTGATAATATCTCATTTTTCAGCAACATCAACCGGATCAAATCTCTGCACCGAATTTCCAGAGTTACGCCTCCAGCCTTTACAGGTTTTGTCAGGTACGGGTGGTTTCAATTATTTAACTATTTACAAAATCTCATTCCGCACCGAATTGCCAATGCTAGGCCTTCAGGCTTTGTAGGTTTTGTCGGGCACGGCTGGTTCCAATTTTTTAACTATCTACAATGTTTATTAACGCACCGTTTTCTTCAGTCTATTTACTTGCTACCGATTTTTTTAATGATGCCAAAAGGGAGAAAAGTTTTAGACTAGAACATTAACATTGTTTAAATTGTTAAACTTGTTATATATGCTTGGAATTATATTTATATTTTTACTTGAAAAATTAACGCACATTCTCAGGGGGAGTTTAAGTATTAAAACAGGCTTCAGGTTCTATCAAGTATTTGTCATCATTAAAAAGTAGGAGATTGTTGAACTCAAGTTTTCAAGTTTCATGTAAATCTACACATGGATTTTGATGATAACAAATGAATTCAAAGAATAAAGGAGTTTCAAACTCAAATTGTTCACACAATAGAATCAAGCACATCAAGGAACCAAGTATGAGCAAGAAGGGAACAAATTCACATTAAAATCATAGAGTAATGTTGTAAATCTCTTAAAAATTCGAAATTAGGATTAAAGTTCAAAATTAATATTTTATCATAAAGTATTAAAATATATTTTCCACATATGCATGAATATTTTGAAAATTAAATTTGAAAATTATAAAAGATGATTGATTGTTATCTTTCATATGTGCATATTTTATTTGAATATTTTTAAAAGTGATGAATGTTTTTCTTGACTTATACAAAAGATATATGTCTTTATTTGAAAATTTTGAAAAGTAAAGTGTGCTCCTTTTGTCATATGTAAAAACTGAAAACTTAAGTTTGAAATTTTTGAAAAGTAAAGTATGCTCATTTTGTCACATGCAAAAAGTAAAAAAATTAGGTTTGAGATTTTTGAAAAGTGAATGATGGTGTCTTTGACATGTGAATTTTTTTAAATTTGAATATGAAATCTCATATGCCTATAAATAGATCATTTGAGAGTTTCACATTCACAACATCAAGAGCATACAACATTCATTCAAAACTTTCATTCTCTCTTCTCTAAGCATTGAGCCTTAACCCTTATTCATTTTGAGAGATATAGTTGAGCTGTATTGTTTCTATTTTACTTATTGAGGAGTATACTTTGATAGTTTACCCACTATCAACTCTTGTATTTGTAAGAGAGTGTGTATAACCCTTATGTGTGTAGAAGGTGTTCTACACGGAGAATAGTTAAATCACCAAGTGTGAGGTGATTGGAAGTGTAGAGGGTGTTCTACATGGATTCTTTGGAGCGGTGCTACTTAAAGGTGTAATAGGTTTCTATCTCCACCTGAAAGAGATTGAATAGTGAATTCGGGGATCCTCAAGGGGTAGCTTGAGGCGAGGACGTAGGCAGTGGGGCCGAATCTCGTTAACATACTGAGTTTGCTTCTCTCTTATCCTTACTCTTTATATTTATTGCTGTTTCATATTTTATTTATATTTTATATTATATATTTGATTTATAACTGTTATTTTTTTTAAATATAACTCAATTCACTTCCCCTTTTGTGTTAGTCATCTGAGCAACACTGGGTATTCGACGCGAGGCCTATTTCTTTAGCATGAGGATGTGGTCATGCTACCACTAGAGGCTAACATATTTACTTTCGATTTTTTTAGATTTCAAGTTTGTAGACAAACATTTAAAAAAGGGGCGAGAAAATACTAAAGTGTGTGGTTCAATAACCTAGGCTCAGGTAAGTTTTTCTAAAATCATAGCATGCGAAAGCTAGAGGCGCGCATGAACGGCTGCAAACCGTGAACCTCGGTTGTCGCATAGTGGCCTTCTAGGGTTCACGGATTACCCTGCTGTAGTCAATAGACCTCCTAGCCTAACCACTATAAATCATTACTCCACTCATCATAAACTTACATTAACTAGTAACAAATCATTTATGACAGACAAATAATGGATCACGTTTCAGAGACATAACAAATAAAAATTCGGATGTGGAGATGTCTAGGTTAATTAAGATAACATGTAGATCCGAACATCAATCGCAAATGGGTTTTAACTTTTACACAATATGCTCAGTATATAAATATTACAGCTAATTAGCCACAAACCACCAAACCACAACAAACTTAGAGTCAACGACAAGCTCAATCTGAAATCAAAGGGGTCAATAGAGACTATAAATTTATTTAAACAACGTGCTCAATATGTGAACATCATAGCCAATTACAATACTTGCCAAAATCACAGTAAATTTAAGGACAAGAAAATGGGTAAGGAAAAGGGGCCCTTCATGGGAAGCACCAACAAAGCATTCACAATACTAACACAATGCCAGAACCAACACAATGACTAAATCGGCGTTATCAAGATAAGCACAAAAAAAACACAATGCCAATATCAATTCTAACATAGTGCGAACAAAGCACATAACCAATTCATAAAAGTTGATTTATGAAAATCCTCCAAAGCCATTAATCTCGGTGAAACCCTAGGGTTTCACATTCAGAGGAATGGTGAAGACAAATCGAAAAGAGGGCTATAAGCACTCAAATGAAAAATAAATCCAAAATCGAAACCCTAGCCACACGGCGACAAATCATCCAAAATCAGTGATCTCGATGGTTTGAAATTTATAGGAATCGATAACACAAATCGGAAAAGGGATTATTAAGCACCAAATCGCAACGGTCATTCACTATGTAGTTGCATATATCACTAGCGAAAATCCCAAACACATGTAACAAAACAATTAAGGAATTAACTTGTCTAAGTTATAATTTGTGGTTTCAAAACCCATTTTTGTTCAAAAACAACAATGAAATCTAGCTTTAAATTGTTTGAATCAGATTCAAATATATGGGGACTCGAACGAAAATCGTGTGAGATAGATAGAGAGAGAGGGGATTCTCGTCGGCAATAATCAGTATAGAATGGGTCAAAATATCTTACTGGCGTAAAGCTTTTTCAACGATGGAGGAAGTGAGAGCTTGAGATGGTGAAGGCAAAAAGAAGAGCTAACAATCTCACGTGCAGAAGGTAGTCAGGGGTGGGAGAAATGAGATGAGAGACTACTGTAGCTCATTTCATCTGATCCCCTCAAAATAAGGGATCGAATGTGTGGCTATTTTGGGGTAAAGGCCCCATAAGAGCATTAATAACGGTCTAGCTATTGCTAAGTCTAAATTAAAAGCTAAATTCACTCTCTTGGTCATAATGCATATGGTTTTAGCCAAGAGTTTCACATTGATCTAACTAAATCAAGATTTAAATAATAATATTATATTATATATTTTAATTAAAAAAATTAAATTTTTTTTGCAAATTTAAACTTAATATATTAAATATTAATTTTAGTAAATCATAAATTAAAATTTTTAATTTTCCAAATATTAGTCAATTTGAAATATTAAATATTAATTTTATATACTTAATATATTAATTAATAATAAACTTGCCAAAAATAATTTTTAGCAAGTCTTAGTGATTTTAATATTTTAACATATTAATTTTAATATGTTAAATATTAAAGTAGAATAAAATATTAAGATGAAGAGTGAATAGTAACTCTTTATATTTGACAAATTTGAGTGATTTACTATTCATCAAAGCCAAATCATTTTGGACTTGGCAAGTCCAATGTGAGACTTATTTAATCATTTTACTTTCATTTTGGCTTTGTAATAGACTTTAGTAAGACTATTACTAGTGCTCTAATATAAGCATTTGGTGCATTTGATGCACCAAATGAGATGCTCTCAAAATGTCTTTATACGTGATACTTTTTTTTTTCAATTTAACAGTTTTTACACGTAAGATTTATAATCTTTTTCAAATTCTTATAAATATATCTAAATTTATTTTAATATTCAAAAATATTGAAACTTATTTTAAATCTATCTTACAAAACTTACTTCATATTTAGATTTATTATTATTTATAAAAAATTTAATTCATTTCAATTTATCACAACATTTAGGGCCAGTTTAGATTTGTATACGAGACGATACGAGCTTATCTCAAACTCATTATTATACTTTTTTTAAATTTTCATATAAAATACAAAATTTTATATAACTTTTACAAATTCTAATACATATTTTTTAAATTTCAATATAACATTTTTAAATCTCAAAATAATAATAATATTAAAAAAAAAACTAAATTCATCTCTATTCATCTCCTAATCTAAACAGGACTAAATATATGGTTTCGTTTAGATTTGAATATGAGATGAGTTGATATAAATTTAGTTTATTTTTTAATATTATTATTATTTTGAGATTTGAAAAATGTGTATTAAGATTTGAAAAATATATATTAAAATTTAAAAAAATATATTAAAATTTATATTTTGTATAAGAAATTAAAAAATTATAATAGTAAAATAAAAATAAATTAAAATGAATTGAAATGAATTTTAAATTCAATTGAGCTTTTTTAAATCTTAATATTTTTTCGTTTGGATTTAAAGATTAGACGAGTTGAGATGAATTTAATTTATTTATTATTATTATTATTTTAGAATTTAAAAAAGATGTATAAAAATTTATATTTTATATAAAAAATTATAAAAATATAATAATAATAAAAAAATTAAAATAAATTTTAAATACAAGTAGAACGTAAATCAAAACGGGCTGTACTTCTTAAATCTCATTCTCACATAGGCTTGTTCTTTCGAGTCAGGTACAATTTGGCCTGGTTTAAAATTTTACTTATTTATTAATATTTTTGAAATTTTTTTAAAAAATATTTAAGAAAATTTTAAATTTAAATTTTAAATTCTCAAATTTAAAATTCGGATCAACACCACTGCTCCCCCGAAAAAATACAAGGATGGAGATTGGAGAATGAGGTAAGACTTGGGGGTTAAGTTAAGTAAAGGCACTCGCACAAACCACCGGAAAAAAGAAGTTAAAAAGCAGTCGTGCTTTGGTGTAGCCCCAGGGCATAGCCTCATTGATAGGCCATGTAGAAGAAACCTTGGGATCGTAGCACTCACCCAAGCCCACGCGCTATGGCAGGCGGCGTAGGTGAACAGCCCCCTCCCCCTCCTGCAAACGCCGGCGATTTTCTACTTTCTCTCCTCCAAAACCAGCACCACCTCCAACAACAACAACAACATCAGACTCATCCGCAGCAGCAGCAGCAGCAGCAGCAGCAGCATTCTCTGACCGTCGATCCTGCCGTCGCGGCTGTGGGTCCCTCCCTCCCCTTCGCAACGCCTCTATGGCCGTCCATCTCTAATGGCCCCGATCTGCCCTATCCTCTCTATCATTGGCCTCACTCTGTCTCCCCTCCCTCGGGTTTTCCTCCGAACTTCCTAGGGTTTCCGCAAAACCCTTTCCCCCCTCCTCGGAATCAGTTTCCCGGAAACCATTTCCATGGGAATCAAATTGCGGCCAATCACATTCTCCTCGGTGAGGACTCGAGAACATTAGGGATTCCGGGTAACGACGCTAGAGGCAGTCGTAGAATCGATAATTTTATTGGGCAGCAGAAACATCAAGAGCCTGAGCTGAAGTTCGGCTCCTTTCCTAGTGAAATCCGGAGCACTGAGGGTTTATTAAAGGAGAATTTTGAGGGCTCTTTTGATAGTTCACAGTTAACTATTTTAAAGGAGCGAGAAGCAGGTTCAGGGAGCAGGAGCTACAATGGGTTGGATAGGAATATGGCCAATACTCGCGCGAATTCTAGGTCAAATCAAAATTCAGACGCTCTTCGGCGTGGGAATAATATTTCTCGAGAGCAAGAGCGACGAGGGGGCGAACTGGGGAAGCAGTACCACAGTGGGAACTATAAGTCTACGCCGCCACCCCCACCGGGGTTTCCAAGCCAGCCTAGGGGAAAAGGGAATTGGGATTCTGGAGATAGGAGAGGGTTGGAGCACAACGTAGATAAGGAAAGGGCGAATCGTCTTCAATTTGGTAGTAGCAACCTTTTCTGGGAAGCTGAGGACGTCAAGATGAGGAGATTATCAATGAAAGACATTAAAACTCGCGGTGAAAAGTTAGGTCAATTGGCCCTTGGTGGACAGCTTGATCACCCAGGACCGCCATCTGGGACTAACCATCATTCCGTGTCGGCTACGGAAATTGAAGAGTCCATATCGAAGTTGCATGGTGAAAATGATCAATATGAGAATGGCAATAATTACCCAAGTCGAGACAAGTTGAATGAGGATAATCATGAACTAGATGATTTTAGCGAGCAGCTTGTGGATGCATTGTTGCTCGAGGATGAGTCTGCTGGCAAGCATAGCTCAAGCCAACGTCGTATTTCTCGAGATAAGGTGGACCTTCTTTTACTATGCTTCTGTTTCCTTCTATCCTTTCATGATGCTTAAACAGGATTTAAAAATTTCGGAATTAATATTTCAAATAGATATGAGATAGGACTTGCGAATACTCGATTTTGGAATTGTAACTTCTTTAAACTTCCGGATGCAAGTTTGCGCAGTTATTAGAGATAAACCACAATGATCACATTGCATATTCTCATCAGACCTCTACTTAAATGAAAACTTATTTGAATTCTTAGTATTAGAAAATTAAATTTTGCATGTCACGTTAATAAACGAAAAAAAAAAAAGTTTGAAAAGGGGGACTCACTTGTATTATTGATTATCAGGATGCCAGGAAGGATAGCAGAGGGAAACAGCTACTTAGCCAAAGGATGAGAATAATGAAAAGGCAGATGCAATTACGAAGTGACATAGGCATATTTAATGAACCTTTTCTTGCAATTTATGAGTCCCTAATACCTGCAGAGGAAGAGAAGGCAAAGCAGAAGCAATTGTTACAGTTATTGGAGAGACTGGTTTGCAAAGAATGGCCTAAAGCTCGGCTTTATCTTTATGGATCATGTGCAAACTCTTTCGGAGTTTCTAAAAGTGATGTTGATGTTTGTCTTGAAATTGAATACACAGATACTGATAAGTCTGAGATCTTACTAAGGTTGGCCGACATTTTACAGTCAGATAATCTCCAGAATGTGCAGGTATAACAGATTTCTCTGTTCTGATTACCAAAGATTAGGCATTTAGTTTACTAAACTAAACTGTTTGCGGGCTTGTTTATTATGTATTTGGTGTTGCATTTGCTGAACACTTTAGATAACGTAGATAAAAAGAAAAGGCTGCTATCTATATTGGCCTTGATTTTAAACTTTAGATGGTTAATTTATAAGAGAATCTATTAAATGACATAATTAGGCATATACAGGGAGTATATAAGAGAAAATACCTAATTACAAGCTAGGAGCTGGAATGAGCAACATAGAAATCATGAAAACTAATCCCATCCAATACATTTGCCACTGCCCAAAGTAACAATGTATGACAAAAAACTCTAATCCCTTGCTACAAATGTGCTCTATTTTCAAATCAACATCCGTTCCTCTCATTCCATATACACAACATAAGACGTAATGGCACCATCTTTCCAAACAGCTGCAGGATGGTCCACCGAGTCACCATTCCTTTTGCACATAAAGCACCAATCCATTAAACTTAGATGATGGAAAATGACTGTCATGCTTGGTGGAAAAACCTGAATTAAATATCACCTTCTCATTATAAATAATTCATGCCATATTTTGTGGTTCATCTTGTAGCTGAGGGGAACATGAGTGAAAGTATGACTTATTTTCTTATACTGGAATTGTATCCAGCTCAGAAATATTGCTGTTTTGGGTTTACCTCCATGAATTTGCTTGGAAAACAACTTCATAATGGAGTGGATAAAAGCAAGTGGTGTGAATTAGACAAAGCCATTTGGTAGAGTTTATTTGCCATGTGAGCTGCAATTCATCTGATACATTTTCTCGCAGTTATTTTTATTGTATGCCTATCATTTCTATTGACCAACTTAATTTTTAAATTAATGGTAAATTGAAAATCTCTCCCTAAATTTCAACCTCATTATAAAACACATCCCCAAATATGACGTGATAATCCACTGCTTAAGTTGAAATTTCTATCACATTTGCCCCCAGGTCAGATTAGGAAGTTAAATTTGATGGTATAATGATGATATAACCCTGATTTATTACATAAATAACATAATTTACCTCCACTTTTTTGAGTTTCACAGCCAAGCCACATTTAAAAAATAAAATAAAACTCACATCTATTATTTGTATTACAAAAGAGGGTAATATTATCCACTATAAATTCCCAATCAAAGCCCGGGGCAACTCGTAATAAAAAATTGATTTTTGGGGTGATTTGTCACAAATCGTAGTTTAAAATATTATAGAATGAGGTTGGAGTTTGGAGTTTTTTTTTTGTTATTTACCCTAAAATCAATTCCTCTACACGTGCACGCATGCGCACAAACACACACACTTATGCATACCTACATATTTATACACATTTGTATGTATGTGATATCTTGTTTATATAATATATATTAGCAATAGGCTATTCATCAAAAAAATAATTGCCAAAGGTTGAAATACCATCGAAGACTCAAGTGTATTCTTTTTTATTGTGATGCTCTAATGGACATGACCTCTGCTTCAAAAGGACTAGTCAATGATACAATTGGAGTCTCATTAGAACCTTATAAAAAACAACTCTTTCTCAAGCAATGTGGGATCCGATACACCACTTACTCTTATTCTTATCTTATTCTTATCATGTGGTGTATCATAAACCTTCAAAACACAATAAAATCCATGCCTAGACTCATATATTTGGTGTAGTCAAGGCAGATCCAATCAATTATGCCCATGTGTCACATGCAATCATATAGAGCTACATGTTATTGTATTATATTGCAGTTGATTGGGTAAAGAGTATCCTATCCCAGGCTTAGACGATAACTGAATTGAATTCTATATAAGAAAGATTGATTTACGTTATAAGAAAGATTGATTTACGTTATAGTTGGTAGTAAGTGATTGGTGGTGAGAAGGATGATTAACAAAACAAATTATTGATGGTTAATTGTGACCAACAAGCTTAAGAGGTAGTTGCCCGTTAATGGTTTACTTGATTGGCTGGTGTTGACTGCCAAAATGGTCAGTAGGAATCTTGAGATTGTTGCTGCGGATGGCAAGGTGATGATGCACTTTTAAGACAAACTGACAGAAATCCATGGTACACTGTAGGTGGTCTCTAATAATACTTCCTCTTCGATTGTCTTGTAACTTATTAAAGGGGTTATAACTTATATCCTATCCAAATGGCCATGCCAAATATTGTCTATGAATAGCTTAGTCTAATCCAGTCTCTATATGCGATGCACCAAATGCATTATATGAATGGAGAAAAATAATATATTCCTAGAATAACTCTGTATTACCAATTTTATTTTATCTTACTTAAAACTCTTTATTACCAAGGCCAACTGTGGAAATGTCACTAAGGCGTGTAGATTTTTTTCATATCTTGATGATGCCAGTTTCCTAATGTGGGAGCTTATTAGTTATAGTAATGCAATAGTTGTAGATTAAACTCTCTTTTGTTTTTTCCCAAAGAAGCAGTTGATGAGTGAACTCTGAATAAATATATTACCATAAGGTGTTAATGTCATGGATTTTTGCGGAATGTGGAAGCTGCTGCTTTTATAAATTAGGGAACTATTCCGTATTGAGTAGGGGTATAACTGGTCTGGTTTTGGGCAAAATATAGAACCGAACTGGTATCACTGGTTTTACATTTTTTAAAATTGATTACGTACTGGTTACCCTCCAAAACTAGTAGTACTGGTTTTACATGTTTTGGTACAGTTTTCCAGTTTTAAAGTAATCTATATTAGTCTATTAGACCATTAATATATATATATATATTAGTATTAGTTATAGTGATTAGAATAATTATATATTAGTATTTGTTATAATAATTTTAATTTTATTATTATATGATTGATAGTGATAGTATTATGAGTATTAGTATTACTATCTTTTTTATTTATTTTTTGAACAACATCTAATATTACAGAGCAAAGGGGTCTATTGCTATAGCCATAATTACAACTAGAAAAAGACAACTAAAAATTAAAACTACAACTAGAAACAGAAGCAGTAAAAATTAAATAAAGAAAACTACTACTACAAATACCACTACCGACTACTACTATTATTATATCATTATTTCATATGTAATTATTTGATATTGTAATTTTTATATAGATTTAAAGTATATTACTAATAATAATTTCGTATTAGACTATTAATATTATGCCATAAAATGTAAATTATAGCTAATTTGCATCATATACTAATGTATAAATATTATATATAATATAAAAAGTATTATTCTATATTACATATAGTATTAAAAAAATTAATTTAAAGTATATATTATATTAAACTGGTCCAATCCGGTTTTAAAAGTTTAGAACCGGAACCAGACCGGTATATATCGGTTTTGACATTACGGGAATCAATTCCAGATCGGCACCAACCCAAAACCGGACCGATTCTACCGGTTTGGACCGGTTCGGTCCCATTTTCTGGTTTTTTCTTACACCCTTAGTACTGAGGATGTTGATAAATCCCCCATTCTTAGGGCTTTTGAGCTAGGTTGCAACAATTGAGTTTCTTCATTTGGAAGTTGTTGGGTGAACCCAAGGCCTTGACATCTTCCCATTATGCATATATGCAGAGTGCATTGAAATATATGGGCTTTCCCTCACCAATAAAGTGACTCCTTAGTGCCGTGTTAGTCATTATCTGAATTTTCTTTTTTATTTTGAAAAATTATTTATTCTTGGGTTCCATCCAATGTCATGTTGCTCCTCCAAAAGAAGATCTGTGCTCCTACTTTATTAATTTCAGATTGCATGTCCTTATATTGGGCAGTGATAAGTTGTGTGTAATGTTTTATGCTTTTATCCCAGAAGGTCTCTTCTTCATCGTGACCCTTTCCATCTCAATCTAATTCTAAAGGCCTTTACTCTAACTTGGATCATACCTTTGAGTAAGGTTAGCAAGTACAAAATGCTCTAGAAAAGCATACCGTAAGAATGTCAGCCAGGCATACTCTAGCTTGTATGATACCTCATTTGTAGGTGCTTGCATGATACAACATTATTTGATTTACTATGAATTGAAGAGAATTTGCTTGTGGGTCCTTGATTCAAGTTTTGTTTACAGGCGCTGACACGTGCTAGGGTCCCCATAGTAAAGCTTATGGATCCAATGACTGGACTTTCCTGTGACATATGCATTAACAATGTTCTGGCTGTCATAAATACTAAGCTTCTACGAGATTACGCACAAATAGATGTGAGATTACGGCAGTTGGCTTTTATTGTAAAACATTGGGCCAAGTCAAGAGGAGTCAATGAAACTTACCAAGGAACTCTGTCTAGCTATGCGTAAGTTAGCTTTTTTAGGGTTTACATGTATTCTGAAACTTGCAGTTTAAAATCGAGCAACCTTTGCTAGTGATGTTGATCACAAGGTGGCTTGACCCTTTCAAATATGAAATAAAAAAGCATAAGAACTTAGCTAATATGTGGGATGTACATTATTAGGTTATGACGGCAGTAACCTAATAGTGTGCCCTTTATTGTAATTTTTTAACTACTGTTGCTGCTTCCTTTTCAGGTATGTCATAATGTGCATACATTTCTTACAACAGCGCAGGCCTGCTATCCTTCCCTGCTTACAGGTGTGTATTTATGATGAATGCTATCGTGTCAGGACTATGTTGTAGTAAAACTAAACTTTCTGCTATGTATGAGCTTTTACATTTCAGTTTTGATTATTAAATGTTTTTTGTAGAGTAGCACAGTTGTCTTTTGCAAACCTTAGTTGCCACATCATTTTGTACAAAAGTTTTGTATATTTTATGTGTCCTTTGTTTTACATATTATATTTTAGGCTTTTATGTGATAGGCAGTGGTTTTGGAGCATTTTTTTTTTCTTGCTTAATTATATAGCTTTCTATTGCCTTGAATTCCAGTTCATAGACTAGAATGGAGCAGACATGTTTACTCTTCCTTTGTTTGACTTAATATCTCTGCCATGGACTTAGCCATCACATTCTCTAATTTGATGTTATATTTTTCTGGTTTATTCACTCAGGAAATGGAAACTACATACTCTGTGACTGTAGATGATATTGAATGTGCTTTCTTTGATGAAGTTGAAAAACTACTCAATTTTGGATCACGTAACAGAGAAACTATTGCTCAGCTGGTGTGGGCGTTTTTCAATTATTGGGCATATCGTCATGATTATGCAAATTCTGTTGTATCGGTTCGTACAGGATGCGTAATCAGGTTAGATTATAAGATACGGTGGCTTTATTAGAATTCTGATGCACTCAAACATGCAGATATGCTTATCAGATACAAAGAAGTAAATTGATTATGGAAACTCAAATATATATGCTGTAATTATTATTAAATTTTTAGATCTTATATCTGCTTCAGAGCTATAAACGAGAGTCCTAGTTATATTCACTCATCTATTTTACAAAGCTCTTGACAGTTTTGTTGCCCTTCCTTTGAGGTCTATCATGCATGTTGAAGATGTGGTTCATGCATCTGCCATGGTGGTTTATCTGTAGCATATATCATTGCTTGCTTTAGCAGCCATGCTGTTAATGTTTGCACAATTAGTTAATATATCATGTTTCAGTTTTTTGCTATAAGTTATATTATGTATTAATTTCATTTTGTTGATGGGGCGATCTGCATAGAAGAATCATTGCTTGCTTTAGCGGCCATGCTGAATGTTTGCACAATTAGTTAATATATCATGTTTCAGTTTTTTGCTATAAGTTATTTTATGTATTATTTCATTTTGTTGATGGGGTGATCTGTATAGAAGATAATTGATTAGAGGGTGAAGTTTTTGAAATGACTTGTTAAATACTTGCATTTGAGTCTTAAAGATGTTCAATTTCATGCAAATTGAAACATTAGCTGGGACTAATCCTGTTAGTGACCAAGTGTTTCCAATGTGTTGACATGTTTAGCAAACAAGAAAAAGACTGGACACGTAGGATTGGGAATGATCGACATTTGATATGCATAGAGGATCCGTTTGAGGTATCTCACGACCTTGGCCGAGTGGTGGACAAGCACAGCATAAAAGTTCTGAGGGAGGAGTTCGAACGTGCAGCCGACATCATGCAGTATGATCCAAATCCTTGTGTGAAGCTCTTTGAACCCTACCTTCATAGTTGAATTGTCTTTTACTTGTAGATGAAATCATGGTAAAGCAAACAGTGTGTAAAGTCCCGAATCTTCCTCAATTTGGTCCTCACATTATGTCCATAGGTGTATCTAGTCGGTTAGGCGTTTATTTAAATGTTTAAAGGTGTAGAGGACTTTGGGTTTATAGACCTCTGATCTTGATCTTGATCTTGATCTTTCATTTCAAGATGAGAGTTGATTGAGTGAACCAGTATTTTCCCCTTTTGGGGGTGGGTAGAGGGATATTCAACTCAACTCTCTGTGCTTGCAGCCGCATCTGCTGCGTGGAATTTTGGAGGGGAAGGGAGTGGGGTGTTGGATTGCAAATGTTTAAGTATACCCGTTTTTAACTTATATTAATCATCACTGCACATCGTGGTGCTAATTGATGTGTAATTTGTTATTCTTTTTGGAATACCTAGACTTGTTTGGTGATTTGGCTCTGCAGCATTTTAAGTTCCACAGGAAATGGTACTTGCCGAATGCTGCCCCTTGATTTATTTCTAGTTTCTTATTTAATTTCTTTTCACGAAATTATATCCCAGAATGTGCAAAAAAATTTTAGAATGAAATTTTGTAATATAATTCTTATTTTGAGATTTTAAACAATTAAATTGTTTTTTTTTTTTGAAAATTTGAAATAGTTGTAATGATTAGGCAATGATTAGATGAAAAAAAAATGAATATTTAAAATTGACATATTGAGATGAGATGAATCAAAGGCCAAAAGGTTTTTCTCTTCTTTCAAGAAACCTGAAATTTATATTATTAAGGATCCCTCTACTTTGCCGCTCAACTCTTACGGCCTGTTAAGGGTAATTTTATTTTATTTTTTATTAAAAAGTATTTTTTTAACATCTTTTAAGTACTAAAAAATATACAAATTTACTAGTGGTAATTTGTTTAAATATCTTTTTAAAAAATATAGCGGTGAAATTCAAGGGATAAACTGACATTTTCCAACCATGTTCTGATGAGTTTCCTTCGCAGTCTTGCTATATTTATGATCATTTTAAATCTCTTTAACTTTCTCGTGCAAATGGTTTCTTTATTTAAAAAACCCTTCAAAAATCTATTTAAAGTATTCTGACTAACATCATAAATAATGACGTGGATTTAAAGTAATCACACTCAAGTACAGTAGTATGAACAGTAATATATTACTGTTCATGTGAGTGTATGCAAATGTAGTTACTCTCCATCATTTTTGATAATTTTATAGTATTACTATTATGCAGTCAACAGCAAGGAAAGGAGGCTAGAGAATTCAATAGAGGGTCTATTTTATGTGTTCATTTAGTGAATTTTTTTTCTTGTGTGTTTTTTTTTTTTAAATTTTGTTTTATATCATTTTTTAATCACTCTTAAACATTTAAAAACAAATTACAATTATTAAATAATATTTTATTAATTATTAAACAAAAAAAAAGAAAAGAAGTGAGGGGCTCCAAAATGGGACCCCAACGGGCCTCTTATCATTTTCCTTAACAACAATATGGTGAGATAGTCGATGTGGTGGTTTAGAGTTTTGTGCTTTGAAAATTTTATGCGATATATATTAGCAGCAAGAATTAAGAAAATTTACTAAAATAAAAAAAGTTACTCTGCAACTAAAAAAAAAAATTGCATGCCTATAGACATTATCTAATAAATAGAACAACCTCTAAAAAATGTGAGCATTAGTGTTTTTAGTAAAGAGAAACCAAGAGCTATTTATATAAGTTGACCAGAAAAATAAAAGATGATTCAAAAGTGATAAAAGTGTTAGATTTTATAGGAGTATTGTTAGAACTATAAAAAGATTACATACAAATAATCTTATAAATTGATGTGATTTTATATAATCTGATAGATTTAATATTTTACGATAGAAGTAAACTTTACAATTTGATTGTGTGATTACTTTTGTGTATTTATTTATAGTTAAAGTATTTTTTTTATACAATAGATTTAAAAAAAATAAAATAAGATGAGAGTGTGAGATGTAACATAATTCAATAAAAACTAATTATTCAGTTAGAATAGCGTTTTATGCTAGCACAAAGAAGTATGGCTCTCTTATTAGGCAAATTTATACAAGGCGAGAATTTGTTAGATTGAAGATAAGAACAAATTACAAAAGCGTCATGTTCTGTTATAAAATGCCTGGACCACCGAGAAAGGTGATCCCTCAAAGTGACCAATTTTGTCCTATTTATTTATATATTATTATTATTATTTAATGATTAAAGACATACTTTTTTAAATACATTTTTACTTTTACTTTTTAAAAATATTTAAATGAGTTTAAAAAATTATGAAAAAAGTGCATTTTTACACCATCGATTATAGTTTTAAATATGGGGAGTGCTATTCAATGGGAAGTCTCCCGATCCCATCCCCTTTTTTTTTGAGTTTTTTTTAATATATAATTTTTAAGTAAATTCTTTTAAATAATATTGTGAATTTTTTATATTTTTAAAAAATATCTTAAAATGTTAAAAAAATAATGTAAAAAAATATGTTTTAAAAAAACATATCTTTTAAAAAATATAAAAAAATCACAATAATATTTAAAAATATTTACTTAAGAATCATATATAAAAAAACTAAAAAAAAAGGGAATGGTATGGGATCGGGATAATAATCATAAGGGTGAATACCATTTTCCTTATATTGTTTCGTACCGACCGGTATAACCAAAATATGTTATACAGGCTAAGTAGTTGGTACAAAAAAGATTTGTTTCGTACCAGTAAATTTTGTGATTGTTTAGACCAGTTGCTATATCAGATTTTAATTGGTACCGGATGTTGGATTTCGACAAAAATGCCAAAAGTTCTTTTTTATTTTATTTTATTTTTTATTTTTTAAGTGGGTTTGTTTTTCTTTTATGTAGATATAAAATGTATATTCTATTTATATGAATTACAAAATAAATAATAATTTTATCTTTATGTAGTTTATACATGAGTATATATATAATTTATTCATATTTAGATAATTTCAAAATAGTATATGAAACAATATCAATACGAAAATATTTTGTTGTTTTAATCAATGTTTTGAATTTTGTATCATATTAAAACAGTGGCCGGTATAGAAATATGGTTTATTTTATACCGACTCAAATACTGGTCGTATCGAGCTGTATTAGTTGATATTTCAACCGTACTGAATTTTGACTTTTTTTTTTTTCATTTATTATTATTTTTTTTATCTTAATTCAACAAGACTATTTATATATATTGATTATTATTTTAAAATATAATTTTTATATATTTATATATAATTTTTTTTATATAAATTATTTTAAAATAATATACAAAATAATATCAATATTAAAATATTTCATTCTAATATTTTTAGCCAATACATCCATCTATACAGCTTTCAAAACATTGCTTCAACGGCCGCCACTGCGATAATCAAAACATTGCCATCAATACGAGGAGAGCGGCCGCCGTTGCTTTGTCGCTGAGCGGCGCCTAATCTTACATATGTTATTGTTTGTCCATATTGAACTTTTATCGAGACGAATGAGTGGACATAACTTTCGGCTTTGGGAAAGAATAAATATACTGTTCACATAAACAGTAAAAATAATATTATTTATATGAGAATGGGTTGTACAAGCTAAGTGGACTATACAAGCCAGGCTTGTATATAGCAGTGCTGTTTAGGAAAACGTAAGTTGTAACCCATAGATCTGATATTAAACTACCAAACAAATGTGAAGATCGTGATTTTCTCCAATTAGAAATCTTTTAGGACTTGATCATCTTCCTTTGGATCTCAGTTGTAAACTCAAGGAACATAAATGGCAGCTCATCATGATAATCGTCAAGTAAATCATGAAGAGCTTCCACAAATCTTAGTCCTTGAACCACCACCAATCATGATTTTCTATGGGGACCAGTTCTTGAAAAACTTCAGATTGTTGAAAGCATGGGAGTCGCAACTTCCTCTAGACCAATTCTTGACCATCCATGCACAGTCGGTTCAAGCTCTCCTCTCCTCTGGCCGCAATCTGCTCACCGTCGACATCCTCCGGCTGCTCCCCTCCCTGCAGCTTGTGGTTACCCCCAGCGCTGGCCTTGATCACATCGACTTGCCGGAGTGTCGGAGGCGTGGAATTTTTATAGCCGATGCTAATGATACGTACTCAGCAGATGTTGCTGATATGGCCGTTGGACTATTGATTGATGTGTTCAGGAAGATATCTTGTGCCGACTCGTTTGTTAGGAAAGGGCTTTGGCCTACTAAAGGAGACTTTCCTAGTCTTGGCTCTAAGGTAAATCGTCACCATGATTTCATCATGATTCTTCACATGATTTCTTGATAATTAATTCTCCTTTGTTTGCTTAGAGTGAAAGTAGCTTTATCTTAGTTACTTGTGGATTGAACCTTGTTTCGGTGATGAGTTCAAGCATATCATGAGTGCAGCCACAATAAAGTAGTTAAATTATCTGTGGGGATGAGGAACTTGATTCCATTGCTTTAGACACAGATGGAACGACAACTCGTAACACGTGACATGCACTTGATTTTAATCATAAATTAATATCTAGAAGATGCTTTGTGCCGAAGGGAGTTATTAGATTTCATGTTGGGTAAAATATTAATTAACTGCAATAACACCATGCAGTACTTAATGTAAACGAGCCTATAACTCGCTCGGATAGTTATTAATTTTATATGCTGAATTTTATAAATTTAAATAAGTCATTATATATAATCACTATCACAATTATTAAATAAAATTATGAAATATATATAAAATAAAATAACATATATAAATGAGTTTACTAATAAGTATTTCATAATTAATTTACAATATTAAAAATGTATTTCATATATATAAATGATTGTTCAATTTGAAATAATATAAAATAGATACAATTAATGATATTCCCACCCAATCGAGCATTAATGATACAGTTATCTGATGATTTGTATTCAAAATTCAGTTTTACTATTCACAACTCATTTCAAATTTTTAACTCATTTTTACTATTCATTTTATTGCTATTCATAACTAATCTAATTTCATCTCTACATTCATGAGTTAGGATTTTAGTATTTTTATAATGATATTAGGTGATTATATAGAACATTAATGATTGTTGATTAATGTTTGCATATATATTCTTTGGCCGAAATGTTCATTAATTCTCTTGGACTGTGATTGGTCCTTATCATCGTAAAATGCGGTGTAAGTGCCAAATAAATCTTAAAACTTGATTCTTATATATAATAATAGACGGTGGGTTGAGAAGATGGTTACGAGGACAAGGACAATATAAATGTTTGTGTTTGCTATTATGTTTGATTTTAGGATAGTGCTCGTATGCTTGTTGGAGCTTACTGCTCCAGTGGACTGTTAGGTATAATTTTTTTAAAAAAAGTTTTTTATTAGTTTAAAATATTTTTAAAAATATTAATATACTAATAATCAATTTTAATTATTAATTAAAAATTAAAAATTAAAAAGAATTAAAATATATAAAGTGTCAAAAATTATGGGCATAGTATCTTTTTCTTGATCCTTTGAACCTGAAAACATTTGTCATTATTACTATTGGGCATGCAATGTTAATATTGGAATCGTGTTTTGCGGCCTGGAGAACTCCACATCGTTGAGAGCTTGATTTTCGATCTGCAATCACAAAGAATGAGGGGCTCTCACTGATTTCACTCACTTTTATTTTCTATTACTTGGCAAAAAAAGCTACACAACCTCTTCAATTTTTACGCACCATACTTTTTTTTTAATTTTAACTTTTTTTCTTTTATTAAATATTTGATATATAAATAATAAATAAAAAAAATTCAATTACTTTTAAAAAAATAAACTCAAAAAAAAAAAAAAAAATATTAAACGAATTAAAAAAATGGGATGGGTGGAGGTTGGAAAGGTTATATAGCATGACTTGGGGGCTCAGAGGAATCGTGGTACTTGTGATGCTTTTGTTAAATATTTTAACATGACATTAATAAAACGGATCTTTGATTCTCTATGATCTACAATAATAAATTAATAATATAACAAACGTACCTTTCTCCATCTGATTGATGAACAATTAATCTGACTATGAGAGAAGGATCGCCCTAACAACGTTTGCCTCACAAGTGTCTCCCGATGGCTAGAGGCACTCTAATGTTGTAGGTGAGAACCCTTGAGCCTCCCAGTGCTATTTATAGACTTCCGACCATCAAGAAATCTATGAGTTTGTATTTGACTATAACTAGAGATATAGAGTTTAATCCTATCTCTTAGGAGTAATTTTTATCCCTTCATAACTCAAATATTATCCAATAAGATTTTGAACTATTTCAAACTGATAAGATGGGTGTGTGGGTCACAGAGTTTAAATAAAACTCTTACATTCTCCCACTTGGCCCATACGCCCATAAAACAATACTTTTCTAATATGGGTTTATCACAGGAAATTAACCATACTGCACAAATTTATTTCCTGAACTTTTCATAGCTCAAAACACATTTCATGAGTTCCATAATATCAATGTCAAACTAATTACCAATGCGAGTCATGGCGGTCCTCTATTATATAATCAACAGATTCCCTTCCATGTACCACAACACCAGTAAGCAATTTAACACACGATCTTTAATTGGGATAATTAAGGCTAATACAATAATGCCTTTGGGTTCCAATTCATGTCTATTGTAGACATTATCTTGTCATCATTCATCCACACCATTCAATGTACATATAAAGTGGAAAGACAAGAAAACAGAAACAGAATAACCATAATTGATATCATTAAGTGTCAAAATAGAATCATAACATCCATGAGCTCAATAACATGTTTACATCATAAGACCCATACTGTTAACATGTTCTTTAAACTGTTTCGCTATCAGACCCTTTGTTAATGGGTCTGCTATCATAAGCGAAGTCCTAATATGTTCTATGGACACTGTTTGTTTCTGTACTTCCTCCTTGACGCTTAGGTATTTGAGCTCCATGTGCTTAGCACCTTTAGAATACCTATCATTCTTGGAGAAAAAGACTGCAGAGGAATTGTCACAATAAATTCTCAGCGGCCTGGCTATAGAGTCAACAACCCCAAGCCCTGAGATAAAGTTCCTCAGCCATAAACCATGCACTGTGGCCTCAAAGCATGCCACAAACTCAGCCTCCATTGTTGATGAAGCAGTGATTGTTTGCTTCATACTTCTCCATGAGATTGCTCCACCGGCCAACAGGAAAACATAACCCGAAGTGGATTTCCTGCTATCAGGACAACCGGCAAAATCAGAGTCTGAGTATCCAGTTACGAACAACTTTTCATACCAAATTTCTCAAGAACTCTTTCCAGGTAACTTTTCTGAGACAATCCCAACAGTCCTTGTTTTCGATCTCGAAAGATTTCGATTCCGATCACAAATGATGCCTCACCCATATCTTTCATTTCAAAGTTCTTAGAGAGAAAACCCTTGGTTTCATAAAGTAAGCCAAGATCACTACTAGCCAACAAGATATCATCAACATACAAGATCAAAATTATGAACTTACTCCCACTGACCTTTAGGTATATACATCGATCAACGATGTTCTCTTTAAAACCAAAGGCAGTAATGGTATCGTTGAACTTTAAGTACCATTGTCGGGAAGCTTGCTTAAGCCCGTATATTGATTTCTTAAGTTTACACACTAGGTGATCTTTGCCCTTTTCTGAGAAGCCCTCTGGCTGCTCCATGTAGACCACTTCATCCAAACTTCCATTTAAAAATGTCGTTTTCACATCCATCTGATGTAATTCTAAATCATAATAAGCTACCAATGCCATAATGATTCTAAATGAGTCCTTTTTAGATACTGGAGAAAAGGTCTCTTTGTAATCAATGCCTTCTTTCTGAGTGAAACCCTTAGCAACAAGTCTGGCCTTATGTCGTTCGATGTTGCCTTTTGAGTCGCGTTTGGTCTTAAAGACCCATTTACACCCAACTCTTTTACTACCTTCAGGCAATTCAACGAGGTCCCAGACTTGATTCTGATCCATAGATTTCAACTCTTCTTTCATAGCATCAATCCATTTACTAGAATCACTTCCCTCTATGGCTTGTGAAAACGTTAATGGATCTTTTCTTGTCCCAATGTCAAATTCAGATTCTTGGAGATACACCACATAATCTGTCGAAATGGCAGGTCTCCAATCTCTCTGAGATCTGCGCAAGACAATCTGTTCTGGTGACTCCGAACTTGGGTCATCAATGGTATTTTCATTCTGAGATGGGTGATCATTCACTTGTTCCATGTTATCATCGTGATGATCAATTAGAGGAACTATTATCTTTTCTGAGGATGTAGGTATAGGGACATCTACCCGCATTTCCTCAATGATCACATCTCTAGGTTCAATTTTTCCACTGATCTCGCCAAGTTCAATGAATTTGGCATTTCCTGTTTCCACCATTCTCGGACTATGATTAGGACAGTAAAATCTGTACCCTTTGGATCTCTCTGGGTAACCAATAAAATACCCACTTACTGTTCTAGGATCCAACTTCTTTTCATGTGGGTTGTAAAGTCTGGCTTCGGCTGGGCAACCCCAAACATGCATATGTCTCAAACTTGGTTTCCTACCAGTCCATAACTCGAAAGGAGTTTTTGGAACTGCCTTACTGGGAACTCGGTTTAAGATATACATTGCCGTCTTAATGGCTTCACCCCACAATGATTTGGGTAAGGTAGAATTACTTATCATACTTCTGACCATATCCAATAAGGTCCGATTACGCCTTTCAGCAACTCCGTTCTGCTGTGGCGTCCCGGGCATCGTATACTGTGCAACAATACCACGCTGTTCAAGAAGTTTGGCGAATGGGCCAGGATTACGGCCCGATTCATCATACTTTCCATAGTATTCTCCACCTCTATCCGACCTGATGATTTTCACTTTTCTATCTAACTGTCTTTCCACCTCCATGAGAAATACCTCAAGTACCGATACAGCTTGAGATTTCTCATGCAACAGATAGATATATCCAAATCGTGAAAAGTCATCAATAAAGGTGATGAAATACTTTTCTCCACCAAAACAATCTATGGAGAATGGTCCACATATATCTGTGTGAATTATTTCAAGAAGCTCTTTACTTCTTGTGGCGCCTTTCTTAGTATGTTTGGTTTGCTTTCCTTTTATGCAATCCACACACACTTCAGGATTAGTAAAGTCAAGGTGCGGAAGAATCCCTTCTTTTACTAATCTCTGTAACCTTTCTTTGGAGATATGCCCCAACCTTTTATGCCACAAGTCATATGAATTTTCATTCATCATGTTTCTTTTCATTCCAATACATGTTTCATGGCGTTGGGTATAGGTATTTTTAATGAATGTATTATCAAGGCAAAATTGATAAAGACCATCGGAAAGAAACCCAGAACCAATAGATAAACTGTTTTTAAACAAATTGAAACTACCATTATGGAATGAAAATGAATAACCATCAGTATCAAGTCTGGAAAGGGAAATTAAATTACGCCTCACAGAAGGCACAAATACTGTGTTATGAAGGTCTAAACAATGACCGGTACTCAAAACTAAACGAAAGGTCCCTATGGCTAAAACTTCAGCCTTATTCTCATTTCCCATAAAAATGAATCGCTCATTGGGGCTTGGTGTTTGGCTTGTAAGGTATCCCTGCATGGTTATGGAAACATGAACATTAGCACCTGAATCTAGCCACCAAGAATTAGTAGGAACATTTACAAGGTTTGATTCAAGACATACAAAGGTAAGAGGCTTACCCTTCTTTTCGAACCAAGCCTTACGTTTTGGACACTCAGCTTTCATGTGTCCATGTTCCCTACAAAAGTAGCATTTGCTACTGTTGTTCAGAACCTGATTAGCTTTCACAGGTTGCTTTCCTTTCAGTGGTCCAGTTCGCTTCTTTTTACTGTAATGGTGCTTTTTCTTTCCAGCTTCTTTATTCACGAAATTGACAGAGTGATATCCTTGTTGTTTCAGTCTTGCTTCCTCCTGAACTACCATACTTGCCAACTCATTCACATTCCATTTATCTTTTATAGCATTGTAATGCATCTGGAATGGACCATACTGAGGTGGCAATGAGTTCAGAATAAACTGAACAACGAAAGACTCATCTACCTTCATTCCTAGGGTTTGCAATCTGGCAGCAATATTGGTCATTTCAAGGATATGCTCCTGCATTCCTTTAGCACCATCATATTTCATGGTGGTGAGTCTAGCCATCAGTGTTCCTGCTAAAGACTTATCAGCAGATTTAAACCTCTCTTCAGCATTTTTCAAAAAGGTTTGGGCTTCCTCAGTACTAGGGAGTGAATTTTTGATATTTTCGGCTATGGTCATTTTCATAAACATTAAACTTAGCCTATTCGATCTCTCCCACTGTTTAAAAGATTCTTTCTGATCATTGGTACTGGTTTCATTAATAGGTGATGGTTTTGAATTCATAAGGGATGAGTCTAAATCAAGGACTCCTAGGGTGAACCTAACTCTCTCAACCCATTCAGAAAAATTGGAGCCATTCAAAACAGGAACAGATGAAGTCTGTGAGTGTAGTGATGTGGGTACGCTTACTGCAAGAAAATTTTATAATAAATTGCTTTGAGTTAGACACTTATAAACAATAATCAGAATTTAAACAATTATGGAAGAACTAATAGTGTCATCAAAATCCTCCTTTGGGAGTAGATCTTGAAACACAAGGTGTTCCATCCAATATTAAATTCTGTGGATGAACTAGCTGTATCATCAGAATTCTCCTTTGGGAGTAAACTCTGACACACAAAGTGTTCCCTCCAACCTTACTTTGATGGATAAACTAGTAGTGTCATCAAAACCCTCCTTTGGGAGTAGATCTTGACACACAAGGTGTTCCCTCCATCATATCCACCTTACTATGGGTTTAACGACTTGTCACCAAAATCAAGAAAATCTTGTACCTTTGGGCGACCAATTTTCTCTTGATTTTGACGTAAATCATTTATCCCATATCGGATATACATGGCATAATAACAAAAGTCAAAATAGACACTGCACAATAATAATATGCATATAATGTGGATAGCAATAATATGCATGAAATAGGAACTTTGATGAATTTTACAACGGATGTGAATAATACTCACTAAGTAAGTTCCCAGGAAAGAATATTCTTTCCTAGACAGAACTTCAAGGTTCCCAGGAAAGATTGGAGGGTCACAACGGACACACTTGGAATTTCCAATCTCCTAGACAGAACCGCCTCAGTTTGTACACATTCACCCCCACGACAAAATTCATAAAAAAAATTTCATGTTTAAACCTTAATTGATTTTACAGGAAAATCACAATAATAATATTATAGAATTTAATAAACTTTTCATATATACATGTACATAACAATTAACAATAATAACATGTATATAAACATTTCATACATACATGTAAATAATTATAATAACATGTACATAATTTAAATGTATACACATAACATTAAAGTATGCATATAATAAAACTTTAATTAATTAATTGATTTTTTTTTTTTTTTTTTGGAAATAATATTATAATATTAAAATAATATTATTTAAATTTGAGTTGGGTCGGAAACGGGTCGGGTCAAGAAACCGGGTCAGGACCTGGATTATGATTGGTCAAACCGTTTTGGGTTGACCTGGGTCGGGCCTTACTGTGCTGGCCCGACCCCTTCTTTCCTTCTTTCCTTTTTTTTTTTTTTTTTTGTTCTCGGGCCTGGTCAAAGCCCACAACCCCTTTACTTCTTTATGTCTTTTCTGTCTTATACTGGGCCAAAGCTCACGGCCCGGCCCGTTAATGAGAACCCTAAGTTCATCTTCAACCACCTTCAACACCTGCAGGCCGTATACATCTACCGTCTTTTTCATCAGATGCCGCAGCCTATAACTGCGACCACAGACGTCGCCGGCGATGAGGAGATGCCGATCTCCTCCCGCCGGTGACCTTCATCTCACCTATTTGTTTTTATTCTATCCGGGAAAACACTGCTGTAATGGGCTTAGAGCACTGTGCCGCGATTTACAGAGACGCCATTAACTAGGATAAGAGGTCATCCTTCCAGCATTGACCTTCATAAGCAGGGACAGCACCCATTCGGGACTCCACAGTCCCATTGTACCGCCCTTTAAAACCGTTCATCTTTACGGGCCACCTCACACGATGTTCAAACCGGCGACTACAAAACACGAGCTACCAACACACAGTGGCTCACGACAAGTCTCATCTCACATAATTTTTTTTTTTTCCACAGAGATACATCAACTTTGTTGCTCAATACAGTGAATGAAGAACGACAGAGAAATAACATAAAGCAAGGCACAAACATATTACGGCGAAATCGAAATATATTATCAAATCTAATCTCATGTTTTCGCAGTGTATTGACTTTATAGTATACGAAAAACATATTTTATTGAGATCATAAAAAATCTATAACCTGAAGCTCTGATACCACATGTTAAATATTTTAACATGACATTAATAAAACGGATCT
Organism: Platycarya strobilacea; assembly: GCA_036898215.1. Classification (NCBI taxonomy): domain Eukaryota; kingdom Viridiplantae; phylum Streptophyta; class Magnoliopsida; order Fagales; family Juglandaceae; genus Platycarya; species Platycarya strobilacea. The sequence goes on along the minus strand of CM072545.1, from coordinate 55,521,964 downwards.
TTGATTCTCTATGATCTACAATAATAAATTAATAATATAACAAACGTACCTTTCTCCATCTGATTGATGAACAATTAATCTGACTATGAGAGAAGGATCGCCCTAACAACGTTTGCCTCACAAGTGTCTCCCGATGGCTAGAGGCACTCTAATGTTGTAGGTGAGAACCCTTGAGCCTCCCAGTGCTATTTATAGACTTCCGACCATCAAGAAATCTATGAGTTTGTATTTGACTATAACTAGAGATATAGAGTTTAATCCTATCTCTTAGGAGTAATTTTTATCCCTTCATAACTCAAATATTATCCAATAAGATTTTGAACTATTTCAAACTGATAAGATGGGTGTGTGGGTCACAGAGTTTAAATAAAACTCTTACAGCTTTAAGTTAGTACAGGAGAATATGAGAGCTCAAGTAATAGAGTGTAACAGATAATGAATCAGACAGAGCTCCCAACGATGTGGAATTGCCCAGGCTGCGAAACATGACTTCAACCGTTAAAAAAACCAGATTGATATCATCTATCACCATGGCTACAACTATAGTTACATTTATGTTTCAATTTCCAAATTCTGATTAACATTTGTTGGTGATCTGTAATTCTAGTTGGGAGGCAAGCGAGTTGGCATAGTTGGTTTAGGAAGCATTGGCCAAGAAATAGCAAAAAGAGTCCAGGCCTTTGGGTGCAGAATCTCATACAGCTCAAGGAACAAGAAGCCATACGTTTCCTACCCTTTTTATTCTAGTGTTGTTCAGCTTGCCACATATAGCGATGTGCTAATTGTCTGTTGTGGTTTAACCCAACAAACACACCACCTGATCAATAAGGATGTCATGTTAGCATTAGGAAAGGAAGGCGTCGTCGTTAATGTCGGACGTGGGCCGATAATCAAGGAGGAGGAACTGGTGCAATGCTTGGTTCAAGGGCAGCTAGGAGGAGCTGGTTTGGATGTGTTTGAAAATGAGCCTAATGTTCCTGCAGAGCTTTTCGCTTTGGATAAAGTTGTGTTATCACCACATATCGCTGTTCGCACTGCAGAGGGTTTGATAGCAATGTGTGAACTTGTGAAAGGGAATTTTGAAGCTTTCTTCTCAAACAAACCCTTACTATCTCCTTATCGTCTTGAATAATTGAACTTATCATCAGCCCATTTTCTCTGCAAGTGATTCTCCATATTGGTGTGATGTAATGAAATGTTACTTGCAAAATGATCAAATGTTTTTCATTGCTGATCCTATTGAGCAGTGTGAGTAATAATAGAGATCGGTACAACTTTAATTTACCCCTTTTTTTATATATATTATATATATATATTTATGTTTTAAATAGAGTGTTTTTCACAAGGAGGAGGTACAAGTACCGAAGTACATACTTACAAATCATCCTCCAAAGGAATTTCACTCAATGTTGGGAAGTTAATCTTTCTTATTTCTTTTTTCTATCATATAATATTTTACTAAAACAAGTTGCCACATAGCCAGCATCCTTTGGATTAGAAGGCATAAGGCCTGATTTACAAATAGGAGAACCAGATTCGAAACCTCCATCCTTTATATATATATATATATATAAGTCCTCTGCTTGTGACATTTAATCAAATGTCTTGTAATATTGAGTTTTATTAATGCATTTCTAGCGGCAGTTTTTTTTTTTTCACAAAACCAAAGGCAAAGGAATTGTTGGCCAAGCTAACAATTTAAAAAAAAAACAAATAAATCTCAAACCAGTAGTTTATTTAAAAGGTAATTAATCACGTGATTAAAAGATATAAACAGGGGAGAGAGGGATTGCGACAACCATTCTAGTACGTACAGAAGTGGCTCCAAATTAATTGGGTGTATGAAATGTTTTGACTTGGAATTAAAGATCAGTAATAATCGTCAGAAAAACTTTAAGATAATCAAATGATAGAGACAATCACCATGGCCTCTTCTACTCAAGACTGGATCATAGAACCAACCATCAATGACATTATTTGTTCCTTCAATAAATTCAAGTCTTGGCAGTCGAAAAAAATTCACCGATCTTCGAACAACATATCACAAATTGAAGTTTCGCCATGTCTCCTAGACTTTTACAATAAGGTGTGCCCACCTTATTTGTATTAGATCTTTTCTATCTAGTCTATGTTTGTGTATGGAAAAAAAAAATGATAGAGATAAGGATTTACATTTTGTAAATGGTTGAATTGAGACTATTACCGTCGAAACACTGTTAGCAGTTGACTTCGATTTTGGAGAATTTAAGAAAATAAAAAGATAAAGGCAACGACAGAATCTTTTAAAAATTGAGTTGGGTTGAATTTTTTTTTATAAGTAATGAATAATAGTGAGATAAAATAGTCAAATAAATTTTATAAATTTTTTTTTAAATGTATGCAATATTATATACTCATATACGCATTAATGGTGAAGTGGAAAGACAGACTTTAATAAAATATTTATATTTAAAATGAAAAATATGAAAGTAACCAATAAATATGTATGAGTGCGCGTATGAATGTGTAATCAGTAATATTGCTTGTATGTAATATTACTCTTTTATAGAACTCACTTTATTAGATAAATTTAAGTATATTTAATTATTAAGATGAGTTTATATATATATTTATGAAGAATTTAAAAAGATTGTGACTTCTACTGGTAAAGAGATGTTGATTTAGAAAAAATTATAGGTTTTACATATAAAAAAGAAATTAAATTAAAATGAATTTAAAAAATTAAAAATTATGGAAATAGTATAAGTTACGTGGAAAAGAACACAGTAATCCGTCCTTCATTTGTCCTACAGTACATATACCATATATAGCGTCAATTTGTTATAGATTTTCACGTCGTTCATTATGTGATTTTCTCTCCTCCCAGAAATCTCTTAGGACTTGATCATCTTCCTTTGGATCTGAGTTGTAAACCCAAGGAATTAACATCATCAATGGCAGCTCATGATAGTCGTCACGTAAATCATTAAGAGTTTCCACAAATCCTAGTCCTTGAACCCCCACTAATCATGATTTTCTATGGGGACCAGTTCTTATAAAAATTTAGATTGCTGAAAGCATGGGAGTCACAACTTCCTCTAGACCAATTCTTGACCATCCATGCACAGCCGGTTCAAGCCCTCCTCTCCTCCGGACGCTATCTGCTCACCGCTGACATCCTCCGGCTGCTTCCCTCCCTGCAGCTTGTGGTTACGTCCAGCGCTGGCCTTAATCACATCGACTTGCTGGAGTGCTGGAGGCGTGGAATTTCCATAGCCAATGCCAAGGATACGTACTCAGCAGATGTTGCTGATATGGCTGTTGGACCATTGATTGATGTGTTCAGGAAGATATCGTCTGCTGACTCGTTTGTGAGGAAAGGTCTTTGGCCTACTAAAGGAGACTTTCCTCTTGGCTCTAAGGTAATCGTCGTCTCCATGATTTCATCATGATTCTTCACGTTTGATGATTCTCCTTTGTTCGTTTAGAGCTAAATTATCAGTTTTACTTTTATCTTAATCACTTGTGGATTAATGAACCTTGTTAATGATGATATTTAGGTGAATTTAAGCATATAGGTGGAGCCACAATAAAGTAGTTAAAATTATTTGTGGGGATGAGGAACCTGATTCCGGTCCATTGCTTAGATGCACAGATGAAACGACAAATCGTTCGATCCACTACAGGAAAACAGAGCATTTGGGACTATTTTTATTTCCGGCGGGGTAAATTTCACCACAAAAGGTCTATTTTCCTAATTCGGTTGTTTATTTATGTCAATTAAAAAAAATCGCCGGAATATACTGGCTAATTTGTCTATCAAATCCCCCTTCCCCGCGATATTTTCCTTCTCTCTCTGTGTCTCTCTCGCTCAAAGCTTCGCCCAGTGGTTTCCGATTGTAGATAGCTTCCGATTGCCTGCACCTAGTTTCTCCATCAATTCCCCCTTTCCCGCTATATTTTCCTTCTCTTTCTGTGTCTCTCTCTCACTCGAGGCTTTGCACAGTGGTTTCCAATTGCCTGCGCTGCCGTCTTCTCCACACATTCTGCCACTACCACGGCGACGTTGCCTCGCCTAGCAGGTGAGTGTCTTTCTCTTTCTCTGTCTCACCGATCATCTCTCTCATACGTCTATCAGTCTCAATCTCTATTCGTCCCTGTTCGTCTCCATCTCTGCCCATCCCTCTCTCTCTCTAATACTTATCATCTTATGTTGTTTTCAGTGAATACTATATTATTAGCCTGCTTTTGTACAATGACTATCGATTTAGCATATTTGGAAAAAAAAAAATTATGTTAGGGTTTGATGAAAACAGAGGATTAGGGTCATGATATGTAGAATGTGTCTTCCTTATTTTGATTTGGATTAGGCTTTCAGAACTGATAACTCTCTGTAGAGCTCTGTTTCTCTTTTGATTTGGATTTTTTAAAGAATTTCTTTATCCATTGGGCTGAGAATGACGAGGACAGGCAACAAGAACGTACAAGCCAAGCTGGGTATGTTAAGATTAGGAAAATATTCACACGTTGATAATATTTTGCTGATGATATATCATTTATATAGATTGTAGGTCCTATTTTCTTATGCAGATAATACTGGTTTAATAATTCTCTTGGGGGCTAGATTTTTTAGTATTTTGGAGTATTTCCAATTTTAAATACTCCCTATTTGCAAAAGTAAATAAATCATCTATACATTGTTAATTCATAAGCGAAGTTGGTTTGCTTTAATCTTATTGTGGCAAGGTGGGTATGATCCATTCTTCAAGAATTTCTGCATAGGAGGATCGTTTGGATTTCACAACATTATAGGTTGTTATAATATTTCCGCTAATATTTCTCTTCTTCTTTCACATGGTTGATAGATAGGAATTGCCAACTGTTTTGAAATGCACAGTAATTGCATTGTGTGTAATTTATGCATTCTGAACAACTCATGTACAAGTCCTCTCAATTTCTCAAAGAAGTGTAAACAGAAATGAGGATGAGTTTCATAATCTGTATTTGTTTTCTATCGGAGCAATTCTTCTTTTTAGTGTTCAACTTCATCATGTGAAATAAGAATGACTATATCTTCATTAATTTTGCCTCCTCTAAGACTGGGAACATGTTGCTTAAGCTAAAGTTGTCTATGGCAGGGAACATGCTCCCTCTATCATGTCTATCAAGTCAATCAATCAAAGTACTGTCTTTTTTTTTTTTCAGATGCCGATTTGGTAATTTTTTTTTTGGGTATTATTTGTCATTGTGACATCTACCTACCATATCACAACTCCAATTGTCTGAATGTATTTTAATATCCTTCTATGTAAAAATATCCATATGTTTATCGATTAAAAAAGAAGAGAATATACATATGTCAATTTATGCTTTTACACTGTGATTAGTGCTTTTGTTAATCTTACACTCTTGAATTTTTGCAGAGGGATGGAGGGAGTTTTATCAACATATCGTAGCTTATCATTTACAGTTCTTCAAGGGATCTTCTCTATGGATTGTAGACTTTATCATTTTTTCAATATTCTTTGATTAACTTCTCATTATCTAGGGGTTAATTTGTTAATATTAATTTTTGTCACTATTGCTTGCAGTTATCTACATCTGATGGGGAAGCTAATTTTGATAAAGTCTTCTCATAAATTTATATATATATATATATATATATGCGGCCAGGATGAATATTATAACTTAACAGCAGAATAAACTTTCAGTTTGATATTGCATCTCCCTCATTTTCCCATGCAGCTAGCACATATATATCTTCATTTAGTAAAGCTTTCCCTTTTCGTAAAAAATATTATCTGTCTTCCTTCTTTTTTTTAATGTTTAATTCTTTGGTTAAATAAATTACTTGAAGTTGAAAAAGAAGAAGGAGAAATTACAGAATACAGAGAAATGATCATTGTATTAGCAAATTAGTTATGTATACTAGTATTCACCATCCTGTATGCTATCACTTAAATTGTAAAATTAGATTTATAAGATTCAAATTTTAAAATTTCTTTTCAAAGTCAAATTATTTAGAAACAAATAAGCACTTTACTAGTGTGTTATCTACACAGACTTAGAATTTTTCTTTCTTATTATCTAGATCAGGGCCAGATTCCTAACTGCAAAATACAAAATCTTTTATATTCTGTTTAGATCAAGTTAATTAGAGTAGATGGTGGCTGTGAAATAGTTCTTTGTGAATAATACTAAAATAATAATAAATAATTTTTAAATAGTAGTAAAATGTTTATGAATATAGTAAAATATCTGAAAATTTCCAAGAACAATTGTATTTTCCATCAGTTGTACTGTAGTAAAGGCTTCTGGTTTGCAGGAAGCAAGGGGAACAATACGTCTCGGACAGTCATCATTGTAGTTGTAGCAATTGTTGCTTCTATGATACTACTACTCATCACCATCTGCATCTATATGAGAGTGAGGTGGTGGCTATGGGTGAAACCTGAAAGTAAGTACTACAAGTGCATGCGTTGTACTCTTAATATTAATAATTTGTATTGTGGCATCTTAATAATTAGTTGTTTATCATAAACTCACTAATGTGGTCTTAACATTTTTTACAGCGGTTAAAGTTATGGAGGTGTAGATCATTTCTTTTGAGAAAGGCAAAAATCAATTTGTTGTTAACTTTGACCAGGGTGATTTTGCCAGCTTTTGGAGCTGAACTAGAAGATATGTTAACTTTAAGTGACAAATTGTACAAATTGTTAATACAACCTCGACATGATATTAATTATAGTCATTTGTTAGAATTTTACAATTATATAACGACTTTTACTTCTTTAAAGTTCTTGGATATATATATTTTGAACTTTTGACTTTTGTGAACAATTGAGTTTGTCTCAAGTTTGCTTCAAATCCTTTTTCTTCCGTTGGAATCATTAGTACATTAGAATCTGTCATGATAGGTTGAAAATGTTGAGTCTGAAAACAATTGCATGTAGTAGCTTAGAAGGCATTTATTGCTAATTATACATATTAATATTATTGACAATACTAAAATAAACAAAATAAATAAATTTAAACAAATAAAATTGCAAATAAAAAACTATATATATATTTTTGGCGAAAATTTATTGTCACAAAAATATTTTAAAGAGAAAATTGCGGAAATGGTAAGGCTTTTTGTGGCGAATTGTAACACTATTTGCGGCGACAACTAGTCGCCGCAAATAATTAAACATTTCTGTCGGATGCTACAGTAACCGGAAATAACTTTTCTTGGCTCTGTAATAGCGGCTCTTTTCTGGCAAGGGTTTTTAGCCGTTAATGGTTATTTCCGGCGAATATTAGAACATTTCGGGCGATATTTGGTCGCCGGAAATAACCTTTTTTTTGGTCCGTGTTGGTAGCCTACCACGCGACATGCACTTGATTTTAATCGTAAAGTAATATCTAGATCAGTGGAGCCAATTAAGATGCTTTGTGTCGGAGGGAGTGATTAGATTCCACGTTGGGTAAAATAATTAGAAATTTTTTATTCACATCTCCTTTTTATCATTTTTTAATTATCCTATGACATGATATTAAATTATAAATTTATAAATAAAATATAATTTTTAATTTTTAATAATTTAATACTGTGTCATTAAATAATGTGTTAAAAAATAAAATAAAATAAAATATAATATAAAAGAATATGGAGAAGAGATAATGAATGTAAGAAATTTTAGAGAGTTACATCTTTGCATTTTAAATTGATCTTGAATATAAAAGGCTTACATCCTTATTTATAAGAAAATTATATTGAGATAAGAAAGATAAATATCTTAAATATTATGATAATCAAATCTAAATTAAACCAAATCAAAGTGATTTGAGAAAACAAATCAAGATAATATTAATATTATCTTCAATACTCCCCCTCAAAATTAAGGTAGAGAATTTTGAAATTTGAAATTTTAAATTTGAAAGTAATAACTTTCATATTTATTAAGTGATAATGAAATGATGGTGATGAAGTAATATAATTGGAATATCAAATTGGAAGTTGTAACCAACAATGGGCTATATGTGGCCTTGGTCAACTATTAGACCAAAATCAAAAGGCCAAAATTGGATTTACGGCTTAAATAAAATATTCTGAGATTGTTACTTTGTTGAAAACGAGTCTCTAAGTTAGTCTGGGAATCATATGAAGTGTTGCAATAGAGCAAACTGCTTGAGAGAGAAGGTTCAATGGAAGCAAAGAGACCAGAGATAAGAGTCATGCGCATGGATCGCCGCCAAGAGGGATAGTTATTGCCATGCAAAAGAGGTTTGACTAAAGGAAATTTTGGACGATTAGTAGAATGAAGATAATATAAGAAAGATAAATTAGTGATGGCTTTGAGAGTGTCATCAATAAAATAGAGTTTATTCTTAGCGTTGAGGGCTCAATGCACGTTGCCATTTAGGAGATTTATCTCCAGTAAGATGGCTGGGGATAAGAACAAAGTTGGGATAATTAGATAGATGTAGGAGATATGAAGAGGAAAGTTCAGAAGATGAAATTATAAGAGGTGACAAAGGTATATCAGGAATGAATTTTGGTTGATACCATGTTAGAAAATAAAATATAATATAAAAGAAGATGGATGAGAGAGAATGAGGGCAAGAGACTTTAGAGGGTTATACAAAACCTATATCTTTATTGATAGGAAAATTACATTAAAATAAGAAAAATAAATATCTTAAATATTATGAGAATCAAATCAAAATCAAATCAAAAAATAATTTGAGAAAACAAATAAAAGTAATATTAATTTGATATTATCTTCAATATAAAAAGATGATGAAAATTAAAACGACGAGTGGAATTACTCGCTATCACCATGGCTGCAAGTACAAGTTACATCGTTTCATTAAATTCCGAATTCTTATTAACGTTTGTTAGTGATCTGTAATTCCAGTTGGGAGGCAAGCGAGTTGGCATAGTTGGTTTAGGAAGCATTGGCCAAGAAGTAGCAAAAAGGGTCCAGGCCTTTGGGTGCAAAATCTCATACAGCTCAAGGAACAAGAAGCCATACGTTTCCTACCCTTTTTATTCTAGTGTTGTTCAGCTTGCCACATATAGCGATGTGCTAATTGTCTGTTGTGGTTTAACCCAACAGACACACCACTTGATCAATAAGGATGTCATGTTAGCATTGGGAAAGGAAGGCGTCATCGTTAATGTCGGACGTGGGCCGATAATCAAGGAGGAGGAACTAGTGCAGTGCTTGGTTCAAGGGCAGCTGGGAGGAGCTGGTTTAGATGTGTTTGAAAATGAGCCTAATGTTCCTGCAGAGCTTTTCGCTTTGGATAAGGTTGTGTTTTCACCACATACCGCTGTTCGCACTGCAGAGAGTTTGATAGCAACGTGTGAACTTGTGAAAGGGAATTTTGAAGCTTTCTTCTCAAACAAACCCTTACTATCTCCCTATCATCTTGAATAATTGAACTTATCGTCATCCCATTTTCTCTGCAAGTGATTCTCCATATTGGTGTGATGTAATGAAATGTTACTTGCAAAATGATCAAATGTTTTTCATTGCACGCTGATCCTATTGAGCAGTGTGATTAATAATAGAGATCCGTACAACTTTAATTTACCCCTTTTTTTTTTAATATATATTTATGTTTTAAATAGAGAGTGTTTTTCACAAAGAGGAGGTACAAGTACATACTTACAAATTATCCTCCAAAGGAGTTTCACTCAATGTTGGCAAGTTAACCTAACTCTTTTTCTATCATGTAGTATTCTGTTAAAACGAGTTGCCATGTAGTAAAAGTTATTTTTATTAGAAGGTATAAAGATTGGCCTCCAAATAAGAGAATTAGATTTGAAACGCATTCCTATGTATAAAAAAAATTCATCTGCTTGTGACATTATATTTAATCAAATGTCTCGTAACATAGAATTTTATTAAGGGTGTAATCAGCTCGGTTCAATTCAATTTTAGAGAAAATTAAGAGTTGAACCGGTACCACTGATTTTGTATTTCTTAAAATTGATTACGTCGCGATTAATTCTCAAAATCGGTAGTATCGGTTTTAATAGTTTCGGTCTGGTTCCGATTTTTCGATTTTAATAAAATATAAATTTGTAAAAATCAAATATATATATATATTTTTTAAAATTGGTTAAAAAATCTGTTTTAGTAAAAAAAAATTATAATCTATTACAAAAATCTATTTTAGTAAAAAAAAATTATTATATAAAAAAAATGCAATAAAAATATGCTTTTACAAGTCTAAGAATCTCAAAAATTAAAGTCTAAATTCTAAAAATTTAAGTCTAAGATTACATTTTTATTTGTTATAATATTATCTTATATCTAATTATAATTTATATAATTATATATATTATATATAATATAAAATATATTATATAATTATATTTAAAAATATAAAAATAAATAAAAGTAAATAGAATTGGTTCGGTTAAATCCAGTCCGGTCTTAAAATGATCGGAATTGTAACCGGACCAATTATATCCGGTTTCTTAATTTTTAAAATCAGCACTAGACTGAATTAATTTAAAATCAAACTTTTTGATCTAGATCTGATCTAAACCAATTTTTCGATTTAAATTTATACTCCTAAGTTATATTAATCCATTTCTACCGGCAACCTTTTTCACAAAACCAAAGGCAAAGGAATTGTTGGCCAAGCAAAAAAGAAACTAAAAACAAAACAAATAATTCTCAAACCAGTAGTTTATTTAAAGAAAAATGCTAGCATCCTTATTCATTTTGGAGAAGTGATAAACTTAAAATATTTTATACAATATTTTTATACCTTATTTTAATATTTCATATATTTTAATTTTTTTATAATTTTTTATTTATTATTAAAAAAGTAATTATTAATGTATTGATATATTTTTTTTTATATTTTTTAAATTTTTTTTAAAATAATAAAAAAATAACTAAGTGTACAAATGACTAATGAGCGGACGGTGCTACTCAGAAGATGAAATAGTACCGCTCTGATTTAAAAGGTAATTAATCACGTGATTAAAAGATATAGACAGGGGAGAGAGGGATTGCGACAACCATTCTAGTACAGAAGTGGCTCCAAATTAATTGGGTCATGGACTCATGGGTGTATGAAATATTTTGACTTGGAAATGTGGAATTAAAGAGCAATAATCGTCGCAACAACTTTAAGATAATTAAATGATAGAGACAAGGATTTACATTTTGTAAACGATGGAATCGAGACTACTACCGTTGAAATGCTCTTAGCAGTTGACTTCTATTTTGGTGAATTTAAAAACAAAAAACAATTAAGACATTGACAGAATTTTTTTAGATTGAGTTGAATTGATTTTTTTTTTTTTATGAATAATAATGAATTTAAATAAAAGAATAAAATTTATAAAATTTATTTAAAATGACTTGAAATATATTTAAATATTAAGATGAATTTAAATATATTTATAAAAAATTAAAAAAAATATTGTGACTTCTACTAATAAAAAAATATTTTTTTTAAAACTATTAAAAAATCACAGATCTCACATATATATAAAAAAAAAAAAATTGAATTGAAATACATTTAATAACTTTAAAATAAATATTAAAATTATATTAAACTAAAGTAAACTCAACTAAATCTACGTTATAAAGCGCAGTACATAAGAGTTCATGTAATTTCCTTTTCTTTCTTTGAAAATCGACGCAATGTAATTTCCTTTTCTGAAATAGTATAAGTTACGTGGAAAATTACACCGTAATCCGTCCAACAGTCGTCCTACCGTACATTTACCATATATATCGCGTCAATTTGTTATAGATTTTTATGCCTTTCATTTTCTTTCAGTTGGCTTCTCGTGCTCTCCAAAACCCCAACAATGGCTGCAACTCCCCTACCTGTTGAAAATCGATCCCATAATCTCCCGCAAGTCATAGTCCTGAAACCACCACCTCTTTTAAAATTTTTCGAGGACACTTTCTTGAAAAAGTTTGAGCTTCTCAGAGCATGGGAGTCCCCGCTCCCTCTCGACCAATTCTTGGCCGCCAATGCACAGTCAGTCCAGGCCATGCTATCATCCGCCATCGGCCCTCAAATAACCCCCGAAATTTTACGTCTTCTGCCTTCGCTCAGGCTCGTCGTTACCACCAGCGTCGGCCTCGACCACATCGATCTGAGCGAGTGCCGGCGCCTTGGAATCGCTGTAGCCATTGCTGGAGAAATATTCTCTGAGGATGTTGCGGACATGGCGTTGGGGCTGTTGATTGATTTACTGAGAAAAGTTTCGGCCGCTGATCGGTATGTGAGACAAGGGCTTTGGGCTGCTAAGGGGGATTACCCACTTGGGTCTAAGGTATTATTCTCTAACTTTATTCTATATGCTTTCTTCAGTTTTCTCTTCCAATTATCGTGTTCAACGTGATGCTTATGATGTTCAATCTATCCGCATGCAATTGCATGTCTTTATTTGTGTCTCTGATTCTGTCTAATGCTCTCCCCCCGAAAAAAAAAATCAGTGCTTTATTTTTCATATGTACTCTTTGGAGATCAATAAACTTCTGTTTGGATTATGAAAGTATCTTAACTCATCTTATTATTTTAATTTTTCAAAATTCTTATACAGAATATAATAAAAAATCTAATATTTAAATCTCAAAATAATATAAAAAAATAATATTATACTAATATTTTATTCAATTTTTAACTTTTATTTCAACTCATCTTATCTCAACTTACTGTCCAAACCGCACCTAAGTGATATATCCTGTGCTCTTGGTAAGGTGTAAATGACATCCTATGCTCTGTTGATGAGTGCTAATTACAGTTAGGAGGCAAGCAAATTGGGATTGTTGGATTGGGAAGCATTGGCTTCCACGTAGCCAAAAGGCTTGAGGCCTTTGGTTGCAGCATCTTATACAACTCGAGGAAGAGGAAGGACTTTGTGTCGTACCCTTTCTATACAAATATCTGTGAACTTGCGGCTAAAAGCGATGTCCTTATTATATGTTGTGAATTGAATGAACAAACTCGGCACATGATCAATAGGGAAGTTTTACTGGCATTGGGGAAGAAAGGAGTCATCATCAATATTGGACGAGGGGCTATTATAGATGAGAAGGAACTGGTACAATGTTTGGTGCAAGGAGAAATTGGAGGTGCTGGTTTGGATGTGTTCGAGAATGAGCCTAATGTTCCCAAAGAGCTCTTTAATTTGGATAATGTTGTGTTGACACCGCATTTGGCTGTATATACACCCGAATCTTTCAAGGCTTTGTGTGACATGATGATTGGGAATTTGGAAGCTTTCTTTTCAGACAAACCCTTGCTCTCTCCAGTCATGTATGAATGAATGTGTTATGGTTTTATTTGCAGGTGAGTTTTTCCCATCTTTTTCTGAGCTAGTGATCTTGTGGATGCAAGTGCATTTTATTTATTTATTTAGAGTACTGCTATATCCATAAAGAAATTATACAAAAATAATATCAGAAATTCATCTGATCCATGAAATCTATTTTACAAAAAAATAACTTTATAATCCGAAAAATCACATCAATTTGTGGGATTGTTTTTGTATAATCTTTTGTGGCTAGAGTATTTTCCTTTTATTTTTCTTGTGCATTGTACCAATTCTGAACATCAATCATTTTTCACTGGCACCCTTAAGTTTTCTCATTTTCCATTTTTACGCAACTTGTAATATTTGGTGCAGAGCTTTTTCTTACAAAATTAATTGTTCTGTTTTTAGGTCATCAAATCAGTTGCTGCAGTTCACATAATTTGTTTTAACTTGTCTTTCTTTTGCACCCTGATTAAGGCAGTAACATGTTGCAAAATGGAAACCCAAATTTTAGGTAAGTTGGATTCCTTTTTGTGATTGCTACTTTTCTCACTGGATGCAGAATATAAGTATTGGTGTGGCCAAGAAGTCAATCTTATGACTAAGATGATGAGCTACTCTGCTCCTAGCGTCCTATGATTACGAGCATAGGGTACAAGTTTTGGTCACATCAGTTTGTGAAATTATTTTTATGTAATTATTTTGTGATTAGAATATTTCCTGATGCAACTTGAATGGCTTCTAATTCGATGGATAGCCGTGAAGCTTTTAACAGTTGTCCAGAGTGTGGTTGGTCATTCCACAGCGAGTACAGAGAACCCTCTCCTTTTTGTATTGTGGCTTTCCAGAATTAGGTTTTGGTTGTTCGATCTTTTTATTCATAAAAGCTACTTTATTCTCAATAACAACTCTTCTCATAGATTCAAGTTCTCTTTGCTTTCTTCTTGAATTACTAAAGAAAAAACTTTAGTAATTGACGGTAATAGATTTATTAGTAAAATTTGACCTCTAATGTTTGAAAATTCGTCATTTAGTCCCATAAGGAACATGATAACATGTTGTCATTGTTGGTAGGCCAAGAACAACCTTGCAACACCACATGAACAAAGTTTACAAGCACCACATGTACAATTGGGCATTTGATTGTAATTAAGCAATTCATCCCAAAGCCATTTAAATTTTCAGTAACAAAGACTCACCGAAGCTTGATCTTGAGAGAGAGAAGCTAATTCCTTTTGCAATTGAAAAATTCTTAGGCCATTATCTTGATAGAACTGGTTTTGCAGTTCCTCCCACATTTCTCGTGCAGTCCTTGAATACATGACCGTTTCTCCAATTTCTTTGGATATTGAGTTCAAGATCTACAAGAGAATCATGCTATTACACCTCTCCCATATAGCAAACAACGGATCTTTTTCATTCGGTTGAAATATGGTTTCATTAATAAAACCAATTTTATTCTTTGCCTTGAGCACCATCTCCATAGATCGGCACCAGCTATGGTAATTATCACCAATTAACAAAGAAGAAACCAGGATAGAACTTGGTGAATCGTCATTATGCAGCTGATAAGGACTCGAATCTTTCATATTTACAGAATTTGGCATCGCGACAAAGACTCAAAAAGAAAAACCCTAGAATTTTTGGAAGAAAGAAAAGATTATGTAGCGGAGATCAAGATCGAATGAGAGACAAAAATCTTAGGTTATTCGTTGCTCTCATATCATGATACAACTCGAAGAGAGAAAAGGAAGTTTCTGAACTACTGAAATGAATTGTAAATGAATAATATTTTAAAACATATCATTTACAACATGGTAACATAATATTTATACCATGTTATCTCAGCTATAGGACTTTACACTTACTATTAAGTAACCTGCTATAGTTACTTTAATTGCAGCTTATTTACATTAGAAGCTCTGCTTACATCACAATTAATAAGAAAAAAATAGTAAAACTATTTATTCATTACAATATACAATATTTCCTATAATATATTGGGCTAACTGCACCGACATCAGTGTGTGTGTGCATAATTATTCAAACTGTATATGGCAGTTATTGTTCCATGGACAGCTAATTAATTCGATATAATTATAAGAAGAATTGTTTCTACAAGCTGGAATTCATCTTGCTCTCTCTCATATCTCTAATACTTAACGTTGATGGCCGCAGATGGAGAAAGAAGGGATTGGAAAAGCACTGCAATTATCTATATATGGAAAACTCAAAATGCAAGCAATATCGGATATTCTTATGTGCACTAATATAAGGTGAAAAAATGAACTTAATAAAATATTTAAAATTAAAATATATATATATATAAAAGCAACCAATTAAAATACATAGGTATGCGTATGGGTGCAAAATATTACTTGTATTTAGCATATTCTTTTTACATATATAAATCATGAATAGTTTTGTAACCAAACGTGATCCCGATTTGTGTCAGAGAATTGAAACACGAATTGCTTATCATTATGCTCTAGTTTTTTTTTTTTATGTTTAATTAATTCTTATCGTAATGTCTCGGTGTTAAATTACATAAAAAAATATATGGTCGAGTGACAAATTCTAGGTCATGTTTTAAAATGGACTTTTTTTTTTTTTTACCTAAAAAAGAGCCGGGCCTTTTCTAGTCGGCGTATAGGGCTGAAATTGAGATGGGCGGAAAGCCATTTTGAGGGTTCCGGTATTTGAGTCCATGGGCCCAGCGAATAGCGCTGTTGGGTTTCAAGCTCATATCTGAAAACCACACGTTAGTTGCTGTATCAGTCTGTGTCCATTAACTATTGGAATTTGGATCACAAATTCTACTACGTATTTTCTTTACAATTACTGGTATCTTGTTATATACTTCTTTCCCACCCTCACCTAGCGCTGTACGTTTTTTAATCCCCAACGATTGTATAAATTACAGAATTTTGCAACATTAGGGGATTAAAGTCAAGTTTATAATCATAATTATAATTGCTAAATTCACATTCTTTCATTATGATTCATGGCATTAAACTATAGTTGGTCTGGAAATTCCTTGAAAATTATTTAGAAATTTGATCATTATTATCATTCAGTTTTAAATTATATTCGATAAATGTCATCGAGTGAATCATAAAGCATTACAATTTGATCCCGATAGACTTCATAACCCAATTTTTCGAAAGTGCTTTCTACCTCGACCACATGTTCTGCACATAATGCATTGATTAATTATCAACTAATTACAAGGTATATATCATATATATATAATGAGTAATATAAGATAGGGGCGTGCTACTATGCCATCCACAATTGACCGCTGGAGTTTACTGTCCATCTTAATTTTTGTTATCATTTTAAAATATTTTAAAAAAATATTAAAAAAATAACAATATATTAATAATTGCTTCCTTAATCATTAAGTAAAAAAAAAAATTGATAAAAAAATCAAAATACATGAAATGTTAAAATATGTGTCTAATTGAGTGGACATAGTAGCTAGACTTATTCTATAAGATATAGTCATAGGATATGTAATTTTCACATGCTCCTTTAAAAAAATAATGGAATCCACAATTAAAAAAATATATTTGTTAATGTGAGTACTTTTAGATTTATCCAATTTGTTCAAAAGGAAGTTCACGGGACTTGCATACCTTAGAACTTCAAATGTCATTTTTCATATCAAATATATCATGATTTAAACTTCTAGCATATGTGCATGCGTCATTAAACTATATTATTATGTTATTGTTACTCGTGTGTGACAATTACGTCAATGAATAAACTTAATAATTAAAAAAAATAAGAAAAAATAATATATAGATTTAATATGGTCTGTCAATGTGCTTATATTTATAGGAGCGAATAACAAAAATTTTACTATATGAAAGTAGAGTTACATCATATATATTTATACTAATCTTAGTCGCTCGCTATGCCGATCTGCTCCGCTCCTTCTAGCATCTACTTATTTGCTGTTATATATACATTAAATATGAACCACATACTTCAATAATATATATAATATATACATATGTGTGTGTCATGCATGTGAATGTCCTCGATTACGATTAGATCTAGTGTTTATACCCTACGACATCGTTAGAGAAAAAGAAAGTAAAGACTTAAAACAAAACAAAAATTATCAAAAAGACATAAATTTTACCTTCTTCCTAATCCGTCTTCGACGAGGACACAATAAAATACAGAGATGAGAGATGCTCTCGGTAAAGCCTCAAGCAATGCAGCGATGGAAGAGCTTTCAGTGTCAAATACAAGCAAGATAAATGTAAGAGGGACTAAAGTTCAAGATTAGAGATTAGAGTCGAGATAGATGAAATAAACTTTGTAAATTTCAGGTATAAAAATTGGGTTTTTATGTTTTGAAATTTATTTTTAGAGATGAATTGCAATGTCTTTTTAATTTAATGTGACTTTCGGTTTTCTCATGTGAAGTTGTAGTTTATAGATTTTATCTAAAATTCATTGGCTGTGACTATTAATGTCTATTTTTTTAGAGAGTTAATAATCTTTTTTTTTCAATTTTCAAGATTAATCTATTTAGTTTAGATAATTTTCTTTTGAGATTGTTTTAATAATGAGCTTTTTAATATTTTTGAGGCATTTTTCATTGTATAACCCTCCTAATTTACCTAATGAATCAGTCGGCCCTGAATGAATTATTATAATATATATTCTCGTGTCCTTTTCGTGTATATATATTTCATATCCTGCAGTACAACGGTCGAATTTAATTTGAGTTATTAACTTAATTTATAAGGCGTTCCTGATCATCAATGCAGCATGCAGCATAATTATGCCTCATATAATCAGACTGAGACAGAACCGGCGAAACTGACTCTTATTATAGACGAAATCCATCTTTCTCTCAACAAATAAAACAATGTTGGCCAAGTCGGATGAAAAAGACACCTCGACCGCGTCCATGCTGCATTATATTGGCTCTTATGATCATGTCAACTGCGCGAGCTAGCAAGCTAGTTATATATTAATTAGCCGATGCTAGCTCATGATCGATCGATATATGACGTAGATACGTAGCACATTAGTAATATATAATTAAAATTAGTACTACATTAGCTCATGATCGATCGATCGATCGATATAGACGTAGTTACGTAAAGTACTACCGACCAAGTATGGAATTGATCATTATTTCATTTCATGAGTCACATGATATATTGCGACGTCAGACGTGATTTCTAACCTTTAATTTGAATAGAAGACCACAAAATAACAGTACTGAAATTTATGCAATGAAAACCAACCCTACTTTCTGATCTCTCAGGTAGTAGCAAGGCAATGTGGTTTTTCTTTTTTTTTACAAGTTGTAACTCTCTAATGGAAGACTCAAACCATATGGTCTATATTCTAAAAAGACTAATTAATGATACAATTAGAACTCCATTAAAACTTTATAAAGAACTAGATTTTCTTATTCCCGAACAATATGGGATCTCATACACCACTACCTTATCAATTTTATATGGGGCTTTTTGGAATATAGACCATGCGATTTGGGCCTTCTATTGAGACGTTACACGAATACAGTAAAAGAAATTCGGCTTTAGATAGATGTACTTAATTGACATGGAACATTTACCTTTCGAACAAATATTTTAATTTATCCCAGTCTTATTGCCTTATACCATAATTAATTAGCATCTGTGGTCTGATATCACCATCTGCAAAATTAGGAACCATCGTCTGCAGTGAATTTTTAGTTCGATTTTATACCAACACTTTATTTTCATTTTTAAATAAGATAATATCCTTTAATAAATTATGAGTATAAAAGACTAATTATTGATTACAAATAAATTTATTTCTTTTTTCCTTTTTTCACTTCTTTTACACTGTAATTTATTTTGAAATGTTAGTTGGGGATTCCCATCTCCTCCTCATATATATCATTTTTAGTTTAATAAATTTCACTTGTTTAAGAAAAGAAAAGAATTAGCGCCGCCTGTCGTCTGATCATATTCCCCCCCCTCTCTCTCTCTCTCTCCCTCTAAATGAGTATAGATCAGTACTATTTGATCTTTACATGACCACGCATCATCTATATAATATAATCTGAAATATAAAATTTAAGTTTTAAAATTTATCTTTTAAATCAAATTACTTGTTCCCCCTTAAACTCATCAAAGTAGCGTTGGAGTTTGATCATGTCGTCAACATTAATATTACATTTTTATCGTACATAATTGCTGAATTTTATTACGTGATGATTGGATCATCAGCTGGTTTTCTTAGATTTTGCGGGAATTCTTTATACGTACATATGTGTATATATATATATACGAAATAATAATTAATTACGTTTTCTGATCAGATATTAATCAAAGAAGAATCTAGCTGCTAGCTTAATGTGGGCGATTGATACAACGGATCACTAGATTCTCCTGGCCGCTAGCTAGTCGTGAAAATAGGGGAAGCGAATATAATTAATAATATTAATACACTGCTGTTGGTTCTGGAAGCAAGCACCTTAATTTGTTTTATTAATTCTAGACTTTAATTTCTTTCGTACGGATTTTTTTTTTTTTTTTTGTGTTGGGGGGGAGTGTTTTGTCCCGCTTGGATTCGGAGATGAGATGAGTTGAGATGAGTTTGGTTTATTTTTTAATATTATTATTATTTTGGGATTTGAAAAAGGTGTGTTGGAATTTGAAAAAGGTGTATTGGGATTTGAAAAAAGTGTATAGAAATTTGTGTTTTGTATAAAAAATTATAAAAATATAATGATGAAATGGAAATGAGTTGAGATGAGGTGAACTCACTTCCCAATACAAGCGGGGTCTTAATGGATAATTTTTTCTTTTGGCTTGGAAGGGCACAAGTCTTAATAGGAAATATATATCCGTACAAAAAGTTAAATTTAAACAAAAAGTAAATAAAAAATTTTCTAAAATTGGAATTCGCAATTTGTACTTAATAATATTTATTATTTATATATAAACAAAAAGGGCCGCGGGAATTAATTTCACATGCTAGCTAGCTGCATGCATGTGGAGCCCATTAACCTCTTTATTCCTCTAAATTGTTTCCTTCACTTACATGATTCTCCCCATCACTAACGCTCTAACAGCAAATTACAAAGCGTGGGGGGGGCCTCCCTTTCGGTGTTTCTGTCACCTTTTTCCTCAGAGAAGCACAAATTGAGCACCAATTCCCTTACCTGATCAAATATCATCGACTCAGAACTCTCTCTCCGCGCCTTCACGCCAACCTAGCTAACGGGCCGGTGACGAACAGTTCAAAATCATTGTTTTTGTTTTCTTGGATACCCTTCATGTGATTCGGTTGATGCCAGTTCGAGAAGGCATCGAGGGTTTTGGTGTCGGCCCGATAATGTTTCTGCGTGAATTCGAGCAAAGTCGACCATGTGAAATCTGGGTATGTCCTAATTGGATTCTCAGCGTTAATCAAACTTGTTGGTGGAGTGATCACCTTGTCTCTACTTGGGCATAAAAAGAACGCCAATGATTTCCTCACCGCTCGGTTATTCACCACTGCTCTATGCAAGCAACTCTTGTAAATCCCATTCGATAGAGCCTGAAATATTATAAACATTTTTTATATATAAGATCAACACCAGTACCGATCTCATATTGCAGTACTTTTCTCCATCAAAATGATGAATATATATATATATATGTACTAATATGTTGATAATCTTACCATGAATGTGTCACCAACATTAACAACCAAAGCATCCAGGTTGGGACTAATAGAGTGCCATTTTTCATCTACATATACTTGAAGGCCACCAACTTGGTCTTGGTGAAGGATTGTTAAGGATGTGGGATCGCAATGTGGCCCCGTTCCTAGAGTTTGATCCGGTTTTTGGCAAGGGGGGTAGTAGTTCAATCTCATTATTGAATCGTTATTCTCAAAGAAGTCTCTGAAGTACTTTGGGCCAACTCCTAGGCTCATTCCCAGAAGCTCCATGATACTTAGGGAAAGAGTGCTCATCGCTTCACAATATTCTTGGTACACACTCCTATATGTATAGGAAAACAAAGTACTGATTAAGGCTTCATAATTAATTACCTAATTAGAGTACGTTTTCATAGTCTGAATGAAAACGTGAAGAGCAGAAATGATAACATTTTCGATAACAAAAAGACTATTTGTGATTAAAAAAATATATATATTTATTTTAACTGAAAATAATCATTTTGCTAGTTAAATAAGAGTGTCGATAACAAAACAAGTTTTTGCATATTCTTACCCGAATGATCTAAAATCTTCTCCCATCACATTCACGACATAGTCCTCGACAGTTTTTGGAGAGGGCAGATGATCATCAAGAGTACTACTGGCACAATATCGGAAAGAAAGTGTCTCCTTCCATGGAAGCTTGGAGGAGAACCTGCCAGTGAAGCTACTAGCATATCCACAGTGATCACCAATCTTTCTCTGAGCCCGTTGCTTTTCCGAGAGCTGCATCCCGAAAAAGTTGTCCATGTATTCGTGTGCTTTGGTTATAAGTTTTGAATCGACGCCATGATTTGTAACTAGAAAGAAGCCGTGCTTCTTGCATGCTTCCTTGACTAGCCGACAAGCAGTGGAGACTGCAAGTGGGTCTCCAGAGAAGATGCCCTTCAAGTCAATAGGGGGAACTTGAAGTTCCGGCAACTCAGCGCTTGGCTGTTCATGGTCGGGCCATATGAATTGTGAAGGTATGCTGGACTCGTGTTGAAGAATCGATCCATCAAAAACCAGGGTTTTGGGTTCATTTTCATTCTTTGTTTCATTTAGTACCGTTGGAGGATACATTGGCATGTTTGACGTGCAACAGGCCATAGTACAATTAGTACCGTATAGCTAGGAACTTAGTATTTTCTGGTATATATAAGATCAACTGGAAGATGAAGAGAATTTTGGTTAAGATCGAGAGAGAGAGCGAGAGAGAGTGAGAGGGACTGAGGTTAGGGGTCGTTATATAATAGTCGAGAGGCAAAGAGGATATATAAAAGAGTTAATTAATATTGAAATATGGGGAAGGAGAGAAAAGCCAAGTTGGCTGTTCTATAGAACGACCTCCAAATATATATAGTTTTTTATATAGATATATAGATCAATATTCTTCCCTTTATGTAGCTTGAATTCGTATAGCTTACAACACAAATTCAGAGAGAGAGAGAGATTAGTAAGTGGAGGCAAAAGGGAGGACGGGAGAAAAAGAAAGAAAGGGAGATCAAGTACTACTGGCCGAAAAGTGGAGCTGGGTGATCAGTGGGGTCGAATTTGCATGTTGGGTTAAAAATAATATTGCTGATGCATTAATGCGTATATATTTTATAACCAACATTTTTTGTTTACCTTCCCGTAAAGATGATTGTTTTTTTTTTTTTTTTTGTTACTAGTGTTTTTGAAAGGTTTGAGGAAAAAAAATGGTGACAGATAATTAATGTGGTTCTTGTTTAATATATATATATATATATATATATATATATTGGAAATGAATCGACGACGTTAATTCCAGGCGTTTCCCATTTTCTCTAATATATTAGTTCTTGATATGTTTGTGTGTGTTTACGTACGTACGAGTTAGTTTTATATTTTATCGCCTCTAGGGCTTGAAAAAATATGGTATATTTGCAAGCTGTAGCAGACTAGCAGTACAGGATTAGGAAATTTAAATAAGTGAGTGACCAGCTATGAGGAAAAAGGTTCTGTTCCTGGATTCCAATTAGTGCCGGCACACCAAACAGATCATCATTCTGATAATCAGATAATAAAAAAAACACACACAAATACACACATATATCTATATTTATATAGAATTATCAGATGATTATTTAGGATAATAATTATTTGTAATAAAAATAGATCACTTATTTTGATAAGATTTAAAAAAAATAAAAAATAAAAAAAAACTAATCACAAATAATGAATCTTATGATTAGTACCATGCATATATAGAGTTTTCTTTTCCTTTGGATCTATTTATAAATGTTTATATATCATATCACGCACAAATTTGCAAATGGGAAGAGATATTTAATGTAAATAGTAACAAAAGTTTGTTCGTTCCAAAACCAGAATAGTTTCTTGACAGAGTGAAATTAACTACATCTGATAGATATGGATGGCTTCAGCTCATGCGGAAACATTAACATTAGTAAAACAATGATGGCAAAAAGAAAAGAAAAAAATGCATGCACTATCGAGCACATCCATTCTCGTATCCTCAAGAACATGAAAGAGATCAATTATTCTAGCTGCACATTGTTAAGGCATCCCATGCAAACATACATGAGAGCCATGCACAACATGCAGAGTACGCCACAACAGACGAACTCAAGGAAAAAGTTGCTGTGAATCATCCATCCAAGCAGCCCATGAAGGATCACTCAAGGAATGCCATGCAGGATCACATAGGATTGACTCTGTTGAGGCTCACCTCCACTAACCATCCTCTGTAGCACAGAATCAATTGTACACACACACACACACACCCACATTATAAGAAAATTGACTTTTTGTAGCCAGTTAATTTCAGTCAAAGAACTATTTACAATTAAAATTAGTCGCAAATAACGTTTTTTTCGCTATTCATTAGTCACAACAATTCACATTTCTTATAGTGCCACTACAACTCTATTTGCTAGCTATGCATGATACAGAGGAATGATACACAGGAATATTCATTTGCAATGTAGTCTCCATATATATCGAGGCATTGCCTTACTGTAAATCAACATACAAGAAATACAATACAAGATAGGTTTCTTAGCATGGTATCATAGATATCAAAGGATTAATCGTCCACCATGACTAATTCCTCTTCAACCCAATCGTCTCCCTCTCCTACCTCTCTTCCCACCCTTTCCTTACCCAGTTTCTCACATATTATTTATGTCAAGCTTACACCAGAGAACTATCTCATATGGAAAGTTCAAATAGTCCCCTATCTAAGAGGCCAACGGCTCTTCAAGTATGTTGATATATCATGTCTTGCACCCCCTAGTCTTCTTCCAAACGACTCCCCTAATCCAGAGCATGAAATATGGCTTCAACATGATCAACTTGTCATGTCGGCACTTATCTCCTCCTTATCTGAAGCCATTATAGTCCAAGTAGTTGGTTGCAAACAACCCGAGATGCCTGGCTTTCCATAGAGAAAACTTATGCCTTAGCCTCCCAAGTCAAACTTATCCAGACTCGGATGCAACTAGCTAGTCTAAAGAAAAGCACAGACTCTATCTCCACCTACTATCAACGTGCCAAAACTTGGTTTGATACAATGGTTGCAGCAAGCAGACTATTACCTGCTGAAGAGTTTGTGCCGTATTAACTCATTGGGTTAGGCCCTGAATATGATGAGTTGGTCTCATCAGTAACAACTCAAGTAGATTCCATTCCTACTGAAGTTCTTCTAGGCCATTTACTCACTCACGAGGCTCATACAGCACCACTCAACCAATGCTTTTCTATTGTCAAATATTGAAGTTTCAGCAAACTATACTGCTCACTCCTCATCAAATGGATGTGATCATGGCTCAAGAAGATGTGGTTCCAGGGGTCGTGGGGGTCGTGGTTATCACCATCTTCTAGTTGAGGAAACTCTCGATTTGCAAGTAACTCCTCACCTCAATTTTCTTCATCAACAACTGACTCAAGGCCCATATGTCAAGTTTGCAACAGATTGGGACACTCTGCTCTCACTTGCATTTATAGATTCAATCAAGCGTATACCTCGACAGCACCGTCATTAGCTGACTTCAATTCATCCAACTACTCCAACAATGCACCTTGGTATCTAGACACAGTAGCCACTAATCATGTTATTAGTGAGCTTGCTAACTTGAATCTGCATGCAGTTGAACATCATGGTGATGAGTTGCGAGTTGGTGATGACACTCTTATACCTTTATCACACTCCAGCTCTGCTACTTTCCCTTCAAACTCTTCAAAGTTTATTTTAAATAAACCGTTATATATTCCCTCATTCACTAAAATAAACATGCCGTAAGAATAATAAACATTACAACATGAATATCCATTACAACATGCCGTAAGAATAATAAACATACATCCATCTCAATCTCTCAAAAATTTATCTCCATATCTCACTCTACATCAAACTAAGCTTGGTTTCACTAATCTTAAGGTCTTTAGGTCTACTTGTTGGCCACTCACTAGACCTTTCAATCATCAAAAATTTTATTTCCAAGCTCTACAATATGTTTATTTGGGCTCAAGACCAGCCCATAAGGGATCAATATGTTACCATATACCATTCACCGTATTTACATCTCAAAGTATGTTAAATACAGTGAAGTCCATTTTCCCTTCTCTGTCTCATCAAAGCCCACCCTTTCAACTAAGCCCAAATAGGTCAGTCTTCCACTTCTTCAAACACACAATCTTTTCATCTCAAACACCATCTATTCTTGACTCGATTCCCCAATCATCTTCCCTGTCCTTATTGCTAACTCCAATTGCACCATCTGATACACAGTTGTGAGAAACTTCAGTTACAACTCGTTTCCAAGTTGGCATTACAAGAACTTAACAGTCCACTAATGGAACCATCAAGTGGCCACCACAAGCTCATGTTACTGTCAAAACTCCAACACCAAACAGCCTCACTTGCTTATCCACTGCTCATAAATTTTTCAAATGGAAGGAAGCAATGACTCGAGAATTCAATGCCCTCCTTGCAAATGATACTTGGACTCTCTTTCCAAATGATCAAGCCACCAATGTTATTTCATGTAAATGAGTTTTTCGCACTAAATCTTTTGCAAATGGAAGCATTGAGCGTCGAGAAGCCAGACTAGTGTCTAGAGGATTCCTTCAACAATCCAGCCTCGATTCTGATCAAACCTATAATCCGGTTGTTAAAACAACCACAATAAGACTTGTTCTAGCCCTTGCCATTATCAGAGGTTGGTCTATACATCAGTATGATGTACAAAATGCATTCATTCATGACCCCTTGATTGAAACTATTTTCATGTCCCAACTGTAAGGTTTTTCTTACTCTCAATATCCATCTTATGTCTGCAAACTAAGGAAGACAATATACGGCTTACGTCAATCATCAAGAACTTGGTATTCTCGATTAAGTGATCGCCTAAATAACCTTGGTTTTCAAACATCCTCTACAGACATTTCTTTCTTTGTGTGAATTCAGGGTGATAATGTCATCTATGTTCTAGTTTACGTCAATGGTTTTCTCTTCTCTAGTTCAAATATGGGGCTTATCCGTGAGCTTATTAATACTTTAAATGTTGAATTTCCTATCACTGACCTTAGACAGATTCATTATTTTTTGGGCATTGAAGCCACATACACAAATTGGGGTCTACTTCTAACTTAGAAGAAGTATATAGAAGACCTCGTTCAAAGAACCAATATGATAAATGTCAAGCCAGTTACGACTCCAATAGCCACCTCTGAGAAGCTCAATCTGTAAGACGACAACACCTTTGACCATCCAACAGTCTATCAAAGCATGGTTGACTCTCTCCAATACTTCTCTTTCACAAGATCTAACTTGACATTTTCTGTGAGCAAATCCTCCTCAATGAACATAATGACATGATGTCGATTGGGCGGGATACCCAGACGACATGAAATCAATGGGGGCTTATTGCATATTCTCAAGGGCCAACCTCATTTCCTGGTCTTCAAATAAACATGCTACAATAGCCAGATCATCTACAGAGGCTGAGTTCAAGGTAGTGGCAAACACCATTGCCGAAATCGTCTGAGTTCAAATATTGTGTCGAGACCTTGGAATAAAACTCACAGTTGTTCCAACCCTCTACTGCGACATTATAGGAGCAACCCACCTTTCTTCAAATCCTCTCTTCCATGCATGTACAAAATATGTGGAAATTGATTTCCATTTTGTGCAAAACAGAGTCGTGAACAAGTCCCTACCATTTGCATTCATCTCAGGAAAGGATTAGGTGCCCGATGTGCTCTCCAAACCCCTGCCCACTGCACGCTTCCAATACCTTTGTTCAAGTCTTTGATTGTACATTTTGTCGCTCGACTTGAGGGGGTCTGTTAAGGCATCCCATGCAAACATACATGAGAGCCATGCAGAGCACGTAAAGCACACCACAACACACACACTCAAGGACAAAGTTGTTGTGAATCATCCATCCAAGCAGCCTATGAAGGATCACTCAAGGCATGTTATGTAGGACCACACAAGACTGCCTCTATCGAGGCTCACCTCCACTAACCATCCTTTGTAGCACATAATCAATTGTATACACACCTACTACAACTCTATGTGCTAGCTGTGCATGACACAGATGAATGATACACAAGAATATTCCTTCTCGATGTAATTTCTATATATACTGAGGCATTGCCTTATTGTAAATCAACATATAATAAATACAATACAAGAAAAGTTTCTTAGCACACATTAATGCTGGAGGGTACTGTAACATGCATGGCCGAACAATTGCGCTAATTAATTTCTACCTTTTGTAGCCAACTTTTTTTTTAGGGGATTCTTCAAGGGTAGGGCCATTATCAAAGATATGGACATGATGGAGGGCCCACGTCATATGGTCGCCAATATCATTGACTTCTAGCTGCATGCAGCATGCCACTCGGAGCAAAGGCCGGGAAAGCTGTCAAGTTTTTCAATTTTGGTTTGAGTACGAACTGGAATGCTCAAGGGCCAAAATCCTAGTACGGGGTTCACCTTAAAATATCAGACGTTTGATGAGATCATTTGGGCACCTTTAATTTGTTTTCATTGATGCGACCATATGGTCGCCATTATCATTGACTTCACGCGTGTTTGTTCTAGTTAAAAATCTCTTAACGTACGGAAATTTTTTTATTTTATATATGAACCAGAATAGAATTGATCGATCTCCATGTACATTTATACGTACGCGTGAAGTATTGATGATGATCGATCGGCCTTATTTATCATGATTTTTGTGGAGATTCTGATCTCCCTCGATCGTTACCATAACACTAGGGTTGAAAAAACCCCGTACTTTTGGCACCACTACATATAAGTGGGAAGCTTTTGATGAAACATGATATTTATAATTTATTTACCTAATTAATACAAGAAAATTATCTTTTCTCGGCATTATCATGATCAAAGGAGCTAGCTAGTACTACTCATCGATGATCCATTTTAAATAACCTATATATATATATATCTAGTTAACACGTACGGAGACAAATTAGCAAGTCTTTAAACCTTTTATAAAAATAAAAAATAAAATAAAATCCACCATAAAAAAAAATGTGACAGACTCACTAATTTTCTTAATAGGGTTCACTTTTAAAAAAATAAAAATAAAAATAAAAATTACGCTTCATTTCTTGTCCCTAGTATTAGTACTCCGGACCCTATATATCTAACTCAGGGCGGGCCACTAGAACGCTTTCTCTTAATTATGAGGAGCTCAATAATTTGCACGTATCGTAACAATTTAGATCACGACCAGCAAATTATATCTTTACTAGGCCGGTTTGTCGACCAACATAATATCACGATTAGGTACGTATTGAGCCTATTCGCCATCTTAATTAGCATCCCAAAAGGTGGCCGGTCGACCCCATCTTCAGATGGTATCAATTCATGAGGTCCTTTCCCCTCCTGGATCGGTATATATATATATATGATCAATATCCTAATTAGAATATATCGTGGGTCGACATGATATAGAATGATATTTATTATATACACTGAACATATACAACGACGGACATTTAATCAGTGGGGTTCTTATTGCATATATATAAATATATATATTTATTCAACATAAAAAGTTCATTTAATCATCCTCATCAAATCAAAACTTGTTTTGTGATCAAGAAAGTTTATTAATCTTGTTAGAGCACTAGCAATGGATTTGCTATAATTTCCTTTTCAAATTGTATACTTTTGCACACTTTAAAAAAAAAAAATTGGAGAGTTTTAAAAGATTACTATTCATAAATGAAAAAATATTCCAATTTCTCCACTTTTTTCTTCTTACAATTGATCAAATTTGACGAAATTTTTGTTGAACGTGTGCAAAAGTGTACAATTTAAAAGAAAATTATAGCAAGTTCATTGTTAGTGCTCTGATATATGTATTGCTGAACACATGGCCATTTGCTGTTGGATCGATTAATTATTAGATGAATGTATACATGGCGCATCTTCAAAGAGAGATCAACCGAACTACAGCGTAACAAGTATGGCCCCGTTTAGGTTCGGAGACGAGTTGAACTCATCTCAATTGATCATCTTAAATTCATCATTATATTTTTTCAAATTTTTATACAATATATTAATCTTAATACAGTTTTTTCAAATTTCAATTCAACTTTTTTAAATTTTTAAATAATAATAATAATTATATTTTATTCAATTTTTAAAATTCATTTTAATTCATCTCATTTTAATTCCAAATCCAAACGGACCTACATCTTCTTCCACAAGAACACGGTTCATCCACGCGGTGTATAGTCATCAACTTAATTAGTGCCTTAAATTCATGTTGGATGAGGAAGTTTTTTTTTTCTTTGTTTCTTTTTTAATATTAGTGATGGATGTGAAAGATGGGTCAAACGCTAATATAATTCCATGAAAAGATATATAGCACTGATATTCATGATGGCTAAAATTGTAATGGGAACAACTAGCTAGCTAGAGTTCTGATCTCATGTTATGAAATAATTCAATATTTGACAGCCATGACCGTACAGGTAGTTGTGGTCGTAGAGGAGGGTAGCTAGGGAACTGAAGCCCTTAAGATAATGGGGGCAGGGAATATCCTGAAATGATCTTGGATTAATGCAAGGTATAAGGAAATTAAAATTAGGTGGAGATTTTGTAGAAAAGTGGGATAAAAAATGAGAGGCTGACCTTAATTAGTGCCAAGGGGAATGTTAGCGAATTAGAATAATGGAGACACAACAAAATCACATCACCTCCAATCGAAGAAAAGCATATATGTATGTATTTGTATATATATATATATATATATATATATAATATGGAGATGATCAGCTGCAAGTTGGAAGAACAAACTAAATTGGGGCTTTTAATGCATGCATGCATGCATGCGTGGGTAGTTTATATCATCATGTTGATACTGCATATTGCTTTGGTTGCACTGTGTCCATCACTTCAAGTGAGAGTAGTTTGCTAAGTCAAACCCACAATAGGAAGGAGAGATATATATGCTTCGTCTACTTACTCTGTAACTCTACTGATTCTGATCAGAAAGAGATCATGCATTTCGGTGCTTTGTTTGACTCCCTTCTTGTCTTCCACAACATCGGGGATCCTCTAATTTGGATATTTGATCAGATTTAAAATTAAAAATACTCTTAGTAATATTACTACCGACCACCCTCCATTGAATGCCGCCACAATTTTTTTGAATCCCGACTTTATTTTAATTCTTGATTATATTCATTCTAAAATTGACCAAAGTGAAAAATTAATACTATTAATTGAAATTAACTCACATTCGAACAATATAGCAAAAGACTCATACTATATATATATATATATATATATCATCAACTGTTTGAAATAGTTGTGTGCCATGTATGCGAAAGTAGTTGAGGATATAATATAACATAGTAGTGAAAGTTGGAAATGACGGTCAATTTATTTTAATGAAATTTGGGGCTGGCTTTGGATTTGTGCTGCACACATTCAGACCAGTGGACTCAGTCTGTCTGTATCATTAATCAAACCATCCCAAAAGAGCTCCGGTCACTCCTGTAGTGTCAACAGAACATTAAAATTGCAGTCACTCCTGGAAATTGTGTCTACCAGCTCATTCAATGCAAGTTTATTTGCGTGGAAACTGAACATGGAGACTGAAGCGCAAACACTTTTTTCATGGTGCAAGATTGCTACTCAATGGTCTTGAGTAGATAGGATATGAATATCATAATCCATGCACATCTTTTAGTTCAAACCGAACAAGTTGTTCATAGAATATTTGATATTATACATCAAATGACACCCAATCCCTATTCCCGTCCAACTTGGACTTAGGCTCCAAAGTAAGACACAATTGCGACTATTTACATGTCAACAAGGCATGGAATTACCCCCAGAAGTGGGGAGAGGCTATAGAATTAGTTACATGTTCTAATGGATGATTGGAATGAAATGAATAAATTAGAGAGAGAGAGAGAGAGAGAGGGAGAGAGATAGATTACCGTTTGATCTAGGGACTGCAGTTCTAGTTCATTCGCTTAGTTTGCAGGTTCGAAGGTAGGGATGATCATACTTAATGTACTTAATCCAGTATGACCGATACCTTGTCATTGCCAACTCCAGCCAGGGTTTCATGTTTCCATTGTAATGTATGACCGCAGCATTCTCAATCTCTGAACGGTCAATGGTAGGATTGTAACCCAAACCAAGCACATGCCATGACTTCTCAAGAGGATGTGTCAGCCCATAAAATGTAATTAGTCCCGGAGGTAACGTCCCAAGCTTCCAAAGTACCCTATCTTCATTCTAAAGCCACCAAAGTTGAAAAAAAAAATGAAAAACAGAAGTTAAATGATCAAATGATTATGACATGAAGTTTTTCTATACCAAAAATCTAAAGCGTTTCTTTTTTTATTATGTTTTTTGTGAAATATATCGATAGAAACAAGCGATCAGTTCTGAAATGCAAAGTAGCTAATTTAACGGCTGGCATTTTTGCTCAATTAGTTTAAATGCATCAATTGTGTTTGCACATGGAACAATGAATGACACAGACCCAAACAGAAGCCTCACCATGTTCTGCCACTTGTGATATATGCCAGTAATATCCCTCCTTTTCCACTCCTTGAGATCAAAAATGTTCATCCCATAAGCCCACCCACATGCATTAGGATCAAAGTTTCTTGCAATATGAGGATTTGTGAAGTTAAGGTACTTGTCAAAACGATGAAAGCTCTCACCACAGGTTTCCACTGCGCCATTAACCTTTCCATGGAGATCCACAGACCACAGTCCAGTCAAGTCTTTCTGAACAACAATGTCATCATCAAGAAACAGAATTTTATTCAACTTTGGATAAACCTTTGGCAGATAGAACCTTAGATGGTTAAGCATTGACAGATACTTCGGATTCCTGTACTTCAGATTAGAGGCACTAGATGAAAGTTTGGTTGGGTGACCCGCCTTGAAATAATACTCTTTCATCACAGTAGACTCTAGTTGACGTAGAACAGGGCAGTAGGATGAATTGAGCCACTTAAATTCATCAACATTTTCAACATGGATTGTAGCTTTCCCAGGAGGATTCAACAGAAACCACATATTCATGGCTCCAAAGTTGAGTTTATCAGTGACAAGATGAAATATATGCTTTGAAGAGTCCTGCAATCATTCCAGATAGCAAATTCAGTCAAGAACAAGAAACAGAGAAGCTTGCATCTAAGCTTCGGTTCGGTAGAGAGTTTTCCATTACGTGGCATATCTCCAAAGATGTCAGGTCCACCAAAAGAGAGTCCCTATTTACAAGAATTTCAATATAAGATCAAACAACTTCAAGTGGCTGTTTAATGTTGCATTTCAACATCCCAAACACACATGGAGACCCTTATATCAGTTTTAGAGAAGTTTGCCATCTTTTAGAATCACATTTCTAAGGGACAACCTTTCCTAATGGCTCATTCCACATTTCCAGTCAAATAATGCTAACACCAGGAAATTATGGAAAACTGACTATAAAAAGTTCACCTACCAAGAAAAAAAAGGATTATGCAAAGCTCGCAGCAACATCAAACTGCCCCTGAATCATCAGATTTAAGGTTATCCTTCACATTTTTAAGAAAAACTTCATACTTCAAAAATCACCTAAAGAACCTAACTGCTGGTTAACGCATACTCCCAAGAGCAATTGGCAAGGAAAATAAGGCATGCCACCAGAAATGGCAAGCCCAAAAAGTTGGACAGGGACAAAAAAGTTTGAGCAACATACAAAGGGCGTTCAAATTTCTGGTAGCACACCCACCCAGACACCACACAAACACAATTACACTAGCGGAATAAAATAAGAGAGTAATGACCTTGGAATTGGTGACAGCTGAGTTCACAACCACTGATGCAGCCAAAACATTGTCTGAGAAGAGGGCATAATGATAAAGATTTGGATCTTCCAGATTCTCACTTCCGGGGAACTTCCGCTTCTCTGGAGGAAGGAGGTAGTATTCTATGGTTAA
Source organism: Platycarya strobilacea (assembly GCA_036898215.1). Taxonomy (NCBI): domain Eukaryota; kingdom Viridiplantae; phylum Streptophyta; class Magnoliopsida; order Fagales; family Juglandaceae; genus Platycarya; species Platycarya strobilacea. The sequence continues at coordinate 55,488,510 of CM072545.1, read as the reverse complement.
GCGCATGGAAAAACAGTGGATTGCATTTGGAATTGACTTGGCAGCTAACTGACTCAAGAACGTGCTCTGTTTCTTCAAGCTCCTAACGTGTTCATCGGCTGACTGAAGCATTGCTCCCAGCTTCCCCGTCACCAACTTGCAGTCATACAGTTGCTCTCTTGCTTTTGATAGAACTTGGCCAATAGCTTTGACTCTCGCAGGTGCACTAGAAACAAATTGAACATGCAATAAGCAAAAAGTCACAAAATCATCAATATACCTTAAAAAAATGGAAAATCGTTCTCAATGAAAATACATTCCCAATACTCTTACCTGCGATGTAGATTAGAATCAGCAGTGGCCTCTCCAAGAGCCTGCTGGCTCTCTCTAACCCGAACTTGTAGTTGTTGGTACAAATCAACCTTGTTCTTCATCTTTGCAATACTTAAATATACCCTTGCCATTATAATTTGATCCCGCATTAAGCGTACTGTGGAATCAGAGTTCTCATTCTCGTTTTCTCTCCTCCATATGCTGTATCTTCCCAGAACAGCATAGTCAACAGATTTGGAGTGCTCAATGGCAGCATTTTCAAGTTTTACAATTGCTTCATTGTCCTGATGTACCAATTCAGATGCTCGCCTTTCTCGTCTTTTCTCTCGCAATTGCTGCAGTAGAGCTTAAAATATATATCAAAGCCCAAGAAGTAATGTGGTTAACATAATGGGAAATCCATGAAGAGCAACATTTCATGATAAATATGTTTCCTTCATATATAAGTTGATAATATAAAATTATGGTCAAAAGAATTGAGGTGAAGGAATGACAAAAACATGCACACATTCAAGGATGATGATTACCTTCCGGGCGAGGTCTGCAGGTTTAACAATAAATTGAGCATGATCATCTGCAGATGACACAAAATCAAGAGGCAAATATATGAATATCATCGATATGGAGAGGCCACTAACATCAAAGCTTCAACATTGAAAATTCAAAGTAAAGAGTATCAGCCATATGCGGATGCTACAACAAAATATATATTATCACCTGAAGAATTCTTCTTTTTGCTCTTAGGTATATCTTGTCCAACAACTGCAGCTGCTTGGTTTGGCTTTGAAGACAATCACAAACCAAAGCACATCAGTAATTTAGCAAGTGATTGAAAAGCTTTCTGCAGCATAAGGGAGGAAAAAAAAGTGAAAAGGCTAACACTGGATTCGAGCAGAAGCATAAGTCATCCTAACCTCAGAAGTGTCAACAACTGAAGTCTCTGCCCCAATGAACTTCCATGAAGCAGACAAGTTCTTTTTCTTAAAAATATCAAGACTCAAGGGCCCCATATCACTTGTGCTGGTTTTGATAACATCAATGACCTAAAACCAGATATGATTGGCTTCTCAGCTAATAAGGAAAACCGACTTTAAAAAACTATCACAACTTGTATTAGACATGTGGATAGTTCAGTTAAATCTTCATCAACTAGCACTTGACCTCTTTTGTGAAGAGAGATTTGAAATGTTGCAAAGCCAGTCTTTCTCTCCAATCCACATTCTGCACCATTCAATCAAAGCAAAGAGAAACCATTATAGATAAATAATATAATCAGATATAGACATGGAGAAATGTTTGAGAAGGCTACCTTTTTACTAGGACCAGTTGAAAGATCACCTCGATCTGCACAATTATTGACAAAAACATTAATTACTTGCAGAGAAACAGAAATCTAAATTCAAGCAAAATTTAATATAGGATAACATATTAAGCCACTCATGATATTAGCAAACTACATAGACAGGTGAAGACACACAATTCATCGCAACTGATCCTCAAGGTGGTGTTATAGAGCAGTAGTAAATTGCAATAACTTTGCTAGCAAGTGTACTGATCTGCATGCACAAACAACTTCATCGCAGAATGATATTAATCTAGTATTGGACTTCACATAACTGTCACCGTAGAATAATACTAGTGTCAGTTCACCATATTTGGGTTCAATACAAGACTCGTTACTTCCATTTTCACCACAACCACTCAGCTGAGTTGGATACAGGGGGATCAAAACTTGTCAACAAACACCATTCCCATGACATCTAATAGCAACCAGAAAACATGCAACATTGATGTTCCAAAAGGTCCCTCTCAACAAAATTGTCAAAACACTAAACAAAATCAATTTCTCACCAACCGAAAAAATCTCCAACAACTGCAATAGAGAGGTGAATCGCTAGGTATGATATTGCCCAAAGAACTCCGACCCAGTCTAGAATAAAGTACTGGTCCTACTACCGGCGGAAGCCAAGCTACACCACAAGTAGCATTGCACAGAGCAGAGCATACTAATTTTCTAAACCTAGCATTCTATTGGAAGCATTTCCTGTCTATTGAAAGCAAAGCTGCCAAATTGACCCTCTTGAAAAGCAATAAAAAGCTTTTCCCAACCAAAGGATTGCCCCCAATCAACTAAACACTAGCCATCCACTCATTCAAAGCTATTTTTACACATATCCAGCAGTAAATTCCCATCCACAAACATTCAAGGACACTAGGATTCAGAGACAAATACTTTGATTCCAAAGCTTCAAGCATGGAATCCAGCATGCGTACTTCAACAATATAAAACATTCTTTTATACTCAAACAGCCAGAGTATCAAATCACTAACACGTCGGAAGCAATTTTCTACATATTGAGTTTGTACTTTGGAAGTAATTATACAGATTCCAGAATCAATGAAATAAATAAAAATGCACTTAAAAAGTACATCCAGAACGGAAACACAGTTAGTACCAAAATCTTAATATAGTATCTAGCATGCAGTAGGGTTAAAAATTAAGTGAGGTGTAGCAATATTAAGGTTCCGCATAAGGAATTGAGTAGTGAGAAATATAGAAATGGTTATAGAGTTGACCAGTGGTGTGGAGTCCTCTGCCGAAGAAGAAAAGGGACGGCAGGAGCAACGCAAGGAGAATGAGAATGGCTAAAGGGAATCGTGACCCATCGTCGCTGTTCTTGTGGATGCTCCCACCGGATAGTCCCCGCCTCACCGCCATTTAATCAAAACCTAAAATTGAGAGAAAAGAGTTACTCAAGAGTGGGCGAAATAATAATAAGAAGAAGATGAAGAGTGAGTGTGTGTGTGTGTGTGTGTGTGTGTGTATTACGAGAGGAATTGCGAGGAGATGTTGGAGAAGTGGGAGGTTTTTGGTGTTCATTGCCAGTGAAAGTCCATGAGATGACAAGAGTGTGTGGTGAGGAGGAAACTGCAGTGGGTAGAGTGTGATTTAACGGCAAATTGTAAAGAAATAGAAAACTACTTTTAGCGACACAGAGTCATCCCAATTCCGACCGCTCCCAGCCTCCCACCACGCAGAAGCGATCCTACAAATTGACGTCTCCCAGTAATAACTTTTTTTCTAACGCAAATCTTTTGATGTGCTAAAAGTTAAAACAACGTAAACTCGATGAGCAATATTTTCTTTTTCTTTTTTTTTTTTTCATTTTTTGGATCCCTTCCAAAGATGAATAATCCACAAACCGCAGTAGAGAGAGAGAGAGGGGGACGACATCGTTGCCACGTTGCTCGTGGGTCGATAAAAGGACACAGGACACTCATCCTTGACTTTTCTTCTTTTTCTTTTCGGCCACCAGTAGCATTTGGAACTTGCGTTGCCTACTGTTTACCGAGCGCACGCTCATCAATTTTTTTTTTTTTCATAAAAAGAACTAATTTAATAAAAAGACTTTCGTCATATTTAATAATAATAATAATAAATATAAAATATAAAATATAAATATTTTTAATTTAACTTTTAAATAGTAATCCAAGTATTTTTCATCAAATATGATAAAAACTTTTTAATAAATTTAATGTAAGATTTTTTTAAATATTAACTTTTTATCAAATTTATATTTTCTATCAAATCTCGAAAGAACATTTAAATGAATCTAATATTAATACTCTAATTTATGCATTACTGTTGTTAAGAGTGTAAATTCTTTATTCTTCCATGTAGAATAAAAAGGTATATTCTTCCATATAAAATCCATATATATATATTTTTTTAAAGAAATGATAAAAACTTGTTCACTCTTAAGATTATGCAAATCATTTCCTTTCATTTATTTATACCAGTTTACCACGACATTGTTGTCACTTTCTGTCCATGGCTTCTTTATATGTCCCCTAAATTAAATCCATTGATACATAGAAACATTACATGTATTCTTGCTAATTTCATCTTATTTGGTGATTTTTCTTTTCATAATTGAACGATTAAGGAGCCCTATCCCCATTCGTTGTAATTTTTATATCATTCATTAAACAATTCCTCAGAGCATCATTGGTTTTTTTTTTTTTTTTACTCCATCAAGAAATGATACATCTACAAGGAGATAGCTTAATGTAATTAAATTGATTTTATAAAGAAGGAAACATGATAATCTGATATATCATATCAAACTAAATATTTTTTCATAATTTTCTTTGAATGTCAAACCTTTCTAATCATGTTTAATGAATCTCCACATATGCTCTTCCGATATCTTGATTCGGGTATGGGCAGTAGCATGGCCTTGCGAAGTTAATGCGAACGTTGTCTAAAAAGTAAAAACGCTCAGATTTCAGAAAGAGTTCTGCAAGAATTCAGCACTCAGTTTAACAAGATAGAAAACTGTAGATAATAATTTAGCCATTATATATCATATATTCTCCCCAATGCTCAAGAAGTTTCAACTGAGAGCCGGCAAAACCGAGAACTGACGTTCACATCTTGCTAACAACTAGACAGCAGCTAAAGGAGATACGAAGCTTGATGTCGCTCGACAAGAACTGGGAGGTCAACCGGATCCCATGGGAGAACACCGGATCTCTAACCCACCATGATATGTATGTTATGTTTCGAAGTTATATGAAAGTTTATTTAGCAAAAGAACCTAGACAGATGCTACATGTCTACGTCCACATTATGCTAACTAGACACTAGCTAACTTGTCTACGCGCGAGGTGACATGAACCCAGGTCAAAAATCATGTAAACAATCTTAAAAGACCTCCCAATACAACCTGATTACGAGCACCCGGAAGAATGCATCCAAAGGGGAGAGCTTCCCTACAGAATAGCCACATCCAAGTAATCTCCAATCTGCATTGGTCAACATAAGTTGGTAACAAATTGGTGAAATATACCAACTATCCATGGACCCGAAAGAGTATTGTTTTACCTGAAAGTGAAGTCCAGCCAACGTCTTGCTGTCATCCAGTCTTCCGTTTCCAAATGAAAAGGCCATCCCCACCTTCATGAATCAATTGAATATTCCAGTCAGAATCTCGCTATAGGTATCATTTAGGCGTCAACCAATAAAAGATTTTTTTTTTCTTTTTTATATAACTAACAAGATATTTTATTGATATTTGAATATGCATAGTCCAAATACCCAAGAAGTATACATGTGATTACACCTAGTTAGAAACTAGAAGGTGTCAACCAATAAAACATACTCGCAATTACACAACCATCTAACATATTAGAGCTATTTTAATAAGTAACATTTCAGATCCATATCATCAGCATTTTGGCTGTCACATCAACCACAGGTATAAACAATTATAATGCAATATAACAGGGTAGCGTACACCATAGTGGAAATAAAAGCGTCATCCGTGCAGCCATTTCTCCAATTCCTTGAATTATTTTTCAAATTGGTTCCAATCTTATCATCATAAAACACTAAACAAAATTTATGATGGACGTGATTATAGGAGAAAGAATAGGAAATTACGCATCAGAAAACATGTGGTCACATTTTTTTTTATAGTTAATCAAGAAGTTTTATCTATAATATAATAGGCATAGATGTGGCCACATATGCTCATAATGTACAATATCAATTTAGTCTATCCACTCAATAATGCAAGCACATATTGAAGAGTTATAAAACTGACTCATATAAATGATTATACATCAGCAGACAGAGACAGAACTATGGTTGTTTTATTAACACAAACACACAAGAGAATGAACGAGAGTGAGTAACCTCCTTCACTTTAAAACGGCCATTTTTATCAGGATATACAAAACCAAACGATAGTTTTGCATTTTTTCTCCTTGCAGCTGGAGCTACCTCTTTGACCTGTAGAAAAAACAAAATAAATGAAGGCACTGAAAGAAAATGATAATGAAAAAGAAATGATTTCTCTAAACATATAAGTAAAAGAATATGAAGTATAATTTCAAATGATATATATCAAGCAAGGCACTCCTCTTAAGTAGTGTTCATTATATCGGTTACCATTCACAACATAACTTAAATATTGTGCCCCGAAACATAACCCATATTTTCTTTTATAAACAAACATACACCATATTACCACTATTTATACTTTCCAATGGCAGCATGATGGCGCATAGTCGTTCAATCTTTTCGGGATCACACCAAATCCTCTTTTTTTTTTTTTTTTTTTTTAATATTCAACTTTTTTTATATAGGTAGCAAGATCACAACAAATTCATTAATAAGTAAAAGCTACAATCTGACAAAAACCTGTAAGTTATTGCCAAAAACAAAATCCATAGCTCACAACAAGTTTATCCTGATGTTCCATTTATGCCCACTTCTTAATGACTACCAAAGACCTAACCAAGTTTTAGTACAATACCCCACTTTCCCCATTCGCAACCTCATCCCTTGTCATCTAGTTTAAACCAGACCTAAAAAGTCCATTGGCTGTGCTTGCTACCAGGTACACAGACTCCAATTGATAACCCAAAAATTTCTCAAATTTCAAGTATGGCACAATTATTTTATCATTATTTTTCGATAGGTAATCAAGAAATTTTATTCATAAAATAAGGTATAGTGCAAGTATACAGGAAGTATACATTATGGTTTACGACTGAAAGTAGCAAAAAAAATCATTAACATTTAGTTCATTAAAATAAATGAGCCCCACCCATAAGAACGGGTTTTAAAGAAAAGAACTCTAAGCTCAATCATTTTCATCTTGTGATCCTTGAAGCTTCTATCATTTCTCTCCTGCCAAATGCACCAACACATATGTATAGAAGCCATTCACTAGATAGCTTACCTTGGAGGCCACTCCAGCTGCCATTTGACCATTATGAAAATGTGTGCCTTTTTTTGGGAAATTACACTCTTGTAAGCCATCATATTTGTTGATCAGGGCCAGAGTAGCAGCTAGTGCCATCAAATGTAGGTAATGTAGGCCAAAGGTTCTCAAGTATGAACGCTAAAAGATTTGAAGTACTACAGTGTTCAGTAGTATAGAGATATAAATGCATGCATATCCAATATATGGGGCATGTGTAAATGAGCACACAAATACAAAACCATTGAACCAAAAACAAAAACGAAGTGCAGAGAGACACACAGAGAGAGAGAGAGAGAGAGAGAGAGATGGCATACCAGATCGGTTAACTCACGAAGAGTAGCATCCATCCAGGTATAAATTTGAACCTCATCCTTGGGCACCTTGCCTCTCCCAGCAAAGTCTTCATCATTATGATGACCTCCAATCTACAAAGAATTCAACAAGTTCTAACTATGATTTCCAGAACATCAAGTTTCAAAGTGTAAGACAACAGTAGAGACTAGTTCTTCAACGGCCATTCATGGTCTTAAACTTAGGCAGTTCACAATTCATAAACAAAGGGTTAAATTTTTGTTCTGTATCAGGTGGTGAATCTGTAACAAACCGACTGTAACGAAAATAGAGTCCTGCTCCTGGTACCTATAATCGGTACTGATAGCAGGACCAATAAGCATAATTTTGTTTTTTAATTTTTTTTTTCTTTTCTTTTATCTATTTTAAAAAATAAAATAATAAAATACACAAATTTACTAATAATCACTTCCTTAATCATTAAGAATTTAAAAAAAAAAAATCAGTCAAACCATCGATCAAACTATCGGTTCACTTTGCTTTTCTCATGAAAATATTAATAGTAAAATATCCCACTTTGAGGGTGAGAAATCCTCCAGAAAATTGAGAGAAATTGAAGGAAATAAGAGGTTTCTATTACGTTCTGGATGCCCCCTTAGAGCCCCCTTGAGTCAGTTCATATAGTAGTGCTGTTCAAATCAAGTCATCCCTCACACGGGCCTTGGCCTAAAGGAAAAACATTAAAATGACAAACTACAATGAAAAGGTACTCAATGGGCCTGACACCATTAGCCTGCTACAGTTAAAGTCCAGTTAAAATAATACAATGTAATTAAAATAACGCAATAATATAGTGGCCCATGGCAATACGAGCAGATCTCCTTCATGCCACTGAACCGTGACAGAATCACAGGTCTTAAACTTTATAGTTATTTACTACCGCCTGTTGTTTTCGACTTAAAATCCAATACAGATTTATTTAAAGACATTATCAAAAAAATGATTCTTACTTACAAGAAAAATAATAAGAAGTTCCCAGATGTTTACTTGAGACTCAATTAAGATGCCTCAAGTGGCATGCAGAATTTAAATATGTCAACTTTTAAGGCTAAGAATACAAACTTCATTATTTAAGAGCTTCGTACAATCAAGAAATACAAAGATTTCGTACTCTTGGAATAGGAAGAAAATGTCTTATGGAGCTTTGATAACAGAAGTACCTTGGTGAAAACTCGAAGCAACAACGGGCAAGTCTGCAAGCAATTCGAGAACGAGATCAAGAAACAGAATTTTGAGACAAGAAAACTTTAGGGCGATTAAACATAGCATAAAACAGTATAGATATACCAAAACTAAGAATTCAAAATCGGCAACCCTAAAAAAGCTACAGCAGAGAGAGAGAGAGAGAGAGCACCTTTTCGCGATCGACGGGCTCAAAGCGCGGGCGAAGAAAAGCTGGATGGCCTCTTGGAGGTGGACCCAGGGGTCTCCCTCCTTGTCTCCTTTGCGCTTCTGCTGCTCCTGCGAGTGCCATCTCTCTCGCACACCACACCCACACAGCTTATGCTTGCCCTTCAGTCGACTCTTCAACCTTCCTAAAAGATTGAAGAAAGTAGAAACCCCTGGGCCCTGTTTCTCTGTTCTCTGCATCTTAACAAGGTCAAGGTAGTTTTGTTGGTGGTCATGGGCCGGAAATATAGGTATTTTAGCCTGCCCCAAAGAAGAAAAAAGACATAACAGACGACCCCAAGCACATAACCAGGCCCACTAGCCCGTGCAACTATTCCCTCCGCAACAGTTAAACATACATATTACGTTCAGATATTTAAAATATTTCAAAATATCTGTAGAATTATAGTGAAATAGTTTGTAAATAATAATAAAATAATTTGAATTATTATATTTTATTAAATTTTAAAAATTAGAGATGAAAAGTTGAATAAAAATATTATCAAGTTAAAAAATTACTTGAATATAATTTTTCAATATTATTTTAATTTTGAAATTTGAAAAAAAAAAATTTATATCTTATTTGAAAATCTGAAAGTTTGAAATTAGATAATGAGATAATGATTAGATGAGAAAGTTAAAATTAAAAAATTAAAAAATATTTTGTATATATATATATATATATATATTTAAATGATCGATGTTTGAAAAGGAAATAACTGCATGGGAATTGTTCTCAAAATAATTCTTATTGTGGAGACCGACGCTGCATGTATGCTTCGTCAATATGACGCTTAATGGTTTTAATTGGAGAAGTATTTGTGTACTTTAACACTTCTCAAATGAAAATATGCGCATTAATATTCTTGTGTTCGTCTTCACACGTACCATATATTTGTCGAATTTGGGAAGTGAAGTCGATGCCATGCAGCTTTAGGGACGTCATAATTAAATGCATATTTAGAATATATAGTTTGCTAGAATAAAATATAAGAATAATAACATGATCTCACTTTCTCGAAAGAATAATTTTTCTTGCAGATGTAGAGTATTGCAATATTTATATTAGAAATTAGTTGACTTTTTTACGTCTAAATTAAACATTCTCATTTCATGAATAAATAAATTGTGTAAATAAGGGTATTTTGAGAGTTTTTTATTTATAAATAAGGATATTTTTGTCAAATTTTTTTAAAATGGGATTTTTTGGTTTTTCTAATATTTAGGGTGTAAAGGAGTTCAATTTTATGGATGGTATGTAGCGTGCAATGCATGAATTGCTGTGTATGCTTAATTTTATAAATTTATATTTATACACACTATAAAAAAAATTGCTTATTTACAACTAGTTAATTCCAACGAAATAATTATTTATCGCTAAAATTAGTCACAAATACAAATTTCATCACAATTAATTAATCACAAAAACTCAATTTTCTTGTAGGGACATGCATTATACATAATCACCATTCCAACAATTTGTTATGAATCTCTAAGTAAAACTTACTCTTGAAAACCGACTTACAAGAAAAGAGTACCTAAGAGTTTATAAGCCACAAATTGATCACATACTTAATCGACGTGGATCATAACAACCACCACACTTCGCAACCAATGTCAACTGTAATCTCGGCTCCACACAGGCTGACCATACCGGTATCACTCTCGTGCTAGACAATTGCAACTAGGGCGGTAAAAAGATTGAACTGGACCGGTAGATTGACTCGGACCGTTTGGACCAGATCGGATGGAATTCAGTCCGGTCCGATCCGGTCCAATTTTTTTATGAATCGGACCAGACCGAATACACACATATTTTTTATTTTTATTTATATATATGTATATATGAGTAATAGTATATAAATTTTAATATTAATATTAATATAGATTAAGAGTAGTAATATAACATATTAATATATAATATATATTCTTATAATATTAACATATTATAATTTATAATAATTGTAGTATAAAAGTATATCTATATAGAGTATTAATAATAATTTATAAGTAAAAAGTGTATTATTATTATTTAATATATTATTACTAATTTATCACTATTCACTAATATATAAATTTATAATATACTAATGTAAATTATGTAATAGTATTATTAATTATAGTTAACAAACCTATGATGTATCACTAAATCACTATTAACTAATTATAATTACTTTTCTTATAATTACATGTAGCAATTATAAATATTAATTATTAATGTTGTTTTTAATTATATATGAAGTATGATCAATGATCATTAATATCATTGATTAATTGATATGACTTATGAGAATTAAATTAAGTAATCAATCTATGAGCTATATATAATATAGAATATTAGTTATAACTTATAGTATAAGTATTAAGTCTATAGATTATAAGTTATAACTATATATTTTGTTTAATATTTAGATGAGATTAGAAATTGACAATTGGCAAAGATGATTATTTTTTTATGAAAGTAGTACTAGTATATAATTAATAATTTATAAACTTAGGCAAAAAAAGTATATTTAATTATTACAAGATTTTGGATCAAATTTAGCCCATTAAATCATATGGGATACTCCTATAACGGATCGGACCGTCCCCAGACTGAATTGGACCGGACTAGTATAAACTGAATCTTATTCGGTCCAATCCAGGATGAGAACATTTTTGGACCGAATAGAATCGGTCCACATTTTTCCCGAATCGAACCGGATCATTTACACCCCTAATTGCAACTGTCGCAACATGACCTTAAAGGTGGGACGACTCTAATACCATTTTTTATGAACCCTTAAATAGAACTCATCCTTGAAAACCGATATACAAGGAAAGGGTGTCTAGGAAATCATAACACAATTTAAAGCTAATAATGATACATAGGGTAGATTCTCTTTATGAAACAATATATAGGTTAAGATAGTGATTTCAAATTGCCTTGAATCCGTTTATATCTTTATATGTAAGAAAATGAATTAAAGTTAAATGTTACAATAATTTATAATTGATGAAACATTACTTTTAAAAGTATTACCACTCCATAAATATAATATTTCAAGACTTTATTTTCCAATCAAATTACCACAAAAAATGCATACTTTTATAGATAAAATATCACGTTAGATTCATATGACTCTGCTTCTATATATAATAATGGGTTACTCCCTAAATTTTTATTTTCTGCAACTCTGAGCATAATTCAAAATTTTATTGTACTAGCAATCATCCATTAAAAAAACTCATGGTTAACTTAACAGTAATATGTGTAAAAATACAAACAAACAAAAAAACCTTTAATATTAGAACTAAAAGATGATTAAATGCATTAAAATGTAGAGTAGTTTATATATATATATGAGAAATTCTATATAGAAGGTTACATCACACAGTACTTCTACATAATGATGAATATGTGATTTATTATTTTTATTTTCTATTTTATTATTTAAATATATGTATTTTAATATATTAAAAATATATGATATAAGACTTATTCATGATAACATTTCTTTATAAATATTTATACAAATTTCTATGAGGTGAATTGGGGAAAAATAATTATGATCCCAAAAATTAACCATTCCGGCCAGTTATAGCTAGGTAGATATACCGATCGAGAAAGATACAAATTACTCACGAATCTGAGGTTGTTACAAGAGAATCCACAGGATCTTTTAACGTACCCATGTATGATGATGTGAATCATGTCCATCCCCAACAACAGCTGTAGTGCCATTGAAAGCATCTTCTTTTAATGTGTACATGAGATAATACTCATGCCATGCATATTACATTCCCATTATTCTCATCATGACCTAAATCTAAGTTCGACCACCTTAGTGTAATTAAGCTATAATTAAGGAAAACTACATCAAGACTAGCATGACATTACAAAAAAAAAAAGATATTTATAACTTCTTAATTATAATTAGAAGAATTATTTATTATAAAAATAATATATTTTTATTACAAATAATTATTCTGATTATAATTAAAATGTTATAAATAATTATTTTTCTTATAATAAGATGAAATTAATTTATTATTATTCAAAATGAAGAAAATATATATATTTATATATATATATATATATAATTCTAAGATTACGTGCATTACACCCATCCGACTGACTAGTCATTGATATTTTGTTTCCTCTTCTTTACACGGAAACAATTAATCACCCGGCCAGCATGCATGGTTAATGGTGGAGCTTGAAAGCTCATCTGCTGACAGTGAAGGCTACGCAAGAAATGGAAAGTTTGCATCGAAAAACCAGAACACTGTTATCAAAGCTTTCCTACAATGGAATATATGCCCTAACCATCCCCACCACCCCTCTTAGATTAGACCCCAAAGATGGGTTGTCACTTGTCACTCTTCAAGCCTGATGGACACCACTTTAGAAAACAGCTTTATTGCTACAGCCTGTAGGATTACTCATTTTCTTTCCCCCGGGCCCCCTTTTTTTCTTCTCTTTTACAGGTACCTCTTTTCATATTTCCAGGCTTCCAGCTCTTTGTAGTAAATTCTCCTTGATATGGGGTGGGTGCATGTTTTATTTTATGGGTTGTCAAGGTTGGCAAATTGGCTAATGTTATAGGATAAAATATGCTACGATCGAGTAAAATTATTTATTTGTAATTAATTAATTTCAATAAAATGAATATTATAATTAAAATAAGTCACAAATATATAGCATTTTCGTTATAAATAATTAATCACAAAAATTTGTTTTTCTTGTAGTGATTAGGATCAAACATATAATCTCCTGAAATATTCTTACATTAACATCATGAATATTGCCCAATTACTTAATTAATATCTGCATGCAACAAGTTTTGGTAGTGGGATCAGGGCCGAAATTGATATTAATATCTGCAATATGCATGGCTTGTAATTTTACATTAATTTTCTATATAAGTAATAAATTAAGAAGTCAGAGTTTGAGCACTGAGCTGAGTGGGGTGAGCACTCATGAGATCAATTAATATAATATATAATTCAAAGCATATTCCAAAGAAGGGGCAATGACGATGACACTAGGGCAAGCTACCTGCAGATCAAGACCGTGTCAATAAGCTACATAAGGCAGACTATGGGGATGGGCAAATGACATTATTGAAAAACTGGGCCGGCATATAGTCTATTATATATAGATAAATCAAATAACAGTACCACCCAGGAAACAAATAAAAAATAAAAAACTTGGAAATGCATACCTACTCAATATCACATGCACTGTAACCATTGCCACGTATGAAATAGTAACCTTATTTTGTCCGAAATGACATGTTAATGTTAATGATATGACATGATCTGAAAGGTGCTGGAATATTGTCCCCACATGTATGCTGGCCGATGTTTTTCTTATGATCAAAACTCTTTTTGGGGACTTAATTTTTTCTCCAATTTGCAATATATAATTCCGTGGGCAAGACATGAATGATCTCATCTCCTCGACGGCCTTGTCGACTCTTATAGGGTTGAAACTTTGAAGAATTACTGTACTGCTCGTTATATTAATTAATTGCTCTGGATTTCAATAAACCACCTTATAACCTATTTCAACATCCCAGCTCATATATAATATATAAATTTAATTATGAGTATTGATCTAAGCTTTTATACATCGACCAGCTTCCTTTTGCAACTAATTGGCTAGCTTTTAATTAACGATGATGATCAATATTGAGTTAATATTGTACGGGCGTCTAATATGGCTGGAGGTCCGAACAATCTTATAAAGGTTGCATTAAAATGATATTATAATATATGGGCATAATTAATGCTAAGTCATCATTAGATAGTTATCATCAAGCTAGTGCTGGTTGCGGAGTGTATAAGTAATATTAATTATGATACGATCCAGATATGTCACATTACTTGGTGCAAATTAACGTACGTAATCATCATCATCATGTACTGTATATGAGCAGCTTTAATTTATATGATAGTTAATGCATCGCATATATAATTACATTACTTGTATCATGTATATCTAATATTATAAGATACAATAATTTCTGATGTGTCCTTTCTTATATATACCTACAGATCATGGGATATTCCTTGGACGTTGAACACGCAAATTAATTAGATTTGACTACGCTATGGTATGGTATAATTAATGTATACATAGAGTTGAGAGGTGACATGCTTACGTACGTATTGGATATAATTTCAACAATTCATGCGTTGAAAAGTACTCGATCGTGAACTGATTTGATCCACAAAATTTAAACTCATTCTCGCGATCGAGATGATTTTACTACAAGAAAAATGAGTAATATTAACTCAATAATAGAGATAAAAAAAACTATTAACGACTAAAATATATTATTAACAACTAATAAAAATGTAACAAATAAGTAATTTTCTTATAATGTTTACAGTTCAACCAAGATACATGATCGCGGCCAACAAATTGTTTTGGGTTCTTTTATGGGATGCATGGAGGTCACGATCCAAAATCATATACATCCAAAGAAACACATGCGAATTTTCGGCAGCTTTCTTAATTTTTATCAAAATATTGACATGAGACGTACGCTTCTTTGGAAATTTGGAGCCTAACCTTTAGAGTTAACTCTAATACCATTTCCGAAAAATACCATCAAAATTTAGCTCCTAAGTGGAAAACAATTATAAAATTGAACATCACTTTTTATATTCCATCAAAATCAATTTCAATTTCACCAAACATGTCTTGTAGATCATAGTAACATGTTAATTTAACATTTTAAGTATTAGCCAATTTTATCAACATGAGTACATACAACATATTTTACTTTTTACCACCACTTTTTTTATTGGAGTACGGACTCCAATAAAAAATTTCATATATTAGTCCGTTCTCAGTGATCATATATATATATATATATATATATATATATAACAATTTCTGGCCATGCATATTGCACCCCCAACAATAAATTCATTCAAAGTGTACTTATAATTTGTCGTGGTTTCGGTCACTCAATTAATTAGGAGACTTTATAAAAAAATTAATTAATTAATTAATTAATTAGGAGACTTGATTGATCCACAACATGATCATGATCATCTTCTAGTGGCCGGCGCCATTATAAAATAATCATTTTCTAAGGTAAATAAATTCTCTCTAAAAAAAAAAAGATGCTAATAGTTTCATCAATTAATGTCATGCATGCATACGTTTGAGATCAGGAAAAACAATGTATATTAACTTATAAGCTACTACTGAGATCATGATCTGTATCCAAATTAATATTATAACCATATGCATGGCTACATGTGTCGTGGACTCGTAGCTGATCTAGCACTGCAATAGCAATAATTTACATCTTTATATATATATATTAAAAGTAATACTATATACAAGTAGATTTGTTAATCAATTTGTGCACCAATACATATTTATTGCAGGCTGCCTTTAATTTGTGGACCAATCACGTTGGATGGGTGTAAGTATTGATATGCAAAATCACTTACAACAAGATTTTTTCATATATTAATACCACTCATCAGTGTATATATATATATATATATATATATAATACACACACACACGATGGATTATTACAGCAAATTAAATTGTCTTTAGTTTATGGTCACAATAATTTCTTCTTTGACCATACATGGCAAGAAATATACACAAGTCCAGATAGAAGTTATGGTACTAATATTCAGGTAGAGATTATGGGCTTGCTTTATGGTTTGCGTCATGCTTGGCGTTTGAGATTTGATGCCATAGAGGTTGAGATGGATTCACAATTGATTGTGAATGGGTTAAAAATCGTAGGTAAGCCTTATGGTACTTGGAAAACTTCTGTGAGGAAATCATGGGGTTTCTTGATGAAATTTGCTTCATTTGTCAACATATTTATAAAGTGTAATGTGGTAGCTGACATTTTGGTGAAATCTGGAGCAAAAGGGAGCAATGTTGTTTATTCTATTGTTTCAAACCTTCCACACACGGCTAGAGGCCGTTTCTTGCGTCTTGACAATGGAGGTTTGCCATATTTGAGGAGGAAATAAGGTTTGTTTTTTCTTGCCACGGGCTTTAGGCATGTTTAGACTTTCTGGTTTTATGTGTCCTTTTTTTGGGTACTTGGATTTATTTTTTATTTTTTATTTTTTTTTGAATTTCTTGAATAATTATAATCCTTAAATATCAGATTGTAACCACGATATTCTTCTACCATAAGTGAGAACTATTAATAAAATTGAATCGAGATCACTCATGAACAAGTAGCCCTGTCTATTCTCTAAAAAAAAAAGTTACAAACTTCTGCCAATTGCATGCTTGCCCTTATTGATCTTCTAATGCACCATGCATGTAAGGGTGGACAATTGACCCCGCACTCCAACCCTATCTGCCCCGCAACTGCATGACAAGGCGGGCAACCCCGCTCTACCCATGCGAGAGCAGGGTCCCCTGCCCCACATCTAGCCTCCCTAGTAAGGGAGAGGGGACGGCCGCAGGGGCGGAACCAGAATTTTGTATTTAGGGGGGCGATCGATAAAATATACAATAAATATAAATTTTATAAGGATGATCATCAGTGATAAAAATGTCATATTTTATTATTAATGAGCTCTCTAAATGTATATTAATTTTTGAATTGTTCACGTCTTTTTCTTTAAAAAAAAATCAATTATTTTTAAGTACTTACTCATATTTTTCTATGATTTAAGAAAAATTTATAGATTAAGAATAAATTTAAGAATTTTCTAATAAGTAATGATGTAATGCTGTTAAATTTTTAACAAACTATATCTTCTAATCATATAAGTTAGACTGAAACTAAATAAGTGAATATAATCAATCAATTTTATAATTATATAAATTTATAATCAATTTTTTTATTAGTTTTTTTATTAGAGTTAGACTGCTAGTTGAGTAATTTGAGTTTAAGTGAAATTAAAAGTTAGAATATAAATGGATATATATTAAGATTTAGATGAATAATTTTAATAAAAAAAATTTGGATGGGGTAATTTTTATTTATTTTTAATTTGAGAGAGAATTTTAATTATATATATATAATTATATATATTTTTATTATAATTTAATTTTTTTAAAACCTTGGGGGGGCGGTAGCCCCCCCAAGCACTAAGCTGGGTCCGCCCCTGGGACGGGGAGGGCCTAACCCCATCCCAATTTCTCCCACTCCATCCATGTTTATGTATTTATATATATAAACATAAATACTTATATATATATATAAACATAAATACTTATATATATATATAAACATAAATATTTATATATATATATAAATATAAATATACTTATATTTTTCAAATTGTTATATACAAACATATATTTTGATTTCTTAGACTTGTTCACCTAGTACGTATTAGCAAATTTAAAAATTTCATGATTTAAAAACTATAACTTATATAAGATATGCACTAGCAAATTTAAAAATTATATAGCTTAAAAACTTATACACTATAACTTACACAAAATATATACTAGAAAATTTAAAAACTATATAATTTTTAAATTGATTCATGAAACCAGATACGTGTTGTCATTTCATGACTGCATACATGAATAGGAATGATACAAATTGCAAAAAATTTGGGTAATTTTGAATAAATTATGGCTACTGCATGTTAGTAGCTAGCTAGTTAGTAGTTATAAGGTAATTCGTACCACATGGATGCCTTTTGGTCACTAATTAATGCTACTCGGAGTTTCTACAAATTTGTAAGTCTTGCCCCAAGGAGTAAAGGAATTAATATCATGCATGAAGTTCATAACATCAAACACATTATTTTTGGAGAAGTTTCCTTAATTTGTTTCCAACCATATTACAATTAATTACTAAAAAAACCATATTAATTAATTAATTATAGACTTTATTGTACAATATATATTCAGTTTCTTTGTAGCCAATTAGCTGTAAGAGTCTAACCCACATATACATATATATATATATATATCCATTATTAGGGGCTACAGCGTTATATATTTATATCCTTAATTTAACTTAATTTACTTCAAAAAGATGGAGAAGTAGTACTACTACGGCCAATTAAAAAGAACGGGATAAATTAGGTCTCCAATTGCTCATAATCACATTTCAAACTTGGTGTAGTTAATTTACATCCACCTATATATACGTGCCAGCTGGCTGGTATATACTAAATATTAATTATGGTTTTTTCAAGTTTATTTTCAGAAAAATTCTAAACGGAAGCGTTACACTCTGTGCATACATGCACCCATTTAAAAATGTGAATTTACCTTTTTACTCTCTTTTATTTTATACTTAAAAAGTTTTTTATGTATCGGATGTGGGGCTTCGGTGTAACATAACTCTTATTTTCATTGCATGTTAAGTAGGCAATTATCTACTTCCCTCGTAGTCAAACAAGCATTTGGGATTAATCCAAAATTTCCCGAATGACAAAGTTAGCTCGAATTAATTCCCAAAATCTATGATTTCCGAGCATTCGTGTTTCAATATTAATTTATCTGATCGAACCGAATAGCTTTCGAAGAGATGCCAATTATAATTTACAACCCTACATTCTTAAATCCAGAGTTGTCAAAAGATATTAGTTCTAGACTTGATTAATTTCTATAAGGATCATCAGTACTACTATTACCCAAAATTATCCCACATTATTAACTTATATATATATTCGAGAAACTGAGAATGAATGTTCAGAATTCTAGAAAAATTACTTAATTAATATCAACCCCTTAAAAAAACTAAACAAAGTATTTTATTTTATTTTTATTATCAAAGATTAGATATAAATGATCAATTAGTGGATGCACATACATACACTATAATATATATATATATGTGTGTGTGTGTGTGATCGTGAAGTTACCTTGACAGCAAGGCGCGTGGGAAGAATATTTATTACCTTAGAACTGAAGGCAACTCTGAACTCACAGAGAGATCAGAAAGAGAGAAAGAGAAGGTGAAGGAAGAATTACTGGCCGGTTTCCATTGTGTTGTAAAAGATATATAGAGTCCCAGTCCTCCTATAGCCTATCGATATTCATTTCTAAGTTCTAACGTAACACTGCCCCCAAAAAAACTCCCACTTCTGAAAATTAGCCCTTGTTGCCCATACCTACTCCGTGTAATATTTATAATATTCCATATATCCTCCATTTTTGTACAACCTCAAACCACTGCATGATATAATTCCAACCCTGTTTAATTCAGAGAGAGAGGGAGACAGAGGGCGAGAGAGAGAGAGAGAAACTGAATAACCCTGACTTACACTTGCACATAGGTTATACTATTTGTAGGTTTTAATACTGTCCAGAAAGAGAAAGAGAAGATGGGGAGGGGGAAAGTCGAGCTGAAGAGGATTGAGAACAAGATCAACCGCCAAGTTACTTTCTCAAAGAGGAGGAATGGTTTGCTCAAGAAAGCTTATGAGCTTTCTGTTCTTTGTGATGCTGAGGTTGCTGTCATCATTTTCTCTAGTCGTGGCAAGCTTTATGAGTTCGGAAGCGCGGGGTAAACCCCAATATCCCTGCATTCTCTTCAACGCTACCAATCTCTTTCTTTGCATTTTTCTCAATCTTTTATATATGCATGAGGCTGCGCTTTTTTTTTCCCCTTTCTGGGCGTAGACGTTTAGTGGTATTCCGATGCATTCACCTAGGTTTTGTAATCTAGATTTGAAGCTTTTCTTAAAATTGTCCGTCCTCGGTAATTCTCTACTGTTCTCTTTCTCTCTCTCTAGAATACCTAGTCTTCGTTTCCAAAGCTTTCTTTCCGTCTTTTAGATTTCCGTGTTCCCATTCCGTTATAACTTACCTACATATAACATATGTAGATACTGCACAAGTTGCTAATTTCTTGATCAACACACCTCCCTCTGACAGCTCTCTCTTTCTCTCTCCATCCCTTATACATCCTTCTTTTCTCGTTGTTCGGCTTTTAGGCTTCTGGGGTTATATATACATGTTTTTGGATCGGCGAAGGCGGGGGTTCATGAATTGCAGAGATTATCAGCTTTTTACCAATCACAGATCGACACGTTACGTGGTCCTTTCAGATCCCCACTTTCTGTTTGAGCGTCTCTCAACTCTGGCTTTCTTGGTCTTGGGTTAGATTTTCATGGAGTTGTGATGGAACAGTACAAGCCTTTTCTTTCTTACACATATTATTCAACTAAAGCCCTATCACTGATAAGGAAGCTCTCTATCTCAGACCTCTGTGTTAAGATCTAGGGTTTTGCATCTCTCTCCAGGAAAATGTTAAAACTTTAATCGCAGGGTACGTACCAAATCCAGTGGAATTCTCACAATCCTAGGAATGTAAACTTGTCTTCATCTCTTTTGGTCCTTTTATCCTGTGGGTTTATCACCGTTCCTGCTTCATCTTCATCTCTTTAATTGCTGGACTCTGGCTGGGGTGGCAAATCAATTAAACACACCTATTCTCTCTCTCTCTCTCTCTCTCTCTCTCACACACACACACACACACAACAATGACAACAGTGGGCCGAGTGTGATAGAGAAAGCACATCCTACCTTGTGTGATTTAGTCTGTTTTAGGGTTTTTAAAATTTTACTCAATTTCATTTTTTTCGGAAAAGCTAAATCAACAACTGATCATAGGTTCATGAGGTTTTGCAATTATTTCCTCGTTATACCACAAATTCTCAGATGTTTTTAGATCACCATGGCCGGTTCGCTTCCCATCTCTCAGGTCCCACCTATGCACATGACTAAGATGCCGTACTAATTGTTCTGTCGATCATGATGATCCATTCTCTAAAATTAGAAACTTAATTTAGGGTAACGGAGATCACCTGGTGAAAGTCGTCGGGCCGGCCGGTGTAATTAGGAGAAATATTAGATCTTAAAAGTTCCCACACTCAAATGTCACAAATGTTAGCTAGAAGAAGTTAAGTTCAGTTTAAATTAGAAAAAAAAATGGTGCCGCTCGCTATACATTTTTTGTTAGATCATGTGGGTCTAAGATCGATACTGTATCTCAGTCCAGTTTTCAAGTCGTATATTCCATTTGAGTATTGTAGCTACAATATATGACATATATCAATTCATCATGTGGATGTTGATCTAGCATACTAAAGTACTACAGCACAGCTGATCCAAGTAAGTTCCTTTTCTTTTCTTGTTTCTCTTTTTTGGTGAAAAAAGAGCTATCTTTCTCTTACTCATGTCTCAAAATTTTAACCTTTCGGTACTGGAGATGAGACATGATGTTCCATGTTTCTGCATGAGCGGATTTAACATATATAGAACCGAAAATTAGGATTTGTGGTTTTTACCAGCTGCATCCTTCTCCTATATATATATATACTTGTTCTGGGCATGAGATATATATATATATATATATTTATATATTTATATATATATATATATATATTGTTGTAGCATGTTTGCTTTTCGTTTCTGACAAACTAAAGAAAATAGACCGAATAAAGAAGTTATATAAACTACCCATAAATATTTGATTCTTAATTGCTGAATTACTTGCATTTATTTACACGTTTTTGATCTATTATTTTCCTTTCTTATTTTGGTTCGAGCTAACCTTATTAAATTTGCTTGAATATTAATGGCTCGAGTAATTTATATATATATATATATATAAATATAATGGATAGTGAAGAACCTTATTAATTAAGTTCACGCACGTAATTAGCTAGCATGTACTTAAAAGTTAAAATTAACTATATTCATGTCTAGCTATGAGTCCAGCTAATTAATTGAGAACTGGACCTGTGGGATTTGCTGATCCACGTGTCCGGCGACCTCTATCTGAGACAGGATCCGAATCAGTTCTTATTGTCGTTTGCTCAAGAAAAGTCCTAATTTGGATATAAACCAAGTCATGGATGTTTACTACTCATGAAGCACGCTGTCAAAAGACTAGATAATACATGAATCAGTTTAATATCAGGAATATTTGACGCGATTATCGATATTCCACGACGAGATAGACAGACTTTTCGCAGGCATATCACACAATATATTTAACACTGAATTTGAAATATATATATATATATGGATAAAGGTAATTAATCTACATACTTTCTATAGTATTTATATTAACTGTATATACTGATATTATATATATATATAGCATTTTGCTGTTCTTATTGATCTCTCTCTATCGATGCTAGGGTTAGGCTAAAACTGAGGTAATTAATTGCTTTTAACCACCGGTATCTGATTTTTGCAGAATAGCAAAAACACTAGAACGATACCAGCAGTATTGCTTCACTCCTCTGCAGGATAACGGTCATGTTGAACGTGAAACACAGGTTTGTGATTTTTCTTTTCCAAAATTCTTCCTTAATTAGGCGCTTAAAAACTGCTGCTGATATTATTTCATCGACACTAGAAATTAGTATTCATTATTGTTCTTAATTACTAGAATTCTATCTGGTCTGAAATTTGGTTTTGTTTGTCAATAATGCATGCAGAGCTGGTACCAGGAGGTAGCAAAACTAAAGGCTAAATATGAATCTCTTCAGCTGACTCAAAGGTTTTGCCATTCCCAAAGTGATCTAGAGCCATATCTAATTATATATGTTGTACAATTGCAGTTAGTTGATCATGTTAGTCTGATTTTTGTGGATTCGATTGGGAAGCCCAATAAATGATCAATTGACAGGCCTGATAATCAGTAGCACCATACCTTAATGCTTAATTGCTAACATTTATATAACTGGTTATATATGTACGTACTTGCTTTGAAAGGCATTTGCTTGGAGAAGATCTTGGACCATTGAGCGTGAAAGAGCTGCAAAACCTTGAGAAGCAGCTTGAAGGAGCTTTGCAACTAGCTAGGCAACGGAAGGTATATGCTATATATTCGCACATATATCTTTAGTATAAAAGTCCTGATCATCTCAGCAGTCATGATATAGTTTTCTATTACAAATCATGATCCATGCCTGGCCTCTCTATCTCTCTCTCTCTCTCTCTCTCAACATGAATTTTCCAACAATATATATTAAGGCGTGCAAAAGGTATTTCGTGGAATATATATGTACACAAATTAGAATGAAAAATATTTCAAATTGTGCTCACCAAATTGTTTACTGTGAAGGGCGCATAGCCTCGAGTACTGTGTTTGTCACTATATATTATAATTTCCAAATATCTAGTTAACTGGGATATATGTCAGTTAGTCATGCTACAATTAAAGAATTTGTTGAATTTGAATTAAGTATATATACTTCATGTCTAATTTCGTTCTTAATTGCAGACACAAGTTATGATAGAACAGATGGAAGAACTTCGCAAAAGGGTAAGTAATCATCATATATAATTTTCTTCAAATTATGGTTTCTAGCTAAGAATATATATAGGTCTTATTTGATAATTCACACACCATCACGCAAATATGCATGGATATTAATTAGGATTTACCAATAGTACTCCTGCTGCCCTGCATGCCTTTAATTGACTGGCCGTTTGGTACAGAAACAGCTAGCTAGCTATTCATGTTTATGATCATTGCATTTTTAACTCATTTTTATTTTACTATGTAATGTGACACATTTATCATTTTAAAATTATAAAAAATCATTCAATAAAACATCATTTAATAGTGATAAATATGTCATATTTTACATATATAATAGGATAAAAATGAAATGGCAATGTGGTCATGAATAGAATTTTCTTATAAAAAAAAAAAAACTGATCAAGGCCGGTATTAGAAGGATCATCAGCCTCTTACTTTAAAATCTAGGCCAGACACATGCCAAATGTCACACTGATCTAGTACATGGTTATTTCTTTTTCTTTTTTACATGTGTAAATATATATATAGAAATTATTAATTAACGTACAACATGCAGTAATTGAGGTATTTAATTTATCGCTAATTTAAATCATGCGGTCTCTACACTTCATGCATTCTTGTACATTATATAAGATGATATTTGTTCTTTAATTAGGACAATACGTGCTAACATGTAATATTAATGATTTATTACTGTGGCCTTTCTGATTCAATTTGGCAGGAGCGCAGCCTTGGAGACCTCAATCAGCAGCTTAAGATTAAGGTCGTGTACTATATATAGTACATACTTTGAACTATGATTTGCATGCATATATAATTTATATATAGTGCTATTTGAATGCCTTTATACACCACACTATTTATATGACATAATTTAATTTGTAAAATTAAAATTAAAATTTTAAAATGTATCTTCTAAATCAAATTGTAACAATGGTACTCATGTGTAGTCATGTATAAAGATCTTCAAATAGATCATATATTTATATGAGACATGATAACATCATATATAAGACATGATATCTAATATATATTTGTTGCCTTGATGATCTGTTAGTGAAGCTGATTCACTTTTTTCCCATGTCTATATGATATGTATGGTTCAGCTTGAGGCAGAAGGACACACCCTTAAGGCTATTCAGAACTTTTGGAACAGTAGTGGTGCTACTAGTACTTCAGCAGCTGAAAATAGCAACTTTCATAATATGCATCATTCTCATGATCAAACCAATCCCTGCATGGAGTGCCAATTACCCGAGCCTGTCCTACAAATAGGGTATGCTACTAATTAATTACTCTCTCGTTAAGTACTTGATCGGTTGATCTTCCTGGCCTTTTAAATTAAAGTACATACAGCTTCTTTATATGATCTAGATAAGTAATATAAATTGAAGAAGATTATCATATACAACATAGAAAGAGTGAGTTTTTCAGAGAAATCATGCTTAATTAAATATTCTTTGATAACACTTCATGTTAATTATGTTAAGTAGAAGTATTAAGTTAATTTTGTAATGACTTAGTCACTTTTTGAAACAGCTACCATCATTATGATCCATCTCATGATGAGGGATCGTCTGCCCAGAAGAGCATGCAAGCTGGTGGTGAGGCTTATAACTTCATCTCAGGATGGGCTCTTTCAACTCCGTTTAAGTTCTAAATTAGAGTTTCATGCATTTGACCAAATTAAATAATATTAATGATTGTCTAATTATACACACATATCATGTATTTATGGCTTGTGTATTGGTATTTGCACTATCATCATCTGACATCTCCAACCTACCTATTTACTTATTATAAGTTACATGATATATATGTGTGCGTACGAGAGATGTTTAAATATTACACATATTGATTTAGCTAGCTGCTGCTAGCATCAGTACCACTCATTTAATTACTCTCATGATCATGATCATGAGGAGATTGCCATATAAATATAAATTCTCTTTCAATGTCGATCGGATAAGTAGCATACAATTAGTATACATCATGTTGTACTTCATTTCTTTGAGATGTTGGGCCTACACTACACTTAAATATGCATCCAGAAATGAATAGCACAAACAATATGATCAAGGGGCCCGACGCTATTGGTACGTACATTGTTGCGTTGGACTCTGATCTCATCTAGTGTTGGCCGGGGAATATTAGATTTGGCTGTCATAACGTCCCTGCCAGCAACTAAGCAAATGAGTCTTGCTGCATGCGCACATCACAGATGTCATGATGTACATATATATATATATATATATACACGAACGTCCGTTTGTTAATTTTCGTTATTCTGGATATTCCCAGGTTCCATCTGTAAGGATTTTTTTTACCTGAGTAAAAAATTAGAATGATCATCTTTGTAAAAATGTATCATTTCTATATATCCAACATATTTTTAAATGAAAATTGATACCTAACAATATTACTCCCATTAATTGGCATTAATCATATATATATATATAAAACAAAAATTTTTGTTCAATCTTTTTTTTTTTTCCAAATTCTTACAATCTTAAACTATATATATATAGAAATGACTTTTTACTGATGCTTGTTAAATTAATATGATTCGAAGAAAAAATGAAAAAAAAAGTGTTGATAATTGTCAAATTATAGGATGCTAGATAGCTGCATGATCCAAAAGGAAAATATGGTTGGAAATATGGTAGTTTCAACCATAACATTATAAGAAAAATGATTTTTTGTAGTCGGTTAATTTCAATTAAATGATTATTTATAGTTAAAATTAATCATGAATAATATTTTTTTTGTTATTCATTAATCACAAAAACTTATATTTCTTAACGTGTAAACTGCATTTATGTCTTGTTATCTTCGTAAATATTATTTGTTATATTTAAAAACAAAACAAAATATACGTATGGGTGTGATTTGATAAGATTAAAAAACAACTCATGCTTTAATGGATGGAAGATTTTGAGATCTGATTTAAGATCGATATACCAAACCCGTACTGATCTGTTTGGTCCTCGTAAAACAAGTACAACGTTAGGTTAGTTTATGAGGTTAAAAAAATTATCGCTAATATTTCTGTCTTTCGCTTGCTATCGAAATTCGAAAGGTCGACATTTGTGAATTCTAAAATTCAATCGTATGATGATAATCATGAGCTGGATGATCATATCATCCTACCAGTCTAATGGCAAAGGCTGTATACATGCGAAACGAAAGCCAGCGAGTATTAAAACTTAAAAGGTACTAGGAACGAAAAAATCAGCCTCAGCGTCTGGACCCACTCAATGGTGCGGTCTCATCTGACATGGCAATACCCGAGCACGCTAGATTGCCGAGAACAGGAATGCGATCCCCAAGATCAACATGGAGAACGAGTAGGAAGTGGAACGTGGATTGGTGTTTGTGCTGGAGGCTGGAGTTGGAGTTCAACATCAAACAAGAACCGATCTTTCAAACGAAAATAAGAAAAGGATAAAGAGTTGAGATTTCCTGGTTATATTGCAACGAGGTTCTAGTACTTCGTTTGGCACTTGGTATTGTGGTTCTGTGGACATTGATGGGCCCTCCAAAGTTCTGTTAGAAGATGTCAAAGTTGCAGCTTTCACTTGAACCTCACAAAACCACGGGTAGCTTTCATTTTACTCGTTTCTTTTGATTTTTCATTCATGCCCATTTTTTATTCCTCAACTAATCGATGGGTTAATGGTGGACATTCTTGAGTTTTAAATCATTTTTAGCTCGCAAATCCATATGGCACATTTTTCCTGAGTTTTACCCTTGCCCATTTTTTTATTTTCTTTTTTAAATTATTTTGTCCAGTACTGGGTAATTATCTTGTTAGGCTTTCTTGGTTTCGATCGGTGTAATTTGTTCTCTGAGTTTCATTGTATCCTTTTGATTTGTGAACTAAACTATGTCATTTTGACGGACTCGCCAGGTTTGAATTAGTTTTAGATCTCAATTATCAAGTGCTTTTTCTTTTTCTTGTCTTCGTCAAAACCCAAACTGATACTTGAGGCAAATGATATATTTTGATGGATCTAGTTGGGAGTTTATTCGTACCCTTTTATTAGATTGGGATCTTGTCTGCAATTATTTTCTCTGTTATGGGATTTTTTGAGATCAAATTAACATTATCATTGAGATTCTTCAGCATAGAGCATAATCTTCTCAAGTTGAGAGAGCTGTACGTATCATATTTAGATTGGGCAAATTAGTGTCTGGGCTAATGCCATTTGATCCCCGTATAAGCCCTCCATTTGATGCATTTTTGTTTTTCGAATTTCACCCATAGCCATTTGATTCTCTGGGTAAGAATAGTTGTGCCCTTGATGAGAATTATTGGATCATAACTTGATTCAGTTTACAAGTTGATACAAAGAATTGTCCTTTGCAGCCAAGTGGCATCTCCGACCGTTTAGAAGGTAAAGGTGTTGAGCTAAAACCATGAAAGGGATGAATTCACATGATTTTTACAATTTTTTCATTTTATTCATTACACACTCGTGTAGTCAATTTTGAGGTCCAGGGTTCAACTTGTTTGATGAATAACTAACCGTGTTGGATTTATGTCTTCAATACAAATAAGCATATCTGTTTATAACCTATGTTGGCACCCACAGGGTGGGTGCGCACCCTGTTTTCCCCTTGTCCGTGCCTAATATTACATTGATGTATTATATAGCTTTGTACTCGTCATCTTATTCTTTCCCCCATTTCAGCTCTTTATTTCAACCTATTTTTTACCCCACCGAATGTCCTTTATCTCCATGAAAATGAGTTTGTCGGCAAGGGTGGCAAATAGAACTGAAAGGAATTCTTAGAATTTCTTGTGGGGAGGTAAAGGGGAGGAAAGAAAGTTTGACTTGATAAGTTGGAATAAGATTTGTCAATTGGTTTCTTGGGGAGGGTACAAAATTTGAGGCTTTTTAACAAAGCTATTCTTGAAAAATGACTTTGGAGATCTCAGATTGAGAGGGATGCATTATGGAGAAATATTGTTGAAGTTAAACATGGGAGGATATGCGGGAGTTGGTGTTCTAATGAAGTAAGAGGAGTGTGTGGGGTGGGTTTGTGGAAGTCTATTCGGACGGGTTAGGGAGAGTTCGTCAATAATGTAAAATTCAAGGTAGGGGACGGGGCAATCATTCATTTTTGGCATGTATGGTAATTCGGCTCTCAAGAGTGTTTACCCTTCCCTTTTCAGGATTGCTAGGGATGAAGATGTGTAAGGATACCGTGGAGTGAATGTGTGTAACTGGATTGAATAACTTATAAAATGAAAATATAAGTTTTTTGAACAAATTTTATGTAGAAATTAAACAAAATTTCACAAAGAATTCAAAATTTCTCCACCCACTCGAATTTTTGAACAAATAGTAGCAAGAAATTCATCAAAGGTTTCCCTGCTGCTATCAAAGGGCTCAAACACGACTGTCAGGGGTATTTCATCAAGCAAAAGGTGATTAGGAATTTCCTTACCTCATAAGTTTGTCTCCTTCTCCAAATCAAACAGCATTCCATTCATTGCATGTATAGCCACACTTGCATAATGTTGATATAAGAAGATGACGAAAGCGAACGGTTGAAATAGGTGGTGGTTTTTTCACAGTGAGGTAGTTAATGAAAATTGAAATAGTTTGGGTTGGACTGGTGATTTTTGGGAATGGTGGGGTTTCTGATATGTGAGTGATTTTTGGGGATGGTCGTGAATTTTGCTTTTCTCTTTCTCACTGTGTCCCTCTCAGAAACTCTTCTCCGCTTCGACTACCTCTACGTCCCATTCCTGCACGATTTCATCTACATCCAAGGTGAGAACCGAAAAACCAGATCGAGGACGAATCGAGTGTGGATGCATACTTAGCATGCTTACGTTCATCATTGTACTCATTGTGTATCCATCATCTGCCTCTTTGAGCTTAGCCGCATCGGAGCTTAGCCGCATCGGACACCATTTCTTCCTCTACTTCGTCATCTTCCTGATCTTGCGATTCCATGAAAGATTATCTGAAAACCTTGAAACTTTCATAATATTGATTGACTGATAATTGAAGCCCCTGCACTTTATCGAGCAGTGTCTTCATCAAATCGAGTTGTTGTTGCCATAATTGTCTCAGATCCATGGAGAGAATCGATGGCTCTTGATACCAATTGTATGGATATCGTGGAATGAATGTGTGTAACTGGATTGAATAACTTGTAAAAGGAAAATATAAACGAGACAAATGAGAATGCAGATGAAGGGTACGATAAAATGCTACACAACAAAGAAGAGAATCACGTTTTGGGGTATTCGAGGTCTCCAATTCCTCCAAAGAAAATAACAAGAAGTTTCAACAGTGATTTTCCAGCTCCCCCCCTTAAGGACATCCCCACCTTCTTATACTAGAGAACACGACACCTAAATTTAGCAATAGTCACTAAGGCCATGGGCCAACTTCTTTTAACACTAACTAGGCCTAAGGCCCACTAACTTATTTAACAATTCAACTAAAACTCAAATTAGCAACCCATTAGTAAAGTCATTAAGCCCGGTCCACTTACATTGGACTCCTAACAAGATGTTACAGGGGCTGATTCTTTATCTTTTGTAAATAATAATCGCCAATGGAGTGTTGATTGTGTCGTAAGTGTGCATGACTAGGAAGTGAATATAGTCTCTGATTTTTTTGGTTGATTACATAATTTGAAGATTGTTCAGGGAAAATGGAGGATGGGTTGGTGTGTGTTCATGCAAAAAATTCCAGATTTTCGATTAATTCCTTTTCTAAGGTCATAATTTGTCATTATGTCTATGATTACCCTAGAAATGCATTTGGAGAGTTAAGGTGTCAGTAAGGTTGCATTTTTCTCTTGGTTAATGTCTCTTGGAAAAATTCTCACTACGGATAACTTAAGAAAGCGTGCACTTTGTGTAGTAAATTAGTTCTTCTTGTGTAAGAAAGATGGTGAATCTGTTAACCATCTTTTTCTTCATTGTGAGGTGGCTAAGACATTATGGAATGAGGTTTTTGGTAGGATGGATATTGCTTGGATGTGCCTTAGCACTTGATGGATTTTCTTGTATGTTGGAAAGGTTTTGAGGGGAGTCAACATATTGCTCCCATTAGGAAGATGATTCCTTTTGTGCTTGATAAGGAGTCATATGGTGCTTATGGTTAGTGAGGAATGGGAGGTATTTTGAAGATAAAGAACGGTCGATGGGAGAACTTAGGGAGTTTTTCTTTAATACCTTGTGTTTTTGGGTTAAGGCTTTTGTATTGAATGGAGAAAATTTTCTTGATTTGCTTTAGGTGAGCTTTGGATAGTGAGTTGAGATGAGATAAGTTGAGATGAAAGTTAAATAAAATATTATTTTTTTCATATTTATCTCGTATGTGGAACTTTTTTTTGTTTTTTAATATAATCTTAAAAATGGCATTGAAGTTCCTGCTTATAGCTTATAGTGATATGTAAGTTCTTTCTTTCTGCAATCATTGATGTAGGCAAGCAATTTTCATTATGGATCGAGTACTTTGGTTGAGAAGCTTTGGAGGTATGCTCATCTTGCTGCCATGGACGTTGCCAAGAATTCTGGTTGTGTTCTATCTGCAGAGGCTGCTCAAAAAGGGATTATAGGCATATGGAACCAATCTGACATTACTAAGGGTATGCATGCTTTTGTAGGCGGAATCCTGAACATTTTGGCTTCACTTCAGAGCCAAATCTGTTTAAGTTACGATTCAATTATCAATAAATATTCTTTGGCTTTTGAGCAAGAAGTCACAGAGATCATATTCCGTCTGTCAGGATGAAAAGTGGTCGAGGGAGGTCTCCTATTTGCAAAGAGTAGTCCAATATCTCCCAAGGGATGTAGGCTTGTAGCCCGAATTTGTCCCAAAGAGCACAATTTTTTTCTATTTTGTTTTTAATATTTTTAAGTATTTAAATAAGAAAAAATTCACAACATCATTAAAACACTTTCTTAATCATTAACTAAAAAATTATTTTTTTTATATCAAAAATTTTTATAGAATAATTTAGCATTTGTCATTGGAAAATGATATCTATACAACAAATTTTACAACAAATTTCACAACAATAAATTAAATAGAGGGTAATTTTGTAAAATACTTTATAAAAATAATATTACTTTACAGAAATGCCCTCATCTTATAACATTGTTGAATAATGTGTTGTACAAATTTATTGTATGTGTATCAATGCCCTTGTCACTTGTCATTTGCCATTTGCAAATGTCTGCATATTAGACTGTAACAGTGACAAAAGGATAGGGTTGACTTGATGGATTGGGTATGTTATTATGAGAATTCTTGGGGATCGACCGATCCCCTACCAAAAAACAATTCAATAATAAATACCAACAAAATGATGACACATATAAAATATAATAAAAAAATAAAATGAAGATCATTTTATGTGTTGCACTCACAACTGCTCGGCTTTAGCCCAGACGAATTTTTCGCTGGCCACTGGAGACGACTCGTTTCGGATTTAAGGCTGCATAAGGAAGGTGGGAGGCTGCGTGCGATCGCCGTCGCAGTGATGAGATCTCTAGAGGGAGGCGGCTCCGATGGTATGGGCGGTGACGTCCCCAGTGGCTAACGGAAGCTCCGTCTGGATTGAGGTCGAACGGTGGACATGCCCATTTCGAGTTTAATGTTGTTTAGAGAATGTGGAAGGCCACATAGGATCGCCGTCGTAAGCGTGAAATCGTCAAAAGGAGGCAATTCCGATAGTATGCAGCATCTCCCTATTATTATTGTCTAAGACCTCACATTATATAATGATTTAGGACTAGTTTGGATATTGAGAAAATATTCCACTAATATTTATTATTTTATTATTCACAAAAATCATCTCACTACGTAAATAAAACCTTAATCTTTAGCTTATATGTTAACAATAATCGGGATAAAATTAAATTCTAAAATCTTCATGCCAAGTCTTGGCTATATATATTGACAGTAGCGTGCAATCTCATGCTACATGATATTGAATTTGTGGCACACAGGCTTCTTGGAGTTGGAGAGATTGCTAACGCTCGGTAGATGGTCACGTCATGCACTAACAGGATTTCAAAAATACAAGTGTCAATGCAATCAAAGTAGACAGAATGAGAGGGTCTTAAAACACAAATCTTAATTATAAAATATTGGGATATACACCGTTACCAAGAAACAATATGGGGGTGATAGCGTGAATCTCACAACAATAGCAGCTCTAGCGGCTTTCAGCAAACAATATATAATATGTCAAAGCTCTTAACAATCACTGATACAATTGCCCGAAGAATTGTAATATTTTAGTCGTACAACAATTTGATTCACAGATTATTCGAAAATGTCTTAAGACTTATAATGTATTATTTTATATTTGCAAATTAAGACTTTGGCATATATAGATAGTTAAGACCATGATGATCACTTCTGTGGGGGTATGCGCTTTGCTCTACTTTCCGGCAATCCAATGAACAATTCAGTCTCCACATCTGAACTCGGACTACTTCCTTCGTAAGCAGAAATTTCTCTACGCTCATTTATTCTTGTCTGTGGTTGAATACTACACTGCAAAGAGAGTTTCAAGTTTTTTTTTTTTTTTTTTAGAAATATATATACTTTCATTCAACCCAGAAACTTGAAATATACAATGTAACCCATATGAACTAAGAAAACTCAATTTACAAGTCAACTAACATCAGTTGAAAAGACAAACTTCTAATTCTCTCAAACTAAATCTGAAAGACTGAACACTGTTTCCAAATGAGGCACTTTGTTTCTCCTCCAAAGAGAAGTTCAAGTTAATCATACAGAAAACAAGAACAAAAACATATAATTAAAGCTAGCAATGACACCTCCAAGGTTCTTAATATATAATTAGGCCAAACTATTTTATTTATTTCTAGCCAATGGCCTAGCCATTGTCAAAGTTTAAATTTTGGCTAGAATTTCAAGTTTTGGCTATAGCTAAAAATTTTGATTAGGTGAATCCATGTTGAACTAGTCATCTTAAAGTCAAAATAATAATATAATATTATATATTTTAATAATATTTTACAGATTTCATATATTAATTAATAATTTATTTTTTACTTAAAATTAATTAACCAATAAAATTTATGATTAATCATATGAGTAAAATAATTAAAATATGACTAGTCCAAATTACTTTGGTGAGTGAATAGTAACTCCAAATTTGACTAGTCCCCCTAATTTAATGTCATATGTTGAGTTTTAGTAATTTGGCTAGCTTAATGTAGATAAATTTTCTCATGTCTAGCCAAAACAAGAAGATGCACTAGTATATGGCTAGTTCAATGCCAAAGCTACATGCTGGATTTTTTAAAAGAGACCTCGTTCGTTTCAAATTAACACATAAAATAAAATAAACAAATAATTTTTTTCAAATTCTAAAATAAAAATAATATTAAAAAAAATATTTTATAAAAATATTATATTTAATTTTTAACTTTAATCTCAACTTATGAATTCATCTAATCTGGATCACAAAAACAAGTGAGACCTAAAGAGATCGTTGGTTTCTCAACTTCTTACATATGTGGTGCACGATATTCATGTACTACAAAAATTAAAGTCTGAGAAGTTAGATTTGATGAACAAGAATCATAAAGAATAACAATAGCTAAAGGTTTTACCTTCTCGGATAGCCTTACGTTTTCCTCTGTTAGAGCTTTCTCCTGAATTTTTGTCAGAAAATAAAGCACATATAAATTGAGAAAATCTTTTAGTAAGTAGACGAAAATAACCACGAAAATTTCTTGGAGTCACTTATAAATTCCCCCAACATGGGATTCGACACCTTTTTTTTTTTTTTTTCATTTCTTATTTTACACTTTCTTGACATTGAAACAAGAGCAAAATCAAATTAATGGGGAATATCTAGCAATCAATTGTTCAGTTTTACCTTCTCTTTTAGTTGCTCGATTTGTTCCTTGAAAACCTGAGTCTGAAAGGAAAGATCAAGATCTGAGCACGTTAACAATTTTCAGTTCAAGAAGTCTAATTAAGGCCAATTTTGATGGTTTTTGAAATTTACCTTTCTTGATCTAACTTTGATTACGCTCCTCTCTAACTGATGTTCTATCTGGTGTAGCTCTTCAATAGAGCATGATTCCAAGCTTTCTCCCAAGAGTCTCCTGAGGCAATGCTAAAATATTTAAGGTTCATTATTAAAAGCTTTCAATCTCGAACAATAATATTGCATAATATTACAATGGATTAATTCAAACAAATAAACTAGCTAGGCCTGAGAACCGTTTCGAAAATTCAAGAAGCTCAATCTTCTTCCTCATGTTTGTTGCTTCCATCCTCAAGTGCTGCCATTGGAAATCAAATATTAGTCGAAAGATCATAACTTCTTTACTCAAAAACCATATATTACTAGTTGTACGTGCACCTATGCGATGCTCGGAAAAAGATTATCAACTTTTAGTTTTATTCCTTTTCTTAATTTATTTTTCTAATATAATCGTGGAATAGTGTGAAGGTAATCATATTTGATTACTAAAAGTGTATTAAACTAACTATAGAAAATATAAGACAAAGCTCCGGACTAAAGAGATGGAAAGTGTTGGAACTCATACCTTCAACATTCCAAATTGCATAACATATACTAGTATTTTACATCCGAATGGATGATATGAGAGCATTGGCATTGGACCCATCATTGAACTAATCATGAAATTTGTGATTTTACTTAAAAGTAACCTTACATTAGACTCATCAAAACCCATCAACTTAAACTTTGAGTTACAATACTTGAGCATCATTCTTCATATTTAAATGATCACTATTCATCTATCAAAATATTTTTTTTTGCTTTTTTAATATATTTGTTGGTTTTATAAATTGTATATTATATTATTGTTTTGATGAATCCAATGTAGAATTATATAGAGGTATTGACTTTCTATCAAACTTGTATTTTTTATCAAATTTAAAATAAATTTTGATGCAGTCAATACCAATACTCTGACTCACAACATTGGAATTATATATGTTACTGTAGATAACAAATTATAGGTAATAAATTTGGTGAACCATGCTATTCTAATTTCTAAATGTTTCTTCCTTAAACAAATGAAGAAAATTAGCACAATCCAAGGAAAAGGAGCCACAACCTGCATGTTTTGTTCAATGGATTTATTGTTAATTTGAATATCTTTTGCGTGCCTCCGGTAGCGATCTATTGTCTCCTGCATGCTGAAAGTTAAACGAAATTAAGTGACTGCAATCAGTGCAGCGCATACTATATTACTAATCATCTTTTCTCAAATACTTGACAGAAATTATCTGACAATTGCTTCTATAAATAGAATGCATCATGAAAAAAGTTAGGATGCATTTAGAAATTGTTTTGGCTGATAAACACACATGAGAAAAAAGAGTATTTTCACCATCACAATTGATATTTTACTTATCATTATGATGTGAGTACTGCGAGACATATTTATCAAGTTTCTAGAAGAGTAAAGCATAACTCACCAAGCCTACCATTACAGGTTTACATTCCAACAGTATATTTCAATATAACCTTCTCGTGCAATCATGTCAAAAATTTGAATGATATAATATAATAAAAGAAATAATGAAAATATACAAGCAAACAAAAAAACATTTTGCATCACTAAATAAGTATGGAGATATATGATCTCTGGAGGTATATGGTTCTGTAATTTTTTTTATTGGTATTGGTTGTCCCGGAACATTGTTCCAACTAATCTCAAAAGTGCGTATATAAGCTCTCGGTAAGGAGTTTCCCGCAAATACACCTCAGTAAAATCTCTCAATCCGATAGACCCCTAGAGATTATTTGCACCCAAGAAAATTTGAACCTTAAGACCTGAGGGGAACACAACCCCAATCCCAAGATATTTACAAAATCTTAAACCTAGTTCTATAATTAATTGAGGAGAGCGATTACCATATGTGCGTTATTTTCTGGGGGAAAAAACTTTTTTTTTTTTTGTAAGTATTTTCTGGGGGAAAAAACTAGTTAAAGTTGCAATTAGATTTGCATGGAATCAGTTATAAAACTTTAATTTCACTTCATATTTAAATACAGGTTGAACAAAGCACCCACACAGCACAATCACAATCCACCAATCCAATGTGGAAAATAAGCTCGGGGTAACAAAATCTCTAGTATCCGAGCCCCTAACATCCTTCTCAAGATCCCCATTGCACTACTAATAGAAAGCTAGCCACATCTGTGTTTTATGGTGGATGTAATTCATGACCTAACTCATTTGGACGAAGAATATGGAATCATTAGCACTAAGTATGGCACATATTCAAAGAAATGGCCAGCAATAAAGAATCTCCCACGTGTTAGATATTAGGTGGAGTTAGGTTATCTCTAGTATCATTTGTCATGAGTCAGGTAAATTACAAACTGTACCTCTTGTGTCATACCTTAAAAAGCTAGTAAAAGTTGCAGTTAAAATTTTCTAAAATTAAAGCCAAACTCTACGTCCTAGATACAATGTGTGATAATTAGCACCCATATAATACCTTCAAAATCAAACCATCCAATATTTTTTTTTTATAAGTAAAAATTTATTAATCAAAAAAGGGTAAAAGCCAATTACAAAGGAAACAAAAAAGACAAAACAACAAAAAGCCCCTCAAGACGGCACATTAGATACAAGAAAATTATGCATATTCATGTCATGAAAGTCCAAGGCAATGGTCCATGTACACAGAGTTCTAAAAAAGAAAATTAACGGTTCCTCTCGGGATTTCTCATTGTCTTCAAACGTCCGCTCATTGCGTTCCAGCCAGAGGCACCATAGAATGCAAATGGGAATCATCTTCCACACAACATTAATCTCGCCTCGCATAGGAGGCCAACTTGCAACAGCTGACCCTACCGACTCAGGCATGACCCAAGCTATGTTCAGTCTGTTAAAGATGTCATTCCAAAGTGCTCGAGCAATCTCGCAGTGTAACAGAAGGTGGTTAACCGACTCGCCTCCCTTACAACACATGCAACACCAATCTGCTATGACATCCCTTCTTTTTTTCAGATTATCTGTTATGAGAATCTTTCCTAAAGATGTTGTTCACACAAAAAAGGCCGCTTTCGGAGGTGCTTTGTATCACCATATCTGTTGCCACGAAAATTGAATCTCAGGTCCTTGACTAAAAATCTTATAAAAAGAACGAACAATGAAGGTTCCTCTTCCTCTCG
Organism: Platycarya strobilacea; assembly: GCA_036898215.1. NCBI lineage: Eukaryota > Viridiplantae > Streptophyta > Magnoliopsida > Fagales > Juglandaceae > Platycarya > Platycarya strobilacea. The sequence continues at coordinate 55,450,256 of CM072545.1, read as the reverse complement.
GGGTCCATATCAAGTCGTCTTCATCCTGCAGGTTTGGTCGTTGAAAGTAAATGAGGCTGTAGAAATCCACAAAAATGCCCCGTTCCTAATCTTGTGCCGCCCGGTTGAATCTAATGTTCCAAACCAATCTCTCCCCGATTGACCCCATGACCTCTGCCCCAATGATATCTCCAGCGCTGGCAATTTGATACAAAATAGGGAACACCATTTCCAAAGACCTGTCTCTGCACCACACATCCTTCCAGAATTTGATTCTTGAACCGACGTCCAAACGAAGCCTAGTGTGCTGCTGAAAAACCTTCCATCCCCTTTTGATGTTTTTCCACAAACCCACACCATTTGCCCCCCAACTTCATTGGTGCACCACCCACCCCATACGCCTCCATACTTGTGCTCGATTACCAATCTCCAAAGGCCCTCTGGTACCAAATGATACATCCACAACCACTTTTCAAGTAAAGCCCGATTGAACGTTCTCAGGTTTCAGATTTCTAGACCGCCACTCGATAAGGGATGTCATACTGTCTCCCACTTAACCAGATGAAATTTAAAATCCTCTCCCGAGGCACCCCATAAGAAATCTCTTTGCAGCTTCTCAAGACAACCTGCCACATTAGCCGAAATAGGAAAAAGTGATTAAAAAAATAAGTAGGTAGATTAGAAAGAGTACTCTTTATAAGGGTGACACGTCCCCCTTTGGACAGGTACATCTTCTTCCATCCTGCTAGTTTCCTCTCCACTCTTTCGATTACTGTATCCTAAATCTGGGCAATATGCGATCTAAAAGTACAAATCCAACGTATCATTGTCTCCTCCAATTCAAATTCTTGACTTCTTCATCAAGGCCTGAATGCATTATAATACCTCAACACCACATGGGGTTCTTAGATTGGCATTTGGCTATGACATCATTTGTCATGAGCTAGGGAAATGTTAGATGCAATTATGCTATTAGATTGGCATTTGGCTATGACATCATTTGTCATGAGCTAGGGAAATGTTAGATGCAATTAGCTCTAGTCAAAAGTTTTAATCAAAGTTGCTATTGGATCCTTTCTGAATTGCTTATAAGAACTGGTATCACCTAATATATAAAAAAACTGTGAGGCTTAGCACCAATACAACAATTTTATATTAATCCTTTATAATATGCAATGCATAACACAAATCCAAGGCATTGCAACTTTGAGTTAAGGTATGGCTTAGAAGAGCAAAACGATCTTCCATGCGAGGTGTTTTATTTGGACTTATCCCTTCTATTCTCACATGGTAGCTTTGGTCTTGGAGATGTAGGAAAAAAATGGAAGGAAGGTCCGAAAGTTTTGAGGCATTGTGGAGACATGTTTCCTACTGGGTAGCCTGGGTTGGTCTCAAATTAAAAGATGCTGGTACTTAGAACAAGGCTGATGCAGCTAGTTTAACAGATTTGAGTGTGCCTTTTAAGGAAAAAAAGTAAACAGATTTTGCTTCTTATTTCCTGAAAAAAACCAAGCATTGGGTGGAGCAAGCTCAATACCGATGGTTGTAGTCTGGGGAACCCCGGAAGATCAGGTGTAGGGGGTGCAATACGTGATGAAAATGGCAAGCTTTTGTTAGCTTACTCTGCTAGGATCGAAAATGGCACTAACAACCAAGCTGAAATGGTAGCTTTGCTCCATGGTCTGCGACACCGCATAGCTTTGGGTATTAATCAGGTGATAATCGAAAGGGCGGTACTACAGCCACCGCTGTAAGTGAACCACCCATTTTACCGTTAGGGCATTTTTTTTTCATTTTTTTTATATCATTTTTTAAATATACTTAAACATTTTTAAAAAATAAAAAATATATATAATATTATTAAATAATATTTACTTAATCATTAAGTTTCAAAAAAAATGGCTAACGGTGCACACCGAACGGTGTACAAATCATTTTCCTAATCAAAATGGACTCTCATGGTAGTAAACTGGCTCCAAGAAGATAGATGTGGTTTGTGGTATCTTGAGGATTATTGGGAAGAAATTAAATCCATTTTAAGCTCATTAAGGTTCTTGGTTCAACATGTTTTTAGAAAAGGAAATGAAATGGCTGATAGCTTGGTGAAGTTGGGGGCTGAAGGGCTTTTCTGCCGCTGGCTTTCGCCGGCTGGCCTTCCCTCCCCAGTTAAAGGCATCTATCATGTCGACAAAGCTGGTCTTCCAGCTATTTGACCTAATGTTCTTATTTTGGTTTGTTTGTATTTGTTTGTTGGTTCAGGTTTTGTTTTGTGCCTAGAATTGTTAGATTATTTTTATTCTTGGTTTATGTTTGGCATGTTTTGGCACTTGGTTTTGGGTTAGATTATAGAGTTTTATATTGTATACCCCCAAGTGTAATAATGTTTCCACGGTATTCCTCCACCATAAGTGAGGGAGTTATTAATAAACTTAGGACGGGACTGCTATGAGGGTGGCTACCAGCTCTTCGATAAAAAAAATAATAATAATAATAATGAAGGTCATCTATAACTACTTTTCAGTCCCAAATATATGGGGTTGCTTTTTAAAATAAATGTTTGTTAACTTTCTTCTGTTATTTATACCAATAACAGATCTATGGATGAGTGCTAAGATCTCAACCGGAATAATCGGTCTGATTGTGAATCAGCACATTCAAGTTCACAACAGACTGGATCTTTTCTTGATTCATATGAACCACGACCTTGCTGATCTAATGGTCGAGAAAGAGCACTTCCGTCCAAGCCAAGGATTGATATTTCAACCCCTAACTTCATCAAGAACATTCTCAATACGTGTAGCATTGATCCATCCAAGAAGCAATATCTGGTAAATTTGATCCCAGGTGACAAAAACCAGTATAAATCTAAATCTTAAGAGCATCTTTTTCTCAAAAGTTTAGTCACGTTTCTTATTTCAATATATCGAGGAAGAAATGACACATTGAGAAATGCCAAGAAATGTGCCATAATGGTATTTTATACGGTATTGTGATAAAAGGCAGGAATCATATGACCATGCCGTAGCACGTAGATTTCTGGTTTGCAATACACCTAATAGAGTTTAAATGTATTGATCCTCTAACAAGCATTTTACGAATGCTCGTGTGAATTCGTATGCACACTTTAGGTTCTCTAGATGATTATTCCACTTTAATTATGCTTATCTTTTCATTATTTGCCTTTCATGAGATCAAATTGGGCAGGTTGCCCCTCATTCAATGCTCCAAAATGCACCTTTGCACCTTCACGGGGTCTCATTAATGTAATCATGGACTTCAGAAATAAAGCTAAATCCCTCAAGACTGCAAATGAAATGCAATTTAAGTTGCATTACCATTAACATTCACAATGTAGAAGTTCAGTCAAGCATGATTCATGAACCTTTTTCTAAAAGCCTCCATGATTCGAACATTAAAATTCCCTAATATGTATATAGAAATAATGTAGGAGATGATAAGTTCCCATCAATAGTAAAAACAAAAATAACTAGTTGATATATCATTGTTAGGTTCGAACATAATATTCCAAGGTGCTAATTCTTAAACTCTCACAACCATAACCCGGACAAGTAAGTATGTCAATTGATGGGTTAGTGGACCAAGATGACTAAGTTATTTAGTCAACTGCTATGGATGAAGTAGAAGATAAGCAAAAGATCAAATGAAAATATAATTTAATTAACTAGCCTTAGTGTGGACGGTGTATAAAGACTATATGGCAGTTTTGCATGCCACTTTGAATGTGAAGTACTAGCCCTATCACTATTCAGTATGAATATGGCCATGGAACTACATGTCTTAAGATTGACTGATCTCTAAGCTAATGAGATGTGTGTGGCTTTACAGTGATGATTACCTGTATAGAACAAACTCCACTATGAGTAAAATTTTCCCTTGAGCTCTCAAGGGATGACTCTTCCTCATTCTCTGAAGGTTCTACTTAATCATTGACTAAAAAAAAAAAAAAATCCTAAACATTCCTCTAAGGTCATATCTACCCTACATTGTACCCCATTATACGAAAATAAACATCAATATTTATGATTGTGCTTGAAGCAATGATGAGCTGAGTTTTCACTTCCTACATTAATTACTTTAGCATTCAAGGAAAGTTCATAACTGCAAGCAATGAGGAACATTATAAACCTTAACATTATGTATTCCTTCCTTAAACTTACTATTATTTAAAGAGAGGATATAAAAATCTTAATCCATTCAAATAATTAGGGATATGAACCTGAACCGATTTATTATATAACTTCAAAATACATCCAAAGTTACATATTAGCTGGTAGATTCAAAGTATGGTAGCGTATGGAGAGGTTGGAGCTCAAACAAAGCGAGTTTTTGGAAGCATATCAAAAGATGATTGACTACATACATTAATTATACCTGCTTTGAGGTGAGTGATAGGTCCGGAATTAATTCTTGAATAACATAGTGTGGCGAGAGGGTACTCAAGGATGCTTATATAGAGTTTTATAGTACAGAGAGCATGAAGGAAGCCTCAGTTGCAGACCTCCTATATCTATTTAATATAACTCCTAAATGGCATGCCACAATTTTTAGAGCTCCACAAGATTAGGAAGTCGACATTGAAGAAATTCATGAGCATAATTTATCTCATAAAACCGATTCAACAAAGGAGATTGTTTATTCCTTATTAACATGTCTAAGACCTTATCTACAAGCAATGTGGGATCATTCCTCAACAACATCTCTCACGTGCAAGCCATTATCTTTTCTAATCCTTGTCGTGGGATAAGTAGTGTGGACCTCATTCATCATATGACAAACTCTGATACCATGAAAAAATTCATTAGTCTAACTCATCTCATAAAATTGGTTCAATAAGAGATGATTGTTCATTTCTTATAAACATGTCTAATACCTTATTTACAAGTAATGTGGAATTATTCTTCAACAGACATCTTCTCTAAGTTCTATAACCTGGTATACTCTACTACTATGAAAGGGAGTGGAAGATAAGTTTTGTTGGCATCTGTTAAAAGGAAGTGCATTGTCTGCTTCTTCTACCAATTCATGAATTCGCAAGGCACAAGTCCATTCCCTTAAAAAGAGTATTTAGGAGACAGACGTTACTAAAAGCAACCTTATTTGTATGAATGAGTTTCATGATGATCTTTATATTAGACAACTTAAGAAAACGTCAAGTAGGTGTGGTTTGAATAATGATTTGAGATTAAATGAGTTGAGATAAAAATTAAATTAAAGAGTATTAAAATATTACTTTTTAATATCATTATTGTTTTGAAATTTGAAAAAATTAAGTTGTTTATTATATTTTACATAAAAATCTGATAAAATTATAATGATGAAATAAGATAGGTTGAGATTATCTCCCAATCCAAACAGAATCTTAGTATTGTTTGTGCCAAAAAAGTTGGTAGTCTGTTGGTCATCTACTAATTCGTTGTGAGATTGTCATGACCATATGGAATGAATTTTGTCTTAAGATGGGCTTAGCTTAGTCGATGTCAAGAAGGGTGATCGATCTCCTAACTTCATGGAGAGACCTTCAAAGCACTTCACAAATTGCCACAATTTGAAAGATAGTTGTAATTTGCCTATGGTGGTGTCTTAGGAGGAAGAGGAACAAGTAAAACTTTAAAGACCCATCAATGGCTAAGATTGGACCTTTTTTTATAACACTTTGTTCCATTGGTCGATTTCATTGATATTTTTTTGATAAGAAAGGTCGATTTCATTGATATCAATGGCATGAACTTCTTGAATCACTGGAGCATCACGAATAGGCATTGCTTTAATGTATGTCCCATATACTTACACTCTTATTTATTCTTATAATCAATAAAATATTGTTTACTAGTTAGGAAAATAAATAAATTTATAGATTGCCCTTTCTAGGTCCATATCAATTTATGGCCATCTCATTTTTTAGGTGAGATAATTCACTGTAAACGAACGCAATCATTCACAAATAAAGTGTATGGTATAAGGCTCAAAAAACTGGAAGCTATCTCTACATGATAGTGGTAATTCTGTTGCTAGTACGTAGCAAGGTCTTCCTAAGATTCTACTGTACAAAGGCACTAACGTACGTGCATAACCTCGGGGGCTGGGGAAAAGTTATTAGGAAGAGATAGAAATGAGTCAAAATACAAAATTAAGTAGAGCCAAACTACTACCTCCTAATTTGAATTCAGGATAATCTTATTTCATCTTATTATTATAATATTTTTAAATTTTAACATAAAATATAATAAATAATTTAACATTTTTAAATTTCAATTCAATATTTTCAACTTTTAAAAAAATCTTAAAATTAAAAAATAATATCCAAACAATATTTTATTCAACTTTCATCTAAAACCATCTTATCTCACCTCACTATCCAAATAAAACCTAAAATACATACATAAAAATACCAGGGTGGATAGAGATATACTTGACTGGGAGAATTAAGTTCAGCAGAAAACTTTAACAATCCAAAATTCTATGTTCATTATTCCAATATTGCCAGATTAGAATATTGCGAGATTCTATGTTCATTTTATTCTCTTATTTTGATAAATTGAAAACAGTCTTTCCTGTATATTTTAACAATCAAAATTCTATGTTCATTATTCCAATATTGCCAGAATATAGGGCCTAAGAAGTAGAATCTCGCAATTTGGGGAGCTCCAAATAAAATACACAGGAAAGACTGTTTTCAATTTCTCGAAATAAGAGAATATATTGGCCTGAACAAACTGAAGGTACACTTTAAGTCTGATGCTGGGCGAACTACACTTACTAGACGTCAGTTGCAGATTTGCTTATTACAAACACCAAATTAACGTACGAGTGATGGAATGTGACATGGATGGATTGACAGCTCAACATGAGCCACATAGTTTTGTAACCAAGGTATTCTAATTTCTATCACTATTAAGACTATTTAGATTCTCAATCTATTGTGCTAAGGCATAAACTTCTACATAGAGCGTGTAAACCATTAACCTAGGTTATATTATAAGCAGGTTGGAGAAGCTCTTATGGAAATTGATCATAAGGTACTCCTGAAGCATTTCTTAAATATAGATAATGTGTCTTCATATCAAGCACCGAAGCATGTGTTCCCTTAACAAGGACAGCAAGAGAGGTGCATATTAACACGTATAGTTTTGGTTAAGTGGGAACCTTGATACCTCAAATATATATATATATATAAATATAGGTCTCAAACCAACTTTCATGATCCTTACAAAGTTTACCAAGAGTACACTTAGGCCTTGTTTAGATGATGAATTGATTTCAACTCATCTCATCTAGTTTCATCTAATCATTATAATTTTTTCATACTTTCAAACAGAATATAATAAATAATTTAATTTTTTTTAATTTTAAAACAAAATTAATATTAAAAATTTATATTCTAACAAGATTTTATTCAACTTTTAACTATTATTTTATCTCATCCCAATTCAATTCACTATCCAAATTTTACCTTAAACTTAAGATAGAAGATGATCACAACAATAAGAAGTGACAACATTATTTGCAGTAGCATTGTAGTAGTATTATTGCTATCATGCATAAGGTCATCTAATTCAAAACGAAAAAAGTAAAAAGGATAAAAGCTCGAGACGGCTGCAGGCTATTTCTTCTCGTGTACGCCGATAATTAATCCTCCCCCTCCCCTCTCTCTCTCAAGAAACATGTCAGCCATTACATGACCTAGTACACTCCGACCCATTGTACAAGCATCATCTTATGTACTATTCTCTACCGATCAACCATAGAAAGCACAATCTATTTCACCTACTTTATTACTGATTGGTCTAAGATATTACTTGTTAATACAACTTGACCATTTGTAAATTGTGGTTTTTGAATCAATTCAAGCCAACTTGAACAGAATTTTTTGTAAAGGAGTATATATTAAACTTCTTAATAGGACGGATAAGAGTGTTCTGATCCAAACCAGTGAAATCACAAACAGCACTTTAATTAACTGAGTAACAGCAATAATTGAGTTTCTATTTGGATCTGTTTTTTTTTTCCTCCTCTTTCTCCATGAATATAAACAAGTAATTACTGGAAACTCACTTGGCGATAAAGGGAGAGCGGATAAACAATAGATTGGATTAGGGAAAGAAATTCATGAGATTATTTAGAAAATGGAAAGGGGCTGGCTAGGATATAAGGGTATGACAACCACCGAGTTTTCAAGGATTCCATCCGTTTATAGAAAGAAAGTTTACTAATTCGGATCATACGACCCTAAATCATATTAAAATGTGTACGAAACTTCTATTAATTAAATGATGACAGTGAGACAATTCGCTTATTTCCCTATAAAAACTAGAAATATTAAAGTTTATATATGAAGGCATGAGTTTCAGTTTCAGAAATAATTACTGAAAATATAAAATAGACATACCTGGTACTTGAAAATTCATAGAGCTTGCCCCTGGGAGAGAAAATTATGAGTGCAACCTCGGCATCACACAGAACTGATAGCTCAAACGCTTTCTTCAGCAACCCACTTCGCCTCTTGGAGAAGGTCACTTGCCTGCTTGTGGCGTTCTCTATGCGCCTCATCTGAGTCTTTCCTCTCACCATCTCTACACCTTTGAGAAGAAAATGAGACTTTTACAGTAGTAGACTTTTATAATCCCACTATACAATTATAAAGCCCCCCATTTAAAGAATAAATGAGAAATTCTAGCAAAATGGGCCAAAACCCAGAAACTCTTTGACCAGAAACAAGGAAGAAGTACAAACAGAAGAAAAAAAGAAAAAGAAAAACAGTGTCTTAGGTTTCTGAGGACATTCAAGCAGACAGTATAATAAATTAAAGAGGTCACAAATGAACAGATCTTCTTCTTCAACTCAGATTAATAGCTATCAATAAGCCCAAAAAAAAAAAATATATGTTTTAAGGGTGAAGAAGGTTGCTGTTTAAAAAGATATAATTGTCTTGCTGAAAAACCAGAAAGCTTCTGATGGAATTGTCCAAGAAAGGAAAAAGAATATAACCAATATGAGATTTTTGATCAAAGAAGTAAAAGATCTAGAAAGATATAAAATAAGTAAAAGATCTAGAAAGATATAAAATTTGAGGTGGGAGGTCGTGATTGATTGATTAAAATACCCTAAAGACGACCCAAAGGTAAGAAGAGGCCAAATAGTTTAAAAGGTCTGTAATAAGGAAATCTTACCAAATAGGCAAAAAATCCCAGGAAGCTTAGAGAAAGAAGAGACCAAAAAAAGAAAAAGAGAGATAAGAAAATCTCAGAACTGCTGGACTCTTTACTGATCTTTCTTCCAAGTAGGCCACAAACACACACAAACACCCACCCACCTTTCCTTATTCATCTCTCTCTCTCTCTCTCTCTCTCTCTCTCTCTCTCTCTCTCTCTCTCTAGCCTCTCTCTCTCTCTCTCTCTGTGAAACCCCACTTTGAATAGATGGAACTATAAGCTTCATGGGATGGCAAACGGAAAACCTCATTCTTTGCTTGTTTTGGTAGAACCCAAATATAGCTCCTAAAAAGCCAAAAAAAAATATTAAAAAAATCAAAATATAAGGAAAGGAATTTGATGGAAAAGTCATGAGAGAGAGAGAGTATTACGATCAAAAGATGGGGTACGGTCCTGTTCTTTTTCATTAGGAACAGTGTTGGGTTGTTATTTTTTTTATTATTTATATATTATTTATTAGTGTATTTAAATTTTTTTTATTTTTTAGCATTTTCTTTTAAATATTTATTTAATATTTTTAATTATTAAAAAAATAAAAATATATACAATTTTATTAATATATATTTTATTAATTATTATATAAAATTAAAAATTAAATAAAATAATAATAACTCTATTATTATTTTTTTATTGGTGTGGTATAACTACATGTATGTGTGGATCGAAAAAGTGTATTTTCAAAAGAGAAAATAAAGCGAAGAAAAAGAAAAGACGTAAAAAAACAGAGGAGAGAGAGAGAGAGAGAGAGAGAGAGAGAGGGGCAGCGGTAAAAACGGGAAACATAGTACAATAGAAAAAACACGTCAACATATTCCGTACTATTTCGTACGTAGTAAACCAATCAGAAGTCGAAAACGCATAGCTTGTGAGATCATTGCGGTTCTTTTTTATTTAATTTTTATCAATAAACAATTTTATAATTAAGAAAATGAAATTGGGGAGCGTGTGGTGTGGACACTGTGGGGGACAGTTTCGGCAATGGCATTAGGGCGGACCATTTTCCACATTCAGCTATACCTTTGTCTCAGGTAGATATCCTCCCTGCTTTTTCAACCTTTTACTTTTTTTCTGGTTTTCTTTTCTTTTTAAGTAACTATACACTTTTTTCTGCTTTAATGGGTAAAATATATAATTATCTAATAAATATATTCATTTATATAAAACCGTTTAAAATACATCTTTTTCAACTAAACATGATGAACAAAGATAATGACTATGGCCCTATGGATTTAAAGATAGTTTCGTCTTATTTTCTTTTTATTATTATTATTATATTTTTTTTAAATAGATTAAATAATTCAAAATTTTAGGTTTCAAATAAATAATAATATTAAAAATAATATTTTATTAACTTTCAATTTTCATTTAAATCATCTTACTATTTAAATAGAGTCTAAGTCTTCATTTGATTATGCAATTAATATAATATGAGATATTTTGTTAAAAGTTAAATATAATATTATTATAATATTATTTTTATTTCAGTAGTTGAAAAAATTAAATTATTTATTATATTTTATATAAAAAAAAATAAAAAAAAAAATTATAATAATTATTATTTAAATGAAATAAAATGAAATAATTTATTTTAGTTTTATATAACCAAACCAACCCTGAAATTATTAATATTATTTATTGAGCAATATTATATGTAAGTAATATTGCATACTCATACGTGCACCTATACATGCTTATCAGTTTCCTTCGTATATTTCATTTTAGATATAAATATTGAAAAACTCTAAATGCAAGCAATATTACGCACTCATATGTACACCAATATTAAGATAGAAAGGTAAATTTTAATAAAATATTTCTATTTAAAATATATATTTTACAACTAAATATGATGAAAAGAGAAAATGACTTGACCCTTTTAGATATAAAGATAGTTTCATCTTATTTCATTTTATTTTATTATTATAATTTTTTAAATTCTTATATAAAATATATTAAATAATTCAAAATTTTAAATTTTAAAATAATAAAAATAAAATAATATTTTATTAATATTTTATTAATATTTAACTTTCATCTAAAATTATTTCATATCATCTCATTATTTAAATAGAGTCTAAGTCTTAATTTGGTTATTATAATATTATTTTTATTTTGATATTTGAAATAATTAAATTATTTATTATATTTTATATGAAAATTTAAAATGATTATAATAATTATATAAATGAGATTAAATAAGATAGTTTAGTTTTATATAACTAGACCAATTAGGCCAACTCTGAAATTACTAACATTAACATTATTTATTAGCATCTATACTTTTTAAGATTTTCAAACCTTCTTGACAATTCTCTTTTAAAAATGCCCACCAACGTCCTCTCCAAACAATAATTGTAAGAATTCAGGTTAGAAAGTCTCATAAAAGAATATAGTTAAAAAAAATTAAAAAATTAAATAATATACTATTAAAAAATATTTTTTAATATTATTATTATTTTAAAATCTAAAAAAATTAAATTATTTATTATATTTTATACAAAAATATTAAAAGATTATAATAATAATATTAGGATAAAACTTTTCTTTATCCATACGGTACCTTAAGAAACATCAAAGTCCAGCCTTCCCCTCCCAAAAGTGTCCTATTTCTCGCAACAGTTTCTTTATTTTCAGCTATTGCAATTTTTCCTTTATTTTCTCTCTGTTTTTTTTTTTTTTGCAATCATATAATAATAATAATAATAAGAAGAAGAAGAAGATATTTGATAATATTAAATATTATGAATTGACTTCAACGCATTTGACTTTAAGACAAATCTTCTTTGTTCTCTTATGAAGAAGTAATATGGAGTCACCAATCCCTATACTCTATGAGTTTGTAGGGTACTCATGGGTAGGGGACTTGGCTAGGATGGCCCTCGCCGACATCTGTTGAATTCTGACGTTTGTGATAATAAAGGCCCAACGGAATAAAAAGGGGATTATTTAATTCTTTGTCTCATTTACATATTCTAGCTCTCGTAGAATTATAAAGATTAAAAAAACAATATTAATTTCAAAAAAATAAAAAAAAAAAAAATATTAAGTTGTGCATGTATTAGTTGACTTGAGCTTAGTTTAGTAATTTGCATGCATGCGGTTATTACTTTCCTAAACTCATAACATGGTTAAGTGCAATATTAACACAAAATATCATCTAAGAAAATTGTTAGTTTATTTTGAATTATTATATTCTCAAGTTAATATATAGAAATACATATCATTCATGTCATTTAAATAATAATAATATGTAATTTATAAAAGTTAGATTTTAAAATTATTTTTTAAATCAAATTATACTTCTTTTTTATTACTATAAGTTACATAGTGGTCCCTTCCTAATTTTATTAATAAAGTTGTTATTTATTACGAAAGAATACCATGACTATAAGTAAGACACTAGAAACTTACAATTATTCAAAATAAATCATCCCTAATACTAGAAAACCTATACCTCAACTAGTAAAGCAAAAGAACAATTTAAATATGTTTAGAACAAAAGAAAAACCAAAAGAAAAGCAATCTAAACATGCTTATAAAACCAACCAAAACAAAATAAAACTCAAAAGACTAAGGCCAAAAACTTTGAAGACCTGCCTTATCAAGCCGAACAATACCCCTAAGCAACCTTGGTAAATTGCGATCTTCTTCATAAAAATTATTTATGCCTTCCACAATTAAAAATTCAGCAACTTAATTTCCTTTACGAAATTGATAAATGGCCACAAAGTTAATATCCTGAAGCTCATTGACTGAATCGTCCCAAAAATCCCACAAATACCAAATCGAACATCTACCATGTAAAAGCCAATCCACCACTAACTTCAAATCACCTCAATGATGACATTAAAAAAATTAAGTTTTTTTGCACAAAATCACTATCTCACAGATAGCTCTCAAACTCAACTTTAGGATCATAACAAAGGTAAATGGATAAAGCACCTCAGACCTTGCCAAAGTTATCTCTTATCCCTCCCCCTCCTTTGTTATTCCACAGATTATCACGGCAAATTTCATCTTGTTTTAAACAATGTATGTTGTAACTCATCTCATTTTATTTATTATCCGAACATCATTTAAATACAAATATTTTTCAAAATTTTAACTTCTTTAAATCTCAAAATAAAATTTATATTAAAAATTATAATCTAATAATATTTTAATATTATATAATTTTTGTCAACTTTTTCTTTCCTTTTTTAAAGTTCATTAAAATATTTTTAAGTCAGATAATTTTACTTTTATGTACAAACTATTTAATTAATATTTATAGATTTATCGTGTAATAATATCAATTTCCACTCAACATTTAAAGGATGTTTGGAAAAAATTTTCATCTTATCATATCTCATATAATTGCATCTCATCTAATTTTATTTTCTTCCCAATTAACATTATTCAAAACATAAATAATTTCAAATTAATCATTATAACTTTTTAAATTTAATTATTATTTTTTTCACAAACTTAATAAAAAAAAAGCATTAGTTTGTTTTAATTTTAAAATAAAAATTATATTAAAAAGTTATAGTTTAATAATTTTTTATCAATTTTTTTAATTTAAATTGTTATATATAAATTAATTTGTAGACTAATCTGTATATCAATATCTCTGTTTTGTTTGATATTTAAAATTTAAATGTATATTATTTTTTATTAAAATCTTATTTTTTGATTAATTATTTTGGATATATACGCATATTGATGTGCATAATCATCTGCAATCAATTTTTTTTTAATTTTTTTATTCTCACCTCACTAAAGATTCCTTGGAGACGTCTTAAAAAATATTCGTACACATGACCACATCGCTGTTATCGGTATCTCTGACGTAACAATGTGTGTGGTGCCGAAACCCATTAGTAACGGGGCGTGGATGCTAGAGACTAGGTCACTAGACCCTTGGGTGAGCCCCGAATCCCGAGGGGGACCACCTTTGGCGTGCACTCTCATTTTTTTTTTTTCTCTCTATCGAATTATATTATTTCATGGAGATCTCCTCCTATGCCATAGATTGGACCTTGGTATTTATTGTCGTTTGAACAGTAACTTAGATTGAAAATTAAAAATAAAATAATTTATTACTAAAAACATTATTTTATAATTTAAAAAATTATAATAATTAAATAAATTAAATTAAAATGAATTTGAGAGACTTCTATATCCAAATCGGTAGGAAGGTAAATGATCTAATCCAATTCGAAAAAAATATGAATTAGTTTTATTCAGTTAAAAAATTTTCTCACTCTGGATCAAACTGAGCTCCTATTCGATCTATATTAGCCTAGTCTAATTCAGTTCAGGAGCGGTCCAGTCCAGTTTAAGAGTACTCAATGTGTTTTATTAGGTTAAATTTGATCTAAAATTCTGTATAGTTGAAAAATAATTTTTAATTTAAATTTAATTATTTTCAACCTAAATTTAATTATACTAGTACTACTTCCATAAAAAATAAGCATCTTTGCTAATTTCTAATTTCATCTAAATATTAAACAAAATATATAATTATAACTTATAGTCTATAGACTTAATAAGTTAATACTTATAAACTTATAGTCTTATACTATAAGTCATAACTAGTATTATATATTATATATAACACATAACCCCATAAGTTGATTAGTTAATTTAGGCTTCGTTTAGATTTAGAAGTAAGTTGAGTTCATCTCAACTCACTTCCATTTTATCATTACATTTTTATAATTTTTTATACAAAACACAAATTTCTATACACTTTTTTCAAATTCTAATACGCATTTTTCAAATTCTAATATACATTTTCAAATCTCAAAATAATAATAATATTAAAAAATAAACTAAACCCATCTCATCTCCGAATCTAAACGGGATTTTAATCCTCATAAATTATTAAAGAAAGTCTAGATAGAGTGTTTGGAAATGTACAATCAATAAAGTACTAATTCACCTTAATTATAAAATGGCATTTCTCAAAAGTCAAAAATATATAGTTAAAAATAATATTAATATTTATAATTTCTACATGTAATCATAACAAAAAAATTAAGAAGAATAATTAATAATTAGTTAATAGTATTTCAGTGATATATCATATGTTAGTAAACTATAACTAACAACAATATTATATTAATATTTTAGTATATTAGAAATTTATATGTTAGTAAATAGTAATAAATTAGTAATAATATATTAAATAAAAATAATACACTTATTATTTATAAGTTATTATTAATACTCTATATAGATATACTATAATTTATATTTTTATCTACAACTAATCAACTATTATAAATTATAATATGTTAGTATTATAAGAGTGTATTACTATATATTACATATTAATATATTATACTCTCACTTTTAATTTATATTAATATTAATACTATAATTTATATACAATTATTTATATTATATATACATATATATATTTTTTAAAAGATATGTTTTCGGTCTGATTTGGTCCAGGGGGAGAAATCCCTTGGACCAGGACCGGACCGGAAAATTCCGGTCTATAGAAAATTTAGACCGGACCGGACTGGACCGAATTCTATCCAGTCCAGTCCGATTCGATCTTCGTACATCCCTACAAATCAAGGACTTTTGAATCCAAATAGTTACAACTCACAAGCTCACAGTTTAATTTATGTATTTTTCTCAAACCCGATTGTCCTACCTAGAATTTGAAAAATCAAAAGAATTTATGGGTTTGAATTTTGTTTTGTCATAAGAATATAAGAATCTGAGTTTGGCATCACTCATATTATGGAGTTGCAACGATTCAAAAATGTTGGTATTTTTAAAGAAACGGTTATTAGACGTTACGAGGTTTATGCTTGAATGTTATTATGTCCACCTTTATTCTCTTGAATTGTCAGTAGTCAAATATTTTCGTTAGTGTATGTTTGGGGTTTCGATAAAAACATTATTTTTAACTTAAAATATATTTTTTTTTTGAAAGAAGAACTCGGCTTATAATAAAAATTAGAGCAAATTGCTGATATAAAGGGGGAATGATTATAAGAGAATGCATTCATCATCAAGGTTCAAGGCATTTTGACCAAAACACGGGCACCATATTAGCTAGCCTTGGTGTGTGGACAATAGAGATGCTTCTAAAGTTCCTAAGCAACTACCTGGCATCTCATATTAGGAGTCCAGTTGTGCTCCAAGTGTCTTCCTTTTTGTTGAGGCTATCAACGATTATCTTGGCATCACCTTCCAAAATCAGGTTTGGTCGAAATCATAACTCCAAGATGAATGAGATAGCACGCGTTGCTGCCACTGCTTCCCCTAAAAGAGGATCTAGGAAGAGGTCCCAAGAAGCTTGGAGGGTGACTAAAACTTGTCCATCGAAGTTGCGAATGATCACTCTTATGCCAATCTTGCAGTTGGTTTTTTCGATCGTCGCATCCCAATTTACTTTTACATGTTCCTTTGGAGGTTTCCACCAAATAGTTGAAGTATTCGGTGTTGAAGGTGGGACTTGTTTGCTATTAAAACCTGCGACATAAACGTCCCTATTTGTTAAACCCCGTCGAACCTGCTCTACTACTTGCGCTGCAAAGAGAAAGGTTGAATAAAAAATGACTTTGTTCCTCCTTTGCCATAGGTGTTTGAACATGTACGCTGCTTCTGCAAAGATTTCCTCCAAACCTGTAGGAAAAATAATATCAAGAATGTCAATAAAGTCTCCTTCCCTGGAAGATAATTTTTGAAGTTTCCTAGAACAGTTACTCCACATGTCTTGAGCACCCAGACATGACCAAAGTGCATGTATGATAGTTTCAGGGTGCTGTAGGCAAATTAGGCATTTTGAGGAATCGATTATTTTCTTCATGACCAAATTTACCTTCATTGGAAGGATGTCTCTTCCTGCTCTCTAAAGTAAAGTTCGAATAGCATTAGGCAACTTAAGATTCTAGATCTTGCTCCATATCTTCGGGTAGGGGTTGGGTTAAGATGGTTGGCCAGATTTCCTTTCGTTTATACTTCCTTGTAGGTAATAAGCGAACCTCACTGTGAATTTATCATTCGACGTGCATTTCCAAACAAGTTGAACCGAGTTTCTACACTGGCTAATTGGAGTGTGTAGGATAGCGGAAGCTTCCTCTATGGTGAAGATTTCTTGTACCAGTTTGGCATTCCATCTATGAGGAGGGCTACTTTGACATCCTTTGGGAGGACCAAAATAGGAGTTTGAATTTTACAAGTGGAGTTAAGGGGCACCCATTTATCATCCCATATGCCTACAAATTTACTATTGCCTATCTTTCACAAGAGACCTTTGTAAAGGATAGGTTTTGCTGCCATAATGCTTTGCCACACAAAGGAGTCTCCTGGTTTCAATGTTGCACTCATAAAATCTTTTTCTTTATAGTACTTTGCCTGAAGGACTTTGGCTGCCAAAGAAGTCAAAGATTGCACTAATTGCTACCCTTGTTTAGCTAGTAAGGCTAGATTGAAGTCCTCAGAGTCCCTAAACTCAAGCCTCCCATATTTTTTTGCAACTCTCATTCCTTTCCAGTTAAGCCAATGTAGCTTTGAGCCATTATTCTTCTGACCCTACCAGAAATCTTGCATTAGCTTGTTCATGCTCCTGAGGGTGCTTTTTGGAATCTTGAAAATTTCCAAGCTGTATGTGGGAATATATGTGGGAATAGCATAGATAACTGCTTTGAGTAAGATCTTTTTACCAATGAATGACAGAAAGTTGGTCTTCCAATGACCCAGATATTTTTTGAAAGGCCCGGTCACTCTAATCACTGTTGTTGCCAAGATGGTATGTTGGATCTCCACCCTAGTGTTCTTGCTAAACATGATTAAGGTTTTCTCCAAGTTCAATCTCTGTCTCGACGCCAATTCATAATCATGGAGAATGCTATGAAACTTGTTCCATTCTGAGGGGAGTGCCTTGCAACAAAAAAACTATCATTAGCAAAAAATAAATGATTGATGGTGAATGATCCTTTAGTTACTGGGATTCTGGAGATTAGGCCTCCTTGTTCAGCATTAGTAAGAGCTCGACTAAGAATTTCAGAGTATAAAATAAAGAGATATGAGGAAAAATGATCTCCCTGTCTGATGTCTCGTGAAGGTTGGATGGGAGTTTGGGCACTCCATTGATGAGGATAGAGTAGGACACCGTTTCTACACACTGCATTATTAGCTCAAGCACTGAGGAGTCAAATCCCATCTTTGTCATTATTTTTTTAAGGAAGCTCCATTCAATTCTGTCGTACACCTTACTCATATCCAGTTTCAGTGCCATGTATCATTCTTTTTTTACTCTTAATCCTATTTTGAATGGAGTGGAGGAGTTCATAGACTACCAAAATGTTATCAGAGACGAGTCTTCTCAGGACAAAGGCACTCTGCATGGGGGAGATCGGCTGAGGAATGATTTGTTTAGGCCTATTGAAAATGACTTTGGCGATAATCTTGTAAAGCACGTTGCACAAATTGAAGAGTCTATAGTCTGAGACCATCTGGGGGCATGCTTTTTGGGAATTAAGGTAATAAAAGTTTGGTTGATGCCCCAAATCTAGAGTGGAGGATATCTAAGACAGTGCCAATGATTCTATCACCAATAATATTCAAGTGGTCCTAGTAGAAGATGACAGGTAGGCCGTCTGGGCCAGGTGAGCCAAGGGGGTTCATGCTTGAAATAGCTAATTCCATTTCCTCCCTACTATAGGCTCTGGACTTAGGGTTGTAATCGAGTCAAGTTTTGATTTGCCGAATTCGAGCTCGACTCAAAATACTCGAACTCGAGCTCAAGTTCGAGCTCGAATTTTTATTTATTTTTTATTCGAGCTCGACTTGATAAACTAACTTCCAACTCGAGCTCGAGCTCGAGCTCGTCCCACAAACAATCTCGAGTCGAGCCGAACTCGAGCTCAAATTTTTTTAATTTTTTTGAATGAAATTCAAAAATAAATAAAAAAAAAATAACTAATAAAAAATTATTATTTAATATCTGACTAGTTGATATTTGTTCATCATAACAATATGTTATATGCTTATATATTATTAATAAATATACATATATATTATTAATAAATATACATAATATGATAGCATATACGTATTTCACATGCTTCCCACGTATTAATATATGAAACCATTAAATTTTATAAACTAATTATTGTACAAATTATAAAACATAACTATGAAGTATATTCATCATATAGATATAAATAATATGATTACATATTACATATTTAATTATAAAAATATTATACTTATATTATTAGCAATACATATATAATATATATATATATATATGTGTATATATTTATCAATATATAAATGAATTTTAATCGAGTCGACTTGAGTATAAACGAGCAAATCTTAACGAGTTTTAGCCGAGTCAAGTCTAGTTTTGTTGGGTATGTGTCATTTCGTAATCGAGCAGGTATTGCTTTCACGAGCGAGCTTTTTTTTCATGAGTCGAGTTCGATTCTAGTTTAACTGAGCAGACTGTCGAGTAGTCTTGTTCATTTACAGCCCTAACTCTGGTTAATGTATAATTCATGTCTTTAGTGACACTAGGATGGATGGTAGCCAGGTAGGAATCAAGATCAGTAGGATTCATAGTGGTAAAGAGTTGCATGTAGAAGGACTGGAATTCCTTGCCATTGTCTGCAGGCATATGCCAAGTGTGGCCTCTCTCACTACTAATTTTTCGGATGGTGTTTCTTTGCTTTCTTTGTGTGATACATTTATGAAAATAAGTGGTGTTCCTATCTTCATCTTGTAACCATCTCTGTTTGGCCATTTGTTTTCAGATGACATCTTCCTCTTCTAAGATTGCATTTATATTTTTCTGAAGGTGTTTTATCCTTTCAAGATTGTGGTATGAGCTGTCTAGCTGAAGAAGGCGTAAACTTTCCCTTTTCCATTTAATTCCCTGCTGTAATGCTCGCCGCCCGATACCACTCCTTTAATTGGAACCCACACATCTCGATACCTCTTCTCGCGATCTACCATTAGACCCTGTTTGTCTTGCTTCCTGCCAAGCTTGGTTGATCACTTTCACACATTTTGGGTGCTTAGACCAGGTTGCTTCATATCTAAATAATTTTTTGGTAGCTAGAGTTCTGGGTTCAAAGTCACTACTCTCAATAAAGAGGATAGTGATTCGAGCATTGAACTGGAAGCACCTGAACTGAGTTGGTAGCTAACAGATTACTCCAGGCACAATTGGACATGACTCTATCCAATATTTCCTTCGTGAAATCCGGACTCAGCCTATTGTTGCACCATGTAAACTTAGCACCTTCGAAGCTAAGGTCCCCTAGGTCGCATTCCATTAGAGTATTTTTTAAACCCTCCATTTGCCATGGGGGTCTTGGACAAAGGCTAATGGTCTCATCTTGTGAGATAACCTCATTAAAATCGCACATGCACAGCCATGGTACATTAGAGTTGGGTTTAAGAGCTTTCAATAGACTTCAGCCTTCCTTCCTCTTGGCAGTCAAGGGATACCCATAAAAACCGGTTACCAAACCAAAAGTATGAGAATTTCCAGTGGAAAATTTAAGAGAGATGTGCCTCAAAGAGTAAAAGATAAGATCAAACACAAAATTATTGGTCCAGAGGGCAGCCAAGCCTCCACTCTGACCCACACAATTAACAATAAAACTATTAGGAAAACCAAGTTTGTTATGAATAGTCTCAATTTTGTTTCTCCTACACTTTGTTTCAATAAGGAAGACTAAATCGAAAGATTTTTCTCGCACTATTAAGTAAAGTTCACAAACTATCTGAGAATTCTCCAAACCTCGACAGTTCCACATCATGGACTTCATGAGGATTGGCAGGGCTGTAACACAGCCTCTGCCAGTAATGATTGTTTGAGTTTCTTGGAAATCTTGGATACTTTTCCATTAGGGCTAATTATCCATTTCTTCTACCATTTTTTGACTCCCATTTTGGAAGGTGAGATGAGGAATGGCTTGGAGAAGTCGGGGGTTTTGCCCCTAGCCTTGCATTTCCAGCTGGAAAACAAGGATTTTTTGGTTGGAGTAGTGGGGGATGGGACCAAAGAAGGAGACAGAAGACTTACTTGGGCCTGCTCCTCATCGTAAGCCCTGTCCTGGTCCTAGGGTCCCTGATCAGATAGCATTTTTCTGTGTAAGGACACGCTTGAGTTATCTACTGGGCACAAATGAGGGTTTTGAGTATTGACTAACGGTTCCTGGTGCCCCTTTAGTGTCAGGGCAGGTTCTAAGTGTGAGTTGGGTGGAGCACGAAAGGTGTACTTATTGTTGGAATCCAGGTTGTCTCCAACAGCTAGATTGTTATTGTCCAGTCCTTCCCCACTCTGGGACCTGGTAATAGGGGACTTTTTTAAGATTTGTGCCCCAGCCGGGTTATTGGGTGTTTCCCCTCTGCCAGATCTCTGATCGCTGGACTGGGTTTGCCATCCAAAATGGGCTTCTACTTTACCACCTTTGTTGCTAGAGAACGCTAGGAGGGCTTTTGAATTCGTCGAAATCCCAGCTCTAATCCAGGCCCCATATTGGAGATGGTGGATGTCCCGGGTTCTCCCATCAACATTAGCCTCTGTGCACCCTGATTGTCCATGGCGAATAATGCCACGATGAAAGCAGAATTGGGCATTCTTTCATATTTGTATGTGATCCATCTTCTAGTTCCTCTGAAGTTAAGAACGCGACCCCTTGTCAGAGGTTTTGATATATCGATTAGAACTTTCACATGGAGAAAGCTTCCCTAAGCTTGGCCATTCGTATCCACGTCTACAAGGATATCTCCAATTTTCTTGTTCAAAGCTACAAAGGGAATGTCATGAAGTTGAACCCAAATGGGTTTGATGGTGAAGCTTAGCTTACGGGATACAATATGACCTTCACATTCTTGAAGGTACACCAAGTGTTTGTTGAATGACCAGGACTGCCCTTGGGTAATTCGATTTTTCTCCTCTGTTGTTTGGGATTTCACTAGAAATTTATTCTTCCCTAGGTCTTTTATGGTTACTCTGTCGTCGAGTCTCCATGCCATAGCCATCGTCTTCTTGAAAGCCCCTTTGTTAACTTCTTTGTCTACCATCATAAGGGCCGCCGGATAGAGCGTGTTCGCTTCACTACCCAACAGAGCTTCGTCTTTCAATAGAGAGATCTCGTCTCTCTCAGCTTTCGTGAGCTTCAATCCTTCGATCAAGTTAATAAACTTTACTACTAAAAATTCATTTACTGTTTGAGATTTTTAAGTTTAAAACACTTTTAAAGTTAGTTACGACATTTTTTTTAAAAATATATAGTTATCTGCAGTAGTTTTTTTATAAAAGTTTCAATTGTGTGTTTTTTGAAAAAACTGATTTTTAATTTTTTAACTGACTAAAACATTTTTTATAAAGATACCAAACATGTTAGTTTTTTTCTTTAAAAATGCTTTTAATTTTGAAGTCTCGAAACGTAATCTCAAACAAGTTTTTAGTAACAATGGCTTCTCAATTAATTTCTTGTCATTATCTTTTTACTTATCCTTGTAAAGCGTTGATTCCTTATAGTCGTGATATTAAGGTACGTTTTAGATTAAAAATGAAATAAAATGAGATGGTTTTAAATAAAAGATAAATATTAAATAAAATATTATTAAGATATTATTTTAATATTATTATTTTTTAATTTTAAATAAATAAATAATTATATTTTACATAAAAATTAAAAAAAAATTATAACGATGAGATGAGATAATATGGGATGAAATAAAGTGAGAAAAATTCCAAATTCAATGAGATCTAATTAGAGCACTTTCAATAAAGTAACTAAATGATCTTTTACTTTAAAATTTATTTAAAAAAAAGGTCCAAAAACATAGTTAAAAAGAATTTTTGTTTTAGGGGATGAATAATGATACTGCTACATGTATCAGAATATTTTTCACCCTTTAAAATATTTTATATTGTTTTTGGTAGTTTCTTGATTTTCGCTATTTGCATATGCATCTCTGTCCCTTGACATTTATGCTTTGCGCCTCTTCATTTCCTTCACACGAAATTGACTCCATCACTCCACTGTCCCTCTCTCAAGTTTCTTGGCATCGTTTCTGGGCTTCTCACCTCTTCCATTTTCTTCCATTTCCTTCGCTATTAGGGTTATGCATTTAAGGTTATTTTGGCCTTCGATTTAGGATTTCGAACTAGGTTTTTAAGATTCTTGGCATCGTTGCTTTCTCTCAAGATTTAGGGTTATGAATTTTCTTGTATTTGTTTGAAATCGAGAAATGAAGTAGATGTTGGTTTGAAATCGCGTAGATGGGGTCTTAGAAACGAAAATTGCAATGACGAAAAACGAAGATGGTTGTTGTGTTGGGATTTTTGGTTGTTTTTGGTTTGTTTGCAGTGACGAAAAACGAAGATGGAAAACGAAGATTCCATAGGGATTCCAGATTGTTCTATCTCCATTGAATCTCCTTGATTTTGGTTTGTTTGCAATGGCGGAAAACGAAGATGGTTGTGGGAAAACGAGATGGTTGTGGGAAATCGCTGATGGTTGCAATGTTGGGATTTTTCAACTTGTTTGTTCCGCAGGAAAATTCTGTTGTTTCTCGAAAAAATGCAGAAATTCAAAGTTTTACCGTTTTCGGGTGATGAAGAAATTAAAGATAGAGAGATATTGTAAATAGTGAAATATATGAGAAAATTTTAAAAATAAAATAAAATAAGTAAAATAAGAATATCTAAATAATATAAAGAAAAAATAGATAATATGATGGATCATCTAAAATAAAAGTGTATAGATAAGATAAAATAAAAAAATTAATAATATATTTTGAAGAAAAAATAAAGAATGTATTGAGAGTACTCAAAGGTTTTGTTTGGATTCATATATGAGATGAGTTAAAGATGAATTTAATTTATTTTTTAATATTATTATTATTTTAAAATTTGAAAAATATATGTTAAAATTTTAAAAAAATATCTTGAGATTTAAAAAAATTATAGAAATTTATATTTTATATAAAAATTTATAAAAATATAAAAATAAAATAAATATTTCATCTTCAAATACAAAAGTGACAGCCTCCTTTAAACGATTGTTAAAACCTTTATGGCCTTTGTACGATTTTATGACAAACTTTCCCAATCCTTGCAGCTTTATTAAGGTTTTAATTACTTGGCAGTTAGTTCTTGTATTTGAAAAAACACCCAGAGGGGTTAGCACGATGCCGTTTTGAAGGGTCTAGCCGATTTATTATTTTATATATAATATAGAAGAGCTTGTTTGAAGGAGAAAAAAATAAGAAGAAACGTGTATATATTTTTTATACAATAAAAATGTATTTTTTTAAGTAGTTTTGAGTTCAATTACTTTTTCAGAGTTAGTTCAGTCTATACGACAATCAATTATGTTGTTGTATTTTAGAAGAGTTAAATTAAGAAGAATTCTAATGTACTAGTTAATTTGAGATTTCATACACCATAGAAGTTTTAAATCTCTTTAAAGAGAGCGTGGTTTTTACACATCAGTCCAAACTGATTTTATTTGAATATTAATTTCGTAGTAATTTCTATTATATTATTTTGTATTTCACCAACCAAAAAAAATGAGGAATAAGAGTACGTTGATACAATTGTAACTTCAAAGGATTTATCTTTCAAAAGCTCTGGAGGTTTTGGATGAGAGAAAATCAGATAGTCCATTGATGAATTGGAAAATTATAGCATTAACGAACAAGATTGACCTAAAAGACAATCTAAGATGGTAAGCTCATAATACTATTGCATCAATTAGAGATTGATATGAAGGTTGGTTCAATGTGATACTAGTCAAGTAATTCATTGTATTTATATATAACAAAAGGATTCCAAGTATCTGAATATAGGATATTAGAGAGATATAGAGAGATTGAGAGGGATTTGTACGACTGTAAAATAAACTAAAGATAAGTTATGTTTTGATCTTCATTTAAATCCTTGTCATATTTATCTTCATTTGAATTTAAAGTTTATAGTTTATCTTCAATAGCTAGAATAAACTCATCTCTAACAACCCCCTTCAAACTAAAGGAAAAATTACTAATTATGAGCTTGTCTCGAAGTAGTTGGAACCTCAATAACAATAGTCATTTGGTAAATATATCTAAGGGTTGTGCAGTAGTGGAAATATACTTAGTTTGAATATCTTTGTTGTAGACTTTCTCTCGAATAAAATGATAATCTACTCTATATGCTTAATTTGAATGTGAAATATTGGAGTAGAGGAGAGTGCTAAGACACCAATATTGTCAACCAAAATACAAGGGACAATGGTTAAGGTAATGTGAAGTTCTTTGAGTAAGATTCTTAACCAATAAAGCTCGACTACTGTGTGTGCCATTGATCGACATTCTACTTCAGTGCTCAATCTTACTACCACTAGTGGCTTCTTAACAGCCCAAGAAAATAAGCATGTGCCAAGATAAATACAATATTCGGAGGTAGACTTTCTGTTATCTGGACTTCCAGCCCAATTTGAATCACGGAAGCTATTGAGTTGGAGAAAGTCTTTGTTGAAGTGAAGTCTAAGTTGTAATGTGTTCCTTGCTATAGCACTTGAAAGGGATGAAATTAAGGTTACTAAAGTCCTGCGGGGTGACAGCCGAGCCCTAGTCTCGCGCCTACGCTCACCTATACAATGATTCCTCTCATGAGGTCCCAGACAATGCACTTCCACCGGGTCTACACGATGACACCTCTCACTACGGAACAGGCTTCGCGCTCCCATTTTAGCAGTTGAGTCTATCTCCTGCCACTTTTCGAGCTCCGCACTCCCATTTGAGCGGTCGAGTTCATCTTTTGCTACTTTTGAATTCCACGCTCCCATTTTAGCAATTGAGTCCATCTCCCGCTATCTTTGAGCTCTGCGCTCCCATTTTTAACGATCGAGTCCATCTCCCACCTTAACCTGACTCCACAGTTACATTTTACGCAATCAAATATTTTTAGGAATCAGGAGACAAACCACCACTTTTCAAAATTTAGGATACAAGACAATAACACAGAATTCTCATCAAAGTATATTTGTTAAGAATTCGCTGGAACTGAAAGGGATGAAATTAGCATCAGTAGCCCAACTAGACATTTATTGCACCTGTCTAGTATTTATGGCACTAGGGGACAAGAAGAGAGGTGATGAAACTAAAAGGAAGGTTGGCAGGAACTAGGTCTATAGGGGTTAATGAGGTGCAGGAATTAAGAGGGAGTGTCAATGAAAACAAGGTGGTGAAGGAAAATAAGAATTCGACTGACATACACAAGGTAAATATCTGATCACGCAGACCAAAATTTAGTTATAAAATGACTCGAACAGATGAAAGAAAATGATCTTTATTCTCTCTCTCTCTGGAACAATTTGGGCAGCCACTTATTCCCCAACATCAGCTTATTCAGCCTTCCCTGAGAGTTTCAACCGGCGGATTTTATTAACATATTTATGTATATTTTTTCTTGTACGGAGTGAGCTATGAGAGATTGTAAAAACACATATTCTAATAGATTTTTATCCCCAAACACTCGTAGACGTAGGCTATAGCCGAACCATGTAAATGCTATGTTCCTCTCCATTTATTTTATCTGTTATCCACATACGTACGGCTCTGCCATAACCTCGTCAGAAGTCTCAAACGACCTCGAACGAAGCTCAACTCGAACCAGTGGGCTGAAAATAATTATTTCTTTCGCCTCGATTTGTTGACTGATTTTTATGGCTTCAACAACACTAATAAGAAAGGCTATAGATGTCTTGACCCTCAATCCAACATAGTTTATATCTCAAGACATGTAGTCTTTAATGAGTTGAGTTTCCCTGCTTAGGCTACAAATGTTACAACATCTAGTTCTCCTCCCCTGCAAGTGATTTCTCTTGAGTCTTCTGTCTCTACTTCATTAGGTACCATTTTTAACACAAACTCTTTTTCTATTGTTCCTTCAGTATTACCTATTCCTATTTTATCACCATTACATTATGATATTCCTACCTTACCAATAGCTCCAACTCATCATAATTCCTCTATCTCAGAAACTTCCCTCAGACCATTCTCCACTGATCCAACTCTTCCTAGCAGTCCATTCACTATTAGATGATAAGATTTTGCTTCCAGGATTCTCCCCTTGAAATGCATCATTTCGACTTAATATATCTTATATAAGGGTGTGCGCAAACTTGTATTTATCCATCTCTTCTCTTTTCTTTTAGGTCATGGTTATCTCAACTCAAAATTGTTTGGTAATTCTTCTAAAAAACATAGTTTAGAAATTATTTTCCCAGATAATATTATGATATAAGATATTTTAAAATTTTAAATTTTTATATAAACATTATCTAATTATCAAAATTTGAAAAAAAAAAACAATATACCATATGCAAATTTCAAAACAAAAATTATATTTAGATAATTTGTTAATTTTATAACATTTTCACTCAACTATTTTTTTTTCTAATTTTTCAATATCTAATAAAATATTTTAACTCAAATTATTTAACTACTATTTAGATAATTATTACCTCCTTTCATTATTATCCGAACATAATTTCTTCCTAATTCATTATAAAGTATACTACTACTTAATTTAATAATTAACTCTAATGCTAAGACTCATTATGTGTTAATTAGAGTATTAACATTAGTCTCATCAAAATTTTTTTTATCAAAAATTGATGAAAAGTAATATTTTTATGTTATTCTCTCAATTTTTTTTCCTCATTTTTGATCAAAAATGACGAATTTTTTTTTATATGTATGCAAACTTGTACTTTTCTTCAATTTTTAATGATAAATTTTGATAAGACCAATGACATTGCTCTTAATACTATTGAATCCAATTGTTCTATAGCAACACTCGGAGTCAGCGACGAACTTACGTTGGGGCATGGCCCCCCAAATTTTTTTCAAAATTAAAAACAGCCTCTAAAGTTTTTTAAAAATTCAAGATAATCCTAAATCTTATTGGTAGTTTATATATAGAGATCCCCCCAAAAAATATATAATTTCCTTAGTTATACCCATATGATTTTTAAAATTTTTTAAATTTTAACTTACATAAAAACATCTCTAATTTTTTTTATAACCCTTAAATTTTGCATAATTTTCATATATTATCTATTTTTTAGGATGTGGACACACTAAAATTAAATTAAGAAATAAACAATTAACATTTATCCTAATTTTATATTATACACTATTGAGTTTCGTAATATAAAATCCAAAATGAAAATGTAAAAAGAAAAAATCATTTAAGATTGATCATGATTTATTATTTTAAATGAAAAATAATAGAGATGATTTATCATCTAAATTTTATTGAGTAAGAAAAAATTTATTTAAGGTCCCATTTGTAATAGAAAATGATATTTTAAAATAAAAAATTTGATCAACTAGCTTATATATTAAAATAGAAAATGACATTTTAAAAGATCATTTGATATTTATATATATATTTATATAAAATCATTTGATAATTTTTATGAAAAAAACAAATTTTAAATATTTTATATTTATAAAAATAATAATGGATGAATATTACTCTCTAAAACATATATCAAGTTGTGTTTTTGCATTTTTGACATATTATCAGAATTTAAATTTATATATAATTTATAATTTTATTATAATTTTTTATATTTTACATAAATATTATGTGATAAAAAATTGGCTCTTTTGGAAAAATTGTTGGTCCGTCACTGCTCGTGGTACATATATTATACTTGGTTAGAATTTGATCCGTGAGTACTCTTTGCACACTCGTGCACACCTAGAGAGACGGCTTACCGTCAACACACGTATTACTCCAAGTAAAAAAATGACCACTTGAGAAGTTGAAAATGAGCTAGGGTTTATAGGGACTACTCGCAAAATGTTTTTTGTAAGCTTCTTTATCCGGGCGAGGTAAACATGT
Organism: Platycarya strobilacea; assembly: GCA_036898215.1. Classification (NCBI taxonomy): domain Eukaryota; kingdom Viridiplantae; phylum Streptophyta; class Magnoliopsida; order Fagales; family Juglandaceae; genus Platycarya; species Platycarya strobilacea. Next base: position 55,421,168 of record CM072545.1, on the reverse strand, counting down.
AAACATCTTCATCAGGGTCGAATAAAATTTTATTTATTTTTTAATAATTTTGATATTTTAATTTAAAAAATTCAAAAAAAAAATTTAGATTAAAAATCCGAATTTTTAAATTCAAAATCTAAATAAATAGATCTAATTTTTTGTATAAATATGTATATCTATGCTTTGTATCTAATTGATTTGGACCGGACAACCTAAGGAGAAAAAAAGGTTATTAATTATAAGATTGTGGGCTAGCTAGCTTTTAGTATTAGGTTAGCCTGAAAAGAAATGTGTGGCTTGGCTTGCATTGAAGGACGTACACAGGACACATTTGATAAACAACCCCAGCATTGTCCTTTAATATTAAGTCACACGATTTACTATTGATTTGGTTATACAAAATAAAATTATTTTATTTTATATAATTATTATAATTTATTTATATTTTTATAAAATATAATAAATAATTGAATTTTTTTGAATTTTTTTTAAAGAAATAAAAATAAAAAATAAAATTATAATAAAATTTAATTTAATTTAAATAAAATATTGCATATGATTTCATCTAATTGCATAGCCAAATTAAACCTTCAATAACATGACATGGCAACCACGATAAGAAAAAATATATCTTCATGTGCCATGTGAACGCCAATAACTCTGAAGCCTACGTGACTCTTGGCTATATCAAAATTATTATAGATAAATATTAGAGATAAATAATAGATAAATGTTAATTGATAGTATGTAGTGTTTGAATCTTGTTATATTTTACATAATATTTAAGAATTGAGAAATAAAAAAAATTAATTTAAAATTAAAGAAAATAAATCCGAAATATATATATTTTTATCATGTGATATAAATTAACGATTGTTTATCTTTTATTTTTGACGTTTGCCCTTGGCCTGACTATATTATGTGAATTTATGCGATCGAGTAACATAAAAAAAGGATGAAATTGTATGCATGTACGCTAGATATTGAACTCAATCATAAAACGTTTGACTTCGATTTAGGCCTCGCTTGAATTCGAAGATGAGATGAGTTGAGATGAGTTTGATTTATTTTTTAATATTATTATTATTTTGGAATTTGAAAAAGGTGTGTTGGAATTTGAAAAAGGTGTATTGGGATTTAAAAAATGTGTATAGAAATTTGTGTTTTGTATAAAAAATTATAAAAATATAATGATGAAATGGAAGTGAGTTGAGATGAGCTCAACTCACTTTCCAATACAAGCGGGGCCGATGAAAAAGAAAGGGAAAAGTACACTGATTATAAACAGTGAAACATAAAAATGATCCACACTTTTTTCAAGTGTCGATCAATACAGTTATAATTTATGGCATCCTTCCAGATTTTCTGGCCTCAAAGCGTTCTGCCGCATAGCACCGCTCAATATTATTGTTAATTATTTTATTTTATTTTATCATTTTAAAATATTTTTTGAAAACTAAAAAAATAATAATATATGAATAATTATTATTTTTAATTATTAAATATAAAATTAATATATATATAAATAAAATATCATAATAAAATATTAAAATAAATGAACATAATAACATTTTTCTTAACATTTTAGTTTAACATATATTCGTTTTCGAAAGGGCCGGTTTGTTTTGGAATGAAATTAAAACTTAAAATTTTATTTTATATTTATTTTTATATAAAATATAATGAAAAATTCAAATTTTTTTTTTAATTTCAAAACTATTTTTTTAAATTTTTATATAAAATTAATATTAAAATAATATTTTATAAAAATATTTTATTATTTTTTTAATTTTTATGTCTATCTTATCTCTTCTACAAATCAGTCCAAACTTTTGTGGGCGCCCAAAGTTAAGCCATCACATCATTGAACGAGATTATAATTACAACGCATATTAATAGGTAGGGCCTAATTTTTTAGGATCATTAACATTTTCGAAAGCTTGGTTACTGATGGGGTACAAGTGTATATAAATATATAATTTTATTTATAATTTTGACATACCATATACTATACTTTTATTTTTTTTTTCTTACTAAATGTGTGATATGTGAATAATGAGCAAAACAATTTAATTAATTTAAAAAATAAAAAATAATAAAAAATATGTGAAGATAGTAAATAACAAAACTGATATATAGAGGAAGCAATGACTCAAGATGGTAGTTGAATGCATAATTTGCATGAACTAGCCGATATAGATAAAAAAAAATATATGTTGACATGATCAAAGGTTGTTTGAATATCAAAATCAACTCAATTCATTTCATTTCATTATTATAATTTTTATAAATTTTTATATAAAATATAATTTATTATAATTTATTATTTTCAAATTTTAAAATAATAATAATATTAAAAAAATAATATTTTATTAATTAACTTTTAATTTTCATATAAAATTATATCATTTTATCTCACTATCCAAATTAACCCATAATGTACTCGTCCTGCCGTCCTAGTATTGACCTTCAAGTCTTAACTGACAGTTCTAATTATTAAATATCTGGTAGTTTAGGTTCTCATTTGCTTTTATAAATATTTTTATCTCATCTGATTTAATTATTATAATATTTTTTCAATTCTCATATTAAACAAAATAAAAAATTATAATTTTTCAAATTTTAAAATAAAATAATAATAATAAATAAATTTTAATAATATTTTATTTAATTTTTAATTTTTATCTTATTTCATCTTATATGTAAAAACAAATCAAATCTAAATTGTTAATTACTAGTTTTAGTAATACTTGATGGTGTATCTTCTTAAAAGGGCCAAAAAAAAAAGGAATATAAGAGTACAGTAAAATACAAACTTACCAAAATCTTGATGCAAAATAATGGGAAAAATGAAAGAAAAGGGTGATAAAAAAAGTCATTCATACATATCACCTTTAAAAATCATGATCGAATGGAAGGCTAGTAGTGCTGGCAATGATATGATTTTTTTTTTTTTTTTGGACAAAAGGAATAGAGGTTTCGAATCCAAATTTTTTATCAAAAAAAAAATTGAATTATATGTCATCATGCTGCGATCATACTCTTGACTATATCTATATCTTTATTAGGAGGTCCTAATTTATCGGCCTAATTCATAGGGGTAATGAGTTAATATATTTCCATTAGGTTTGTTCATTCGGGTCGAATACAATTAGATCAATTTGAAATTTTATTTATTTCTTAAAATTTTTAATTTTTTTAAAAAGAATTTAAAGAAATTTTAAATCCAGATTCCGAATTTAAGAATCTAATCCGGAGTCTGGATGAACATTTCTAATTTACATTAATGATGATGAAATTGAAAATTAATTTTATTTGTAGATCAATATTTATTGATTTTTAATTTTGCTCTGGTAGCTAGCTGGACTCCTTAGTCTGAGAGGTCTTGACACCTTCATAAAGGTATATATATATTCATGATTCAGCAGATCATAGGCAGCTGGAATCAGCTACCTTATCTTTGTTCCCAGTTGGAGCATAATTAGCCATACCTGGCAATGATAAAGACACATAAACATATATATGCTAAAAGGTAATGCTCGACACCACAACACAGCTGTAACAGTGAGAGACCTAATATGTTTATTTTGTTTTGTTCCAACTAACTATCCATGCCTTTGAAATTTCTCCAACAAAATATAGAGGCCTACTTAGTACTTACTCAAACCTAAATGGGCCATATATGTATGATAGGTGTCAGGTGGGTAGACTAAAGGTTGATCTGGACAGCAATGATAATTGACTGGGCCTACCATCCTGGGTATCGTGTGATATTCAAATTCCCTACTCAGTTTTATAGGAAGGATCCTTGGGCTGGCTTTAAAAAAAAAAAAAAAAAAAAAAAAAGGACCCCCACACCATATTTAACAAAATATGACGTCAATAGTTAATTTTTTGGCTTCATTTTCTACATACTATAATTATATACACATACATATACATTGGCCGAAGTACTCAACCCCAAAGGCAAAGGACGATTCGTTCAGCTCTTTCTGTCCACTTTTATAGCATCCCTCTCTCATGCCCACAAATACCTTCCAGCTTTATAGTAAATATATAAATATACATTTCATGATTTCTGGTTGGTTTTCCTTCTTAATAAGATAATCGCATTGGATGGAGTACAAGGCAATCTCGGACGAGTTGAGCCACGTCTAGGCCTTGTTTGGATACAGCAAAGTTTTTATCTCATTTCATCTTAGATTTAATTAATTAATTACAACTTTCTCAAAAATTTATACGAAATGTAATAAAAAAAATTCAACTTTTTAAAATCTTAAAATAATAATAATAATAACATTAAAAAAATAATATTCAAACAATTAATATTTTATTCAACTTTTTAACTCTCATATAAAATCATCTTATTTAACTATCCAACATGTTAAGTGAGAATGTATCTTATTTCATCTCATCTTATTTCATTATTATAATTTTTTCTTCACATAAAATATAATAAACAATTTAACTTTTTTTAAATCTCAAAATAATAATATTACCAAATAACATTCTAACAATCTTTTACTCAAAATAACAATCTTTTATTTATTATTATTAAATAATAATAAACAATCGGTTATGCTGAATGCCTGGATGGTTATTGGTACCCCTGCAAATATTTCATATAACATCAAATATTTAATAATAAATGAAATAGCACTTATTTTATCTGTCTATTTGTATCTCACTCTCAGATTTAAAATTCAGACAAAACTCTAGGAGATTTTGGTCCCCCATGCCCCCTTCCCTTTTCCATTCCCCCCAAAACAAGAGCCAACAACTACGGCGGACGGCGGTAAAAGATCTAAAATACAAGAAGAGCATGTAAAAGTAAAACTCATTCATCACACAATCTCCTCCGGCAGCCTATCACCAGCTTCTGAAAAGCCCTTTTGCAGCAAACGTGGTAAGAAAAGTGCTATCAACAGAGGATTCTTTCTTAGGCAGGAATCAAAATCATCCTTACTGATCTTCCCATCATTATCAAAATCAAATAAATTGAACAGCCCGTGGATCTGCAAATTAACCAGCATTACCAAGTTCAGGTTTACGAATGACAACTGGAGCTATTTTATGTAGACAATGGAAAAGCATATTTCACGTCAATATATTTAATAGACATGATATCATAAAAGAACATAAAAGAAGAAAGCCAAAGAAAATACAGGCTATTTATAACATGGATAGATTATATTATTCACCTCATCTGCATTCAAGTCTGGAATTGCAGGTCTAAGAGAATCTCCGAACTGATCCAAACAGCATTTAGAAACCGAGAACATACAAGCCAGATGTCAATTAAACATAGGTAGGGAAGGTAAAATTAGAAAATAAAAATAAAAAAGAAGAGCAATATACTTTGTGTTCTAATATGTAATCATGTCCTCCAGCCTTGCATTGAGTGAAGGCTAACTCGCAAGCTTGCCTGAATAATGGCTGCTTCATGACATGTGCTGATCCAAATAAGAACTGCACGGAATAGATATTAGAATCACAACTACTCAAATAGCATGACAATGAGCATAAGTTTGCAATGCTAGATATTTCAACACAAATGAGAGCAGAAGATGCTACTCACTTTTATGGCCTCTGGGAATTATTAAATACACACTAGTGGAATAGAGAAACAACTAAAGAACAGCTTAGGGAAAAAAGTTCATAAGAACCTAGACCCAAAAACGCGATTGCTACGTTGATATGCATGTCTGACCTAGCTCTGCTTGCAATAGGATACCAAACAAGAAACAAGTGATGGATTGAGAGAGAGAGAGAGAGAGAGAGAGAGAGATGGCGGAGAATTACCTGCTTGAATGTGATCGTTCCACACTTCTCCACATCAACAAATGCAAATATCTATAATCCAAAATTAATTCAGTTTACAAGAAAATGGAAACAGGTAAAACACTTTCTATCAAGGACGACGAAATATTTGTGGAGAAGGGTTCTTCTAGCTGACCCCAATTACTTGTGATTAAGGCTTGCGTTAAGTTGAGTTGTGTTAAGTTGAGTTGTATAAATCATCAAGAATCAGTGTAGTTCAAAGAGACAATTTATTGTTCAATAAGGTCAACAAGATCTTTGTTATTCTTTTACTATTTACAATAGAACAAGAAATAAGATTGAATATATACACTAATATTTGATATGTACCAAGGTAAACACCTTCTATCCTTGCCAGAAACTTCTTTTTTTATTATTGGCGCTGGGCGTCCGGAACAAAATCTTGACTAATTCCAAGGGTGCACGTGCACTCACACTCGACAAAAAGTTTCTCGCAAGTGCACTTTGGGTAATACAGGATGACCCTTAGAAATTGTCTGTTCGAATTTAGACTTGGAAGGACTAAGGATCATACCACCAAGACAAATCTCTTACCACTTGAGCCAAATCCTAGGGGTTCTATCTTTGCCAGAAACTGGTATCTGCTCCTGCATGTTTCATCACACTTATTTCTATCTCACCACACAGCATATTGGTTTGAGCTAAAGAAAAGAAATATTCTAACAATGCTTTACTACAACAACATCAGGCGGGAAAAGATTGATCCTTAAGTCATGCAGTCAAGAAGAAAGACGAGTGTGGGGGTGACACCCTAAGCAGTCACCAATGGAAGAACAATTGGGAGTCTACTGACCACCACCCATGCAAGGAGTGGCTGGTATTAGAAGCCATAGCAGAAAATAATCATTCTAAAGAAAATAATTTATAAACCATCTAGCCGATTTGTTGGGGTGTAACGTGGCTGCCCTACCTATGAGGTACTTGGCTCCCTCTGGGAGCTTCTTTTAAAGCAACATCTATTTGGGATGATGTAGTAGAGAATATGGAAAAAAGATTGACAGGGTGGAAGCGTCTTTATCTCTCAAAGGGCGGGAGATTAGCTCTCATCAAAAGTACAATGTCCAACCTTCCTACCTATTATCTCTCTCTTTTTTCGTTACCCATGGGAGTGGTGAACTGAATTAAAATTTTATTTAGAGGATTCTTGTGGGGAGGCATGGGGTAGGAACATAAATTTCATCTAGTGGGGTGGACAAAAGTGTATAGTCCAAAAGAGGTGAGTGGTTTGGGTGTGCGTAATTTAATCCTTTTTAACAATAGAGAAGTGGTTGTAGAGATTTCACTTGAAAGAGAATTGTGGAGATTGGTTGTAGTGGGGAAGTACATATGTGATTAGGATGTTGGATCTCTAAGGAGGGTCGGGGGACATATGGGATGAGCCTTTGGAAGTTTATTCGGAAGGGGTGGAAGGTGTTGCATCACATATCTTTTGAGGTTGACGAGGGGACAAGAATTAGTTTTTGGTTTAATAAATGGTGTGGAGAAAGAGCCCTATCTGCTGCCTTTCCAAGAGTTTTCAACTTAGTGGAAAACAAACATGTTGCGATTTCCGTGTGTTGTGTTGTTAACAATGGCACGGTGTGTTGGAACTTGACTTTTTCCAGAAATATTCAGGATTGGAAGTGGATGAGATAGCAGATTTTTACAGCTTCATCTACTCTAGACAGTTGAGGGGAAATGGGTTTTTGAATTCTTTTCAGCTTACTAGAGTGTAACTAGGTGTCTCTTTTGTATACCCCTGTGTATATGTTCTTTGCCTAGTTGCATTCATTCAATAAAAATTATTACTTATCAAAAAAATAAAAAATTATAGAACAATGTGGCATGTAGAAGCATCAATCCATGAAATCTGCCAATCCATTTTCACATGTAAGGATTTCGCTTTGAACATCATTCCAGAGTTTCAATTGCGAGAAAGTGAAATAACCATGGATCAATATGATCTAGTCTAAACATTTCCTTGTACAGTTGAAAGAGCTATTTGGGCACTAACCTCTTCAGAAAGGGTACAAGCCTTTAGTCTTAGAACACTCAAGAAGTTGTGGAATTGAACTCGACCACTGCAAAAATTATTTAAATTGTCAAAAAGTAATGGGTTATCTGAAAATATAAAATTAAATTATTTTCTTCCATTTGAAATACTTTGAGTGGCACTTAACATACAGTATTGTAAGCATGCATTTTATGAGTCACAATATATGACAGTTAACAAAAAGATTTTTTATTCTTTAATAAGTAATAAAAGACTTTATTCCCAAAGAAATAGTCATAAGCCCAAGTACAACAGTTAACATAAAGATATTGTTGGTTTATTAATTATGTGCAAATTACCTAGCAAAAAAACTAATTTATGTGCATATTAAAGAATTGATACATGGAAAAGAAAAGGCTTTAGAAAGGAAAAGTTTTTTTTAACTATCATAAGCAATATGATTCTGCACTTCCTAAAGCATAGTCTAGTTAATGTTCTGTGCACATGTTGATATTGTGTAAGGATATAAACACTCAAATATTCGAACTGACACCAGAATAATAAAGATGACATCAAAGTCAACAAATTCAACCCATGCAAACTATTCACCATGATAGCTTAAAACCAAAAACAACACAACTTATAAATAGCATTGAAAAAGAAACAAGTTTGTTTTTATTTGTAAGAAAATGCGTCAACTATACCCTGGGTTTGGATTCATCGACAGAAATTTATCCAGAAAATCCACAGCTTCCAAGCTGCTTATTCGAAACAACTGCAAAGCAAGACAACGACATTATTTATTTTTTCTTAATTGCTTTGAAAAAACCATAAACAATCAACCCTACGGTTATATATGGGACAAGCAATAAAGTTAGCAATCACAGCGATAAATAGTTTCTTTTGTTGATAAGTAATACAAAAATCATTAGAGGTGCAATGCAAGTACACAAGTTGTCTACAAGAAAGATGCATGCCTGAAAAGAGAAAGAGATACAAGATAATCATGAAAAATTAAGATAATTGAAGTCTGTAGAAGCTATCCAAAAAAGGAAAGTACTGAAAAGGAAAGTCCCGAGTTCCTCCATCGTTGATTTTTGGTCCCAAAAAACTTCTATCATCTTGCCCCTCAAATACACACGAGGCAACTAGGCAAACATTTTCTCACACTTAAGCAATACTGATTAATATTTTGATAAAAGACGTGTTTGGAATGCACCTTTTGCACCTTTCAATGAAATTCTTATCACTTATTAAAAGAAAATTCTTATAATCTTTCAATGGTTCTCAGCCCCTGTACCTTATGGAAGCAATGTACATGATTTATTGTCTTTTAGTTTGAACTCTTAGAATGTAATTAGGCGTGCTTCTTTGTATACCTCCCGTGTACTTGGGCTATGCCTATTTATATTCCCATTAATAAAGATGCTTTTTCTTATAAACAAAAAAGAATATTCTTATAAAAAAACTGGCCTTCTCTGAGTTCTAGAGCATAGGCAGCAACTAGAAGTAACAAATCATAGTGTAATTGTACACTTAATGCACATTATATAACAAAAGACTGATAAACAGGTCTTGTTCATGAAGAAAAATGTTAATGGTTATCCCCAAGGTTCAACGAATGAATGAAGCTATGATCAAAGAAGGTACTGTTTCAAGTAACAGCACTCAATATGAATAGTGGTATAAGGGAACAGACGAATCAGAGAAGTATTATCAGCCACAATTTTGAGAGCGCACACAAAAAAAAAGGTTGTCTTCATGAGACCAATTATGGGGGAAAAAAATAAAGAAGGAAAACATACTTTGACCAACCAAGCAAAGGGAAACCTTTATAAATAATCCTAAACTAATAATGTACAAGAAAGGATTTGCAGGGAGGTGTTTGGGCACAAGGACTCACCGATTCCACCCTAGCCATTTCAACCATATAACTTGAAGGATATTCCTGCAAGATAGTATGATACTGATATGAGTACCAAACACTACAATTGTTGAGTTCACTAATTACATTTGAAGCTTTAAAGTTCGATCAGAAATATTATGAAAACCATTAAAATATTAACATGCAGTGCATGTTAACAAACAAGTGTCATTAGTATACAGTGGAGGCCAACATTAATGTCACAGCAGTGAACAACATAATTGTCAATGATTTAAACGATATATCTGGGGAGCAGGGTGAAAGAATGATTTGGGCAGTCGAATCCCAGGGAGTGGGGATGAGGCTTTTGATTAGTCTTATGCCAATATGACAGAAAAAATTTCATGATTTCTCGTTGCCTAGCCAAATAAGTTCAGATTTAAAGTGCAGTTCAAATTTAAAGTTCATTTGCGATCATAGGTCCGGTATTGATCCCAAATCAACCGCTTCCCAATTGTTGTGCAAAGAACAAATATTAAGATCATAAAGGCACCCATATGCAAGATAGATTATAATGGACGAAAATATTAGGCAAGAAATGCAAACCTGTCTCGACTCCAACGCTTTTGTTAGAAGCATTAAGTCCCCATATGAATGAGACGTTTGTGCAACATTAAGTGCAGTTGCAATAGCATGGCTAGTCTGCATACATCCATACGGTTTATTGTTACTGATAATCTCCAGGTAATGGGAAAATGGGGGGAAAAACACATATAGGAGAACTTTCCTACAAATCCACAAAAATTCATAACTGGCAAGCATGTCGCATTCATTTCCATTCTTCAGTTTAAGATCGTAAAGACTCTACATACATCCATGTCTGTGCCTACAATTAATCGTTTAGAGCTAGAAGAAAATAGAAATCTAGCTAATGTATTTTCAATTCAAATGTGAAAGCACTAAGCACAAAAAAAATTGTGCGTGAAAATATCCTTCCAATAAATTTATGAGTGATAAATCTGAAAATGAATTTGTTCAGTTAAGGTAAAGGAACTAATAGGAACAAATTTGGCTAAAACCTTAAAAAATATTCATAGCAAATTGAACATGTTTTGAGAACCTGAAAGCCCTTCACTCAAACAGGCATGAATATCTTACTTATACAAAAAAAAAAAAAAACCCTAGTATAAAAAAGCTAATAGAAGTCAACTGAAAGGACTCACAACTATAGGAGTTCAAAACATTTACAAATTCTAGTAAGGCAAATATAAAAAAAATGTAAAGACTATTGTGCTGCCTTACTAGAATTGTTAGACTACCAAATATATTTGACAGTTCAAAATTAATGCCTAAATAAATTAATCACAAGTTGCAGCTCACCTTCTGAGCCAAGTGAATAGCGCTTTCTTTTTCATTAGTACCGGGTGGCACTATAGGAAGGTATTCCACCTGTTCATGTAAATATAAATGTCTCAATTTAAAAAAAAAACATAAATGTCTCAAATTAATTTCAAATCAATAAAGTTTTTCATAAGCAAAAATCTATATGGAGTTTTTAAAACAAGAAAATGTAGAAACCAAGACTTCAATTCCAGCAGAACAGCATACCTCCATAAAATTGTGAAACTGCGTGAACATTCTAAACATAAGCTTTGCCAAAGAGATATTCCCCCTACATGGAAATGGCATACCGTATTATGCAAAGCTAGTAAGATGCCAATTCGGACAGCACCAAAATGAAATTCCACATAAGATAAGCGCCCACCATGATTGGTCAAAGTGTACGTGAGGATAGCGGACAACCACAGGTTGGATTGGGTATCCTGGGATGAATGCACCAAGTTGGAATGAGATGAGGACCCTTCCATTAGTTGTGGTACCCTCGGGAAATAATAGTAATCGGGGAAATCTATCGCAAGAAGCCTTTCTCTGTATTCAGATCCTTGAAAGCACATTTCTGTATCAAATAGCTTATAAAATTGATAAAATCATTTGCATGTTATTCCTAAAGCAACCTCAAAAATATTATTAACTTAGGTTTGGTATGCATTATACCTGTGCTAATCTCTGGAAACCTTTCAAAGCAAAGCAATATTGATCATAAAAATGGACCATAAGTTTCACTAGGAAAGGCATACATTAAATGGTCAAATGCAATACAATCTACAACATAGACAGAAAAACTACAATGCATTGACTCGGGAATCTCACACAGGTACAAGATTCACATTCAAGACAAACTAAAGGTAAGTTCTTAGGGCGGCCAAAGCATTACCCACTTCATTTCTAATTTTCTAATATAAAGCAACAGCAATGAGTGAAATTGAGGACCAAGGCATTACCTTTATTTATTCATTTTTAATAAAAGCATTGTGATGAGTGAAACCGAAGTATACCAGAGAAAGCAACCAGAAAAATAAAATAAAAACCATATGAATACAGAAAACATAATAAAATCCGAGAGTTCCAAGAAATGGGCAAAAGTACAGAATCAAAAGCAATCAATTCCATCATACGGAAATGATTTCAATAACAGAAGCTTCAACTTAGACACTGATTAAGCAATATGAACTTTATGATGTGCTGAACTAACTATTAGAGTTTTATTCACAAGATCAGCGAGAACGGATAGGCAGGAAGAACATAAGAATTACAGAAGCTTGCTACCTTTATTTCATTAATGGCATGCTTCCTTGATGACGTTGAGAATCTATTGACATATATCACCTGAGAACACACAGAAATCACAAGTATTAATTTCCAACTCATTGGAACTAAATTGATGATACTTTTATGTTTATTTGGTTAACAACTAAGTGTAAAACGCTTAGATTCACTGACTGTGGAAATGAAATTACCTGCATCGCTCTGATAATGGTTCCAACCAATGGTATGGAATCATGGGACTCGGCTGCTACAATGGTTGGGAATAATTCATAGAAATAGAAGATAGGTTCAATGTATGATACATGATTAGATACAACTATTGGAGCAATCTCCCTCGGAGCAGGTTTTCCTTTCCGTCTTATCCAATGATAGCTGCAGGCAACGAAAAAAAAAAATCACACAGAGTGAAAATAATTCTATTACACAAGAACCCAAACAAAACAATAATCACTTCAATAAGACAAGCAGAAGAAATTCACTACGAATTTAATCTTGACATAACTTAAAAATCTTAAATCGGTTGATTTTGAATTTGAGTTTTCCATCCGATAGAAATTCAAAGCCTTCAAACCCACAGTTGCTTCCCATGCACACAGATCCACCAGATAAAAGAACAAAGCAGTAGCATTACGTGTTTGTTATTCTGTTAGGATTATTAGCATGATCTAGCATTTTATTCTTTTATTCTTTATTAATTTCCGTCTATAATGTGAATATAAAAGCAGCACACGTTGTGCATGTAACTCAATATACTTTAATACAATTCAGTTATGCATTCTCTCGCCCCTGGCACATCACCTTCTTCAAGCCACTGTTAATATGGTATCAAGAGCATGACCTCCGATACAGAGTCCAAAACACCTACAAACTCAGATTCAAACACCGATTCAAATATGCCAAACACAGATTCAAACAATCCCACCACCAACCCCCATCACCCAGCCAGTCCTTTTTTCATTCAACCTGGAGAAGGAGCTTCATCTCCTCTTGTATCGGATCTCCTCACCACTGAAAATAATGTAACTTGGGCCAGGACCATAAGGCGAGCTTTAAACATTAAAAAAAAAAAAAAACTGGGATTCATCGATAGCATGATTCCCAAGCCTGTTAGTGCATTTGATCCTCTATTTGCACCTTGGGAATGATGCAACGATATGATAATTTCCTGGATTCAGCACTCCATTAGCTCAGAATATTGCCCGAGCATTGCTCATGCCAACATAGCTGCACATGTCTGGAACGACCTCCGTGAGAGGTTCTCCCTCCAGAATGCCCCACAGATCTTTCAATTATCAAAATCTATCTCCTCTCTTTTGCAGGATGACAATTATGTTACCCAATACTACAACAAACTCAAATGCTTCTAGGACGAGTTGGAAATTTATGAGCCGATGCCAACCTGTACCTATGGATCTATAAAGATGTTACTGGAATATTCACACTGACACAAAATCATGAAGTTTCTCATGGGTCTCAATGACTCATTTGATTCTATCCAAGCTCAAATCCTACTCCAGGATCCACTCACACCATTAAACAGAGTCTTTTCCCTTGTGTAACAGGAAGAGCGATGCCGGCAAATCCATTCTCCATCCCCACCTATTGCCATGGCTAAAAGTCTTGAAAATCGTTCGGCTTCGTCCTATCGCAAGGATCGCTTATTTTGCTCTCATTGCAACATTCAGGGACACTATCTAGAACATTGTTTCAAAGCAAATCCTAACCTACATGTGTGCTCTCACTGCCACATACCGGGGCATACGAAAGAGAAATATTATAAATTACATGGATTTCCTTCTGGCCATAAACATAACTCTAAATCCAAATCCTCTGCTAATCAATCTACTCTTGAACAAGGGCAAATCGGCAATGGACTGCCTATTACTCAAGAGCAGTACAGTAACCTGCTTGCATTACTTCAACACGCTCAACCACCTCTCCCTACCCCTGCCGTCAATACTGCCAGCTCTACAGATACTCCTACATCTGGCAACTCATACTGCAACCACCTCCACTCATCACACACCATCACACCCAAACACACGCCTTGGATTATTGATACCGGAGTTACAGATCATATGATCTACAACCCCAGCCTCTTTTCTCATAATGTTGCTTCTATTTCACACAGTCAAACTCCCCAATGGATCCACCACCCAAGCCACTCACATTGGTGATGTTCGTATCACTGCATCTTTAATTCTTCAAAATGTCTTATGTGTGCCTGCATTTTCCTTTAATCTGATTTTGGCAAAATCATTAGCAACTCAGTCTTGTTGTTGTCTAATTTTTTTTTCAACTCTCTGTTACATTTAGGACCTTTCATCTTGGACGACAATTGGAGTGGGAAAGGTGCTTAATGGCTTGTATCATCTGCAAATCTCCAGCCCACATCTGACGGCCTTATCTTCTTTTTTTAATGCATTCTCTTATAGTTCTGTAATCACTTCCACCACTACCAAGTTTGATGACTTAACATTGTGGCATTACCGTCTTGGACACAGCTCCATGACCAAATTTATTTTAAATGATGTTCTCAAGGATTGTTCTAAACCTGTGTCACCTTCTCAAACACCTTGTACAATTTGTCCTATGGCAAAACAACATTGTTTGCCATTCCCGCAGCCTGAGATCACAGTTAACAAACCATTTGATTTAATATCGGTCGATATTTGGGGTCCAAACCAGAGTCCATATTACAATGGTGCAAAATATTTTCTAACCATCGTTGATCAATTCACTCAATGCACTTGACTTTACATGTTTACCTCCTAATTGCAAGCCCGAAAATCACTTCAAAATTTCTTTTCTCTTGTTGCCACTTAATTTGAAACCCAAATAAAGACAATTCGATCAGATAATGCCGCCGAATTCAACATGCCATCCTTTTATCAGTCCAAAGGTACCATCCACCAACTCACCTGCGTAACCACGCCCCAACAGAATGCATTAGCCAAACGTAAACACCATCACATACTCAACGTGGTCAGAGTTTTAAAATTCTAGTTCGGGCTTCCCATGCAATACTGGTCAGACTTCATTACCACGGCCGTAAATCTCATCAACAGATCTCCCACTCTCATTCTCCATTACAAAACTCCTTTCGAACTCCTCTATAACAAAAAGCCATCATACTCACACTTCTGAGTCCTCGAATGCTTGTGCTACGCCTCAACACTCTCCCATACTCGCACCAAATTCGACCCTCGAGCTCGAACATGCCTCTTACTTGGCTACCCTAATGGAGTCAAGGGCTACAAACTCCTTGATCTACACACCAACCAGATTTTCCTTTCCTGTGATGTTGTGTTCCATGAGCATATTTTTCCCCTCAAACAATCCAACTCCCCATCCCCTTCAGAATCTAACACCCCACTCGACATTATTTCCTAGCCTAATATCATTCCTGCCTACCATTCCCTTGACAATTTCCCTACACTTTTTCCCCTCATTACAAACACCAACACATCCCCTAATCATCCTGTCCCTAATTCACCACAACCTGATCATACCACCAATCTCCATCCCATTGTTCCAAGACGGTCAACTTGAACCTGCAAAGCTCCTACATATCTAGCTGACTTCCATTGTAATCAAGCCATTACCTCCAACCCTCTTTAGTCAACATCTAGGCAGAGAGTCATTGGCGTTTCTATCCCCGATTCAAAGGTACAATTTCCTCTCTCATCTGTTCTTTCTTATAATTCACTTTCACCATCTTTTAAGTCCTTCACCACATCCATATCTACCCTTACCGAGCCCACTTCATATACTCAAGCCATCAAAAATCCCATATGGCGTGAAGCAATGCAACAGGAACTGTCAACCCTTGAGCTTAATGAGACATGGTCCATCGTTGATCTTCCTTTCAACAAGAGGCCGATAGCATGCAAGTAGATTTACAAATATAAATTCAAAGCTGACGGGTCTGTTGAACGTGTCAAAGCCCATTTGGTTGCAAAAGGATTCACTCAACGTGAAGTAATTTATTTCCATGACACATTTTCATCAATTGCCAAATTAGTGTCCATTCGCTGCCTCACTGCCATAACTGCCATCAAAGGCTGGGATCTCCAACAATTAGACGTCAATAATGCCTTCCTATATGGTGAGCTTGACGAAGAATTATATATGAAGCTTCCCCCTGGCCATCATGCTGCCAAATTCAAAAAAGTCTGCCACCTCCACAAAAGCATCTGTGGCCTCCGTCAGGTATCTAGAAAATGGAACAACAAACTTTGCTCATCCTTGGCTGAGTTCGGCTTCACACAGTCCAGAGTAGACTACAGTTTATTCACAAAAGTCACAGCTGATTCTTTTGTGGCTCTCCTCATATATGTCGATGACACTATACTCCTCAGTTCTAACACTACTTCAAGTGATGTTGTCAAAGCCTTTTTGGCAACTAAGTTCAAGATTAAGACACTCGGATCCCTCAAATACTTTCTCGACATGGAAGTGGCTCGTTCCAGGGCCAGTATCCAACTTTGTCACCGCCAATATGCACTTGACATTCTAGCTAAAACTGGGTTGTTTGCTGCTAAACCCTCTCCTCTACCCATGGAACCCAATCTTAAGCTATCAAAGGATGCTGGTGATATTTTCCATGACCTGGCCTTGTATCAACAACTAATCGAGAAGCTCATATATCTCACCAACACGAGGCCAGACATCAACTATAGTGTGAATTTACTCAGCCACTCTTGGCCAAGGCTTATACTTTCCAGCAGCATCTGAACTACACCTTGTTGCATACTGTGATGCCAACTGGGGCAATTGCCCGGATACATGTCACTCGACTATAGGATTCTATGTGTTCCTTGGTCACTCTCTCATATCCTGGAAATCGAAGAAACAAAGCACCATCTCACGATCTTCCGCCGAGTCCAAATATCAGGCGATGGCAACAGCTTCCTGTGAACTCACGTGGCTTCTTTATTTTCTCCATGACTTATGCATCTCCATTTCACAACCAGCCACCTTGTATTGCGATAACCAGGCCGCATTGCACATTGCCGCGAATCCGGTGTTTACGAACGGATGGAACACATCAAACTTGACTGTGATCTTATTCGTGAGAAAATTTCAGCTGGACAGATATCTGCTGCACACGTTCCCTCTGCCAATCAGCTTGCAGACTTGCGCACTAAATCCATCCATTCACCCACGTTCAACAAGTTGCTATCCAAGATGGGATTAGTCAACATTTACTCTCCATCTTGCGGGGGTATCAAACCTACAGTTGCTTCCCATGCACACGGATCCACCAGGTAAAAGAACAGAGCAGTAGCATTACGTGTTTGTTATTCTGTTAGGATTATTAGCATGATCTGGCATTTTATACTTTTATTCTTTACTAATTTCCGTCGGTAATGTGTATATAAAAGCAGCACACGTTGTGCATGTAACTCAATAACTTGAATACAATTCAGTTATGCATTCTCTCGCCTCTGGTTCATCACCTTCTTCAAGCCACTGTTAATAAGCCTATCTTTCAATCTTTCCCTCCATTTGCTCATCAACCAAACGAGACCGGGATTTAACCATACAACACAAGTATTCAAAACCAGACGAAAAGGAAGGCAACTTACCCAAAGGAGAAGAGAATACACCTGGCACAAATCCTAGTGACCCACATGATCCTAGACCTCCACCTCGGCAGGGGATTATGCTCGTCCTTCCAACCCACCAGCGCCACCTTCGTCGCCAGAAACCCCAGCAGCAAGCAAACCCCGAACAGAACGAGTCTCACCGCCGCAATCGGCAAACAAAACACGATCTTCACCCACTCGTACAGACCGACGATCTTCAGAGTTCCGTTGCGGAACGGGTCCAACGTGGTCGGTCCGGGTACTTCTAGCCCCTTAGACCCTATAACGTCAAACGGTTTTCTGTTGTTGTTGTGAGAGTGAGAATTCCAACCGTCTTGATTATTACCAATGGTGGTGATTTTTTCTTTAGAATTATTGGCGAAGTCGGAGTCGCTGACGATGAGGGTCAGGTGCTGGGAAGGGAGGAGAGGGGAGGAGAGATCATGGGCCGCCATTGTCGAGTGATCTTCAAGGATCGAAAGTACAGAATCCAGAGTAAGCTGGAGTGAGTAACGAGGGAGGACAAGTACCAACGGAATCGTTAGGTAGGATGTATTTGGGTTTCGTGCTTTTTCTTGTGGGGTGGTTTACGGGTGTCGTCCGTATGGTGGGAATTTATTTGTTTTTTTTTTTTGACAGGGATTTTAGTTGTTTGGTTAGCGAGAAAATCGTTTTATGTTTATATGGTTGCCACGTGACTTTGGGCGGAGCTCGTTTCCTCTTTCTCATTTCCGGATATTTTTAGGGAGCAGTGTGGTTTGAAAGGGTTTGCATCTCACATTATTTACATTTTGGTATGATTTAGATTTTAAAATTAATATTTTATATTGAATTATTACATGAATGATATGTGATATAAAAACCTTCAAATAAAATTATTATATTTCGACTCAAATCTGATCGTACACCTCATCCAATCTAATTATTGCATAAAACACATTATCTTATAATCTTTGACCAAGTTTGAGATGCAATCTAGATAGATATATCTCCCAGATTTACTACAAAATTTAATTATTATTGTCTTAAAATTATATATATATATATTAAAATCTCTTCGATTTTAAATATGAAAAATGCTCAACGTGTCGGTTCGTGTAACCGCGAGGAAACCGCGTTCAACGTGAAAAATGAAAAAATCCATTTTGGTGAAGTCCCAAAACGATTCTTTCTTCTTTTAATATGTCAAAAAAATTATTTATGTTATAAACGAAGTCGGCAGCCGTCCCCTGTCCCACTACTAAATTATGTGAATGACCCCACCACTATTATTTTAAATCTACATAGTGACTTGCATAATAATTTGTATAGTAATTTCAACGCCTATAAATATGGGTTTCAGTTGTAATGAATTTATAAGAAAAAATAGAGAGAGAAAGAAATATTCAGTTTTTAAGAGTTTCAAGAGAATTTCTTATTTCTCTTTTGCAATAGTAGTTCCTTTCTTTAAGTTTCATAACACGTTATCAGCACGACGGTTCTGCTAATTCTGAAGCTAGTGGCCTTATTTCTCTGTAAGTTTTTCAATATATTATTTGAAATCTTTGATATATTTTATTGATAATTATCTGTGTGAATTTATAAATTTATTTTCTGAGATACGCATATTTATTATTTATATGTGTAGAAAATGGCAAATCTTACAAAATTGGAATTTGTTGCTCTTGATATATCTGGGAAAAATTATTTATCCTGGATACTTGATGCTGAAATACATCTTGATGCAATGAACCTGGGAGAAACTATTAAAGAAGGAAATCAAGCATCCCTGCAGGAACGTGCTAAAGCAATGATTTTCTTTCGCCATCATTTTCATGAAGAATTGAAAACTGAATATCTCACTGTAAAAGATCCCTATATTTTGTGGAACAATTTAAGGGAGATGTATGAACACCAGAAGACTGTCATCCTCCCAAGAGCTCGTTCTCAATGGATGCACCTGAGGTTGCAAGATTTTAAAAGTGTTAGTGAGTATAATTCCGCACTTTTTAAAATAAGTTCAGTATTAAAATTATGCGGTGAGAAAATCACCGATGAAGATATGCTAGATAAGAATTTTACTACATTTCATGCCTCGAATGTGCTCCTGCAGCAGCAGTATCGAGAGAGAAAGTTCAAGAAATATTCTGAACTTATATCATGTTTTCTAGTAGCTGAGCAGAATAATGAGCTCTTATTAGAAAGCCACCAGTCACGCCTTACTGGCTCAATATCATTCCCTGAAGTGAATGGTAATAGGTTTGCATCATTCCCAGAAGTGAATGGTGCATCCTTTAGAAGAAATCGGAGGCGTGGACGTGGTAGGAGAAATTATAGAAATGTTGGTCCTAGGAGTGACAACATTAAAAGGGATTATAATATACCATATCACCAGAAGTGGTACAATTCAGAGAGGGGTAAAAATCCTCAGAATAATTCTTCAAAGAAAAGTGAAGAGGTGTGCCATAGATGTGGAATGACTGGACATTGGTCACGTACCTGTCGTACGGCCAGGCACTTAGCTGATTTATATCAAGTTTCTATTAAAGGAAAGAATAAAGTGCATGAAACAAATTTAGTAGAACCATCAGATGATTTATTAGATTCAGTAGATGTAAACGTTACTCATCTTGATGTATCTGATTTCTTTAATCATCCTGATGGTAATATTGAACACTTAATTGGAGATGGAAGTGTTCCACTCAATTAATGTATTTTCTTTCTATCAATAATAAAAGTTTTGTATATTTTGTAGAATCATGGATCACATTGATGAGCTTTTTATCTCTGAGTTGAATGATAAAGATATATGTCTGGCTGACAGTGCTACAACCCACACAATTCTCAAAGAAAAGAAATATTTTCAAAATCTAACACTAAGTAAAGCCTATGTCCATACCATATCAGGTTCATCGGATTTAATTGAGGGCTCCGGAAGAGCTTATATTGTGTTGCCTAATGGCACCAAATTTTGTATTGATGATGCTCTATTCTCTTCACAATCCAGAAGAAATTTATTGAGTTTCAAAGATATACGTCGTAATGATTACCATATTGAAACGACCAATGAAGGCAGTAAAGAGCATCTTCTTATTACTAAAACAGTATCGGGCCAGAAGCTCGTATTAGAAAAACTGTCTGCTCTATGTTCTGGATTGTATTATACAAAAATGAGAACAATTGAATCATATGTGGTAATGCACCAAAAGTGCATTGACCCTAAAGTATTTATGACTTGGCATGATCGCCTTGGACATCCGGATTCTATAATGATGAGACGAATTATTGAAAATTCGCATGGGCATCCCTTAAAGAATCAAAAGATATTTCTACCCAATGAATCTCCGTACTCTGCATGTTCTCAAGGTAAGTTAATTATTAGACCATCTCCCTCAAAAATCATTGTTGAATCACCATCCTTTTTACAAAGGATTCACGGAGATATATGTGGGCCTATTCATCCATCAAGTGGACCATTTAGATATTTTATGGTTCTAATTGATGCATCTAGTCGATGGTCACATGTTTGTCTTCTTTCCACTAGAAATGTTGCATTTGCTAGACTTCTTGCTCAGATAATTAAACTACGAGCACAATTTCCTGAGTATCCAATTAAGACCATTCGATTGGATAATGCAGGTGAATTTTCATCTCAAGTTTTTGATGATTATTGCATGTCAATAGGAATAGATGTTGAACATCCTGTTGCCCATACACACACACAAAACGGTTTAGCTGAGTCTTTGATCAAAAGGCTTCAACTAATCGCTAGACCTTTACTTATGAAATCAAGACTACCTATTTCTGTTTGGGGACATGCTATACTTCATGCAGCATCTCTAATTCGCATTAGACCATCTGCATATCATAAATATTTTCCATTACAGCTTGCATATGGTCAACAACCAAATATTTCTCATCTTCGTACTTTTGGATGTGCTGTATATGTTCCAATTGCACCTCCACAACGTACAAAAATGGGCCCTCAACGTAGACTTGGGATATATGTTAGTTTTCATTCTCCATCCATTATTAGATACCTTGAACCTCTTACAGGGGATATGTTTAAAGCACGTTTTGAAGATTGTCATTTTGACGAATCAAATTTTCCGTTAATGGGTAAAGAAAAGTCGGTGCCTGAAGCACGACAAGATATTACTTGGGATAATAAGACCCTGTCTCATTTTGATCCTCCTACAAATGAATGTAAACGGGAAGTTCAAAGGATTATTCATTTGTAAAATGTTGCAAATCAGTTACCGGATGTATTTACTGACACTAAAGGTGTAGTAAAATCTTATATTCCTACTGTTAATACTCCAGCAAGGATTGAAGTTCCTGAAGGACAAATTGTCAAAGCAGCAATAGGTGAATCTAAAATACGCCTGAAGCGTGGAAGACCTATTGGTGCAAAAGACAAAATTCCCAGAAGGAAAAGAATACAAAATGAATTTGGTGTTCCTGAAGAACACGTACCCACAATACAGGCCACAAATATAATTGGTGCTCCTAAATAGCTTAAATCTTCTATTCCAGAACCTCCTGAAGAGGAAACTCTTGAAGAGTATAAATCTCCTAAAAAGGGACCTCCTGAATAGGTGTGTCATGAAATGTTTTCCCCTGAAGAGGAACAGGTACCTGAAAATAATGAGATCTCAATACATTTCATGAAAACTGGAGAAATTCTGGATAGAAATAAAACTGTTGTCGACAACATATTTTCATATAAAATGGCCCTTGACATTACCAGAAGTAATGAAGAAAGTGAGCCAAAAAGCGTCGAAGAATGTCGACGTAGAAATGATTGGCCAAAATGGAAAACAGCTATTGAAGCTGAATTAAATTCGCTAGTAAAACGAGAAGTATTTGGACCTGTTGTCCAAACATCAAATGGTGTAATGCCTGTTGGATATAAGTGGGTATTTGTACGAAAACGTAATGAGAAAAATGAAGTTGTGCGATATAAAGCACGGCTTGTTGCATAAGGTTTCCTACAGGAACCCGGGATTGATTATGAAGAAACATACTCTCCCGTTATGGATGCAATCACATTTAGATTTTTGATTAGTCTGGTTGTTACAAAAGGATTAGAAATGCGGTTGATGGATGTGGTCACTGCATATTTATATGGATCCTTAGACCATGACATATATATGAAAATCCCTGAAGGATATAATATGCCTGAAGCATCTACAAGTACATCTAGAAATATGTACTCAATCAGACTACAAAGATCTTTATATGGGTTGAAGCAATCCGGACGCATGTGGTATAATCGCTTAAGCGAATATCTATTGAAAGAAGGATTTGAGAATAATCTTATATGCCCATGTGTTTTTATTAAGAAATCAGAATCCGGATTTGTCATTATTGCGGTTTATGTTGATGATTTAAATATTGTGGGAACTCCTGAAGAGATCTAAAAAACCGCTATATATTTAAAGAATGAATTTGAAATGAAAGATCTTGGCAAAACAAAACTTTGTCTCGGCCTGCAGCTTGAGCACTTGCCAAATGAAATTTTTATTCATCACTCCATGTATACTGAGAAAGTCCTAAAGCATTTTTATATGGACAAATCTCATCCTCTGAGTACTCCAATGATTGTTCGAACACTTGATGTGAAGAAAGATCCATTCCGTCCTTGTGATGACGATGAAGAAATTCTTAGTCTTGAAGTACCATATCTCAGTGCAATTGGAGCTTTGATGTATCTTGCAAATTGCACTCGACCAGATATTACATTCTCAGTTAATCTGCTTGCAAGATATAGTTCTGCACCAACTCGAAGGCATTGGAATGGCATTAAACATGTCCTTCGTTACCTTCATAGTACGGTTGATATGGGATTATTTTATCAACGTGGTTCAAGTCCAGAATTGATTGGGTATGCAGATGCAGGTTATCTTTCAGACCCACACAGAGGTAGATCTCAAACTGGATATTTATTTACTTATGGAGATACTGCCATATCATGGAGATCTGTTAAGCAGACACTATCTGCTACCTCTTCAAATCACTCAGAGATCATTGCTATTCATGAAGCAAGTCGAGAGTGTATTTGGTTGAGATCAGTTATTCAACATATCCAGGAAAAGTGTTGACTTCCCATGATCAATAATAGCCCAACAATCTTATATGAAGATAATACTGCTTGTATCACTCAAATCAGAGGAGGATATATCAAAGGTGACAGAACCAAACATATTTCACCGAAAGAGAGAGCATGAAGAAATATTCATTTTCACATAGGATAAAATCGAGTGATAGAAATTTGAGTCCTATATATAATTCACCACCATGTCGTTGTCAAATGTTGTTTGGTTCCTAGTTTCCTGTTTTACTGACAACTAAAAAGATAGCAAAACAATTTTCTGGTCTCTTCTCTCGTATCCAATTTTCATGACAACTACATGTTTTTTAGGATAGGAGAAATGCTCAAATGCTAGAGGAATCAGTGGACAACAACATATGGAAGGAGTTGGTGAAAGGATTGGAGGATAACAAATTAAACCCATAAATGAATGGAAGCAAGTTTCTCTAGGACTGGATTCACAGTAGTCACGCGAAGACAACGAGATCTACCAGTTGTTCACACGGAGACGCCCACACAATGACGAGGAGATCTACCAGATGGACGAACGAATCGGAGAGTCCTATGAGGTATTGCAGTTCCTCCAGATCCGAAGCCGACGACGCAAAGCTCTTCTTTCTTACAGACCGGAAGACCACGAAGACGCATACCCCCTCTACCACGACAGAAGAGTTTCTGAAATCTTTCTTCCCCCTTTCGTCTGTTTTGTTTACTGACGTCGATTCTCTAGGGATTGCAATTTGCGCATCCCGACTGTCCTTAGAAGAATTGTCTAAATATTAAATTAGAATAATTAATTTTTAAAAATTGGAATACAATAAGATTATATGAAAATGAGAATTGATGCTTATTCTAAAAATACAATAGAACACATTTTATAATATTAATACGAATAAACCATAGAGCAACAACACAAAATATATATATATATATATATATGAATAAATCATCAACGTAAATCAGTACTACTCAAATATTATAGTATATTTTTATCACATCTCTTATAAATCAAGATCTATCACATAAATGACATGAAAATATGCTTACATTTACTTAGAAACAAAATAATAATAATAATAATAAATAAATCTAGAAATTAAAATAGAGAGAGTATTATGCGCTGTAGTATGAAATAGGCATGAAATGGTTTTTCTTTTTCTTTTTTTAAATATCTTAATATTTTTCGAGCCATAATGATAAATTGCTTTACTTACATTGAGGCTTGAAGTCGGGCAGGTGCTTGATGTAAATGTAATGAATTGCATGTCAGGCAACTGGAAGATCCACTTGGCTCTACTTGTGGCCACAGGATGGTGATGGCAGGGACTAATTTATTGGTTATCTTTCTGCACCCCGGCCAAGAAAAAATGTGGTTGGTGGTAACGTATTTCGAAGAAAGAACTGACCCAAATTCTGTCAAGGTATTTTTAAGTTTTAATTGGAAAATGATATCTTATTATTTATCTACAACTTATTTATTATTTATTTTTAATTTTTTAGTTTTTTAATAATTAAAAAAAATAACTATTAGTAAAATAATTTTTTTTTATATCTTTTTAATGATTAAATATCTTTAAAAAATACTTTAAAAAATGATAAAAATAAATAAATACATTTAAAATAATAGACAAGTAGTAATTTGTCCCGTGTGTTTTTTTTTAACTTAGTTATTAAATATTTCTTTTAATGATGTTATAGCTTTGTTAAAAAAAACTATATTTAAAAATATTAAAAAAATATATAATAAATAGAAATATCTATTTTTATGGGTAGATGCTACAAGATTACTGTTCAGCTTTTATCGGACATACTATTATAATAAAAGTACTGATATGTTTAATTTCCTATTATTTATTATTTATTAATTATTAATTATTATTATTAATTATTATTTATAGATTATTTAAATCATCTTATCATCAAAAGACTCTTTTTGAATTCAAAATTTTTCTAGACTCATCTTAACTCATTTTTTATTTTATTATTATACTTTTTTAATTTTCTATATAAAACATAAATTCTTATATATATATATTTTAAATTCTAATACATATCTTTTAAATTTTAATTCAATTTTTTGAAATTTAAAAATAATAATAATATTAAAAAATAAACTAAATTCATCTATCTCCAAATATAAATAAATAAACGTATAGTTTGAGCTCTCCAGTGAGAGCATCATTTTCCGTAAGAGCGGTGTTTCTCAGTCTGACGTCTAATTTAAATTTTAGTTTTGATTTTTTTTATTGTGATTTTTTTACTATTTTAAAATATTTTAAAAAAATATAAAAATATATCAATATACTAATAATTATTTTCTTAATTATTAAATAAAAATAAAATAAAATATATAAGATGTAAGAAGGAAGTGATATACTAACATTTTTCTTTCCAGAATGCAACATATGAGACTCGGGGAAGGCAAGAAAGAGAGGGAAAACATGTTTTTGTTTGTCCCATTACTCATTACCCCTACAATTTGTTGGTTTGCAATTTGGATTTTGGAATCTTTTAAACCATGTAAATGGAAGGAGAGTCCCAGTACCCTACATTGCTTCAGAATTTGTCTTAATTATTGCCATTGACGTAATGGTGTATAGGAGGTGTCAGTATAAGTGTTGTTTATCGGATGCGAATGGCAGGTGGCTACGCAATGGAGTTCACAAATTATTCTCCATCTCTGTCTCTCTATCTATCTATCGAACCAAATTCTTGCGATCATCTTCTCCCATTTTATATCTTCTTGCAAAAGTAACAAAGAATAAAAGAAGAAATAAAAGAAACTTCGAATTTCAACACCTAGAAACACAAAGCCCACCAAGAAATATTGTCGGCTGTGCAAGATCCTCCGAAACAAATCCCCAGACTAGAAAATGCAGTTTATGGGGTTGGAAAAACTTACACCACTTCTTCATATTTTTTCTTCAGCGAATGTTCTTTTCCCTCATCCATTAGTTATTAAAAAAAAAAAAATTAGAAAATCAAAATCCAATTTTGCAGGAAACTCTCACGAATCAGAACTACAATGTACTACTACAGGATGGAAACAGTCACAGAGGAGGGACCTGCATTATCATTCGGACTAAAGGTCAAAGAGAATCCAGTCTTGCAAAATCAACTCACTATCTAAATGCAAAATCTGAAAGAGCTTAGGCTTAAAGGACCCAATTATGGTTTCTATTAATTATAGTGATTGAGCTTTTGGGCCATAGGTAATGCATGAGAGGCCGCCATCGTACTTTGGTCTCTATCTTCTGGGCCTAGTTTACACTTTTTCGGCCATTTCACTCTAGTCTCGATTACGAGGGTGGAAAAAAAATAAAATAAAATAAAAACTGAAAAAAAGGCTTTCAATTTTTGGATCTTACTTACCAATCTGATAAGTTTGTTCTGAAACATTCCCTGATTAAAAAAAAAATGTTTCAGCTTGGGTTCGTTCAGATTTAGTTTATTGAAACTGAACATGTTAGATGAGAGACACGTGTTCTCTCACCTTATCTAGTGCATGAATAATAAAATTTGGAGTAATAGAAGTTATTTCCACCAGACTATTTGGATAGGATGGCATGCTTGAACTGCAGTTCAAGAAAAACAAGGTTCCCCAATGTTATGGGGTTATTTCTTTGTTCTCAAGCAAATCTTTCTTTCACTTAAGCTTTAACTGATCTTTATGAGTAAAAAAATGTTTAGATCGGGAAAACTTTGTAATTTTATTTATAGTAAGCCACAACAGAAGAAACCTGAGATTATTTACTTCTACTTGTCGTCACCCCGATAATACCATTGCAGGCCACCTCATCTCGTATATATTTTAGTGCACTAATTGGTAGGTTGAAAGTGATCAGCCAAATTGCCAAACATTATGAGAGAAATACGGTGCAATTGCCCAATTATATTGATGTCATGTATTTCTGGGAGCGGATGCTCTGTTTTTGGGTCGGTTTCTGTAACTATAGAAATAGAATATGTCAAGGCGAGAAGGTGGGGGAATGATTAATAAATTTGTGGAAGGAAAATGCAAAACTTCAACTTTATGGTGTGCGTAGAGGCATTACATTGAACAAATTTATGAATTATGGCCTGACTCATTTTATAAAATCGATTCAATAAAAAAATATTATTTATTTTTTATAAATATGTCTAATACATTGTTTACAAGTAATATGAGATTTATTTTTTAACATGACATGTTCGGAGATTAAAAAATAATAATTTATATATAACTGATGAGTTTTTTATTTTTATTTCCCATGTTTATAAATCTAGGAGAAAGAAAAAAAAATGGAAAGCTCAGCAAAGTTTATCTAAAGGAAGCAAAGCCTATATAGACAGTGATAAAATGATGTGAGGAACAGAATTCCTGTTTGACTTCCTTTTAAGGTTTCCAATCAAAAGTACCCTGAGCCACCGAATAGCTGAAGTTCAGTTCAAGATTGCTCTTATCCTTGAGCTGCTCTTGTCACTAACTTCAAGATTGCTCTTATCCTTAAGCTGCTCGATCTTTTCATTTTTCTCGTTTATTGGGAAACTACGTACGCGTATATATAGGTGTAATGCTATGGGTAGAAACAGGGTCAATACTCATAGAATGTCGAGAAGGAGATTTATCCATACTCTTCCTTATTTTTGGCTTTTGCTTCCCTTTCTCCCGGTCTTGGTAAGTCTTGTGGGAGCAATTGGAGATGATGAAAAGGTGTGTATTCTGTATCAGAAAATTGCTAATTTAATTACATTGATTTGTAATTATTGTTTTTTTCATTTGTTTTAAGAGGACTGCTACATCTGTAATATATATATATATAAGTAATTCTATAAATTAACGTGACTTCACTTAATTTCGTCGATCTATTTTATAATAAAAATAACTTTACAATCTGACGAATCAATTCAAACAATATCAAATTATGAAATTACTTTTATGTAATCATTTTGAATTCCCTCATGAACTTCATCGGAATCTGCAAGTACAGAGATTTTACATCGCTTACTTGGGAGATCATCCAGGGAATACAAACTCTGCAGATCAAATGCACATTCATCTCCTCACGTCTTTGAAAGGATGGTAGGTTTGTCATTCTTCTAATCTGATCTTTCACACGCAAATGCACGTAAATAACGTACTAGCTAGATAGCCAACTAGTCTCCAAACACCTTTTCTTTCTTATTATAGGACAATAAAAAACCATAAAATATAAGGTTTTTGTGACCCTGATCATGAGATTTATAAATTATATGCATGGAACAGCTACAATGATGCGAAGGAATCGCTGGTCTACAGCTATACAAAGAGCTTCAATGCATTTGCTGCAAAGCTAACTGCAGAAGAAGCTGAAAAGTTGTCGAGTATGTGAAGCTCGATCCTTTTAAGAGATTAATTACTTTATCTATAGAATCACAAAAAAAATAAACTTACAATTGATCAATTGTAAAATTATTTTTTTCGTGTAAAATAGATTTAACAATCACACAAAATTACAAAATTATGTTAATTTATAAATTTATTTTTATGAGATTCCTTTTTGGATATTCTTTAAGATATATTCCTCACTTTTATTTATTTACATGACTCAAACATATATGTGGGTTTATATGTTAAATAACTGGATAGTACTCACTATAAGAAAATGATAATGCTACATACAGTCGTGAAGTTGCAAACGGCGTGCAGTTGCTTTAGATAAAAAGTTAACTTTTTCACGTGAGTCTCAAATATATTCAATTTTTTTTAAAATGACTGCACACCGCTTACAACTCTATGACTGCATCTATCATTTCTCATAAGAAAATGGCAATAGTTTATAATCAATATGATTATTTGTGATGAAAATAATACTATTTTTATTATAAATAACCATATTGGTTGCATTAATTGATGGCAAATATCCTTATATTTTGTAATGGCTTATAAAAAAAAATAATTAACCGATCAACTATAATGTTGTTGTGAATTTTTATAGGAATGGAAGAGGTGTTATCAGTGATCCCGAATCGGTATCACAAGCTACACACAACGAAATCATGGGACTTTATTGGGTTACCTCTAACCGCAAGGAGAAAATTGGGAATGGAGAGCAATATAACTGTCGGTGTATTTGATACAGGTTGATCTTCATTTTTTTTTTTAATTTTTAATGATTTTGGTAGAGTTATTTGGAGTAACAAATTAATTAAATTAAGTACTGATGCCATTTCATGTGGCAGGGATTACTCCACAGTCTGAAAGCTTTAAGGATTACGGATTTGGTCCCCCACCAGCAAAATGGAAAGGAGGAACTTGTGGCCAATTTGCCAACTTCT
Source organism: Platycarya strobilacea (assembly GCA_036898215.1). NCBI lineage: Eukaryota > Viridiplantae > Streptophyta > Magnoliopsida > Fagales > Juglandaceae > Platycarya > Platycarya strobilacea. The sequence continues at coordinate 55,390,881 of CM072545.1, read as the reverse complement.
CAGGATGCAATAAGTAAAATCCTCTCCATGTTCTTTTGATGCACCTAGAAGTTCGATCTTTTCATTTTCTCCAATACTAAAATTTAATGGTCTTGAACGAAATAAAGCCTTATTTTGAAACAAAAATGACCATAATCTAGACGCGAACACGATCATATTTATATATAAAAAAAATGTTATGGATTTCTACTTTTAGATCTCTAATTGAGAATTCTTATTTAAGATTTTTATTTTTTTATTTTTTTACATGATTTTTATATAAGTGTTTTAAAATAATGTTGGAATTTTTTTTATATTTAAATATGTTTTAAGATGTTTAAAAAATCATGTAAAAAAATTAAAAATCTAAGTGTTTTAAGATATATATTTTATTTACATGATTTTTTTAACATCTTAAACTATTTTTTAAAAATATAAAAAAATCACATTGTTTTAAAATATTTATATTAAAATCACGTAAAATAAATAACTAAAAAAAAATATTCCAAATAAGAATTCCTAAATAGGAATCCAAAATTAATATCCTAAAATAGAAATCTCTAGTATTGATCTTATATATAAAGCTCAAATCCACATATTTTGCACAAATTTTTTATAAATAATAATCAATCAAACCATCAAAAAGTGGAAATTTTTCTTTTCTCGATAGAACGCACATTATTACAAAAGATTTGTACAAGATTTATTATATATATATATATATAATATCATTTTTCTTCTAGTATATTCGTCGAAATCTCTTTTAACGATATAGGATCAGTTGCATGGGCTAACCTCATGTGCTCTCTCTTGTTTGTCATGATGGCCTTTCGGGTACTCGAAGCAAGATCATAGGTGCCAGGTACTTCAAGTTCGATGCCAAACATGATCCAGCCGACATTTTGTCTCCGGTTGATGTCGACGGACATGGAACGCACACATCTTCAACATTGGCCGGCAACCTAGTTACAAATGCAAGCCTCTGTGGGCTTGCCAATGGTACCGCACGTGGTGCAGTTCCCTCGGCTAGGGTGGCCATGTACAAGGTCTGTTGGGTCAGCTCTGGTTGCGCCGATATGGATATACTTGCTGCCTTTGATGCTGCGATACACGATGGCGTGGACGTTATCTCGATCTCTATTGGTGGAGGGTCTCCAGATTACACGTCTGACTCTATATCAATCGGTGCATTTCATGCCATGCAGAAGGGAATCCTCACCGTCGCCTCCGCTGGAAATGATGGAAATCTCGGTAGTGTGGTGAATGATGCACCTTGGATCCTGACCGTCGCAGCTAGCGGCATTGATAGGGAGTTTAGAAGCAAAGTTCATTTAGGAAATGGAAAGAACATCTTAGTAAGTTCTAGATTTTCGCATGAACGCTTGTTATATTATATTAATTAGATTTTTACCTTATCACATCATGATATTAATTACGGGTATTGCGAAAAGTATTGAAATGGAAGTAGCTAGCAGTACTGACATTGTTAGTAATAATATATCTGTTTACAAATGAGTACTAGATCGATCATGATTTGAAAAGTACTGAACTACTTAATTATTGGACGTCTATGCTTTTAAAATCTATACTTGCAAGCATTGAGGTGTCGAATTCGCAGGGGCATGGCGTGAGCACATTCAATCCAAAGAAGGAATCATACCCTCTTATTAGTGGGGCTGATGCGGCCCGAGACTCTGCAAGCAAGGAGGAGGCGAGGTACGTACGTTTGTTTTTGGGTTAATGGAGCAGCAGTGAGTGGAAAATTTCATACACACACAAAAAAAAAATGATTATAATAAATATATATTAACCTTCTCGTATTAATTAATTAATGTGACAGGTTCTGTGTTGAAGCCACATTGGATCCTATGAAAGTAAAGGATAGGCTTGTTTATTGCAAATTGGGAAACTGGGGTACTGACTCTGTTGTCAGAGGAATTGGGGGGATTGGCACTATAGTTGAAACTGATCGATTTCTTGATGCTGCCCAAATTTTCATGGCGCCGGCAACCATGGTAAATGGAACCATCGGAGAACTCATCGACGATTACATACATTCCACGAGGTTATATATATTTTAATGTCCCTTGACTATTTTAGAGAATGTTTTTACTAGGAGAAGTAATATTTACACGTCAGTTAAATGCACTAGATCGCCATCAGCCGTGATATACAAGACCCATGAAAGAAAAAAAGAGCCTGCTCCATTTGTCGCTTCATTTTCATCTCGGGGTCCAAGTCCGGGATCGCAACGCCTCCTCAAGGTATAACCCTTATTTTTTTACTTTCAGCTTGGCTAGCTGTTACAATATGTAAAACCCAGCACTTAAAAATAGTGGCGGCTGTGGGCATGTTTAATTTGTTTACAGCCAGATATTGCAGCACCCGGTGTTGACATCTTGGCAGCTTACACGCTTATGAAGTCGCTCACTGGGTTGAAGGGTGACACCCAATATTCAGAATTTTCCATCATGTCTGGAACTTCCATGGCTTGTCCTCACGTTGCTGGAGTAGCTGCCTATGTCAAGTCATTCCACCCAGATTGGACTCCAGCTGCAATCAAATCTGCCATCTTGACCACAGGTAACAAGAGGCCGATACCCTTTGCTATTTTTGGTTTTAACCTTTAAAATAAATAACTAAAATCTACATCTTCTCTTCTTATTAATTTAAACTTTTGAGATAAAATGATGATTTTACATAATATTATAACAAGACTCTACATTATCAGAAGATTGGCTTTTCTCCATCCCTTCTAACTAGAATTATATTTAACGCTTTAAATACCTCCTTCACGCTGGTTGACACTAATTCCATGGAATCTTTTGTCACTTGTGAAGCTAAACCTATGAGCAGTAGGGTGAACAACGAAGCAGAATTTGCCTTTGGTTCCGGCCAAGTGAGCCCAACTCGGGCTGTGAACCCCGGCTTAGTTTATGACATGGATGACCTGAATTACATCCAATTCTTATGCCGCGAGGGATATAATGCATCGTCTGTGGCAACCTTAGCCGGTTCAAAATCCGTCAACTGCTCCAAATTGCTTCCCGGAGTTGGCTATGATGCTCTCAACTATCCCACCATGCAGCTTGGCTTGAAAAACAACCAACAACAAACGACAACGATTTTCCGGAGAAGAGTCACCAATGTCGGCCCTGCTCCGGCCATCTATAATGCCACCATTAAAGCTCCCAAGGGAGTTCAAATCACAGTCAAGCCCGAGAGTCTCTCATTCTCTCGGGTCTTGCAGATTCGGAGCTTCAAGGTTGTGGTGACGACAAAACCAATGTCGAGTGGGCAAATGGTTTCAGGTTCACTTGTTTGGAGAAGCTCTCGTCACATTGTACGAAGCCCTATTGTCATCTACAGTCCACAAAAGATTCGTATTCAAAACCAACAGGCGAAGATGCAGTAGTGCCATTAGATGTATATATATATACATGCATGTGTGCTTCTTTTTTAATAGATCAGAAATGCATTGTACGTATTGTTTTAATATTTGATTTATTAGATTTTGGAAAACATTTATGTCATATATTAATATCATTATGCAAATGAATAGAAAAATATTAACACCCGAACTTAGTGTAATTGCATATGTAGATCATTTATGGTATACCGTATGTCGATCAGGATTTGTAAAAGAGTTTCTCTACCAGCTTTATTCATACCATATATTTGTTAGAAGAAATAAAAATACAAAACACGATATATAACTGATGAATAGTATTTTTATTTATAAAAATAAGACAGTGCCCCAAAATTAGTCTTGACCGCGCGAGTGAAACATGTATCGATCAGGTCTGAGGTCTGTGCAGAGTTATTAGATTCTCACACACACAGTGACAGAAGGGCTGCTGCGCATATATTTGGGCTTCAAAATGGGGTTGGGGTACGATCGAGTATTAACCAGCCTAGCCTAGGACACCCTTATTCGTTTGGACCCACGAGCTAGGACCAGTACGTACGTAACTTTGCTTCAAGAGCATACATCCATTCTTCCGGCCTCCACGAGGGCCCGTGCCATTAATTATTTACAGACTTTAATTTAAAGAACATGACCTTTTTTTTTTTAAGCGAGCATAACATATATAACATTAAATCAATATAAAGATACAAAATTTAGTAATGTGAGAGTCCTAACAAACATTTCAATATGACAAATACACAAAAGATACAAAAAAAAAAAAAAATTCAAAATCACAAATGTGACTCATACTAATTTTAATTAAAAAGATGTCACTACAAAAAATTTTAAAATAATCTAAAAAATAAATTATAAAACTGCAACTAAAAATCACATCAGAAAAAGGTGCGTTGTATTTTATTGAACTGGTTTGACTGGAAAAGATTTTTATGTCCACTAAAACTTAAATCCTAGTTAGGAAAATCGAAAAGTAGTAACTTGAAAAAAAATTGATGCATCGGGGAGGGACCATCACCTGTAGTGGCGGTGCGTGAGAAGCATGTGCCACACTAGAGTGGAAACGGATAGTCAAAAATAAAAGACGCAAAGCTGCTGATCCCAATAGAGCCGCACGTGGTGGTAAGGGAACTCGTATAACGTAGCGGTGCGTGGGCACTATGCGCATGAGTAGGACGCATCGCATGTTTGGTCGATCTACTCCCCTTCCATAGATCAACGACTGTAAAGTCCAAATAATCGGCATGTGGTGGTCAAAGAGAACTGACAAAGTAGAAGATCAGTAATTCTTTTAGTTGTGGACAAAAAGTTAAAAAAACTTGAAAAAGACCTAAAAAAATATATAGTAAAGCAAAAGTAAACAACCACATAGGACTAGACGGCAGGGAAGGAGGAGCAACAACTCTACCCTCCCTCAAAAACACATTGCAATGGAGAAAAATTGACAAGAGTGAGGGGAGAAAACGAAGTTGAGGAGAGATAAGAAAAATTAGTGGCGGAGTCACGTCGGGGCAGAGCGGCTATAATCCCCCTTCCTCTTGGCCCCACCCCTCTAAAAAATTCAAAAAAAAAAAATATATATGTTTTTTTAAAAGAAAAAATAAAATATGTTGATTTTTTATAATTTAGTAAGATAATATTAATTTTATTTTACGTTGACTCACTCTTTAAACATTATTTTAGCTCCCTCTACAAAATTTAATCTAATTTAAAAATAAAATACATCTCATATAAAATAAAATAATATAATAACATGATAATTTTTTATTATAAATAAAAATAAAAAATAAGTTGGATAATTTATAACGTATTTATAATATATTTTTATTATGATGATATATTCTTGATATATTATATTTTTTTAAATAAAATTTGTATTAAATTTATTTTATTTTTATTATAAATTATATTATTAAATTATTCTATACTGTATAAAAAAATTGTATAGTAATAAAATAAAAAATATTTTATATATTATTTTTTTAATTTTACTCAACAACCCCTAAAATAAATTCCTATCTACGCCACTGAGAAAAAATGTTCAATTTAAATAACATGACTTCAAATTTCAATTATTGTTTTCAATAAAATACTGAGGGTCAGAGCCGGCAATGTCGTTGCCGGTGGTGTTGAATCAAATTAAAGCTCCATATGGTTCGCCTAAATTAAAGGAGCAATTAATATTTAATTGGGGATTTTGGCTTGGAACGAAAGCATATGCGATTCTGCATGGAGACGGGCATGCATTAAACCCAGAGCGCCATCGACAAAGGCTCCATCGCATCCACACACAAATGACAAATCCATAATCGTGTAGACTCATCGTGTCTTTCTGCTCTACTAGTTTCAACGTTGTTCTCTCTCTCTCTCTCAAAATTTTCGTCGAATTTTATTTTATTTTTTACCAATAATTTATTTAATAGTTGGAAGCATTCTGCGGCATTCTGCGGCAGACCATGTATTTGGAATTAGGGATGAAAATAAAAGAAATAAATTATAGAAATCCTTGCTGAACTTGGAAAATGTTCAAATCACAGAAAGGTTTGAAATGCCAAATCGCTTCTTGCAACTAATAAATATACTTTTTTTATGAAACAGGGAAGAAGTTGTTGACTTTGAATATTAAAATTATGAAGGTTGAAAATCTAAACGGCAAGGAACAAGATTTACAAAAGTAATTAATTATGCTGTAAAATGTGAAGAATAGAGGAGATCTTCAACACGGGACCCTCAAACGTCTGCAACATTCTTTTTCGTGCTCGAGTGGGATTGAAATCAATGGCAACCGGATGAACTGGTAGTTTTATTTGTCGAAAAGAGAAGAAGAATGGCTGTTGCAACCTGGTAATACCGGTTTTCGGTGTCGCCTTCGCACGGGGTTGTTAACTCGAGGAAAGGAAAATTTCCGGATGGCAAGTTCCAAATTCCAATCTGCCGTCTTGTTCTTTATTTTCTGAAAAGGTTCCAAATGTCAATTTTGTGTTTTCCTTCATCTTTTTCGATGATCAGGCCTTGAAAGGTACCCCACTTGTTTTCTTTCCCTCTTGCCATTTTCTGACTAAAACTCCTTTTTGAGCTCTTTTTTTTGGTTGATCTCTGTCACTAAGAATCGAACTTTTTTGTTTCTGAGCTATCAAATTTTAAACTCATTGGTTCCTCTCTGCATCTTTTGCTCTGTTTGTTAAATATACAATCTTTTGTGCCCGTATCCAGTCAGCAAAAGATTATTTCTGTCTCTTTCTCTCTACCTCTGCTTTTGCTTTGTTTTTGTTTTGTTGGATATATTAATCCAAGGTCCAATATATGGACATCAAAATTGTCCTTTAGAACAGATGCATCTGACTTGTTATGTAATAGTATTGTTAATTACTGTTCATGAGCGATTATTCATTCAAGTATCATCATAAAGAACCAAATTGGTGTTTGTTAATGGATAATTACGGTTCATCATCATCATCTTCTTCTTCTTCTTCTTCATACCCAAACCACAATCCCTATGCATACCCTCCTCCTCCATACCCACCACCAAATCCAGATCCATATCATCCCCCTCCTTATCCCTACCCATATGATTCCGCAAATCCTTACCCTTATGCATACCCGCCGCCGGATTCGACCTCCCATTCTGGCCCTTTAGGCCATCATCACCATCCTCCTCCTACTCCTCCTCCCCACCCGTATCCATATCCACATGCTCCAACTTCCGAGAGTGCTCCTCATCCAACCCTTCAAGACTATAGTAGCTTTCAATATGGCTCTTCTCATTACCCTCATCAACAACCCGGCCCATACCCATACCCATCTCCCGAAATCCCACTTCAAGTCCCTTCTCATTCCGATAGCTTCTCCAATTATCACCGGCAGGATAGTTCAAGTTCTCCAGGAATTGGATCATTCGCTAATGTGGATGGTGTTAATTATTCCACTGTTTCTCACACTTCTGCTTACGCACCTTTGGATGATCGTTTGAGCAATATGCATTTGTATGATAATCACCCTACTGCCCCGGCTTTACCCTCTGCTCCTTCAGTGCCCCCATTGGCGAGTGCCCCTTCTAGTACGAGGTACGATAGGCCTGGAGACTTATATGGCTATCCTGGTCACTCGTTTTCGAGTACTTCGGACGTTTCTTACTCAAGTCAGATTGATTCATCTGGGAATTCTGCTTACGGCCACTCGAGCTCATTCGATGGGTCGCAGCACCAATCCTTGCAGATTCTGCCACAGCAGAATAAAGGATCTTTGAAGGTGTTGCTCTTACACGGGAATTTAGATATTTGGGTTTACCATGCGGAAAATCTTCCGAATATGGACATGTTCCATAGAACTTTGGGGGATGTTTTTACGAGATTTCCAGGTAATGCGAACAATGAAGTTGAAGTCCACACTGATAATAAGATCACCAGTGATCCTTATGTTTCAATATCAGTATCAAATGCTGTAATTGGCAGGACTTTTGTGATTAGTAATAGCGAAAATCCTGTTTGGAAGCAACATTTCTATGTTCCTGTCGCACATTACGCTGCTGAAGTGCATTTTGCTGTTAAAGATAGTGATGTGGTCGGGTCACAGATTATGGGAATTGTGGCGATTCCCGTTGAACAGATATATTCGGGGGTAAAGGTTGAAGGAACCTTTCCAGTCTTGAATGGTAGCGGGAAGCCTTGTAAACCCGGAGCTGTCTTAAAGCTTTCGATTCAGTACACTCCAGTTGAAAAATTGAGCATTTATCATCAAGGAGTGGGGGCAGGCCCTGATTATCATGGAGTTCCTGGAACATACTTTCCTCTTAGGAAAAGTGGAACGGTAACGCTTTATCAAGATGCCCATGTTCCAGATGGATCCCTTCCACACCTGAAGCTCGATGGAGGGATGCGCTATGTGCATGGAAAGTGCTGGCATGACATCTTTTATGCAATACGCCAGGCCCGTCGTTTGATTTACATTACAGGTTGGTCTGTGTGGCACAAAGTTAGACTGATTCGGGATGCTGATCAAGCTTCAGATTTCACACTGGGAGATCTTCTGAGGTCCAAGTCCCAGGAAGGAGTAAGAGTGTTGCTTCTTATCTGGGATGATCGGTCATCGAGGAGCATATTGGGGATTAAAACAGTGAGTAACTTCCCTTGAGAAATATATTATAGCATCTCATTGTAGCATGTGCCCTTGTTTCTGGATCATTCTTATCAAAATATATAATTTAGTTGTAATCTAACAGATTTGAGCACAAACCAATTACTAGAATGCAATCTAGTTCTTAGCCTAACTCGGAGTTTGACTTTTATATCCTACAAAAATGCGCTCCATGGCAATATGTCATGCTTTTGGCGTATGTTGATGCTTGTATTCACCTGTAATTTTTATATATGCTTTATTTTTAGTTCTTAGGTAGAGCTTGATAGCATTGAGTCCTAATCCATGATTTCTTGGTTTGGATTCCATGGCACCTTCAAAGTTTCTTGAAATATTTATATCTCACTTGCCCTCTTTATTTCATAATAGGTTTTTGTTTGATGCGTTCTTAGTAAGCCTCACTATATGCAGGATGGAATCATGCAAACTCATGATGAGGAAACTCGTCGTTTCTTTAAGAACTCCTCTGTGCAAGTGCTACTTTGTCCCCGCATTGCTGGAAAGCGACATAGTTGGATCAAGCAAAGGGTAAGATGTTAATGCCTTTTTTTGGGGTGTGCATGTGAGGGTGGTGGGAATTCTCTTTCATACATGATATAGTTCTCAGCAATTTTCTACATCAGTTTTTAATTTCTTTGATTCCATTTCTTAGAACTCCTACATCGCTGGAATCTTGACCAAAATGAATGCTGCATCCTACATTCTATCCATGAGGGGGGGAAAGCTTGTCCTACATTCATATTAGTTAATGATTGCTAAATTTGGCATTGGCCATATGTTCACTGACCCTACCCCAGGTTTGGTGCCTGGAATGAACATTACCATGAGGTGTTTGATTTGATGAGTTTAAAAACTAAGAATTTAGCATGAAAATTTACTGCTTAAAGTAGACATTGAATCCAGTGGCATTGCCAGTACTTACCGTCCAAACTGTCAATAAGATTGTCTGGTAATGCAGGGCATGACCAATTTTCGAAACATAACCTTTCCCTGCTTATAATTGAGAGCCCATGAAAAAATGTTGTTTAAACCCACACATCTTATCCACAACTGAATTTTGTTTGATTGTAATCTGTTGTGGAAATTTGAAATTCTTCTTCCATCTTGTATTATCAGGAAGTCGAAACAATCTATACACACCATCAAAAAACTGTAATTGTGGATGCCGATGCTGGCAACAATAGAAGGAAGATAATAGCTTTTGTTGGAGGACTTGATTTATGTGATGGCCGCTATGATACTCCACAGCATCCAATATTTCGAACTCTCCAAACAGTGCATAAGGAAGACTATCACAACCCTACTTACACGGTAATCTCTTAGCCCACAACCTCAGCATCCTATGTTGTTGAACAGCTGTTAATAGCATTAACAGTGCAGCAGTACCATATTGCTTGTTTCATGTTTGGTACAACTCTCCCTCCTCCCCTCCCCTCCCTGATATTATGTAAGGAAAGGTGATATGTACAAAAATTTTGTGGAAGCCGGAAGGATCATGAGTCCTGACTATGGCAGAACCCAATTTGATATTATTCCAAATCAAAATATATTAAATTATTTTACCAATAAAAAATATATATATATTGTTATTAATACTTGGAACTTCACAAAAGCTTGAGATTTAGACCTTGTTTGTTTTCAGAGATAAGATGAAAAGAGATGAGATAAAAATTAAAAAAAGAATAGAATATTGTTGTAATATATTTTTTTAATATTAGTTTAATTTTGGGATTTGAAAAAGTGGTTTTGGAATTTGAAAAAGTGTAATGATGAGTTTGAGAAGAGTTTGAAGTTTTTGGTTTTGTCTCCTAAAGCAAACCAGGCTATTATGCATGCTGATTTTATAAGGGCTATTAATACTGTCCATATCTGTTAGTTCTTGAGGCGACATTATGAGGTACACAAAGTCTCAAAAAGTGTATGTAGATCCTATGGTTTCTTCTTGAGCTTATTTTACACGAGCTATAGATACAAAAGCATAATTCTTAGAGCAGTTGATTACCCAGTATCTCGTGCTCCTTACCCTCCGCCTCAGCACTCCTCCCAACAATAAAAGAAAAAGCTAGAACAAATGTCTTGAAAGTGAAGCCGTAGATGCGGTTGGATTCAAGGAGCAAACTCAAATAATCTTTGATTAAAGGCCAAGGAACTGTTATGTTGATGTATAATTGCCTTCGAGGTAATCATCACTGTTCTTATGTTGCATATCGTTTATGTTGACAGGGTAGTGTTGATGGTTGTCCACGGGAGCCATGGCATGATTTGCACTCTAGAATTGATGGTCCAGCGGCATATGACGTTCTGACCAACTTTGAGGAACGCTGGTTAAAGGCTGCAAAACCTCAAGGGATTAAAAAACTCAAAAAGTCAGATGATGATTCCTTGCTCAGGCTAGAAAGAATTCCAGACATTGTTGGACTGTCCAGTGTTCCTTGCACTAGTGAAAATGATCCAGAAGCTTGGCATGTTCAGGTCAGATGGTCTTAATTAATTGTTATAATTGCTCCAAGGGCCTTGGTTTGGAGGAAAAGAACCATTGATTTTTCAATTTGTTCTGGTAATTTGTATATGCTTATTGATGAAATTATCTTATTCATTTTCTGTGCAAATTCAGATATTTCGTTCCATTGATTCAAATTCTGTTAGTGGCTTCCCAAAGGATCCAAAAGAAGCCCCAGCCAAGGTAATGTGAAACAAAAAGGATGCTTGGGAAATGAGATAATATGGAAATTTTGTGGAAACTAGTAGGGTGGTTTGTGAATGGTAGTGAGATAGTTTGAGTTAAGTATTTATTGGGTTTTGGGAAAGGAGAGAAAAATTGAAAAAAAAAAGGTAGAAAGTTAAAATATTGGTAGAATATAATTTTTTGTAACTAGGTGTTATCTCCTGTACACTTCTTGTGTACTTGGTTTTTGCCTATTTGCATGAATAAAATTCTTTCTACTTATAAAAAAATTGTTAGAATATAATTTTTTTGTTTTGGGATTTGAGAAGGCTGAATTGTTTTTTTATTTTTGTTTGGAATCTTGGGAAGTTGTAATGATAAGTTTGGAAGTGTTTTATGTTTGGGAAGGAAATGGGATGGGATGGAATGAGATGAGATGGAAATTGTTTCCAAACATCCCTTAGTGGTTAGTTTATCTTTTTGCTGATTTCAATCTATAAACCCTCTGGGGAGTGCCTGGAACTTATTTAATTACTTTATTGTATCAGAACCTGATGTGTGGGAAGAATGTGCTGATCGACATGAGCATACACACGGCATATGTTAAGGCCATTCGTGCTGCGCAGCATTTCATTTATATAGAGAATCAGTATTTCATTGGATCTTCATACAATTGGAGTTCAAATAAAGATGTAGGTGAGGAAATTATAAATTTAACAGAGATCATGTTGATCTCTATGATGTTTAGAGCATAAATTGTTTTATATGTTGCTGGAATTTGTTGCTGTAAGGACCTAACCTGAAACTTCATTATTTCCACATTCAACATGAACAGACATGAGCTTTGCAGTTGTCTGGGGCTAAAATCAATTATATCAATTATATCAATTATATCAATTATATTATCATGGAACATTGGACTTTCAGTTGCGTCTAAAAATTGGCTGTGCTATGTGAGATTCAAATAAAAAGTAACCTATATTCCATTTATTTATTTAGGTTATTGTTATAAAGACACAAGACATGTTACCTACTTGAAAAACTGCTAACACATCAAGTGAAAGAAACCTATACTCATATGTTCCTACAGCTCTATTATGGCATCAGGTTTCACTTATGCATGCATTTTACAGATACCTCTTATAAGGGCGCTTAATCTGTTAAAAGAAATCAAAGGGATTTTCAGTTTATTAGATGGACTAGACGTGGAACTTAAGCACCATCAGAATGGGAAAACTTCTACTGATCATGGTAGTACTAGAAGGAGTGTCAATAATTAGAGAACTTCCACTAGTATCAAGGAAAGATGAAGCAGAAAGAACAGTGATATAGTCAAGAATGCACTTTAATTGAAGTCATTATGGTCTTGACATGTAGTGATCAAAATGCCAGTGACGGGCTTCAATAGTCAAAATGATTGGAACCGTATGGTACTTTTAGATATTAGAATTTGACATTTTGTTAAACCACTGGACCACCATACACATTTGCACATTCATGTATTCTCTTCTCGGGAAACACTTAGCGAGTTAGTGTGGCAATAAAAAGGTGTCTTATAATTTCACTATCTTGTTTCGTTCGTTAATGTAGGTGCTAACAATTTGATCCCAATGGAAATTGCCCTTAAGATTGCCGAAAAAATTAGAGCAAACGAGAGATTTGCTGTATATATAGTTATCCCAATGTGGCCAGAAGGTGTTCCTACTGGAGCTGCTACTCAAAGAATTCTATATTGGCAGGTAAGCCCCAATTAGGAATTTTGTCTCTGAAACCATGTTCAGTCAGTAAATGCTCTGCCATGCTATTGTGCTTCAAAGCTCCGCATGACATAGAAGCCTAGTGATAAGTCTTTTTGCAGTTTTTTCTGTTTCTCTTTCATTATCTCATGCTTTGCAGTGGAAAGCTTTTCAGGAATATCCTCCTTCGTAGCAATTCAGCTTAAACTGATTTCAGTGCCTTTTAGGGTGATTTGCAGTTCTTGTTCTTTCCCAGTAATATGAAACTTTTGTATGTTTGTATGAGGAAGCTTACAATATGGTCATTTAAGATTATTTTGTTTGGAGGAACGGGGTAGCTGTGCTTGGGGTTTCAATGAGGTTATCTGAAACTTCCAATATGGACACACTGAGAGAATGGTTTCTGCAAAAGTCTTCTATAGTGTCTACTTTTTTCTTTTCATCTTTTCTGCCAAAAATGTGGCTCTGGTGCTATTAATGTATACAACTGCCAGAGGTTCTAGAAAGTACAAGTTCCACTCTAGAGCATCAAATTTATTATTTCCATTGAATTCTATGGCTCAATCTTGATAAAGTGAGACTAGAGCACGGAGTCAATTGGAATTGAGTTGTTTGCATGTAGCATTTCGATATAAAGGCTTGATTATTTTGTGGCAAAAGCTTTATTTGGCAAAAGGTTTACAGGAGCCATTTCTGCTCATCTTTTGATGGAGAACTCATTTTTTATGTAATAGAAACGTATATAACATCACATCAGACCCTTCAATTATTGGCCCAATAATCTGCTAAAATCTGTAGAACTTTTACTGACTGACTAGTGCATTTTGTTGATCTGGAGTTATCATAAATTGTTACAGAACAAAACAATGCAAATGATGTATGAGACTGTCTACAAGGCTTTGGAGGAGGCTGGGCTTGAGGGCGCATTTTCACCACAAGACTATCTGAACTTCTTTTGTCTTGGCAATCGTGAGGCCATAGATGGTTATGACACCACTTCCTCTGGGGGTCAAACTGCAGCTAACACTCCTCAGGTGTCTTCTCTTTACTTCTGGAAGTGATTAGTTCTTTAGCCTGATTCTGCGTGATGCTTTGTGCTCCCTAAAACTTTTGACAGGATTAGGTTTCAAACTCTAGATACTCTTCTGAACTTTCAAAGGTTCCTTATTGTAGTTCCTCTGGTTGCTCAGAAGCAATTTTTATGCAATAAATGTACTTATATGTGCTGTATCTTGTTCCCAGGCACTGAGCAAAAAAAGTCGACGATTTATGATTTATGTTCATTCAAAGGGGATGATAGTTGATGATGAATACGTAATATTGGGTTCTGCAAACATCAACCAGCGGTCCATGGAGGGCACAAGGGACACTGAGATTGCAATGGGAGCATATCAACCTCATCATACCTGGGCAAGGAAAGTTTCTCATCCACTCGGACAGGTAACTCTAGTTAATTAAGGATCTATCTGATCGTATTAGGGACTATCTATATTAGGAAAAAAGAGGTTTGAGAGTTTAAAATTGAAGTAATAATATTGATATCCCTCCCTTTTTCTTATAAAATAAAATGTATTGATATCCCTCGCCTCCAAGCCCTACACAAGAAAAAATATCTTGTGTATCCTTGAGTTAGGTTTAGCTTTGACTTGTCATTTGCAGTTACATGGAACTGAAAATTTTCTGGAAACAACCGGGAGTGGCTTAACATTTTTCAATTTCTTGTGTCCAAAATATAAATACCAACCTCTTAAAGTTCAATAATTCTTACTGACTAAAGTCACATGGTCATAAGATCTAGACAAGAAGGCTACATCCAAAAAGCCAACCGAGCAGGCTTCAATCTTCAGACAGGTTGATCTGATTTCCTAAAAAGGTGCATGATGCATCGGTGTAATTAATTACAAGACACTTCTCAAATTTTCCTTGTTAAGACAACCTTCACCAGTACACATTGGAAAAGTTAAGTGGTGAAAATGATTAGTAAACCGTACCTTTTCTGGATTTTTACTTAAAACAAAAAACAAAAAAGAAGGTAATTCTAATTTCTAAAGTTTCTTTGATTGGACTGAATGCAACCAAGAAAGGTGGTACTGCCAAAAAAGTAATGAAAACGGCAAAGATCATTCCAGAACTCTCAAACCAGTTAAAACTGACTTGCTATTTCATGTGTGAATATGTACTTTTGCAGATTTATGGATACAGGATGTCATTATGGGCAGAGCATACTGGAGGTATTGAGGACTGCTTCACACAACCAGAGTCTCTGGAATGCGTTAGAAAAGTTAGATCAATGGGAGAGATGAACTGGAAACAATTTGCTGCTAATGAGGTGACGGAGATGAGGGGCCACCTATTGAAGTACCCTGTTGAAGTTGATCATAAGGGCAAGGTGAGGCCCCTTCCCGGATGTGAAACTTTCCCAGATGTTGGAGGAAATATTGTGGGTTCCTTTCTTGCCATTCAGGAGAATTTAACCATCTGAGCAGATTGAAACTAAAGTGAAAGTAGAATCTTGACGTGTATTTTGTCCTCTGTTTGAAACCCATATGATGATTTGTGGTATTTTTTCTTGCATCTCGCTTCTTCTTGTGTTAGTACACTGTTCAGAGCAACTTGAAGATGTGTTGCAAAAGAAGAAGAAGCAGCTCGTGTTTTAATGGCATACATCTTTTACAGATTTTTGAAGTTTTGGACCAAAAGAAAAGGTTGATAAAGAAAATAAGAGTAAATATATAGCATTTGGTTTGACGTAATCAATTGGATAAGAAAGATGCAAATGCAAATGTTAATGTTAAAGTAACGTCGCCCGACAGTCTATTTAATAAAGTTGTCACCGACTTTTATAAGTGGAAAACTTTCCGAGTTGGGTCCCCAACCTCACTGAATGGGAATAGCTACAAACCCCACGGGCCACGAGTCCCACCCCACCCAACACCCAAATATTAAGAACTCTTTTTAAAATTAGAAATGAGTAGAATTGAGTTTATTTTTTAATTTTATTATTATTTTAAAATTTAAAAAAGTTAATTTGAGAATTAAAAAAATTATATTAAGATTTATATTTTATATAAAAATATAAAGATAAATTTAAAATAAATTGAGACAAGTTGGCCTCTTCTAACACAAACAGGGTCTAAGGCCAAAAATATGGATTACGTACCTTCTAAGCTATCAAATTCAAGTGATATTGTATGCCAATTAGTTTCAATAATAAAATCCATCACTAAAATGAAAAATGTCGGCAAAATTATTGAGATTTTTAAAAAGAATTATTATTGGCCCTTGTTTCCCCCACCAAAACGTTAGGTTCAGAGCATAATAGGCGCCCAACTATTGTCGTGGGAATATTAATCAAAGAGTAATGCTATTATGCCTCAAGCTTATTTTGGGAGATTAAAAAAAAAAAAAAAGAAGCTTATTTTGTGTGTTCTTAATGCAAATTGCACTTCTTCTTTTTTTTTTTTACTTTTTTTTTCAAACATTTTTTAAACGTTTAAATATTTTTGAAAAAAAAAATCCATTTTAAAGAGGCATGCTAGAAAAATAAATCAATTTATGAAACTTCTTATAAGTTAGAAATATTTCAAAATAAAAAGGATAGAAATATTTTGGTTTGCAAAAACTTCTTGTTAATATTATTTTCGACTATAAACAATGGAAATGACCATTTTGATATATAAAAAATGATCGATTTGAAAATTCTATAAAAAAATGAAATGTCACTATTTTTATCATACATGTCAAAGCGATGGGGAAAAAAATATCCTTTACATATCTATCAAGTTTATCAACTTCTTTTAAAATGATATAAAGAAAGATATCATTTTTTATAATAGAAAAAATTTCTTATAATGAATTGTATAATCATTGGAATTATACCAATGAACAAAAGGGAATAACATAATTGATCAATTTTTAAATAGTCAAAATTTTAGATAATAGATTTCTTTTTGTGGATATAATCGAAAAAAGAATTAGATTGTGTAATTATAATAATAAGACTAAACATGCAAAGTAACAGAACAAAAAATTAAAAAAAAAAAATTAAAATAAGAGAACAAAATGAGAGGAATAGTAGATTACTACTCTTAATGAATTAAGAAAAGACTTGTAAGAAGGAAGATATTATAAAAAGGCCACAAAAAGGTGAAAAGGTTGGGTATTTGCGTACTAAAATTTTGCAGATGGGAGTGGGGGGGCCATTGGGCCCACCATCACATTCAAAACATGAACCAACCCACATTATGTACCGCACACGTGGACCACCATAGTATGGACCAGACTATGTAACTCAGCTAGAATGGACCTGAGTCCCTGACCCGCTTCTTTTAGCGCAGGGGATACACGAGATGAGACGAGACGAGGCATCTCCATCTCATCGTGCACACCAAACATTATGTTTTATCGTATATGGCATCTGGAAAGTGGAACCCACCTCCTTAGTCCTAACTATTTCACCTATCCCACCATTCCAATTTCCCCCCCCCCCCCCCCCCCCCACTCTGATTTTATTTTATTATTTTTATATTTACTTCTTTTTAAAGCAAAGAAAAACCCATACTCTCAGCCTCATACAAATATGTGCATTTAAAAAAGTAAAATGATAATTAAAGGAGTGGCAGATTCTTAGCTGAGCCGCCTACTCAAATGTTACAACATTTGCAATTGCAATTTACACTACTTTTCCGTATGGAAACCCAACATCATGAACATCACCATCTCCGAGCAACCTACGTAGAAGCTTAAGCCACGTCACTTTGCTTGGGGCCACGGTCATAAGGGAATGCACGTGTTCCAGAGATAAAGCAACTGTGCCCCACCATTCTCGATCGGACCACAAAACACTAACCAGTAGGTGTAGGGACCACCATGCTTGCATTGGAAAAAGTGGGGCGACTCTCCCCGCAACCCTTGGGGCCTGCGCCCCGCCCCCCACCATCACATGAATGAAAGTGGCCCCTCTCCCCCCAAAAACTCGCACCTCCTTATCCCGTTGCACGGTCCACGGAGCAGCACCATTTCGCTTAAAGTCTTCCGTTTGACCCCACTGCTACATCTGGTCCCCACCTTTAAGCACTCCCTCACGTGTGCATGTGAGGCTCCATGAACCAAAAAAAAGGGAACTTTATGCTTTCTCAGCGTTTGGAATGGCGAGGCATGAGCGGGAGCTCCTGTTTATCGTAAATTTCAAGCGAAAAGTCTCTCAGCATCTGAGTGGTGGTTGAAGTTATAGTTTTAGTGCTGGTAATAGTAGTAGCCGAGCTTGGACAAGAAGTGGTTGAGTTGGGTTGGATTTGAACGTTCGCCGGTATATTGGCCATAGAGGAGACAAAAGACGATATCGGCCTCGCCGAGATGTTAATTAGAGGCGTCGCCGTGACTGGGAATGTGAATATGTGAGGCCGATTTGAAGGTCCGGCAATTGAGGCCATGGGTGGAACCATGATCAACGTCCCCGGCACGACGGCGTTTGAGGGTATAGCCCACACGGGTACGACCGCTTGTACTTGTCGCTGAGGGACTGTAGTTATGGGGGCGAGACCCGATGAGACCGAAACGCCGTCGCTTACGTCTACGTATTCACTGTTAGCAGGTCGTTTGCGTTTCTTCTTAATGAGTGGGTCGCTGTTGGGAGCGGATGTGGTGGGGATTTTGAGGGTCCCATTGACGGACAGGGCGATTGCTGGGACCGTTCCGGTGCCAGTTGCGGCGATGATGGCCGGTTCGGCGTGTTCTAATAGCCACCGGATGGTCTCGCCGTCTGACTTATGTTCCAGTTCTCGGGTCAACTGAAAGATCCGGGCGGCGCAGGCGGCAGGCATTCGGATCCTCCGCCCACGACCCTCTACTTTCGTGTGACGATCCTTCGTCGAGGCTCTTTTCGCTGCCGCTCGTTGCGTTCTGCTCCCGACCGCTTTCATGTCCATCTGTATACCTGTGGGCACGTGCGCGGCTACCGGCATCACCTGTATCGCCTCCGTCTCTGGCTCTTCTTTCGGCGCAAATATCTCTGCCGACGTTGGCTGAGGCGGTGTGGATATTGTGGTGTCGGTGGGTCCCTTTTTCCTGTGGTGGTTCCTTAGCTCCGCTTCTTCCCCGCCGTTTATTTCAAAACCAACGCTTCTTGTTGCTTTGTCCTTTTCGCGCTCCTGCTCTCGAATCGCAGCCATCTTTGAAATTTGGAGATAACTAACTGCTCGGGCTAAAAAACTAACTTACAGAGTCCAAGAAATTAAAAAAAAAAAAAAAAGTTTTAGAGGAACAAATTTGCAAACTTTGTCGGAAAAATAGAAAGGATACGTATCATTCTATGTCTGTCTCTCTTCTCGCTTACAAATTAGAGCGATAAACGAAGGGAAAAACGAACACAGAAAAAGGAGAGAGGAGATGTGAGGAAGATAGAAAGGAATCCGATTTTTGCTAGCTAACTCGGTATTCGGTAACACGTCGGAAACCATGGAAAACCCACCGTATATATAATGTGGAAATGGATTATGGGAATAGATGGATATAGTTGCCAGATGGGAGGTGGGGGCAATTTAAGGATCGCATAGCTACTTGGACCCATTTGATGGCGACACGTGGTGGCTCCCTCTTCAAGAGGCTCGTCTGTTCGGTTTCAGTCAAAGGTCGTGATGACGCCCATCAGCCGAATGATTAAAGTCGAGTTTATTTTTAGAAATGGGGTATGGTAAAAGTTAAAATAAATAAATATTATAATATATTCTTTGAATATTAATTTTATTTTAAAATTTAAAAGGTTATTTTAAAATTTAAAAAATTAAATTTTTTATTATATTTTATATAAAAATTAAAAATGTATAATGATGAACTTGATATATATTTTAAATTTATATTTTTATTCTCATAAGGCTTAAATTTTTTTAAAAAATATTATTTAATTTTCTAAACTTTATTTTGAGCTCAAGTTTGCACATAGTTATAGGGATGGAAAAACTTGAACTAGATCGATGGACTGCACATGATTGGATTGGATGAAATTTGATTTGATTTGGTCTAATTTTTATATGAATTGAATATTTTCGATTCGGTCTCGATCCAAGAAGAGAAGTCTCGATCTAGGACGTTTCTCTCTCTGAATCGGACTGGACAAGATCGAATGCACAATTTATTTTTTAATATATATATATATATGTATATATGAGTAATAGTATATACATTATAATATTAATATTAACATAGATTAAGGGTGCTTGTATAACATATTAATATATAATATATATTTTTATAATATTAATATATTATAATTTATAATAGTTATAATATAAAAATATAAATTATAGTATAACTAAATAGAGTATTAGTAATAACTTATAAGTAATAAGAATATTATTATTATTTAATATATTATTACTAATTTATTACTATTCACTAACATATAAATGTATAATATATTAATGTAATTGTATTATTAATTATAATTTACCAACTTATGACGTATCACTAAATCACTATTAACTAATTAGTTAATTTCTTTTTTATTTTATTTGGATTTTTAATTATTGGTTTTTTTTTTACTTTTTTTTTTTAGATTATTTTTCTTTTGCCAATTGTTTTAAGAGTAAGAGTAAGTTTTTTTAAATATTATTTGACTTAAATCTATGATAAATACGTAAATTAGGTTGAAAATAATTAAATTTGGACAAAAAATTATTTTTGATCATTGTAGGATTTTGAATTAAATTTAGTGTATTAAATCATATCAGGTGCTCTTAGATCGAACCTGGACTGAATTGGACTAGACCGATGTGGATCAAATAGGAGTTTGGTTCAATCCCGAATGGAAAAATTCCTGGACCAAATAGAACCGGTCTATATTTTTTTCAGATTGGACTATTTATACCACATTTTAAAAAAAGTTATAATAATATTCCTTATAAATTATTATGATTTTTATTTAATGAGATATACTAATAAGTTTGTATACGCAGCAAATAGAATTTCTTTAATTAATATCATATATGAATCTATTTTTATCTATTTCATTCATATTTAATTTTACTATATTAAATTATTTATTTATTCATTATATAATAATAAAATAATATTAAAACAGTTTTTTCAATTTTTTATTTTAAAATAAAATTTTCAATTGTTTGGTGCGCAATGCTCCCAACATGCATTTGTTTTACCTTTAGCTAATCTATTGCAAAATTGCGATTGCTCTAAAGACATGCAGATATTCGAGTTTTTTTGTTTTTCTAAAGCTTGGGAATTCGATTCGAAATGAGATTGTACGACTATTCTAATTTCTTTTGGAGACACATATGTAAGGCAGGCAGGAATGTGTGATCCATCTAGTTTGATTTGATTTGATTTTGATTATATTTTAGAACGGAAAATCTAAATGCAACAATTTTGGTGCAACCATTGCGCACCAAACATGACTTGGCAAAACAAAAACGCCAGGGAGATCAATCCATCAGATGAAAAGTTCTCTCTCTCTCTCTCTCTCTCTCTCTCTCTCTCTCCTGCATATTTAATATGTTTCTCCTCTCCCTCATTCCTGTATATTTAATATGTTTCTCTTCTTTTAGTGCCATTCAACAAACATATTATGCTCACTTATTTTACCTTCTGTTTATTTTTTTTCTTTCTTTCTTTCTTTTTTTTTTTTTTTGCTATCAAAATGGTTGTTTTTGTTGGCGTTTTGTCCATTGCCAAACGTCGACAGTTGAGCTCTATAAAAGAAAGATGTTAGCAGCAAAAATGAAGAGAGAAATACAGATCCTCAAATCTTTTAGTGTTTAGTTGTCGAAAAATTAGATGTTATTTGGTTCTCGAGAAACTGTTGGAAAAAAAAAACTTCCAAATTTTCTTTACTCGTGCAAAAGTTATGGAGAAAACCAAGGCTAAAATAGGTTTGAGTTCTGTGATAGATATCTCGTACATCTAAAGTCAGTAGAAAATATATTAGATATTATTTGGGTGTCGAGAAAATGTAGGAAAAAAAGTCTTCATTTTCTTATATGATTTGATTTGAAGACTAAAACCAATACAAAAGAACAGATGAAAGGGGAGGAAGAAGATTATGCATTTTTGGAAAAGAAAAAAAAATCAAAGAAGGGCTAGACATTTCTGACTTTTCTCTTCTTCCTTTTTTTTACTGTTTCTTTATTGTTTCTTTTCTTTATTTTATTTTTTTATAAATATAAAACTTGCCAATAAAAGTTGTCCACGTTAGAAAATGGTATGCAATGGTTACCCACCGTCGCTTGTACGCAGGACTGCTCATTTTATAATTAAATTGGTATATATTGATTTGAGATTTGAAGAATCAATATTGCATTATTTATACTTCTTCAATTGATATTTCTAATTTTACTAGTTTCAATCTAGTTTGGTATGGTATATTAAATAGTATATATATTATAGTATATAATAATATAATGATAATATATTTTAGTATATTTTAATATATAGTATAAATTATACTGATATATTATTATATATAGTGATATAGAATTAGTATAACTACTAATACAACAAACCATAGTGATAATATATGGTTATTGATATATAATTTTTAAAATGCTTAAATTATATTAATTAGTAATTTATCATATAATACAAATTTATTTATATATAATTATCTATTGTATATATAAATTATATATAATATAAAAATATGAATACAATATAAGAAATCAATATATCTTTATACTTAAAAAGAGCTTATCTTAAATTAAACAATAAATAACCCATATCAATTGTTTAACATTTATAATTTCAAAATTATCCTTAATTTATACACTACAACCTAACATTTATTCCTGGAAAGCCCTTCGAACTACCTACGCACACGGCCATGCTGATAGAGATCTCGGTCTTGTCCCGATCGCCCGAAAGGTTCTTCCTTGCAAGTTTGGTTCCTTCCAACGACCGAGTTGACTCTAGTGCTTGGGAATGGAAATATAGGTGAGGGAAAGGGTTAAGTGAGACTAGGATTGAGTGGGGTTAAGATGGAATGTGGGGTTAATGGGCTAGATATGGTGCAAAAGTGATGCACGGCAATGGGGGCTTTTGTGAGTTCGGCTAGGCTAAGTTGGTTTAGGTAAAATGGGTTTGTTTAGGGTTATGGGTGGCCGAATATGGCTTATGGGGGGCTAGGATTTTCGGCACTTGTGTTTAGGGATAGGATTCTAGGGTTTTGATGGAGTTTGGATAAGTCCTAAAATGCAGGGATATGGCTTATAGCCATTTGAAGTGGGCGGCACCTAGGGTAGTTGTTGTGGCCGAATGTGCTAGGGTTTTGGGGAGGGATTTGATTGGTTCTCTTCTTCACTTGATGACCAATCAAATGGGAGTGTGAGGTGGCAATTTAAGTGATGTGGCAAGAGGATTTCGGCTAAGGTAAGGGTGAAATCCGAAATTGAGAAAAAATAGGAGTTTGGCTTTGGTTTGAATTTGAATTATTTTGAATTCAAATCCAATGGGTGGCCGGTCTTGCTAGGGTTTGAGGGGCACGAAATGAGTTTGTTTTAGATGAGGGATGAGGTGGATTTAAGTAAGGAATTATAAGAGAGGATGGGGTTAAGTG
Source organism: Platycarya strobilacea (assembly GCA_036898215.1). NCBI lineage: Eukaryota > Viridiplantae > Streptophyta > Magnoliopsida > Fagales > Juglandaceae > Platycarya > Platycarya strobilacea. The sequence continues at coordinate 55,367,383 of CM072545.1, read as the reverse complement.
GCCGGCTAGGGTAAAGGGTAGAATGGACAAGTGTTTAGGCTAGGATTTCATGCACTATGCCGTGTGGTGTGGGTAGGGTTTTGGGGGCTTGCTGCCGTGGCTGCTATGGGGCAAAATGAACACCAATTTGATCAATTGAACAACCAAATGATGATTGAACCAAAGACAATTGATGAACAAGCTAACTCCTTCAAGACACCAAGAGGATTCGGCACACACACAAGCATCCAAATCTTCAACTTCCTTCAATCAATCACACACTCACTCTCACTCACATGAGCAATCCGAATCTCCTTATAGAGGAGGATTTCGAATTCTTCTATGGACACACACACCAATTCTCAAATCCACAAGTGGTGTGGATTTGACCTCACAAACACAAAATCACTCAACAATCAACAAATCACTCAAGAACACAAAAACATGAAAATCACTCAACACAACTCACTCCAAAAACGAAAACTCTTTTTATGAATTACCTCAAGATTTTTATAAATAAAAATGAAAAACACATAAAAGGATAGATGTGGATCACCGATTCACGAATTGCACGATGATCCTCTTCCAAAGGGATTCACGAATTGCACCCTAGGGAAGCCCAAGTGCTAAGCACCGAAATCCAAACCACAATGCTTGTGGCCGGCCTAACTCTTTTCCAAGAGCAAAAGTCTAGTCTCAATTTGTCCCCAGATCCCAAATGAAAACCTAAAGGTCCTATTTATAGAGTCTACAAAGTGGAAACCCCCAAAAGGTCCCTTATTAAAACTAGCTAATTACCAAATTAACCAAAGCAATAAAATAATAAAATAACATAAAAATAAGATGGGGGAGGTGCCATTAGCATAAGTGGCCATGGGGTATAGGTGGCCCATGGTGGGCTTGTGTCATGCTTCCTCCACGGTCAGTCTTGTCTCGTGCTGTCTCGCTGCATGACGCCTAGTGGTGCACGGGCATGGCTCTGTGCAGGGCCAACTGGTGGGGCTCATGGCCATGTGCCATGCATGGTCCTGGTGGTAGGCACAGGGTCAAGCCACGACGCTCTGGTGCTGCCCAGTCAAGGTGTTCGGGCGGTGATCCTGCATGGGTCGGGCTGAGTGCCGGGGTGGTGTGCATGCATGGCCCAAGCTGATGGTCTGGGCGCGGGCTGGTGCCGCGCGCTGGATGGCATGCATGGTGTGCATGCCACTAGCCTGCTCTGCAAGGCGCGGGCTGGTGCCGCGCGCTGGATGGCGTGCCTGTGAAGACACGCAACTAACCTCGCTAAGTTGGGCTGTGGGGCGCAGATGCACACGCACGCGTGTGCGCAGGTGAATGAGCTGTGGAGCGTGCCTAGGCACACGCCGGGCAGTGCGCATGGCCAGTAGCCTCGCCGGGCCCCTGCTGCGTGTCAAGGCCTAAGCCAAGGCATGCCTGCAGGCTAGCCAGGGAACTGTCCTGGCCCTCCAAGACCTGAGTCAGGGCTCGACCTTGGGCGACTCTCCTAGGGGTTCTGACATTCCCCCTCCTTTCGAGCATATCCTTGCCCTCAAGGATCAATTGTGGATACCTTGTCGCCATGTCATAATCCCTGCCATGAAATCAATACCTGCCACACTTTCCTCCTACGTCTCCCCTTTGTCACTACCCAGTACTCAAGTACCTCTCTAGGCTGTAGAAGCATCCTTCCTTCTTCATCGAAGCTAGGAGGGTCCTGGACTATTAAGCTTGGATCCCCGATCCTCTTCTTCAACAAACTCACATGGAATACTGGGTGCAACTTTACTGATGGTGGGAGCTCTAGTTTGTAGGCCACATCTCCTAGCCTTTCTAGTACTTTGAAAGGCCCGTAATACCTCTTGGAAAGTTTCAGGCTCATCTTTTTCCTTAAGGTCTTCTGGCCAAATGGTTGTAGCTTCAGGTAGACGTAATCCCCAGTCTCAAACTCTACAACTCTCCTGCCCTGATCATAATACTGCTTCATCCTCTCTTGAGCTCTTTCTTGACCTTTCCTAAGATCTCATCTCGGTTCATCAATTCCTGCTCCACTTCATTGTTCCGGGCTGTCCCTTGCTCATATGTTACTAGCATAGGTGGTGACCTCCCATATACTATCTCAAACGGGCTCCTCTGTGTGGATGCATGGAGAGTGGTGTTGTACCAGTACTCGGCCCAGGCTAGGTACTCTCCCCACCTCGCCTGCTCTTCATGACAATAGCACCTTAAGTATTGCTCCAATGTCCTGTTAACCACCTCGGTCTGCCCATCGGTCTGTGGGTGGTAAGAGGAACTGGCTCTCAACTTGCTTTCCTGTAACTCAAATAGTTCTTTCCAAAAGGTGCTCATGAACACTCGGTCTCTGTCTGATACAATGGTCTTGGAAAAGCCGTGTAGCTTCACAATGTTGTCCACAAAAGCCTTAGCTACACTCTTGGTTGAGTACGGGTGTCTGAGTGGGATGAAATGGGCGTACTTGCTCAAACGGTCAACCACTACAAAGTTCACATCATGTCCTCCACTGATCGGTAACCCCTCTATGAAATCCATTGAAAAATCCTCCCAAATTTTGTTTGGAATTGTCAAGGGTTGCATCAATCTGGCCGGTGGTCGGGTGTCATACTTGACCTTCTGGCAGATGTCACACTCAGCTACTCTTGTCTTAACTGCTTTCTTGAGGCCTTCCCAATAGAAAAAATTCTTCAACCTCACATAGGTCCTCAACCAACCTAAATGTCCCCCTTCTTTGCTGCTGTGAAAATGATATAAGATTTCCCTTCTCAAATTAGGCACATCTGGAACATACACATAGCTCGTATAGTAAATCAATCCCTCCTTCACCTTGTAGTTTACAACCCCGCTACCTTGAGCCTCAACAAGCTCAATGATCTCTATGGCACGGGCATCTATGCGTGTAGCATCTCTGATCTTGTCCCATATCCTCCATTCGGCTCCACTCAAAGCCATAATGCTAGGATCATCCTCATCATACACGGTCCACACCAAAGGGGTGTCTTCCACCACTATGGCCGAACATGTCTTGATCTCTTTGGAGGGTAATGGAGTCCACATGTGTTTCTTAGTTCCCATCTTGAACTCCATAGTCATCTTCTCGTAATCATTGATCACTCTCCCAACACTTTTGAACCATGCATTGCCAAGCACTATATCAAGGCCGGCAAGTGCTAGGACATGCAAATCAACTGTCAATCTCACTCCTTGGACATTCATCTTGGCATCCTCCACAATGGCTTCACACTTAAACTTGTCACCATTGGCTACCTTCACTTCAAAGGGTGGAATGAGATTCGGCTTTAGCCCTATTTGGTGCACCAAATTTGTGTTGATGAAATTGTGGGTAGACCCACTATCCACCAACAAGGAAACTTCATTTTTCCCTATCCATGCCATGACCCTCATGGAAGTGGGTGTTGAGACCCCGGACATGGCATGAAGAGAGATTTCGGCCTCCTCCTCCTCTTCCAAGGATTCGGCCTCTCCACTTCTTCCTCTTGGCTTGTAGCTTCCTCAATTGCATCTTCATCAATCATCACATAAGCTTTGGCCGAACTACACTTGTGATCACGGTCCCATTTTTCTCTACACTTGAAACATAGGCCTTTCTTGATTCTCTCTTGGATCTCTTCCCTTGATAATCTCTTCACTTCATTAGGCTTCGGTTTTGAGGTCCCCTCATTAATCTCTTTATCCTTCCAAGATGATTTGGTTTGTAAAGGGTTGATGGTTTTGCTCCCCCCATCTTTGGATGGGCGTTTCTCCAAAGAGAAACTTTCTTCATAAATCTCGGCCATCCTCATGGCCTCTTGGATTCTTGTGGGCTGTCTTAGCTTCACTTCCTTAGCCAACCATGGCTTCAATCCGTCTACAAAGGTTCCCACTAGTGCCTTCTCGGACCAACCCCGGACCATAGTTTGGAGTTGTCGGAAATCTTCCACATAAGTCTTCACTTTGCCTTCTTGCTTGAGCTTAGCAAGTTGGCCATGGTGGTTGATGGTAGGTGAGGGGCCGAATTGGAGAAGAAATTCCCTCTCAAATGCGGTCCATCCCATTCTTCTTCTCTCTTTGTCGTATTGGTCACGGATCAATCTCCACCACTTACTCGCCTTGCCATCAAAATAATAGCAAGCGGTTGGCACCATCTCATTTCTCGGGACTTCATATGTGTGGAAAAAGTGATCCACTTTATCCAACCACTCATAAGGATCTCCCCCGTTGAATCTTGAGAATTCAACCTTTGGTCTTCGGAGTCCCCGGTCATAAGCCCGGTTTCTCCCTTCTTGATGGCGCCCTATGGATGCTCGGTCATGTTGGGCATGTGCTCCTCCTTGGTTCACTTCTTGCTCACCCATATTATTCTCTCCGCCATCGGGTATGTTCCGTACCTCATTTTGAGGTGGTTCATACCTAGGTAGATCAATCCTTACATCTTGTGGCTCTCTCACATTGCTCTGACTTCTTGGTCTATCTCCACCATCTCGTAGCCATCTTTCAACGACTACATGTGAATTCTCCACACGCCCGGCTTGTCGATAGATGCGTCTTGGAGGATCACGCATACTATCATACACACTTGGGTCGGTGTCCTCTACATAATACTCATCATTATACCTCGGGGCTTCTCTTGCAACTCTCTCATGATGTGTTCGTGTCTCCCGTTGCAAAGCTTCAATACTTCTACGGTGCTCCAAGGATTCACGGGTTTGAGTATTCATTGCCATGACCAAATTGGCAATGTTGGTGTTCATCTCATCAAGGGTCTTGTTGATCTTCTCGATTTGACCTGCTAAAGCATCGATTCGTTCCCGGTTGGAACTCTCTTGACCCTCATGGCTAGGTCCTACACGTCTCATGCTTGCACACTGTCTTGCAACTGTCTTGGACTCGGTGTTGCAACAAAATTACTGTTTGGGGAGCTTGGAATTTTCGGCAATGATGGTTGTGCTTGGGAGCTTGCACGGCTTCTCAAGTCCAACCTTGAGTTGCCCACCTTCGAGGATGGACAACCCCTCTTGCACCTTCCAACTTTGGGTCCTCTACCATTGAATGGTAGCCGACCCCTTCAAGAACCTACCCGTTCTCTTCCTCAACCCCCAAATTTCAACAAGATCAACAATATATTGTGCAAATAATGTAAACAACGTCAAGGACCTCAGTGGTCCTCCCAACAAATTCACAAAGTTCGGGTTAACGCGTCGTTTACCTCGTGGAGAAGTGAATAATTCTCAAATACCACAAAGCAAGAGTCTCTTGGATGTGACTCTCAATGAAAGCACCAGTTTCGGGTACTGATAGAGATCTCGGTCTTGTCCCGATCACCCGAAGGGTTCCTCCTTGCAAGTTTGGTTCCCTCCAACGACCGAGTTGACTCTAATGCTTGGGAATGGAAATATAGGTGAGGGAAAGGGTTAAGTGAGGCTAGGATTGAGTGGAGTTAAGATGGAATGTGGGGTTAATGGACTAGATATGGTGCAAAAGTGATGCACGGCAATGGGGGCTTTTGTGAGTTCGATTAGGCTAAGTTGGTTTAGGTAAAATGGGTTTGTTTAGGGTTATGGGTGGCCGAATATGGCTTATGGGGGGCTAGGGTTTTCGGCACTTGTGTTTAGGGATATGATTCTAGGGTTTTGATGGAGTTTGGATAAGTCCTAAAATGTAGGGATATGGCTTATAGCCATTTGAAGTGGGCGGCACCTAGGGTAGTTGTTGTGGCCGAATGTGCTAGGGTTTTGGGGAGGGATTTGATTGGTTCTCTTCTTCACTTGATGACCAATCAAATAGGAGTGTGAGATGGCAATTTAAGTGATGTGGCAAGAGGATTTCGGCTAGGGTAAGGGTGAAATCCGAAATTGAGAAAAAATAGGAATTTGGCTTTGGTTTGAATTTGAATTCTTTTGAATTCAAATCCAATGGGTGGTCGGTCTTGATAGGGTTTGAGGGTAATGAAATGGGTTTGTTTTAGATGAGGGATGAGGTGGATTTAAGTGAGGAATTATAGGAGAGGATGGGGTTAAGTGGCCGGCTAGGGTAAATGGTAGAATGGACAAGTGTTTAGGCTAGGATTTCATGCACTATGTCGTGTGGTGTGGGTAGGGTTTTGGGGGCTTGTTGCCGTGGCTGCTATGGGGCAAAATGAACACCAATTTGATCAATTGAACAACCAAATGATGATTGAACCAAATACAATTGATGAACAAGCCAACTCCTTCAAGACACCAAGAGGATTCGGCACACACACAAGCATCCAAGTCTTCAACTTCCTTCAATCAATCACACACTCACTCTCACTCACATGAGCAATCCGAATCTCCCTATAGAGGAGGATTTCAAATTCCTCTATGGACACACACACCAATTCTCAAATCCACAAGTGGTGTGAATTTGGCCTCACAAACACAAAATCACTCAACAATCAACAAATCACTCAAGAACACAAAAACATGAAAATCACTCAACACAACTCACTCCAAAACCGAAAAATATTTTTATGAATTACCTCAAAATTTTTATAAATAAAAATGAAAAACACATAAAAGGATAGATGTGGATCACCGATTCACGAATTGCACGATGATCCTCTTCCAAAGGGATTCACGAATTGCACCCTAGGGAAGCCCAAGTGCTAAGCACCGAAATCCAAACCACAATGCTTGTGGCCGGCCTAACTCTTTTCCAAGAGCAAAAGTCTAGTCTCAATTTGTCCCCAGATCCCAAATGAAAACCTAAAGGTCCTATTTATAGAGTCTACAAAGTGGAAACCCCCAAAAGGTCCCTTATTAAAACTAGCTAATTACCAAATTAACCAAAGCAATAAAATAATAAAATAACATAAAAATAAGATGGGGGAGGCGCCATTAGCATAAGTGGCTGTGGGGTATAGGTGGCCCATGGTGGGCTTGTGTCATGCTTCCTCCACGGTCAGTCTTGTCTCGTGCTGTCTCGCTGCATGGCGCCTAGTGGTGCACGGGCATGGCTTTGTGCAGGGCCAACTGGTGGGGCTCATGGCCATGTGCCATGCATGGTCCTGGTGGTAGGCACAGGGTCAAGCCACGGCGCTCTGATGCTGTCCAGTCAAGGTGCTCGGGCGGTGATCCTGCATGGCCCGGGCTGAGTGCCGGGGTGGTGTGCATGCATGGCCCAAGCTGATGGTCTGGGCGCGGGCTGCATGGCGCGGGCTGGTGCCGCGTGCTAGATGGCATGCATGGTGTGCATGCCACTAGCCTGCTCTGCAAGGCGCGGGCTGGTGCCGCACGCTGGATGGCATGCCTATGAAGACACGCCACTAACCTCGCTAAGTGGGGCTATGGGGCGCAGATGCACGCGCACGCGTGTGCGCAGGTGAATGAGTTATGGGGCGCGCCTAGGCACACGCCGGGCTATGCGCACGCACTGTGCATGGCCAGTAGTCTCGCCGGGCCCCTGCTGCGTGTCAAGGCCTAAGCCAAGGCATGCCTGCAGGTTAGGGCCCTCCAAGGCCTGAGTCAGGGCTCGACCTTGGGCGACTCTCCTAGGGGTTCTGACACATGCCTCACTACTCCCGAATTCCCTCTAAAAACTCAAACCACAAACCCTAGCTTCTCTTCCTCTCCCTCTTCTTCGAATCCCCATGGCGCAGTTCCCTTCTCATCCTTCTCGGCTCCTCTGTCCCGAGCTCCCTCTTCTCAACTCAGACCACCGTACACCTCTCAAGCTCTAGCCCATGCGATTTCTTCTTCTCATTCTCGATCACCCAAGCCCCTCTCTCTGATTCTTGATCCTCTCTGTCTCGAGCTCTCTCTTCTCAACTCAGACCACCGTACACCTCTCAAACCCTAGCCCGTGCAATTTCAGTCTTCCACCATCTCCATTTCTTCTCCTCCATCTTCAAGTCGTGCGAGAACAACAAGATAAGTTAGTCTTGATCATTTTCTTGGTAGATTTTCGTATTATTGCATGATTTTATTCAAGTGGGTTGAGAAAATATTCTGTTTGGACATTCTAGCTGAGAATCCCCTTTGTGCTCCTCAGTTCGTGATTTTTCAGATATTCATTTCTCCTTATGGTGATTTGAGTTTAAGTTCTCATACCTTATCTTTTTTTTTTTTTTTCGTTTTTGTTGGCAGATTGGATGCTCAGAGTATGAAATGTTCACAACCGGTTCGTGTTAAGATTGAACTGAAAGGTACGATTTTTCCCCATTTGTTGCTCTTCCTCTCATGTGCTTTATTTTGAGGATCAGTTTTTTTATCCTTCTATGGTTGGGCAGGTACCTTTTTTGTCGGTCTTATTTCCACAATGTTGCTCATATCAGATACATAATAATATGATCAGCATATGAAAGGTATGTTGAAATTTCTACAATTCCTAGGTACTTGGATTCAAAAGTATCCCTATTACCAAATTGTTACTTTCAACGTTTTACTTGGATTTCTTAACTGTCTTTTGACATCATTGCAGCGGGTATTTATTACATCTTAATATTTTCTTTGTCCCTAGGAATTCTCTTATCATTCCAAAAACTCATTTATGTTCCTTAACAAGCTAATCCACCACATGCAAGTAGTTTTTAATGGAAACTTTCAATTTGTATCAAGGCAATGTGCTGTTAATAATAATGTAATAAACTTTTTTTTTATAAGTAATATTGTATTAAACATATATGTATACAGTTTGTCTGCATTATGTAAATCGTGTTGTCATGAATGGTCTAGAGTTTTTATTAAGTACAATGGATACAATTAGTTTGCATTATGTGTTTATTACAATTCCTAAATTGTGTATGGTAGATATTCATAACACACGAGTGTTATCACTATGCATTCCTACATAACACTTTCACATTTATAGCATGATCTAAATGCTTAAAATTCATCACTCTTTACTTTTTCTTTTTATTCTCTTTAACATCTTATGTTTTTAAACTGTTGTACGTAGGTGATCGATAAAACCCTTTGTGTGATAACATTTTCACCAACTGTTTTCAGAGAGGCAAAAACAGATGTCAGTATAAATGGTCAGTTTATGTTCAGGATTTTTATTCTTCTTAGTTTTCAGTAATGATTAGTACTACTGAAGTCCTTTCGGCAAGAAAACAATGGATTTATCATAAGATTTGTTAGAAGTATCTTGTTTTATCTTTAGGTTATACCATTCCCAAAGGTTGGGAAAGTCCTTGTCTGGTTTAGGAGTGTTCACCTAGATCCTGTAATTTACGAAAATCCAACGGAATTTAAAACTCTGAATAAAAGACACAAGTCAGTATTCAAGAACATAAGGATATATATATATATATATATATATATATATATGTTTCATTAAGCAAATATTGAAAACGGTATATTTCAATAAGCAACTAATTTTGTGAAAATGATTTTTTTTTAATATTCTGTTGGTATTGTGGTCCAAGTGCCTGATACAGTTAATTTGAGGGAGTGGATCATATTTTTGTCTGGTGTTATAATCTTAGGTTTGCAATCATATATTTGAAGAGGAGTTGATGTGAACTTCCTACTAATACCACTTTTTTTTTGCTTCTGTATTCAACTGATTTATTTACATTGATTGTTTTTATTTATTTTTACTACAAAAAGAAAATTCAGAGATTTTGATTCCATTAACGCATTGAAACATGTTTTGAGCATGAGTAGACTGGATGGAGCTGATGCAGTGGCTCATTAGCTCATATACCTCTATCATTAGTTAAGTAGCGACCTGAAAGAATTAAAACATAAAAATCTTCGTTCTCTGATTTGATATTCTTATGTGATATATTATTTTTGTTTGTGCTTATTGAATATTGATACCTACTATGGGCATTGGCGTAAATGTTTGAGCTTGGTGATCTTTTAATTCAGCATTGCATGCGTTTGAGTATGCTTGCCATGCCATGCAACCCTTTAAAGTCAAAGAAAAAAAATGATGTCTAGAAAAGGTGTTTGTTTGCTGATTTTGTAGGCTGATAAGGAAAATCAAACTTCATCAAAAGCAGGTCCATGGAGAAAGGTTGGCATACATAATTTTAGTTGACACGTTCTATTAATATTAAAATTTGATGAGAAGTTTCCTTTTTGTTTGATGATGCTGTTTTAGGTCCTTTCTATTGATAGTAAGCTAGCATTACATATTATTAGCCACTAACAAAGAAAGTTCTGTTTTAGAATAATTTGTTTCTTTTACAACATAGCTATATTCATATTCATTGATATAAATTGTGACTTGCATAAAGGTTACTGCAAAAAGAAAAGCTAATCAAGAAGTTCCTATATAATATGGTATGAAACAAGTTTAAACAATATGTGTACACATGCATCATTTGGTTAAAGCAAAAGTGAAGTTTAAAATTTATTTTGTTTCTATACTTTGCAGGTAGGGTGACTGCAGAAAGTATGGTTTGCAGCTTTGGGACCATGCTATTAGATCTTCTGAGTGGGAAGCATATCCCACCAAGTCATGTAGGTTTTCTTTGAAGTTCTCATTCATGAATCTTCCTATATTTATTGATTGTAAAGTAGATAGATTTTGTGCAGCATGCAATGTCATATATTTGTTCAATATCAATTTGATATAAGGTGCATGAGTAAAATAATTGTCAATTAAATTGTAGTACATATCAAAATTTGGAGTTTCCACAATCTCTCTATTTTGCTTGTAGGCACTTGACCTAATCCATGGCAAGAATTTTCTAATGTTGATGGATTCTGCTTTGGAGGCTCATTTCTCAAATGATGATGGAGCTGAGCTATTTCGTTTAGCTTTTTGTTGTTTGCAGTACGAAGCTCGTGAGAGGAAGCTCGTGAGAGGCCAAATGCTAAGTCTTTTTTCTTGTAGATATGCCTCTATAATTAATGTTGATATATGTGCAAGTATCCATTTAAAAGTTTTCTTAATTATTCTATTCTTTCGAATTCAACTTGTTTACACTCAAGTTGATATATAGATCATTCACGTGATGCACATTTTGTGGCACTTTCGAACATGTAAACTGCCTTAACATGAAAATGCAAGTGCTTCAATGTTTTCTTACTCGACTATATTTGACTAAAAGTTTGAGCTGTTTTTTGTTTTTAATTTTTGTTTTTTTATATATTTGGCCCACTTTAATAGATGGGAAGCATTATGATGGTGTTATAAGGTAAATATTTGTTTTCTTACCTGCAAACTTACAGCACAAATATGTATGAGTAGTTAATGGTTGAGCTGGTTAACTTCTATGAAGCTAGAAGCAAGGCACTTATTCCACTGAGTCTGGTTTTGACAAGTTCTAAAAACAGTTGTGGCAGTTTGTGTTATAGTGGATAATTTCCCTATGTTGATAGATTGATATACTTAATCCTATTGAGTGATATGCATACTGGAACTGACTCTAATCTCCATGTATCAAGTAAAAATTAGTGTTATTTTGATAAATCTAATTTGTGTTCTAATGTATCTTTACATGTTGTAACCCGAGACACCATTTTATCACCTTTGGTTTTTTGACTTTATGTTCTTTTTCACATATGTGGCCATCTAAGTTGATCATAGGGGTAATTTTACAATCTGCTGAAACTTACTCTAATGTTCATGTGTCAAAAAAAAAATGTAAGTAAGATTTTAATAATTCTAATTGTCTAATGTATCTTACTGAATGGCTTGACCATAATAGTTGTTTTTTTTACCATATGTGACCTACTTGTAATCATAGTATTTTTTGCAAATGCCAGAACCTACTCTACTATCCATATTTCAAGTAACAAAATGACAAGTCTTTATTAATTTTGATTCTATCCTAATGTATCGTACTAGATGGTCTGACCAATGTTAATGTATTTTAAGTTCTACCACGCATATTATACATAATATTTTTTAATGCTTATACTTGGTGCAGTAGGGAACAATTTAGTAATATGGCAATGAGCTAGAATTTTGTTTGTCTTTCTTGTTATTCTAAGTAAGTTTTTATATCTATTTACTCATATCTATTGACATAAATTTAGTTGATACATTTTCGATTCATACAAGACATATATCTCCAAAATATTCATTTTTCTCAGCATGCAATTCCACTTCCTGAGTTTATACAATTAGACAACTTGCATCAGTATCCAACTAAAGGAATTTGCTAATATCTTAACTTTATTTTATTAATATCTGTGGAAGTTATTTTAATTTGATGATTATTATACATGACAAACAAATAGATGATATTGAAGGTGCCAAGAGAGCAGGTGATGTATTTGTTATCCTCCCATGATCTATTTGGTTACCATAATTGGGTTCCCTTTAGCCTCTATAATAAATTTTTTATTTTAGTCTTTATTTAAGATTTTTCTTCTATAATAGTCTTTAGTCTATGTAATAAATGATTTATTTTAGTTATTTTCTTTTATGATTCATTTTATTGGTTTTACAGTCTATAATATTTTCTTCTGCTAACTTTGTTAGGTATTTGCAGTGACATGTTGCTATATATTTTTTTTTACCTCTATAAGTTATTTTTGGCAACAACATATGGTAGGAAATTAGGTATTTGTGACCATATTCTTCATAGTAAATAACTATTTATGATAGTATTTTTTTGTAAGTAATAATATTCTTTAACCAGTATTGGTGACTATCTTGTTCATGGCAAAAAACCATTTGCCACATAATTTTTTGTTTCAAATAATATTCTTAAACCATTTAAGCATCATGTGATATATGTTTTTGCAACAAAAAAATGGTATATTTATGCAAGGTTTTTTAGATTTTTGGTTTTAAGTTTTTGGCTGCATGTCTCCTATGATTATCGACAAGTCCTATACAATATAATAATGAGGTTTTGTTAGCTTGTTTATTGTGTGCTTGTGGATTTGTAAAAGAATATTTTTTTGTCTTTTTTTTGTTGTTGTTTGTTTGTGTATTGTAGGTTTTAAAAAATAGTCTTTTTTTTCTTCGACTTTTCTGTTCAATTTGTGATAATGCTTTTGTTTGGTTATCTGATTTACAGTTTTGTCAAAAAAATATATTTCTTACGACCAGTTTGGAATAGGAAAAACAACTTTCTGCTCTAGGGTTTGCAGCAACTTTCTGCTATTGTCCAACTAGAGATATATATACTACTATGTTTTCTTTTGTAATTTCTTTATAATGTTCCCTCCTATGCTTCATCAATATATTACACTATAATTGATGCATCTTGCTCTCACATGGTAAATTATAGTTTGTCTAAATTTGCTTGAATCTATGGTTTGTTTAAACATATTATTATTTGAATGAAATATGTCATTCACTTTAAGTTTTTTTTTTCTTATACTAGATGTTTATATTATTTTAATTTATTTTACAGTGATACAGGGCAACGTGCCTCACACGTTGCATCACTCCTAGTATATATATATATATAAACTGGTCTGATTCGATCTTAAAAAAAAAAAATTGAAACCAGACTGATTTTAGTCGATTTTGATAAAAGAAAACCAGTAAAACCAAATCCATCAATTTCTTATATTGAAAAAATAAAACCAGCAATTAAGGCGCGCACTTCCACTCTCATTTACCAGTCCTATTTCAATTGATTTTTTCCAAACCTATCTTAATATATATATATGAGGCAAAGATCGCTTAGAAAAAAAAATATATATCTTTACATATATAAAGAGCCTATCGAACAGAAAATTATTAGTTTAACAAAAAAATTATTGGTTTAACATCTATCCGTGAAATAAATAACTTTTTCCGTCTGTTCGTGAAAATTGATTACAAAGTAACAGTCGAATCGTCTTCTCTTTCAATACGAAAATGTCGATAAGAACGAGAATTTAGGGTAGGCGTCAATAATCTTTTATGTCGTTCAGCATTTATTTTCTCTTTTTTCACTCTTAAGTTTGTCCTCTCTCTCTCTCTCTCTCCAAAATCCATTTTCTTGCTATCCAAAAGTCATTTTTGCTACGAGCTTTACTACCCAAGCGAGCAAAAAGTCTACGACTTACCATTCATTGTGGAGGGGATAAAAAATCACCATGAAAACGGGTCACCGCTACCCAGCAAAGAACGAATGAGGACCCCACTGCCGAGCGACAGAATATGAGGAGTGTCGACGAGTTCAGCGTGAAATACTTGGTGATTGGTGAAGGGTGAGGTGGTAGAAAAGTTTATTCTTTGCTTTCTTCTCATCCTCTGCTTTCTCTTATGTTATTATGTAAACGTTTCATCTGTTTTTTGTTTCTAAAAGAGGTTGGGAAGGAGAAGTTGCAGGCGGCTCTAAATGCCGCTAGTGGCGAAGGTGGAGCGGACTAGGGGTGTTGTTTTTTTATTTTGTTGGAGGCAGAGACCAAAGGAAGTGGGGGGAGATTGAGTTGGAATAGGGTTCCAACCATGAATGTGATGTGCCGGCTAAAACTTCTATTTTGTTTGATCCCATAAGTTCCCCCTTTTTTCCTTATTTTTGTTCCTGCTTTTAAGAAAATATAGTTACGTTTCCACTTTTACTTGGCTTAATCTGTGTTTGGTTTCTAAGAAAATCGAGAAAAGAGAGGGGAAAAGTTAGGACAATAATGGATTTTCTGTTTTTGGATATTTGAATCTGGGTGATGCTCTTATTTATTTATTTATTTATAACGAGACCTTCTTATTCCCATCTGTCAAAGACAGATTTGTATACATTTGTTCTAAAGCTTCTGCCATCATCCAAACCTTTTATTAGAGATGAGAAAAACAAACTTCTACATAGGACTCAGAGAGGGCATTGTGAGAGGAAAAATGCTTTCCTATTTCATATCAAACGCCTTGGCAGCCCGACCAAAGAAAATCATCTTCGACACTGACCTTGGCATTAGTAAGCTGCCTTTCTTACCCAATTGAAATCCCATTTTCTCTAACCTTTGCTGGACGGTGGAAACATTATCTGGTTGTCCAAGATTGATGTAATACCAGATTGAGTTTAACAACACCAACATAGTCGAGTAGAATTCCTCAAATTATTTTACCATAACTTACTATTTTTCTAATTTGATTTTCGCCTGCTTGCCACTAACAGATCAAATAAGACGTGTTCTCTGTTTGGTTACTTAGAGAACCCAGCAGCAGGAAAATAAATTGAAAATGTTTTTAGATTTAATGTTTTTTGTAACTTTTGGTTTCTCTTTTTCATCAAGGTTTTTTTTTTCCTCTTTCCCCTGACATTCTTTCTCATTAAGACCTGGTTTTGATGCTAAATTATGGATTCATAATAATGCATATATTTTGTTGGTCAAATCTGCATGTAGATTATCCCAAGTGCAGTATTCAATTTTGCCATTTCACTCTCATTTTATGAGATAACTTGGTTTCTCCCAAGATTTATATTTTTTTATTGATGGGGTTTATAAATTGCTTTATAAAAGAGTTTAGCATATAACTACATTCTAGAATTGCTTAAAAAATGTTGGGGAATATTATGGATGGATGAACAGTCCTTGAGAATTCTTGATCCAATCAATTGTGTTATAAATATTATAAAATGGGATTCCTCTTGATGTGAGCACTCAAAGATGGGATCTCATTAGGTTGGCATGGAAACTCAGATGTTGTAATTTGAAGTCTTATACTGAATTCTCATCCTCTCTCTTTTTTCATGAGTGAAATTGCTATTTCTGTTTGGTTTATGCTATTGTGAATGGTAATGGAACAGAAACTAGTTAGATAATTGCAACTATAGTAGCTAGTCAAAATGGACAACCAAAATCGATGACTTGATATCTTCTGTTCATTGCTGCATTTCTTGGGCTTCCCTTTACTGTTTTTATTCATTGTCCATGTAGATCAATATGGGATTCTCATGGCGTGTGTATTCATTCCCATAAATTTCTTGGCCTTGTCATTGTGTGTATAAATGTGGTGTTTTTCCTGAACTTGGGTGACATGTTTAATAATCAAAACATAAGTATAAAATTTTAGTTCATTTCAATTTCCGTTTTCCTTCACTCATGGCACATGCTTGCATGCAAAGGTGTTCTTTGTAGCAATTGCTATAGAAATACTATCTTGCTGTTGAACTTCCAAAAGTGGTTGGAAAATGTATAATTTCAATTTTCAATTTTTTGAAAAATTATATTTTACATCTCTCGTAGTTTATATATTTCCACCCATGCATTTTATTTGGAAGTTTGGAAGTCTAAATCTTGGAGGTTTGCAGCATATATTTATGTAAAATTTTTTGTAGAACCCAAAGTTTCAAATTTCGTATTTACGTATAAATTTTGTTGATAACATATAAATTCAAGACTTAAACTCAAGTTGTGTACGCATGAAGAGAGTTAAGCATATCAAGAAATTTAGCATGAGCAAAAAGAATAACAAGTCTACAAATGAAACTCATAGAGTAATTTTGTACATTTCATAAAATTTGAAATTAAATTAAGACTCAAAATTAATATTTTTTCATAAATTATCAAATTGTATTTTTTACATTTGCATAATTTTATTAAAATATTTAATTTTGAATTTCTTTTTTCAATATATGCATAGATATTTGAATTTGTAAGATGATTGATTATCATTTTTAACATGTGCATGTGTTGTTTGAAAATCTTGAAGGGTGGTTGTGTGTTGTTTTGACAAATGCAAAAGATAAATGATTTTATATGAAATTTTTGAAGAGTGGTTGTATTTTTTTTGACATATGCAAAAAGAAAATGGTTTGGTTTGAAAAATAAATTATGCTCATTTTGTCATGTATGAAAAGTAAAATATTAGATTTGATTTTTTTGAAAAATAAATAGAGTTGTCTTTGACAAATATAAAAATGAGATGTTTTTATTTGAATATTTTGAAAAGTGAATAGTACTCTTATTTGACATGTGAACCCTTTCAAATTTGAATATGAAGACTCATTTGCCTATAAATAGCTCACTTGAGTTTTGCAAAAATTACAACAAGAGTTTACACATTAATTGCTAAGTTTTGCATCATTATTTTAAAACTCACATTCTCTCTTCTCTAAATTTTGTACATTAATCCTTGTTTATTTTAAGAGAGATATAAGTTGCGCTATATTGTTTTTATCTCACTCATTGAGAAGTATATTTTGATAACCTACCCATTATCAGCTTTTGTATTTGTAAAAGTGTACATATAACCCTTGTATGTGTAGAATGTATTCTACACAGGGAATAGGTAAATCACCAAGTGTGAGGTGATTGCAAGTGTAGAGGGTGTTCTACAAGGATTATTTGTAGCCGTATTGCTCAAAGGTGTAATAGGTTTTTATCTCCACTTGAAAGAAATTAAATAGTGAAATTGGGATCCTCAAGTGGTAGCTTGAGGTGAGGACGTACGCAGTGGGGCTGAACGTCATTAATATCCTGAGTTTACTTCTTTTTTTCCTTACTCTTTATAATTCATGCTGCTTCATATTTTATTTATATTTTATATTGTGTATTTGATTTATAAGTGTTAATTTTTTAATAACCCAATTCACCCTCCTCTTGTGTTAGTCATCTGGACAACAATTAGTATCAGAGTAAGGACTCTATTATAATATTGATTATCTGTTGAGTTAAGATCATATGGCTAATATTGCAGCTACATTCGCTGAAAGTCAATCTAGTAGTCGGCCTCTATTATTTTGTGGAGATAATTATACTTTCTGAAAAATTAAAATGAAAATATTCCTTTAGTCTCAAGGTCAAAAAATCTAGAAATGTATTATAAATGAACCTTATATTCTAACAAAAATTGTTAATGGAGTAAAGGTCAACAAGGAAGAAGAAGAGTTTGATCGTGAAGATGATAGACTTTATACAGTGAATGTAATGACTATGAATTTACTGTATAATACTCTTAATGACAATGAATTTAACGGAATAATGATTTAAGGATAGCAAAAGAAATTTGGGATAATTTGGAAATAACTTATGAAGGAATTTCGCAAGTCAAAAAATCATAAATTTATACTTTTACGCATGAATATAAAATATTTAAAATGATTGATGATGAATCTATCTCTTCTATGTATACTCATTTTACTAATATTATAAATAACTTGACAGCTTTTGGAAAAGTTTATTCTAATTTGGAGATAATAAAAAAAATTCTCTACTCTCTGCCAAAACGTTGGGAATCAAAAGTAACGGCGATTCTTGAAACTAAAGATCTTAAAAAACTCGAAGTAAATGAACTCATCGGGTCACTTATTACCCATGAGTACACATTGAAAAAAGGAGAAGAAGAAGAAGGAAAGTAAAAGAAGAGTTTGGCATTCAAAACTATTCCCCATGAAAGTGAAAGCGATGAAGATGAGGAAAGCGATAATAAAGATGAAGAAATTACAATTATCACAAGAAGATTTTAAAATTTTTTAATGAAAAATAAAACTCATCCAAGGAAATATTTCAAAAAAATTTTCAACAAAGATACAGGTAAAAATGATTCATGAATTTATTATAAATGTAAAAAATCTGAACATATTAAAGCAGATTGTGTTCTGCTAAAGAAATATCGATACTAAGGCAAGAAAGTAATGAAAGATACATGAGATGATAATTCAAGTAACTTAGACAGCGACACAAGTAATGAAAAATCTGCAAATCTTTGTCATATGCCTAAAAATGATCTTAAGGTAACAAATTCTGAAAATATTGAAAATCTTTCTTATGCAGAATTACAAAATGCTTTGGAAGAAATATATGAGGAATTTGAAAAATTGGGTATCAAGTATATCACTTTGAAAAAGAAAAATAATTCTTTAACAAATGAAATTGATGTTTTAAGAAAAAAAAAACATAATTTCAAAAAATGAAAATAATGAGTTGAAAAAAAAAGTGACTGATTTAGAAAAAATTATTGAAAACTTTACAAATAGAAAAATAAACTTTGAAAAATTTATTGGTAGTCAAAAATGTATTTTGATAAGGTAGGTTTGGGATACATGTTAAAAGAAAAACTCAAACCCTATAAAAATTTATTTGATAAATCGATTAAATCAAAATCAGATTTTCAAAATTTTTTTCATAAAAATAATTTTTTAAAGAAAAACATTATTACAATCACTCAAGGTTTTCTAATATGTCATATGTTATTTGTAATTTTTGTAATGGAAATGGTCATAATTATTATACTTGTCCTATTAGAAAAAAAATACAATGACTATTAGGATTATATGGGTACCAAAGAATCTTATTTCTTCTAATACTAATAAATAAATGACCCAAAGAACATGGGTACGAAATTTTTTTTAATTGTTTTTGTAGGTATACATAAAGTCCTCCACAAGTAAAAGTAAATAGTTTTTAGATAACGGATGCTCAAGTCACATGATAAGAAACAAAACTAAATTCATTGACCTCACTTTTAAAGAAAAATGACGCGTGACGTTTGGAAATAATTTAAAAAGAAAGATCATAGGAATATATTGTACAAATAATACAAATAGTTTCAATCTCAACAAAAAGAATATAATAGAAGAAGTCCAACATGGAAATATCAGGAAAGATCATCAAAACTTAGTATAAGATGTAACCAAACCGTGAAAACATGTGAAAGATCATCCAGTGGAACAAATTTTAGGAGAATTTTTACGAGGAGTAAGTATTCGATCACCTCTTAGAAATATTTGCAATCACATTTTTTTTTATCTCTATTGAACTCAAAAATATTGATGAAGCACTACTTGATGAATTATGGATTTTAGTTATGCAAGAAGAGCTAAATCAGTTTGAAATAAATTATGTTTGAACACTTGTTCTTATACCTAAAAATTATACTGTTATTGGAACAAAATGAGTTTTTAGAAATAAGAAAGATTAGTACGGAATCATCATTAGAAACAAGGTTAGACTTGTAGCCTAAAATTTCAACCAAAAGGAATGAATCGATTATAATGAGACTTATGCATTTGTCGCAAGATTAAAAACTATTCAAATGTTACTTGTATATGCATGTTATAAAGATTTCAAGTTTTTTCAAATGAATGTTAAAAGTGTTTTCTTAAATGGTTTTATAAATAAAGAGGTATGTGTTGAGCAACCTCCAGGTTTTGAAAATCATATCTCTCCTAATTATGTTTTTAAGCTCACAAAAGGTTTATATGGACTCAAACAAGCTCTTAGAGTTTGGTATGAAATTCTTAATGATTTCTTAATTGAAAAAGATTTTTTAAGAAGAAAAATTAATATAATTCTTTTTATCAAATATGAACATGATGATATTCTTCTAGTTCAAATTTATGTGGATGATATAATATTTGGTGCTACTAATAAAAATATGTGCCAAGATTTTGCTAAAAGTATGCATGAAGAATTTTGAAATGAGTATGATAGGAGAACTTAATTTATTTATCGGATTGCAAATCAAGTAAGTAAAAAGTAGAACATTCATTAATCAGTCAAAATATATCAAAGAGTTACTCAAAAAGTTTGAGATGGAAAATATGAAGGTAATTGGAACACCAATGAGTTCAACCATCAAGTTTGATAATGTTGAACCCAAGGTTTCAAGTTTCATGTAAATCTACAAATGGATTTTGATGATAACAAATGAATCCAAAGAATAAAGGAGTCTCAAGCTCAAGTTGTCCACACAATATAATGAAGCACATCAAGGAAGCAAGCATGAGCAAGAAGGGAACAAGTTCATATTAAAATCATAGAGTAATTTTGTAAATCTCTTAAAAAATTTGAAATTAGGATTAAGGCTCAAAATTAATATTTTATCATAAAGCATTAAAATATATTTTCCACATATGCATGAATATTTTGAAAATTAAATTTGAAATTTTTGAAAGATGATTGATTGTCATCTTTCACATGTGCATGACATGATTAAAGGTTTGAACTTTGAAAATATTAAGATGATTGATTGTCATCTTTCACATGTGTATGTTTTATTTGAATATTTTTAAAAGTGGTAGATGATTTTCTTGACTTATGCAAAAGGTAGATGTTTTTATTTGAAAATTTTGAAAAGTAAAGTATGCTCCTTTTGTCATATGCAAAAAGTAAAAGATTATGTTTGAAATTTTTGAAAAGTAAAGTGTGCTCCTTTTGTCACATGCAAAAAGTAAAAATATTAGATTTGAAATTTTTAAAAAGTGAATGATGATGTTTTTGACATGGGAATCTTTTCAAATTTGAAATTGAAAACTCATTTGCCTATAAATAGCTCACTTGAGTTTTGCAAAATTCACAACAATAGCTTACACATCTATTGCTAAATTTTGCATCATTTCTTCAAAACTCTCATTCTCTCTTTTCTAAAGTTTTGAGCCTTAATTCTTGTTCTTGTTGAGAGAGATATAGGTTGCGCTGTATTGTTTCTATCTCACTCATTGAGGAGTGTACTTTGATAGTCTACCTACTATCAACTCTTGTATTTGTAAAAGGGTGTGTATAACCCTTGTGTGTGTAGAAGGTGTTCTACACGGGAAATAGTTAAATCACCAAGTGTGAGGTGATTGGAAGTGTAGAAGGTGTTCTACACGGGGAATAGTTAAATCACCAAGTATAAGGTGATTGGAAGTGTAGAGGGTGTTCTACACGGATTCTTTGAAGCGGTGCTGCTCAAAGGTGTAATAGGTTTCTATCTCCACCTAAAGGAGATTGAATAGTGGATTTGGGAATCCTCAAGAAATAGCTTGAGGCGAGGACGTAGGCAGTGGGGCCGAACCTCGTTAACATACTGAGTTTGCTTCTCTCTTACTCTTACTATTTATATTTATTGTTGTTTCATATTTTGTTTATATTTTATATTATATATTTGATTTATAATTGTTATTTTTTTAAATACAACTCAATTCACCCCCCTCTTGTGTTAGTCATCTGGGCAACAGATAAAGATGAAAGCAGTAAGCCAATTGACTTAAAAGTATATCGAGGTATGATTGATAGTTTATTATATTTGACAGCTAGTAGACCTGATATTATGTTCGGTGTTATTTATGTGTACATTTTCAATCATCTCCAAAGCAATCTTATTTGATTGCAGTCAAGCGTATTTTTAGATATTTTACTGGTACCATTGACCTAGGGTTATGATATCTTAAGCACACTTCTTTCGATCTTATTAGTTATTCAGATGCAAATTATACTAGTTGTAGAGTTAATCGAAAAAACACTAGTGGAACATGTCATTTCTTAGGTCATGCACTTGTTTTATAGTTTAGTAAAAAGTAAAATTCTGTTACATTATCTACTGCTAATGCAGAGTATGTTGCTGTAGGTAGTTATTGTACTTAAGTTCTTTACATGAAGCAACAACTTGAGGATCTTAAACTTATGTACATTCATATTCCTATTAAATGTGATAATACTAGTACTATAAATTTTTCAAAAAATCGAATACAACATTCAAGCGGATCTCTGCACCGAGACGATAAAGTTAGGCCTCAGCCTTTACAGCTTTTGTCGGACACGGACGGAGAAAGAAATTTTACTGAAACCAATTGCGATTCATTTTAATGATGCCAAAAGGGGGAGAAGTCTTATAGTAGTATTATACTAGCCTGTTATATATGCTAAAATTATGTCTATATTTTACTTGAAAACTTAACGCATATTTTCAGGGAGAGCCTTAAGTATTATTACAAGTCACAGATTTATATTAAGTAGTTGTCATCATAAAAAAGGTGGAGATTGTAGAACCCAAGATTTCAAATTTCATATTTACGTATAAATTTTGATGACAACAAATAAATTCAAAACTCAATCTCAAGTTGTCTACGCATGAAGAGAGCTATACACATAAAAAAATCAAGTATGAGCAAAAAGAAGAACAAGTCTACAAATGAAGCTTATAGAATAATTTTGTACATCTCTTAAAATTTGAAATTAAATTAAGACTCAAAATTAATATTTTCTCATAAAGTATCAAATTGCATTTTTTACATTTGCATAACTTTATTAAAATATTTAATTTTGAAAATTATTATTTTTCCACATATGCATAAAGATTTGAATTTGTAAGATGATTGATTGTCATCTTTAACACGTGCATGCATTGTTTGAAAATCTTGAAATGTAGTTGTGTGTTTTTTTGACAAATGCAAAAGATAGATGATTTTATTTGAAAATTTTGAATGATGATTGTGTGTTTTTTGACATATGCAAAAAGAAGATGATTTGATTTGAAAAATAAATCATACTCATTTTGTCATGTATGAAAAGTAAAAGATTATGTTTGATTTATTTGAAAAATAAATAGAGTTATATTTGACAAATATAAAAATGAGATGTTTTTATTTAAATCTTTTGAAAAGTGAATAGTACTCTTATTTGACATTCGAATTTTGTCAAATTTGAATATGAAGATTCGTTTGCCTATAAATAGCTCACTTGAGTTTTGCAAAAATTGCAACAAGAGTTTACACATCAATTGCTAAGTCTTGCATCATTCTTTTAAAGTTCTCATTCTTTTTTCTCTAAATTTTGTATCTTAATCCTTATTCATTTTAAGAGAGATATAAGTTACGATGTATTGTTTTTATCTCACTCATTGAGGAGTGTATTTTGATAACCTACTCATTATCAGTTTTTGTATTTGTAAAAGGGTGCGTATAACCCTTGTATGTGTAGAAGGTGTTCTACACAAGGAATAGTTGAATCACCTAGTGTGAGGTAATTGCAAGTGTAGAGGATATTTTACACGGATTCTTTGTAGCGGTGTTACTCAAATGTGTAATAGGTTTCTATCTCTACCTGAAAGAGATTGAATAGTGAATTTGGGATCATCAAGAGGTAACTTGAGGCGAGAACGTAGGTAATGAGGCTGAACATCGTTAAAATACTGAGTTTACTTCTTCTTACCCTTACTCTTTATATTTCCTACTATTTCGTATTTTATTTATATTTTATATTTTGTATTTGATTTATAAGTGTTAATTTTGTTATAACCCAATTCACCATCTTCTTGTATTAGTCATCCGTGCAACATTTTCTATAAAGGGTAGATACTATCAAATTACAATACGACTATTTTACTAATGCTTTTATTTTATAATATATGAAAGCGTGTAATTATTTATCATCAACTAAATTATGATTAATCGTCAAATTTTTATTAGAAATTACATTTTTTCTCCAAAAGTAATACATTATTAATCAAAATTTATTTATTAATAAAATAAATATCAATTCTTAAAAATATGTGCATAAATAAATTAAGCAAATGTGATTTGTGTTGCTTTTACCTAGCGTGTGTGTATATATATATATATATATATATATATATGTATATATATATAAGGCAAAGAGTCACGGTAGCTTAATATATAAGAGGCATAGAGGTAACGGAAATTTTAGTGCAAGCATCGTTAAAATATGAGTGGCTCTATAGCCCCTGCTATGGCTCTCGCCAGTGCATTTTGATATATAAGTTCATTTTTTTTTTACATTTATTTTTTTAACACCTTAAATACTTAAAAAAAACCAAAGTATTATTAAAAAATATTTTCTTAATCATTAAATAAAATATAATTTTAAAAATCCCAATAGATGCCCCCAGTAGGAGGACTAGCATTTTTCTTAAATATATATATATTTATCCTGTATTATTTGATTAAGATTAATTATTTTGAATGCTAGATCTCGATGTTTTTCCGTCCTCGTCAGTCAATATATTAAAAAAATATATAAAAAACATGATGTGAGAGAAACAACAATAAAAAATAAAAATAATTAAATTTAAAAATGTATAAAAATATTATTTTTATATGGTATGTAAGCAAAAGATATATATATATATATTGTGTACAAATAGCATTTTTATTCATACTATAATGTGAAGACGATGATCATGCATAATATGGACTAAAGGTTTGAAGACACGTTATGCCTCTAATACGCTTCCCGTATAAATTACATGTTGAAAAAATTAGTAATAGCAATGAAAAGAGAACTAAAATTGATGATTAAAGAAAAAATATATCAGTTGAAAGCAAGGTTTGCGATCTCTAAAAGAATGACACATTGAACTACTTAAAAGGATTTTCTTTTTTTCTCTTTTGGGAGGTTTTTAATCACTATAATAAAATTATTTATTTGCAGTCAGTTAATTTTTATAAAATAATTAATTACAATTAAAATTAATTACAATTAATTATTTTATTACAATTAATTGACCATACAAACTCGTTTTTCTTTTAATGAATATCACAAGAGATGTGGGAAAAAACATTTACAAAAGCATTAAAAGTTAACAAATTGACGAAGGCATGCTCATAATTAACCACGAACAATATCGTTACTATATATATATATATATATTAAATGTCTGATCTCATTGCATATAATTAAATAAATAACTGTACATAAAAAAAGTTTATCGTGACGTTCATTTTTATGAACAATAATGTATAGACCAGGCTAGTATTCGAGCATGATAAATATATGTACTGAAGGGCAAGGACAATTATCGCGAATCCAACCAAGTCCTTGACATGTCCCAAATTATTATATAGCCACATGTTTGAGACGGTCAGAATTATCGCTACCTAATACAAACAGATTCAACTATGATTAATTGCATTAGCATTAATACTATTGTTACCCATTTTAAGTGGCACATTAATTTACGTGGGGTGGCCCTGATCTTATAGACCCAACGCCGTATACATAGGATTTGAGGAGTATATCAAAATATAAAACTATTTTTGTTAAAAAATAAATAAAAGTATATGGATTTATAAATTTAGTTTATATAATTTTTATAAATATAGCAATTCTCTCATAGTTAAACTTTTTCCTTTTTTGAGGTCTGATGAATCATGAGAAGTGAGAACTCCATCTCAATTCTTCTTTAATGAGTTGTTGGAAAATTTTAAAGTTCCAAAGCCCATAGTGAGAGTAAAGGTTTTGAATTCTATTCTATTTTGTTAGGAACGGTTGAAATTTTTCATTTCAGTATAGTATTTGATGTACTATATTCTTTTATTTTATTTTGGTCTAAATTTCAGTCCATTTCGATCATTTTGGTTGAATTCTAGTTGTTTCGATCCCTATTTTAATTTGAACTATTTTTATAATTTTTTTTTATGTTTGAATGATTTTTTTTTTTGATTTTAAATTCAGATAATATTTAATTAATTATAAAAATATAAACTATATTTATATACTCTGTAACTTTAAATATGTTTCATTTTTTAAAATATTTTATCTATTATTTTATTTTATTTTATTTATTTTTGTATCTTAACTCAAATTTATATTTTTTCAACTTATATTTATTTAATAAATCTTTAATTCTTTCAATATATCTACATATACATAATATACACTTATATATATGTATTTATTCTATTAATTATTAGTTTATATTTACATATAAATATATATATATAATATAATTAATTTTGAAATAGTATATCAAAACAAATCAATATAGTAATATTTAATTTCAATACCTCAATAGAAACTATCACAAAAATAGAATTCAAAACTTTGGATCAAAGCCATCAACTAGTCAATGTTTATTGTTTAAGTTAACATCTCTGTCCTGAACCAAAATAGATGTTTCGGGTTTGTCCTCATTTTTTTTGTTTGGGTGTAATTTTCAGATGCATCATTCTTGTCTTTGCCGATAATATTATGGTAATAATAGGTTTATAATCTTTTTAACATATTTAATCAGTAAGAAAAAATTTTGAAAAATATATAATTTTATTAATAGCCACCTCCTTAATTATTAAATTAAAAAAATAGTAGAAAAATAATATAAGAGTTATAATATTGGTAAAGTAATTTGCATGATACGTACGTACATATATATGTTGAAAGTGACACTTAAATTGATGGAATGTAGTATACTATATATCTGGCAATTTTTTTAAATAGTTATAATTATCGTCACTACACATCACACATCACACACTATATACTATATCTATTTTATTTTATTTTTTCTTGTAATAAATATGTAGTATATAAATAATAAGTAGAATAACTTAATTAATTTAACGAAAATAATGAAGTTCGGTCGGATCGAACCCCCAAATAAATGCAGCTCTTGCCGCTCTCGGTGGCGGTGGGCGACACGGCTTATGCCACTAGAACTGGTTCCCTCTGACAACCTCACTCCTGCGATGGAGACCTCTGGCAACCTCTCACCTTCTCCCAGCGACCTTAAACTTGAAATGAGTCCGTTTACATGGCGGTGTGCACTGGCGGCGACTCTGTTCGACTGAGGGCCGAATATTTTTTTAAAATCATCTTCATTTTATTTGTTTATTGTATTTTTTATTATATATTTTTCATTTTATTGTATTTTTTATTATATTTAAAAAAAAAAAATTTGTGTTTTTAGAGTGGGTTGCATTTGTTATGGGTTTGCTCCGACTGTCAAACTCCAGCATCACCTTTAATTTAATAAGGATAAAATAAAATAAAAAATAAATAGTAAATTTTTTAAAAATATATGAGTAACATCCTTAAAAAAATAATGAATTGAAAGGTCCTTCACAAATTTCCATTTTTGAATGAGCGAGACAAAGCAAGAAAAGTGCATTATTCTTTTAGGTAATAGGATAGGTCACAGGACCCACTGACGGTTCGGCCTTTTTCCAGTGGGCCCAAAGTTAGACTATTTAAATTTGGGAGCCTAAACAAGAGAGCCTGTGGGGGATGTGGACCAACGAAATGGTGGATGGATCCCACTATTATTATTACTACTGGGGTCACAGCCTCATTTATGGCGGGCGTGTTGGGTAGGCCCCACCAACTACTAGCCCACTATGTGTAGGCTATGGCCGCCTATACCATTTTGCATAAACATGGTCCTTTCTCGCTTCTAGAATTGGGGAGGGGGGAGTCTTATTGCCCGGGCCCCTCCCATATTACCACTCTACGGTAGAGTGGACCCCCACCTATTTCACTCCCTTCATTTTATAACAAGAAATATTTTAATCCTAAAATAATTATATAAAAATAATTATATAAATTGAAGTGATTTAATATGATTTGTTAAATTATAAAATTATTTTTAATATAAAATAGATTTAACGGATCAAATTAAGTTAAGTCAATTTGTGAAATTATTTTTATATAATTTAATTATGTATGTAAGTCATCTTTCATAAATTGGCCTTTCCCCCCATGATTTATTAGTCCTTATAGACAAGAATAAAAAGTCCTTATTCTGATGCGGGCGATGGGACCAGATTTTAAAATTGCTGGACATTTTTTTTTCTAATTTATTTCTTTAAACAAATATGCACAATGGAGGCAATATTAATAGAATATTTTTACATTTCCCGATCAGGCAATCACATATTTTAAATAGCTGCTATTAGGGGTGTTTATCCGGGTTTCGGATTCCCAAATCTGGAATTCGAATTTAAAATTTTTTTAAACATTAAAAAAAATTCAAAAATGTTAAAAAATAAATAAAATTTTAAACCGGGCTGGGTACAACCTGGCCCGGATGAACACCCCTAGCTGCTATAATGTATAATAATATTAATTGTTGAACCCAAGGTTTCAAGTTTCATGTAAATCTACAAATGGATTTTGATGATAACAAATGAATCCAAAGAATAAAGGAGTCTCAAGCTCAAGTTGTCCACACAATATAATCAAGCACATCAAGGAAGCAAGCATGAGCAAGAAGGGAACAAATTCACATTAAAATCATAGAGTAATGTTGTAAATCTCTTAAAAATTCAAAATTAGGATTAAGGCTCAAAATTAATATTTTATCATAAAGCATTAAAATACATTTTCCACATGTGCATGATATTTTAAAAATTAAATTTGAAAATTTTGAAAGATGATTGATTGTCATATTTCACATGTGCATGACATGATTAAAGGTTTGAATTTTGAAAATTTTGAAAGATAATTGATTGTCATCTTTCACATGTGCATGACATGATTAAATGTTTGAATTTTGAAAATATTAAGATGATTAATTGTCATCTTTCACATGTGCATGTTTTATTTGAATATTTTCAAAAGTGGTGGATGCTTTTCTTGATTTATGCAAAAGGTAGATGTCTTTATTTGAAAATTTTAAAAAGTAAAGTGTGCTCCTTTTGTCACATGCAAAAAATAAAAATATTAGATTTGAAATTTTTGAAAAGTAAATGATGATGTTTTTGATATGGGAATCTTTTCAAATTTGAAATTGAAAAATCATTTGCCTATAAATAGCTCACTTGAGTTTTACAAAATTCACAACAAGAGCTTACACATCTATTGCTAAGTTTTGCATCATTTCTTCAAAGCTCTCATTCTCTCTTTTCTAAAGTTTTGAGCCTTAATTCTTGTTCTTGTTGAGAGAGATATAGGTTGCGCTGTATTGTTTCTATCTCACTCATTGAGGAGTGTACTTTGATAGTCTACCTACTATCAATTCTTGTATCAGTAAAAGGGTGTGTATAACCCTTGTGTGTGTAGAAGGTGTTCTACACGGGGAAGAGTTAAATCACCAAGTGTAAGGTGATTGGAAGTGTAGAAGGTGTTCTACACGTGGAATAGTTAAATCACCAAGTGTGAGGTGATTGGAAGTGTAGAGGGTGTTCTACACGGATTCTTTGGAGCGGTGCTGCTCAAAGGTGTAATAGGTTTCTATCTCTACCTAAAGGAGATTGAATAGTGGATTTGGGGATCCTCAAGAGGTAGCTTGAGGCGAGGACGTAGGCAGTGGGGCCGAACCTCGTTAACATACTGAGTTTGCTTCTCTCTTACCCTTCCTCTTTATATTTATTATTGTTTCATATTTTATTTATATTTTATATTATATATTTGATTTATAATTGTTATTTTTAAATACAACTCAATTCACCCCCCTCTTGTGTTAGTCATCTGGGCAACAAGTGGTATCAGAGCTAGAGCTCTATTATAAGATTAACTATCTTTTGAGTTAAGATCTTATGGCTAACATTGCAGTTTCATTTGGTGAAGGTCAATCTAGCAGTCGGCCTCCACTCTTTTGTGGAGACAATTACTCATTCTGGAAAGTTAGAATGAGAATATTCCTTCAGGCCCAAAGTCGAGAAATCTGGAAATGTATTGTAAATGGACCTTATATTCCAACAAAAGTAGTTGATGGAGTAAAGGTCAAAAAGGAAGAAGAAGAGTTTAATCGTGAAGACGATAGACTTTATACTTTGAATTTAACTGCTATGAATTTATTATATAATGCTCTCAATGGTAATGAATTTAATAGAATAATGACTTGTGCTACAGCAAAAGAAATTTGGGATAACTTGGAAGTTACTTATGAAGGAACTTCTCAAGTCAAGGAATCAAAAATTTATATTCTTACTCATGAATATGAAATGTTTAAGATGAATGATGATGAATCTATTTCTAGTATGTACACTCGTTTTACTAACATCATAAATAGCTTGACAGTTCTTGGCAAAGTTTATTCCAAAGTGGAGATAGTAAGAAAAATTCTCAACTCTCTACCAAAACGTTGGGAATCAAAAGTGACAGCGATTCTTGAAGCTAGAGACCTCAAGAAGCTCGAAGTGAATGAACTCATCGGGTCACTTATCACCCATGAGTACACATTAAAAAGAGGAGAAGAAGAAGGAAAGTCAAAGAAGAGCTTGGCACTTAAAGCTGTTCCACATGAAAGTGAAAGTGATGAAGATGAGGAAAATGACGACAAAGATGAAGAAGTTGCGATGATAACAAGAAGAATTAAGAGGTTCTTAAAGAAAAATAAAACTCCTCCAAGGAAATCCTTTAATAAGTTTTCCAAGAAAGATTCAGGTAAAAATGACACTTTAATTTGTTATAAATGCAATAAACGTGGTCATATCAAGCCAGATTGTCCTCTGCTAAAGAAAGATCGAAACAAAGGCAAAAAGGCAATGAAAGCTACGTGGGATGATGATTCAAGTAGCTCAGATAGTGAAGCAAGCAATGGAGAATCAGCAAATCTTTGTCTTATGGCTAAAGATGACATTGAGGTAACAAATCTTGATAATATTGAAGATCATTCATATGAAGAATTGCAAAATGTTTTAGAAGAGGTATATGAGGAATTTGAAAAATTGGGTATCAAGTATACTGTTTTGAAAAAGAAAAATTCTTCTTTAACAAACGAAATTGATATTTTAAGAAAAGAAAATATTGTTTTGAAAGATGAAAATTTTGAGTTGAAGAAAAAGAAAACTGATTTAGAAAATATTATTGAAAACTTTACGAATGGAAAAAGAAATTTTGAAAAACTTCTTGGTAGTCAAAGATGTGTTTTTGATAAGGCAGGCTTGGGATATATGCCAAAACAAAAATACAAACCTTATAAAAACTTCTTTGATAATCCTTCTACATCAAAGTCCAATATTCAAAATTCTTTTCATAAAAATAATTTTGTTAAAAAATGATACTATTATAATCACTCAAGTTCTTCATATATGTCACATGCTATTTGTAATTTTTGTAATAGAAATGGTCATAATTATTTTGCTTGTCCTATTAGAAGAAAACATACAATGACTATTAGGACCATATGGGTACCTAAAAATCTTATTTCTTCTAATACTAATAAATAAAGGACCCAAAGAATTTGGGTACCAAAAAAAATCATTTTAATTGTTTTTATAGGTGTGCATGATGTCTTCCACGAACAAAAATAAATGGTTTTTAGATAGTGGATGTTCAAGACACATGACGGGAGACAAGACTAAGTTCTTTGATCTTAGATCTAAAGAAGAAGGACACGTGACATTTGGAGACAACTCGAAAGGGAAGATCGTGGGAATAGGTAAAATTGGTAATAAGTCTTCTCTTATAATTGAAGATGTTCTACTTGTTGAAGGTTTAAAACATAATCTTTTAAGCATAAGTCAATTATGTGATAAAGGATTTACAGTTACTTTCAAAATGGATAAGTGCATTATATTGAATGATTATGATTGTAATATTTGTTTTATTACTTTTAGAAGTAACAATGTTTATACAATTGATTTTGAAGAAATTACTTCACAAGATGCGATTTGTTTTTCAGCTCAAAATGAAACTAATTGGTTATGGCATAGAAGACTAGGTCATGTCAATATGGAACTTATTTCCAAACTTTCAAAAAATGATCTTGTGAGAGGTTTACCAAAGGTAAATTTTCTTAAAGACAAAATTTGTGATGCATGCCAATTTGGTAAACAAACAAAAACTTCTTTTAAAATCAAGAAACATATTTCCACTACTAGACCACTGCAACTGATACACATGGATCTTTTTGGACCAAATAGAGTTGCAAGTTTAGGAGGAAAATATTATGCATTTGTTGTTGTTGATGACTTCTCTAGATATACTTGGGTCATCTTTCTTACTCATAAAGATGAGGCACATAATGCTTTTATCAAGTTATGCAAGAGAATTCAAAATGAAAAGGGTTATACTATTTCAAGTATCCGAAGTGATAGGGGAAAAGAGTTTGTTAATAAAAATATTGAAACATTTTGTGATGAAAATGGTTTTGTGCATAATTTTTCTGCTCCTCGAACTCCTCAACAAAATGGGGTAGTAGAAAGGAAAAATAGATCTCTTCAAGAGATGGCAAGAACAATGCTCAATGAGAACAACTTGCCTAGTTATTTTTGGGCTGAAGCGGTAAGTACTGCATGTTATGTTATAAATAGAGTTATGCTAAGGTCTAAATTAGATAAAACCCCCTATGAGATTTGGAATGAGAAAAAGCCCAACATTTGTTACTTTCATGTATTTGGATGCAAATGTTTTATTTTAAATGACAGAGATAATTTAGGCAAGTTTGATGCAAAATCTGATGAAGGTATCTTTCTCGGGTATTCTACTAATAGTAAAGCTTATAGAGTATTCAATAAAAAAACTTTGACTGTACAAGAATCTATGCATGTAGTATTTGATGAATCTAATTCTCTACTCTCCAAGAAATCTATTGATGAAGAAACAGGAGGTATAAATAATACGGAAAGTCTCAATCTCAACAAAGAGAACACAATAGAGGAAGTCCAACATAGAGATATCAGGAAAGATCATCACAATTTAATACAAGATGCAACCAAACAGTGGAAATTTGTGAAAGATCATCCAGTGGAACAAATTCTGGGGGAACCTTCACGAGGTGTAAGCACTCGATCATCTCTTAGAAATATTTGTAATCATACTGCTTTTCTATCTCAGATTGAACCTAAAAATATTGATGAAGCACTTCTTGATGAATCTTGGATTCTAGTTATGCAAGAAGAGCTTAATCAATTTGAAAGAAATGATGTTTGGACACTTGTTCCTAGACCAAAAAATCATACTATTATTGGAACAAAATGGGTTTTTAGAAACAAGAAAGATGAGTCCGGAGTCATTACTAGAAATAAGGCTCGACTTGTAGCCCAAGGTTTCAATCAAGAAGAAGGAATCGATTATGATGAGACATATGCACCAGTCGCAAGATTAGAAGCTATTCGAATACTACTTGCATATACTTGTTATAAAGATTTCAAACTTTTTCAAATGGATGTTAAAAGTGCTTTCTTAAACGGTTTTATAAATGAAGAGGTATATGTTGAGCAACCTCCAGGTTTTGAAAATCATATTTCTCCAAATCATGTTTTCAAACTCACAAAAGCACTATATGGACTCAAACAAGCTCTCAGAGCGTGGTACGAGAGACTTAGTGATTTCTTGATTAAAAAAGGCTTTTCAAGAGGAAAAATTGATACAACTCTTTTCATTAAATACGAAAATGATGATATTCTTTTGATTCAGATTTATGTTGATGATATAATATTCGGTGCTACTAATGAAAATATGTGCCAAGTTTTTGCTAAGACTATGCAGGAAGAATTTGAAATGAGCATGATGGGAGAGCTTACATTCTTTCTCGGATTGCAAATTAAGCAAGCAAAAAGTAAGACATTCATCAATCAATCGAAATATATTAAGGAATTGCTGAAGAAATTTGGGATGGAAGGTGCTAAGGAAACTGGAACACCAATGAGTCCATCCACTAAACTTGATAAAGATGAAACCGGTAAACTAGTTGACTCGAAGGTATATCGAGGTATGATTGGTAGCTTATTATATTTGACAGCCAGTAGACCAGATATTATGTTTAGTGTGTGCTTATGTGCACGCTTTCAATCATCTGCAAAAGAATCACATTTAATTGCAGTTAAGCGCATTCTTAGATATCTTAGTGGTACAATTAACTTAGGGTTATGGTACCCTAAGCACACATATTTCGATCTAATCAGCTACACAGATGCAGATTATGCTGGCTGTAAAATAGATCGAAAAAGCACTAGTGGAGCATGTTACTTCTTAGGTCGTGCACTAGTTTCTTGGTTTAGTAAAAAACAAAATTCTGTTGCACTATCTACTGCTGAGGCAGAATATGTTGCTGCGGGTAGTTGTTGTGCTCAAGTTCTTTACATGAAGCAACAACTTGAGGATTTTAAACTTATGTACAATCACATTCCAATCAAATGTGATAATACAAGTGCTATAAATCTTTCAAAAAATCCAATACAACATTCTCGGACCAAACATATTGAAATTAGATATCATTTTCTTAGAGATCATGTGCAAAAGGGCGATATTGTATTAGAATTCACTAGTACACATGATCAATTGGCAGACATTTTCACAAAACCCCTACCAGAAGATAGACTATGCATGATTAGAAGAGAAATATGAATGATGCATGTCATGGATATCTGCTAGATACTTTTATTTCATTATCTTAAATGACTTACAGAAACTTGAGACGTTTAGCCTCATCATTCAAATGCATTTGCTCCTCATAAATCATCATGCCATCCTTATCTAAAGGATTAGGCAATCGAAATGAAGAGGTAAGCAAGGATTTCAAATCCTTATTCTGTTGCTTTAATTCTACTATTTTTTTGTTTGACTCATAAACAAGTCGTTGAAGTACAGATACAGTCTTGTTAAGCTTCTTAATTTCACGAGTTTTGGACTGCAACCGAGCAGAAAACGCAACGATAGATGATGAATATCGAGTTCCGAGACCCACAAGCTCGTAAATGGCGTCATGATTTGATTTATTAGCTAAATCAGTCTCTTGTTGCTTCATGGCACCCACGACAGATGCAGAAATAGATTGAGACTGATGTGAATGATACCTCAAATCTTGATCAAGAGAAGCACTGAAGGGAATTCTACGAGCCATTGAAAAATTGTAGAATGAGAATGCAAGAAAATTGCAAAGATGAGAAGAAAGCTTGATGCGAAATAGATAAAGCTAAGAATTGCTCTTATAGAAACGGAAATAAGAACAAGACAAACTTACAAATCATGATAATATCTCATTTTTCAGCAACATCAAGCGGATCAAATCTCTGCACCAAATTGCCAGAGCTACGCCTCTAGCCTTTGCAGGTTTTGTCGGGCACGGGTGGTTTCAATTATTTAGCTCTTTACAAAGTCTCCTTCCGCACCGAATTACCGGAACTAGGCCTCCAGCCTTTGCAAGTTTTGTCGAACACGTGTGGCTACGCACCGAATTCTCTACAGTCTCTACTAACGCAGCGTTTTATTTATCTATTGGTTATTGCAGGAATATATCTTATTGATCTAATTATGATTCCTTTTTAATGATGCCAAAAGGGGGAGAAGTTTTAGACTAGAACATTAACATTATTTAAATTGCTAAACTTATTATATATGCTTGGAATTATATTTATATTTTTGCTTGAAAAACTAACGCACATTCTCAGGGGGAGCTTAAGTATTAATACAGGATTCAGGTTCTATCAAGCATTTGTCATCATCAAAAAGGGGGAGATTGTTGAACCCAAGGTTTCAAGTTTCATGTAAATCTACAAATGGATTTTGATGATAACAAATGAATCCAAAGAATAAAGGAGTCTCAAGCTCAAGTTGTCCACACAATATAATCAAGCACATCAAGGAAGCAAGCATGAGCAAGAAGGGAATAAGTTCACATTAAAATCATAGAGTAATGTTGTAAATCTCTTAAAAATTCAAAATTAGGATTAAGGCTCAAAATTAATATTTTATCATAAAGCATTAAAATACATTTTCCACATGTGCATGATATTTTAAAAATTAAATTTGAAAATTTTGAAAGATGATTGATTGTCATATTTCACATGTGCATGACATGATTAAAGGTTTGAATTTTGAAAATTTTGAAAGATGATTGATTGTCATCTTTCACATGTGCATGACATGATTAAATGTTTGAATTTTGAAAATATTAAGATGATTAATTGTCATCTTTCACATGTGCATGTTTTATTTGAATATTTTTAAAAGTGGTGGATGCTTTTCTTGATTTATGCAAAAGGTAGATGTCTTTATTTGAAAATTTTGAAAAGTAAAGTGTGCTCCTTTTGTCACATGCAAAAAATAAAAATATTAGATTTGAAATTTTTGAAAAGTAAATGATGATATTTTTGATATGGGAATCTTTTCAAATTTGAAATTGAAAAATCATTTGCCTATAAATAGCTCACTTGAGTTTTACAAAATTCACAACAAGAGCTTACACATCTATTGCTAAGTTTTGCATCATTTCTTCAAAACTCTCATTCTCTCTTTTCTAAAGTTTTGAGCCTTAATTCTTGTTCTTGTTGAGAGAGATATAGGTTGCGCTGTATTGTTTCTATCTCACTCATTGAGGAGTGTACTTTGATAGTCTACCTACTATCAATTCTTGTATCAGTAAAAGGGTGTGTATAACCCTTGTGTGTGTAGAAGGTGTTCTACACGGGGAAGAGTTAAATCACCAAGTGTAAGGTGATTGGAAGTGTAGAAGGTGTTCTATACGTGGAATAGTTAAATCACCAAGTGTGAGGTGATTGGAAGTGTAGAGGGTGTTCTACACGGATTCTTTGGAGCGGTGCTGCTCAAAGGTGTAATAGGTTTCTATCTCCACCTAAAGGAGATTGAATAGTTGATTTGGGGATCCTCAAGAGGTAGCTTGAGGCGAGGACGTAGGCAGTGGGGTCGAATCTCGTTAACATACTAAATTTGCTTCTCTCTTACCCTTCCTCTTTATATTTATTATTGTTTCATATTTTATTTATATTTTATATTATATATTTGATTTATAATTGTTATTTTTTAAATACAACTCAATTCATCCCCCTCTTGTGTTAGTCATCTGGGCAACATTAATAAATGACTAAAAGTAATTAAATTTAAAATGCAGGAAAACATTACTAGCCTTAAAAATTCCAATAATAATAAAAAAAACCCCATACACAACGGGCCCATCTCTCCCCATCTGAAAGCTATAATCTCATACGCAAAGATTGGGCCAAACCTGATCTGGGCGGTACATTCTGGCCGAGATGTTTTTTTACCACTTACCAGGCCCTCTATGCCCTATTGCCACCGTCAAAATATCCCATCAATTTTCCAATAGGAATCAATTCATATCCAAGTCATTTATTCATTTTTTTTTTCTAAAAATGATTACGTTAGATTATAAATCGCATTTCATTATAAAATTGATCTACGAATAAAATAAATTACATTAATTTATAAACTTAATTATATATATATTTTTTGATCTGACACGTCTAACAATAATAAAAATAAATAAATAAACAAATAAACCTTCCGGTAACATGAAGAGGAAACTAGGCAATTTAAATGCCCTCTAAAATTAAGTTTTTTTCAAATGACCATGATTAAGAGAACTGTACAAAAAAAAAAAACCATAAAATTAAGTTTTTTCCCTTCAAAAAGGAAAAAGGCCAAATATGTGTTCTTGGAACGTTTTAGGGATGTTTAAACAACAACAAAAACAAGGAATTCTTGATTGACTAATAAACACCTGTGAAGGTCAATGCTTATACCAGCGGCCGTCTAGGCCAATTTCTACAGATTTAAAGGGACAAAATTGTGAACCAAAGCAAGATTATGACACACCAAATTATAATCTCCTGAAATTTGAACTGTAAAAGAGGTGCAACTTCTTGCTACTTCTGTCTTATGATCCTGACATGTAGGTGTACCGTGTCTGAGCTCCAATAATTAGTTCAACTATTTTCTCTGTACGTTAAAAGTGAAAGAGCAACATATCAACATGCTATCAATCTCGCAAACTTGAAAGTAGAAAGACTTCTGGAATTGAAAAATTATGTCAAACATACCGGCAAGAAACCCAATAATCGGTACAGTTTCCAAAATGTTCTTAGTGCTTTCGAGTCTTTGCCTGAAACACCACAACCATAGATATGATAATCATAGTGCAGTTTCCTATTTGTAAGAATAAACAAATAATCTCAATATATTAAAGATGAGATATGCACCTGGTATACTTGCTGAAGAAAGGGTCTCTCATAAGGTAAAGTGCCCATAACAGCTTCCTTCTTTTAACCTATGTCAAAGTGGTGGTATCAAAAGCGCTACAGCATTGAATCTATGCATGAGAACTAAACAATGCAACCATGAAATTACATATTGCAAGATTCAACGCAGAAGCTGATGAGCAGGATGCATTCAGAAGCAAACAACTCTCTATACACGGTAAGATTTAGAAAAACCCAAACCTCATCATTTTCAGAAACGGAAAGATGAAACTTTTGCTCCTCTGTATGACCCCCTGACTTTGTTACTTTTGAAAGAATGCCCATCCCAACAGAGTCCACCGCCAGTGAAAGAAACCAAGGAATCCATGACCGAGTCCCATACTTCCGGATAAATAAAACATAAATAAGCGGCCTCGTAATAAAAAGCACTTCCCCTGCTAGAAATAAAGCTCCATGAAGACCCTTTTCGGACAATATGGTGGAAATGGTTGACCTCTGAATCACTGGTCCTGTAACAACAGAAATGTATATCTTGTAAGTATTCAATATATTCAATAAATGCAACACATATACATTAATTAATCAATTAATATTATACAAATTACTTAGAGGCTCCATAATCGCATGCTGATGTTGAACCCTATGCAACCATGATGCGTCTGAACCCATCCTAGCAGTTTCTCCAAACGTGTTTAATGCAGATAGTGCTCTTCCTTCTAGATTCCAGGGGTTCTGTGCATGAGTTGTCCTTAAGTAACCAGGGCCATCATGCCCTCCATATTTTGGGAAACCATCAACTTTATGTTCAGAAGTTGAAGCATCTAATTGCCTTTCATCATTTGGTGTCTCCCCTCCATGAAGAAGCATCTTATATCCACTGTTCTGAAACAAAGCTAACCTAACTAGAACCCTGATAGAGATTATATACCCCATGATGAGACAAATACACAAGTAGTGCTATACAATAAACAACTAACTGGATATTGCCCATGTACAATAACACCTAACTGGAGATGATAAAGAGACATACTAAATACAGAACTGCTTGATTTTTTCTTTCAGAAAGAAGGGTTTTTGTTTTTGTTTTTGTTTTTTTTTTTGGGGGGGGGGGGGGGGGGGGGGGGGAATGCTTACTTGGTAGCCTCTGTAACAGCAATAAAATTCCACTTCTTATCATCGCCATAGTAATGTTGTGCTATAACTTCAGTTAATGTTTCCAAGTCCTTGAGCGAAGATATGCATAACGAGTATGGAAACGAATGAGGCTCCACAGAGCCTGTTTGCATCCGAGTAGGAGCTGTATCAATGATATGTTCATTGATAGCAGTGATTATGCCCAAAATAGTAGTTACTGCAGAAGATCAACAAAATTTTGGACAAAGCATTGATCAATATTCGTCACACCTTACAAAATAAAAAATAGATTCGTAAAAGTAAATAGAGACAAACCAATTACAGGTCCAATTGGCAAGAAAAACAAGGAAATTAAATTTTATTTTTTCCCCATCACATGCAGGCTGAAGTAGCAAAACATTGAGAAGAAGTGCATGGAAAAATTTGATGTCTTGTTTTCGAAAATACATAAACGGGTAAACCACAAAAGCCAAAATGTTTACCTTTTCTTCCTCTATGCTTTCCCAAAAATAGACTAATAATTACTTAAAAACGAGAGAGAAAAATCCCTACGACTTTCTAATGTAACAAGAAGCCATAGGTTACCAAAATTTCACAAAACCTGCTTCTGGACCTATCTCTGAATCAGAAAACCTTTCAGGAAGAAGCCATGTCAATCCCTGCATAATATTATCAACACCCCGATTAGATAACAATAACATAGAAACTAAAAACAGATCAAGATAAACTTTTTTCCAATATGTTCCCTACATTAGTGAGCAACCATGATAAATAATGAAAATCCAAGAACATGTCAAAAGAGTAAAACACCAAATTAATTAGGCAGATAACTGGTTCATGAATCTCATCACACAATGAGTTTACAAGTAGTTTACATGGCTTATTGACCATAGACTCAAATAAATGCACAAGACTTTTATTCATAAATTTTAACATAAACGATGAATTAAAATAAAGTGAAGCAAAGCAAAAGGCTAATAAAGTGAACCTTAAGGCTTCTTTAGTGGGAAAGTCTATGATGCACAGAAGTGCAACCTATGATGTCGAGATTGAGGCAATCGTGCAAGTTCCGTTATTTCATTCAAAGAAACTTTTCTTTGTTTTTAGCTCATGAAGCATCGAAGTTTTTCAAGGCCTAAAATAGGCTTATCACCTGCAAGCCAAATGCCTTATCAAATTCCTGTAAATAAAGCTATAGGTTTGCTTGGCTATGCTTTCCAGGAACACAGAAGTTTCAATAGCAGGATAAGATAACATGGTTCTGCTACAAGGAAAACAACTAATGATGCACTCTGCACCCACGAAATGTATTATCTTGATGGAAAGAGGATGGAATTACCAGTCACCAATATGATATGCCTTGGCCCAAATGAGCTTACATAACTTGCCCACGAAACAAGAAATGTTATTATTGTCATCAATTTGATATTCAAACACACTAAAAGATCGCTTTTAAAAACAGTGGAAGATAAACCAGACTTGATATTATCATTTTAACATCCATACACCTAGAAGAGCCCTTTCTTCTCAGAATTTCTCAATTATCGAGCTATCATGGAATTATAAAGAAGCGAAAGGATCATCCAAATAATAACAAACAAAATCAAGGAAATAAAAGGAAATAGAGAGGGGCTCACATTGGCC
Source organism: Platycarya strobilacea (assembly GCA_036898215.1). Classification (NCBI taxonomy): domain Eukaryota; kingdom Viridiplantae; phylum Streptophyta; class Magnoliopsida; order Fagales; family Juglandaceae; genus Platycarya; species Platycarya strobilacea. The sequence continues at coordinate 55,326,474 of CM072545.1, read as the reverse complement.
AGAGACTCCAAGGAGTGCACGTAGTCCTTGTTCCGCCTAACCCACCTCTTATAAGATTCCATAGATTCACAAAACTTTCTCAGACAAAACTTTATCAGGCACAAAAGCAACGAGCTTTCAGCAGCAGCAACCCTTCTCACGCTCAATATTTGCCCATTGATCCAGAAGCCCAAAAGCCCCTTTTGGCAATTTCAGAGTAGGCTTAGAGATGGTGCAGATATCGAGGCCCAGCTTTCGAGGGAGAAGTTGAAGAACGATAAATCATGAGATGAGAGAGAGCGACGGTGGCAGTGAGGTGTGGTTCTTCTCATCTGTTTTGTTATGATTATTTCAGGTTGCTAATATATCTGCCCGTCAATCGGTTAGGGTTCCAAACGTTTTTCTGACCGTCAGATCCTGTTTGTAAATTCGGTCCAAAATATCACTGCAATACCTATTGGCTATTTTAAAGGATCCTAGATTTTCTAAAATAGGTTCGGCTATACGTGACCCATTACCCAGCACCAGCTTTGAACGACGCCGTCTAATTCCACTTAAAACAAAGCACCTTCATCAGAAAGAAAGAAAGAAGGGTGAGCGTAAAATCCTATCGAGCAACTCTCTCTCTCTCTAGGGTTTGGGAATCTGTTGCGAAAATTGAATATGCAACTGACTCTCGAATTCGGGTAGGTTTTTCTTTTCCTTTTACTTGGTCTCTATAAAATTAAAGCTAGATCTTTGCTTAATTCATTTGATATATTTTGGTTCTTCAAACCCACCGGAAACTTAGCCTTCATTTTGGAAAAAAATTATCTATTTCGTTACTGCTATTCTTTTCGTTTCAAATTGCTCGATGTTGTTTTGTCAATACATCTTCCGTCATTAGTTTCACCCGAAGAAGTGTTGGCACGTCATGAATATGAAAAATTCTATATGCCACACTACCATCTCACTTTCATCCCACTAAATAAGATATGATATATTTATCACTATTGAATAATCATTTATTGGAAGCTTATTTATTATCCAATATTGATCAATGTGCCACATCTTACTTAGTGAAATGAAAGTAGGATGAGAGTGGTATATAATATTACTCATGTATTGAATGGAACTATGTGAAATAATGATAACATGAATCGGGTTCACCTTCTGCTGTTATGATCCTGGCCATTGTAGCGCTTGAACATTGTTTATTATTAGCTGGGTGGTGCTCATCTCATCTAGTGCATGGGTCTGTGGGGCTGGGATTCTTTCATGGTTTGTTAAGAAGTATGGTACTATAGCTTGAATACATCCAACTATTGGGCTTGGCTCAAGTAGACAGTTGTTCCATATAAAATGTTTAAGAGTACTCTGCACAATCATTGTTAATGATCCTACACTTTTGATGGTGTGCTAATTTATTTACCTAATTTGATGGCATGTTGAGCATCAATTTTGTTATCATTTTTATCACTGACTTGTACATGCTTGGCTACTTTTACTCATTCTGTATGCCTAATTCTTATTGGCGTGCTCGCAATGTTAATCTCTCTGCAGTGGAGGATTAGAGCTCCTCTGTGACTCTGTGAAGATCCACAACGTCAATGTTGATCCACAAAATGGTGCAAAGAAGGTGAATCTCTACAATTATAAAATGATTCCAGAAAAGCATAAAAATGAGATATGCTTTTTCATTTCTGTGGTTAGAAGACTCAACATGTTTCTCTGTGTCCTTGTAGTTAATCATGAAAGATTTGCTTGGTTGGGTCCGTACCAATTTGATCAAGGAGAGGCCTGAAATGTTCATGAAAGAAGATTCTGTGTAAGTTTGAATCTGCTTCTGAATTTTGAATGTGTGTGCATACGGCACTTGTAGGTTTTGCTATTGTGATCATGAATTAGGTTAGTGATTAATAACACTTTTAAGGAGAAGAAAAGAAAGGTGGAAAGGGGAGTAGCTGGAGAAAGATAGGGCACTCTCACTAACAAACCACTATTCTATGTTAAGTCATAAGATGATTAATTTGATTTGCATTGTTCTATCCTTCTTAAACATGTAGTGGCACTGTTTTCTTTCAGGAGACCTGGTGTTCTGGTCCTTGTGAATGATTGTGATTGGGAGCTAAGTGGACAGCTTGATACAACCCTAGAAGAGAAGGATGTGGTTGTTTTCATTTCAACCTTGCATGGTGGATAGCATCTAGATGATCTGTACTCATTTTGATAAAGCAGTAGTTATCATGAGATTTTCAACATATTTGTCTGTCTGTACTTTTCTTCTAGACGTCATTGAAGCATATATATGAAAGTGATGAAAGTTTTTTTGCTTTTTTTCTCATCTCTGTGATGAACTTCAACTTAGTATTTACGACATTTTCCAGATGAACATAGTTTTGTTCTGAGCTCGATGTCGAGTTAAGTTCGATATGAGAAAGATAGAAACCAAGGCAGTCTTGGAGTCCAACATGAATGCAAATTGCCAGCGGCAAATCAGCTGCACTCCGCAAAAGGAAGCAGAAGTATCTGTGTGACATAACAAAATTTCTAAATTGTGGATGTGGTGTTAGCCTTGATTTAGTAGGGATACGGGGGATGGATATTAGATATGAATAAATCTAATTATCATCTTCTTTCTCATCATCTTCTTATCATCCCATGATATGATATTTGATGATAGGCTAATGAGTAATATATAATAAATAATTTTCAATCATTTAATGTCATATCATAGGATGATGAGAGAATGATAAAAAATAGAATAATGATTAGCATTGCAGATGGGAAGAGTTGTGTGTTTTGCCATGTTTCTCCGTTAAAGGTTTTGGTCAAACAGTTTTAACTGATTTCTATGCACAATTACCAAATTTTTGCAACCCATCAATTAATTGAAATTTATCTTCTCCTTCTTTGAGGATGACGTTTAGATAAAAGGGAAAAGATTAAAACAGCAAGAAATTTGTTGAGAGTGGGATTTGAACCCACGCCCTTTCGGACCAGAACCTTAATCTGGCGCCTTAGACCAACTCGGCCATCTCAACGATGTATACCACCTCCTAATAGTTATAATACTTAACTCTTTGTAATGTCCACGACTGGGTATTCGCATATTTTCAACTGCTTGTAATTGGGTATAACAGACTTGCAGATTACATAGGTGTAAAACGGTACTCTGAAAAAGCAATCCAAGCCCACTTTCTATGGTGATTGGTGTGCATTGGTAGTCTTCTGAGGAAAATGACATGCGCGATCTCCTCCGCAGCTTTTAAAACATATGACTATCTCCTTTAGCACAGATGATTTTCGTTCCATCTGCGAAATGAATGAAACTTGGCAACGGTCCGTTCATCTCATTACTGATAGCTTCACTAATCTTCCACAATTTCCAACTCCAAGCTTTGTTGTAACCCTAAAGAGTTCGAGATTATTGGTGAAAATAAGCTGTATCCTCTCGAGGTCCTCTGGTTGACCGTGGTGGGTTTTTTTTTTTTTTTTGGCTGCTGCTATGGGGTCAACTTTTCCATTTCCGGGACAATGCAGCTCCAGAAAAAGAAAATAATGGCATATAATCTATATTCTCATAAAGTCAAAACTGTATATAGGCGTTCAAAATTTTATAAAAAAGGAATATACCATCATCGAAATCGTTCGCAATAGAAACTTATAAAAAAAAATTATAAATATACCACTTATATATCTAAAAAGGTTCATCTTCAAAATTACAAATAAGTTTTGAGCGACAGAAAACATCAACCAGAGGTAAAATGGGAAGACTGAATTCCCTTGGCAAGTCTAATGAAGGGAGATGGTGCCGTCTGATTGTAAACATGGAAAGAATGAGGGAAGGAAAATGGAACAAAGGCAATACCATTGAGCCGAGTATCATCAGACCTTTTGTTTTCCTTTTCTAAGTCGTTCTAGCTCTGTTTCAGCATCTTTCAACTGCTGCTTCAGTGTGGATACTCTTTCCTCCAACTCCTCCACTGTGCCTTTACTCGTGGAAGGTTGATATGGTGTCACAAAATTATTTGAAAATGCCTTCAGAGCTTCAACCCCTGTAACCTACAAAATCAATATCTGACTTGTCAAAAGGGCCAACACTAACAACTAAAATTAATTTGTTTAACCTCATCTCGAACGGCAAACTTCGGATTAGATCATCACTTTTAAATATTCCAAAAGTTTTGCCAAGACGTAGTTTACCTCTTGTGGCAGCAAAGGCAACTTGGTGATGTGAAAGTCGTCATACAACATGTAGAACTGGTCAAGGTACTTCTGTTGCATCCGCATTCTAGCTTTGAGCAACTTGGACTCTACATCTACAAGTAAAAAACAAGCCTGACTGATACATGATTTATTTATTTTTCGATATAAAGTTATTTACAGGTGAGAAAAGAAACACAAAAACATGTAAACTTGCCTTCTTCATCATAAAGTAATTGGTTAATGATAATATTGTGTGTATCTATCTCAAACTTGGTGAGTTCCTGGACCAGTCTCTCTGTTTCATAAAGAGAGAGGAACTCTGGAATGCAAACACAGATAAAGGTTGTCAAGTCCTGCCAACAGGGAAATATAAGCGCATTAAGAATAACTACAAAAAATTTTGACATTCAATATGATTTTGACTGATGCAATAAATATGAAAATCAGGTCAAGTGCTTAAAAAATAACTAGAAAACATCCAAACTAATTGCAAACTTGATTGATGGAGTGCTGGCAAGTCGCACAAAATTACAACCAAAATTCATAGTGCTTTTGATTCTAGCAGATTTAATAGTAGTTTGACTCATCTTTGTATTTCAAAATATTTAACTAGCTTGTGATGACATAGGGATACTGTGATGCTTTGAGCAGGAAAATACCACAGCCTAGTAATCATCAGGTCCAGATGTCTAGTTGAATATTAAGTTTTTTTTTTTTTTTTGTGTGATAGGTAGTTGAATCTTAAGTTCTCACAATGACAGAAAAAATGGTCACTTTTAATCTTATCACAACACCTTAACTCCCTAAACATAACAGCTACTATACGAAGTCCAGAAGAGAGTATATCCGCAGGACAAAATATCCACAAACACGCCACCAAATTAATACACCCAAAAGTTACTGCAAGTGGTTGCAGGCAGCAGAGGGGGTGCAGTTCTGCTTCTTTCAAGGGGGTCAATCTATTAAGAGACCACACTTTTTTGCTTCTTTTGGCTAGTAAGGAACTGAGCTTCAAACAAATTCTTCCCACCTCCAATGTTATATATCTAGAAGGCTTTCAATTACCTCTTACAAAGTGTATCAGAAGTTAATTTTGATTTAGAAAAGGTTGTAGTTATTATTTGAAAAAAAAAAAAAAAACTCAAATGAGAAGGGGGTAATGCAGCTGCTTTTTTGGACATGGAACCTCACCAAGGCAGGGCCTTTTGGATCCAACTCTAAGGAGTAAACCTCAGATGCATAACCTCACCAGCCAGACCTGTGAACTCCTACTGTGGAATCAAACCCAAGATATCTTTGTCTATAGTTCGTCCCAAGACTGTCCTTTAACCACTAGGTTGCACTCTTGTGGGTACCTATGCAGGTTAATCATCTGCAAAGTGCTTTTTAATTTTAAAGTAACTATTTTTAATTTTTTTTTTTTTTTAATCAGTAAAGCCTTTTCTAAACTTATATCACGACTAGAAAGTACATAGTTTGGAAAAAATAATTAAATAAACTTCATATTACTCTTTATACAATTTTCTCATTACATATCCAATGCCCCAGGCCCCCATAAGCTTCCAGCCGTCCAAAACCTCCAGTAACTACAGTTCACACCACCCGTGAGGAATTTAAAAACTAACTTTAAGATATTAAGGATTTAAGGTTGGCTCTAACTTTTAACATGTCCAATATAGGCATATGATTCAATACAAATAATTGGACATCTACTAAAACGGAGAGGAGTAAATGATGTATGAACAGGGCAATCTTACTGGATCTTTGAATTGTTTATTAACTTGTTCGATCACATCTTTCATGCCCTCGAGCTTCCCCAGAATTGCATCCTCACCAAATTCTTCATCCACACCAAAGAGGCGGGTCATCTGCCATAATAGTTTCAAAGCATACCATTTAGATATTTCTATCCTTAAAGATACCATCAAAGGGGATACAGTTAGAGATGATTTAGGATGTGTCAAAATCTAAAGCAACAAGAAGAATGCATGAAATATGGATTGCGATATCGGATAAGTTATGTTGCTAAAGACACCATAAAATGCCTCTAAACCTTCTAATACTATATGATTATGCTCTATAATACAAAGAACGTACCTGACTGATTATACCGCCAAATTTACTTTTCAAGGACATCATTTTTGTGAGACCCTTTTCTAAGGTTGATGGAAATTGCAACAAGCGCAGTGTATGGCCAGTTGGGGCAGTGTCAAAAACTATGACCGAATAATCCATTGTTTGCACTAATCTGTATGACAATTCAGGCAAATAAAACCAAAATTATATGCTGTAAGCCTGTAATTGATGATGCAATCTACAGAGAAGAGATGCATATGCATGAATATGCCATAACAAATGCAAGACGTGAAAATGCTTAATGCATCCATTTCCATTTTGCTTTGCATGCAAAGACTTCTATAAATAATTGAATAGGGTAAGTAGAATTCAAACCTTGCAAACAAGCCCAATCAAATACTAAACCAAAAAAAAAAAAAATCTACAAAAAATGTTCATGCAAGACTCATTTTATGCTTCATAATCATGACATAGGCGATTAAGCATGGTCTACGAAGAAATTGGAGGTAATAGGTCTTACGAATATATCTTTAACTAAGTGAATAAAGATTAAAGGGTCAACATCATAATATGTGCTTTACTGGCATTGATTGACTTTAAAATGTAATAATTTGGTCATGTTTATCTTAGATCACTCAGGATTTAAGATAAGCCCACAAGAGTGTATGTTACAGCATTCAACCCTCCCCCCACTCAAAATAAAAAAAGGTATATCAACTGATAAACATAATAGATGTCTTCTGCGCAGGAGACCATAACAAACTTGTACCTGCAGCCAACTCCTGTAATCGGTACTAATGAAAAGTCTATTGGCTAACTATCGTTATTCGTATGTCTTGGATATTTTAAATAACACCAGGAATGATCATCAATCATATACTAATTTCAATGAAAAAATGGAATCCTCCAACAGCTTCATATAAGTCAACTAAAACACATATCATAACAGCTCTCAATTCACTTTAATCAAGTGAGGAATAGAGATCCAATGAATTTGGTGGCTCAATACAATCAAATAGAAGGAACGGGATTCTTACTTCAGCATCTCTGCAAAGCTCATAGCCTCATCAATTCCAGGGATTGCATTTGCTAGTTCAGAAAACAAACCGTCCATTCCATCGGCACTTCCCACATCATCATTTTCCACATTAGGATCCACCTCCTAGAAAGGATCATACGAAACGTCAACTCGCAACAAAGAGTACAAGAAAATTGATAATAATGCAAGTAAAATGCAGTTCGAAAACTAAGAAATAATGGTTCAAATATAATTTTTAGTTTGGAACAAGCCCAGACAACCCAAATGTATAATCCACGGTCAACAGATCAGCGGATAATCATCGTTGCTTAAAAGCACTGCCATAATTTCCACTAATACCGATAGAAAAAATGAGGAAATTTCTCTACGAATTGGGTATTTCCCAAATTCATCAAATACAACCGGCGACCGCAATCTAACAAAAAACTCGACGACAAAATATACCCAACAAAAATTCAAAATCCGAGTCTACACGGATTCATTTAAACGTAAACCTCAAAGTCTCAACATCGAACCATTGCACCAGCTGATAAACCACCAAAACTTTCAAAATTCACACGATAAAAAAAGAAGGAAAAAACCAGAAACCCCAAGAAAATAAAAAAGTACAATTTATGTCCCAAAGAATGTACCATAGCATAGAGATTGGAAAACCCATTAACCAAAGTGGGTGTCTTTGTGAACCGTTGCTGAAACGCATCGCTGAGATTGTGAGCAGGGTCGGTGGAGATGATCAAAACAGAGGATCGAACCCTAGAGAGGAGGATTGAGATGATGGAACTGCAGGTGGTCTTGCCAACGCCACCTTTTCCTCCCACAAAGACCCACTTGAGCGACTCTTGATCCAATATGTTATTTACCGTTCCTTCTGGTAACTCTGTGGCCATTTGTGCAGCTTTCGGTATTTGCTTTTGTTTCTCTATGTCACGCGACTGGAGCCCAGATATTTTAGAGCGAGGAATTATTGGGTTTTGGTTTCCGATGGTAAGGGAATTCGACAGTGTGTACAAATCGAACTCAAACCAAATTGAAGTTCGAGATATGGGTTTGTAAAGACAGTGCAGGATAAGTGGAGTACCTAATGTGCGCCCATAGGGCGTACCGTCAGATTGTGCGCGTCGAAGAGAATAGTCCTAAAAGCAGATTGACCGACTGGCTGATACTGCCTGTAATATCCTCCCAAGCACTAGACCCTAAGGGCCTAAAGCCAACTGCTCGAAGAAGACGCGATGTAATTTTTTTATTTTTTATTTTTAGCAAGTAGCATAATATATATTTTAAGATAAACTAGAAAATAAAATACAAGGTTGAATGAATTAATAATTTAACAATTTTCATAATTTAACAAAAACACACACCGAAATAATAAATGAATTAAGAGTCACAAATCTACCAATTTCAAAAAAGGACATTGTCTAAAACGGTTATGAAATAATCCGGTAAACAAATTATATTATTGTGAAAAGAGGCACATTGTATTCTATTAAGTCGGTTTGTCTAAAAGAGATTCTCACATCTACGTCGTCTAGATTCCAAATTAGAGAAAGCAAAAAACAGTCGTTCGAAGAAGAATCGATACATTAGAAAAAGACCACCGCCGGTGGTATCAATACGTGAGGAGCACATGCCGCACTGAAGAGAAAATTGTCTGAATAGAAATAAAGCCCAGAAGCCGCTGCCTCTAAAAGAGTCGTGTGACGACAATAAATCACTTCAAGTGTGACGGCGCGTAAGAACCATGTGCTCTTCCCTACGCGCATGAGATCGACGCGCCGCACATCTGAAAGCTTGCTTTCTTCTTGCCAATAGATTGACGACAATAGACTTTATTTGACTGGTGCATGGTGGTCTTTGCAGCTTGAAAACTAACAGATCGACAAATCCTAGGACACCGAATAAAATGCTATAAAAATATAGAAAAAAATTGTAAAAATAAATAGAAAATGAACTATAAAAGCCACAAAGGACTGGGCAAGAGGAGCAAAGGTTCTACCCTCTCTATCCTCCCTTGAAAGCAAGCAACAGTGTTAAAAGAGAGAGCTAAAGAGAAAACGATAATATTTTTAGAAAGGAAGAAAGTGAAAATTGATCCAAGACTTCGTAAGACGCGATGTAATTAATTGAGGATATTTATTTTTAACCATAAGTTTTATTATTTTTAATTATTTTACAAATAATTTTATATCCACTTATAATATGCCGTATAACAGATATGATTCGGAATATTAAATTAAAAATTAATAAAATAACATTTCTCTTATTTATTTATGATAAAAAAAAAAGTAAGATTTTTTTTAAAATTATTTTTAAGATTTTTGAAGCCAGAGGTTAGGTTGAGTCTTCATCTGTGAGAAAACAGTAGCTAATTACCTTACACACCTATAGGGGGGTGAATAGGTGTTTAACAAAAACAATAGCAGTTTAAAAAATTAATCAACAAACACAAGCAATCAAAGGAGAAATCAACACACTGATTTTGGTTACGAAGTGGAAACTCATTTGAAAAACCTCTTCAAAATCTAAAACCACTCCGGGTGTAAGACACTACCTCTAATCCACTATAGAAATTTTAGTTTGTTACAATTAATTTAGAAACACTTACAAACCAACAAGAGCATCTAAACTTGTCTTGCAACACCACGAGTGACCCACTCGATCTCTACACGCATGTAGTGCCGGAACTCCGACCTTTCTATAACTTCTCACACGAACACCTTGATTTCTTCATCTAAGCACCTTGAAGAACTCTTCCAGCTTGATGAACACGTCCACTCCAATGGACTCACTAAAATTATGAATGTGTGTTGTGGGAGAGAAATATAATCCAAGAGAATGATCCTTGAAAACAATGGAGATATTTCTCTCAAGGGATGAAATGGGGCTCCTTGGATTTTCTTCTGTCTTTCTCCTCTTTGCAGCAGAGGACTTAAAGATGTATTTATAGGCCACCTTCTAAAACGGCGCTCAAACCCTAGAGAAATCCATTTATCACTAACTTCGCTCGAGCGGGATGTCGAGCGAGTGTCGAGCGAAGTCTCTGCCTGGACTTCGCTCGAGCGCCATGTCGAGCGAGGATCGAGCGAGATCACTGTGTTCGGTTTTTCTCGAGCCATTTTGATCCTCTTCATGTGTACTCTGTCCACTATTAGTTACAACTCAATTATATTAGGTTTTTCACTAGAAATTGCCAACTACCAAATTTTAAATCAACAATCTGAATAGGCTTTAAACAAACAAAAAAAAATCATCTGAAAAGACTTAAGCATATTAATCCCATTGTTCAAAAAACTCAATATCGCCTCAAATACATTAGCTTAAGGGTAGCGATACCTTACAAACTAATTACATATTGTCTAATATATTTATTTTTTTTCTTATTTACTTTTAAATATTTTTTTAACATCCTTAATTATTAAGAAAAAAATTTAAAAAAATATAGACAATTTCACTAATAGTCAATATCTTAATCATTAAAAAGAATTAATTTTTTTTTTAAATTAAAAAAATAAATAAATGAGTTGTAGACAGATGGTAAGGAAGTGTGTCATTCTCCTGAGCTTTATCCTTTGCTTGTGCCGAGATGTCCCGGTGATTCCTTCCCTCCAAATCGAGTACATTGCAACAGACATCATTATTTTGCAGATTAATCAGAAACAGTCCCATTCCAATAAAGGGATGCCGGATGACCAAACTCAAACGTTGCTTATGACTCTGATAATCCATTAATGTTTAAATCTCGTGTCGGCTATCAAGTTCAAAGCTTCACTACTTTCTCCTTCAGTTTTAGCGAAAGCAAAGTCATATTATCTCTAAAATTAGAGAAGCAGAAGATTATGGCATAGACGTTGCATCGCCACCATTGTAGTTGGAAAACGAAGCATCTCTTCCATATACTTGTTGGTGGATGAAGCAAGCCAAGGTCGGGTTGTTCGGAATATCTTTACTCGCATAACCAAACTGAGGAATTTTCCTTAAATGTTAAATGCATCATGCAATTTAAAATTAGTTTGATCCAGAATATATAGAAGGGAGCATAACAGTTTCTGCATTCGGCTGTGCTTAGAATAACAAATACAGGGGCAATGATTGAAAGCTCCCATCCTCAACAGCATATATATATATATATATATATATATATCTGCTGAATGCTACATTGCATTGGCCACCATTGATTGGTGTGCATATCCAACTATGCTAGTTGAGGTTAAAAGTGAAGAAGGGTATCAGTAGAGAGAGTTGTAGGTGAAGCAGGTAGCAATGATGGATGAAATACAGATGAGAAGTGCAGGAGCTAAGGTGATATTCAAGAGTCTACTCTCACCCAAATAACCAGAGAGTGTTATTGTACCATCAGCAATTACTCGAGCCAGGGTCCCGGCTTCCGTGGAAAGCAGTCCGCCATTGTACGTCCCACGGGAAAGCCTTGATGACATGACACGAGATAGGAGTGATAAATTCACACCTGGATTGGCCAAGCAAATCAGATACAAAATCATGTTCTGGAAGTAAAGGGTCTTCCAATAACAGATGCAATATATATAACACTAAACATGTATTTGAGAATGAAGATTTGATGGCTCGAAGCAATTGGGATCCAACAATTTGTGCAAAGCAAGGAAAAGATCCACCTTAAAATTCAATCAATAAGCCAATTGTGATGTAAAAAAAAAAAAGGGAATAGGTCTGCTTCGATTTAGATATTCATTCTGGCCATGTGACAGAGAACTAAGACCTAATCCAACCCACAGATTTTCTTTCTGATCAGAGAACTACAAATTATAAATTGGTAAACGAGTTCAAGCAAAGTTTTGGGGAGCTTCATGCCAATATTTTTAAGTCCAAAAGAAATTTTTGCCAGCTTAGCCTGGGTTCGGGCCATCATAATCAGATGAGGATAATTTGAACTAATAATGAAAGAAGGAAACAAATTATACAAGCAAATAATTCTTGCACAACCATCCAGTGTTTCCTATGAGCAGAATGAGCAATAGTTACCTTCAAGGACTTCAGCAGATACAAATGTGATTAGAGCTGAGCCAACATATTGAGGGACGGAATAAGGGATAAATACTTGGAAGCTTAGAAGTATACCAAAACACACAATAATTTCAGACGCCAGTAGGACTTGCCTGCAATCAGTTAAACCAGAAAAAAACAAATAAGGGGGAAGGGGAAAAAAAGGACTAGAACTTCATAATCAAATGACTAGAACTTATCACAACATGGATGAGAAGACGCCACTACTTGGGGTTGGCTGAAAATTTAGACCATCATCAACATTTCTCACGAGGCCCAAAAAAAATGTAGGATCAAAGGCAACCTTAAGTAATATTCATGTATTCAGCACCCATATTACTAAATTTTGCACAAACATTCACACACTTGTTGAAGACAAGTGGAATACTTGTGCAGAAACAGGGATGTTGAACTTCTGCTCTTATCTACTTGGGTTATAGTAACTACCAAGAAGAGGTGAAATCGAACCCAACTTCGATACCAAATCAGCTTAGAAGTTTTGTGCATATTGTGGAGGAGCAATAGCCTAAATTCTTCCTTTAATTGAGAAGGGAGAGGGGTTACACATGTGTGCTTAAATTCTTTCTACCTTTCTTCAAACATGTTGCCGATATAGTTTCCAACAATAATGTTTACTGGAAGCACTGTTAGCCCGAGACATGCAAGATAGATTGCCACACTGCTGTTTGGCCAAATAAAATAATATCCAGTGATGACACTTGATTCAGCAAGTACAATCTCCATGGCATATTTGAGCATAAAATACACAAATAGTTGAACCTGGAAAGTAAGAGATCATGGTAAAAAATTCAATGACATATACCATGTAGAGATTGAGGAATTATACTTTTTGCCCGGTTAAAATCTAAACATTAATATTGTGCCACTGAACCCATTTTCAGATCATCTAAACAGCCGGATCTTAGTCATGTATGCAATTTGAAATACAAGTTGTTTTAGGTGAAAATTAAAACTTCTAATACTTTGGGGTGCAAAGTGGACAATAGGTGATAGCTATGGACAAAAAGTGTAATTTCTAATAGGTTTCGACAGGGATTATAAATGGAATGCCTAAGATGCATATAAATAATTTCGAATGTGAATGTAGCTCCCTATCAACTCTAAACCTTTACTGATGGTGTAAGTAGTCTATATGCCATCATAATTGACGTGACAGGCTTTTGAAATTCCCCCGAATCTTCTTCAATAGCATCACATTCTTGGTCTATGCCTTCATCTTGTTGCTTAACTTCTGATTTCACTAGCAATAGTTGTGTGAGATCATTCTCCACAGCAACGTTTACCAATGGTCCTAGACGAGAAAAAAACAGTGCATAATTAGAAATCAGTCAAGTTAACAAATTAAAAACTACATAAATATTATTACCAACAAAAATCCAAGCAAGTGGTGATGCATAGAAAGCTACTTCTTATAGCTGTTATTTGTTGTCAGGCTGCTCAGCCCAAGCCTACTATGGTGATCTAGTTTGAGGGTATCTAGACACATTATAGTATTGACGTTAACTGAGAGAGATGACCTAGGGCACTGCCTCGAGAATATTCAGCACATCAATATAGGCAGTTAGTTGGTATCTCTTCCAGAATCAGCATTTACTGAGCATGAGGAAGTGTCATCTATTCACTTGATGGATATGGGTAGTGCCAAAGGTCTGATATTGAAGTGTAGAGTAGACGGAACAGAAAGGTTTAGAAATTGATATACAACTACAGTTTCTGAAGTGAAGAGATAGGGTATGAAAACAAAAAACAAAAAGACTGATTAGTTATTAAAATGAAGAAAGGGAAACGGATAGTAATATAATTAACCAAAAGGAGCAATCATGTTCACATACCAGCATTGGCTTCCTGTGGCACAGGAGCTTCTTTAGTCTCAAGAGAAGGTTCTCTAAAAGAAATCCATAACCACAATAAGTAGACAAACCACGCAAGAGTCATAAGCCAGCCGGGCAATGTATTCTCATTGAAAGTAAGTTTTGAGATCTTAAAATTCGTCTGGAGTAAACAAGCAAGAGCTGGACCACATGCCATTCCAAGTGCACTCGCACTTACAAAACCTGCAGACGCCTGCATTCTCAATTTCAAAGGTACACAGTCACTGATATAACGCCTGTTAACAGCCCTTGCAGAACCTAACCTGACATTTTGATAGCCTGACCTCATCAGTTTTAGTGAAACCAAAGTGAATGCTTTTGAAAAGAACGAGCAAGAAGTGGCATCTTTAGGAGTACTCATTTATTTGATCAAAATGCAGAGGCTCACAGTCACAAACATCATCATCATAATAATTAACAAGATTTTCTTTTTAAAGATTTAATAATAAACAAGATGCACGTACAGAACATTTACACTCATCTGGAGCCCAAAAGTGCCCTTATTCATCTTGTTTTCAAATTTATTTATGTTGTTTTCAAAACAATGTTGCAAGGCCAATCGGAAATACAATCCTGTCGAAATTCAAGTTTTCATTTTTCAACCATAAACATAAAACAGTGAAGAATACCTCTGAACCACTTATAAATGTAAATTAATTAACCATTGAGTATAGCATGCACAATAATCAGAAAGTTTACTCATGTAATGAGGACTAAAAAGATCACTTACCCACAGAAGAGCCGACCAATCAGAAGAATAGATATTGAATTCAGATCATAAGCCAGAGCATATAAGGTGTTTCCCACAAGAAGGACAACACTACTAAATACAAGGGGCCTGAAGTACGATCTATTTGACCATGCACTAAAATAAACTGAAGAAAACACTTGAGCAACAGCCATAGACCCTATCACAACTCCACAGACTGTTGCTGCAGCTCCAAGGCTCAAGGAGTAGTTGTCTGCTGTCGGAACTATAATATATGTGTTGACCATATATAGAAATGTGTTTACCAAGTTCAGGAGAAGTGACATAAAATGATATCTCTGGTCAGCACTATCATCTTGAGATGGAGTTGGCAAGTCGTCCTCCATGATAAAGGCATGTCTTCCCAAAAAGTGAAGGTAATTTGTTGAGTTTGATAATTTATCTACAGCTGACCTAATAGAATCGATGACAGGATCCTGCAAAACCAGTAAAAAAGGCAACTATTATCATATGCAGCTGAAGGATTTTAGAATATGTCAAAATACTTAAGTGAACCCATAAACGATGTTTCCTTGTGAAACAATTATGTGCAATAACTACCTGAAGTTTGATACAGACAGCAGTTTTACTGAAGTTTCCAAAACAAAAGCTTAAATATTTTCAATTCAGTTAAGAACTTCTAACTTTTTCATTAATAAATCTGTTGCATAACCTAATTTCTATAGTTTTGTAGACATCATGACACCATCAACTTGAGTTATTTTTTCAGTAGTTAATACCCGGTTCAGAGGTACTAACTTTGACAAAACTTCATAAACCGTTCAGAAAGTAAACCATAGTAACATTGCATATAATCTTGAATGGAGATGAGAGAAAACCCGGTGGGATAAAGCAGGGTGATCATATATCGATATGTAGTTCCCCCGATGGTGTTGAAGGTCTTGAAGATCTGCGAGATTGTGAGATATGGCTCCAACAACAGCAGCAAACCCCTGCAGTTCAGTTACTAGCTGATAATGCCTTCCATTCACGTGTACAGACAATAGACCTTGTGAAGTTATTAAGAATGAGTGAAACATGAAAATAGGGGAAAATCTAGGGAATTATAAGAAATTAAGAGACCTCATGCATAATATTTATATTTGTTCTAAATTGGTCAATTACCACATGCTTGAAAACTTGTCGCAGCTGGGAGTAAGGATGGTTTGCACGAGTTTTGACATAGTAGTTGGTGAACTTATAACCAAACCGCTTATCAAACTTTTTCAATATCTTACGTAAACCAATGGCATTGATCTCAACAAAAGAGAGAAGCCTTAAAAGATCACATCCAACTGCTCTATATGCATCCTGTAATTCAGAAATCCTTGATCCGTCTGGCTGCTGTAAAAGAGCATGGTGCTGTTCTCTAAGATCAGATAACCTGGTAGCAAGTAGCCCTTGTTGTTCTAACAGGAAAAGGACAATCCTTTCGATCTGCGACTCAAGATTAATCAAAGATGACATAAATATTTGCAATCAATTTTGACCCTGCAACTAATCATGTGTTTTTGAGCTTCCTCTGGACTGGTCATGTAAAGGGAAGTGTCATTTATATAGCAAAAATTACCTCACAGTCTAGCAATCTTGAGAAGTCCATGAGAACATTATCACCATTTTGTGTTCCGACCTCAATTTGTTGTTTGTATCGATTAACTTTCTTCTTCATTAATTTGTAATTGATGTAGCATCTGAAAAGAATCAAAACAAAAGCACACAATAGAATAATAAATCTAGCACTAGAAAGAGGGAGTGGAAAAGAAAAAAAACAAAAACAAAACAAACAAACAAACAAGAAATTTCATATTTTGCATGACAATTACTCATCAACATCATTTTAACAAGAAACGTGAAAATTTCAATGTGGACGTAAAAATAGATGCACACTTCCTTCACTTTATTGGCTTTAACCATTTCTGAAGCACTGGGATTTCCTAAATAAACCTTTCCTTTCCAAGTTTCCTTTGGCGTTATATCTCAAAATCCGCATGAAATATAATGCTCAATTGATCATTTTGGAGTTTTCGCAACTAATAAACACCACTGGGATTTTGGAGTGCTGAAAGACAGATACAATAAACAGTAGTGGCTTCAAATACATGTCTCCGTGTATTTACTCTAACAGCACTGATTCATTGGAAACAACTTCCGCCATAAATAAAAAGGGTTATCAGTAATCTGTATTATTTATTTATTTATTTTTAATTTTCTTTTGGGGAGGGGTTTTTCAAACGCTAGACCTCCATTTTGGAGGCTGGGGTTTATGCCAATCGGATCACAGACCTTCAACTATCAGTAATCTGTATTAGAAAGTATATAAAACCCAAAATGTAGCATGAAATATGTCAACAATAACACAGAGATATATGACTTCAAAAAAAAATAATAATAATAAGGCGACACAAAAACAGTCAACGAAATTAAAAGAACATGAAACAAACTTGTCAACAATTCTTGAATTTGTGATTCTCTCAGCTTCTTTCCCAAGGCCGAAAGTCAATAGAAGTAGAACATACCCTTGCCATTCTTGAATTTGTGATTCTCTCAGCTTCTTTCCAAAGGCCACCATAACTTAGCTCGGAAAAAGGACTGATGTGCTGTAATAAATCATCACAAAAAATGGCAAGTAAGGGACTGATTATAAGCGTTTATTATAAGTAGTGTGAGTACCCATTTTCTCAACAAGTTTCTGAATGCTAGAATCCTGACAGATCAAATCAAGCTAAGAAATGGAAACCAGATCACTTCCTCTGCACTTAAATCCTAATAATTCCTTCGTCTGATTAGAAGGCAAAGAAAACGAAGAGTTTGCCATTTATATTTCCATTATTTATAACTGTAATGAAAATACAGAGGACTTAAATAAATAGATAAATAAACAAGAAAACACAAAACCTCCAAGTCTACACATTGATACAAATAAATGGGGATTGCAGTCTGTCCTTTATCAGTAGGAGGATAGGCAGTATTGATGGACTTGCGCGCTTTCTTTCCAAAAGAAAGAAATAGAAAATTGTTGCATGCAGGTGGCTAGCTTCATTTATATAGCATCCCTTTACCTCCTTTACAAGAAATATACGATAACTGATGGCAGGTCAATAAGCATTAATCGAGAGTTGCAATTCAAGGCAAAATTTTGAATATGGTACTAGCCAAACTATTATAATAAAATATTTTGATATTAATATTATTTTATATACATTTTTAAAATAGTTTATATATAAATAAATTATATATATATACATAAATTATAAAAAAATAAAATTACTATTTATTTTATCATTCATACAAAATATATATATATATCTTTTATTTATACAAAAAGGGGAAAAAATACAAATTTACTTAAAATACCACTTAAAAAAAAAAAGATGTCTGTTGAAATCTAGTATCAGCCGAAATCGATATTTAAAGCCAGATAGCCAACCTTTTATATATAAATGTGCTACGGCGCATGATTTCTTGCATACCGAGTAGTACGATATTTAAAATTTTGGTTAAATAGGCTATCTATATAATTCCTCCTCTCTTGTGGATGAGATATTTGAATTAAACAAGTTTTCTCATAAATAGTTCTCTCTAATCTCGACATTTAAGTTATAAAATTTATGGGTGTTGATTTGGTATTATCACGTAGCACATTCCACCATCATTAAGAGAATTTTAGATGAACAAATAAATCAATAAATCTATGAAACAACCGTGTTAGATCTAAAATAATATCATTTTTGCCGTATATTTTAATCTAATAATTCTAATATAAAAGGCGTTGTTGCTTATTAGTAGATAAAGGCCCCGCTTGAATTCAGAGATGAGATGAGTTGAGATGAGTTTGGTTTATTTTTTAATATTATTATTATTTTGGGATTTGAAAAATGTGTGTTGGAATTTGAAAAAGGTGTATTGGGATTTGAAAAATGTGTATAGGAATTTGTATTTTGTATAAAAAAATTATAAAAATATAATGATGAAATGGAAGTGAGTTACTTTCGAATCCAAACAGCCCCAAAGTGTGTAAATATTATGTAAATATTTTTAAAAAAAATGAATTAAGTATAGAATTAACGTAAAAAGTAGTTTTTTAATAATGAACTTCATTTTTTTTAAAAGTAATTTTCGATTATTTATATATTCGATGATTATATATAATATTAATCATTAAAAAAAATAAAAAACAGAAGCATTAATAATTCTTTACAACAAAAACCAAGAACGGGCAAGTATCTTTTGACACGTCTAATTTTGCCCCGCGTTACGCCACAAACGACGTACCGTTATACAGGTCCAAGGAATCCAGTAATCAATTCCCGAAGGGAAAAGTTGAGACTGGACTCTGGAAGTCCACATCTCAGACCACCAAAGATCGCGATTTTGGTGAGAGCTTTATTTTGGTAAGAGCTTTAATATATAATATAAATAATAATTTTACATAATGTTAAAGATCATAAGTTTAAATTCTAATTATACACTATATTTTATTTATTTATTTATTTATATTTAGAAATTATTTTAATTCATCTCATCTCATCATTATAATTTTTTTTAAAAATCTTTGTACAAAATAAATAAATAATACAATTTTTTCAAATTTCAATTCAATTTTTTTAAATCTAAAAATAATAATAATATTAAAAAATAATATTCTAACAATATTTTATTCAATTTTTAACATTTATCTCAACTCATCTTATCTCATATTTTAATTCAAACGAAACATTATGTTACTGATCATTCCTATATACATAATCACATTTATAATTTTTATTTTTAGATCTATTCTTTTGTTTTTTTTTTCTTTCTGAACTTATTAAATTATTTTATTTATCATCCATATACTACATATTTAATAAGAGATAAAAAAAATTAAAAAAAAAATATCTAGTATGTGGTGCTCCATGACGTGAAAGTAATGATCACTGTAATTTAATTTTTCTTTAGTTAAACATTTCGCGAGTCCAGCGTAGGTGAGGAAAGTGTTAAGCCTTAAGTTTTTGAGAACTACTAGTGATTACATAGAGACCAAATCCGTGCCAGAAAAATCATGCTTATCCGTTGTAATTTCCTTGGTTTTGATTTATTGGTACCACAGGTTAATACTCCAATATCTTCATGAAAAAACCTATTCATCGATACCACACAGACACACATTATATATAATATATATATTATTAAATATGTGGTATATGAATTTTGATGAGTAGAAGAATTTAATTAATTTAATGAGAATAAAAAAATTAAAAAAATATGATATGTGAAAATAATGAATATCAAAACTCTATTTCATATCATATAATTTTCTCTCTGATTAAACAGTACCAGTACGGCCTCTGACTAACGAAAACTCCCTAATTATACCAAACCTAATTAGGACGCATTAAAGTTCCAAGTTGAAGGCAGGCAAAGAGCTACCAGCAGTAGTACAAAGCAATTAGCTGGAAGATTAATGGAGCAAAGGTATGTATATATATAAACAACTCGCAATATAACATAATATTTAAGTGAACTTGAGAGCGGGCTCAGAGATATTTATAAATAAAAACTAAGATTAATTATTAATTACTTCGATTAATAATATATTACTGGAAATAAGTTAAAGATTATAATAAATTCTACATTCTCAAACGAGTCAAGTTAAAAATTATAAACCCTCAAAGAAAGGCTCGAGAATATTCTCGTCGATGTGATTTGAGTCCAAAAGAAGAGGGCCGTTGTAGAAATTAAAAAAACAAAAGGATCATAAACCCAAATGCAGGTAGCACTAGAAAAACCATAAAAATAATAAACTATTAATATCTCTTTCATGAATTATGTATATGTTTATAAAACTAAGTACTTGGGTTAACACTTCTACAAAAAGCTTGGGCATGAGATGACCTTGTTTACGAGAGCTAGCTTCAAACATACATATATATATATATAGATAATTAATTAGAAAGTTAATCTTGTGATCATGCTAATTAATTAATTCAGTAGACAGTAGGCAAGAATTATATATATGTACCTGACGTAGTGTACTGCAAGAAGCTAGCAAAGCTACATGATGAGCATGCAGATCAGATGGCGATACAGCTCCCGGACTCACGCTCTGAGTTCCTGCTGAGAAACTCCATCTTCTCCCTACAATGGATGCCGCGGATTTGCCTAGCTAGAATATATAATATCTATGGGTCTGGTAACTCTACAGGGAAAGATTAAAAATAATAATAATAAATAAATAAATCAGATAGAGAGAGAGAGAGAGAGTGAGAGATGTGAAACGACAAGCTTCCATGAGTGGTACTTTTGGTTCACAAATAAGACCGAGAACTTTACTTTCCAACCTCAGAAAACCGCACAGCTCGAGCATCGATCTGAGCGTCCTTTACTTTCCTCAAGAGTCGGATGAGACTCCGTTTGGCTTTTAGATTTGGAGATAAAAGTGATATGAAATAAATTTAATTTATTTTTTAATATTATTATTATTTTAAAATTTTAAAAAATATATTAAAATTTATATTTTATATAAAAAATTATAAAAATATAATAATAAAATAAAAATAAATTGAACTGAATTGTGAATACAATCAAGAGCTCAATAAAACAATGCTACGAGGAACACCTGCGATGAATCTACAGTACCACTAATGAATGGTTGGATGGAAACGTCTATATACAAGAGGATTAATTTTATATATAATGATGAGATGCGTAAATATTACGTAATTATTTTAAAAAGGAGTTAAATTTATTATTAAAATTTAATTTTTTTTATAAGAATCACATGTTTTATTCAATTTTTTTAATATAATTATGCAATAATTACAAATGATCACAGTTAGGGGTGGCAATTTCTTACACGACCCGTTAACCCAACACGAACACGACACGATAATAGCGGATTAGGGTTTAGTCTTAACGGGTTTAGGGTCAAAACGGGTTGACCCGTTATGACACGATTGCTTAACGGGTTGATAGCGGGTTGACCTGCTTTAACCCGTTATGACACGTTATGACACGCTAAGAAAGTTAAAATTACAATTATATTCTTATACTTAAAAGTAAGATTGTTAGAATTTTAATTTTGATATTTTATTGTTTAGAATGTAATTTAGACTTATAATTAGTGTTATTAGTTTTATAGATTTGTGATTTTAATATTTATATAAAATTATACTAAATTTAATTAAGTCAAACGGGTTAATTTTGGACATATTCAACTCATTTATATAAACAGGTTAAAACGAATCATATTATGTCGTATTAATATATTTTGTAATATTTATTAACGGGTCATAACGGGTTGACACGATACGACACGTTATGTTAACGGGTCGGGTTAGGGTTTGAGATTTTGACACGATAAGCTTAACGGGTCGGGTTAGGGTTGACCTATATAGTATAATATATATGTCTTGACACGACACGAACACGACCCGTTAACACGATTTGACACCCCTAATCACAGTTATAAACATCAATCAGGTATACTATACATTTGAACAAGCATCTCGTATTCTTTTTAAAGAAGAGTGATAGTTATACTGGTAAAAAATTATTATTTTTAAATAAATTCTATATCTTACATTTTTTACAAAAAAAAAATACAAACACTTGCATATTCTATTATGACTGCCAATTTTATTTTTCTATAGATAGAGTTACGTATAATCTATAAAAATAATTTTTTTTAGTAGTCTAAATATAGAAATAGATGGAAAGGCTCTCATTTTCTATATATATATATATATATATCGTATATTTTACTGTAATATGTTGTGTACGTACGGTAGTTTTCCATGTATAGCATGCTTTCTTTTTTTCTCTGAAATTTAGAAGTGATATTAATAAAAGCATCTAATATTAGAGAAAGTAAAAGGAAAGCAATACAACTAACAAACTTATAAGTTACAAGTTTCCAATGCAAGTCCTTGGAGATCTTTACCATTGTGAAACCTCAACAGATAGGGCGGTATGGAGATGAGCGAGAGGCAGTCATATAGTTTGGTAGAGGCTGCTCATTGCGCAATTAAATGTGTACATCGATTGAAATCTCGATATATTTTTTTTAGATTCTAATTATCAAATGAATGGAAAAAGAAGTTAAGGTCCCTAGCAATGGGTTGGATAGACTAATCTATTGTGTTATCCGGATCATTTGCTGCTTCAAGAACAAATTGGGAATCACCAGAAATAACTATACTCTGAATTGATCTAGACCGAGCCTCTTTAATGCTGTCGAGCAAAGCAAAAGCCTCCCCTTGATTCGGATTTGTATTTGGAATGGACTTGGTGCAAATAAAGATGATCTCACTACTATCAGATGAACAAACTGCTGCTGTTGGGCTAGAGTTTCCTCTTTGTTGAACCCAATATTTCAAGTTTCATGTAAATCTACAAATGGATTTTGATGATAACAAATGAATCCAAAGAATAAAGGAGTCTCAAGCTCAAGTTGTCCACACAATATAATCAAGTACATCAAGGAAGCAAGCATGAGCAAGAAGGGAACAAGTTTACATTAAAATCATAGAGTAATGTTGTAAATCTCTTAAAAATTCAAAATTAGGATTAAGGCTCAAAATTAATATTTTATCATAAAGCATTAAAATACATTTTCCACATGTGCATGATATTTTGAAAATTAAATTTGAAAATTTTGAAAGATGATTGATTGTCATCTTTCACATGTGCATGACATGATTAAAGGTTTGAATTTTGAAAATTTTGAAAGATGATTGATTGTCATCTTTCACATGTGCATGACATGATTAAAGGTTTGAATTTTGAAAATATTAAGATGATTGATTGTCATCTTTCACATGTGCATGACATGATTAAAGGTTTGAATTTTGAAAATATTAAGATGATTGATTGTCATCTTTCACATGTGCATGACATGATTAAATGTTTGAACTTTGAAAATATTAAGATGATTGATTGTCATCTTTCACATGTGCATGTTTTATTTGAATATTTTCAAAAGTGGTGGATGCTTTTCTTGACTTATGCAAAATGTAGATGTCTTTATTTGAAAATTTTGAAAAGTAAAGTGTGCTCCTTTTGTTATATGCAAAAAGTAAAAGATTATGTTTGAAATTTTTGAAAAGCAAAGTGTGCTCCTTTTGTCACATGCAAAAAGTAAAAATATTAGATTTGAAATTTTTGAAAAGTAAATGATGATGTTTTTGATATGGGAATCTTTTCAAATTTGAAATTGAAAAATCATTTGCCTATAAATAGCTCACTTGAGTTTTGCAAAATTTACAACAAGAGCTTACACATCTATTGCTAAGTTTTGCATCATTTCTTCAAAGCTCTCATTCTCTCTTTTCTAAAGTTTTGAGCCTTAATTCTTGTTCTTGTTGAGAGAGATATAGGTTACGCTGTATTGTTTCTATCTCACTCATTGAGGAGTGTACTTTGATAGTCTACCTACTATCAACTCTTGTATTTGTAAAAGGGTGTGTATAACCCTTGTGTGTGTAGAATGTGTTCTACACGGGAAATAGTTAAATCACCAAGTGTGAGGTGATTGGAAGTGTAGAAGGTGTTCTACACCGGGAAAAGTTAAATCACCAAGTGTAAAGTGATTGGAAGTGTAGAGGGTGTTCTACACGGATTCTTTGGAGCGGTGCTACTCAAAGGTGTAATAGATTTCTATCTCCACCTAAAGGAGATTGAATAGTGGATTTGGGGATCCTCAAGAGGTAGCTTGAGGCGAGGACGTAGGCAGTGGAGCCGAACCTCGTTAACATACTGAGTTTGCTTCTCTCTTACCCTTACTCTTTATATTTATTATTGTTTCATATTTTGTTTATATTTTATATTATATATTTGATTTATAATTGTTAATTTTTTAAATACAACTCAATTCACCCCCCCTCTTGTGTTAGTCATTTGGGTAACAATTGGTATCAGAGCTAGTTGACCTGTACTGTTCATACAGGCAGATCACTCATGGGAACTCTCGCTTGTGACTGTGTCACCGAAGCAAGACTCTCCGACCATGGGTGACGGTGCGGCCTATGGTCAGTAACAATTGGTATCAGAGCTAGAGCTGTATTATAAGATTAACTATCTTTTGAGTTAAGATCTTATGGCTAACATTGCAGCTTCATTTGGTGAAGGTCAATCCAGCAGTCGGCCTCCACTCTTTTGTGGAGACAATTACTCATTCTGGAAAGTTAGAATGAGAATATTCCTTCAGGCTCAAGGTCGAGAAATCTGGAAATGTATTGTAAATGGACCTTATATTCCAACAAAAGTGATTGATGGAGTAAAGGTCAAAAAGGAAGAAGAAGAGTTTGATCGTGAAGACGATAGACTTTATACTTTGAATTTAACTGCTATGAATTTATTATATAATGCTCTCAATGGTAATGAATTTAATAGAGTAATGACTTGTGTTACAGCAAAGGAAATTTGGGATAACTTGGAAGTTACTTATGAAAGAACTTCTCAAGTCAAGGAATCAAAAATTTATATTCTTACTCATGAATATGAAATGTTTAAGATGAATGATGATGAATCTATTTCTAGTATATACACTCGTTTTACTAACATCATAAACAGTTTGACAGCTCTTGGCAAAGTTTATTCCAAAGTGGAGATAGTAAGAAAAATTCTCAACTCTCTACCAAAACGTTGGGAATCAAAAGTGACAGCGATTCTTGAAACTAGAGACCTCAAGAAACTCGAAGTAAATGAACTCATTGGGTCACTTATCACCCATGAGTACACATTGAAAAGAGGAGAAGAAGAAGGAAAGTCAAAGAAGAGTTTGGCACTTAAAACTGTTCCACATGAAAGTAAAAGTGATGAAAATGAGGAAAATGACGACAAAGATGAAGAAGTTGCGATGATAACAAGAAAAATTCAGAGGTTTTTAAAGAAAAATAAAACTCCTCCAAGGAAATCTTTCAAAAAGTTTTCCAAGAAAGATTCAGGTAAAAATGACACTTTAATTTGTTATAAATGCAATAAACCTGGTCATATCAAGTCAGATTGTCCTCTGCTAAAGAAAGATCGAAACAAAGTCAAAAAAACAATGAAAGCTACATGGGATGATGATTCAAGTAGCTCAGATAGTGAAGCAAGCAATGGAGAATCAGCAAATCTTTGTCTTATGGCTAAAGATGACATTGAGGTAACAAATCTTGATAATATTGAAGATCCTTCATATGAAGAATTGCAAAATGTTTTAGAAGAGGTATATGAGGAATTTGAAAAATTGGGTATCAAATATACTGTTTTGAAAAAGAAAAATTCTTCTTTAACAAACGAAATTGATATTTTAAGAAAAGAAAGTATTGTTTTGAAAGATGAAAATTTTGAGTTGAAGAAAAAGAAAACTGATTTAGAAAATATTATTGAAAAATTTACGAATGGAAAAAGAAATTTTGAAAAACTTCTTGGTAGTCAAAGATGTGTTTTTGATAAGGCAGGCTTGGGATATATGCCAAAACAAAAATACAAACCTTATAAAAACTTATTTGATAATCCTTCTAAATCAAAATCCAATATTCAAAATTCTTTTCATAAAAATAATTTTGTTAAAAAAGGATACTATTATAATCACTCAAGTTCTTCATATATGTCACATGCTATTTACAATTTTTGTAATAGAAATGGTCATAATTATTTTGCTTGTCCTATTAGAAGAAAACATACTATGACTATTAGGATTATATGGGTACCTAAAAATCTTATTTCTTCTAATACTAATAAATAAAGGACCCAAAGAACTTGGGTACCAAGAAAAATCATTTTAATTGTTTTTATAGGTGTGCATGATGTCTTCCACGAACAAAAATAAATGGTTTTTAGATAGTGGATGTTCAAGACACATGACGGGAGACAAGACTAAGTTCTTTGATCTTAGATCTAAAGAAGAAGGACACGTGACATTTGGAGACAACTCGAAAGGGAAGATCGTGGGAATAGGTAAAATTGGTAATGAGTCTTCTCTTATAATTGAAGATGTTCTACTTGTTGAAGGTTTAAAACATAATCTTTTAAGCATAAGTCAATTATGTGATAAAGGATTTACAATTACTTTCAAAATGGATAAGTGCATTATATTGAATGATTATGATTGTAATATTTGTTTTATTGCTTTTAGAAGTAACAATGTTTATACAATTGATTTTGAAGAAATTACCTCACAAGATGCGATTTGTTTTTCAGCTCAAAATGAAACTAATTGGTTATGGCATAGAAGATTAGGTCATGCCAATATGGAACTTATTTCCAAATTTTCAAAAAATGATCTTGTGAGAGGTTTACCAAAGGTAAATTTTCTTAAAGACAAAATTTGTGATGCATGCCAATTTGGTAAACAAACAAAAACTTCTTTTAAAATCAAGAAACATATTTCCACTACTAGACCACTGCAACTGATACACATGGATCTTTTTGGACCAAATAGAGTTGTAAGTTTAGGAGGAAAATATTATGCATTTGTTGTTGTTGATGACTTCTCTAGATATACTGGGTCATCTTTCTTACTCATAAAGATGAGGCACATAATGCTTTTACCAAGTTATGCAAGAGAATTCAAAATGAAAAGGGTTATACTATTTCAAGTATCCGAAGTGATATGGAAAAATAGTTTGTTAATAAAAATATTGTAACATTTTGTGATGAAAATGGTTTTGTGCATAATTTTTCTGCTCCTCGAACTCCTCGACAAAATGGGGTAGTAGAAAGGAAAAATAGATCTCTTCAAGAGATGGCAAGAATAATGCTCAATGAGAACAACTTGCCTAGTTATTTTTGGGCTGAAGCGGTAAATACTGCATGTTATGTTATAAATAGAGTTATGCTAAGGTCTAAATTAGATAAAACCCCATATGAGCTTTGGAATGAGAAAAAGCCCAACATTTGTTACTTTCATGTATTTGGATGCAAATGTTTTATTTTAAATGACAGGGATAATTTAGGCAAGTTTGATGCAAAATCTGATGAAGGTATCTTTTTCGGGTATTCTACTAATAGTAAAGCTTATAGAGTTTTCAATAAAAAGACTTTGACTGTACAAGAATCTATGCATGTAGTATTTGATGAATCTAATTCTCTACTCTCCAAGAAATCTATTGATGAAGAAACAAGAGGTATAAATAATACGGAAAGTCTCAATCTCAACAAAGAGAACACAATAGAGGAAGTCTAACATGGAGATATCAGGAAAGATCATCAAAATTTAATACAAGATGCAACCAAACAGTGAAAATTTGTGAAAGATCATCCAGTGGAACAAATTCTGGGGGAACCTTCACGAGGTGTAAGCACTCGATCATCTCTTAGAAATATTTGCAATCATACTGCTTTTCTATCTCAGATTGAACCTAAAAATATTGATGAAGCACTTCTTGATGAATCTTGGATTCTAGTTATGCAAGAAGAGCTTAATCAATTTGAAAGAAATGATGTTTGGACACTTGTTCCTAGACCAAAAAATCATACTATTATTGGAACAAAATGGGTTTTTAGAAACAAGAAAGATGAGTCCGGAGTCATTACTAGAAATAAGGCTCGACTTGTAGCCCAAGGTTTCAATCAAGAAGAAGGAATCGATTATGATGAGACATATACACCAGTCGCAAGATTAGAAGCTATTCGAATGCTACTTGCATATGCTTGTTATAAAGATTTCAAACTTTTTCACATGGATGTTAAAAGTGCTTTCTTAAACGGTTTTATAAATGAAGAGGTATATGTTGAGCAACCTCCAGATTTTGAAAATCATATTTCTCCAAATCATGTTTTCAAACTCACAAAAGCACTATATGGACTCAAACAAGCTCCTAGAGCGTGGTACGAGAGACTTAGTGGTTTCTTGATTAAAAAAGACTTTTCAAGAGGAAAAATTGATACAACTCTTTTCATTAAATATGAAAATGATGATATTCTTTTGATTCAGATTTATGTTGATGATATAATATTCGGTGCTACTAATGAAAATATGTGCCAAGTTTTTGCTAAGACTATGCAGGAAGAATTTGAAATGAGCATGATGGGAGAGCTTACATTCTTTCTCGGATTGCAAATTAAGCAAGAAAAAAGTGGGACATTCATCAATCAATCGAAATATATTAAGGAATTGCTGAAGAAATTTGGGATGGAAGGTGCTAAGGAAACTGGAACACCAATGAGTCCATCCACTAAACTCGATAAAGATGAAACCGGTAAACTAGTTGACTCGAAGGTATATCGAGGTATGATTGGTAGCTTATTATATTTGACAGCCAGTAGACCAGATATTATGTTTAGTGTGTGCTTATGTGCACGCTTTTAATTATCTCCAAAAGAATCACATTTAATTGCAGTTAAGCGCATTCTTAGATATCTTAGTGGTACAATTAACTTAGGATTATGGTACCCTAAGCACACATCTTTCGATCTAATCAGCTACACAGATGCAGATTATGCTGGCTGTAAAATAGATCGAAAAAGCACTAGTGGAGCATGTCACTTCTTAGGTCGTGCACTAGTTTCTTGGTTTAGTAAAAAACAAAATTCTATTGCACTATCTACTGCTGAGGCAGAATATGTTGCTGTGGGTAGTTGTTGTGCTCAAGTTCTTTACATGAAGCAACAACTTGAGGATTTTAAACTTATGTACAATCACATTCCAATCAAATGTGATAATACAAGTGCTATAAATCTTTCAAAAAATCCAATACAACATTCTCGGACCAAACATATTGAAATTAGATATCATTTTCTTAGAGATCATGTGCAAAAGGGCGATATTGTATTAGAATTCACTAGTACACATGATCAATTGGCAGACATTTTCACAAAACCCCTACCAGAAGATAGACTATGCATGATTAGAAGAGAAATAGGAATGATGCATGCCATGGATATCTGCTAGATACTTTTATTTCATTATCTTAAATGACCTACAGAAACTTGAGACGTTTAGCCTCATCATTCAAATGCATTTGCTCCTCATAAATCATCATGCCATCCTTGTCTAAAAGATTAGGCAATCGAAATGAAGAGGTAAGTAAGGATTTCAAATCATTATTCTGTTGCTTTAATTCTACTATTTTTTTATTTGACTCATAAACAAGTCGTTGAAGTACAGATACAGTCTCGTTAAGCTTCTCAATTTCGCGAGTTTTGGACTGCAACCGAGCAGAAAACGCAACGATAGATGATGAGTATCGAGTTCCGAGACCCACAAGCTCGTAAATGGCGTCATGATCTGATTTATTAGCTAAATCAGTCTCTTGTTGCTTCATGGCACCCACGACAGATGCAGAAATAGATTGAGACTGAGGTGAAGGATACCTCAAATCTTGATCAAGAGAAGCACTGAAGGGAATTCTACGAGCCATTGAAAAATTGTAGAATGAGAATGCAAGCAAATTGCAAATATGAGAATAAAGCTTGATGCGAAATAGATAAAGTTAAGGATTGCTCTTATAGAAACGGAACTAAGAACAAGACAAACTTACAAATCATGATAATATCTCATTTTTCAGCAACATCAAGCGGATCAAATCTCTGCACCGAATTGCCAGAGCTACGCCTCCAACCTTTGCAGGTTTTGTCAGGCACGGGTGGTTTCAATTATTCAGCTCTTTACAAAATCTCCTTCCGCACCGAATTACCGGAACTAGGCCTCCAGCTTTTGCAAGTTTTGTCGAACACGTGTGGCTACGCACCGAATTCTCTACAGTCTCTACTAACGCAACGTTTTATTTATCTATTGGTTATTGCAGGAATATATCTTATTGATCTAATTATGATTTCTTTTTAATGATGCCAAAAGGGGGAGAAGTTTTAGACTAGAACATTAACATTATTTAAATTGCTAAACTTGTTATATATGCTTGGAATTATATTTATATTTTTGCTTGAAAAACTAACGCACATTCTCAGGGGGAGCTTAAGTATTAATACAGGATTCAGGTTCTATCAAGCATTTGTCATCATCAAAAATGGGGAGATTGTTGAACCCAAGGTTTCAAGTTTCATGTAAATCTATAAATGGATTTTGATGATAACAAATGAATCCAAAAAATAAAGGAGTCTCAAGTTCAAGTTGTCCACACAATATAATCAAGTACATCAAGGAAGCAAGCATGAGCAAGAAGAGAACAAGTTCACATTAAAATCATGGAGTAATGTTGTAAATCTCTTAAAAATTCAAAATTAGGATTAAGACTCAAAATTAATATTTTATCATAAAGCATTAAAATACATTTTCCACATGTGCATGATATTTTGAAAATTAAATTTGAAAATTTTGAAAGATGATTGATTGTCATCTTTCACATGTGCATGACATGATTAAAGGTTTGAATTTTGAAAATTTTGAAAGATGATTGATTGTCATCTTTCACATGTGCATGACATGATTAAAGGTTTGAATTTTGAAAATATTAAGATGATTGATTGTCATCTTTCACATGTGCATGACATGATTAAATGTTTGAACTTTGAAAATATTAAAATGATTGATTATCATCTTTCACATGTGCATGTTTTATTTGAATATTTTCAAAAGTGGTGGATGCTTTTCTTGACTTATGCAAAAGGTAGATGTCTTTATTTGAAAATTTTGAAAAGTAAAGTGTGCTCCTTTTGTTATATGCAAAAAGTAAAAGATTATGTTTGAAATTTTTGAAAAGTAAAGTGTGCTCCTTTTGTCACATGCAAAAAATAAAAATATTAGATTTGAAATTTTTGAAAAGTAAATGATGATGTTTTTGATATGGGAATTTTTTCAAATTTGAAATTGAAAAATCATTTGCCTATAAATAGCTCACTTGAGTTTTGCAAAATTTACAACAAGAGCTTACACATCTATTGCTAAGTTTTGCATCATTTCTTCAAAGCTCTCATTCTCTCTTTTCTAAAGTTTTGAGCCTTAATTCTTGTTCTTGTTGAGAGAGATATATGTTGCGCTGTATTGTTTCTATCTCACTCATTGAGGAGTGTACTTTGATAGTCTACCTACTATCAACTCTTGTATTTGTAAAAGGGTGTGTATAACCCTTGTGTGTGTAGAAGGTGTTCTACACGGGAAATAGTTAAATCACCAAGTGTGAGGTGATTGGAAGTGTAGAAGGTGTTCTACACCGGAAAAAGTTAAATCACCAAGTGTAAGGTGATTGGAAGTGTAGAGGGTGTTCTACACGGATTCTTTGGAGCGGTGCTGCTCAAA
Source organism: Platycarya strobilacea (assembly GCA_036898215.1). NCBI lineage: Eukaryota > Viridiplantae > Streptophyta > Magnoliopsida > Fagales > Juglandaceae > Platycarya > Platycarya strobilacea. The sequence continues at coordinate 55,294,375 of CM072545.1, read as the reverse complement.
GGTGTAATAGATTTCTATCTCCACCTAAAGGAGATTGAATAGTGGATTTGGGGATTCTCAAGAGGTAGCTTGAGGCGAGGACGTAGGCAGTGGGGCCGAACCTCGTTAACATACTGAGTTTGCTTCTCTCTTACCCTTACTCTTTATATTTATTATTGTTTCATATTTGTTTATATTTTATATTATATATTTGATTTATAATTGTTAATTTTTTAAATACAACTCAATTCACCCCCCCTCTTGTGTTAGTCATCTGGGTAACACTCTTACCACCATATCAAAAGTCACGTAATGATAGCTTATAGGAAAAGGACTCCAAGATGGGGCTTGTAAAATATCAAAATTATCCCAAGCTACTTTATGATCCAGATAAATTTTATGAACATTGTTAATAAAGACATCAATATTAAAGGATACTTTATCATGCAAAATTTTATTCCTTAGAAACCAAATATTATCCATGGCATTAATAGCAAAAAACTGAAAATTCCGGTGCTCTCTTCTAGGAAAATTAAGATTATCAGGCGATAGAATGCATTCCATCCAATGTACCATCCCCAAATCAGAGAAAAGTTGGATGTTGATGGGCTAGGGGGATTGTCTCCAAAGTAGCCTAGTGAAGGAACAGTTCAAAAATAGCTGGTCACTTGTTTCTTCACCCTCACCACAGATAATACAATTTAATTGATCCAGATTCAAGCAGCGCTTGAGAAAAGACTTGGTGGAGAGAATGTTATTGAGAATTTTCTATACCAACATCTTGAGCCTGTCTTAAATTTTTAGCTTCCACACTTTCTTCCAGTAAGCTTAAGGCTCAATAGAAAGATTGAAGAGATCTTGCAATAGCAAATTATTCTAACTTTGAGGATTTTCCATAATAAGCCCTGCCACAATTAGAAAGGGATCTTGGAGAGTAGTGATATCATGAGGAAGAGGGATCTAGAACGAACCCCAATATTAACTTGGAAGCACAAATTATTCCTTACTAGGTCCCTTTGATTGAGAACTCCTTTCCAAAATCAAGAAACACAAGATTTAGTATGGGTCTCCATAAATAGGATATTCCTCAAGTACCTAGAAGAGAGAACAATAATCCAAAGTAATTAAGTCCCATTAATCATGTTCCAGGCAATCTTATTGAAGAGGGCCTGATTAGAGCTTAAGGTGAACCAAATGTCAAGATCACTCAAAGCTTTGGGTGTACAAATAGATTTTCAAGATTTGGGAGTGAATGAGTGGACTTTATTAGGATTGGAACCCCACCAAAAATGCATAAGGATTTGATCAATTCTTTTAGAGATGGTCTTAGGAATCTAAAGGGTAGACATGACATAAGTAGACATGGTATTGGCCATCGATTTGATTAAAGCAGTCCTCCTAGCTTGGGATAAAAGTTTTGTTTTCCACATAGCCACTCTATTAGAAATGTTGGTCAAAAGATCTTCAAATAGAACTTTTTTGAAATTGGTAAAGGTAAGGGGAAGTTCCAAGTATTTGATTTGAAAGAGGGCAATCTTAAACCCTATCATATCCTTAAGACATCTTTTGATAGCGATGAGGGTGTTATAACTAAACTGAACCACAGACTTCTTAGGATTAACTTTCTGATCCAATTACTTAGAGTATTTTTCTAGACATAAGGCAAAAAAAGAAGTGGTTTGATTATTTGCAGAACCAGAAAGAAGCAAGTCATCAATGAAAAGAATTTGGATAAATTTAGACTCCCCACGATTGACATTAAGATCTAATTTGAGGACACTTAAAGCTTTTTTCTTAGCGATCAATCTAGAAAAACATTCTGAACTAATAACGAGAAGGAAGGAAGACATTGAATCTCTCTACCTAAGGTTACGAGTAGGCTAAATGTAACCTTTAAAATGCTTATTAACAATAACCAAATAAGCGAGAGTGAAAATGCATTATTTTATTTACTAGTTAGGGACGCGAAAGACGCGTCAATTTAGTGGAACAAAATTTTTGTATTGCCTGATGTAGACATTCGCTTCGTGTATTTTTAAATGGTCCACTGGGAATATTCTCACATGAAAAATGATTGTACTCGTCCGGTCTCTCTTTACCTGTAATAATGCAGGGGTCATAATTTACTCTCGATGGATTTAAGGCCACGTGTGGGGTGACTATTCATGAATCATAATGTCGGCATGATGATGATGATATCTCCAAAATGTGGAAGAAGTGTGGTCTCAAAACTACTATTATTATTGGCCAAGTAAATCGGCAAAGATATGATGCGAGCTGTGTGTGCATTCTGGAAATTAGAAACACTAATATTTGTGGCTTTTAGGTCCATATATTTATCTATATATATATATATCGCAGATTATTGGTGCTAAAATGACCAAATCTTGACTAATAATAAGCGAAAGTGCGTTGTAATAAAAGTGGATAAATAAAAAGGAAATAATTAAGAAGGGGAAAAACGCAGCAGCTTATCAGCTATAAGATGAGTGATTTCGATATTTGTAGTCTTGTAGACAGCTTTTTCTGGCCGGTGGGCTTGAAAAAATAAAGAGAAATGGTAGGACTAGGAGTTAAAGCATCAAATCAACTAATCAAGTTTGAGATTCGTGGAATCGTGATGCTTCATATCCATATCTAATTAGCATGGTTTGTGGCTCGATGTCGCCTTTGTCTATGCCTTAATGATGAAAGTTTTGAGCAGCATATGCTCTGTTTAGATATTAAAAATATTTTATTTTATTATTATATTTTTTAAAATTTTATATTAAATATAATAAATAATTTAATTTTTAAAATTTTAAAATTTTAAAATTTAAAATAATAATAATATTTTATTTAACTTTTATTTTAAATTATTTTATATCATCTCAATATTCAAACCATACTTTAAGTAAGTCTTTTGTCCATTACTCAAAATCCACTTCATTAAACAAGTGTAGAGTGTGTACTGTTTTTGTGTATATAATATATATTATATATATATATATATTAGAATTTGCATAAGAGCTATGGAGTATTGGAATATGAGATATTAGTTATATTTATTTATAATTATTTTAAAATTATCTAAATATGGTAGTGTTACTTTATAAAAAATGTTTAACTTAATTAATATTAATATTTTATGTTTTTAATTTTAGAAAATACTATCCATATTGCAATATGGATGGTCATCATAACACCACATATAGGTTACCCATATTATCGACTATTATCGAGGTTGTTTCCCCCCCCCCCCTCCCTCCTTTGTCTTGTGCCATTTAGTTCTATTCTACTGTGCATGATATCGTTACTTTAATCGATACTCCGACAATCGTTGAAAACCGACAACGAGTATAATTCCGAAGATCACATCTGTAATCGTGACTATCGGATCAATATTCTGAAAATAAAATAAAATATTATTTTTTAATATTATTATTTTAAAATTTTAAAAAATTGAATTGAGATTTTAAAAAATTAAATTATTTATTATATTTTATATAAAAATTTAAAAAAATTAAAATGAATTAAAATTAGTTTTTAAAAAAAAAAAAAACAAACCTCTTTCATTAAGCAGAGTACAAGGTATGCAAACAGTGGAGAGTTTTCTTCATATCCACTACACACTGATAATTATCTCATTCAAGGTTCGCCTGCACGTACGTCGTCTTATATATTCTTCTTCTTGATTATTTTCTTCATGACTTGTTATTCTTCTAATATAATTATGCGTAGTGGGACTGTATCCATGAACGTGCCTAAAAGTTTGGTTCTCATGTTGTAATCATTGCATCAATTACAAACTTGAGATCGAGTCTGATCTGCTAGCTTTTAGGTACAGTAAATGAAGGCCAACAAGTCTAGCTCCCCCAAATGAAGGCAATCGTGATGGTGTTTGAGTATACCACTTTTTAATATAAAGAATTAAGAAGTTTATTTACTTTAACTAATTAAAAATTTTAAACCCCGAAAAATATTTAATCTGATGAAACTCATAAGACAAATCGTAAAATTATTACAAATTAAATTTTGAATTAATAATCTCTATAAAAGTACAATATTTTCTGGCCGTATATATGCTAATTAATTGAGACAATCCGTGATGAAAAATCTGTGAGGAGGAAATTAGAGCGCATGCCTATTATGTAATGCACTAGAAGACAAGAGTAAGATGGAACACAAGACTTGAAAAGACTAGAGCACATGGGATGACATGCAATAAATACAAGCAGCTGACACAGACAAGGAAGAATATCCAACCACTATAGACCAAAACTTCTATATATAAAAGATCGACCAGATAACAAAGAGGATGCCCTCTCAGATTGACTCATTGTCTACAAACCATCATCATCCTCTTTAGTTTTCTTAGAGGGAATCAAGAGTTCAAACTAATAAATTTATGTATATTTTTTTATGAACAGTGTGAGCCATGAGAGACTGTAAAAATATTAATTATAGTGGATCACATTCTCCAAATCCTCGTGAACGTAGGCTTTACGTCAAACCACGTAAATATCGTGTCTATCTTTATTTATTTATTTGCTATCCATGTAAGTATAGCTACACTGGAGTCTCATCGGGGGGGGGGGGTAAACGATACCGAACGAAATCCAACTCGCACCAATAGGCTGAGAATGATTCTTTCTCTTGCCTCGATCTGTTGGCCGATTTTCATGGTATCAACAGCGGCACCGTCTGTGGAATTTGAACACGTTCTAAGTCAAATGTAAAAAAATGATGACTTTCTGAAATACTGGGCGACTTACCATACATGCAACTAATGTCCCTAGATAAGTATTTTTAATTTTGTTATTTCTATATAATATCGGGCGAAGGCAATAAGGATCTCGCCTGGGAGGCTGCTCAGGACAACACTATGCACTTAAAATGCATGGTGCCCGCCCACTTCCAATGCATGCACAAATCTTGTGCATGCACGTGAAGTTACTGTACACTTGCAAAATAGTTATGTCATCCCTCGATACGGCACTGTGCACATAAAATGCATAATGCCAGCCCACACCCCGTGAGGTCACTGTGCACGTGCATAGTGGCCCCACGATGTCATGGGCTAGGCCGTGCTTTGCATGGCATGTAACTGTGCCATGCAAGGCACATATGGTGCCATGCTTCATCGTGGATTCACTTGACTCCCGTTTCGTCGTGGAGTGCTCCTTCACGGCCGTATCTCGGGCCATGAGCAGCGTGGCTCGCCACCACATGGTTCGATGACTCGCCGGAGACCTCATTGAGGACCAGCGACGTTTTCTATCTGGATGGAGTCATCCCATCCGCCGGAAGCTCCCCACTGGAGCTTCCAGGCTTTCATGACCATGCCTCGCACCAGGAGCTTCGTAACTCACCGCCACAAGGTCCAGTGACCCGCCGACGACCTCCCTTAGGATCGCTCACGGTTTCTGTCCAGGACCCAATGGTCATCCCTGATATGTAGTGCTCAATCAAAAGGTCGTGCATGCATCCCGATGCGCAACCTGCGCTGGGGGGAGCCACCACCATGAAAAGCGACGTCGACGGTCACCAAGCTAACCTCCAGTGTCGGTCCCTAAAGGGGGCATTTTACACCCTCCTCAGCCTGGCAAGAGCATGTTGGGCGAGCTCTCCTTCCCCTGTACATGGTGCTCAGGTGGAACACCTCCACCCATTCAGGACATGGGATTACACCCTTGCCTCACCTCACCTGAGGGTTGCCCGCCTCACTTCATGAGTAGCGTGGGCTCGCCACCCACTTGAAAAACATGGACTTAGAACTCGCCCCATGTACACACGGGATACTTGTGCGAGGACACCACACGGACTCACTCCTCGCCTTCTCACCCAGCTCGCCCAGACCACCCTGGACTCGCCGCACGCCCTCATGCCAAACACCTCATAAAGCCCTTCACCTCGGGACAGGTCACCCATACACTCAGATCACTAGGCTTGCTCTCTTGCCCACCTCTAGAGCCAACTGGCTCGCCCACTTGGGACCTCTTGCCATGCACAGCATGCCTGGCGCCTCACATAGCTCACATTTCACTAACATGGGATCTCAAAACTCGACAATACAACAGACTCGACTTTGACAAATTTATACTATGACTACGCACGAGCAAATTCGGACTCGGCTCTTGCAAGCTCGGAAGCAACACCCACCAGTTTGCAAAAATTAGTTACGGCAACTCAAGATCTTTGGTTGGTATCACTCACAGCATGTGAACTCATTTTTCTACTAACGAAAGTATTTTTGCAGCGTGAAGCGACAACACACTCGTTACAGCAACACACGAATCAAGGGGTTGTCCAGCCACCTATGCCTCGCTCAACAATTCGCTCGTCCAATGCTCGAGACTTGGATTTATCACCCAAGCGCACTCACCAAGCCCTCACCTATTTAGTAGTGACACATGAATCACGAGGTCGCCTGGGTTCTCTATGTCCCGCCTCACGATTTGCTCGCCCAAGGCTCGAGATTTGGATTCATCACTCAAGCGCACTTGCCAAACCCTCACCTACTCAATGGCGACACACGAATCGCGGAGTCGCCTGGATTTCATGCCCCGTCCGATGATTTGGTCGCTCAGGGCTCGAGACTTGGGTTCATCACCCAAGAGCACTCACCAAGCCCCATGATTTATTCGCCTAAAGCTCGAGACTTGGGCGAATAAATTATGGCGACACACGATTGCCTGGGTTACATACCTCGCCCCATAATTTATTCGCCCAGGGCTCGAGACTTGGGTTCATCACTCAAGCGCACTCGCCAAGCCCTCACCTACTCAGCGGCAACACACGAATCGCGGGATCACCTAAGTTTCATGTCTCGCCCCACGATTCGCTCACCCAGGACTCGAGACTTGGGTTCATCACCTAAGCGCACTCGCCAAGCCTTCACCTCCTAAAGGGAGACTCATGAACCGCGGAGTTGTTTGGCAACTTACCCCCTGGTCAACGATTCGTTTGCCACCAGCATCTTCCCAGCAAGTGCTTGAACAATCGGTATGTGACAACATTTTATTGACTATCTTCATGGGCGATCGAGTCCATCACTCACTTTGCTGAAACTCTGCGCTCCCTTGTATGCGGTTAAATCTATCTCTTGCTATCTTGGAGTTTGATGTTCCCACGCTGTGAGCCTATCTCTCGCTATCTTGGAACCCTACGCTCCTATGCTTGCAATCAAGTTCATCTCCCTCCACGCTCGTGTTTCGTTTTCCTATGTTTGCGGTCGAGTCCATCTCACGCCACGCTCACATTCACTATCCCACGCTTGCGGTCGAGTTCTTCTCCCGCCTTAACCAAGCCCTGTGCCTTTAAAAAAATTTGGACTATCAGCGCATTACGTTATTCTCCTGATAAAATATTTATTGCATGTCTTTCTTACCTCAGGCTCAGAAGATGAACTGCCATCTTCTTGGAACCCAAAGATGGGATATCAACAATGAATTTCCACCACTTTCTTGGTAGTAAGAATTCGCGGGGTAAACAAAAGCAAGAGAGAAAAATAAATGTCGAAAAGAAGCACTTCGTGAAAATTCTCACTAAAGTGTCTTTGCTAAGAATTTTCGGGGTTCTGTGAGGGGAAAATCTGCCAAGTAGAGCTCAGACCTATTATGTAATGCACTAGAGGACAAGAGTAAGATGAGAGGACCAGAGCACAGGGGGTGACAGGCAATAAAGACAAGCAACTGACGAACACAAAGAAAAATATACAACCAGTGTAAACTAAAACTTCTATATATAAAGGACTGACCAGATAACAAAGAGGACGCTCTCTCAGACCGATTCATCGTCTACAAACTGGCATCATCCTCTTCAGCCTTCTTAAAAGAATCTGAGAGCTCAAACCAGTAGATTTATGTATATTTTTTCTTTACAGTGTAAGCCATGAGAAACTGTAAAAATATTTATTATAGTGGCTCCCCTTCCCCAATTCTTCGTGGACGTAGGCTTTACACTGAATCACGTAAATATCGTGTCTATCTCTATTTATTTATCTGTTATTCATGTACGTACAACCATACTGGAGTTTCGGTAAGGGCCCCAAATGACATCGAACAAGGCCCAACTCGCACCAGTGGGCAAGGAATGATTCTTTCTCCTATCTCGGTCTGTTGGCCGGTTTTCATGATATCAATAGAATCATCATCATCATGAAGTGGTAAGTCTGGATGTTCATTATATCATGTTCTCAGCACTAAGCCGGTTAGTTTTGAATCGTTGCAAAATGTGACTTATTGTGGTGATTTTGTTTGCAACAGAACATAAACAGTCGCAAAAAGGGGGTTTTTATTGTAGTGAAGGTTAGTATTGCTGGTGGAGGGACTATGTGTCATCTGTGTATATATATATATGTTTATCTTAATTAAATGAGTCAAATGACAAATTAATCGATCCAGTGGTCGATCGGCTTAATTATTAGGTAGAAGAATTGTAAAAGCACTGACAATGGATTAGCCAAAAATTTTCTTTAAAAAGTATAAGTTTTGTACACAGTTCAAAAAATTTTCATCATATTTGATCAATTGTGGCCAAAAAATTTGAATAAAAATTTTGAAGATACAATTTATTTTTGAAGAAGAAAGATACTTTTATTCTCTTTATATACTTTTGTTTTGTCACAATTGATCAAATATAATGAAAATTTTTTGAGTTGTATGCAAACCTTATATTTTTTTCAGAAATTTTTTGTTAATCCAATGTCAGTGCTTTAATGAATGGCCGAACTCACTCACAAGGGACAGTGCTCTAATGAAATGATGAGAAAGATGATGATAAAATAGATGATTATAAGTAGCATTATGCTTCCATATAATTGATCATGAGTTGATACAATTTAAACTATGCTTAATTTTTGGTAACAATAATATCAGAGGAGAATATTGACATATACATATAATGTTAGCTTGAAATATAAACGACTGGTAATGATATAGTCTTTTGATCGCATCTTACAAGTTGGCATTGAAGACACTCATTTCGTGCTGCTTATGCGACACAATTTAATTTATTGAAATAATTTAAATTAAATTATTATTTTTAATTTAAATCATATTAAATCAATGATTTGGAGAGTGTGGATCTACGTCAAATTAAGAATAGAATTTAGTGCATATGTAATACGCGTGACATTCAACTAGCTTATAGCTAGCTCCCCCCTTACGTAATAGTCTAACAGATCATCAGAATTCCAAATTCCAGCTAGAGTGATATCTTCAAATAATATATATTATATATCATGAGTAATATTATTGTTAGGTATAATATTACACAAGCAACATGTATATATTTATTTATTTATTTATTAAAATAAGATTTATTAATAAAAAAATTAATTTTTTTTTTATATATGAGCTCCTTATTTCTTTTTACGAAAATGTGAGAGATCAGCCTACGTATCGGCAACTCCCTCACATAAACAGTATAATTATACTGTAATTATACTTTTTATGTTAGAGGACTGTCGGTGTGAAGCTATCCCAAACACATTTTTTCTGATGATATAATACTTGTATACTTATGATTATAGTTATCATTTTTCGTAATATATTATTTATGGAAGACATGAATGCGGGCAATAAATATGTCAATAATTAATAAAGATATTCGATCGAGGCTGATGAAGTAATTAGGGCCTAATAATTTGTAAAAAAGTTTGGATCCGGCCAATTACTTTTGGGTGGAAAAGAATGAGGTGATCATCATGATACAACCACTGGCTTATTAATTACTGCATGGGATTGAGACTTGGAAGTGGACAGTTTTTGCCAATCCCACTAAGAGCATTAGTTATTGTAAGTCCAATTCTCATCTTATCGCCGGCCATTTACTTTTGGGTGGAAAAGAATAAGGTGGTCATCATGATACATCCACTGGCTTATTAATTACTGCATGGGAGATTGAGAATTGGAAGTGGACAGAATTTTTGCCAATCCCACTATGAGCATTAATTAATGCAAGTCTAATTGTCATTTTATTTTATTTAATTATTATATATTTTTTAAATTTTAATATAAAATAAATATAAATAATTTAACTTTTTTTAAATTTTAATATAAATATTATATTAAAAATATTATATTATAATAATATTATATTTAACTTTTTATTTTAACTTTAATTTATCTTATCTCATTTTATATTAAATTTTATCTCCAAAAACAAATTGATTTAACTAAAATTTGAGATTTGGACTAAAATCAAAACTTTCGGAGAGGTTAATATACATAAAATAAGTCATCTCAAAATCAAAATATAATATTATATATTTGAAAAATTAATTTTTTATATATTGCAACTACATCTTATATATTAATTAATAATTTAATTTTTATTAAAAATTATTTTTTCCTAAGCATGAAGGATTATGATCTTTGTAGATTTTAATTAGCCAATCCCGGATCAGAGAGAGAGTTTTCTCTCCATTTAAAGTATGCTCGTCACTATCGGTATGAAGACACATAGATAGGTCATCTCCATTAAGATCTTGAGACCCAGAATTCTTTTCCCTTCTACGCACTTATAAATTTTTAGATTCCCTTTTAGGTTCTTTGACACAAATACCAACTCGAAGCCATAACACACGAAAAAATAAATCTTGCATGTGCTTCGCTCATGCAGGTATTCTTCTTTCCTCCATGAACTGAAACTGCACTTATTTTACAATCCCATATATACATTTTCATTCTTTCGTGTTACCTTCTGGATTGGTGGTCATGTGTGGTTTGGTCTGATCTTCTATATATGGAAACTCACTTCCAAGTTTGAGAAAACGAGGGAAGGAATATGTTTGTTCAGAATAATTGTATAGTAAAATAATAGTTTGGAGATAAAGACTACTTAAATTTGGAAAAAGATACAGAATTATTGAAATTCAAAAGTGGTGCTTTTCTGCTTTGGATGTTTGCCTAGTCCAATATAGACCACTTTTGAGCTACCTAACCAAATATTGACTAGTCATTGACATTTAGCTAGGCCAATATGTCAAAATTCTTAGAAAAATCGTCCAAAAACAAGTTACGTAACATGATTTGAAAAGTCCAAACGAGCCCACGAAGCATGTCTCGACATGCTCGGATGGTCTCATAGCATGTCTCGACACTACTGCTGACATGCTCGAACAGCCCCATAGGCCATAACTTGACCGTATCACTAACAGACCTTGACAACCTCATGACCTACCTTGATAGCCAGCAAAGTTAGTGAGCCTTGCAGCCCAGCGAGAATAGTGACAGACCCCCCAATAACAGCCCAATGCGAGTAGCAAGCTCCAGCCCAAGCCATGCCAGCCAGTGAAGTTAGTGACATGCCTCGCAACCCCACGAGATTAATGACAGGCCCCCTAACAACAACCCAGTGTGTGCAACAAGCCCAAACACCCTACTTGGGCCATGCTAGGCAGCATACCAGCATGCCCATATCCCATGTCATGGCCTATTCTAGGCCAACTAAGGGCCAACCCATGTTAGAGTTTTTTTTATTTGTCTTTTTAAAAGGTCACTAGGAGTTTCTAAATTGTTTAGTATGCCTATAAATAAGACATTAGACTCTTTATTTTCTATTTTTTTGCATAAAACTTCTAGAGGAAGGGTTAAAGTGCTTAGAGATCTTTTGTGGTGCTTTGTACTTAGGTTTTGAGAGTGCAATTCGTAAATTTCTTGAAAAGGATCTTACCTTACAATTTGTGAATATGTATTGTCTATTCATCTATCATTTGTGAGTACTTACCATTCAAATCTCTTGTTTGTCATTATTTTTTATTGTGCACATAATTGCTTGCTTGTTCATATTTTTTCACACTTTCTCATCCACCAAATACACTTTAATTCTCCATCCTACCATATAATTGTTTGTTATCCAAACATATTCCTAGAAAACACTTTTCCACTTACCAAACACCCTTGACTGAAAATCATAAGCCTACATTAGGTTTTCCTACACTTTTGGAAATCTTAGTCCAAGTCCAAGTCCAAGTCCTAGTCCTAGTCCTTACCAAACTCAAACACCTTATCTCACACTCCTATTCCAATTCCAACTCCTACAAAACTTATCACTCTTATAATCAAACACAAGAGTCCTCACAACAACTATAACATATTCTCATTAGGATTCCTATATTTTAGAAATCTTAATCTTATCCAACTTCTTACATTTATAGGAAGTGACCCAAACCAACCCAAATGCTATCTTTCTTTCATCCTCTACCTTATCCAAAATATCAAAATCCTAACCCTACCTTACAATCTCGAAATTCCCTTTGGCCTATACCAAAATCTTAACTTCACTTCATCTTACAAGTCATACACATCACCCAAAAGATCCCAACACTTAAGCATACTCTTGAGCCATTCCCTAAAGCATTTTCCACCTAAAAGACCACCATATCTCCTTACCAATACCAATTCCATCCATAAACACCACACTCTCATAGCCATAAGAACTCAAGAAAGTCATAAACATTAAGCCAATTCCAAGTAAATTGTCAATGAACTTTCGGTCATCACAAAGAGCGTGCATAGATATGACTTTAGTGTTTAGGGACTAGATCGAAATCCCTAACACAATGTCAATGTTCTAAGTAAGAAAAATTATACTTGATTATAGATGATCACTTGAAATTGTACCGAATGACCTAGCCTTAGTGCCTCAACAAAGGCTATGAAAGTACCATCTCCAAAATATCACATAATTCAACAAAATAATTTTAAAAAATAGTTTTACAGTCATAAATAGATTTTAAAATCAATTCATAAACTGGCATAACTAATTTCATATATATGATATGTTAGATTTACTTTTTAATAAAAATTATTTCATAAATTATTTTATTCTTATATCAAAATCAGTTTGGCATGAATTTAATTATTTTTGTATAATATTTTTGTCCACAATATTTTCATTTTAAAATAAAATATGAAAGTATTATAATATTGAACGTGAAGCGAGCGGCAGTTGGTTGTCCATAACTAACAAAACTCTACCACGTACGATTCATACGTAGTTTAAATAATAACCAACTTGACATCGAACGAACTCATCATCAGGATCGTTAGAAAAAGATCAAAAAGAAAATAAATATCTGAGATTCTAATTAATTAACATGAGTATCATCTATCAGTTCTATTAATTACAATAAAAGAAATCAGTAAACTGCATGCATGCGTACTGATGATGATATATACATGCGATCGCGAGTGTATATGTCGTCTGTTTGAAAATCAAAAAAGCTTGATCATATTAATTTATTTATCAAGTTTGAAGATCATGACCCTTGATCTGATTAGAAAGTACTCCGATAGGCATAAAAAACAAAAACAAAAACAAAAACAAAGAGAAAACGAAGGAAAAAGAATAAGAAGATCAGAAAACTTATCGGAAAGAAAACAAAGTACAAACTACGTACCCTAAAAATTAATTACTTCCTAGGTACTTGTGAAGGAGGTGGCCGAGTAATTCTAATAACAATACCAGGGAAAACATCATCTGGGTCGTGAATATGAGGGTTCTGCTCAACTATAAAGGGGTCGCCGCACTTATCAATGATGGTGTGGAGAGTTTCACCTTCTCCGACCAAGTAAATTTCGTCACACGGCTGTTCCGAGAGCTGGGTCATGTCCTTCATGATCATGTCCTCGTATATAGGGATGGCGTACATGTCCCTAAAACCGCATAGCAATAGCAATATAAGGGCGACCAGAAAAAGGGCACAGTACCAGGAGGCTGCTTCTACCATAGATTCTGATATGATTATATGCCTCGCGGATTGGTTTGAAGCCATCATGATCAGGGTGATTATAGCTACTATACAGATCAGTACCACGTATTGAAAATAAATACAAAATAGAAAGTCGGGGGAATCAGAAAGATGGTGGGCGGTTTTGGAGTTTATTATTACATAAATTATAAGGAGTACTCATCTATATAATTTGATTTGAAAAAAAAAAATTTAAAATTTAAAATTTAAAATTTAAAATTTAAAATTTAAAATTTAGAATTAAATCTTATCATTTAATTTTCAAATTATATCAGTTAAATATTATATAATAAAGAGATTTTAAAATACCAGTACTCCATAAAATTTATAGGCAAGCTACGATAATTGAGTAGTTTTGTGGGCATGGATATTCGTCGAGGTTGCTACGTACGTGAATCAGCTTCTTCTTCTTCTTCTTCTATTTATTCGGCCAAACTCCAACCCGAAAAGAGGAATTCAAACATCAGATCAGGACTTCAGCCCAGCGCCCACCCATTGTCATCACTTTAATTTGTTTACAACCATGCATGCACAGACGACAAAACATTCAAGGCTAAGAAAACAATATTTCATTTTGATTAGGAGGATATTGAGCTTAAACATAAAATGAGTCCCATAAATCACATTGGTTGACACAAAAACAAACTTCAAAAATGTAGTTTTTCTATTTTTTGCTTATTTTTTTGATTTCTTACATTTTTATTACAAAAAATATATATTTAATTGTGATAAGTTATTTTTTATTAAAATAACTATTTTTTATATCGAAATAGGTTTGTTTTAATTGTAAATGGTCATTATCTATAAATAATTTATCATAAATACTTATTTTTCTTATTATTTAAAACACGTAACAAAGCATGCAAGAAAACAAGCTGCGAGACAAGCAAAAGGCAATTACCAATGTGCAAAAGCCGTTGGAATTACGACAAAGTTTTTTGTCATCTCATATTATGTTTTAAAGCAGTACCAATGGACTCTTTAAAATATTATTTTTTGTAAAATATGGCTAAAACATAGCTAAAATCATCTAATTCATACTCTATTGGATCCTTCAAAATAAAAAATGTTACATTTATTTACATGTAGCACAGTCCTGTTCATGAATATAAAACTTTTTTATTTGTTTTTATTCTTGCACTACAGTCGTCCTTCGTCGTCTTCAAGCTCGCGGCCTTCGTCAGTTCGTCGTCTTCAATGTTGACCTACCGGCGGCCGTTTCTAGCCACACCGGCGACATTACCAGAATTTCCTTATGCCGGTGACCAAACCCCTGTTGATCTCATCGCCGTTAAGTTTGTCGTAGAACGCCATGCGTCTCTCTAACGCCGAAATGAGTTTCGACGTTTGTAAAGATCATTTAACCCATCGTTGGTCATTTCTGGCCACACTGCCTCTTCATCGGAAGCTTCTCACGTTAGCGACCAACCTCTTGAAATTTGAGTTTTGGCAGGCTGACGTTAGTCTCCGACGCGCAGCTCCAGCTCCAAAGCTGGTAGTAATTCAATTTTTTAATTTTTGAAATAAATAATATCAGAATAAAATATAAATATATTAAAAGATATAGAAAAAGATAAAAAGTCTGATGGATGAGTAAATATAAAAGTGAATAGGTAAATAGAAAAAGTGTGTTTTTGATGATGTATTTGAAAAGAAAAATAAAGAGGCCATTGTGAGTACTCTTAGGTTCTATTTAAGTTTTAGCTATTTACAAACTGAAGTATGGTGAATAAATTGATTTATCAATTAAATTAAGACAATCACATTGATTAAATTTGTATTATACCCCATATTTTAATTTATATTTGGCTTGTTTGAGCTACTAATTAATCATAGATTTGGAGTTTCATACTAATATCATATAGAAATACATTTAAGATGAATAAATTAGTTAAGAAAAATATCTACATTTTGGCAAAAAAGAACTAAGGTCTTGTTCACTATAAATCATAAATATTTTTATCACATCTCATCTCATATTTTTTTTTTTAAATTTTCATATAAAATAAAATAAATAATTCAACTTTTTCAAATTAATTTTTTTTTTAAAACTCTAAACAAAAATAATAATTATAAAAATATTTTATTTAATTTTTATTTCACTTTATTTATAAAAACAAATCAAACCTAAATATTAGCAATTAGGCCCCCGATCTCTTCAATACCACAATGAGCAGTTGAGCGGTACTGACTCAAAATATATTAGCCATTAGATCAGCCCAACCTCACGCAACCCAATATGCGAATTCCCAAACCCAAACCCTAGTCCTCGACTCCTCCAGAGTCCGCGCTCCCGCAAGCATCATCCAGCGCCAGCATTTCGGTAGATGGAGAAGATGATGATTTCTGAGTCACCGAGGATCAATCGACGAAATAAAAAGCGCAATCTCGCAAACGTTTATGGTCCACCATTTCACTCTTTCGGTATTTTCCATGCATTCCTAAATCCTTATATGGTTGCCGGAAATATCGAACGGAAATTAGAAGCAATTTCGATTTGTTTTGACTCGGTTAAGAAACACAATCGGGATCTGACTTCAAACTAATGCTAAATAATTCGAAACTAAACTAATATCATTTAGATTAGATTACAGGGATTACATATCTTTATTTTTTTTCCTTTTCGGCAGCTAAGTATGGCACTTTTTACACTATTTTACCTCTCTCTCCCCCGGTTCCTTTTCATTTCTCCTTTTTTACGCATATATTTCCTTTAAAACATTTTTCCTAAGAAACAAAGAGAACCTTCGTTACATCATACATTTACCATCTGTACTCTTTAATTTTTCTCTTTAAATCTTCTTTCAGTTAAACCTTATAAGGAAAGGAAATCCAGGGAAGAACGGATCAGCCCACTTGTTGAAAAGTATTGGTTTCAAAGGTACCATCTATTCTCGAGATACGATGAGGGTATCAAAATGGACGAGGAAGGATGGTATTCCGTTACACCCGAAGAGATTGCGATTCGACACGCTCAGAGGAGTGGGAATGGTATTGTGATCGATTGCTTTGCAGGCGTTGGTGGCAACGCTATCCAGTTTGCTAGAATGTAATTTCCACAACTTGGGTACTGTTCAAAACTTAAAGCCTAAACATCAGTTTATGAGTCAATTCTGAATTTTAGATAGATTTATGAGTACCTAGTTCCCACCAAACGTTCGGAGAATTATACATCTTTTAAAAAGAATTACATTTTCCTTTCAAAGGTTTCATTTTGCAAGTATTAATATATTTTTTAACGTTTTGAGTTACTGTCAGATTCTTTTTACTTTTTATAAAGTAAATAGGCATAGCACAACTACACAAGAAGTATACAAACTAGAATAGGCTAATAGCAAATCATGAAAGATTATCTCCATTCAATACAAGAGCCTTTGCCCAAATTCTCTTTGAATTTGAATTACGAACTCATTATATCTTCTTCTTATTTTCTTCAAATAAATTCAACAAAGACATTGATATACCTTGAAGTAGAGAGCCTATTAACTCTTATTTTTTGCCCTGTTAGGTGTTATTCTGTTGTTGCTATTGACATCGATCCTCAAAAAATTGAATTTGCCATTAATAATGCAAAAATATACGGTGTGGAAGATTATATTGATTTCATTGTTGGAGACTTCTTCCAACTTGCTCCATCACTGAAGGTAAAGTTTTCTTACCATTCAAAATGGTGGAAATTTTGAAGTAATAAGCAGATTGAGAATGGGACCATGCCCACAACTGCTGATTGGAGTCAAAGATTGATTTATACATTGAAATTTATGTGGGGTTTTGAAATTCTACTCAAAATGTTGTCCCCTATCTTGTTTTAATAAAATGGTTCTTACTTTAAAAAAATTTCAGCTGGCCCCATGAGTTTTTGTCCTCGTTTTTCTAGTATTAGAATGTATTTAGGCATTTCTTCCGTACACATCCTGTGTACGCCTATTATAGGCATTTGAGAGCTTCACATTTAAATTTAAAAAGATTCACATGTCAAAGACATCATCATTCACTTTTCAAAAATTTCAAATCAAATCTTTTTACTTTTTGCATGTGACAAAAGGAGCACACTTTATTTTTCAAAAATTTCAAACCTAATCTTTTACTTTTTGCATATGACAAAAGGAGCACGCTTTACTTTTCAAAATTTTCAAACAAAGACATCTACCTTTTGCATAAGTCAAGAAAAGCATCCACCACTTTTGAAAATATTCAAATAAAACATGCACATGTGAAAGATGACAATCAATCATCTTAATATTTTCAAAGTTCAAATCTTTAATCATGTCATGCACATGTGAAAGATGACAATCAATCATCTTTCAAAATTTTCAAATTTAATTTTCAAAATATTCATGCACATGTGGAAAATGTATTTTAATGCTTTATGATAAAATATTTATTTTGAGCCTTAATCCTAATTTCGAATTTTTAAGAGATTTACGAAATTACTATATGATTTTAATGTGAACTTGTTCCCTTCTTGCTCATGCTTGGTTCCTTGATGTGCTTGATTGTATTGTGTAGACAACTTGAGCTTGAGACTCCTTTATTCTTTGAATTCATTTGTTATCATCAAAATCCATGTGTAGATTTACATGAACCTTGAAACCTTGAGTTCAACAATCTCTCCCTTTTTGATGATGACAAATACTTGATAGAACTTGAAACCTATATGAATACTTAAGCTCCTCCTGAGAATATGCGTTAGTTTTTCAAGTAAAAATATAAATATAATTCCAAGCATATATAACAAGTTTAGCAAATTAAACAATGTTGATATTCTAGTCTAAAACTTCTCCCCCTTTTGGCATCATTAAAAAGGAATCATAATTAGCTCAATAAAATATATTCCTACAATAACCAATAGACAAATAAAACGCTGCGTTAGTAGAGACTGTAGAGAATTCGGTGCATAGCCACACGTGTTCGACAAAACTTGCAAAGGTTGGAGGCCTAGTTTCGGTAATTCGGTGCGGAAGGAAATTTTGTAAAGAGTTGAATAATTGAAACCACCCGTGCCCGACAAAACCTGTAAAGGCTGGAGGCGTAGCTCTGGAAATTCGGTGCAGAGATTTGATCCGCTTGATGTTGCTAAAAATTGAGATATCATCATGATTTATAAGTTTGTCTTGTTCTTATTTCTGTTTCTATAAGAGCAATCCTTAGCTTTATCTATTTCGCATCAAGCTTTCTTCTCATCTTTGTAATTTGCTTGCATTCTCATTCTACAATTTTTCAATGGCTCGTAGAATTCCCTTCAGTGCTTCTCTTGATCAAGATTTGAGGTATCCTTCACCTCAGTCTCAATCTATTTCTGCATCTGTCGTGTGTGCCATGAAGCAACAAGAGACTGATTTAGCTAATAAATCAGATCATGACTCCATTTACGAGCTTGTGGGTCTCGGAACTCGATACTCATCATCTATCGTCGCGTTTTCTGCTCGGTTGCAGTCCAAAACTTGCGAAATTGAGAAGCTTAACGAGACTGTATCTGTACTTCAACGACTTGTTTATGAGTCAAACAAAAAAATTGTAGAGTTAAAGCAACAGAATAAGGATTTGAAATCCTTGCTTACCTCTTCATTTCAATTGCCTAATCCTTTAGACAAGGATGACATGATGATTTATGAGGAGCAAATGCATTTGAATGATGAGGCTAAACGTCTCAAATTTCTGTAGGTCATTTAAGATAATGAAATAAAAGTATCTAGCAGATATCCATGGCATGCATCATTCCTATTTCTCTTCTAATCATGCATAGTCTATCTTCTGGTAGGGGTTTTGTGAAAATGTCTGCCAATTGATCATGTGTACTAGTGAATTCTAATACAATATCGCCCTTTTGCACATGATCTCTAAGAAAATGATATTTAATTTCAATATGTTTGGTCCAAGAATGTTGTTTTGGATTCTTTAAAAGATTTATAACACTTGTATTATCACATTTGATTGGAATGTGATTGTACATAAGTTTAAAATCCTCAAGTTGTTGCTTCATGTAAAGAACTTGAGCACAACAACTACCCGCAGCAACATATTCTGCCTCAGCAGTAGATAGTGCAACAGAATTTTATTTTTTACTAAACCAGGAAACTAGTGCACGACCTAAAAAGTGACATGCTCCACTAGTGCCTTTTCGATCTATTTTACAGCCAGCATAATCTGCATTTGTGTAGCTGATTAGATCGAAAGATGTGTGCTTAGGGTACCATAACCCTAAGTTAATTGTACCACTAAGATATCTAAGAATGCGCTTAACTGCAATTAAATGTGATTCTTTTAGAGATGATTGAAAGCGTGTATATAAGCACACACTAAACATAATATCTGGTCTATTGGCTGTCAAATATAATAAGCTACCAATCATACCTCGATATACCTTCGAGTCAACTGGTTTACCGGTTTCATCTTTATCAAGTTTAGTGGATGAGCTCATTGGTGTTCCAGTTTCCTTAGCACCTTTCATCCCAAACTTCTTCAGCAATTCCTTAATATATTTCGATTGATTGATGAATGTCCTACTTTTTGCTTGCTTAATTTGCAATCCGAGAAAGAATGTAAGCTCTCCCATCATGCTCATTTCAAATTCTTTCTGCATAGTCTTAGTAAAAACTTGGCACATATTTTCATTAGTAGCACCGAATATTATATCAACATAAATCTGAATCAAAAGAATATCATCATTTTCATATTTAATGAAAAGAGTTGTATCAATTTTTCCTCTTGAAAAGTCTTTTTCAATCAAGAAACCACTAAGTCTCTCGTACCACGCTCTAGGAACTTGTTTGAGTCCATATAGTGCTTTTGTGAGTTTGAAAACATGATTAGGAGAAATATGATTTTCAAAACCTGGAGGTTGCTCAACATATACCTCTTCATTTATAAAACCGTTTAAGAAAGCACTTTTAACATCCATTTGAAAAACTTTGAAATCTTTATAACAAGCATATGGAAGTAGCATTCAAATAGCTTCTAATCTTGCGACTGGTGCATGTCTCATCATAATCGATTCCTTCTTCTTGATTAAAACCTTAGGCTACAAGTCGAGCCTTATTTCTAGTAATGATTCCGGACTCATCTTTCTTGTTTCTAAAAACCTATTTTGTTCTAATAATAGTATGATTTTTAGGTCTAGGAACAAGTGTCCAAATATCATTTCTTTCAAATTGATTAAGCTCTTCTTGCATAGCTAGAATCCAAGATTCATCAAGAAGTGCTTCATCAATATTTTTAGGTTCAATCTGAGATAGAAAAGCAGTATGATTGCAAATATTTCTAAGAGATGATCGAGTGCTTACACCTCGTGAAGGTTCCCCCAGAATTTGTTCCACTGGATGATCTTTCACAAATTTCCACTGTTTGGTTGCATCTTGTATTAAATTTTGATGATCTTTCCTGATATTTTCATGTTGGACTTCCTCTATTGTGTTCTCTTTGTTGAGATTGAGACTTTCCGTATTATTTATGCCTCCTGTTTCTTCATCAATAGATTTCTTGGAGAGTAGAGAATTAGATTCATCAAATACTACATGCATAGATTCTTGTACAGTCAAAGTCTTTTTATTGAATACTCTATAAGCTTTACTATTAGTAGAATACCCGAGAAAGATACCTTCATCAGATTTTGCATCAAACTTGCCTAAATTATCCCTGTCATTTAAAATAAAACATTTGCATCCAAATACATGAAAGTAACCAATGTTGGGCTTTTTCTCATTCCAAAGCTCATAGGGGATTTTATCTAATTTAGACCTTAACATAACTCTATTTATAACATAACATGCAGTACTTACCGCTTCAGCCCAAAAATAACTAGGTAAGTTGTTCTCATTGAGCATTGTTCTTGCCATCTCTTGAAGAGATCTATTTTTCCTTTCTACTACCCCATTTTGTTGAGGAGTTCGAGGAGCAGAAAAATTATGCACAAAACCATTTTCATCACAAAATGTTTCAATATTTTTATTAACAAACTCTTTTCCCCTATCACTTCGAATACTTGAAATAGTATAACCCTTTTCATTTTGAATTCTCTTGCATAACTTGGTAAAAGCATTATGTGCCTCATCTTTATGAGTAAGAAAGATGACTCAAGTATATCTAGAGAAATCATCAACAATAACAAATGCATAATATTTTTCTCCTAAACTTGCAACTCTATTTGGTCCAAAAAGATCCATGTGTATCAGTTGCAGTGGTCTAGTAGTGGAAATATGTTTCTTGATTTTAAAAGAAGTTTTTGTTTGTTTACCAAATTGGCATGCATCACAAATTTTGTCTTTAAGAAAATTTGTCTTTGGTAAGCCTCTCACAAGATCATTTTTTGAAAGTTTGGAAATAAGTTCCATATTGGCATGACCTAGTCTTCTATGCCATAACCAATTAGTTTCATTTTGAGCTGAAAAACAAATCGCATCTTGTGTGGTAATTTCTTCAAAATCAATTGTATAAACATTGTTACTTCTAAAAGCAATAAAACAAATATTACAATCATAATCATTCAATATAATGCACTTATCCATTTTGAAAGTAACTGTAAATCTTTTATCATATAATTGACTTATGCTTAAAAGATTATGTTTTAAACCTTCAACAAGTAGAACATCTTCAATTATAAGAGAAGACTCATTACCAATTTTACCTATTCCCACGATCTTTTCTTTCGAGTTGTCTCCAAATGTTACGTGTCTTTCTTCTTTAGATCTAAGATCAAAGAACTTAGTCTTGTCTCCCGTCATGTGTCTTGAACATCCACTATCTAAAAATCATTTATTTTTGTTCGTGGAAGACGTCATGCACACCTATAAAAACAATTAAAATGATTTTTCTTGGTACCCAAGTTCTTTGGGTCCTTTATTTATTAGTATTAGAAGAAACAAGATTTTTAGGTACCCAGATGGCCCTAATAGTCATTGTATGTTTTCTTCTAATAGGACAAGCAAAATAATTATGACCATTTCTATTACAAAAATTACAAATAGCATGTGACATATATGAAGAACTTGAGTGATTATAATAGTATCATTTTTTAACAAAATTATTTTTATGAAAAGAATTTTAAATATTGGACTTTGATTTAGAAGGATTATCAAAGAAGTTTTTATAAGGTTTGTATTTTTGTTTTGGCATATATCCCAAGCCTGCCTTATCAAAAACACATCTTTGACTACCAAGAAGTTTTTCAAAATTTCTTTTTCCATTCGTAAATTTTTCAATAATATTTTCTAAATCAGTTTTCTTTTTCTTCAACTCAAAATTTTCATCTTTCAAAACAATACTTTCTTTTCTTAAAATATCAATTTCGTTTGTTAAAGAAGAATTTTTCTTTTTCAAAACAGTATACTTGATACCCAATTTTTCAAATTCTTCATATACGTCTTCTAAAATATTTTACAATTCTTCATATGAAGGATCTTCAATATTATCAAGATTTGTTACCTCAATGTTATCTTTAGCCATAAGACAAAGATTTGCTGATTCTCCATTGCTTGCTTCACTATCTGAGTTACTTGAATCATCATCCCATGTAGTTTTCATTGCTTTTTTGCCTTTGTTTCGATCTTTCTTTAGCAGAGGACAATCTGACTTGATATGACCAAATTTATTGCATTTATAATAAACTAAAGTGTCATTTTTACCTGAATCTTTCTTGGAAAACTTTTTAAAGGATTTCCTTGGAGGAGTTTTATTTTTCTTTAAGAACCTCTGAATTCTTCTTGTTATCATCGCAACTTCTTCATATTTGTCGTCATTTTCCTCATCTTCATCACTTTTACTTTCATGTGGAACAGCTTTAAATGCCAAGCTCTTCTTTGACTTTCCTTCTTCTTCTCCTCTTTTCAATTTGTACTCATGGGTGATAAGTGACCCGATGAGTTCATTCACTTCGAGCTTCTTGAGGTCTCTAGCTTCAAGAATCGCTGTCACTTTTGATTCCCAACATTTTGGTAGAGAGTTGAGAATTTTTCTTACTATCTCCAATTTGGAATAAATTTTGCCAAGAGCTGTCAAGCTGTTTATGATATTAGTAAAACGAGTGTACATACTAGAAATAGATTCATCATCATTCATCTTAAACATTTCATATTCATGAGTAAGAATATAAATTTTTGATTCCTTGACTTGAGAAGTTCCTTCATAAGTAACTTCCAAGTTATCCCAAATTTCTTTTGCTGTAGCACAAGTCATTACTCTATTAAATTCATTATCATTGAGAGCATTATATAATAAATTCATAGCAGTTAAATTTAAAGTATAAAGTCTATCGTCTTCACGATTAAACTCTTCTTCTTCCTTTTTGACCTTTACTCCATCAACTACTTTTGTTGGAATATAAGGTCCATTTACAATGCATTTCTAGATTTCTCGACCTTGAGCCTGAAGGAATATTCTCATTCTAACTTTCTAGAATGAGTAATTGTCTCCGCAAAAGAGTGGAGGCCGACTGCTAGATTGACCTTTACCAAATGAAGCTGCAATGTTAGCCATAAGATCTTAACTCAAAAGATAGTTAATCTTATAATAGAGCTCTAGCTCTGATACCAATTATTACTGACCATAGGCCGTACCTATGTCACCTAACAACTGTACCTACCAGACTAGCCGGCCACCGTCTCTACCGGTGCACCGTCACCCATGGTCGGAGAGTTTTGCTTCGGTGACACAATCACAAGCGAGAGTTCCCATGAGTGATCTGCCTGTATGAACAGTACAGGTCAACTAGTTCTGATACCAATTGTTGTCCAGATGACTAACACAAGAGGGGGGGTGAATTGAGTTGTATTAAAAAATTAATAATTATAAATCAAGTATATAAAATAAAATATAAAATATGAAACAGTAATAAATATAAAGAGTAAAGGTAAGAGAGAAGCAAACTCAGTATGTTAACGAGGTTCGGCCCCACTGCCTACGTCCTTGCCTCAAGCTACCCCTTGAGGATCCCAAAATCCACTATTCAATCTCCTTTAGGTGGAGATAGAAACCTATTACACCTTTGAGCAGCACCGCTCCAAAGAATCCGTGTAGAACACCCTCTACACTTCCAATCACCTCACACTTGGTGATTTAACTATTCCTCGTGTAGAATACCTTCTACACTTTCAATCACCTCACACTTGATGATTTAACTATTCCCCGTGTAGAACACCTTCTACACACACAAGGGTTATACACACCCTTTTACTGATACAATAATTGATAGTGGGTAGGCTATCAAAAAACACTCCTCAATGAGTGAAATAAAAACAATACAGCACAAACTATATCTCTCAAAATAAATAAGGGTTAAAGTTCAATGCTTGGAAAAGAGAGAATGAAAACTTTGAATGAATGTTATATGCTCTTGGTGTTGTAAATGTGAAGCTCTTAAATGATCTATTTATAGGCATATGAGATTTCATATTCAAATTTAAAAAGATTCATATGTCAAAGACATCATCATTCACAAGCGAGAGTTCCCATGAGTGATCTGCCTGTATGAACAGTACAGGTCAACTAGCTCTGATACCAATTGTTGCCCAGATGACTAACACAAGAGGGGGGAGTGAATTGAGTTGTTTTATGGGCAACAAACAGTATATTGCTTTGACTTGACTTTTAATTTTAACCTCTGATTGATGACTCACCAGCTTGTGAAACCTACATAGAAAAACTTGTGGTCTTTCTAGCATTACTCTTTGATGTTTTGGTTGGCCACAATTGCACACAAAGGCAAGAATTTGCTGATGGATTTAATCATTTAATCATTTTTACAATGCAAACTTACATATGGCAACTATGGATTTCTTCTGTTTAGTATTTTTTATTTTTTATTTTTTTGGATTTTTGCTGCTGTATAGTTTCTTTTCAAATTAATTGCTTGCATGATTATGAAGTGAATTTATAGGAATGGGGAAGAGAGGATGAAAATGAAACAGGAGTTCATTATTGTTGTTTTTTTTTTCCCAAATACCATGTTAAAACTTGGGTTAGAATATATAATGAGAGTCACAATTGGGAATGAATACCGAAAATAGAAATGAAGGTTTCGACTGCAAAAATTAGGATTTGATAGAATAACTTGAGAAATAGTAAGGAAGAGAGTTAATACGGAAAGCAAAAGAAAATATTGGAGAAAATAAGTTGGATAAGTTATCATCTTCATAGTGAGAAACAGAAATATATGTTAAAGAATCAACCAATACATATGTAGTGTGATTGTAACAATTTTACTTTGATTAATGTTTAATGCTGAAACTGCATGTTTTATAGTTAATGCATGTGCAGCATTTTATCTTGGAATGGAAGTTGTACTTCCTTTGTTATTCCTTGTCTTAATTTTTTTTTTTGATGTTTTAATTTTGTTAGGGGGACATGGTGTTTCTTGCACCACCATGGGGAGGTCCATCGTACAAAAGTGTTGAAAAATTTACGCTTGATTCTCTTGAGCCAAGAGATGGGTATGTAATGTAGATGCTTTTAATCTTCTACACAATGGCAAGATGGAACATTTCATGAATTAGGAAGAAGTCCTCTCAAATAGAGATTTTTTCTTTCGACCATTTTTCGATTGTTAATTCGATATATAAGAACCGCTACTACAAATAGTACTACACCCTTGATCGTGAAATATCGATTGCTTGTTGAACCCTGTGAATTACGTGAAAGTAAGATACTCCAAATTTGGGAGTCCAAGAGTTTTATAAAACGTTCTTGATGGAAAAAAATGGTAATGAAAGATCCCACTGAATTAAATAATAAACATTAGCAACATCAAGAGCTCGGCCGTGAATGAGGCGAGAGTTCCTTTCCCACCAAATACCTTAGACTACAGCAGCGAACATCAATCTAGCAGTTAAACTGGAAAGAGAGTTGCCCCTAAAAGTTTGAGCCATCCAACACAGAATGTCCTCCCAATTCATAGCAACAGACGGGATGTTGCATTTTCCACACAATTTATGTGCAGAATAGGATGCTGATATATAAGTATGTACATGCTACTTGTCTGAAATATAGTAATTATATGAATTAAGAATGAAAATGTAGAACTGATAAAAAAAATTCAAATGTAGACAAGTTTATCATATTCTCAGAGCTGCCTCTGTGATCAATGCTGAGCCTAAGGTTTGTGTTTCAAGTACTCCGGTATGAATTTATGAAAACTTGTAAATAATGGAGTTTGCACACAATTAAAACTTGATTTACGTAGAATTGGACCATTGGTAACATTACATTTTGTGTGATCAATGTACAATTCTACAGCAGCTGTGTGTTTTAGACAGTGAAGCAAAATTCTGGTTTCACCTTTTGGCTGCTGGCTACATTACATGACCAGAAAAGGGGAAAAGAACTGCAATCTTGTATGTGTAATAATCTTGCAATCCACGTCATCAAGTATAATTACAATTGCTGCAACTTTTTAGCTCACAAACTCATAAAACATGATTTTTGTTGTTGTTTTCTTCGTGTTCTCTTGTTACCTTGTATGATATATGATATTGTATTCTATAGATTGATTAGCAATCTAATGACACTTATGTACAGGTGCACCATATTTCAGGTTGCTCAGGCAATAACACCTAACATCATTATGTTCTTACCACGGAATGTGGATTTGCAGCAAGTGGAAGAGCTTTCTTGGCTGTCTTCTCCTCCCTTAGAAGTTGAGGTATGGGCTTGTTAACCTACCAGACTTCAACGAGATCGTAGAAGAAAAATGTTTTCCCGTGTCTTCTGATGGTATCAAGATTGGCATTTCCACCTCTTAAATTTTCCAGTCCAATGGTAATGAGATTCTTTACATGGTGGAATCAATTTCATGTGCAGATTGAAGAAAATTATGTGCAACACAATGTAAAGGGTATCACAGCCTACTACTTTAGTGGTGCAGCGTGCGGTTAACTTGGTTGGAGCTGCAGCCTTGTATATTTCAGACTTTAAGCATCCTCTGATTGTCTTTGTGTATTTATTTGTGTGAACAAAAGAATTTTTATAAAAAAAAAATTAGTGAACTTTTTCATTATTTCCATTTCGCGATGGAGGAATGGAGATTTGCGGTGGCCACTTGGTAAGAGGCTGCTTTTGCAAGTTTGAGTGTCTTGATTTAATGTTTTAATTATTAACTTATGTGCGGCCGGCAGCAAATTCATAACATATTGGTATTCTTGTTTGCAAACATAATTATCTTCTAAGTGTTGCGGGACCTTTGAGCACAACCCTCGGCTCTCGAATAGAACACCTCCCATCAAGGAAGTCTCCTTTATTTATTTATTTGTTTTTTTGTTTTTTTGTTGTGAGGGGGGGGGGGGGGGGGGGGGGGGAGGTGTCAACAACGACCTGACCAATTTTGAGAGGTGTACAAGTTCTTGACAAGAAATTTTCTGCAAGAACACTTAAGTTAATTCAAAGGAAAAATCCCTCTGTTTAAATTATTTATTTCTCACACCCTGTATAAGAGAAAATCTTTTGATCGGATTCTCCCAATTTTCTTCAAATAACAGACACTAATTGAGAGCCGCCACGTAGAGCACGCTGCATCTCAGAGGAACTCGAATGCATAACCCATCGGTTGATGTTCCTTGGCTTCCACATCGAACGCCATCATCGCTTCTGGCCTATTTCTCGCATGTGCGAATTGGACATGAAGAATCCCTTTATGTTGAGAAGCTCCGCTTGTGTTTCCTCCAAGTTCTCCATAGCAGACGGTCCCCTAAAGGCAAAACCAAAGCTGGTTTAAAGAGTTAAAAAGGAAAATTTTTCGTGTGTGCCCTTTGAGGTTTTGGAGGTTGTGTGTTGTATTCCTGGTAAATATTTATTGTTCTGCTATTGGTGGAGCTTGCAAAACTTGTGGCTAACCCTCTGTATCAAGATGCTACCCCACCTCGATTCAGTGAGGTTGAAATCTCTTTTATTTTTTTGAAGTATCTGTTGGTCTATTTTCTGTTGGGAATTTCTGAATATACTCGTGTACTTAATGCCAATTTCTGAATTTTCCGTCGCCGGACCTGAGAGAGGCTGAAAGGTTTTAAGAGGAAGAGGGACCATCATCGTTGGCATCGAGATTCAGGCTGGAATCCATCGAGGGAGGGAACACCACGAGGAGGTCGTGGGAGGAAGGGGATGCCATAAGAAGGAAGGCCAGGGGGAGGTTGCAGGTTGTGGGTAGCAGTATAGGGAGAACTATTAGAACGAAATGGAGATTTGTGTAATAATCTGGTGTGTGCAGGTGTTGAAAATGAATTTGTGAGATGCTGATGTGTTGAACTCTCATTTGTGTCTATTTTTCTCACATTAACGGGTAAGCCCGGTTCAAAGAGTGTCTCTAAATATAAACATTTGAAGATTGTACCACAACCAATTTTTGTTCTATCCATAATGCGCATACCTTGACGGAGGATGCCATTTAAGTAAAAATAATTTAGTGTATGATTTGATGTTCTTTATAGTTTAGAGCAAAATGAAAATAAATGAAAGTTTGTCAAGACTGGTTTTTTTCTTAATCGTTTTAGGATTCATAAATTGAGAACTTCCGGTAGTAGTAGTAACGCCCCGTTTATTAGAAATACCACAAAAACATTACTAACCATTGCAGGGGAAGAATCACTCTGTACGCATGATATAGCAATCCTTCCACTGCAGTCGGAGGCTCATTTAAGTAAATTGTGTGCTTTAT
Organism: Platycarya strobilacea; assembly: GCA_036898215.1. Classification (NCBI taxonomy): domain Eukaryota; kingdom Viridiplantae; phylum Streptophyta; class Magnoliopsida; order Fagales; family Juglandaceae; genus Platycarya; species Platycarya strobilacea. Next base: position 55,265,024 of record CM072545.1, on the reverse strand, counting down.
GAAGTTGGCACTACAACAGATTCTTGAGCCACAACGTGAGAGTTGCAATTTCTAGACAATTTTCAATTCTTTGAGCCATGATGTATGCAGTGGACATGGATCGGGTTTTCCTTCTGCTATTGCCTTCTCCGAGAGCGAGTAGAACCAACCATTCCTCCATTTAAACTGCAAGCACGACAAAACTTGACAGTTAAAACAAGTTTAAGGTCATGAAAATCGTGTATATATGAATAAAAAGTCAATTTGAGGATCGGATCGGATCTTTTACCTCTTTAACTGCTGTAGGAAAGTGGGAAACTGCTCGGGAGTACGCACATAGTCTATCTTCCATGGCTTCTTCAAATACCAATTCTTTTTCTGCTGCTGCTGCAGACGCAAGTTCTGCAATGAGACTAGACACCTGAAAGCAAATATCATGGTCAAGGTCCAAAATCAAATTCTGGTTCTCAAACTAAAACTAATACGAGCTCCAAGTTTCCTCTATAACCCTTCCTAATGCCTTCATTACATGCTTAGGATCCCAAGTGTTGGAGTGAGCTGTAAAACTGGAAACAAATCAGATTAATTATAGGAATTCTTTCATTGTAAAATCGCGTCCTTAAAGGGTCAACCAGTATCCTAGCCTTAGATTTCGTATTTTCTAGAGTAGCTTCATCTTGTATCTATTTATACCCTTGTACTCTGTTATGCAAAAGATATAGAAAAAGGAAAATTTGACATGGTATCAGAGCGGGATCCTAGGATCTTTGCTCCATTCGCCCACTGACCAGAAACTCTGGTACTTGGCAACCATGGCAAAGTCCATTCTTGATGATTGGACAACGAAAATGACAGAGGCCTTGACAAAAGTCCAGACCTCCTCTCACACCCCATCAGATTCTCCGACTGTTCCCATTGGCATTAAGTTGGATGGTTCCAACTATGCCTTATGGTCCCAAGTTGTGGAGATGTATATCTCAGGCAAAGACAAACTTGGATATATTACTGGCGACTCCCCACAACCTCTCGAAATAGATCCATCCTTCCAAAAATGGCGGACTGAAAACGCCATTGTCAAAGGATGGTTGATCAACTCGATGGAGCCCTCCCTGATTGGTAATTTCATTCGATTCCCAACTGCAAAACAGGTTTGGGATTATATTGCCACAACTTACTTTGATGGGACTGATACATCCCAAGTATATGATCTTCGACGTCATGTAACTCGTATGTGACAAATTGGTGGATCCATTGAAAAATATTACAATGATCTTCAAGGCTTATGGCGCGAAATTGATTTCCGTCGTCCTAACCCGATGAAATGTGCGACTGATATTCAGAAATATAATTCCATTTTACAGGAAGAGAGTTTATGTCTTCCTTGATGGCTTGGATGACCGGCTGGATGATATTCGAAGTGATGTACTTCAGTTACAACCCTTTCCTACAGTTGAGTAGGCCTACGCTCATGTTCGGCGAGAAGACATTTGGCAAATTGTCATGACATCTAGTGGAGACATTACCCTTGGTGCAGTTATGGTGTCTAAAGGTTTTAAACCAAGGAAGTCAAATCTAGCCTCCAACTCTAAGCCTCAATCTGCTGAAGGAAAATGCACACATTGTGGCAACATGAAACATACCTGTGAGACCTGTTTCAAGTTATATGGGTATCCCGATTGGTGGAGTGACTTCCAAGCACGGAAAAAACGTGAGGGGGCTGGCATAGACGAAAGCACAAGCAGAGCAGCTGTAGTCAATGCCGAACCACAATTGTCCCTTACTGCACAACTTGAATCAACAAATAATTCTGCATCCCTCAGTGATCAAGGTAACTGTGGACCAGTGTTTGCCACTTCTCCTTATCGGGATGATGGTATGTGGATTATAGATTCCGGGGCTACCGATCATATGACTTTTGATTCGCATGATTTCTCACACGTCACTCAGCCCAGAAGAACTCGCATTGCAAATGCTAATGGAGTTCAATTTCCGATTACAGGGGCGGGAACAGTTGCTTTATCCTCTTCCCTTTCCTTATCTCATACTTTACTTGTTTGTCAAATAAATTGCTATTTGTCAGTCAAGTTACAACAGACCTCAATTGTGTGGTGTTAATGTATCCTACTTTTTGTCTTCTTCAGGATATTCTCACCAAGGAGATCATTGGGTGTGGTACTAAAAAAGGGGCACTATACTACATGGATGACTTCAGTTCAGGGAGAGTCAATCACATACACCATACAACTAGTGACAAAGAACAGCAAATTTGGCTTCTGCACAAACGCTTGGGGCATCCCTCCTTTGGATATTTGAAACATCTATTTCCAGAGTTGTTTTCTACTTTACAGCACCTAGATTTCAAGTGTGAGACATGCATTGTAGCCAAAAGTCATAGAGTCCCTTATCCTGTACGCCAAACAAAGAGGGACATACCTTTTTCTCTAATACATTCGGATGTATGGGGGCCTTCCCCAGTACCTACTCCTTCTGGTATTAAGTAGTTTGTAATTTTTGTTGATGATTGCAATCCACTGACTTGGTTGTATTTGCTTAAACAAAAAGAAGAAGTTTTGGCGTTTTTCAATCTTTTCATGTTATGGTCCAAACACAAATTTCAGCCAAGATCAAGACCCTCCGTACTGACAATGGAGGTGAATATGTCAATAAAAAATTTAAAACCTACTTCCAAAGCCATGGTCTTATCCATGAAACTTCCTGTTCCCAGACCCCTCAACAAAACGGCATTACCGAGAGAAAGAATCGACATAATCTTAGAGATGGCATGGGCTTTATTGATTGGAGCACATGTACCTCATCAGCATTGGGATGATGTTGTGGCCACAGCAGTGTATCTGCTCAATCGTATGCCTTCTAAAGTCTTCAATTTTAAGAATCCTTTACATATACTTTCGAACCATGTTTCGTTACCCCCTGTCTTAATGCTTCCCCCTCGACTATTGGGCTGCGTTGCATTTGTTCATCTCCACAAGAACCAACGCACCAAGTTGGATCCTCGTGCAATCCGATATCTTTTCTTGGGGTATGCTTTGCATAAGAAAGGGTATCGGTGTTACGACCCCATCACCAAACATACTTATGTCACCATGGATGTCACATTTCTCGAGTCGGACACCTTCTTTCCATCCCCAACAACCAAATCATCTCTTCAGGGGGAGCCTCGAGATAAAAAGGAATGGTTGAATTGGTTGGCAACTGCATGGCCAGATTTTGAATGCAACTCAGAACGAGAACAGCCCGAATGCAACTCAGAGCAACCTAAGGATGGAAACACCGAGACAAGGCAGAATGTTGAGAGCTCTCCAGTGGTGGATATGAATTAATCAATATCAGATGAATCTGTGAATGTGGAATGTAATGAAGCTCCTGCACCTGCGAGTGATAGAGTTTCAAATGAATTGACAAGAAATGAAGATTCCCACTCTTTAGTACCTGCAAGCCCCTCTCCTGAGAATATCACTGAGGTAAATTCTCCTACCATATCCTCACATACTAATAATTTGAATGCACGGTGCAATATGTATTACTTGACAGACACAATCGTGGCAAACCACCAAACCGATACTCTCCGGAAATGGAAGATAGACGATCCAAATACCCGATTGCCAACTATGTGTTTACTCACAAGCTATCCAAACCACTCAAGGCCTTTGCACATCAAATATCTTCAAACTATATTCCCGGGAATGTTGAAGAGGCACTTTCTAATCCAAGATGGCGTCAAGCGATAAAGGAGGAATTGAAGGCATTGCAGGAAAATGAAACTTGGAGTCTAGTTTCACTACCTGAAGGAAAGAAGACAGTAGGGTGCAAATGGGTCTTCTCCATTAAATACAATGCTGATGGATCAATTGATCGGTACAAAGCGAGGCTCGTGGCAAAAGAATATACACAGACATATGGTATAGATTACCAAGAAACTTTCTCACCAGTAGCAAAACTAAACACTGTTAGAGTTTTGTTATCTCTTGCAGCAACTTTAGATTGGCCTTTACACCAGTTTGATGTAAAGAACGCATTCCTCCATGGCAATCTAGAAGAGGAAGTTTTCATGGACATTCCACCAGGGTACTCAGCAACTTCAGAAAACAAAGTTGTATGTAAACTACAAAAAGCCTTGTACGGGTTGAAACAATCACCCCGTGCATGGTTTGGTCGTTTCAGTGCAGCTATGAAAAAATATGGTTTTCAACAGAATAACTTGGACCATACTCTTTTCCTAAAGCACCGATCTGGAAAAGTGACTGTATTAATTGTTTATGTAGACAACATGATCATTACGGGTAATGGCAAAGAAGAAATTTCTGGACTCCAAGAACTACTATCAGCAGAATTCGAAATGAAGAACCTAGGAGGACTCAAGTACTTCCTGGGGATTGAAGTGTCTAGATTGAGACAAGGCATATTTTTATCTCAAAGAAAATATGTATTAGACTTGTTGTCCGACGTGGGGTTGCTGGAATGTAAACCAGCCGATACTCCCATTGTTCAAAATCATAAACTTGGGGAATATACTAATCAAGTGCCTACTGATAAAGAGAGGTATCAACGAATAGTTGGCACTCATTTACTTGTCACATACTCGACCGGATATAGCTTATGCTATGAGTGTAGTGAGCCAATTCATGCACTGTCCTAGTGAAGATCATATGAATGCAGTAATTAGAATTCTAAGGTACTTAAAGTCCTCTCCTGGAAAAAAAGGATTAATGTTCTCCAAAAATGATCATTTGAAAGTTGAGGGCCACAACAACACTGACTGGGCAGGAAATATTTCAGACAGGAAGTCAACCTCAGGCTATTTCACGTTTATAGGAGGCAATCTTGTTACATGGAGGAGTAAGAAACAGAAAGTAGTAGCATTATCTAGTGCTGAAGCAGAATTCCGAGGAATGGCTAAGGGCCTATGCGAACTTCTCTGGCTTAGAAGGTTGCTGACGGAGATAGGTTTTGCTCCCAACTCAGAAATGAACCTGTTTTGTGACAATAAAGCAACCATTGACATCTCTCACAACCCTGTCCAACATGATCGGACCAAGCATGCTGAGGTCGATCGGCACTTCATTAAATAGAACCTTGAAGAGAAAATTATTCAGTTCCCATTTGTCAAGTCTGAAGACCAGTTAGTGGACGTACTCACGAAAGCAGTATCTAGCAGAAATTTTTACCCCTCACTTGACAAGTTGGGCATGAGAGACATCTATGCACCAACGTGAGGGGGAGTGTTGGAGTGAGCTGTAAAACTGGAAACAAATCAGATTAATTATAAGAATTCTTTCATTGTAAAATCCCGTCCTTAAAGGGTCAGCCAGTATTCTAGCCTTAGATTTCGTATTTCCTAGAGTAGCTTCATCTTGTATCTATTTATACCCTTGTACTCTGTTATGCAAAAGATATAGACAAAGGAAAATTTGACACCAAGTAGCTTAAATTCATTATATTCCAGACATTTAACATCCGTTTGTTCAAGAGATGGCAATAAGTTTAATATAGTTTCTCATTGTCAGCCAGAGACTGCAATAATAATGTACCAAGAAAAAAAAAATATTGACAAAGCAACTTACTTCTGAGCGGTATTCCTTCTCCACAACACCAATAGTTGCCCCAGGATGACGAGCTCCCACAAGCATGAATGCTGATATCCATATCAGCTTTTCTAACATCTGCTTTTGAAATGCTTCCTTATTGAGAACCTAGCTCATATTCAACCTTGCATTCAATAAATTTCTCAACGTCGAAATATTCAAGTCATCATCAAAATCTTCTAACTATGAATTGCCTGAAGAAAATCCTGAACATAATTACAAAACATCCAACAAAATCTCAAAAGTTATTACGAAATCCTTCCTTTACCTTGCAAGAGAGGCCTCCAGCATGTAATCTTGCAGCTACGGCTGATGCCCACTTCCCATATGCAGCTGTCAGCCCTTCAGGATTGGTATCAGTCTTCCCATCAACAGGGGCTTCTCCAAGCTTTGATACGGCAAAATATGCTAATACTTGGTCCGCATCACTCAGACCTTTACTTTGAAGCCATGGCTCCAGCATTCCATTCTGGACAAATATCAAATCTGCTAGATTGTCAAGATCCATTAAATAATATAAATACATGATTCAAAGTCAGAGTCCAAAGGGACATTAAGCCCAAAATTCCAGATAAAACCAAGCACCCTTGTAAATTTACCCCAAAAAAATGAAGAAGAAGATTGTAAAGTTTGACATTAAATAGTAAAATTGGGATAGAACTACATCAAAAGCCCGTCATGTAAAATGAGTACTGCAAATGTTGAAGACCCAGCTCTGAACTATTGAATATATGATAAAACGAATATCAAGAAAGCTATTAGCGGGTATTCCTCCTAAAGCTTTTGAGCAATTTCAGATTTTAGGCATTTGTTAAAATTCTTTGTTAGATTGAGAACTTGAGATGTTTAACTTTTCTTGGCTGGTTTGTAAGGTCTGTTAAATTTCACTATAAAAAAGAAATATAGGATGTATATAACGTGGGGATAGAAAAGATGTCCCATCATAAAATGAGTAGCTGCACTAGTATCGTAAATGGCACATCCATCCAACATAAGCTCATGCAAAACTATGGCAAGCATCAATGTGATTTGATTCTGAAATGTGAGACTCGGAATTGGCATTATCTCACTATTTCTGAATATCGATCTTGTGAAATCAATTATCGTGAATGAGATTTTTACCAATATAAATAAAAATGCAACCACAGAGTTTCAACGGTCTCACTCCAAAAGAGGAATGACATCAATAACATAACGATGACAAGTGATTGCTAATGGTAAAGGTGGAGGTACCGTTCCATCTGGAGGGAGGAGTGGCCTGAAGAACGGCCTCAAGATCATCGTTCCTGGTGCAGACCAAGATGGGGCCTTGGAAATCGAGCGGCACGGACTCGCCTCTCTTGACAAGAAAATCCTGACCGTTGCCCATGTCCTGTAAGGCCCTACCTACCCGTCCGCCACCAACAATCACGGCCGGGACAACCTTGGTGGCGGTAGCGGGGGTGGCCATGGCCATGGCTCTGAGTCTGGTGGTGGTGTTAATCGAATTCGAAGTGGGTACGGAGAGGTGGAGTCTGAGAGAGCTAGAGAGTGAGACGGAGAGTGTGTTGGCCATGGCTAAGCGCGGCTGGGCACATGGTTTTGGCTTTGGTTTAGGGTCTTGTTTATTCACAGAGAGAGAGAGAGAGAGAGAGTTGACAGAGTGGAGAAGGTAAAGCCACTCGTTCATGCCTCTGCCCTATCACTTTATCCACACACGGCCGTGGCCCGTAAACCAGCGTAAGTGCATGTTTGGGATAGAAAGTCTCGTAATCTTGTAATTTAGGTCCCGCTTAGATTCAGAGATGGAATGAGTTGAGATGAGTTTAATTTATTTTTTAATATTATTATTATTTTGGGATTTGAAAAAGGTGTGTTGGAATTTGAAAAAAGTGTATTGGGATTTGAAAAAAGTGTATAGAAATTTGTATTTTGTATAAAAAATTATAAAAATATAATGATGAAATGGAAGTGAATGAACGAACGAATATACTTGCATAGTAAATTCAATCAATTCACATAATCATATAATTTAATTAAAAATAAATTTAATTTTATAAAAACTAACTATTTTAAGTTTATAAGAATATACTTTATGTAATGAACGAACGAAATGGCAGCCGCCTCCTATCCCACTACTAAAATTATGTGAATGATCTCACCACTATTATATTAAATTCTGCATAGTGATTTGCATAGTGACTTGCATAGTAACTTGCATAGTAATTTCAAAACCTATAAATAGTGACTTCAGTTGTAATGAAATTCATAAGAAAAATATAGAGAGAGAAAGAAAGTTTCAGTTCTTAAGAGATCAAGAGAGATTTTCTTATTTCTCTTTTGCAATAGTAGTTCCTTTCTTTAAGTTTTATAATACGTTATCAGCACGACGGTTCTACCAATTCCGAAACTATTGGCCTTATTCCTCTGTAAGTTTTTCAATATATTATTTGAAGTCGTTAATATATTTTATTGATGATTATCTGTGTGAATTTATAAATATATTTTCTGAGATACACATATTTATTTCATTATTTATATGTGTAGAAAATGGCAAATCTTACAAAATTGGAATTTGTTGCTCTTGATATATCTGGGAAAAATTATTTATCCTGGATGCTTGATGCTGAAATACATCTTGATGCAATGAACTTGGGAGAAACTATTAAAGAAGGAAATCAAGCATCCCTGCAGGAACGTGCTAAAGTAATGATTTTCCTTTGCCACCATCTTCATGAAGAATTGAAAACTGAATATCTCACAGTAAAAGATCCCTATATTTTGTGGAACAATTTAAGGGAGAGGTATGAATACTAAAAGACTGTCATCCTCCCAAGAGCTCGTTCTTAATGGTTGCACTTGAGGTTGCAAGATTATAAAAGTGTTAGTGAGTATAATTCGGCACTTTTTAAAATAAGTTCAGTATTAAAATTATGCGTTGAGAAAATCACCGATGATGATATGCTAGAGAAGACTTTTACTACATTTCATGTCTCGAATGTGCTTTTACAGCAGCAGTATCGAGAGAGAAAGTTCAAGAAATATTCTGAACTTATATCATGTCTTCTAGTAGCTGAGCAGAATAATGAGCTCTTATTAGAAAGCCACCAGTCACGCCCAACTGGCTCAATATCATTCCCTGAAGTGAATGGTAATAGATTTGCATCATTCCCAGAAGTGAATGGTGCATCCTTTAGAAGAAATCGGAGGCCTGGACGTGGTAGGAGAAATTATAGAAATGTTGATCCCAGGAATGACAACATTAAAAGGGATTATAATATACCATATCACCAGAAGTTGTACAATTCAGAAAGGGGTAAAAATCCTCAGAATAATTTTTTAAAGAAAAGTGAAGAGGTGTGCCATAGATGTGGAATGACTGGACATTGGTCACGTACTTGTCGTACGGCCAGGCGCTTAGCTGATTTATATCAAGCTTCTATTAAATGAAAGAATAAAGTGCATGAAACAAATTTAGTAGAACCATCAGATGATTTATTAGATTCAGTAAATGTAGACGTTACTCATCTTGATGTATCTGATTTCTTTAATCATCCTGAAGGTAGTATTGAACACTTAATTGGAGATGGAAGTGTTCCACTCAATTAATGTATTTTCTTTCTATCTGTAATAAAAGTTTTGTATATTTTGTAGAATCATGGATCACATTGATGAGCTTTTTATCTCTGAGTTGAATGATAAAGATATATGTCTGGCTGACAGTGTTATAACTCACACAATTCTCAAAGAAAAGAAATATTTTCAAAATTTAACACTAAGTAAAGCCTATGTCCATACCATATCAGGTTCATCAGATTTAATTGAGGGCTCCGGAAGAGCTTATATTGTGTTGCCTAATGGCACCAAATTTTGTATTGATGATACTCTATTCTCTTCACAATCCAGAAGAAATTTATTGAGTTTCAAAGATAAACTTCGTAATGATTTCCATATTGAAACGACCAATGAAGGCAGTAAAGAGCATCTTCTTATTACTAAAATAATATCGGGCCAGAAGCCCGTATTAGAAAAACTGTCTGCTCTATGTTCTGGATTGTATTATACAAAAATGAGAACAATTGAATCATATGTGGTAATGCACCAGAAATGCATTAACCCTAAAGTATTTATGACTTGGCATGATCGCCTTGGACATCCGGGTTCTATAATGATGAGACGAATTATTGAAAATTCGCATGGGCATCTCTTAAAGAATCAAAAGATATTTCTACCCAATGAATCTCCGTACTCTGCATGTTCTCAAGGTAAGTTAATTATTAGACCATCTCCCTCAAAAGTCATTGTTGAATCTCCATCATTTTTACAAAGGATTCACGGAGATATATGTGGGCCTATCCATCCATCAAATGGACCATTTAGATATTTTATGATTCTAATTGATGCATCTAGTCAATGGTCACATGTTTGTCTTCTTTCCACTAGAAATGTTGCATTTGCTAGACTTTTTGCTCAGATAATTAAACTATGAACACAATTTCTTGAATATCCAATTAAGACCATTCTATTGGATAATGCAGGTGAATTTTCATCTCAAGTTTTTAATGATTATTGCATGTCAATAGGAATAGATGTTGAAAATTCTGTTGCCCATACACACACACAAAACGGTTTAGCTGAGTCTTTGATCAAAAGGCTTCAACTAATCGTTAGACCTTTACTTATGAAATCAAGACTACCTGTTTCTACTTGGTGACATGCTATATTTCATGCAGCATCTCTAATTCGCATTAGACCACCTGTATATCATAAATATTCTCCATTACAGCTTGCATTTGGTCAATAACCAAATATTTCTCATCTTGGTACTTTTGGATGTGCTGTATATGTTCCAATTGCACTTCCACAACGTACAAAAATGGGCCCTCAACGTAGACTTGGGATATATGTTGGTTTTGATTCTCCATCCATTATTAAATACCTTGAACCCCTTATAGGGGATATATTTAAAGCACGTTTTGAGGATTGTCATTTTGACGAATCAAATTTTCCATTAATGGGTAAAGAAAAGTCGGTGCCTGAAGCACGACAAGATATTACTTGGGATAATAAGACCCTGTCTCATTTTGATCCTCCTACAAATGAATGTAAACGGGAAGTTCAAAGGATTATTCATTTGCAAAATGTTGCAAATCAGTTATCGGATGTATTTACTGACACTAAAAGTGTAGTAAAATCTTATATTCCTGCTGTTAATACTCCAGCAAGGATTGAAGTTCTTGAAAGACAAATTGTCAAAGCAGCAATAGGTGAATCTAAAGTACGCTTGAAGCGTGGAAGACCTATTGGTGCAAAAGACAAAATTCCCAGAAGGAAAAGAATACAAAATGAATTTGGTGTTCCTGAAGAACACATACCCACAATACATGCTACAAATATAATTGGTGCTCCTAAAGAGCTCAAATATTCTATTCCAGAACCTCATGAAGAGGAAACTCCTGAAGAGTATAAATCTCCTAAAAATAGACCTCCTGAAGAGGTGTGTCATGAAATGTTTTCCCCTGAAGAGGAACAGGTACCTGAAAATAATGAGATCTCAATACATTTCATGAAAACTGGAGAAATTCTGAATAGAAATAAAAATGTTGTCGACAACATATTTTCATATAAAATGGCCATTGATATTACCAGAAATAATTAAGAAAGTGAGTCAAAAAGCGTCGAAGAATGTCGACGTAGAAATGATTGGCCAAAATGGAAAACAACTATTGAAACTGAATTAAATTCGCTAGCAAAACGAGAAGTATTTGGACCTGTTGTCCAAATACCAAAGGGTGTGATACCTGTTGGATATAAGTGGGTATTTGTACGAAAACGTAATGAGAAAAATGAAATTGTGCGGTACAAAGCACGGCTTGTCGCATAAGGTTTCCTGCAGAAACCCGGGATTGATTATGAAGAAATATACTCTCCCGTTATGGATGCAATCACATTTAGATTTTTGATTAGTCTGGTTGTTACAAAAGGATTGGAAATGCGGTTGATGGATGTGGTCACTGCATATTTATATGGATCCTTAGACCATGACATATATATATGAAAATCCCTGAAGGATATAAGATGCCTGAAGCATCTATAAGTACGTCTAGAAATATGTACTCAATCAGACTACAAAGATCTTTATATGGGTTGAAGCAATCCGGACGCATGTGGTATAATCGCTTAAGCGAATATCTATTGAAAGAAGGATTTGAGAATAATTCTATATGCCCATGTATTTTTATTAAGAAATCAGAATCTGGATTTGTCATTATTGCGGTTTATGTCGATGATTTAAATATTGTGGGAACTCCTGAAGAGATCTCAAAAACCGCTATATATTTAAAGAATGAATTTGAAATGAAAGATCTTGGCAAAACAAAACTTTGTCTTGCCCTGCAGCTTGAGTATTTGCCAAATGAAATTTTTATTCATCAGTCCATGTATACTGAGAAAGTCTTAAAGCATTTTTATATGGACAAATCTCATCCCCTGAGTACTCCAATGATTATTCGAACACTTGATGTGAAGAAAGATCCATTCTGTCCTTGTGATGACGATGAAGAAATTCTTGGTCCTGAAGTACCATATCTCAGTGCAATTGGAACTTTGATGTATCTTGCAAATTGCACTCGACCAGATATTACATTCTCAGTTAATCTGCTTGCAAGATATAGTTCTGCACCAACTCGAAAGTATTGGAATGGCATTAAACATATCCTTCGTTACCTTCATTGTACGGTTGATATGAGATTATTTTATCAACGAGGTTCAAGTCCAGAATTGATTGGGTATGCAGATGCAGGTTATCTTTCAGAACCACACAGAGGTAGATCTCAAACTGGATATTTATTTACTTATGGAGATATTGTCATATCATGGAGATCTGTTAAGCAGACACTATCTGCTACTTCTTCAAATCACTCAGAGATCATTGCTATTCATGAAGCAAGTCGAGAGTGTATTTGGTTGAGATCAGTTATTCAATATATCCAAAAAAAGTGTGGACTTCCTATGATCAATAATAGCCCAACAATCTTATATGAAAATAATACTGCTTGTATCACTCAAATCAGAGGAGGATATATCAAAGGTGACAGAACGAAATATATTTCACCTAAATTCTTTTATACTCATGAATTTCAAGAGAAATGTGAAATTGATGTCAAGCAGATACGATCTAGTGATAATCTGGCAGATTTATTCACAAAGGCGTTACCAACTTCCACATTCAAGAAGATTGTGCATAACATTGGAATGCGAAAACTCAAAAATCTTTTTTCATGCACTTTTCAGGGGGAGTAAATGTGCTGATTGTACTCTTTTTCCTTCGCTGAGGTTTTGTCCCACTGGGTTTTCCTCTGCAAGGTTTTAATGAGGCAATCTTAAAGCACTTGTGGATACATAAGAAGACTGTACTCTTTTTCCTTCGCCATTAGTTTTTCTTCCCACTGGGTTTTTACTTGGTAAGGTTTTAACGAGGCAGATTCCTTATTGGCGGTCATTCAAGGGGGAGTGTAATGAACGAACGAAACGGCAGCCGCCCCCTGTCCCACCACTAAAATTATACGAATGACCCCACCACTATTATATTAAATTCTGCATAGTGATTTGCATAGTAATTTGTATAGTAATTTCAAAACCTATAAATAGGAGCTTCAGTTGTAATGAAATTCATAAGAAAAATATAGAGAGAGAAAGAAAGTTTCAGTTCTTAAAAGTTCAAGAGAGATTTTATTATTTCTCTTTTGCAATAGTAGTTCCTTTTTTTAAGTTTCTTAATACTTTACCCTTATGAAAATATTTAAGTGTTCACTGCATTTGCCTCCTATGTTGATTATGTGGCGGCCTAGTAAGTTATATTCAACTCAGCACAGGTAGCGAAGGAGTAAATAAGAGGTAAAAATACAAAAATCATTCAAGAGGTTTAGAATTTTCACTATTCATCTTTTATATTCTTTACTCTCTGGTTGGATTGTAAGAGATTTAAGAAATAAAAATAAATGCGGGGGTACTATAGCAAATTAGCATGTCCCTTATTTTATCAATTTTTTTTTAATATATAATTCTTAACATCTAAGTAATTGACACATCTTACTTAAAAAGTAAAATCATATCATCTTTGGTGCAGAAATATGCCCCAATCTTTTTTCCTGCGTTGCTTCCCTAAAATTCCATTCTGGATACGAAATATGGGACATGAAAATTGAAAAGTCTACCCATTACTGCCAGAATGTGTCACTCTTTTTTCCTTTATGCTCTCGTCTGTCTCACCCCAATTCTTTAGTTTAGGAGGCGATTCTCTCGATGCCACATGCGAAATGCTGTAATCCTCAGTTTTACCGCACATGTTGATCATGGTCGCTGTCATTAATATTGAATAATGCTAAAGCTGAATGTTGATGGTGCAGTATTTTCAGATCTGGAAAAAACTGGAATTGGGGCTGTTTTGCGAGATCCGATGGAGAAAGTGCTCATGGTTGCTACAAAATCTGAATTTAATGTTGAAGATGTAGAGGCCATTGAAGTATTGACTATTTTTAGAAGAATGTTAACTATGTGTTTCTATGGATATCTCTAATCTCATAGTGGAAAGTGACCATCAAATCTCGGTAGAAGCTCTAAATAATAATAGCATGCTTTGTTCTAGTCTAGGCCTGCTATATTCTGAGACTAAAAAATTGGTTTCCTGTTTTGGTTGTTGTATTTTCAGGAGGATAATATGGTTGTTCACAATTTAGCTAGAAATGCTAAGTTCCTTGATGATATTAGCTTGTAGTGTGATAATATTTCAAACTGTATTTCTCAAGCTATATGGCTTGATAATTGTCTGCAATCGGTTTATTCGTTTGATTAATGAAATCTTTATTTCATATATATATATATATAAAGAATAATGCTATTATATCTCTCTACTTTGACCCTCTATTTTGACAGTTTATATATTTATTTAATTTTTAATTTTATTTAATAACTAAAAAAATGATTATTAATATATTACTATTTTTTATATATTTTTTAAAAACAATTAAAAGCATTAAAAGAACTTGAGTAAACAATAAAAATAAAAAATTGTAAAAAATAATTTGGCCTAGGACCACTCTTTAATATTAGGGTATGAGCATTGACAACATCATGTTTTTAGATTTCAAGAAATTTGTAATTAGAAGTTTGGACGGGGAAAAGTGTTGAAAAAAATTATAAATAATAATAAAAAGTAGGTAAAAAATAATAATATAATATTAAATAATAATATAAAGGACTAAATAGTAGTAAAATATAGATGAAAAAAATAAAATAAAAAAATAAATATTAGTATAATACTCTAAAATTACATAAAATATTCTTGATACCCAAATCTCGAGTAATACTGAGGAATCTCCTTATCTATATTCCTTCTAAGTAATGCTATAAATCAAGCTGTCATCTCATTGTTATTTCATTATATAAAATGCAAAATATGACATCTTTATCAAATTTTCATCATCTGTTATTTTTTAAATATATATATATATATATAATCATAAGTTGAAAGGGTAATAATATATAATCAACATGAGTGGAATGATGGTGTGCCACTAAAATTTCTTGAACCTTTACTGGCAAAATATGGCACTTGATGAATAATGTACATGTCAATTAGCTGAAGTACTTTGACACGTGGTGCTTCACTTCATGTTAATCATCTCATTCCCATAAAAAAAATGTTAATCATCTCATTAAAATAATGGTAAAACTTAAGAAAGCTTTAAAATCCAAACAATTCTTTAAATTTCCAAAAATGAAGAAATATTAAATATAGAGATAAATCTAACTATTTTCAAAAAATAATAGGCTTTTAGAGATTTTGTTCCAATCCGTTTGAATGAAGAAATCATCTTAATTCATCTTGTCTCATTAAATTTTTTTTAAATTTTTTTTACAATATATAATAAATAATTTATTTTTTCAAAATTTAATCTAATTTTTTCAAATCTTAAGATAATAGTAACATTAAAAAATTATGTGTTAATAATATTTTATTTAATTTTTAATTTTTTTTAATTTAAAATCATAATTGAGCCTAATTCTGGTCTTATTTGCAGAGTCACTGACAAGGAACACTCCGTGGTACAACACATGCAAAGCTTCTCCTGGTTGTTTACCAAATTCCAGTTAATATTTTGTTCATGTCTGACAGCGGTTGCATAGTAAAATGTTCTTAATTCATACCGCATGTTCAATTTGCTCTTTGAAATAACATCATTTTAATTTATTGAAAAATTATATATATATATATTTAAAATAAAATGATGTCGAGAAATATATATAAAAAAAACTAAAACTAAAACTAAAAGTAAAATTAAACTCTAAAATCTTTAATATTTTTATATTTATATTTTAAATATTTTTAAAAATTATGTACATAGTTCTATCATTGTCTTTGTAGTTGATCCACACCAATTCAGTGGCAAATCAAAGGCTATTGATCGACCTCCGATCCACGGCTGACAAATTAACACATGAGACATGCATGCATTAATATATGCAAAGATTTATTGATGTGGTAAAGCTGATTTTGGGGCTTAAATGCCATCTTTAAACCTTAATGAAATGGGTAATTACCTAAATTCAAGAATATTCTGTTCCTGGTAGGTACTACAATTAACACATTCTTGGAGCACTACTAGTATTGCTGCCAAAGGATCGGATGGGGAAGGCTAGGAATCAGTCGAAGTAACATTCTGCAAACTGTACGTACCAAATTTAAAGCAAATTTAATTAAGGTGATCGCCAGCGCCTTTTAAAATAAAAACAACTAGGACTAATACTAGCCGTACCTCCATGGACGCCCCATCCCCCCGCAAATTTTGATTCCCAAAACGATTTTTTCTAAAGCTCAAAATGTGTTTCGCAACTTCTGGTCGAAATTTGAGTCGATGGCTTGTTTGTTGGTCATCTATGGTGGTTGGGAACCATCCCGAAATGCTGGCGAGAAGGGTAGGTAGAGGTGGGAGAGGCACGGAGAGGAGAAAGAAAAAAAGAGGAAAAAAAAGAATACGTGACATATTAATAACGTGTAAAATTCTTTTGTGTATATAATAACTTTATATATATATATATAGCTTTAGATTGTAAAGATCAGATCAAGAGCGAAACACTAGATTCAAGACTGATTATTATTGGTCGGAATTGGGTATTGGTTGATGGTCCCAAATGGCCGAACTTAAGATTAGTCACGTCCCTCGTGCTTGTATCCTATTTTGTGCGGGCAATAATTAATTAGTGCCGAATTCTGCTTGGTCAGTCTTCATCATTGCTTTCATTCGTGACAGAGACAATGAGATCACATGATGATCTTTAATTTAGACGCCTAAATCTAACGGTGGATCGATTTCAAAACTTATTGCCACTATATATATTATATATTTACGAAAAATGCTATAGTACAACCGGCTTAATTTATTTAATCTACACATCGTAACATAAAAAATTAGGTCAAATTTGCCGTATCACGATTTTGCTATTGTAATATTTAAAATAAAACATTGGTTTATCTCTCCGTGATTAAGGTTTTGCTAGGAAAATAATTCTAGGGTTTCACTTTTTTACCCCCTCCCCCTCTTCTGCTAGAGTCCCAACCTCAAGCTTCTTCCCCCCCCTCCCCCTTCTTTTGCTAAAGAAAATTTTAGTCTCTCACTTCTTTGCATTTGAGTCTTCAAGCCAAAGAATCAGATTCTTCTTCATGTCTTGCCCCTCCTTCCCTCTGCTCTTAGTCTACGAGTTTCCACAAGAATCGAAAACCAACTCGACGCAAACTGCCCAACTAAAGCTAGAATTTTCATGATTGTTTCACTAGTTTATGCAATGATTTTGAGCCTTGGTGCCATGTTGTTCACAACCTTGATAAGGTATCAATGAGGTCAATTCTTCACAAGCGACTCTGAAATTCTCCAACTTACTACAATTTTATTGCCTATCATCGACTTATGCAAGCTTGGAAATTTCCCACAAACCACTGACTGTGGAGTTTTGAGAGGAAGCGGGAGGCCAAAGTATTGGGGCAAACATCAATTTGGGGTCATTTTAATTGATGGGTATGACTGTGGCCATCTTCTTGGGGTTTGTTGCGAAAACAGGGTTTGCTGTTGTGTGGTCGAGGTTACTTGTTGCACTTTGTGCCCTACTCATGATGTTTGTTCTCTGCAGAACAGATCGATCGGTTCAAGTTAAGAGAGCAAGAGACCTCACACAAACATGTACAAAGTCTTCTCCTTTGCCAATATCATCATCAACATCAGAATCTAACACCAAGAAATCTATTAGCAATAAGGTTAATTATCTTGAAGAGATACTTTGCGTTGGTATTAGAGCTAATGTAGCCTCTACTCCATCTCATCACTCATAAGTGCCACTCGACTCCAGCAAGGAAGTAGACGATGCTGCCTAATGCCACTCTGCACTACTACTTAGCTTATAATTTCTTTTTTTGTTCATGCTTTCTGATTGGTTGTAAATAGGAAGGTTGTTGTAACCAACTCTGCTTGCCTGCTTCTAGTATTTTATTTGTTGAGTATGGCTTGTGAATACACGCCTCAGACCTGTTTCGGTCGACCCTTGCTCGACCGCCGCTCGAGCGAGGCTTCCAGACTTGCCTCAACTCGAGAGTTCGCTCGATCTCCAATTCGAGCGAGGATCAGGCAGTGACTTCACTCGACAGTCGCTCGACCTCCCGCTCGAGCGAACTGCCACGTGTCCGTTTGCTGTTGGCGAATCTGACCTAGAAGTCCTCGCTCGAGCGAGTTTAAGTTTCGCTCGAGCGAGATCGCATAATATAAATATCACGAAGTTATTTCGCCAGAACGGACGAAGCAGAATGCAGCAACTCTGTTTTTGACATCGACAAACAGAGTTTCTCCTTTGATCATTTATTCTCTATTTCTCCACTATATTGAGTGAAACTTGTGAGAATTGAGTGTATATACGTGAGGTAAGTGTTCTCTATTGTAAAAATATTTTGATTCTCTATCTGTAACCTCTATTTGATCTAGTGAAGTTTTGAAGCCAACCCCACAGTGGATATAATTCATTTTGAGCTGAACCACTTAAATCGTTGTATTCTTTCTTTGTTTACTGTTTTATTTCTCATTGTTGCATTGCTGCGGTTTATTTCATATATTTGTTGTTTGTTTCATCGGTTATTTTCCAACATTGTACACACCATTTGTTTGTTGAGAAGCCAGAACACTCTAGAGGCAAAATTGTCTTTAAATACCACACTGTGTAAACCATTCGATGGAATGAAATATATTTTCAAGCTAAAGTTCTTTCAGTTGGTGATGAGTTTATGAAGACTTCATTTGAAACAGACCCTCTGATGTCATGTGTTGACAAATTGTGCGTTGAGACCATTTTCACCTCCCCATTTTTGTCCCTTTCTCAATTGTGAAAGCTAAACATTAATTGTAATTAGAGTAGAACTCTTTCTTATGTTTGATCTTTTTCTTGAAAATTTTATTGTATTCTTAAAAGACCCGATACTCGCCGGAGGTGATGGGGAGAATGAGGCACGCGGACGACAGCAGATTAGCGACAATCGATGAGCTAAAATGCTGGGAATGGAGAAGAAAAGAACAGCGACAACTTGCATGCGTGAGGATGATGGCAACAGATTCAAATGAGGTTGAAATTTGATTGTTTTAAATCTGCTCTTATTTTATTGTAGCATTTAAAGAAAAGAAAAGAAAAACCAACTCAGCAAGTGTGTAGAACAAAATACTCTATATTTATATATATAGGGCTCATATATACATTATTTTTTAATCAATAATTAAACTCTAGTAGTGATCACCTAGCTATTAGCTAGGTCCACCGATCGAATATATAATATTTTTCGACCAAAAATAAATTACTAAAAATACTTCGTGGCCAAAATTCCTTACTATATACAGTAACTAATATCTCCTTTAATTTCCGTATACTACTGAACCATGCATGCAGTACTACCAGATCATGAATAATCTTTTAAGTAATAATAATTCAGTACTGATGGGATATTATACAGAATTTCGGCAATAATATTATTGCTGCAAAGCCTGCATGCTATACCGAAAAAGTACCTATAAAAGGATACATGTACGTCTTGATCTTTAGAACTGCGCGCAGTGCTAGCTAGCTTAGCTTAAGCTAGCTAGCTATTAAAAATAAAATAAAATTTAATCTCAAATGAATTATATAAATATAATCTAACATAATTTTATGTAATTTATTAAATTATAAATTTATTATATTTATTATAAAAGAGATTTAATAAATTACATAAAATTACATTAATTTATAAAAAATAGTATCCCAAACTTTATGTCCATACAATCTTAATACTCACCTCTTAAAGAGGATGAGTTATAATTATTATCATTCAAACAATACTTAATTTTTATAAATTTTTGTCTGTAAAAAATTAGAAGTTAGGCTCTAATTATAATTAATTAATTTATAAACTGAGTTCATTTAAGTTATCACGTTGTATACTTTGTTTATTGGGTATTAATGTAACCACGTTTCTTAATAAAAAAAAACTTATCTTTTAAAATGTTATTTCATTTGAATTGAGAGATGAAATGAATTAAGATGAATTTAGTTTATTTTTTAATATTATTATTATTTTAAAATTTAAAAAGTTGAATTAGAATTTAAAAAATATGTATTAAAATTTAAAAAATATATATTAAGGTTTATATTTTATATAAAAAATTAAAAAAATATAATAATAAAATAAAAAAGAACTCAACTCACTCATTAAATCAAACCTAACCTAAAATATAGTGAGAATGGTAACAGAAACACCTCGATCGTAACATGATCATCATCATCTTCATTGTAATTAGTCGGCACCGTAATTAGGGGAGTTGTTGGGTTTGAAACAATCTTATATTAATTCCCATGATCAGAGATTTAATTAGTTTTTTCTTTTCAAAAATATTTATGTAGTACGCCAATTTATAAGGGGGGGCCCTCATGCTATGGGAATTTGTGGCATCAAACCAATGGACGGAGCGACTTTAGAAGTTGGGAGCGAGCTAGCTAGCTAGCCACCACCTACTTTTTTCAGTAATTAAAAATATAGATAGCTTTCCAAATCGAGCACCTGATGATCAAACACCGACGAACAGCTAGCTGATCTGAATTTTCGATCCAAGTATATATGTACATAGGACCCATGCACATTGTATTGATTTTGTACATGCATGCATGGTTAATTAATATTGCTAGCTAGCTATAATTTAATTAGGACTACTTCTTAATTAGATCATGAAAAATCGATGGATCAATTTATAAGTTTCCAAGATCATTTTATAAATGCATGAATAAAAACAATTGAGAAATTAATTATGTGCGTTTTAATATTTCAAACAATATATAATAGATTACATATATGGTCATTATAAAAAAATGAATTTTTATAATTAATTATTTACGATGAAAAGATTATTTACGATTAATTTTGATTATAAATAATTATTTTATTAAAATTAATTAATTGTCTGTAAATATATATATATTTGTTATAGTGGATTCAGATGCTTGTAATTGCATTGTGTACGTATGAAGTTGTGTCCAACTTATACTTTACGTCCCATATTGCACAGTAATGATTCTGGTATTAGGATGGCATGCTCAAATCAAAGCAAACAAATTTTTAAAAACTTTGTTATGACTCGACCGTGTGCATGTATGTACTAATTTGGTGCTGCATGCAAATGATTTGCGTTAATGTTTCCCATACTATTAAATTTATTACTTATTTAAGAACTTAATAATGATCAATTCTAGTTCTTGTTTTTCAAATTGATTATGACTAGACTGGAAAACACAAGAAATAAGATTTTGTAATTAATCAAAGAATATAGGTGCTTCAGTACTTGGTGAAGCTCACAATGATTCGGCCAGCTCTACTCTTCCCTTTCCCTGGTCGATCACTCCGCTTTGGCCGTAGATTTGTGGGATTCATTCTTTTAGCAGCGATATTTATCATTTTAAAATTAAATTTTAAATTTTAAATTTATAATTTGAGTTTAAAAATAATTTTTTTTATCATTTTAAAACCCACAACTAATTTTTGAGCTTAGTAGACTATGACCAATATTAGAGCGGACAGAAGGTAGGGCAAATGAGAAAGTCCACCCTGCTCTGCATCACGGGGGCAAGCGTGCCGGTAAAAACCTCAACCCCCCATAAAGGGGAGAGGTGAAGGAAATGGTCAACACTGCCTCTGCATGAATGGGTAATACTCTATTTAAGGGCCGGTTTGGATGTGTAGTCGAGATAAGCTCGCCTCAACTTATCTCAAACTCATCATTTTAATTTTTCAAATTCTTATACAAAACATAAATTCTAATATAGTTTTTTCGAATTCCAATTTACATTTTTTAAATCTCAATTCAATTTTTTCAAATTTTAAAATAATAATAATATTAAAAAATAAACTAAACTCATCTCAACTCATTCTATCTCCTAATCCAAAACCGAGCATTAGTTTATCAAAATTAAAACAAAAACAAAAATAAATTTTAAAATAAAATTATTTTATTAACATAATTATAAACAAGTTTTTATCAAGTTATATCAT
This sequence comes from Platycarya strobilacea, assembly GCA_036898215.1. Taxonomy (NCBI): domain Eukaryota; kingdom Viridiplantae; phylum Streptophyta; class Magnoliopsida; order Fagales; family Juglandaceae; genus Platycarya; species Platycarya strobilacea. Next base: position 55,242,857 of record CM072545.1, on the reverse strand, counting down.
TCTATCGTATTTTCTAATTTTCTTTTTTATTAAGAACATTCTTATTGAATTGTTTAAAATTATCATTCAAAAATGACAAATTTGTATATTTATAAAAAAAATTTGATCATATTTGACCAAAAGTTGGAAAATAAAAATGGAAAAATGAAATAAAAAGTATTTTTGTGAATAGTATAACTAAAATTTTGTCTAACAAAAATAAAAAAAATTATACTTTTTCAAAGATAATTTTAAAGGAAAATGAGTGAAAATAGCTAACATCCATTACTTCTATCTCATATAAACAGTATCGTATACTGTTCATATGAGATAGATGTAATAGATGGTAGCTATTCTCGAACGTCACTCAATTTTAAACCATTCAATAAAAAAGCTTTAATGTGTGTGCGCTAGAGCCAAACTGTCAAATCAAATTTGGTATACTTTGATTTATCATCTTCAAGGACCAAACAAGTAGGAGATTTTGTGGTTGAGTTTGTCACCGCGGTATTCAGTGAGCATTTTCATTAAATTGTTTAAAATTATTATTTTTTAAATATAATTTATATATTTATAAAAAAAAATTTGATCATATTTGATCAAAAATAGGATAAGAAAATAAAAATATTTTTTGTGAATAATACAGATAAAATTTTATCCAATAAAAATCAAATTTAGTTTTGTTAGACAAAGTTTTAATTTTATTATTAACAAAAAATACTTTTATTCATTTCTCTCACTTTTATTTTTATATTTTTGATTAAATATGATTATTTTTTTTAATAAATATACAAATTTATATTTTTTGAAAGATAATTTTAAACAATAAAATGCTCTAAAGAGGTCAAGAAGTTCTAGATTTTGGTGGTGTTATGATGAAAAATATACGGGAGAGCCCATGGATCTGTGATCTAGAAGTTGTATTATTAGTACCAGTACCGCCAAATATTTCTCAATATAGAGCTGGCTATTTATAGGGGTGGGCAGCAGGTATCCGCACCTGCTGCCCCGCCCCGCATAGGGGGGGCGGGTTACTCCGCCTGGCGACCACGAACGGGGTAACATCCGCTCGGTATATAGGTAGAGGGCGGGGGCGGGGGTGGTATAGTCATGACCCCGTCCCCGCAATACCCCGTTCTTGCCCTCGTATATATTAAATATTATATATATTATATAATATATTATATATATATTTTAAAAAAAATCCCAGATGACTTAAAACAGCGTCGTTTTGTCATATGGGTTTTTTTTTTAAATTTCCTTAAATAAAACGAAGCCGTTTTTATATAAAACAGCGTCGTTTTATATAAAACGGCTTCGTTACTTACCCCCCTAGTCTCCGACCTCATCTCTGATTCTCTCTCTCTCTCTCGCCTTCCTCTCACTCTCTCTTTAAAATCGCCGAACCTTAGTCCTTAAAATCGCACTGCAGCCCCAAGCCGTTGCAGCCCCACTCCATCGTCGCATCCCCACGCCACCCTCGGCAAGAATCCCTCTCCTTCGTCCCCGAATTTCTCCGGTTTCTCCCTCTCTGATATTCCTCCAATCTCCACGAAGGTAAATGATTCCGTTTCACCTAAACCTTAATTTGAAGATTTCTTTCGTTTTGATTCTTGAAAATATATGGAAATGGAGAAATTGATGGAGGATGGGTTTGCTGTTTGTGAACCGTGTGCTGTGGAGTTGATTGTGCATGTATTTGAACTATGAAGTGTGATTGTGTTGGATTATGTGATTGTGCTGAATCTATTAAAATTTAAATTATTGATTTGAGTTTATTTTATTATAATTACAATTATTTGATTGTGTGATTACAATTATTTTTATGAGACACCTGATTCCATTTCGGTTTGAAGATTGGATTGAAGCTTTGAAGAGTGGAGTGAAGTTTTGCTAATTTTATTTCATAATATTTCATAGTTTTTTAGATTGGATGTAATTGAGAGTGGATGGCTGGATGCCTTGGTTTTGTTATATAAATCTGAATGTACTAAAAAAAAATGTGTAAAACATAGGTCCAAACAAATGCAAAACAAGCCAAACTAGTCCAAAATTACTCAGAAAGAAAAAACAACAAAAATATTGTAGTTTGACATTTCATACCAAACAGATCTGAAGTTACAAAATTTTACCCTAGGATCCCATATGAACCACTACCAAATAAAGATGGTATTGAAGAAAGGTAGAACGAATATCAAGAATACTATCAATAAAATAGTAAACTCACTTATTGAAGATGGGATCTCCGGAAGGAGCACAATGGTGTCGTTTTATAAAAAATAATTTATACACAATATTTTTTATTACATTTTCACAATAATATTTGAAATAAAATATCTTTTGTAAAACACTTTATAAAAGGAACATTATTTTATAAAAGCATCCCCATCTTATAATATTATTATGAAATATCTTATATATTTTTTTGATAAGTTTATATATTATAAAAATATACGGTGAGTATCAATATATTTAATACTCATCAGACTATATGATAGATTAATTAATAATAAAAACAAAAACAAAAACCTATTCATTCATAATAGATATTATGTAAATTATACTGCAACTTAATAATAAAATAAATTTTATTTACAGTCTCACATAGAAGATTGTGTGTATAGACTTACTGATATATAAAGATAAAATTAAATAAAATATTATTATAACTTAAAAAATATTAAATATAATTATCTAGGCTTGAAATTTGAGTCTATTATATTTTGTATGACCATTTGTGTTGCATTTATTATAATTTCAGATTTGTTATAAATGGAAAGTCAAGAGGACTCTAGTGCGAGCTCCTCGGAAGGAGCCTTGGGTACCTCCGGCCCTAATCCTAACCTTATCCCGACCACTACCACTACTACTACCACTACCCCTAACCCTACTAGTAATCCCTTTCCAGTTAAGACCCCTGACCCTATTCCTACCACTACCACTTGCCCCGCCCCCAAACAGTCTAGCAAGAAAGCCCCATCCATAATTTGGGCTCATGTCACCAAGATAAAAGGTGGTGACCTCAATAATCCAAAAGCCAAATGCAACTATTATGGCAAAATTTATGGGTGCCACTATAAAAGACATAGCACTTCCGAGATAAAATTGCACTTGGAGGAACGGTGCAAGAAATCTCCAATTTTGAAATCTTTGGTAGAGAAGACCCAATCCAGGCTTGAAGTTGGATTTAAAAAAATGGGTGACGGGAGTAGTGGGGAGTTGGCATTAAAGGGGTACACAAAATACGATCCTAACAAGGTTAGGATACACCTAACTCGCATGATTGTTATAGATGAGATGTCTTTTCAAGTGGTTGATGGAAAAAGATTCCAAGCCTATTCTAGGTACTTGGAACCAAAATTTAATATTCCTTCTCGCCACACGGTGGTAAGAGATATTAAAAAACTTTATCGATCAGAAAAAGAGAAGTTGAGGAGTTTATTGGCGAGGGAGAATGTTTGCCTCACCACTGATTGTTAGACTTCTTGTAATAATCTTAATTTTATGTGTATGACTGTGCATTGGGTTGATGGAGGTTGCACATTACATAAGAAGATCTTTAAATTTTGTTAAACCACTGATCACAAAAGTGAGACGATAAGGAAGGCCTTAGAGGCCGCTATAAGAGAATGGAGGTTGACTCAGGTTTGTACTTGTATGGTTGATAATGCCGGTGCTAACGATGTTGCAATGAGACATCTTAATACTCTCATGAATAATGCGAGTAGAACAATTTTGGGTGAGGATTATTTACATGTGTGATGTGCAGCACATATTCTTAATTTGATTGTGGGTGATGGTTTGGATAAGTTTGGTGACTCGGTTGCTCAGGTCAGGATTGCTGTGAGATGGGTCAGATCTTCTCCTGCTATATTGGCTAGGTTCAAAGTTGCTGCAACTACTGTGGGTATAACATGTAAAAAATGTCTTTGCACTGATTTGTCTACAAGGTGGAACTCAACATTTTTTATGTTAGAGGCGGCCCAGAGTATAAATTGGCATTTGATACATTGGGTAATGAAGACATATAATATGTTAAGTATTTTGATGAAAAGTTGGGGCACCCTTTATCTAATGATTGGGAGGTTATATATATTTTTGTAGAGTTTATGAGGGTTTTTTATGATGTTACCAAGGTTTTATCTGGTTTTTTGTATCCCACGACACATCAATTTTGTCAACAAATAGCCAAGGTAAAAGAAGAATTAGATGATATTGTAGCGGGTAGTAACACCACATTGTGGGAGATGTCTAGGACCATGATGGAGAAATTTGACAAGTATTGGGGGGAAGAGTTTGATAAAGCCAATATCATGTTATATGTTGCATGTGTGCTTGACCCACGGTTTAAGGTGAAAGGCATGGTATTTAGATTGACTGATACAATTGGTAAGGATTGTGCGTCAACTGTTGCATCTCGGGCTCAGGAAACGCTTGTTAGATTATTTGATGAGTTCACTATCGTGGGAGGTGGTAGTATTGTAGCACCTACAACTACAAGTATCCCCCCATCAGGCGCAGATGCTAGGCGTGGAAAAAAACGTAAAATGGACTGGGGTGACAAGATGGAGTCGACCCCCTTGGATTTTATGGGTTCCACCACAGATGCCTAGTCAGAAGTAGATAGATATTTGACATTGGATCTCCATCCATTTGTACGAGATTTTGATATATTAGCTTGATGGAAGATGAATGTCCCCAAATACCCCTTACTTTCAAAGGTTGCTCGCAGTATCTTAGCCATCCCGATCAGTACAGTAGCCTCAGAGTCGGCCTTTAGCACTGGAGGGCGCGTATTAGATCCTTTCCGGAGCTTATTATATCCTATCACTGTTGAGTCTCTTTTGTACACAGAATTGGATCACGGGTGCTGAAATTCATATTCCAAAGGCTCTTGATTATGATCCGGTTGAGGTCGAAGACGAGGCTGCTGATCGGTCTGGATCTGGTAAATTGCCACTTGAATAAATATTTACATTATTTTATATTTATTTAATTAAATTTAATATTACACAGATTTTACATTTAATTGTTATAACTTGTAGCGACTGTGACGCCAACACCTAGAACACCATTAACAACTACCTATGCTGCAGTATGACCTACTTCATCTACCAGTCCCTGTCCATCACCAATTCACCATGGTTTGCATTTTACACAATTTATTTTCTTAATTTTTGTTTACATTTATAATTTTATAATATTTGTAATGTTAGTATCTAATTATTTTGTAATTATTGTTTATGAGTTTTGACATTTTTTATGACAGTATCATTTTGTATGTCAATTGTCAACACATCTTTCAAGTTAATAACACAATTTAATCTTGGTTAATAATTTAGTATTTTTAATAAATTTTTTTTTCATGTTTATAATTTATAACTTTATATTTGTACTATAATTATTTTTTAACTTATTATTACGAGTTAAGATTAAGGCCCAACAACCCTACAGTCTCCATCCAAGTTTGTATTATGACTCTTTTAAAGTGACAAAATCCAATTACCAGTGTTCAACGACCAATGTTATCAATCTTATTTCTTATGATCTTGTAAATTGTAAATTTGTAATTGTATAATACTAATAGTTAATAGCACAATTTGTAATTTTGTATTTTGTAGTATTAATTTGTATTATTATAAATTTGTAAATTGTAATAGTTTAGTAACTAGTCTAAACTTCTAGTAATCTTTATTTTTAAATTTTAACTTTTACTGTTTTAGACTTTTAGATTTTTAGTGATTTTTTTAAAATGACTTTGTCACTTTAGACTTTAGTAATGATAAATACTTAGTATTTAATAGAATGATATTTATTATTGTGAAATTAAATCAGGTTTGATAATTTTCTGGGTTAAAAATGGCCTATAAATTTGATCTGGGTCAAAAAGGTTCAAAACTGTTCATATGGGCAGGCCCAATAGGGGACGGTAGCAGGGGGTAGGCGGATGGAACCTCCACTGCTGGCCTCGCTACAGGACAGGGTACCTCGCTCCGCCTACACGGGGGCGAGGTGCAGTTTTAAAACGTGACCCCCCGCCTGGGCGGGGACGGGGGCGGTAATAGGGGGACCCCGCCTTCGGTAGGGCGGGGATCACCCCTAGCTATTTATATATATTTTTAAGAACTACTAATGATCATCTTTTTAATTATTATTGTCTTTTTTATGAATGTCATATATTTATTTCTTCCTAACACCTATCTATTACTTAATTTGAAAATTTTCTTTTTTTATTTTATTTGAATTTTTTTAACAACTTTAATTGTTAAAAAAAATTAAAAAATATACCACTTCACTAATAGTCACTTTTTTCATAATTAAGTAAAAAAATAGTAAAAAAAAATAGTAAAAAGTAGTAATCCTATATTTATCTCTTTTTTATTATCTTCTAAATTTTTGTCAAATTTTGAATGACAAATAAATAATAGAATAATGTTATATATAATTATAAAATAGCAATTATATATAATATTATTATTTGTCGATCAATATATTCCTGCACACTACTTTTAAAAAATAGAGGTTTTTATTATTTAAAAAATTATTATTATTTTCATGTAAATTTGATATTTATTAAATTAGTTTTCTAAATTGCGATCCTAAAATGACAAATATTATATTATTAAAATAATCATAAGAGATGCAAAATATATAGACGACACTACAACAACATCAACTTATTGTGTCTAGAAAATTTGTCACAAAAAATCAACTTCATCTCGCTAATATTATTTAGCGCCCCAACTCGATCGACGCTAGGTGGTCGTTATTAATGACTCTCAAAAGGTTTATTGCATCCAAACTGGAAAATGTCACAAAAGTAGCACTCTTATGTCTAAATATATTTGACGCTAATATCAATTTATCGTGTCGTAAAAGAGCTAGCCATTGGTAAAAAAAATTACATTCGCATCAAAAATTATGTGTTGCAAAATATATACATGCAATCGGGAAAATGATTATTTCCGTACTTGAAGCTAGATTGTGGTGTTGTTAAATGTATACATATAGTCGCTAAATGGTGTTGCTAAATTTGCTTTTGGTCCTGTGAAACTTTATTATGGCAAAGATTAATTACATTTGCAATCAAGAACTACTTTTGGTCCTACTTTATTGTGGCAAAGCTTTTGGTCCTACTTTTGGTCGTGGCTGGTCATACCTTACAGAACCAAGAGCTAGAAGTCAAATAACACTCTGTTTTCGGAAGTTAGAAAAAGGGGACCAAATTTGGTTGAGGTGGAGTAACCGTAGGGGCAGAAACCAGGCTGGGTTGGGTTGGAGTGAGAGAGTAAAAACTAGAAGTCTGAATCAGAATGAGAAGAGATAAAAGGGACATAAGGTGATGAAGAAGGAGATGAAGAATATTGGGTTGTAGAGAAAAAACTGGGATTGTTGATTAAGAAGCACTTTTCATAAAAGGTTCGAGTGCTTCCATAATTATCTCTTTTCCATACAAGGCTGACTAAAGATGTTTGCTATTGTAGAAATTTGTTGTAGCTGCTATACCTTCAACACTGAACATAAATTCAAGTCTTGAGTAGTAGTTATCAAATCTTAAATTAATATAAAGAAGAAAATCTAAGAAAAATACTTGTTTCTTATCAAAACTAAAGAACATGTTTGATTACAAAGAAGAACAGAAAAAACTAATGCCTGTCGTTTCTCAGCTGGTTTCGTTTCTCACAGAGGCAATATATGGTGTTGGTTAATGCCTGTCGTTTCTCACCCAACTGGTTTCTTTATGTAGAGGGTTGCGACTTGGGGCTTCAAAGCAAGCAAGAGTATTTTTGTGGTTTTTTTTAGCGGGGGAGGGACGATATAGACATCGAAGAGAGGGAGATTCAAATTTTTTTCAAAATTTGGGTGTACGTAGAAGTGCTAAAATCAATACTAAAATGGTGTGAAATTAGAAGACAAATATATATATATATATAATATTTTGCATCAATTATATCTACCACAAAAGATTTGTTAATAAGTCATTGTGTCTGCGACCATGCAACATTGATGCAAAAATGCATGGTAAACATAAAAATTTATTTGCGTCAACTAAAACTATTACAGAAGAAAGAGCATTTGTCACAATAAAAATGCATGGTAATTACATTACGACCATTTTAAATTGACGCAAGATGATTCCTTTATTGTGTTGTTTTTTATAGCACCCAAATATTGATACAAATATCTAAAAAGAGACGGGATAAAAGAATAGGCACTATTTATTTAGTTAATTTCACCAAAAAGTGGGATCAATTGTGATATAATTTTTGAAGATGCAATAAGTTAATATTAATGACACATTATTGATCAATATAAAATTTTTGAACGCAAAATAGCCTTCTTGTTGTAGTGCGAGAATGGAACCAAATTAATTAATATAGATGTTATACATACATGAGATCAGGGAGAATATTGCTTTACTGCCATAACTCATAAGGATTTACATCACTATATTATACCTAATTAGCAGCTTGATCTTAATCCATAGGCCGGACGTACGCCTCTAGCCTAATTAATTAAGAATTAATAAGGTTTATCTCAAGCATCGTAGAGTAGCTGCTAGATCATTTGAAAAAAGTACAATAACCTATAGTACTACTGCATGCGCGCAGCTCTAATTGTGCCTAACGACTATACCCACCACCGCCGAGAATTAGTACAGTAACGAACGAAGGGGATCGATTAGGCAATTGCCTTACAATAAACAATAGCTAGCTAGATCTATTGCTTTCTAATTAGATGCACAGACGAACAATGCATTAATCTAGCAATATCTTATCTAATGAGTTTGAGCGCGCGTCTTACTTCATAAACTGGTCATGACTTAATTTATTTTGTAATAGAATTTGTAATATTATATATAAATTATTAGAGATAATGATCAAATAGTATTTCCTTGCATTTTGATCCGTTTGGAATCTTAATTTTCAACCAAACTTTCTATATATGTAAGCGTTTCACCCGTAACCAATTACATTAATCATGTAGTACTACTCAACAACCTGATCTACTTATAAGGTCCTCTATATTTGGATATAGAAATAGTTAATTTATTTTATGATCTCATCTTATTATTATAATTTTTTTAAAAATTTATATACAAAATATAATAAATAATTATATTAAAAATAATATAATAATAATATATTATTTAATTTTTAACTTTTATCTAAAACTATCTTATATCATCAAATCACTGTCCCAATGAAACCTAACTCCATGTTTGGAACTGGAAGCCACCAACACTACGCTTGAAGGCCTTTTATAAAGTGTTAATATATATCTGGCATATTATTAATATTAATATTGAAATATATTATGTTGACCTTATCAATTCATTTTGATGAGAAGCATAACATCATATATAAGTTCTAAATAAACAAGTTCTTATATATTCAAAATTAATTTACTATCTATCTAAAATTAATTTTGAGGCAAATAACAAATATGGGGGCAACAAAACTAGTTTGTAAACTTCATGATAATTGACAGGGGCAAATTAACAAGAAAACATGATGTTGGCTGATTCCTGAATTCACCAAAAAACTTAAAACAGGATAGATTCGAGTACTACTAGCATAAGCCATAAATCCTAAATTCCACATGGTATTATAAAAGTAAAAATATCAAGACAATGACACACCAAACAAGAGAGAGAGAGAGAGAGAGAGAGAGAGAGAGAGAGATCAACAAAATGCGGTTAGGTTAAAAATTAAGACTGAAAAAGTATAAACTCTTTAGGAAAACCCTATTAGGTAGATCAGAATTAGGGGGCAAAGACTAAAGTAGAAGCTAATTTACTGTTCCTCATTTTAAAAAAAAAAAAGGGTTATAAAGAAGTGGTAACGACAAAGGAGAAGAGAGTCAAGAGCTCCAAGCCAGCAACCGTCCACCTCAGCTGGCCGGCTATCGTATTCTCCCTTTAAAGTCCTTCTCATTGGATGACTTGGTGATCTCTCTCTCTATCTCTCTGTGCTTGCTTTGCAATATTCTCTCTCGACCTTGTGATCGAAGGTAATTAATGGCGAAAAGCTCAGTCAAGAAGAGTACTACTGCTGAAAACGCCAGTAACAATACCGAAAGCCCCGCAACCAAGGTGAAGCGGACGCGCAAAAGCGTCCCTCGAGACTCTCCTCCGCAGCGTAGTTCGATCTACCGGGGCGTCACGAGGTAATTGGAATTTGGATAGATGCAATGCTTTCTTTCGTTGAAATATGAATATATTTGCTTATAATTCGTTACATTTTTATGCGTTCTGGTTTTATATATCGACGTTCGCCGACTGATGATTTAGGCATCGGTGGACGGGCCGCTATGAAGCTCATTTGTGGGATAAGAATTGCTGGAATGAGTCGCAGAACAAGAAAGGAAGACAAGGTTCGTCTTCTTCTTCTCTTCCTTTTAAAAATAAATAATAAATAAGAAACATAATTCTCTGTTCCGTTATGCACACTTTATGATTGAAATATTATTGATCATCACTAACAATCAGTTTGTTCTGTAATTCTCTGTTTTCGGTACGATAATGGCGGTGGCGGTTTCCATCCTTAATGCAGTATATTTAGGTACGTTTGTTTTCTTTTTCTTTGTTTTTTTTTGGGGGGGGGGGGGGGGGGGGGTGGGGAGGGGAGATTAACTGTTTTGCTTGTTCTGATCTTAATCCGTAATAACATTTAGAAAGAAATGAAGAGTTGGCCGAGAGAAATAATTGTAGTTATCTTGTTATATATTTTGTAAAAAATTAATGTAATTAGAGACATGGGATTTTTTTAGGTGCGTATGATGACGAAGAAGCTGCTGCACATGCTTATGACTTGGCAGCATTGAAGTACTGGGGACAAGAAACCACCCTCAATTTCCCGGTACATAATTCATGATCTCATGATCTCTTTAAGTTTTGTGACTTGTCGATTTGTTAACGTAATATTTAATTATATCACTTTCGTTTATGGCATTTCAATAATATGAATCTAAAATCAATATATATATATATAGGAAGTACAAAAAAAGATGTAATTAATCATCTATATATGATAATTGATCATGTATTAGCTCGCGACCTATCAAGAAGAACTCAAAGAAATGGAAGGTCATTCAAAAGAAGAATACATCGGTGCTTTGAGGAGGTAATTTTTCTGCCGAATTGATCATATAAATATATATATATATATATATATATAGCATGATGAATATATAATCGTTACATGATGAAATTAATACCATTTGTTTTTGTTTTTTAATTTCTTTTCACTGTGATTCAATGTACAGAAAAAGTAGTGGGTTTTCCCGTGGGGTATCAAAGTACAGAGGCGTAGCAAGGTATTTAAAGATTCCCCAATTCGGCTAATTTCATCAGTACTACTCCATCCTCGATGATCCGGCCTATAGATTTAGGATTAATATTCATTTGGCCGATGGCAAAATGAGATTAAATGAGTTTAAATTATAATTTGTAAATAGTGATAAAATTATTAAATTGAAATGAAATGAGTTCTTTATTTTTAAATTCATAAAGATCATGAGAATCTCGATTTTTTTTTTAAATAGTTATATTTTAAAAAAATATTTTCCATCGATCTATATATGATTCTATCTCCCATGGACGGCGCTAAAACGTGCAATTTATAAATGCATTTTCCTGCATGTGTCTACGTATGTATGTATATACACTGCAATTAATATCGCCGCGGGCTGTTGGTGAAAAAAATGAATACCCTTTAGTCATGAGTAGCTAGCTGCTCACGTACTACTACCTTTACGGCGATCTCCAATTGTCGAAATAATTCGGTAACCATCACAATCTAATTATATTTTCACAGATCTTGTTTATACTACTCTTATTGCATGCTCTGAATCATCATGTGTTTGATTTGGTCACCGACTTTCTGTACTACTGATTTTCAAATGTTCAGACATCATCACAATGGACGGTGGGAAGCTCGCATTGGCAGAGTATTCGGCAACAAATATCTCTATCTTGGGACCTATGGTACGTAATTATAAATTCCACTTTTTTCTTATTGATCTTATGATCATCATTACCTCTAGTACTTATCGAGCTTAATTTCTCCATTTTTACAATCTTTTATCGATAAATTTAAAAAATGAAATAAACATGATTAATAAATTAATCGAAATGAAAGTGAGATCGATGTTTCCCGAGAAAATAACTAGCAGTATTTCCTAGATCCTATAATAATAGACAACAAGCATGTGATACATATGCAGGGTCAAGATAATTGGATAAATCTATCTTTGTAATCAAATCCAGTTGGTTGGGAAATAGATCACCAAACTTTAACTGCTTATATATATATATATATATATTCAATCCCCATCCGAATTAAATACTACTTTTCTTTATATATCCAGCCTCACCGGATTTTGCAGGAAACAATTAAATTCGATCCGTAGGTTAAATATACATTAATATTTTATTTCCAAAATATTACCCCTAGCCTACCACACTATATTAACATTATTTTATTTTATTTTATTTTATTGGTGCACTCAGCCACTCAAGAGGAAGCAGCCACAGCATATGACATGGCAGCCATAGAGTATCGGGGACTTAACGCCGTTACTAACTTTGACCTCAGTCGTTATATCAAGTGCTTACGTCCTGATCCCAATAACCAATTCGATAGCCTCACCAATTCTACCGACCTTCAATCCAATCTTAATTGTGCTTTTAATCTATTGGAAAACCCTAATCCTCCTGAACTTGGCTTAAGCTTCTTATCCAACCAGACTAGTTCAAGTACTGCCAGTGATACAACCTTAGTTTCTCCAAGGTTTGGCAGTGGTGCCTCATCGACATCGTCAGCTGTAGGGCTTTTGTTCCAATCTTCCAAGTTTAAGGAAATGGTGGAAAGGACATCGGTAGCCGACAGTCCGCCAACGCCTCAAGAGTCTGACCAACCACGTCGAAGTTTTCCAGATGATATTCAGACATACTTTGATTGTCAAGACTCCGGGAGCTATGCCGATGCTACTGATGATCATATTATATTCGGGGACTTGAACTCGATTGCTTCTCCAATTTTTGATGTTGAACTTGGCCCCTGATCATGAAGACGAGCATTATTATGTGAATATGGACACCCCAAAAAGGTAAGACTAGTAAAGAGAAAATGTGAGATTTTCTTAGTCACTGCAAAGATCAGATCGGAGAAAACACTTAATATTCTTTTTTCTTTTTTCGCATGTTTCTCTTCTTTCTTTAAAATATGGAGAGAAAGATCAGTCTGGTAATTGCTATGATCAGTTCATTTACATGTAGATATAGACGCGGAATATTAGACATTCATTCATTATCAGATATTTCTTTCAATAAGATCACGTTGGCTGATTGACATGCAAGTGCCTCAATTTATAACTCATGTCTTTTCCTACGTACTTATATGTTATTTTTTCTTATAATCTCTTGAACTAGCTAGTCTTATCTTTTGCAAATTGCAATCTATTCGTAGAGTTCGTACTAGATATTTTTCTTTTTTGTGGAGAGGGGGGGCTATTACCACATGATTGGCATGCCGTATTATATATTAATACACGCGGGTTCTAAATTAATTGGCATGTGACACATTGTTGACATGGCAGATTGTAGGATTTTCATGAAGATCACAGTACCATAAATTAGTATACCTAATACCACGGCATGGAACTTCCCCAAACTTCATCGTTAACGTTAAAATCTGATATATGTCACGATCATCAATGTAGGCTAGCCGTAGTACTCGCTCTTACATGCATGGTATATACTGATTATATAGTAATCACAATGTTAGAGTACTTGTCAATTTCTAAAGATCTTTGAAGCAGCTAGGTTTGGAAACAAATCTTTTTCAAATAACTTCGAACACTTTATATTATTATTTATTATTTTTTACCTATTTTTATTATTATTTATTACTTTTTCACTGTTATTTAATATTTTATTATTATTTTTTACTTACTTTTAATTACTATTCATAAACACTTACAAACACTCTCAAGATCCAAACACCTGGACCCCCAAGACTTCCGATATATCTTTCCCAAAAGCTACATTAATAATGTTTGCTGTTTTATGGTATTTCTCATTGTTTTCAGTAGCAAGAAAACCCAAATTGCAGTCCGCACCAAAACAGGAAAAAAGGATATTTAGGTCTTGTACATTTGGTTATACTCAAATGAATTGAGATAAAAATAAATAAATAAATTGTGAACAATAGTTAAATGCTTTTGGTTAATTAGATGTTTATGGGGTTTAGAAAAAAGAGAAAGAAAACCTGAAAAAAAATCATAAAGTTAAAAAATAGTTAGAATATATATTATTATTTGTATTTTGATATTTGAAAAAATTGAATTATTTTTTATATTTTGTTTGAAAATTAAAAAAAAAAAAGTTCTAATGAGCTGTTAATGATTAGATAAAAATCTTGAAATTTAAAAATATTTATATTTGAATTATAATGTTTGGATGTTGATTAGATGAGATAATATGTAATAAAATAGTTTGAATGGTTTGTGAACCAAATCAGGCCAGCCTGAAAGATTATACATATAGAATTACCCAAAAAGGACTCGGATCATCTTATATTATCAAGCTAATATGTAGAGCACATCATACATACTATTTAAATGTTAATATTTTATTTATAAGATTCAAATTTTCAAATTTATATTTTAAGTCAAATTATACAGAACCTTAATCTTTTCGTTGTTGTAATTTTCATTCCGTTGTACGTTGTTTTGTTTGTAATATTGGCATGCAATTTTGGGTTTGTCGTAGATGCACGACCGCAGTTTAATTGTGTTAATTTATAAAATTAATTATTTAAAAATATTATGTACAGTTATTTTTGCATATTTTTGTGTATTACACTAATTATTTGATTGGTCACTTCATATTTTTAATCAATTACATCAATGAAATGTATAAAAAATATACAAATTTAATTATATATAACTAACTCATTGATTATCATTATCAGATGCTAAAGCAATTGTTTAGCGATCAAAAACCAATTTCTGCCGGCCTTTTTGGCGGAACTTTTTGTAGGCTAGGCTAGATGGAGATGCATCATGCATGTGAGTACTGTTATTTAGTAATTCGAAGCTTCCCGGCCCGTCCTTCTGTTTTATTTTCAAAAAATCATATACTTTTTTTTATAATTATATCTTAAATGAGATATTTTTATAAAAATAATACATTTTTTTTTTATCAAAAATTTATTTTAAAATTTAATTATATCAAATATTTTATATTATTAAAATTACTCTTAATTTTTACCCAATTTTATTTTTAGTTGATAACTATGGTAGGGGTCCCCCTACCCTTCTCGTGTGAAAAGGCAATGCGGAGGCGAGGGGCAGAGGGAGCTCAGTCCCCACTTTACAAATCCTCCGCCCCACATCCTTAATATATACATATGTATATATATGTATAATTATTTTATAATTATATATATAATATATATATATATATATAAAAACTAAGCACAAAACGTCATCGTTTTGTTTTTGGGATTTATTTCTCATTTATTCCGATACTCACTTCTCTCTCTCTCTCTCTCTCTCTCTCTCTCTCTCTCTCTCTCTCTCTCTCTCTCTCTCTCTCTCTCTCTCTCTCTCTCTCTCTCTCTCTCTCTCTCTCTCTCTCTGTGTGTGTGTGACATCTTCGACTTCCATTCCATCCATTGTCCATCACCATCATCGTCTCCATCAACCTGTGTCTTCGTTGCTAAAAGTCAGGCCTTAATCTAGACTATAGAAGGCAAGGAAAAAGTTTCAAGTCAATGAGCTATAGAGACAGAAAATATAGACTAGATTGCATAAAATAAGAGTTGAGGATCACTGCAAGTAGGAAGCTAGCCCATCTCAAGAGATTTTAGTGATCTTTGTTCAGTTTCTTTTCTTTACGTGGTGTTTCTCTATTTGTCCATTTTTCTATATCTAGTTGGATTATTAAATTTTGAAAAAATATCTAATTTGTTTCTAGATTTGTTATATAGTTTGAATTGGCTCAAACTCCTATCCCATTCTAGGGGGTTTAGGGTTGTCCCACACCATAGGGTTGTAAATGGTCCGGTCCGGTCCGGAAAATTTGTGGACCGATTACATTCGGTTCAAGAATTCTCTCACCCTGAACCGGACCGAATAGGAGTTCAGTCCATACCGGTCCGATCCAATTCGGTCTAGAGGCGGTCTGGTCCGGTCCAAGGGTGCCCCATATGATTTAATGGGCTAAATTTAATCTAAAATTCTATAATGATTAAATATTTTTTTTGCCTAAATTTAACTACTATAAATTATAATATGTTAATATTATAAGAGTATATATTATATATTAATATGTTAGTATATATTATATATTAAGTATATTAGTAAATTATAACTAATAACACTATAAATAATAATATGTTAATATTATAAGAATATATATTATATATTAATATGTTAATATATATTTATATATTAATATATTAATTTATATACTATTTTTTATATACCTATATAAATATATATATATATGTGGAGGAGTTCGGTTCGGTTCGGTTCGGTCCGGTCCAGGGGGAGAAATCCTTTGGACCGGACCAGACCAAATTCCATTCAGTCTCGGTCCAAGAAAACCGGTCCGGTCCAGTCCACCGGTCCGGTCCGATCTTTTTACACACTTACCACACCATACGGTGCAGATAGCACCCGTAACTATGATAATTTGTTAGAACGGTCCACCCTTAAACTATTAGTCATGAGAAATCAGCTTCCATAAGTAGCTAACCTTTTTGGTGGTTCATTACTTTAAATGCATCTACTGCTATATCTAACAATAGAAGTATTAGCAAGTGTTTAATGAGCTTGCTTGCCTAGAGGGGAAAAAATCCGAAACTTGTTCTGGCGGAAGCAATCGTGGGGTGAAAAGGGTTGAGAAATTATAATTACATTACATTAATAACGATGAATATCACTTTTTTGTTTTTTGTGGAATGTTCGTGTGGCGGCACACAATTTGGAGGGTGTAATTTTAGAAGTCATTCTCTTTATTTTAAATCAACGTAATTTACGTACCCACGTTCCCTCCGAAGTTTGAATGTGTATTTTTTATTTAAGACATCCAAATTTTTTTTTTTCTTCCACAAATTACAACTTAAGATCCATTCCAATAAAGTTAAAAAAAAAAAAGCAACTTCCAAACCCAAAAGGGAAAATATTTTAGATTAGAAAAAATCTATACATAAGCTTACATATCATACACCATATTTTTTTTTTAATTTTTTTGATTTTTTTCTTTTATAAACTATTTAATATATAAATAATGAGTAGAGAATTTAATTAATTTAAAAATAAAAAAATAAAAAAATAAAAAAAATAAAAAAATAATATAATATGTGATGTGATGGGTAGACTTATGTGTAATATTTCTCGTTAAATAAAAAGGAGAAAGAAAACGAAATTGCCGATAAATACCCAATTTTTGAGTTGGACTTGGGAAGAGCCTGCCTTCATTTTCTTACAAGCCTAATGGATCTGGGTTATATGGGTTTAGAATTTAGATACGAAGGCCGAGATCCATTAACCTAAAAAATGGATCTGTGCTTAATTTTAAAAGAGTAAACAATAAATATATGAAAACAAGCCCTGAAGCCCAATTTTCGATCCCTATAAATAAAATCGAAGGAAACATTGCAATTTACTCCTTTAATTATCAATTTACTTCACTTTCGTTCATGATTTGAAACATGTTTGCAATTTACTCACCCAAGTAAGGTTTAACCGTTAGTTAGTTGAGTAATAGGTGATGTAGTAAGATCTCAACTGTTATATATGTTTAAAAAAACAGAAGAGCAAATTATATATAACCTTAATTTGATGGGCAAAATTATACAATATTATTTCATACAGTACTTTTTGGTCTCCACAATATATGCTGTTGTACATGATCAATGATCACGATCTTCCTCCATACGTTCTAATTTATGGATCGGATGGTTTGAACTGGAAAAAACTATATATATATATATATATATTATATTATATATATACATATTAATTACTGCTAAATTTTATTGCCAATTATAATGACAAATATAATAGCTTCATGCTGCTTGGAAGAATTGTATTCACGTCAATTCACCTGTTTTTATCATGATTATCTCCTGTTGATCATATGAAACTGCAAGTTTCTGCTGCAAATCCCAGCTCTGATTGTTTAACATCATATACAACCCTTTGGTTCTTCTGTTGATAGTTCCCAACAATACCAATCTCATCTTCATAGAAGAGACTTGCAAGAGCCAAACAAACCTGAGATGCATCACTTTTCACGACATAAACGATGCCTGTTACATCCACATTCAGCTCAGCATTACCCTCAAAATGCAATTTTAGTGTTGGAATATTCACTTCCGAATATCCACTGAGGTTGAAACAAGTGTCCAAGATAGAAAATCCTGGTGCTGGAGGAAACCCAGAAAATTGTTTCAGAAACTCCGCTTTCACAGCCTGATAAACTGATGGAGCGAGCCTTGAAATAATAGTCCCAGAATCGATCAGAATTCCGCCATGACCAAAACTTGGAGCTTGAACAGCCTCCCCACCGATGCTAATGCCAGTAAGGTTGAGAAAATAGAAGTTGGACAACTGCGGATTCTGAATCATTCTGGTGTAAGAAATGGGAGTTGAATTCTTGAATACCGAAGAATCTCCACCCATAACTAATGAACCAGAAGCCCCAGCTTCAGTCGAAGGTAAACAGTAAGAGAAAACTCCTCCAAATATGGCAGAAGTTTGAGAGATCAATGAGACATCGCTTCTTCCCAGCCCCATGAGACCTGAAGCTCCTCCAAACAGACCTTTATTGTTCCGACCACAGCCGAATAGAAAATCATTCACCGGAGTTGCTCCGAGGTTAAGGTGGTCACGAGCTAGCTCGCCCTTAGTGTAGGACCCATCTCCATAATTAACGACATAGTTACATGAAGAAGTACTTTGGTTGCTTCCAGTACAGAGGGGTGAATTAAAAGAACCAGATTGAATCGACCGACATGCTTGTGAATTGCACAAAATTGATTGGTATGAAGAGGATGCAGAAGGGTTGAAGAGAGGTTCTTTTTGATTGTAACATGAATTGCAAGGCTGGCATTGAATCCACGTCAAATCGCTTCCCGTGTCCACAATAACTGTCATATTTCGGCCTCCCAACCCGACGGTTACGATGTAGTTTAGTGTCTCAAGTTTTATCCCAGAAGTTAATGGGATTTGAGCTTTGGATGTCGCATCTTCGACATGATGACCACCGGACGCGACTTTGTTTCGGATACGGGATTGAAGAAACTGGACATGAGAATTATCCAATATCAAGCGTTTTTGTTGCTTTTCACTCCAGTCGATGATGGTCTTTCCTGAGGAGCAGTAGTCTCGGTGTTTCATTTCCAATATAGTTGCACCATTCTCCCTCCCTACTTCTCAAAAGAACTGGATTAAAAAGTAAAAACCGATAGATTTTGCATCCATTTTTCTCGATAACATCAAGTACTCCTAAAGAAGAAGCTAGTTTGCAGTCCTAGCTAGAAATTAAGGATGAGCCAACTGAATACTATATATCAAAGCACATTATCCAAAATTAGATTCAATAGAAAATAAAGCAACACCAAGATATATTAATTATCAAGACACCAGTTCAAAGCCCAGCTGTACCGGCGGATACGTACTAAAAGCGCACAAATTAAGATGGTCATATATTCTGATCAAACCAGTACGATCTCTGTCAACAGCTTCCAAAAACAAATTAGTATATATATATATATATATATATATATATTATGTTTTACGACTGTTATGTGGTGCATGTTGCTCCATGTCCATTCCCCCGTGAGTAGTTATTTGTAATCATCAGAAACTCATGAATACGTTGAATTATAGTCTAATCATAATTGAAATTACTTAACTAACCTTTCACTAGTTCAAACAATTAATCAACGTATTCATGAGAGCGAGAGAGAGAGAGAGAGAGAGAGAGCAATGATAGATTTTCCCCTAAAGCAAGGGCAGAGTCACGTTATGGTGAGCAGAAACAGTTAACCCCATTGAAATATTAAGAAACAAATTGAGAAGAGGAATGAAAAAAAAGTTAAGCATATTTTTCAAAGGTGGTCTTCGTTTATGTAGTTACAAGACAAAACAACAAACCCCCGTGATTCTAAATATGACTTTAGTTTGCAGAAAAAAGGGGCAGATCAGAGGTAAAGACGAATTAGTTGAGGAAAAGCAAGGAAATAGATAAGAAAAAATTATCTAGGAAAATTTTAACTTTTTTATTTATTTATTTATTTATTTTTTAATTTCTACACTTGTAGTTGTGGACGTAAGTGTAAAATTATTGAAGCCTTTAAATTTCAAAATTGGCTACCCATTTGTTAGATTGTTTGACTAATTAAAAAGGTGCAGGTTGATCATGACATTATATGATGATCTGTTAAATCACTTATACCTTACAATATTGAAAAGGAGTAGTATGTACATAGTTTTTATTTCTCTGGTGTATTTGATTTAGTTGTATACTTGACACAGTGGTTTAAGCATTGACTGATTTAGCTAGTGATACTTGAAAGGTTTAATTCTTACTTTCCTTCATGACTTAATTAAGGACTAATCATTTAAGATATTTTTCCAAGATAATGACAATCGATGTATTTAAACATCAGTCGGCCCCCTAAAGCATAAAAGCAGTCAGACTAGAGAAGAAAGCAATCGTTGATAACAAATCCCAAAGTGAAGAATAAAATAAAGTTGTAAAAGCGCTACAATATCCAGCTATATATATATTAATAAATATAAATAAGTATAGTTTATGAGCTTTACTTTTTCT
Source organism: Platycarya strobilacea (assembly GCA_036898215.1). Classification (NCBI taxonomy): domain Eukaryota; kingdom Viridiplantae; phylum Streptophyta; class Magnoliopsida; order Fagales; family Juglandaceae; genus Platycarya; species Platycarya strobilacea. The sequence continues at coordinate 55,222,024 of CM072545.1, read as the reverse complement.
CTTTGCCAAAACTCACTTGATTTCCGGGAGAAGAAGCAACTCGGTGTACCACTTTGCTGTTTCCATTGAAAACTTTGGAGGCTGAGGACCTTCTTCGTTTCATAACAGTGGACCCGGCCATTTGCAATGCTGAGGATCAGGTAAATTAGAAAAAGAAGATCAGAAAGCATGATCAAGGGGAAACGAGGCAATGCATGATCCGCCATTGTTGAGGGAAACTGAAGATCAAAGTCGATATTATATATAACAAATGCTTTTGCAGACTAGATGAGAAGGGAATTATAGGGAGAGAGCAAGGAGAGTGAGTGGTTTGGGATAGAGAAAGAAAAGTACTTATCAGTCCTCAGAGTGTTGGGAGTGGAGTTTGGGTTGAGAACAAAAGAGAAATGGCTGGCTTTAGGACCCACCAATGCATGAGAAATTATTGGGGTTTCACGTGCACATATTGGGGAAGGGAGGAAAAAAATGGGATGCTCTGTTTGTATGTGAGCGGATTGACAACTTGTGATTATGCCAACAATTTTAGTGGTTTACTGAGCTTTCATTGATAAGGACTTGCCCATTCACGGAATCCAACTGTCATAACTGTTGGTCTAGATGTTGAAAATATTTGTTAATAATAATAAAAAATAGATGAAAAATAATAAATAAATAAATAAATAATAATAAAAAAATAATTAATAGTAATAAAAATAAGTAAAAAATAATAATAAAATAGTAAATATTAATAAAAAGTGTTTGAAAAAGTTTAGAAAACTTTGATTTCCAAACTCTCCTTAGTCAAAAAAAAAAAAATACATAAAAATAAATTTTACATAAAAATAAATTTATAAATTGATGTAACTTGATATGATATATCAAATTATAATGTTATTTTTATTATAAAATAAATCTAATAAATATTATAAAGTTATGTCAATTTGTTTTTTTTTTTTTTGTAATTCTTTTTTTTTATATTTGTAGCAGTTATCTAACTATAGAGAGAGAGAGAATAGAGATAGAGAGTGGGGTTTTGCGTCTTATAATATTGTCTGATTATATATGATGGATGCATGCGTACATGATACATGCATGGGAGTTGCACATGTCACATGTACGTTTGCATATGTAATTAGGTAATAGGTTTGCTTGTTTCAAGGGATAGAAATTAGATTATACGGAAAATAAAAAGAGCTGATATCAGGTTTTCATGATCTGCTTGTGCTTGCATTACTTCAATGTCCAAACGATCGAGTATCAAGCGGATTTCTGGTTTTCTATATTTGTAACAGCAATGTCAATTGTCTGAAGCTGTAAGAAAACGAAAACATCTTTAAATTAATTATATGTGTATTTGCTTAACCTGAGTAATATTAGGTACAAATTTTAATTAGACAAATTGATGTAGAGAATCTGAGTCAAATAATAATAGATTGTTAGAAAACATGTTGATGGAACTGAAATATTTTGAGAGAACAAATCAGCACAAGAACGGCCAAAAATTGTGTTCCTTTCTTAATTAGAATAGTTTTGGGTGTGCGCGTTTCAATCTTTTAGTCATGACTTTAGCTACGAGTATCAGAATCATATATAAGATCCTAATTGGAAAAGTTTTTTTTGGTATGCACGTCATGGCTACCTAGCTATGCTCAGTATGTGACGTTTCAAGATTGAATTTCATTATTTTTCCTTCTGGATGTACTTTTTTAATTATTATTTATCATTTTCATTAATATTTCATTTATCGTTTAAGAAGTAATTTTGAACACGACTTGAACTAGATTTTTTGCAATTCTTTTATTTTGTATTTGGTTTTGGCATGATTATTGGAATTTTATTAATTTTGATAAAATTTTGATACAAACGATTTTGGCTATATAATCTAACTTGTGAACTGATTTTCGATGATTGCTTGATTTGATAATTTTTAATTGAATATCAGAGGTGTTTTCTTTCTGTTTTTGGATGATTCTCTTGTGTTATTCTATATTAATCATCTGTTGAAACTAACTTTCAGAATAATCATTATTCTATCTGGCGGTTCAAATTTCAAATAGAAAAATTTCGTACAAAGATTTTGTAAAAAAGTACCTAGTCCCATTAATCAAAAATAATTTTTCTACACTTTTTAAAGGTGAAATCTTTTTTTTTTTAACAAATAAACGAGATTTATCTGTTGAAACTAATTTACAGAAAGAGTAATTTAAGGGGGAGTCGATTTTAGGGAATCGAAAGAGAGTCGACTTTTGTTTAAAATCTTTTTTTTCTCATTTTCAATCTTGTTTTTAATTCCTATATAAAAAATAAATCAATATGATTTATTATATCTATGAAAATAAGATTAAAAATGAGAAAAAAAAATGTAAACTAAATCGACTCCTCTAAAATTATTATTTGCTGCTGCTGCTATTTGTCATTTATTTGTAATACTAGTGGGCTGAGAAATTGATCGAGAGTCAGATCTATCGAAGCTAAGCAGGTAGGTTTCTCAGCCCAACTTATGAAAAGTTCAGAAATAAATTATAGCCCATTAAGGTCATGCCAAGAGTTCCGTCAAGCTGGGCCTCTAGTGATGCTATCATATCTCTCTTTAAGCCGTTGGGCTACTAAGCCCAATCATTAATATCCTATTATTATAATGGAAAATGGTTTTAATCGCTGGATGGTCAACGAAACACGACAAAGTGCTTCCTGTTCCTGTCTTTCCTTTGGCAAGTGGCCAAGTGCATCTTGTCTAGTGTTAACCTTATCCACAAGGATAAAGATCTGTCCGACGTGTTAAACACCCCCACCAGAAGCTGCCACGTAGCTTTGCCAGCCAATCACCTTAACGGCAACTATACGACAAGAGGAAACACATCCCGAATGAAGGTTCACGAACTGGGCCCCGCATTTATCCGAATTCCATGCGTGGACGCACGTGTCACCTAGACCCTACCGAACAACTCATAGCCGACACATCACCATCCCTCAACCACCACACAAATAGACAAAATTACCGCCCACAAGAGGCACTTCTGCCGCCCTGATCAAGGACCTTTCAGTAAAATCCAGAGGTGCATAGCTGTTCATCTTTGACCACGTGGCGATTCTTTCGTGCACGCGTAGCGCCCGTGACTCGGCTGAGGATCTGTCAAATTAAAGCTTCCCTCTTCGTCTCTGTCATTGTGATCTCTAGATCTTCTCTCCAGCACCTAAAACAATCCCCGATTCGCCGAGTCAACTCACCGAATTAAATTCCCTGCCGTTCGTGATTCGAAGATATCGTTGTGTCTCGCTCCGTTATTGAGTCGACTCGCAGCTTGCTAGATGGTTCAGTTAATGAATTCCGGGATGGAATCGGACACCAAGTGCCGGAAAAAGCTGGGGGTGAAGCTGGAAGTTGATGACTCGTTAGAAGATCAACTCGGCCCGCTTAACAAACGATCCAAAACCGACTCGTATCCACAGGTTTGAGTTTTCTCGGCTCACATTAAATTCCTTTTTATTTTCCCACGCTTTCTCAGCAACCAAAAGGAGCAACTTTTCTGGTTCTGTTTGTTTTCTGTAAGATACAGTGTCTAACCATGTCTTTTTATTGCACCTTCATCGTTTCTGGTTTTCTACTACCAATGGCTTAATACCTAATTTCCGTTTCTCTCTATTACACTTTTCCAGCTATTGAACAGAATCCTGATTTCCCTCACATCTTATTATGTTTTCTTTGATGATAAATAGTTAATTTTGTTGGTTAGTTATGACTTCATTCTGATGATTTCTGAGACCCTCCTATGCTTTATTAGCAACCTAACAGAGCTAGTTGAGTTCATTTTTAGTTTTCCCCCCTTCCCAACTAACCAGACGCCAGACGGTAACATATCCCAACTTCCTTTTAGGGATAGAGCTGCTTGTATAAGTTTCTTCTTAAAGCTCATCGATCGTTTGTGTCACCAATGGAATAAGTCTAATTTCCTTCTCTTTTTTCACTTTCGAATTTGCCAAACAGAGTTAACACAGACACACACCCTTCTTGCAAACGAACATAGATTCACTTTGCTGGTTAGTTATCATGCTAGACTAAGCATTTCTATTCACCATGCGTTAAAATCTACGCTCTATTACTCTCTATGCTTCCTCAGCAACCAAATAGAGGCGAAAATGTTGTTCTTTAAATGCCGGAATTGTTCACTTCCTTGCATTGTTTTTTTCCAGCAGTGGAATTCAGGACCTGGCACCTTGGCTATTCCTCCCTCAATGTACAATCCCCTGGATGAACCAAGCCCACTTGGCTTGCGTCTCCGAAAGAGCCCTTCCCTTTTGGATTTGATTCAAATGAAGCTCTCTCAACAGAACGCTTCGAAGTTGGCCAACGTAGACAAAAAGGATCACAAGGGTAATAATGATAAGCTCAAGGCTTCAAATTTTCCAGGCTCCATTCTGAAAATTGGAACGTGGGAGGTATATTTACATTCGTTTCTGGACTTGATTGAGATTGAAACTCTTGTGTATAATACGTTCTTAAGGCAAACGTTGTGCTTGGTGTTGATTTTTAAGTTCTATGTGGTTGCAGTATAAGTCTAGGTATGAGGGAGATTTGGTGGCAAAATGTTACTTTGCGAAACATAAGCTTGTGTGGGAAGTTCTTGATGGTGGTCTTAAGAATAAAATTGAAATTCAGTGGTCAGATATTGTGGCTATCAAAGCAAACTACCCGGATGATGAACCAGGAACTTTGGATGTTGTGGTAATTCATATTTGTTTGTATCATTTTTCATGTTTTTATTATCATTATCGTCTATATGTAATTTTGATTTTGATTGTAGTTTGGTGGTGTTGTATGATGCAGCTGGCCAGACGGCCCCTTTTCTTTAGGGAGACAAACCCACAGCCAAGGAAGCATACCTTATGGCAGGCAACATCAGATTTTACCGGTGGACAAGCTAGCATACATAGGTACTGCACAAATACTAGTTTTGCCGTGATAGCGATCTGTCTCATTAGATCTCTAAGACAGCGAGTGACTGAATGAGCAATTGTGCTATAGGTGTTAGCCTGTTTGTAACATGATCAGAGTTCTGAAAAATTGGAATATTAAGTTCAATAATTAAGCTAGTTTACTGGATATATGTAGTTAATCTCCTTAGTAACACTCATATCCATTAAAACTTCAACTTGTTAGAAGAGTGTTGTTTCATATATCCACCGTTTTGGGTTTACAGAAACATAATTTTTTTTTATACTCTGATCTACTCCATATTTTTATGTAACCATTTTATTATTTACATTCTTTTTTCTTTAACTAATAAAGGGGTGCATTTAGTATGTGCATGGGAAAAATTGCTAATTGTAGCAAACAATTACATGGAACCCAATTGCTCACTTGTGGACCATTAGAGCATGAGATGTGCTTCAGATGTAAGCATTGTTCTTATTTTGTCGTGAGGTATTGCTAATATCCAGAAATTGGGTAATAGGTTAGTAACTTTTGCAGACGTACTGTTGGAAATCGATGGCTAGATTGGTCTGGCACCATGTGAAAGTTGGAAGGTAGTTTCCTGTAGCTCAATCAAAATATTTTGATCTGGGTCCATTAAATTAGGATGTCAAACGGGTCTCTCTGAAAAATCAGGGGAAGCTTCAAGTGTCTCCCTCTTGTCTGCCTCATTTATTAGGTTTTGTCTATCAGCTAACACCTTGAGTCCTAGTCAATCGTAGATTCCATTTTCTTCCAAACCATTGGGTTCCCAACTTCCCATTCCCTATTAACTTGGATTCATACAAATGGATTTATTGTCATATTGAAGTCATACATTTTCCTTGGACTGTTGCTTCTCTAATATGTTCTTGTAGCCAATTGGTACTGTTTTTACAATGTATTTATTAGAACGTTTCTTAGATTTATTAATTCCACTGTACTTCAGTTAATAGTTGTTTTACGCGCAAGCAGTTCTATTAGCTTCTGCTTCTTTTTAATGTTGGTAAAATATTAATGTAAGAAGGGATTTCTTTAGCATAATGCAAAAATATCATGAATCACTTCTGTTGGTTGTATAATTAGGACTCCATATATGTGATGATGCTGATTTAGCTTTTGATATTGTCACAGGCGACATTTTTTGAAGTGCCCACCAGGCACACTGGCCAAGCACTTTGAAAAGCTAATTCAATGTGATCCTCGACTTAACTTTCTAAGTCAGCAACAAGAAATTGTGTTAGACTGCCCATTTTTCGAACCAGGAGTAGCTGTGTTTGAGGATCTAAATGAATCCAGCCACGTGTTTGATTTAAATGGTGAAGCAAGACCTGCTTTCAGTTTGGGGGATGTAGCATCACCTTCTCAGGCTCAATCATCATCAACTAAAAATGAACAAGATTACATTGGTAGAACTCTCGAAAATTTTTCTCAGGAAACTTCTTCTCCCAGCTCAGGTAAAATTTTGATCTTGGAAAGGAAAGCTGTTTTGGATATAATTTCAGCCAAAAGACCGCGTATTCATGTGTCTATAGTACTAGATCTGATGCGATGATAAATGCATGCCCTTCACCTAGTGAGTCTCCTTAATGAAATTTAGTTTGCATCTCTAGAAAACAATGTATACCGTATGAGAGTAAGGATGATAAGTAATAATTGTGTGATTCCCGCTCTCTTTGGTTGATATTATTATCTATTTGGACTGGTAGTAGATGGATGTCTCTGAATGTTTGCTGTTGTTATTTTGCATGCCATGTTATTATTTACTGGTACTTGGTTCCGGCAAAGTATATGGACACTTAACCATTTTAAGAGCCGTGTTCTGGTTTTTCAGGTTTTTTGTTCATATAGACACTGCCATATAATTGTTCTGTTCTAACTAGTGTCTTATCTTTAGTGATGGACACTAATGCAATTGAAGAAATAAGGAGCATTGAAGGCAAGAGTTCGAAGTTGCTCAGTCATTTGGATCAAATCAAAGTGCCTGGACTTCATCCATCAATGTCTATGAGTGATATAGTGAGCCACATTGGAAACTGTATTGCAGAACAGATGACATCTGAAAATCCCATCTTTTCTGGCATTAAACAACATGGAAGAGACATTCTGGAGGAGATAACACAGTACTTGTTTAGCGATTCTCAATTAACATCGGCTTCTGATGAGCAGTCACTCATGTCAAGGGTCAATTCTCTCTGCTGCCTTTTGCAGAAAGATCCTTTACCTTCACAAACACTGCAGGCCGCACGCGATGATGATGTTGATGTTGATGGTGGAACTGCTGATCAGAAAACAGGGGTGGCTGTTGCTGCATCCGCAAATGAAAGTAAGCCTGCAGATGAATCTCCTGCAGTTTGGGGTGAATCCATTGGTGTTTCTGGCTTCAAACAGCCGCAGGCCATGTCGAGAAAGGACTCATTTGCGGATCTTCTTCTTAATCTTCCAAGAATAGCATCTCTCCCACAGTTTTTGTTTAGCTTGCCAGAAGATTCGGATAATCAAGCTAGATAAGATAGGGATCCTCGATTGTCTAATCTTCTTATAAGAAGCATGAAAACTTTAGTTTATTCCGGCCCCTGTGAATATTGCACCTATAGTTCCTGAAACTTGTAATTTGTAAAGGTTAGGCAAGGGATTTACGTTGATGGAAGATCCTGATATGTTCATATTGTGAAAGCTAGTGATTAGTAATACCACCGATCATCTCTTATGCAAGTGTTAGTGAATCCTTCTGCATCAGAGTTTGTGGTGAATCCGATGCAGATTTCTCTTTCATTTTATGATGAGAAATATTGTAGACACAAAATGATAATACAAAAATAATTTTATAAATTAATGTGGATAGATGTGATTTGTTAGATTAGAAAATTATTTTTATTGTAAAATATATTTGAAGGATCACGAGGTAAAATACTTTATGACGAGAAATACTATAGTTACAAAATGATTATGTAAAAATAATTTTATAAATTGATATAGTTATATATGATTTGTCATATTATAAAATTATTTTTATTAGAAAATATATTTGATGGATCACATGGGGTAGAATATTTTATGAAATGAATAGAGTAGCAGAAAATGTAGTTAGAAGGGCTTCAATAGTGGGATCTAAAATGTCTATATAAACTCAATTAATTATTTCAGGATAGGAATGTAGAATTAAAGAAAAGAAGTTTTTATCAGTTTGTAATATTATTTTTATATAATTCTTTTAAGATTGTAACACTCATTTTTTACGATTTACTGCTGTGTCATTGGATGCAGTCTTTGATTCACTTTGAGAGAGAGAGAGAGAGAGAGATCATGGATGTTATATTGTGAACCACAGTACACGTACATGGCCGTTCTCATTTTGTTAAATATTGTTAGAAAAACAAGGTAACCACTCGAATGTATAAAATATATGAGATTGGAACTTCTAGAAACAAAAAAATAAATCATAGCCAATGTACGTACTAGCACTACCAACAATATATAATTGACTATTCAATGTACTAGAACTTCCAACAACCTATGTTTTTATTTATAAGTTTTTTTTTTTTTTTTTTGTATGAATGTATTGAACTCTTTCCGGACAACCCTACTAAAGAATAAATAAACAAACAATATTAAAACAAGCAAACGACCACTATGGTTCATCTGGGCCTTCACCCCCCATCGACTCGTCCTGCATCATGTTCATCAACATGGATATCTGCTCTTGCAGCATTGTGTTTTCTCTCTCGATCTCGGTACGTTTGCTTCTTTCTTGCAGAAGCTGGAGCTGCAGGTGTTCAAGGCATTGAGCATCCTCTTCCAATTGCTCATTTAGGCCATCGATCTCCCGGTCCTGCACAAGTGTCAAATAGAGATGGATCATTTTGTGTTCCAACGGTCATAACATCCATGATCTCTCAATGTGTGTTTGGAAATAGGACCTTCCTATTCATTTCTTGGATAGCAATCTTCCGCATACTCTCAACAACATCCACATTGACTAGTTTTCTCTTCTTCCCAATCAGCCAGCCTCGGGGATAGCTCGTGGAGTCAAAGTCGGGTGGCGGGAGTAGAGATTCAGCTGATGGTCGCCGGCCATTTATATCCGTTATAGGATCTAATGGTTCAAACAGAGCCTTTCGACGCTCAGAGAGCTCAGAAATTGCAGCAGATTCCTGCATCTTCTCTTCATTACTCAGAGGCTCTTCCTGTTTGTTGGGTGTTTCATTAGCATTGTCTTCCGTTAGCTTGTCTAAATTCCTCCCGCTAGCTGTTGGAAACAAGTTACTATTCTAGTTCCAACAAACTTAGAGACGCTGCATATTTATACACTATCAAACATGATAAGGAAGCAATGTCGTCATACCATTTCTTGTATCCCACGTGGTGAATACAAGGGAAAATTTTCAATGTTTGGGTATAGTCTATAGATTGCATCAAACAAAAATTTGGTTTTCACAATTTACAAATGCCAACATGCAAGATTTAAGAGATACCACTGCCAGCCCTAAGCATTCATGTGTGTACGACTAATATTGCTCGAATCTATAAAAACCCACTCGAGCAGTCAGAAATCTTGAGGCAATATTTGATCCTGATCAACATTCTAATTTCTAACAACGATTTTATTTGCCATCTGCGAAATTTGGTTTGTACTGCATTTTTTCACAACTAAACATGTTTATCCACGTTCCAAATCCGGGAATCTAAGTTAGAAAAATAAGTAATTTTCTTGAACTTCTTAGATAAAAATGTCAAAGCTATTAAAAAAATAAAGAAAATTTCATAATTGAATCGAGCAAAACCCGGCCCAGATGAACAGACCTAATTACAACCACATTGATTCCTACACGGATTGGGTAAAAATCATTTTTTATTAGCATCTCTAGAACAATTTAAATTTGTATGCTTCTCATTTTGAGTGCATTACTTTATGTATGAATAAGAAGTAAAACAGAAAGCTAATAGGAAATTGCATTAATAGAACTGCAACTACACACAAATTATTCCAACACAACCCAATAAGATTTGCGGATAGATCCATCATTTCACATTTTCACTTCATTCTTAACCCCACCCAACAATTCATTTCGATATATTACTCGTACAGATTTTGTTTTTCAGTAGCTTAAAAATACAAAAGGTGCACAGGAAAGAGGGTGAAACATCCAAGCATGGTTGTTGAAGAGTTAGGTATAGAGTCGACCTTTCAGTAGGGACTCCAAGAAATGTAAAACATCCTCGGGAATCCTATAACATTGGACAAACAGACTATGCATACCTCAAAAGAAGAAAGCCGATAATAAAGGTAGTCTTACTCGCCATTTCGATCACAATGTAAGCATATATATATATATATATATATAGAACACCACATATTATTTTTGCCATCCAATCATGATCCGCGCCTGTATGTACAATAAATCCTTGCATGTGACCAAATTAAGGTCTCCAATAAACACATTTAATAAAGCGTGGAAGTGGACACTATTTCCGACAAACTAAAATGCGTAATAAAAATGTGGTTAATCAATTATTGAATATGGTGTAGATAAAAAAACGAAGCTAGGAAAATATTAAATACGGAGCTAAAGTTGGTAGAAAAGGGATACCTAACCACCACTTCATGTGACATATTGTAACTCACCGAACAGACAGAAAACTGGACAACCTGAACTAACTCAAGCCCATGTAATCAATCCCAGACCTGCAGGTACTCCTCTGTCAAACTCCTTCCCTAATTTAAATGGATATTTATTTTCGAGAGGTTGTCATATTGCCTATTTTTTTAATGAAAATATTTTATTAAAAAATTATAAATAGGTAAAGGAAAAAATTCATAAATTATTCAAAACTTCAAAGTGATTAAAATAGGCAATTTGGGCTTAAGCTGAACAAATGCGACATGCCTAGAAACATAAAGAAATTATAGATAGAAGAAAATTAAAGCCCAATAAGCATAAAACATCCTCGGTTAATCTAAAGAAGTAAGCTTTGTTCAAAGCCCATCCTCCCTCGTACTAGAGTCTAGACATGGAATTTAACATAAAATAAATAAATAAATACACCGATGATTGAGAGACAGAGAGAGATTAATGATTAGCGTACGTACGAGGAAAGTCTTCTCTCTCTCTCTGCCTCTATCTTGAACACACAATGAAGTCAGGATTGTGGTAGATGAATTCTTTGATGATATTAATCTAATAAAATCTATCAGGTTTATATAATTTCAGTGTGCAAACTCTCAAATATACATGGGCGGGTATGGTATGATTTTCCCAAAATCAAATGATTTATTAAGACCGTTTGGATCGATTTTACTCCCTTTTTGTGGGAGGCCGATTGAGTAAAGCAATCAGAAAGTGCAGGCTGTACGAGAATCTCTACATAAATTTCCTATCCTGGAAAAAGAAGCTACGCAGAGATCTCCTCTAAAACTCTAAGCAATTACTACATACAATCAGTATGACTCTTGAACTCTGGATTACACGAACAGACCAATTTTCAAGCAGGGATAAGGGTTGCTAAGGTTCTCTTTGGAATTAATCACGCAAATGTCAGAGAGAGAGAGAGAGAGAGAGAACTGACACTACCTGATCTCTTTCGAGATTTCCAAAAAATCCGAGGAGAAGAGACAGGAGAGAACCCTGGCAAAGCCCCATCCACCACCTTCTTTCTTTCCCTAATCTCGTTTTGGTTTTCCATTGAAGAAGAACAGGAGGAAGAAGAAGAAATAAAAAAACAAACCTCGTCTAATATAAATTATTAGAGAGAGAGAGAGAGACAGACAGACAGAGAGGTTTGATGCTGTTGTTGCCGTTGTTTGCTGGAGTTTAAGAATGCGATCTTGTTTGTTGTGAATTTGGTTGGCGTTACCTGCAAGAGAATGAGAAGAGGGACGGATAATTGTATAGACATTATTACACGAAAATAGGACCCCACTCTTCTCTTCACTGTTTTCATTTATTTTCCGCCAAAATTCTATACATATGTGAATGGTATATCCTTCTTTTTTCGTCCCGATAAAAAATTGTTTTAAGAAATTTTAAATTAATTATAAAAAAATGCTAGAGATTTTTATTTTTAAATTCTTACTTGAGAATTTCTATTTAGGACTTTTTTTTTTAGTTTTTTAGTTTACATGATTTTTATATAAGTGTTTTAAAACAATATTATGATTTTTTTATATTTTTAAAAAATATTTTAAAATGTTAAAAAATCATGTAAAAAAGTTAAAAATTTAAGTGTTTTAATATGTATATTTTATTTACATTTTTTTTAATATCTTAAACCATTTTTTAAAAATATAAAAAATCACAATGTTTTAAAATACTTATATAAAAATTAGGCCTGTACAAAATAATCGCGACTCGACTCGACCCGAATTTTTGTCTGGCTCCGACTTGTTATGCTGATCCACTTTCAAGTAATCGGGTAATAGGTGATACCCGTTATCGATTTAAACTATTAAAACACCCGCAACACAAACCCCCCACCAAAAATCCCTTCTCTGGTTTTTCTCCCTGCGACAACAACAAATCTTGTTGCACCTGTTACACAAATCTCACCTCACCTAGAATGCGACGACAACTCACCGAGAACGCAACGACAAGTACAAAGGCGCTGGTATCTGGCCTGAAAGCGAGATGTCAATGGACCTGGGGTTCTCCGACAACGTATTCGACAGAAGAGGAGAGAAGAAAATTTGTGGAGACGATGTCAACGGAGTCTAAAATAGAGAGGAGAAGAGCAAGATTGGCATCGATGTGAGTTTAGGGTTCTAGGGTATTCTTGTTTTGAGCTTTTGTTGTGAATCTAGTATTGCGAATGAACTTTTGTTTGGGTCTGGTGAATCTAGATGTCGGTGCCATTGATTTCAGATCTAAGGCATTTAGTTGAATGATCGCATATTTCAATTTATCGAAGTTGAAGACTAAGGATCTGTAGGGGTTTGAATTCACTTGAGATTGGAAGATAGCCCGATGATGATTAGATGAAAGATCCAACAAATCAGGTATCGGCAAAATGGAACAGCCTGGAAATCGAGTCGGAACGGAAGCTTCCTTATCGGGTCGAGTTGGGTCGGGTGTACAGTCCTAGTAAAAATAACGTAAAATTAAAAATTAAAAAAAAAAGTTCCAATTAGGGATTTGAAAATAAGGACCCAAAAATAGGAATCCAAAAGTAAAAATTCCTAATATTGCTCTTAACTGTAAGGTCTCTTTAAAATTAAGATTTATCAAAAAAAAAAATTTTCTCTATATTTTTTTCATCTTGCATTGTCTATTCTATTGGCCACCTAAAGACCTTAATAAAAGATTTTATTAGTTAAAACTCATCTATATTTGCTGTCTATCGATATATCTCAATTTATTTTTTGTATTTTATTAGTCTTTATTTCTTATTTTATCGGCTCATTCACTTCCATATGCTTAAACTTACAGAATATGCTTTATCAGCCTTTTGTTATCATGATTATTAATTTCTTTTCTTAAAAAAAGAAAAAGAAAATGGTGTCTGTTGGAAAAACTCATAAAATTTGGTGGTCTGTGGGCTCTTCTGGTTTTGTGGGTTGAATTAGATAGATCATAAATGTAAGCCTTAAATGGTTGGGCTGGACTCCAACAACAACATGCCGGTGGCCATTTTTAGACGAGGTAACTTAAGTTGAACTTAGCCCGCCGCAAAAGATAGCCCAAGCAAAAATACTCGGCGCTGACACAAGGTGAGAGATAGATAGGTAAACTAACTTTTATTATATTTATTAAGTCTTTAATATTTTTGAAGTTTTATTAGAGCAGTTTTAATTTTTTGAATCAATTTCTATGACGAACCTCTCTTTCAATTTAAATCTTAAAACTTAATTATTTGAATATGAAGTTTATATACATATAGATATAAAAGTAGAATCCATTGGATGGAAATAAGCATAAGCTTGGAGCTTGTCGAAGGTTTGAATGAAAAAATTCATGAGATTGAGCACACCGTAACGGGTAAGGAGTCTTGGGTTAAATCCATCCAATGAATGTTGGCTTTTGATGGTTTAAACAATAAACTAAAAGAATGGATTTTTTTAGTGAGAAAAGAATCAATATTGAGATATAGGTAGGTTGTAATCGAGTCGAGCCGAGTCGATGTTTCGTTTGTCAAGCTCGGATCAACTCAAAAACTTGAGCTCAAACTTGAGACTTTTATTTAGAATAATGCTAGTATGTTCCCCATTTTGACCGCTTATGCAATTATTTTTTTTTCAAAAAAATTGCTTACTAATTAGGAAATGACTATTAGTGAATTAAGATATATTCTTCTATTTTTTGAAAAATGTTTGAAATAAAAAATAAGATAAAAGTACAATTTGTATTAGGGCCACACCAAATGAGCAAATTGAGGGGACATAATAGTAGCACTACCCTTTTATTTAACCTTTATTTGAGTTCAACCCGATAAGGTAAACTCTCAATTCGAGTTTAAGTTGGATTGAATTTTTTATTTTTTGAATAAGATTTAGTAGTTAATAAATTAGATAAATAAAAAATTTAATATTGAATTTGTATAACTAACAAGTAGAACCTCTATTGAATTATAAGATTTAAAAAATTATAACTAATTAATATGTAACTAATAGCTAGTTGATATAATTTATTTATAGTAACAATATATTATATGCCTAGATAAGTTATTAATACATATACATAATATGATAACAAATATCTACTTCATATGTAATTTCCACATTTTAGTATAAAATTATTAAATTTTATTAATTAATTATTGTATAAATTATAAGATATAACTATAAAATATATTTAATATATAGGAATAAGTAATTAGGTTAGATATAATATATTTAATTATAAAAGTGATATAGTTATATTAGTAGCTAATACATATATATATAGATGTATGTATATATTTATTAATATATTAATGAACTTTAACTAAGTCGAGTTAACTAGTCGATTTGGACATAAAACAAGCGAGTTTTAACAAGTTATAATTAAGTCGAGTTGAGTTTATTCGACCGAGTACTGTCATTTACTAAATCGAGTAAGTATTTATTTTTACAGCTGATTTTTTTTTTATTCATGAGTTGAGATTAATTTGAACTTAGTTGAATTAGTACCGAACAGACTATCTAACAAACTAATTAATTAATTTACAATTCTAGTAGCCATAGGACTATTTGTAACTAAACCGGAGCGGCCGAAAGCTCGCCCCTGAAGATTTAAAATTTTCAATTTGTTTTCAAGCCTATTACAACTTCCTTGATATCCATCAATTTTTTTGACATTTCTAGCGCAAACTGTCAACAGTTCTACGGCTATTGGCCAAAACTAGCAAACGAAAAAGAAGAATTTCATAACGGTTAGATCTTTATGTAGTATGCAAATTGAAATATAGATACTAAGTACTATACGATACAAATTGTAGCTCTTGATAATTTGAAATACAAAATGAAAAAGAATAAACAGTACTAGTTTGTAGCAAAACTTAACACTCCCCCCATCTCTTTGGGTTGTCATATTCAATATTCAGAAAAATTATAAGGTATTAGAGAGACTATAACGTCACCCTTAATTACATTAATGGCTACTATCTAATAGGGCAGGACGTGAGTAAATTCTTGCACAAACTATCTTCGTGATCCTTACATTATTCAG
The DNA here is from genome assembly GCA_036898215.1 of Platycarya strobilacea. Taxonomy (NCBI): domain Eukaryota; kingdom Viridiplantae; phylum Streptophyta; class Magnoliopsida; order Fagales; family Juglandaceae; genus Platycarya; species Platycarya strobilacea. The sequence goes on along the minus strand of CM072545.1, from coordinate 55,206,454 downwards.
AATCTAAATGTTTTGGAAACCCAAAATGAAGAAAATTTAGACCCATACATCAATTTAAATGGAAGATGATGACAGATTTGGAGGAGATCTCAAGAACAATTTATCTTCTGAAACTGGTATCTGGGGTGGTGCTGTTTTTGGCGGCGATGGATTGGGTCTTGTGATGCAATCTATTTTCCCAAATGAGATGCTTGAGCTCTCTACAATAGCCAATTAGAAACATACAGTAAGTACATTGGTATTAGTAGAGTTGTTTTCTCTTGTATTTGCCTTTCAATAATCCATAACATAACTGGATTTCAAATCTTGGAAAATGGTAGAATGAGAGATGATCAAAACGTATACTGGAAGGACATGATTCACAAATCATGGCGTACAATATATAGTATATACCTAAGGTTTAAATCATATTGACATGGTACATTGATTATTGATAGGAGAACATAAAAGCAATTATAGGCTAATTTTCATGCAATTTGATCCATAGAATTTAAAGAAAAAAAAGGTCATGGCTAAATGTTTTGGAAAGGCAAAGAAGTCTTCTGCCATTAATCCTTTCCTTTTAGGTAAGTAACACGTAAGTTTTGGAGAAATATTTTAGTTGAAAAGGAATTACATAAAATTAAACTTACAAACTGATATGGCTTGATACAGTATAAAAAATTATAAAATTATTTTTATTATAAAATATATCTAATAGATTATATAAAATTACATCAATTTATAAATTTATTTTTATATAATCTTTTTATATAAGTAACACTTCTCTAAGTTTTATCATGCATGTATATATAGTAACAATTTCATAACTTTTTCCTATAGGAAGTTGGGTTAAAAAAAGCTTTTACTTGCGAGGAAAGGTTTGTAGAAAAAGACACCAATTGTAGAGTGAGATGAGTGAGTGTTATACCTTGCAAGTTTCTAGCTTCGACCAACATTGGAGGAGTTGAAATGCCATGAAAAATGAGAAGACAAATGAGAAAGGATGTGGTGCGCTTAATGATCAGAAGATTCTTCATCTTGTTCGAAACACGTTGGGTTGTTTAAGCATAAGGTTTGGCCGTTATTTATAGACAATTAAATAAAGCAGAGCAGTTGGAGATGTGTGAAATCAAATCATTCACATCTCTTTCGAGTTTCAACCCTCAGTCTGTCTTGTTTAGAAAAAAAAAAATTTGAGTTTCCCACGGCCACGACCACGGCCACTGTCATTCTTGTTTTTAGATTTCTCATGGCACAGCTTGCTTTAATTTAGGCTCCATAAGTTGAATAGTCTTTAAAGACGAAAGAAAAATTAACTAATTGTTTTTACTTATTTTATATTAATGTGAATTTTAAATTTAGAGAAATGTGTGTGTGTGTTTCGTTACCAAATGTGACTAAAGAACGAGGCTAAATATATTTATAATTTTAATAAGATCGTTTAGGTAGAGTTTGACTTGATCAAGATGATTTAATTAGCTAGTTACCTAATTCCCAGCTCATTTATTATATATATATATATATATATATAGATGCTGCTACAATTATATTATACACATCACTTAAAATTATGACGATTATTTATTGATATTGTCTATTTACAAAAAAAATATATATATATATATATAGATGTTGATGTAATTGAGGAAGATAAATATTATAAGGAGTCTTGAAGGAAGATGTTCACTGCTGCTGAAGTCTTGAGTTGATCCTCAGAACAAGTACAATTAGAGAGATGTAAGAGACACAAAAACTGGCAGGCTGCAGCAATGAATTTAGTTGGGGAAACTCTTTGGGCCCGGCACCTCCCCATTATCCTTAAATAAATGGACAACTATCAAAAATAGACACATCAGTATTTCACAAAAAAAATTAGGAGATGTCTACACATGCACATACATACCATTAGACATGTCTTGTAATTTTAGTTCATTTTATTTTCTTTTTCTCCAACAATTTTAGTGTTGTCATCGAGTTCATCTCAAAGAAATCCTTCGAAATTTTTTGCCTAATGTGATTTGAGATATCTTATATGTCTTTGAAGCCCAAGACTTTAATGGAAGCTCGAGTTGGGGTGTGGTGCTCAATCTAGAAGGTAAATGAAGTTTCCTTTATTTTTTTGAAAACCTATCAGAGGATAAGAACAAAATAAAAAACAAAACAAACTCCTTTCTCTCTCTAATTTTTTCCCTTCCCTGTGTGCAACTGCATCCCCAACTCGAATTCTTTGTTTTCGAATAAGATTTGAAGCTCAAGGTTTGGGGTTTGAGTAAGATTTCAAACCAAAAAAAGAGAAAAAAATCGCATTGGAGAAACCGATATCGGCCAAAAAGAACCAAAACAAAAGACCAAAATCAATATGAAAACTAAGAATTTTGAGTCTCTCTCTCTCTCTCTCTCTCATGCCCCTTGTTTGAATGCTTAGAAAATCAGCGACCAAACAAAACGAAAAACTCATTGTCTCCCATTTTCTTGCATTTTATCTTTTACATCTTTAAGTGTGGTAAATTCAAAAGAACAAATATCATTATTTTCCTATTTCAAAGACAGTGGGAGGTTGGGAAAGAGGGTGAAATGAATATACCTTCGACTATCGTCTGAGATTCAGCACATGGATGGTTCTAGACGTGCTCTCTACGTGACATTGGCTTATTGGTGTCAGCTATTTGATGATAAACGGATGAGTCTGGTTTAAAGATTTTCTCATATGGTTATCAGTTTCTTGTTGGAACGGCCCGACTAATTTCATGGATTTAACAACCCCTAATTAGAATAAGATACGTAGAAAATTTTATAAAATGTAAAGTAGATCATTTTTCATTTGATTACATCTATTTGAGAAGAGCCATTCACCCGTGCCTCATTACCTCTAATGAAAGCATGGTGGTTTTTCATAATCAACAGAAATAGACTCATTGCCACAACTTGAAACGTCATACCTGTCGTCCGCTATTAAGCTCAATCCCCCGCCACCAAGCTCCATCACCCCACCAAATTCTGTCGCCTCTTATTGAGGTAATTTCCTCTGCCGCTTTATTAAAATATAAAATAATAAAATTTATTTATTTTCATCAATTTAAATTTTTGAGATAAATAATGAAAGAATAAAATTTTAATTTGTTCCAAAAATTTAAATTAATAGAAAGAAGTAGTTTTATTATTTTATATTTTAACATACTCCTCCAGTGCTCTAAAAGGATATAATCGGTGGAATCCTTGCTAAAGTCATTCGAAATTCTATGTTCCAAGAAACTGATGAACTCGCAATTGGAGAATCCAAAATATTTAGCAGAACCTATCAACCATTTGGGCCATTTCCTTGTAGGCCGTTGTCCCCTCCAAGAAGCAGTTTTAAGCTTTATGCTTTTTTTTTTTTTTTAATTTTTAAAGAACATGGTGTCTTGTGTTGGTGCCTTTTTCCGCTCCATTGGATCTACTTGGTCACGCTCGCTGATTGAAGTTTATTATCGAATTCCTATATAGGATTCAGTTTTAAGCCACCATTTCATATTTGAACATATAGACAACTCGCAATTATTTGCACGGGGACCCGACACTTAGGGAGGGAGGGAGGGAGGTGGGCAGGAGGATTTCAATTAATGTTTTGAATATCGTATTAACAGACGTATCAAAATATTGAAATAAAATATTTCGATATCGAAATTGTTTTGAAATAATCTATATATAAATAAATTATATATAAATATATATAATTTATATTTTAAAATAGTAATCAATATATGAATAAATTATATATATAAATATATATATGTAAATAGTTTGATTTGAATTGAAATAAAAAAATAACAAAAAATGAAAAAAAAAGTTCAAAATCTAGTCGGCCAAAACACAAATTAAAATATCGGCCAGTACAATCGAACTAGCTTGTATGATATATTTTGATCATATCAATTAGTACAGTATAAAATTAAAAACTATAATTTTAATCCCTAACGCAGACTGATAATTGAAGGGCATGCACAAACTGGTAATTGGAGGAGCCGACTACGATCCGTGACGAGGATCGGGTTTGTCAAAGATGGCTGCGGTGAGATGAGCCTCATTGAGCGGAGGCTTGGTGGATTTGTGAGGCTTCGGAGAGGAGGCGGCTTCGGTGGACTACAGAGGTGTCTTTAATTGAAGGGCTGTTATTTTAGAAAGATCAAACGGACCGGCTATAAAATATTCTCTATAGCTATCAATCAAGCATTTTGGGTGGCTGGGCTTTAGGCCCGGTTGTTTGGGCCGTATTCGTTATGGAAGTTACCGAGTAGCGGTCCTTATTTGACTTCTTAAATCATTCACATCAATTCTAGGACTTTATTTAACTCTTTTAAAATTTTGTTTGATCATAGAAAAGTGATGAATTATAAATAGTAATAAAATAAATAATTAAAATGAATTAAATAAGTTAATAAATAATTAAGATAAATTAAAAGAACAAAATAAATTATAAATAATAAAAATGAATTAAATAAGTTAATGAATAGTCGAGATAAATTAAAAGAACGAAATAAGTTACAAATAGTAAAAATGAGTTTACTAAACAAATTCGTTGTAAATCTTCTAACTTCAACTTTATTTGTTTTCATAATTATTTTTATCTCATATAATTTAATTATTATAAATTTTTTAAATTTTTATACAAAATATAAAAAAAAAAAATTCAAATTTTTAAATAAAATATATATTCTAATAATATTTATTTAACTTTTAATTTTTATCTCAATTCATCTAATCTATTAAAAAAGAGTGGTGTTGGGGACCGGTCCGGTTGTTCCCAGCGTCCAAAGCAGCCCAACGTTAGTTGGGTTGCTTGATGATGAAAAACATATAAAAATAAAATTAAAAATATAATTAAATTAAAAATTAAAAATTAAAAATATATTAAAAAAATAAAATGAACAAAACATAATAAAAAACACAATAAAAACATAATAAAAACACAATAAAAAAATAAAATAAAGATGAATTTATGAGGGATTCGGCCATGGAGCAAACGGTGCCGCCATCGGTGGCGGTGGGCGACACCGCCCACGCCATTGGGACCGGCGGACTCAGGCGAGCTCACCCCTACGACGGCGAGCTCCGGTGTGCTCCCGGCGATGGCGGGGGCAGTGTCGCCCACCGCCACCGGAGGCGGCGGGGCTGCTTTTAAGGAGAGGGACAGCCCGTCTGCCCCCCAAGAATTCTCATTAAAAAAATGACAATATGAGAGGAATAACATTGTCATCATTGGCTTCATCAAAAGCCAACAAATGTAAAGTGATAAATTTATCCAAAATACGTCTGCATTAAATTCACCAAAAAGATTCCTTTGAAATTATGAACTATAATAATTTCACTTCATTTTTTAAACATGAAGGGTATATTATTCACCCATCAAAATAATATTTTATTACTTTTTAATCTTTATACAGCATGTAGAGACCATCACAATCATAAATATATAGAATCACACGTAGACAAAGTTGCAGTTGCTTAACACATAAGACTGACTGTACGAAATTTGAAAGATATCACAAACCATATTCTGTTTTGCTTAGCTTCATCATCATTGAGTGGAAGCCATTTTAGAACTTGAGCAGGTATGCAGCAAGTCCCTTTCCCATTCCAAAACAGATGCATTTCGAGGTAATAAATATAAGACCGACTTGCATATATATAAAGGGTTATGCTACAGGTAAGAGATTTTGCACAAAGATTGTGTAGAAACAAATTTTTAATTCCACATTAATAATAATTAAAGAAATTAAAAAAACAAAAAAAAAATAAATAAATGACCATCTGTCCAACACAATTAGAGACAAATTATAATCCAAAACGCAATCAATAACGAACTGCAATCCATTTCTTTACCAAAATTTCTTATAAGTATCATTTTTCATAAATAAAACTTATTGAGAGTGGTAACTGACACCACTAGTGAAAAGATCTCACATCTGAGCTTGGAATGTGGCCACCCCACTCATCTTTGCATCGATGAATTATTGTTACCGTCATCTCATTGGGTATTCCACTAAGGTTGAGTTGAATATTCCTAAAGGAGAAAGATAGGATCGAATATTCCTAAATCTTAAACTCCAAATCTTAAACCTTAAATTTTTATCTGTAAATTATACTCTTGCGACATTCCTTTTATATATATATATATATCCTTTTTATATAATACAGTACTATTCAGATTTGTTTCACATTAGAAGATTCTCCATTTAAATAATAAAAATATTATCTTTATTTAGATTTTATCATATACGCTCACGATGAATGATGTGAGGCATTTTACTTTTTCATTTAAATAATTGATTAAAAAAAGGTTAAAATCTATTTTATAAATATGTGTAATTAAAGATGATAAATTAAAAAAAAAAAAAAGCAATAACAATCACTTTAGAGATAAATTAATACAAAAGAGAAAGTGGATGTTTTAGTGTAGGTGGAACTGGTTAAAAATTATACATCTTAACAACATTATATTTAATTTTGAATTTTTACTTCATTTCATTTGTTAACCAAACGAGCCAGTAGAAAGCCCACTGCATTTGAAGATTTAGAAAAATATGGTACTATGTATGTGTAGTATGAGGATGATGAGTAATTTTTATTTTTTTTTATATTTCATGTAATATGCAAATTGAAAAATATAGGTACTTTGACGCAAATTGTAGCTCTAGATAATTTGAAAGAAAAAATAGTTTAGTCATAAAAGAATTACACAAAAGTAAATTACAAACTAATATGAATTATTGTAATAGATTAGATGATATAATTACTTTTATCATAAAGTAGATCTAATAGATCCCATAAATATATATCAATTTGTAAGTTTGTGTTTGTATAATCTGTTTATGTCTACAGAGTCTAAGACCCATACATCAACTTAAATTGAAGATGTGGATAGTTTTGGAGGAGATCTCAAGAAAATGTTTTCTTCTTCTTCTTCTTCTGCAAATGGTATCTGTGGTGGCGCTCTTTTTGGAGGCGGCGGCGGCGATGGACTGGGTCTTGTTATGCAATTTAGGTTCCCAAGTGAGATGCTTGAGCTCTCTACAATAGCCAATTAGAAACAAAAGGTAAGTACATTGGTATTAGTAGAATTGTTTTCTTTTGTATTTGCTTTTCAACAAACCAATATAAGATAACTGGGTTTCAAATCTTCATCTATATGGTTTCACCTGGGAAAATGGTTTGTGCATTTTAGGTGAGTAATTACACACACACGCACCCACAGTACATAAGTTTAATTATGATTCTACAGTTACAATTTCATAACTTTTTCCTGTAGAAAGTTGGGTTAAAAAAGGCTTTTACTTGCAAGGAAAGGTTTATATATAGAAAAAGAAACCAATTATAGAGTGAGATGAGTGAGTGAGTGTTATACCTTGCAAGTTTCTTGCTTCGGCCAACGCAGGAGGAGTTGAAATTCCATGAAAAATGAGGAGACAAATGAGAAAGGATGTAGTGCTCTTAATGATCAGAAGATTCTTCATCTTGTTCGAGACCTCTTGGCTGGTTGATCATCAAGAATAAGGTTTGGCCCTTATTTATAGAAAATTAAATAAAACGGAGCAGTTGGAGATGTGTGAAATCAAATCATTCACATCTCTTTCGAGTTTCAACCCTCGGCCTGTCTTGTTTGGAAAAACTTTTCTTCAGTTTCCCACGACCACTGCCCATTCTTGATTTTAGATTTCTCATTGCACAACTTGCTTTAATTTAGGCTCAATATTTTTCTTAATTAAGTTGACATTGTCCCAAGTGGCTACATAAGTTGATCAATAGTCTTTAATGATCAAATTAAGAAAAATTAACTAATTATTTTTATCTTAATAAAATTTTAAATTTGGAAAAATGCACGTGTCTCGTACCAGTTGTGACTATATTTATAATTTTAATAAGATGGATTAGTTGTGTTTATATTCATCTAATAGTAGATTGTAATAAGAGAAGATGCATGGGCCGCATGGCCAAGTTGGTTAGGTAGAGTTTGACTTGATCAAGATGGTTCTTAACTAGTTAACTAATTCCCATTTTAACATATATATATACATACATATATCATATATATATATATATATATATATCTATAGTGATGTAATTAGGGAAGATAAATATTATAAGGAATAAGGAAGATGTTCGCTGCTGCTGAAATTTTGGGTCAACCATTGGGAACAAGTATAAATAGAGAGACGTAAGAGACAAAAACCTGGTAATTTATGAAATGTTAGGCCTATGGCAGGTGGCGCAATTAGGGGTTTTCATCCGGGTTCCGGATTCCTAAATCCAGAACCCGGATTCGAAATTTACTTAAACATTTTAAAAAAATTAAAAATATTAAGAAATAAATAAAATTTTAAACCGGGCCGGGTTCTACCCGGCCCGGATGAACACCCCTAGGTGCAATCATTGAGTTGAATTATTGCATATTTTATATATTTAAAATTAATATATTTTAATTAATACATGAAATTATTATTAATTTTAGATGAAAAATAATTAAGAGGTATAAATTTAAATTGATTAATAACATGGTTTATGCTTAATTTTATAATTTGTGATTTAATTAAAAAATATTTCTTTACATGCAAACACATTTTTTTTATATTTAATTTTTCATCTTTATCTTATGTATTTTTTTTTTGTAAGTCAAGACATGCATCGATTCTTAAAGAAATAAATCAATAAAGAGAGGCATTTTGGTCTTTGGGCTTCAGAGACGCATAGGAGAACAGCGGGCTTGGACTTCACTTCAGAAGAACGGCATGGGGAATTAATTTGCAGGAGAGGAGAACACATATAAATTTAAATTCTTTTGATGGGCACCATACGGGCTTTACTGCTGAAGAGATATATATTTCTTTTTATTGCTGGGCCTCACACGAGAGGGGGCGTTCAAATGGGCTTATAATTGGGCCTTATATTTCAAGCAGTATACAGATATTTATTTATTTTATTATAATAAGTAATAATCTAACAATAATTTAACGAAATTTCTTATTTCTGATTAAATTTCTTTATTTTTTCTGTCAAATTTATTTATTCCTGACAATATATATTAATTCAGGGACAAAAACGAAAGAAATGTTGTTCGATGTGGTTATTCGCACTTATTATAGTAAAAGATTCTTGTCATTGGGATAAAAGCAGGGTTAAAAGCATACTGAATACGGAAGTAATGTTGTTGTAAAACAGGGACAAAAATGGAAGAAAAGGTTTTGTATATTGGCGCTTATTATATATAAGATATATATATATATATTATATGCCCTTATAGAAGTACATGCATGTAGATGCATGGCTCACAACAGTTTGCTCGATATATAAATTATATACATAGCTAGCGCATACACGTACATATACTCCATTTGTCATGCAGCATGATGCCTTAGAAGGGAGCTGTATCAAGATGTCGTTATATGGGTCCATCTTAAATATAGACGGCCATGGATATTTCAACTAGACATGAAAAAAAAAAAGGAGAGAAAATGCATACATGGAATTATTAAAAAGATTGTATGAAAAGAGGTCAGGAGATTGGAGATTGGGGATTGGGGAAAAAAATACAAAATTTCTTGGCTTTGAGGTTACCTTCTATGCAAAGGAAAAAGATGTTTCTACAATAAAATAATATCATATTTAAATATAGGAAACTATTGCCCATTCCTAAATCATTTTCTATAAACATTTTATTCTAACTCTTTAAACAAACAAATTCTTCTTCTAATTATTTACATTTTCTCTCATGCTTATAATTTTTATAGTTAAAATTTGAAAAAAAATATATATATATGTCATCATTGAGATGATCCCTTTTTCAAAAAAAAAAATTGTATATGACTTTTTTAATTTAAACATTATTATTACGAATGCACTGATTTTTGAAAATATTATCATTACATATAAAGTAGTTTTAAAAAAATCGTTACAAATGAAGAATATTATTCTATTCTATACATTACATTATTGATCAAAAATTTCTTTTTTTATAAAAATTCATATCATTTGTAACCGCTAATTTTGCATGTTGCTCCTTTTATATATATAATGAGGGGATGTTAGGGATCTCGATTTTGAGAACTCTACTTCATCCCGATGGAAACTTTTTATTTATTTTTTAGTTTTTTTTACATAATTTTTAAATAAATGTTTTAAATAATATTGTGGTTTTTTTGTATTGTTAAAAAATATTTTAAGATGTTAAAAAAATCATATAAAAATTTGTTTATATGATTTTTAAAATGTTTTTTAAAAATATAAAAAAATCACAATATTAGTTAAAAATACTTATTTAAAATAATATTTTAGATCTTTTAAAAATGGGCCTTTTATCACTAAGAATTTTAGGCAATTGCCTAACTTGTCTAAGGCAAGAGCCGATCCTGACTTTACTTCAACACGCATAACCATCGCGTATGGGCTTTGACTCTTACAAACCACGTAGCAGCCCCATTAGGTTGAATTGTAGCGTCGCATTGGGGCATATATAAAAATCATAAAATTGGACTAGATCGATTCAATTCGATGAAATTGACCCAATTTTAAGTTGAATCGGTTCAAAATCGGTTTACGTAATGTCATAGTCGATCAATATTGGTCTGATTGCGATTCTAGGCTTTTTAAAATCGGATCGGTTCAATATAATATATATTTTAAATTAATTTTGTTTAATATTATAAGTAATATAATATAATATTTTTTATTTTATATATAAAATTTTATACATTAGTATATAATGTAGAATAATTATAATTTATATTTTATGGCCTAATACTAATAATCTAATATTATATTACTAATAGTGATATACTTTAAATTATATATAAATTATTGTAATAAAAAATTATATATGAAATAATGATATGGTAATGTTAATACTATTAGTATTAAAATACTAATATTATTATTATCAATAATATAATTATAAAAAATTAAATTTATTTATAATAAATACTAATATATAATTATTTTAATCACTGGAACAAATACTAATAGATGACTGGTATGATTGGAGGCGAGATAGATAATGCAATTGCACGTGCCCCTTGGGATTGGGACGACTCGTACAGGTCAAGTACTGACCACTGAGTGTATATTGCAGGTGCCCATTCGCTAAGAAAAAAATAATAATTCAAACAAGCTAGATTAAATATTTATTTCTTTTAAGTCTCTATATTTGTGTTTCACATTAAACTTTGTTAGTTTAATAATACAAGGACTGTAATAACATAGCAATCATTATAATTTTGGATGAAGGGTTGTGAAATCGAGTAATAACAACTACTAATTCATCAACATATTTAATTTAATTTTTTTTAAGCGATTTTCTTCATTTAAATAGTTGATAAACTATAATTAAAATGTGTAATTAAATATGATAAATTCAATATAAACAAATAAATTAATATAAAAGAGCAAGCGGATGTTCTAGTCTAGGGGTACCGAACGCAATGGTCTCCCCAATTTGCATTATTTTACAAGACTTCTACTCATCATCTTACATTACAATTTGTGAAAGCACATATGTCTGCCAATGTTGGTGCACCATTCATGTAATAGTGATGTCGGATCTATATTTTTTGAAGTTTATGAGGGACTTAAATAATAGAGATAAATATATCAAGCCGTACCTACAATATTAGTTAAGTATTATATGTTATTTAAAAAAGAATCTCACAAAATTGATGGGTCTATTTCTCTTTTATGTTCCAAAATACAGACTAAAACTTGAAAAAATAAAAATAAATAATTACATCCATAAGAATAAAATCTCACATCTGAGCTAGTTGGAATGCGGCCATCCCACTCATCTAGTTTTGCATCGACGAATTCTTGTAGTGTCATCTCAATGGGTTTTCCATTTTTGTTGCGTTGAAAATCCACACATCATAGTTGCGACTGTCATAAGAAAAGATAGACACATTGTGTCATCTCAATAGAGCATTCACATCCGCTTTTCAATAATTTTTTTTAAAAAAATTTTAATTACAAATTTCACTCTTTATAATTTTTTTTTTTAATTTTAACTATTTTCAAAAAAAAAAAAAAAATTCTCACATATGACTTATAAGGCAATGAGCTTGGAATGTGGCCACCCCATCGACGAATTCTTGTAGTGTCGTCTCAATGGGTATTCCACTTCGGTTGAGGTGAAAGTCCACTCATCATTTGTAGTTGCACCTGTCATGAAAAAGAAAGGATTTTTGCTAGCCCTCTTTACAAGTCATTGCCTACATTGAATGTTTCTAGTCAAAGAATCTATTTCCACCTTCAAGAGTAGAAATAGTTTTTTTTTTTTTTAATAGTTTTGACAATTTTTTTTAAGAGATGTGGATTTCCAGAACCACACCTCGGCTTTTGGTATTTTCATTTTAGTATGTTTTTATATGAAGCAGTGTGAAGCCAAGAATAAGATTATCAGCAGCTTCGAACATGTCCATCTTCCCAGAACCACACCTCTGCATGTCTCTCCTCCTACTACAACACTTGGTTCTAACTTTTGGAATTACAAATTCAGGTCATCACAACCCACCTCACCTCTCTTTGAATTCTGACAAGGCAGCATTGTTGGCATTCAAAAAGACCATAACAATCGATTCAAATTCCACTCTTACAAACTGGATCGAGACTAATGAGGTATGCAATTTCACATGTGTGAGATGTGACAAACACCATCATCGTGTATCCCAGCTCGTATTAATAGACACTCACCTTGTAGGCCTGCTTTCACCCTTTATTTCCAATCTTACTGGTCTTCGTATGTTAATTATTGATGGCAATCATCTTTTCGGCAACATTCCACCTGAATTTTCCTCTCTTAGACATCTTCGCCATCTTCGACTTGTGGGGAACAATCTGCATGGTTCAATCCCAGACTCCTTAGGCCATCTTTCTAGACTCACACTGCTTCATATTTTGTCAAACAATGTAAGTGGTACGCTCTCACCTTTCCTCTTCTCCAACTGCACTTCTTTGAGAAACATAGATTTGTCCCTAAACTCACTCTCAGGCAAAATTCCAGAAAATATTGGAAATCTTTCATTTCTGTGGACCCTCAATTTGTACAATAACCAGTTTACTGGACAACTTCCTCCCTCTTTAATTAATTGCCAAGTGTTCAACTTAGATGTGGAGTATAATAATATTTCTGGTGATCTGCCTTCAGATATTGTAAGGAAACTATCTGACCTCGAGTATCTTCATTTTTCATATAATGATATGAAAAGTCATGATGGAAACACCAATCTTGCTCCATTTTTCAATGCACTTGGAAACTGCACTCATATATCGGAGGTTGAACTTGATGGTATGGACCTTGGGGGGCAATTGCCAATCTCAATTGGCAATCTTGGTGCAAAATTTCAATTTCTTTCACTACAACAAAACCAAATATTTGGTTCAATTCCTCCACATATAGGCAATCTTTCGAGTCTTATATTGCTAGACATGACATCCAATCTTCTAAATGGAACCATAGCAGAAGAGATCTATCAGTTGTCAAACTTGGGGCAGCTTGTGTTAAAGCAAAACATGTTCACAGGTGCAATTCCTTCAGCTCTCGGCAGGGTTGCTCACCTTGATTTGCTAGACTTGTCGCACAACAAATTCTCTGGTGAAATCCCTGCAAGTTTGGGAGATTTAATTCGATTAAATTCTCTATTTTTGAACAACAACCTTCTCTCAGGTACCATACCTTCAACTTTGGGTCAATGCACAGGTTTGTACAAGCTTGATTTATCGCATAACAGATTGACAGGGAGAGTCCCTCCTGAGTTGGCAGGTCTACGTGATATCAGAATTTTTATGAACCTTTCACATAACAATCTCCAAGGGCCTATACCAATCGAACTTAGCAAGCAACAAATTGTGCAAGAGATGGATCTTTCTTCGAATAAATTTATCGGAAATATCTTCCCTCAAATTTCAAGTTGCATTGCAGTGACGAAGATAAATTTCTCCAACAACTTTCTTGAAGGGCAGCTTCCGGAATCCTTAGGGGAGCTTAGATACCTCGAATCCTTTGACATTTCTGGAAATCATTTATCCGGGAAGATTCCAATAAGCCTCAGTAAAATTTCCTCCCTCGACTATCTAAATCTTTCATTTAACAACTTTGAAGGAACAATCCCAACCGGTGGCATCTTTGATTCAATAACAACGATGTCGCTCTTGGAGAATCACCAACTCTGCAGAATTGTTACGAACAGACTTGCTGGAATTCCGATTTGCAATTTAAACGAACCTTTGTTTCATTCAACTGTGTTCTTAAGGGTTATTTTCGTCATCGTGATATTTATATCAATGTTCTTATCCACAGTATGTTGTGTGATTGGAGTCCGGCGCATTAGAGGCATTATTCACTCTCGAAAGACTCCAACTGTTATAAAACCAACTACACCAGAATTGACCCAGAATTTTCCAAGAGTTACCTATAAAGAACTATCAAATGCAACCGAAAGATTCGATGAACAGAGACTTGTTGGGTCAGGTAGCTTGGGAAAGATCTACAAGGGAGTTCTTCCCAACGGAACTACGATTGCAGTCAAGGTGTTACACTTGCAGTCTGGAAACTCAATGAAGAGCTTTAGCAGAGAGTGCCAAGTCTTAAAGAGGACCCGTCATAGGAACCTGATAAGGATTATAACAGTATGCAGTCAACCTGATTTTAAAGCTCTTATTCTTCCTTACATGACAAATGGCAGCTTGGATGGCCATCTTTACTCGCATATAATGGACAGAAATTCGGTTTCAAGTTCATATTTGAGCCTTCTTCAGAGGGTAAAAATTTGTAGCGATATAGCCGAAGGGTTGGCCTATTTGCATCATTACTCCCCCATCAGGGTCATACATCGGGATCTAAAACCAAGCAATGTTCTTCTCAATGATGACATGACAGCTCTGGTATCCGACTTTGGGATCGCAAAGTTAGTCATGACAGCCGAAGTTGGAAATAGTGGATCTGTTGAAATGGAAGACTCTACTCATGAAAGTATATTGTGTGGATCAATTGGATACATTGCACCAGGTACATACATATTTCTTTGATAGGGAGTTTAATGTGAATTGGTAAGTGGCTACTTTTTTTGGCGCGCTTGCAGATTTGGTAGTTGGTAATGGTGCATCTTTAACATAGTTCCATAAAATTGAAATTTTTTGGGAGAAGTTTTCTTTTTAATCAAGGGAGATTATAAACTTAATTTTCTTAATGCAGTAGTAAACTCACATTCAATTCATGCCATGCATAAAAAAATAACAATTTGTTTATTTTTACATAAAATTTTGTTGTTATGCATGACTTTATACCTTTTACCAGTTTTTTAGCATATTGTAAACAAACGCCTCGGTCACATGATCTGAAGATTTGCTAATGCAGAGTATGGACTTGGGTCATCTATATCCACAAAAGGAGACGTTTACAGCTTCGGAATTCTAGTGCTTGAGATGGTGACTGGAAAAAGACCGACAGATAACATGTTTGTTGGGGGGCTAAGTTTGCACGAATGGGTGAAGAGTGACCTGCATGGAAGGGTGGACAAAGTGATAGATGCTTCTTTGCTGAGAGTATCAAAAGATCAATCCCACAGAAGAAAGAAAATGTGGGAAGTTGCAATTAGCGAGTTACTTAAGTTGGGCATCCTTTGCTCACTAGAGTCTCCATCTGCTAGACCCACGATGCTCAATGCCGCCGATGACTTGGATCGACTCAAGACATACCTTAGTAAGGGCACTACAGCAACCTTCACTTCTTCCCTTTGAATTTTGTCTTGCACTCTTATAGATGTCGTGTTTGTGTTAGATAAAATAAGATGAAATTAATTGAAATAAAAGTTGAGAATTGAATAAAATATTATAAAAATATATATTTTTAATATTATTTTTATTTTGAAGTTTGAAAAAATTGAATTATTTATTTTATTTTGTTTGAAAATTTTCAAAAATTATAATAATTAGATAAAATAAGGTGATATGAGAATGATTATAAAAATATATAAGGTAATTTTGTTTGTTTTCATAGATGAAATGAGATAAAAGTTAAAAATAGTAAAATATTTTTGTAATATTAGTTTTGTTTTAGGATGTGAAATATTTGGATTTTTTATTTTATTTTATATGAAATTTGAAAAAATATAATGATAAATTTAAAATGAGATTAGATAATTTGAAAAAACAAACCATTGTAATTCATATGAGTTTCTTTTACCGTTTGTTGTACATACAATATCAAAATGTAATGATTCTGATAATAATTTATTTTTCCAATTTCTGCATTAATCATTAAGTAAAAAAAATAAAAACAAAAATAAAAATGAATTCGGTACACGAATTCGGTACACAGATTCGATTGATAAAGCATTTCACTTAATTGAAATTGCAGTAAACTAAAAGAATGGATATTGAGCCAGGCCTATTTGAAACTAAACCGGGCCAGCAGAAAGCCCACTGCATTCGAAGATTTAAAATTTCCGATTTGTTGTCAAGCCTAATACAACTTCCTTGACATCCATCAATTTTTGAATATTTCTAGCACAAAATGTCAACAGTTCTACTGGCATTGGCCAACACTAGCTAAATGAAAAAGAAGAAATTCATAACGGTTAGTCAAAGTCATATTAATTTATAAGTTTACTTTTTATATAATTTATTTATGTCTGTAATAATTCTCAATTTAAAATACATAATAAAAAAGAATAAACTTTAGATTCTAACAAAGATTAATAATTCCCCATATCTTTGAGATGTCATATTCATTATTCTAAAAATGATACGATATCAGAGAGAATAACACTCTTAATTATATGGGCTACATATATAGGATAAGGAACCTATAAATTCTTGCATAGACTATATTCTTCCCAAGAGTAGAATTAGGATTTGGTACATACCTCCCACCCGGGATAGGAGAGGGGAGGGGGGCGGGGGAGGCGATTAGCAAAGTGTGTCGTATGTAAAGGTGGATAGTAACCAACATTTAAGATAGTAAAGTGTCATCGACGTTTAACATTAACCATATAAGGTAGTTATTTAGGAACAACTATATTATTAAATCCATTAATCTAAACCTCTCACTTAAACTTTATCAGACTTAAGTGAACAATAGAAATTATGATAGGAATAGCTATGTGAACTTGTTAAAACAAATGAGTTATGTGGTTTTATTTTTGCCTTCACTCCTAATTGTTAATTTGAAAGTAGTACATATATACTTATTAACAAAACTACAAAAATTAATAAATTAGTTAGTGGAAGGCAAAAATAAAACAAAATAGTGTAGTGTAAATAAATAGGAAAAATGCGGTTGTAAATTTACCAAATAACTTATAAAAAGAAACCAAGATATTTTCTTGACTCTTATGAGATATAAAAAATATGAGAATGTGAGATTTTATTAATGACAAAAAATAGGTGTGAGTATGAAAAATTGTTGAAGAACTAAAAGAACCCTAGACAACTAAGTATTAAGTAAAATTCTTGAAAATATTTTGAGTGGACAATTTATCTTTATATTGGGAAATATTTAAAAAACTATATACTGAAATAAGGTTTTAAAAATAAAATAATTAATTAATATTTTAAAATTTTAAAATAAAAATCATATTTAAAATATATATTTTATTAATATTTTATTAAATTTTTAATTTTTATCTTATTTTATGTGCAAAAAGAAATGAGGCAACGTGATGTGAACTGAGGCATTGTGAGATAGATAATGCTATTGCACGTGGCCATTGGTTTGGGGTAGAGATCTTATTTCTTAATAAAATACATGCTAGATTAAATATTTATTTCTTTGATCAAGTCTTTATATTTGTGTTTCACATGTACCACATGTACCATTTTGATAGTAGTTGTTTGTAAATTTTTTATAATTTTCTTCCACGCGTTTTAATTTAGAATAATGCTGGGGGATACGCAACATTCAACACATCCCCTTCAGGTAAATAGTGTCATGAACTGTTTATGGTATTGTTTATGTGAGGGAGATGTGTTGAGTGCGCGTGCTCTCATTTCTCTTTAATTTAATAATACAAGGACTGGAATAACAATAGCAATCATTATAACTTTGGACATGTAGTGTTGTGAAATGGAGTAATAACAACCACCACTACAGCAACAATATTATGATAATTGATTTTATTTATTTTTTTAAAGTGATTTGTTCATTTAAATAGTTTATAAAACAACGTGTAATTAAAGAAGAGAAATTCAAAATAACCAATAACATTTACTATACAAATAAATTAACATAAAAAGAGCAAATGGATGTTCTAGTACTACTCTTACGTACAACTGGTTAGGAGTACTGCAACTGCCAATGCATGCATGGGTCCCCTCAGTGCAAAAGAGTTGCTCAAAATAAGAGTAGAATTCATCATGTGCAAAATGATATATCATGGTCATATTAATTAATGTTAAAGATGTGATTAACGGAAAGCCGTCAACCAGAATGCAACTGACTTGCAAGGATATTTTTCGCCAATCCAACTGATTTCGATCCAAATTATACCTTGAATGTCAACTCCATCTGATCTGATCTGATCTGATCTGATCTGATCTGGTTTTTTTGGCCTGAAATTAATTAGTAGTAACAGTATCCCATCCTAAAAGTAGAAGACCAACCAAACTAGCTTGGTGGCGGCCTTAAGACACATCATGATGACACATGTCGCAGTTTTAAATAGTGCAGCATTAATTGTCTATACGAGGGTGAACAGTCTCACATGTCTAGTACGGCATCTTAATTTGTCAACGTTGGTGCAATTCATTGTAATGCTGATGTTGTATAGTGCTAAACCTAGCTAGCAGTGGACGACGGCCGAAATCCTAACACAGAGAAGATAAAGCAAACCCTAGCAGAGCCAAGAGTCGAGTAGAAGACTCTGGAGAAATGCCTCAGTTGATCATTAAAATGTATATGTACTACAGTACAATTAAAGAGATAATCCCGACGTTTATAATTACCGATGTAAAAAGAAAATAAACTAAACATTGAAAATTAACACGTGAGTTACACATGATATACAAAGAGGATATGTGTACAGGCCTACTTGTAATTAGATTTTTTTAAATTTATACAATATAAAATTTTAATTCATGATAGATGTCGGATGTATATATTTTCTATAATTCATGAGGAGAAATAAATAATACAATATTTATTAAACAATTATGTTATTTGGAATAAGCGTGCTAGGTACACACGCAGTGATGTACCTCTTGCAAACACGCTAATGTGACAGTCAGCCCATATATTATATAAAAAAAGAGGTAGAACTCGAATTAGGAGGTAAAAGTTGAAAGAGCCCAAAGACATTCCCGCGGAGAGAGATGAGAGAATCACATGCGAGTGGGAGAAATCTCATAGGAAAAGCCATTCGTGCTTGCGAATTGGAGGTGAAGAAAGATTTGTCGTCACTTGAATCAAAGGATCTATTGTCATTGGGATCGGATGATGATGTTGTCGTCGTTGGAAGCTACTATTTGCTTTTTGGTATACTCAAACATCCTAAATTTTTTGACTTATCTGATACACGATTTTGAAGGAGATCACGTCGTCGTCTTTGTTTACTCTCCTCAACGATTTTCAAACCTCATTTGAAGATCGTTGAGGAGAGCAAACGAGAAAAAAGAGACCTGAAGAAGATCGCGTCACCGTTTGAGGGTTTGAAGATTGTCGAAGAGAGCACTAAAGATCACTAAGGAGAGCTCTAGAGTTTTTCCGAACCCCTTTGTTTAAACGTGCATTTCACGCAAACCAGAGAATACTAACATTAATGAATAGAGTACCGAAATTCAACTCTCAGTTCTTCATTGTAGTAAAGACACTGAAATTCAAACTTATAAATTGTAGATTTGAATACGGATTTGTAAGATTCAATTTGCTATCTGCATTACTATTATTTAGTCATCTATATTCTCTTTCACTTAAAATGACAAAATTGCTTATATCTGGAAGCATTGCCTTTTTTCTTTTAAATTCTGTTCAAAGTTTCGAAACATATAAACATCTCCCAATTTTACACAAATCGCCAAATTTACAACCCAGATACTCAATATTCGAGAAAGTATCTTGTGCACAAATTAACCAAAAACCCAAGGTAAAACAAACATTTTCATAAAAGTATTCGCAACCCAACAAAATAAATACATATTTTTACATAGCTAAGCTCGATTTTTCAGATCCCTTTGTTTAAACATACCGTTTCAGTCGGTATGTAGAAGAGAGAAGCCGACGTGGTTTTAAAATGAAACGCACCATTGGCCACGTGGCCGGCGTGAGCGCAGGTATGTCTCATGCCGTGTACAACAATCATTTCTCTGTTTGAAAAGTACCTCACCTAATTATTAATATTTGAAAACTTATTTTTTGGGTTTGTTTATCTTTATATTCAAAATAAATTGAAATTTAGGTCTAGTTTAGATTCGAAAATAAGTTAAATTCATCTTAATTCATTTTTGTTTTATCATTATATTTTTATAATTTTTTATACAAAATATAAATTTTTATACACTTTTTTTTTAGATCTCAATATATCATTTTCAAATTTTAATACATTTTTTTAAAATCTCAAAATAATAATAATAATATTAAAAAATAAACTAAAATCATCTCAACTCATCTCATCTCATCTCCGAATCCAAGCGGAGCCTTAAAAGAAAAATCTTTCATCTGTAAGAATAAGATCTTGGATCTGAACTTGGAATATTTTTTTTAATTTTTTTAAATTTCATATCATTTAACTATATTAATATTTTTTAAATTTTTACATAAAATAATAAATGATTAATTTTTTTATTAAATTTTTAATTTTTATCTTATTTTATCTTTTTAAAAAGAGAGAGAGAGAGAACATGAGAACGTAAGCATTGTGAGATAGATAACGCGATTGCACGAGGACATTGGGTTTGGGATAGAAAATAGAGATCCTGATTTCTGAGAGGAGACAATAAAAAACATTCTAGATTAAATATTTATTTCTTTTTAAGTCGCTATATCTGTGTTTCACATGTATCACTTTGATAGTCTTTGTTTGTCTAATTCTCTAGGGTTTTCTTTCGCGCTTATTAATTTAATAATACAACGTTTGTAGGAACAATAGCAATCATTATAACTTTGGATAGGGTTCATGCGCGATCAAGTAATAACAACTACCACTTCATGATCAACATATTTAATTAATTTATTTTTTAAGTAATTTATTCATTTAAATAGTTTATAAATTAACAATGTGTAATTAAAGATCAAGAGAAATTCAAAATAATCAATAACATTTACTATACAAATAAATTAATATATAAAACAAAAACAAAAAACAAAAAACAAAAAACAAAAAACAAAAAACAAAAAACAAAAAACAAAAAACAAAAAATAAAAAATAAAAAATAAAAGAAAACAAATGGATGTGCTAGTCTACGTACAACTGGTTAGGAGTGCAATTGCCAATGGGTCCCGGCCTCGGTGCAAAAGAGTTGCTCAAAATAAGGGTGGAATTGTGCAAAATGATGGTCATATTCTAATATTAAAGACGTGAGTAACGGAAGAAAGCCGTCAACCTGGTTGCAACTGACTTTCACCGATATCGTTTGCCAATCCAACTGATTTCCATCCAAATTATACGAACTCCATCTCTCTTTTTGTCCGGGAATTAAGTAGTAACAGTATTCCCGATCCCATCCTAAAAGAAGAAGACCAACCAAATTAGCTGGCTTTAGAGTACTTTCAATAGTCTCTTTATTTATTTATTTTTTAAATACATTATTAAAAATTCATTTTTTTATTTTATTTATTTACTCTCACATTAGGTCATCTATCAACTAATTTATTCTTCTTTTATATTCTTTAAATATTCATATTTTATATTTTTATTTAAATATTTATTTAAAGTTTTAATTTTTAAACACTTCGTCTCCTCCTTCCTTTTTCCATTTCCAAATTCAAATTCTAGCCTATTCTTTTTCTTTCTCATTGTAGAATGTAGAATGAGAGCCCAAATCTTAGTGCTTTTCTTCTTCCTCTTCCTAGGTTTCCAAACCCTAGCGCCGAAGACGGTTTCAGGATTGCAATTTCGCTAGGATTACGACGAAGGAGGTATACCCAAGCTATTGCGACTTCGATTGCGAAAATGATTTTGAGATTGCGATTGCGAAGTGACGAAGATGATTTCAAGATGAAGATCAAGATGTTGTGCAACAAAGACAAAAAATATATATATGTAATGAATTTAGTGGAGGGACGGCAGCCGCCCCCTGTCCCACCACTAAATAATGTGAATGACCACACCACTATTATATTAAATTTGCATAGTAACTTGCATAGTAACTTGCATAGTGACTGCATAGTAACTTGCATAGTAATTTCAAAGCCTATAAATAGGGGTTTCAGTTGTAATGAAATTCATAAGAAAAAATAGAGAGAGAAAGAAAGTTTGAGTTCTTAAGAGTTTCAAGAGAGTTTCTTATTTCTCTTTTACAATAGTAGTTCCTTTCTTTAAGTTTCATAACACGTTATCAGCACGACGGTTCTGCCAATTCTGAAGCTAGTGGCCTTATTCCTCTGTAAGTTTTTCAATATATTATTTGAAATCTTTGATATATTTTATTGATGATTATCTGTGTAAATTTATAAATATATTTTCTGAGATACGCATATTTATTATTTATATGTGTAGAAAATGGCAAATCTTACAAAATTGGAATTTGTTGCTCTTGATATATCTGGGAAAAATTATTTATCCTGGATACTTGATGCTGAAATACATCTTGATGCAATGAACCTGGGAGAAACTATTAAAGAAGGAAATCAAGCATCCCTGCAGGAACGTGCTAAAGCAATGATTTTCCTTCGCCACCATCTTCATGAAGAATTGAAAACTGAATATCTCACGGTAAAAGATCCCTATATTTTGTGGAATAATTTAAGGGAGAGGTATGAACACCAGAAGACTGTTATCCTCCCAAGAGCTCGTTCTCAATGGATGCACCTGAGGTTGCAAGATTATCAAAGTGTTAGTGAGTATAATTCCGCACTTTTTAAAATAAGCTCAGTGTTAAAATTATGCGGTGAGAAAATCACCGATGAAGATATGCTAGAGAAGACTTTTACTACATTTCATGCCTCGAATGTGCTCCTGCAGCAGCAGTATCGAGAGAGAAAGTTCAAGAAATATTCTGAACTTATATCATGTCTTCTAGTAGCTGAGCAAAATAATGAGCTCTTATTAGAAAGCCACAATACACGCCCTACTGGCTCAATATCATTCCCTGAAGTGAATGGTAATAGGTTTGCATCATTCCCAGAAGTGAATGGTGCATCCTTTAGAAGAAATCGGGGGCGTGGACGTGGACGTGGTAGAAGAAATTATAGAAATGTTGGTCATAGAAATGACAACATTAAAAGGGATATACCATATCACCAGAAGTGGTACAATTCAGAAAGGGGTAAAAATCCCCAGAATAATTTTTCAAAGAAAAGTGAAGAGGTGTGCCATAGATGTGGAATGACTGGACATTGGTCACGTACCTGTCGTACGGCCAGGCACTTAGCTGATTTATATCAAGCTTCTGTTAAAGGAAAGAATAAAATGCATGAAGCAAATTTAGTAGAACCATCAGATGATTTATTAGATTCAGTAGATGTAGACGTTACTCATCTTGATGTATCTGATTTCTTTAATCATCCTGATGGTAGTATTGAACACTTAATTGGAGATGGAAGTGTTCCACTCAATTAATGTATTTTCTTTCTATCAATAATAAAAGTTTTGTATATTTTGTAGAATCATGGATCACATTGATGAGCTTTTTATCTCTGAGTTGAATGATAAAGATATATGTCTGGCTGACAGTGCTACAACTCACACAATTCTCAAAGAAAAGAAATATTTTCAAAATCTAACACTAAGTAAAGCCTATGTCCATACCATATCAGGTTCATCGGATTTAATTGAGGGCTCCGGAAGAGCTTATATTGTGTTGCCTAATGGCACCAAATTTTGTATTGATGATGCTCTATTCTCTTCACAATCCAGAAGAAATTTATTCAGTTTCAAAGATATACGTCGTAATGATTACCATATTGAAACGACCAATGAAGGCAGTAAAGAGCATCTTCTTATTACTAAAACAATATCGGGCCAGAAGCTCGTTTTAGAAAAACTGCCTGCTCTATGTTCTGGATTGTATTATACAAAAATGAGAACAATTGAATCATATGTGGTAATGCACCAGAAGTGCATTGACCCTAAAGTATTTATGACTTGGCATGATCGCCTTGGACATCCGGGTTCTATAATGATGAGACGAATTATTGAAAATTCGCATGGGCATCCCTTAAAGAATCAAAAGATATTTCTACCCAATGAATCTCCGTGCTCTGCATGTTCTCAAGGTAAGTTAATTATTAGACCATCTCCCTCAAAAATCATTGTTGAATCTCCATCCTTTTTACAAAGGATTCACGGAGATATATGTGGGCCTATTCATCCATCAAGTGGACCATTTAGATATTTTATGGTCCTAATTGATGCATCTAGTCGATGGTCACATGTTTGTCTTCTTTCCACTAGAAATGTTGCATTTGCTAGACTTATTGCTCAGATAATTAAACTACGAGCACAATTTCCTGAGCATCCAATTAAGACCATTCGATTGGATAATGCAGGTGAATTTTCATCTCAAGTTTTTGATGATTATTGCATGTCAATAGGAATAGATGTTGAACATCCTGTTGCCCATACACACACACAAAACGGTTTAGCTGAATCTCTGATCAAAAGGCTTCAATTAATCGCTAGACCTTTACTTATGAAATCAAGACTACCTATTTCTGTTTGGGGACATGCTATACTTCATGCAGCATCTCTAATTCGCATTAGACCATCTGCATATCATAAATATTCTCCATTACAGCTTGCATTTGGTCAACAACCAAATATTTCTCATCTTCGTACTTTTGGATGTGCTGTATATGTTCCAATTGCACCTCCACAACGTACAAAAATGGGCCCTCAACGTAGACTTGGGATATATGTTGGTTTTGATTCTCCATCCATTATTAGATACCTTGAACCCCTTACAGGGGATATGTTTAAAGCACGTTTTGAAGATTGTCATTTTGACGAATCAAATTTTCCGTTAATGGGTAAAGAAAAGTCGGTGCCTGAAGCACGACAAGATATTACTTGGGATAATAAGACCCTGTCTCATTTTGATCCTCCTACAAATGAATGTAAACGGGAAGTTCAAAGGATTATTCATTTGCAAAATGTTGCAAATCAGTTACCGGATGTATTTACTGACACTAAAGGTGTAGTAAAATCTTATATTCCTGCTGTTAATACTCCAGCAAGGATTGAAGTCCCTGAAGGACAAATTGTCAAAGCAGCAATAGGTGAATCTAAAATACGCCTGAAGCGTGGAAGACCTATTGGTGCAAAAGATAAAATTCCCAGAAGGAAAAGAATACAAAATGAATTTGGTGTTCCTGAAGAACACGTACCCACAATACAGGCCACAAATATAATTGATGCTCCTAAAGAGTTTAAATCTTCTATTCCAGAACCTCCTGAAGAGGAAAATCTTGAAGAGTATAAATCTCCTAAAAAGGGACCTCCTGAAGAGGTGTGTCATGAAATGTTTTCCCTTGAAGAGGAACAGGTACCTGAAAATAATGAGATCTCAATACATTTCATGAAAACTGGAGAAATTCTGGATAGAAATAAAACTGTTGTCGACAACATATTTTCATATAAAATGGCCCTTGACATTACCAGAAGTAATGAAGAAAGTGAGCCAAAAAGCGTCGAAGAATGTCGACGTAGAAATGATTGGCCAAAATGGAAAACAGCTATTGAAGCTGAATTAAATTCGCTAGCGAAACGAGAAGTATTTGGACCTGTTGTCCAAACACCAAAGGGTGTAATGCCTGTTGGATATAAGTGGGTATTTGTACGAAAACGTAATGAGAAAAATGAAATTGTGCGATACAAAGCACGGCTTGTTGCACAAGGTTTCCTGCAGAAACCCGGGATTGATTATGAAGAAACATACTCTCCCGTTATGGATGCAATCACATTTAGATTTTTGATTAGTCTGGTTGTTACAAAAGGATTAGAAATGCGGTTGATGGATGTGGTCACTGCATATTTATATGGATCCTTAGACCATGACATATATATGAAAATCCCTGAAGGATATAAGATGCCTGAAGCATCTACAAGTACATCTAGAAATATGTACTCAATCAGACTACAAAGATCTTTATATGGGTTGAAGCAATCCGGACGCATGTGGTATAATCGCTTAAGCGAATATCTATTGAAAGAAGGATTTGAGAATAATCTTATATGCCCATGTGTTTTTATTAAGAAATCTGAATCCGGATTTGTCATTATTGCGGTTTATGTTGATGATTTAAATATTGTGGGAACTCCTGAAGAGATCTCAAAAACCGCTATATATTTAAAGAATGAATTTGAAATGAAAGATCTTGGCAAAACAAAACTTTGTCTCGGCCTGCAGCTTGAGCACTTGCCAAATGGAATTTTTATTCATCAGTCCATGTATACTGAGAAAGTCCTAAAGCATTTTTATATGGACAAATCTCATCCTCTGAGTACTCCAATGATTGTTCGAACACTTGATGTGAAGAAAGATCCATTCCGTCCTTGTGATGACGATGAAGAAATTCTTGGTCCTGAAGTACCATATCTCAGTGCAATTGGAGCTTTGATGTATCTTGCAAATTGCACTCGACCAGATATTACATTCTCAGTTAATCTGCTTGCAAGATATAGTTCTGCACCAACTCGAAGGCATTGGAATGGCATTAAACATGTCCTTCGTTACCTTCATGGTACGGTTGATATGGGATTATTTTATCAACGTGGTTCAAGTCCAGAATTGATTGGGTATGCAGATGCGGGTTATCTTTCAGATCCACACAGAGGTAGATCTCAAACTGGATATTTATTTACTTATGGAGATACTGCCATATCATGGAGATCTATTAAGCAGACACTATCTGCTACTTCTTCAAATCACTCAGAAATCATTGCTATTCATGAAGCAAGTCGAGAGTGTATTTGGTTGAGATCAGTTATTCAACATATCCAGGAAAAGTGTGGACTTCTCATGATCAATAATAGCCCAACAATCTTATATGAAGATAATACTGCTTGTATCACTCAAATCAGAGGAGGATATATCAAAGGTGACAGAACCAAACATATTTCACCAAAATTCTTTTATACTCATGAACTTCAAGAAAAAGGTGAAATTGATGTCAAGCAGATACGATCTAGTGATAATCTGGCAGATTTATTCACAAAGGCGTTACCAACTTCCACATTCAAGAAGATTGTGCATAACATTGGAATGCGAAGACTCAAAGATCTTTTGTCATGCACTTTTCAGGGGGAGTAAATGTGCTGATTGTACTCTTTTTCCTTCGCTGAGGTTTTGTCCCACTGGGTTTTCCTCTGCAAGGTTTTAATGAGGCAATCTTAAAGCACTTGTGGATACATAAGAAGACTGTACTCTTTTTCCTTCGCCATTGGTTTTTCTTCCCACTGGGTTTTTACTTGGCAAGGTTTTAACGAGGCAGATTCCTTATGAGTGGTCATTCAAGGGGGAGTGTAATGAATTTAGTAGAGGGACGGCAGCCGCCCCCTGTCCCACCACTAAATAATGTGAATGACCCCACCACTATTATATTAAATTTGCATAGTAACTTGCATAGTAACTTGCATAGTGACTGCATAGTAACTTGCATAGTAATTTCAAAGCCTATAAATAGGGGCTTCAGTTGTAATGAAATTCATAAGAAAAAATAGAGAGAGAAAGAAAG
Organism: Platycarya strobilacea; assembly: GCA_036898215.1. Taxonomy (NCBI): domain Eukaryota; kingdom Viridiplantae; phylum Streptophyta; class Magnoliopsida; order Fagales; family Juglandaceae; genus Platycarya; species Platycarya strobilacea. Next base: position 55,178,631 of record CM072545.1, on the reverse strand, counting down.
TTTGAGTTCTTAAGAGTTTCAAGAGAGTTTCTTATTTCTCTTTTACAATAGTAGTTCCTTTCTTTAAGTTTCATAACAATATATATATATATTAAAATATGTTTGGTGGTTAACAGTGCCAAGATTACATGCAGTCAGTTTGCCCTTGGCAATGTAGCAATTTTATTTTAGCTACTCTATTTACATGCTCCTTTGGATCGTGAGTTTGAGATTTTTTTCATTTATTGTACATAAAATTTTATTTTAACTACTCTATTAAAAATGCTCTTAAGATACATCACACATTTCACAATTTCAGATAATGCAATATTGTCTATGTAAGGGTGAACGCTCTCATATGTCTACGACATCTTTGTCAATGTTGATGCTCCATTGTAGTAGTGTGATGTACTGGGATCTATATTTTCTAAAATTCATGGGGAGAAATAAATACTACAATATTTTAAATGATCTCACTTAATTATTAAAATTGTAAAACTTATTTCTTGGGTCTGTTTCTCTTTATGTTCCAAAATACAGACTAAAACTTAGAAGAAAATCTTTCGTCTGTAAGAACAAGATCTCGCATATTCTGAGTTTGGAATGCGGCCACCCCACTGAAAGAAGAATGCCATCCACTAATCTTTTGCGTAAATCATTGTAGTTTCATCAGTGGGTATTCCATTTTGGTTAAGTTGAAAGTCCACTCATCATTTATATGGTTGCAACCAATATCATGAAAAAGATGTAGGAATATTCTTACTAGTGCTCGTTACAAATCATTGCCTCGATTGAATGTTTCTAGCTAATTGCCAAAGGCTCTATTTCCACCTTCGTTAAAACCCTCGATTCCTCTGCTGCTCGCTCAAATCCCCAACTCTCTAATTAGTATTGTCATTTCAGTATGTCTTGATATGAAGCAGTGTGAAGCCAAGAATAAGAGAGGAGACATCCTTCAAAGTAAGACAATTGTCAGCAGCTTCCAACATGTACTCCATCTTCCTAGAAGCCTTCATGTCTCTCCTCCTACTACAACAGTACTACTTGGCTCTAACTTTTGGTATTCAAAGTTATTCAGGCCATCACAATCCCCCTCACCTATCTTTGAGTTCTGATAAGCCAGCATTGTTGGCATTCAAAAAGACCATAACACTCGATCCCAATTCCACTCTTACGAACTGGATCGAGACCAATGAGGTGTGCAATTTCACATGCGTTATATGTGACAAACACCATCATCGTGTATCCCAGCTCATACTGATAGATACTCACCTTGTAGGCTTGCTTTCACCCGTTATTTCTAATCTTACTCGCCTTCGTAGATTATTGATAGTTGGCAATCATCTTTACGGCAACATTCCACCTGAATTTTCCTCTCTTAGACATCTCCGCTATCTTCGACTTGTGGGGAACAATCTGCGTGGTTCAATCCCAGACTCCTTAGGCCATCTTTCTAGACTCACGCTGCTTCATATTTTGTCAAACAATGTAAGTGGTACTCTCCCACCTTTCCTCTTCTCCAACTGCTCTCTTTTGTATAACATAGATTTGTCTGGAAACTCACTCTCAGGAAGAATTCCAGAAAATATTGGAAATTGTTCACAATTGTGGAACCTCAATTTGTACAATAACCAATTTACTGGACAACTCCCTCCCTCTTTAATTAATTGCCAGCTGACCAACATAGATGTGGAGTATAACAATATTTCTGGTGATCTGCCTTCAGAGATTGTAAGGAAACTGCCTCACCTCGAGTATCTTCATTTATCATATAATGACATGATAAGTCATGATGGAAACACCAACCTTGTTCCATTTTTCAACGCACTTGGAAACTGCACTAATATAACGGAGGTTGAACTTGATGGTATGGACCTCGGGGGGCAATTGCCAAGCTCCATTGGCAATCTTGGAGTTGGTGCAAAACTACAATATCTTTCACTACAAGAAAACCAAATATTTGGATCAATTCCTCCACATATAGGCAACCTTACGAGTCTTATATTCCTGGACATGACATCCAATCTTCTAAATGGAACCATAGCAGAAGAGATCGATCAGTTGTCAAGCTTGGGGCAGCTTGCGTTATCTCAAAACATGTTCACAGGTGCAATTCCTCCAGCACTAAGCAGGGTTACTCACCTTGATTTGCTAGACTTGTCGCACAACAAATTCTCTGGTGAAATCCCTGCAAGTTTGGGAGATTTAATTCGATTAACTTCTCTATTTTTGAACAACAACCTTCTCTCAGGTACTATACCTTCAACTTTGGGTCGATGCACAGGTTTGTACAAGCTTGATTTGTCGCATAACAGATTGACAGGGAGTGTACCTCCTGAGTTGGCAGGTCTGCGTGAAATCAGAATTTTTATGAACCTTTCACATAATAATCTCCAAGGGCCTTTGCCAATCGAACTTAGCAAGCAACAAAATGTGCAAGAGATGGATCTTTCTTCCAATAAATTTACCGGAAATATCTTCCCTCAGATTTCAAGTTGCATTGCATTGACGAAAATTAATTTCGCCAACAACTTTCTTGAAGGGCAGCTTCCAGAATCCTTAGGGGAGCTTAGATACCTCGAATCCTTTGACGTTTCTGGAAACCACTTATCCGGGAAGATTCCGATAAGCCTCAGTAAAATTTCCTCACTCGCCTATCTAAATCTTTCCTTCAACAACTTCAAAGGAACAATCCCAACCGGTGGCGTCTTTGATTCAATAACAACGATGTCGTTCTTGGAGAATCACCGACTCTGCAGGAATGTTACAAACAGACTTGCTGGAATTCCGATTTGCAATATAAGGGGACCTTTGTTTCATTCAACTGTGTTCTTGATTATTTTCGTCATCGTGATATTTATATCGGTATTCTTATCCACAATATGTTGTGTGATCGGAGTCCGGCGAATTAGAGCCATTATTCACTCTCGGAAGACTCGAATTGTTAGAAATCCAACTACACCAGAATTGATCTACAATTTTCCGAGAATTACCTATAAAGAACTTTCGGATGCAACTGAAGGATTCGATGAACAGAGACTAGTTGGGTCAGGTAGCTTTGGACGTGTCTATAGGGGAGTTCTTCCAGACGGAACTCCGATTGCAGTCAAGGCGTTAAACCTGCAATCTGGAAACTCAACGAAGAGCTTTAGCAGAGAGTGCCAAGTGTTAAAGAGGATCCGCCATAGGAACCTGATAAGGATTATAACAGCATGCAGTCTACCTGATTTTAAGGCTCTTGTTCTTCCTTACATGGCAAATGGTAGCTTGGATGGCCGTCTTTACCCGCACTCGAACACAGGTTTGAGTTCAGGTTCTTCAGATTTGAGCCTTCTTCAGAGAGTGAATATTTGTAGCGATATAGCTGAAGGGATGGCCTATCTGCATCATCATTCTCCTGTCAAAGTCATACACTGTGATCTGAAACCAAGTAATGTTCTTCTCAATGATGACATGACAGCTCTAGTCTCTGATTTTGGAATCGCAAAGTTAGTCATGACAGCTGGAGGGGGAAATGGTGGAGCTGTTGAAATGGGAAATTCTACTGCAAACTTGTTGTGTGGATCTATTGGCTACATTGCACCAGGTACAGATTTCTCTTTGCCACTTATTCTAGAGAAACAAACAAAAAAAATTTAACGAATGAAAGATGAGCAATTTCTTTGAATTGGAATCGTGTGATGGAACTAATCTGCACAAAAGTTTGTGGTACACTTTTTTTAAACATTTTTACACTTTGGTTAATAAGTTGAGAACAAAAACCCTTCATCACAACTAAAAATATTCTAAACGCAGAGTACGGGTTTGGGTCAACTACATCCACAAAAGGAGATGTTTACAGTTTTGGCATTCTAGTGCTTGAGATGGTGACCAGAAGAAGACCGACGGATGACATGTTCGTTGGTGGGCTAAGTTTGCACCAATGGGTGAAGAGTTACTTCCATGGAAGGGTGGAAAGAGTGATAGATACTTCTTTGTTGAGAGCATCAAAAGATCAATCCCACGAAGTGAAGCAAATGTGGGAAGTTGCAATTGGAGAGTTACTTGAGTTGGGTATCCTTTGCACACAAGAGTCTCCTTCTACTAGGCCTACAATGCTCGATGCAGCCGATGATTTGGATCGACTCAAGAGATACCTTACTGGTGACACTACAGCAACCTTCACCTCTTCTCTTGGGATTTCATCTTCCACTCTAGGCGATGACTAACAGTTTTACTCTCACAATTAATGTACAATTACATGATGCATCAGATTGTAATTTACTTTTCTCATGATCTATTCTTCAGTTTCTACATTGATCTTTCAAAAAGTTCGACTTCCACATTTAGAGCCGAGAACATTCTTCTAGGTACGATTAGAACAAGTCAGTAATTTGTCCCTGAAAACTGCAAAACATAAGAATCAAATACAATCCATTTTATTTCATGTCTTCAGGATCAAAAGAAATAGAGAAGACAAAACAAATAATAAGGAAGATGAAAAACTTTGTATTTACAATTTAAACTTTTATAGATGTCTTCTACTTGACTCTTGAGTGATAATACTCATGTAACAATTTTTGTAATTAATTTACCTAACAAATCATGCTGCTTATGGATTATAACAACTACAAATTCAGAACTTTCTATGTTTAGAAAATATAGTAACAGTGTATAAAGTCAGGGAGAAAATAGATAGTTAAGTTGTATTCGTAGTGGTATATGATGCAGCCTCCAATGCTGGTAGTGCTATAAGTATTTGATGCAACCACCAATTCTGGTAATGGTGTATGATGCAACCTCCAATTCACTCTTGATATTGGAGCAGCAAAGCCCCCATACCAGTAGACATGATAAAACATTATTGTTAAGATGATGATGATGATGATGATGAGGATGAAAATCGTTAGGCATAGATCAGATGGTTAATCCAGTACGAAATGATTATGGTATCCACTTTCTGACTTCTGTAACATCGTTATGAATTCAATTACCAAAGTAAATATAAAGAAAATATCGAATTTTTAAGCATGTTGTCAAAACTGAAATTACTTTTCTCTCAAAGGTCCTTTGTAGTTTATTACATGTCAGCAAAAAGGTTTTAGCGGTGTACTTTTATTCCTAGTGCACTTTGTTAAAGAAAATTAAAAGGAGCCGTGGTTTGCTGCGCCTAGTTGATGTTGATCTCGTGTGGAAATGATAGAACGGCGTTGGATTCAAATTTGGAGTTTTTTTTCTCTTTTTTATCGGCTCAAATTTGGAGTAATTATTTAACGAGTAATACTATATATAACTGTAAATTAGATAATTATTACGTAATCATTTTTAAAAAAATAAAATTTATTATTAAATTTCTTTTATGTATCCTATATTTCAATTAATTTTTTCAAAATAATTATGTAATAATTATCCATTACAATAAATACTTTCTCTTATTTAATTTGGATGTGGTTGATGAAAGGCTTGACATTAACGAAATCCACTAGTTGATCACGCTATTAACTTCACGTCACGTGGAAATGACAGCACGGAGTGCGTGTTCAAACTTGGAATAATTAGGTTGAATGTTAGGTTAATGAAAGGGCAAGCATTAACAAAACCCACCACTCATATTGCCAATTGATGATGGCATTTTCAGAATATCTCTACAAGTTGAGAACTTGAGAGTGCTCTCAGCACCTTCAAATAACAACGGCTACTGTTAGTACTCGTTTGGATATAGAGGTGAGATAACATATTCTCATCTCATTTCAACTCATTTAACTTAATAATTTTATTATTATTCACAAACCATCTCAATTCATCTCATCTAACCATCCAAATACGCTATTAATCTTTCCCTTGAGACTAGTTTCATGCGTTTCCATAGAACTGAAAGGCTCAAGTGCAGCAGCGCAGCTGCATCACCACTTCCCTCGAGACAAAGACCCTGATGATCAGTGAAATACACTGATCCAGAAATTATAGTTTTGTGGGTTGGGGGGTATGAGGAAACATGGCCTGAGAGTAGCCAACGGAACAGGGAAAAGAGAATGTAGAATGGTCAATTAAAATAATATGGGAAATAAAAAGGATATTCGAAAAAAATGGATGAGATCTAGAAAAATGAAAAACAATTACATCAATTGATTTGCAGAATTGTGACTGGCCATTGAGCATATACCATGTAAGGTGTGAAGGGGGGCAGAAGTTGAATCAAGCATCGAGATTATTGTAATCGTGATCGTTGACAAAACCAGCAATTTACTTGTCCTGGCCAAATTAATAATAAAGATCAGCACAATTATTTATCACTGCATCTTTTCAAATTGGTTATTGACTTGTAATCATTAATATCACATTGTCAAACACATTCGATCAGAAAACATGTATCTTCTCGATTCAAATTGGTTATTGACTTGTAATCATTAATATCACATTGTCAAACACATTCGATCAGAAAACATGTATCTTCTCGAAACAATCTGATGAACACGTCATGTCATCGAAGATGTTCTAAGTGCACCACTTCGTTCCATGCCAGAATCTAAAGTGGCTTCCAGACCAGAATGGACACCACTATCTCGATTGTCAATGAGAATGGGTAGAAACATCATTGGTATGTTCGGTTTTCAGACGCCTAATTACAAACACAGAATCCCATTAACTGGGAGAGCAGATTTAAAGAAAATAAGAAAAAGTACAAGTAACAATATGCAAGCAGTTCATAAGAAACTCTGTCAGTAGGCACGCGAAAAGAAAGTATTCTGGAGGCATCAGCCAAGATTAAGCAGTTAAGAATGTGACTGTTGCTATTTTGGCATTATAATGGCTCCACTGGTTAAAACTAAAACTCTGAGATCACCTTTGGATGTGGGAAGGTATTGTCTTTCTTTTCCGTGAGAGGAAATTGCTCAGAAACTCAATTGATTCCAAGCATGTTACTCTTTCTTTTTATCTATATAATATTCTTGTTTTTTCATTTATACACTTCAATAATTTAACAAATGTTTAACAGTGTGCTAATGGAATTATTAAAATTATCAAAGCTGAAAACATAGAGAGCAAAGTATTCCAAACCACAAAGAATATTTTAGGTTTTAAGCCTAAAATTCAGCTATCTTTTAACAGAAAATAATAATAATAATAATAATAATAATTTGATTATATATTATTTTTTATAAGTAATTTGATTAAATATTATTTTCGCCATACAAAGACAAAAACAGCGTTAGCAGTTCCAAAACATGAGCGCTTTGTTCTAGGCACAACTACAACACAGATAAAGAGTTAAATAAACAAACTGCTTATGGTTCATTAGAAAAACACCGGTATTGGTTAATCTTGGGCCTTTACTCAATCTCAAAAAGCTAGCTTAAAAATTAAGATTTTTCTTTACACTTATATACTGATCATCAATCCCTTTCACATCCGATGTGAGATAACTGCAACAATTTCTCTCACACCCATCGAATCCTGAGTTGGAGCCGTAACAACTCGTCTCTCTCACGAACTATTGGGCTTGAGACTATTGGTAAACCTAGATTCTAATACTAGTGTTGGGTAGCTTGACTCTTGAGTCTCTCTTAACCTCAAAAACTAATTCAAAAGTTGAGATTTTTCATTACACTTGTAAACTGATTATCAGCTCCTTTCACAATTGATATAGAACAATCCCAACAACCGATCTGCAGCATGTCCAAACCAGAATCTCCTCCCTCTTATCTGGCATGTTGAGAAGAACTTCGGTCTGCCTCTTCTCCTTGAACCTTTGAATGGCCTTAAGGTACTTTTCATGAGGTAGATATGGGTTAAACTCACTAAGGATGGTGACACATTTAGCTATGGGGCAATCCTCCCGAAGGATGTCAAGCCAGCTTTTCCTCCTCTGATCTGGTATGTGAACAAAAGCCACAACTCACTAGTCATCCTTGAAGCTTTGCACAGCTTTAACTTATTTTTCAAGTGAAATATTTGCGTCTAATTCATTGAGGATGTTCACACATCTAGCTATGCGGCAATCCTGCCAAATATAACTTTTTTACTGGTCCTCCTTTGCCATCAGTCATTTGAGATGCCCTAGCCACTCTGATAATTATCCTGGACATCCCAACTATTAGCGCTCCTGCACTTGCCTGAGCGAGTGGACATTCCACACTGAGCGCTCGAAATCTCTAGAACTACCTCAGTTTTCGCCCCAATCATCTGAGATAAAATGTAAGCACCGCTTGCCACTCGATAGTTTTATCAGAACAACTCGAGACAAGCTATTTACTTATTCTGGCTATAGGCCTTTTGAGTTGATCGCCACCTTTGTAGAAACAAACTTCTTTTTTTTTAGATAAAAGAGTTGAGATCACATGTCTATGAATAACCCCTTCTTAATTTATTGAATGCCCTCGCGGTGATTACATGAGGGTTACAAATGTATCACTATGAAAACCATTCTTCTTCAAAACAGATCTGTATTGAAAAGATCGTAAACAACCAAGTAAAGCAATAACAACCAACTTCTGGTACACATTGTTTCAAACAGGTCCAAAACAGAACAACCAGACTTGAGTGTATTCTCATCAGTCATCACACTCAACCAGAAGTGTGAAATGATTGTATCAAACAGAGAAGCGAGAAGTGGAACGGCTTTCTGACAGCAATACAGGGGAGTAGAGGAACAAGGGTAAGGGACGAGGTAAGCATTTGAGAAAATAAAAAACAAAAACCAATACCCACGAAGTATTTAAGAAAAATAATAATCTTGAAACTAGATATCAAACGGAGCAAATGGAAACAACTTGGCAACAAAAAACTACAAAAGGATGAGAGACTTTACTCTCGCCGATCTCGTTGGCTTGGAACGATGGTTCGAAAGGAAGCTGCTCCGTACGAGGAGGCGAAGGTCATTTAATATTCCGATCTGGGGCTAAAGAGATGACCGAAGAGAGATCGTCGGCGGAGATGCGACGCCCAAAGCGCAACCTCGCTCGCTATGGGGCAGCCGGGTTCTTCAGTGACTGCAGATCTAGAGAGGAACGAGGAACTGGGGGAATGACGACGCGGCAGCAATAGCGCATTTAACTTGCTCTCCCGTTCCCATTCCCTATCTCTGTTTTTGAAACAGCTTCCAAGAATTTTGAAGAAGTAAATTTGATGGAAGCTCTTAATTCATATTTCTTAAATATTAATTCAAAGGACTTAAGAAAGCAGCGAAAATATTAATGGTAAAAACACAGCCAGAGAATAGCAACTGAAGCAGTAATGATTCAAAAAAGAAGATCACAATATATTGAGTATTACTGAGAATATTACAAAAGTACTATTTTTACTTTATTTTTCATTATTGTATTCCTCCAAGCACTCGAGCATAAGCCAAAACAAAGTTACAAATTACAGACAATGGAATCGACAGATGGACGCTTCAGTCAACCTCTTCGATCTTAGGCCCGGCTCCAGAGTTACCAGATGAAGGCTCGGCGCCACCACCCATGGGTACGTCGCCACCAGCACCCTGATACATCTTCGCGACAATTGGGTTGCACAAACCCTCCAACTCTTTCAACTTGTCCTCAAACTCTTCGGCTTCAGCCAATTGGTTTCTGTCCAGCCACTCGATCGCCTCTTCAATGGCCTTTTCGATCTTCTGCTTGTCCCCTGGATTCAATTTCCCAGCAAACTTCTCGTCCTTCACAGTATTTCTCATGTTGTATGCGTAGTTCTCGAGCGAGTTCCTAGCCTCCACCTTCTTCTTTACTTCCTCGTCCTCTGCCTTGTATTTCTCTGCCTCTTGCACCAATCTCTCAATCTCTTCCTTGCTCAACCTTCCCTTGTCGTTGGTGATGGTAATCTTGTTCTTTACTCCGGCAGTTTTGTCCTCGGCCGACACATTTAGTATACCATTGGCATCGATGTCGAAGCACACATTGATCTGAGGAACGCCTCTTGGAGCGGGAGGAATGCCCGTTAGCTCGAATTTCCCGAGAAGGTTGTTGTCCTTGGTTTTAGCCCTCTCACCTTCATACACTTGGATCAGTACTCCCGGCTGATTGTCTGAATACGTCGAGAAAATTTGCTCCTTTTTAGTGGGAATTGTTGTGTTCCTTGGAATCAAGACCGTCATAACACCACCAGCAGTCTCGATACCAAGGCTGAGAGGCGTGACATCAAGCAAAAGTAAGTCTTGGACTTTCTGATTCCCTTCTCCGCTCAAAATTGCGGCTTGAACAGCAGCCCCATAAGCGACCGCCTCATCCGGGTTTATGCTTTTGCAGAGTTCCTTGCCATTGAAGAAATCCTGCAAAAGTTGCTGGACTTTGGGAATCCTCGTTGACCCGCCAACGAGAACAATCTCGTTAACCTGACTCTTGTCAACCTTCGCGTCTCGAAGACACTTCTCCACTGGTTCCATACACTTTCTGAATAAATCCAAATTTAGTTCTTCAAATCTCGCCCTTGTAATTGTAGCATAGAAATCAATGCCTTCATAGAGCGAATCAATCTCAATAGTCGTCTGACTGGTCGAAGAAAGAGTCCTCTTCGCCCTCTCACATGCCGTCCTCAACCGCCTCAAAGCTCTCGCACTACCGCTAATATCTTTCTTGTGCTTCCTCTTGAACTCTGCCGCAAAGTGATTCACTAGCCTATTATCGAAGTCCTCACCACCAAGATGGGTATCACCGGCAGTGGCCTTAACCTCAAATATTCCCTCCTCGATGGACAAGAGTGAAACATCGAATGTCCCACCACCGAGATCGAAAATAAGCACATTCTTTTCGCCGGACCTCGACGCCTTCTTGTCAAGTCCATAAGCAATGGCCGCGGCGGTTGGCTCATTGATAATCCTCATCACATTGAGTCCCGCAATAGCTCCAGCGTCCTTGGTGGCTTGCCTCTGCGAATCGTTGAAGTAGGCAGGGACCGTGATCACGGCGTTATTCACTGCATGACCCAGATAAGCCTCGGCAATCTCCCTCATCTTGGTCAACACCATAGAAGAAATCTCTTCGGGCGCGAACTGCTTCGCTTCGCCTTTATACTGCACTACTATCATCGGCTTGTCTCCGGGTCCTGGTACAACCTTGAAAGGCCAGTGCTTCATGTCGTTCTGGACGGTAGGGTCGGAAAACCGTCGACCAATGAGGCGCTTAGCGTCGAAGACCGTATTCTGCGGATTCATGGCGACCTGGTTCTTCGCTGCATCCCCAATGAGCCGCTCGGTATCTGTAAAAGCAACGTAGGAGGGAGTTGTTCTATTGCCTTGGTCATTTGCTATGATCTCCACGCGATCATTTTGCCAAACGGCGACACAGCTATAAGTCGTGCCAAGATCAATGCCAATGGCCTTTCCTACATTCGTGGATGCCATTGTGAAATTTTCAGCAACAGAATGAGTTGAACAGGTTGGTTCCTGAAGAAAACGGGATCGAGAAACAGAGAGCTTAACAAGACTGGTTCTTGATTTTCTTGAGCTTGCTTGTTTTTGAATGTTTTGCTTACAGAGACGTAATTTTGAAAGGTTCGAATCTGACAAAGCATGGCGGATGGTAGTGGTTTATATAAGGGTAGAGAGAGACGTGGAGAAAATTCCAGATGGAACAGAAAGAGAAGGTAGAAGAAGAAAAAGGGACAAACCAGAGGGTTGTGGATTGTTCCGACCCCTTGGGATGAAGTGCACGTGGATTTATTAAAGGTCGGCTGCTAATCATATTCATATAGATGTTTCTACCAAATTCTGCTAGGTTCCACAACAAGCCTACGGGCAACGTGTATTTGGGCCTATTTCATATTTCATGCTTGAGTTGGGCTGGACTATTGAATAACTGGGTACAGCAGTGATCAACACAAAAGCTAACATAATCTACCGAGACCACATTGATTTTTTCCATGAATGGTAATGTACTAACGGTATTATTTTTGCTTGCAAATCAAGAATTCGTAGGGTTTTAGATTGACAAGGACTCGTGTTTAAACCCATCAAGTCTAGGATTTTATGATACTTTGCTGGTTTTCAAAGCGAAGAGCGTGTGAGAAAAAGTCTTTAACGTAAAAGAAAAAAAAAATTATACCACTTGTAAAAAGGAATTAAAAATTTAAAACATAAATAACTTTTTTATAATAATTTATGAAAGAAAAATTCTACATGAAAATCTTCTATCACACACTTCTGATTAACCATAATCAAAGCCAAAACAAAGAAAGGGAGAGAAAAGTCTTTGGAGTTTCATGTGAATCATGCATAAGTTGGTACAGTATCTTATCTTCATATAAAACACTTTTGAAATTTTTCCATATCATCTCATTACTATAATTTTTTAAAATTTTTATACAAAATATTATAAATAATTCAATTTTTCAAATTTTAAAATAATAATTAATCATGTTCATCTGGGCCGGATACAATCTGGCCCAATTTAAATTTTTATTTATTGTTTAATACTTTTGAATTTTTTTTAAAAAAAATATTTAAAAAAATTTTAAATTCGAGTTTCGAAATTGGGAATCTAGAATCTGGATGAACATCCCTAATAATAATATTATTAAAAAGTAATATTTTAATAATATTTTATTTAATTTTCATCTAAAATTATTACATCTTATCTCGTTGTACAAGAAATTAGTCTGTTTGGATTCAAAGATGAGGTGAGATGAATTATAAATAATAATAAAATAAGTGGTTAAGATGAATTAAAATTTAAATTAAGTGATTAAGATGAATTAAAAGTATGAAATAAATTATAAATAATAAAATATGAAGTCAACATTAGAAAATCATGCCATCGAAGGATGACTTTGCATCACAAAGTTGCCGATGGAATTACTAGAGAAGTTATGTTTCGTAATTACCACTTCATTTTATACTTAAGCGGACGTATCTTGATATAGACCAAGCTTTAATTAAAGGGCCTAAATCCTGAAAGCGTGGAGTTTTAAAAGGGTTGATTTTTTTAGTTCATTGTCCCCCAAATTGATGGAATATTTCTTGGAAAGAAGCCCTACGCATGGCCATAGGTGTTGCGTATCGGCCTATTGGTTTACATCTAAAATGAAAAACATTATTTTATTTACCTATTATTTTATTTGACTTGAGGGAGAAAGGACCGGATCAAGCCCAAGCATAGACCTATCTAGGCTTGATGACCAAATTAAACTTGATAGCTATTAGCCTATTACCATGTTATTTATACTTGAATCTGTCGTGACAGACAAAAGATGAAGCATCCAATTCCTTTCATGAGCTGTGACTTTGAATAAAACAGCTCTCAATTAAGAAAGATTACTTTAGATTTGATTCCTGATGGCCTCGCTCTGTCATCAGTCATTTATGCGATTTCCTCTAGTTAAATTAAAAAATTCTAAATACAAACAACTTTACACATCTATACGCACACTAATATTAAAATAAAAAGGTAGATTTTAATTAAATATCTATATTTAAAATATAAAAATATAAAAGCAACTAATATGCATGAATTGATATAAATTAATTCATAAATCTACTTGTAGGTCACATTACTCAGTTAAATTTAGGACTGAAAAAGTTAATACTTATTTTGCCCAACGGTTAGGACAGAGAACATATCTCAAACAACGGCTTTAGAATATTGCTTTCGTGTTCTTATCTGACGTAAAAAAAGAAAAAGATTTGATTTGATACTGTCTGGCCATCTTTTTTCGATTCTTCAGTATTTGTGAAAACTCTATATAAATTTCAGCATAATTTGATAAAAACGTAATTAAAACTAACGAGAGTATTTGAAAGAGAAAAAACTGATACCGAGAGCGAAGAAAAAAAATGTTAAAAGAAAACTAAGAGCATTTCTAATAGAGTAATTAATTTTTATCTACTTTAAAGAGTTAAGAATACATTTTTTTTTTTAATTATTCATTTTTATATTTTACCATCTATCAGCATCTCTATTTTTTCTCTATATTTTTTAAAATATTCATATTTTATTTTAATAGATTATTTTACGAATTTAAAAATAAAGCCTGTCTGTTCAAAAATAGTTGCAGAGTAGGTTCATTAGTGTGTGGTTGGCGACGATGATATTACCGGAGATGTAATTTTCAGGACTTGGTCGCCAGCTTGAGGCGAGTCTGTTGACACCGATAGTGTAGATAATGGTTGCTGTAGGTGGGTCAAACAGGCTTCAAATAGTCCAAAATCCATTTCGAATTTCGATCTGCACGTGAGAGACTATTGGAGGTTGGTCGGAGATGAAATCGTCAGAGATTTGGTCGCCGGTGTCATCTGATATCGATGATACCTACAATGTATCTGTTGGTGGCCAACGTTGAATAAAAAATGGATAGTGTCAACGACGACATGATTTATTATTCTGCTACCGAAATTTAAATATAATAAAATAATATTTGAAAGATAAATAGTATTATGCTACAATAAATTTACTGTTTAATACTGTTCATATGAACAGTAAAAAATTATTTACGTGAGAGTAGACTGTACAAACCTGGATTAAAGTATATTTATTCATAAACTATATAGTACCCTCTTCATCTTTAACCATCAGAGTAGGCTTTGTCCCTATCCTACAACCACCCACCGCCCACAGCCAAAAAGAAAAACGACGAAAAGAAAGGAAAAGAAAAGAAGAGAAGAGAAAAGAAAAAATCTTGAAGCAAAATGAAGTTAAGAGCTTTTGCATGCCTGGTGTTGATCATGTGCACTGATCAAATTCTGTCAAGCTCGGCTCTCCAAAACTCTCTCCGGTTAGAAAATGAAGGCTCTCAGAAGCTCTCAAAACGCCTCAGGGAAGAACAAGAAGTAGTGCTTCGTGGTAAGTATCGTTACGTCTAATTTTGAGGTACAAACTATTCAAATCTACATTTCGTGTTCAGTGTAGATATTAACTCTTATATTCCATCTACAGCAAGACTTGATGCGGTTAATGGAACCGTAGGTCTTTACTATGGAAAGCAAGAAATATATGATTCGGGAAAGTCACACAGAGGAAATGGAGCCTATGGCGGTGCTAATATTGTTCATCATCCACACCCCGGGGATATAAATGCGGCATCGCTTTTGGCAACAACCCCATTTTTCATCTCAATCTTTGTAGCCACAGAAGGCTTCGTTTTTATTTTTGTTTCTCCATTCCGATTGCTCTAGATATCCATGAATTCTTCCCTTCTTTCATTACAACCCCCTTACAAAAAACAAAACCAACTTAAACAAGATTTTCCTGTTATGTATGGCGTGTCAAATTTTGGCTTCCCTGTGAGCATTATTGCACTTTGTGTGTAGTTGCTATTGATGCTTGGTTGATTATACTAGGCATGTGATTTCAAATATTTTCTTGTAAGAGTTTGTTTGAATGGTGAGATGAAATGAGATGAAATAATGTTAGTTAAAACTTGAATATCAAATAAATATTGTTAAAATGTTATTTTTTGAGATTTCAAAATGTTGAATTGAATTTTTTTTTTTTTTAATATAAGTAAGAGATAAGTATTATTGATATAAATGAAATAGACATATCCCATATACACACATAATATACACGAGATCTTAAAGTTAAATTAAAATTTTAAAAAGTAGAATTGTTTATTGTATTAAAAAAATTGCAACAACAAAATTAGATGAGATGAAATAAGTTGAGATCACTTCTCAATCCAAACGGAGCCTCAACTACTAAGATGAATGACAGTTCATTTAGCTCTCGTATACTTTCTTTTTTTCGTTTACATCTTACTCTGGTATAGAACATCCAAGATTTTGCATTCAACAACCAGAGAGCTAAATGGTCTAAAACTCAAATGAAACTACGTTTGCATTAGCCCATACAGCACAAGCGATCGACAAAAGTGGATCGAAGTTAACGCAATTTCAGTCACTGAACCAACTTCACAAGGTTCGCCAGAAAAAATCTACTTGTGTTATCTACATCTCCACAAGGCCGCAAATAACATTTTGTGATCTAAATTTATCATATGAACACTATGTTTCCTGTAAATTCAATATGTGATAAGAATGCATTTGTGTCAAAGACCATTTCAGCTTAAAAACATCAGATTTCAGCTTAATAAGTCTCACTGACACAAATTATGAGTGGAAAAAGCATTAGGGAAATTCTGAAAAGAAAAAAAAAATGCCTGAGGAAAAAATTTTGGAACGCCCGAAGAATGCCAGAATTCAGCTTGGAAGAGTTCCGCAGGCGTTTCATTCCCTCAAATTTGATAGAATAACTCCTGAAACACTTTCATATGTTCAGGTTGCAGTGCAATGGCTACTGACATGCTACCATCATTAGTTGGGCTTGGTAACATAAATGATAACCCCTCGTATGGTATCCCGCCAGGTCCCATGAATATTGGCCTACCCCAGCCAAAATCAGCATCATGAATTGGCAGCCTGCTCCAGCTAGTTATACCAAGATTTGGACATCTAAAAGAATGTGCCCCACGAACAAGGCGAGATAGATCAGGCTGAAGCTCCAGATAGTCAAGGGCCGATCTCAAATAATCGTTGTCCATCCGTGCCAATGCATCGTGAATCCTGCTAGCAGCATACCATGTTGGTTTAGATTGGAGATCGCCTGCTAAAGCCATTGGAGTGGCGGTGAAGATCACGTTGCCAAAGTAACCACTAGGGAGTGGGGGATTCAATCTGGACCGACCATCAGTTGCAATGTACAATTTGGTCTCTTGATCATCAGGGAGTGCACGTGCCTTGCATGTGCATCTCCACACATGACCTGACAACATCTCATACGAGCTGTAGTTGATTGTGTTGCCATCTTCTTTGGACTTGGCTTTGAGCTTGATCAGTTGGTCCCGAGTTATTTTGAAAATTGATACCAATGCACTATCAGAACCTGGTTTTGTGGGTTGAACAGGCAATTTCATTGGAGGAGGAGGCTGGTATTCAATGTGTTGGAATGCAGGTAGAGGAGGGTCCCGGGCACGGAGTAGCATCCGGTCAATGAATGGTGGAACGGTAAGATCAAGACCCCGTGCCATATCTGACCATGTGTTCACAAAGTGGAGGCCAGAAAATCCATCCGCGACATGGTGCTGCATACCAACACCAAGCGAGACCCCACCACACTTAAAATATGTTACCTGCACAGAGAGAATTTCAAAGCATAGAGTTGGTAAGCTCAACTTCTCAGTTCTCAATAATACTCCACTAAAGCAGATCATGCCAGTTGAGTTAAGACATGACTGTTCTACACTTACCGTGAAACTTGGTTTAAGCTTTTCAATTGGCCTAAATGTCATTAGAGAATGGTTTATCTAAATATTTCATAGAACTTAACTTTTCTTTATGTTCAACCAATGAGACATAAACACAACATTCGAAAAATCGTGACCAATACCCTATTTCACAGTAATACCCTAAATGTCATTAGAGAATGGTTTATCTAAACATTTCAGAGAACTTAACTTTTCTTTATGTTCAACCAATAAGACATAAACACAAAATTCGAAAAATTGTGACCAATACCCTACTTCACAGTATGATCCAGCTCACAACTGGTATACACTAAACAAATTTAAGATCCAGCTCACACCTGGTATAAACTAAACAAATTTAAGCTGAAAGCTTTCTACCAGACTAGAGGGATTACTTGCAATGCATGCAACGTTTAGTTGTCAAAATTGTGAAAAGACTGCTTTTACTTTCCTCTGTTTCTTCTTAAGAGATCCTTACTTTTAGATTCATTCTTCCCAGAAATGAATGAAGCAGGACAAGGCAAGGCAGTTTCTGGAGTGATATTATACGGTTACAACCCCCCCCCCCCCCCCCAAAAAAAAAAAAAAAAAAACCTTCTCAAAAACAAAACCACAAGCGAGATCCCTTTTCTCCCCTACAGAGTGGAAGACCCAGAACACCGTGATCTTTCACTGTTGTCAACATAATGGGTCCAACTATACACAATTCCTACCCTTCTGTCACATCAATACCTCTCACAAACGCATCTTTTGTGGTGGGTTCAACGATTTTCAATTCCTGTTCTTCATATCAAATAGTTTTTCATAAAACTATCTGAGCATCAAACGATGGGAAATAAAAACATCAACAAGAACAAATCAACTCAAGAATCCATGCAAGCAAGGATGATGTGTTTCAAGTTAACCAAATATACCACGATGATTACTACCAAATATACAGACACAATCTAACTTTTTTTCCTGGTCAAGACAATTCTTTCTCCTGGTTAAATCTAAAGCTAGCTTCAGATTGTGCTGTAGAGTGTAAAGACAAGCTACTTGGGGCGGATTATATTTGCATTTGCACCTTTTAGGATGGCTGGCCAGGAAGAGTCTCATGGTTATATTATGTCCCCACAAAAATTCTGATTTCAACTTTATTTTTTACCCAACAAAATTACATCATGAATGTGGAAACCAATATGGTCGAAACTCGTGCAGAATTATAGGTGTTTCCATGGATACTTTTCTGGACTTCCTAAGGCATGCCTTCTTCACAAATCACAAGCCTCCATTTCCAAAATTCCAAGTATCTCACCCCCACTTTTTACAGCCCACCGGTAAAGAAACTCGATCTTTCTTTCTAAATAAACAAGAAAAAAATAAACTACCCGCACAGCTATGCAAAGACTAAATTTATCAATAGTTCTACACTTCACACGCCATTAACAGAATAATAGAGCGCCAAAGTTGTATACGACAGCAGTACAAGTAACAAAAAACACACAACAGAGACAAAATCTTCATACCTGCAAGACCAAGAGGGGATAAGACTCGATCCCTTTGGAATAATCCACCGTTGGAATGAGCTGCCGAAGCTCCAACGTGGGCGCAAAATCGCCGAAATCAGCTACGGCAGAGGTAGTCTCGGCCTCGACGAAGAGCACACCCTCGGCGTTACAATCAATCTCGATCCTACCATCTTCGTCTCGTCTGAGTCGGCCGGCCATGGGGTAGAAGGGGACAAGGGCCTTGCTGAGCCCCTCCTTAAGCACCCCTGCGTCGAAGAAGTTGGATGCACCCGCAGTTGGAATGTAGAAGTAGACGCTCGGGGTATGGAAGCGCGGCACAACCAGGTCGACGTTCGCGTTCCACAGCGCGTGCCGGGGGGTCTCACCGCTTGGCCGCACCATCGTGGACTCCTTAACGTTGATGATCATTTTTTTGACTTTGGCAAACCTACGACGGTTCTCGTGGGATCCAGGAGGAGAGTAATCAATCCACACCTACAAGAGTACTGGGAAAAACGATCATGTTAGATGGATTTGTTGGTGGAAATCCCCAACACTTTACAAGGGGAATCGCAAAAAGACCATTTTTTGAACTTATTGAAAAATAGTAGCGGAAACCCAGTTATATCTCACATCTCACCTTGTTTAATGCAAAAAAACAAAAATTGTTGATAGAAATGTTTTCCAAAAAGCTGTCTTTTCAACCCAAGATTGTTCTCGACCTGCCAGAGTTGCCTAGGGTCATCCAGTAGGTCAGAGAAATAATTGTCCTGCAGAATCCGGATTGTAGACTTATAGATAGCTTGATAAGCATATGTAAAAGCAAATTAAGGATGGTTTTATTTCCACGCCATTAATGGTTTCTTGCGAACTCGTCCTCTCCGACAGGTGAGGACCCATTCAAGGCGCAGTACAAGAAACAGACTGAGTCAGGGATTCTCATTTTCAAGAAGAAGCGAAAGGATCAAAACAAAAAAATGAAACAGGTCGTGCATCGAAGAATAAAATTAAACAAAAGGAGGAGAAGAAATACCAGTAAAAAGGAAGAGGAATGTGATACTATGAGGTGGCCAGCAGAGTGGAAGACGAAGACCCTTCGTTTTGTTTTCAAGGAATTCGGATTTGGTTGTCAGGGCTTAAGAAGAAACACCCAAAAGGTTTACGTGCGGGGTTGCGTTGCTAACCTACCACGACAACTATGTTGACCATGACCACCCAGCCACTCAGCCTCATCCTTAGGACCTTAAGGATAATGATTCAGCCCCCAATAAAGAACGAATAAAGAATGAAGTAAATTTTACTACCGTGTAGAGAAAGTGACTGGGAGTTGGTAAGATGGTGACCTCAAGGCTCGAGTGAAGCCATTCATTCTCCCCTTCAATCCTCCCCACCAACTCTTTTTCTCTCTATTTTTTCGGGATCCATCACGTTGCAATTTGTGTTTGTGAGATTTGATTGCTTGGACCCTTGGTGACTGCTGTTGAGTGCGTCGGTCGATGCCCAAGAAAGTTTTTTTTTTTCTTTTTTTTTTTGGGATGCAGAGCTGATTCTATTTATCTTAGGTCTCAATAAAATTCAGAGATGAATTTTTTTAAACTGATTATTATATTTTTTACTTTTTATATAAAATATAATTTTTATTAGATTTTATTTTATTTTAATATATTTATCATAAAAAAAACAGTCTAATAATAAGATCTTAATTAAATTCGGAATTGAGTTTTTTTAAACTCATTATTATATTTTTTAAATTTTTATATAAAATATAATTTTTATTATATTTTATTTTATTTTAATATATTTATCATTAAAAAACAATCTAATTATCATTAAATTATTTTTAACGTTGAGAGCAGTTCGATTGATCTGCAACATCTCTCTACTAAAAAAATACAAGTAAAATATTATCAAATCATGTATTTTTTCTTCATTTACTTTGTCAAGTGGCATTGCTGTAATTTCAGCATCATTTCCGTTAACTTTAATTGCTCTAAATTTACCGTTTACGTTTACTTTGTCAAATTGATTATGTTTTTTTTATGTTCTTTTTTAAAGTTACGTTGGGATCGATCAGGCTGTCTTTAACATCAAATGACTGTTTTTCAACAATAATTAAAAAACGTTGGGATCGATCAGGCTGTCTTTAACATCAAATGACTGTTTTTCAACAATAATTAAAAAATAATAATTAAAAAAATACAATAAAAAAATATAATAAAAAACATAATAAAAATATAAAAATATAATAAAAATACAATAAAAAAATAAAATGAATATGAATTTTAGAAAGATTCGACGTTCAGCCGAACGGAACAGTCGGAGGCACGGACCCATTTCGAGTTTAAGATTGCGGGGCTCGTCGGAAGTCGCCGTAGTAAAGGTGAATTCGTTGGAGCCCGCCGGTCTTGATAATATGGACAGTGTCGCCCACCACTGTCTCCGATGGCGGGCTGCTTTTCTTAAGGGGGGTCAAGATCGACCCCCAGGTATTTTTTTTTTTTTAAAGTACGTGAAGCAGCACCCAACCTATATATATCACTTCGAAATGATCAAAAATTAGCAATAGGAATTGACTTTCCCTTTGTACACACAATTATCGATTTGAGAGACGCCACTTCCGTATAGTGAATTTTATTTGTTAAACTTAGGACACGCGTCAATGTATAATTGGCTATAATGGATAGGCTGCTTTTCTTATATAAAATAGCCCGACCAAACCCAGGTTCTTCCATCACTTTTTTTAAAGACGTATTTTTTGTATAGAGTGATGCTGAAGACCGATCTTGTCCCTAGCATCAAAGCTTGGGCTGTCTTAAAAATACAAAATAAATATAAGGGTAACGCTGGGGTGCGATCGGGTTGCACTCCAACGTTTTGCAGCCCACCCTATAAATCCTTATAATTATTATAAAAACACAATAAAAAATATTAAAAAATATATTAAAAAAACACAAAAATAAATAAAATTTAGAAATTACAATAATAAAATAAAGAAAACATAATAAAAAAAATAATAAAAAACACGATAAAAAATAAAATGAAGATTATTTTTTAAGGAGTTTTAACTTTATTCCAATCTCTACTGTCGTCGATAGTGGTGAGCGACACTGCCCATCAAATTGAAATCGAAAAGAGCCGGCGATCCTAATCCTGCAATGACGAGCCCCAACGGCCTCTATTAAGCCCCAATAACCTTAAATCTAAAAATAGATACATACCGAAGACGACGAGTTACTCCATTATTCTAATGGAGGGTCGGTCGACCCCCAAAATTTATCGTGCATATATGGGAAAGCTTCGGTCTGGATAGTCTATAAAAACTAGTTTTGCAGACTGCCATTCAGAAATTGCCACGTCGTATCTCACTAAAATTCATTCTAAATACGCATGCATAAGATTTCATCTCTAAAGTTGCTGAGAACCCAAGTCTGTCTAGAACCGATACCCAAATCGACTGAAACGAACCCACCCACCGCCGACGAGATTAGCCTAGTAGCTGCCGACGATGAAAATCGACTGGAGTTGACGATGAATATTTCCCCAGGACCAACGCGATTTTCCTCAGTTTTTCTTCCCCCAAGACTCAGTCGAATCTTTAGTATGCGAATCACTTGAAACCATTAGCCTCTTCTCCGAAACCATATGCGAATCACTTGAATCAGTTTGATAGTCTTGTCGAGAATGAATGCCACCACTACCATTGGCATTTTCGATTAATTTACTTGAGATCTAAAAGTAGCAGAAAAAAACTCCCTTTTTTAAATGATCAATAGCTTGAAAAAAGTGATATTCAAAACACAAAAATGAAAGCGTACCTGAATATGAATTTGATAATTAATCCAAGAACAGAAAAGATGAAGTTCCAAGAAAAAAAAAAAACTCATAAGACCCATACCCAAGCCTTGTTCCGAAACATATACTCATTTACAAGAAGTTTAATGATGTCGTCCAGAACCCATACCAAAACTCTACAGAGAAAGAAAGAAAATTTAGATTTTCTTCCCCCAAGTGATTCGGCTTAGTCTTGATGCCATCCAGCGTTTCGTTCGTTTAAGGGGACACCAGCTCAGCAGTTTCTGTTTTGTGGTGAAAAAGTGCGAAATTTCCAAGCATACGAGTATAGAGTGAGTTTCAGTAATATATGACGTGCCGATTGCTAAACGGTTGTCTGTAAAAATCCTTTTTATGGTTGGTCCCGAAACAATGTACAGTTATTTTAAAAAGAAATTAACTTTTTTTTTATAAATTCCATATATATATATATATATATATATGTTATAAAACTTAAAAAAAGGAACTACTATTGTAAAAGAGAAATAAGAAACTCTCTCTGAAACTCTTAAGAACTGAAACTTTCTTTCTCTCTATATTTTCTTATGAATTTCATTACAACTGAAGCCCCTATTTATAAGCTTTGAAATTACTATGCAAGTTACTATGCAAGTTACTATGCAAATTTAATATAATAGTGGTGGGGTCATTCACATTATTTAGTGGTGGGACAGGGGGCGGCTGCCGTCCCTCCACTAAATTCATTACACTCCCCCTTGAATGACCACTCATGAGGAATCTGCCTCGTTAAAACCTTGCCAAGTAAAACCCAGTGGGAAGAAAAACCAATGGCGAAGGAAAAAGAGTACAGTCTTCTTATGTATCTACAAGTGCTTTAAGATTGCCTCATTAAAACCTTGCAGAGGAAAACCCAGTGGGACAAAACCTCAGCAAAGGAAAAAGAGTACAATCAGCACATTTACTCCCCCTGAAAAGTGCATGACAAAAGATCTTTGAGTCTTCGCATTCCAATGTTATGCACAATCTTCTTGAATGTGGAAGTTGGTAACGCCTTTGTGAATAAATCTGCCAGATTATCATTAGATCGTATCTGCTTGACATCAATTTCACCTTTCTCTTGAAGTTCATGAGTATAAAAGAATTTAGGTGAAATATGTTTAGTTCTATCACCTTTGATGTATCCTCCTCTGATTTGAGTGATACAAGCAGTATTATCTTCATATAAGATTGTTGGGCTATTATTGATCATAGGAAGTCCACACTTTTCCTGGATATGTTGAATAACTGATCTCAACCAAATACACTCTCGACTTACTTCATGAATAGCAATGATTTCTGAGTGATTTGAAGAAGTAGCAGATAGTATCTGCTTAACAGATCTCCATGATATGGCAGTATCTCCATAAGTAAATAAATATCCAGTTTGAGATCTACCTCTGTGTGGATCTGAAAGATAACCCGCATCTGCATACCCAATCAATTCTGGACTTGAACCACGTTGATAAAATAATCCCATATCAACCGTACCATGAAGGTAACGAAGGACATGTTTAATGCCATTCCAATGCCTTCGAGTTGGTGCAGAACTATATCTTGCAAGCAGATTAACTGAGAATGTAATATCTGGTCGAGTGCAATTTGCAAGATACATCAAAGCTCCAATTGCACTGAGATATGGTACTTCAGGACCAAGAATTTCTTCATCGTCATCACAAGGACGGAATGGATCTTTCTTCACATCAAGTGTTCGAACAATCATTGGAGTACTCAGAGGATGAGATTTGTCCATATAAAAATGCTTTAGGACTTTCTCAGTATACATGGACTGATGAATAAAAATTCCATTTGGCAAGTGCTCAAGCTGCAGGCCGAGACAAAGTTTTGTTTTGCCAAGATCTTTCATTTCAAATTCATTCTTTAAATATATAGCGGTTTTTGAGATCTCTTCAGGAGTTCCCACAATATTTAAATCATCAACATAAACCGCAATAATGACAAATCCGGATTCAGATTTCTTAATAAAAACACATGGGCATATAAGATTATTCTCAAATCCTTCTTTCAATAGATATTCGCTTAAGCGATTATACCACATGCGTCCGGATTGCTTCAACCCATATAAAGATCTTTGTAGTCTGATTGAGTACATATTTCTAGATGTACTTGTAGATGCTTCAGGCATCTTATATCCTTCAGGGATTTTCATATATATGTCATGGTCTAAGGATCCATATAAATATGCAGTGACCACATCCATCAACCGCATTTCTAATCCTTTTGTAACAACCAGACTAATCAAAAATCTAAATGTGATTGCATCCATAACGGGAGAGTATGTTTCTTCATAATCAATCCCGGGTTTCTGCAGGAAATCTTGTGCAACAAGCCGTACTTTGTATCGCACAATTTCATTTTTCTCATTACGTTTTCGTACAAATACCCACTTATATCCAACAGGCATTACACCCTTTGGTGTTTGGACAACAGGTCCAAATACTTCTCGTTTCGCTAGCGAATTTAATTCAGCTTCAATAGCTGTTTTCCATTTTGGCCAATCATTTCTACGTCGACATTCTTCGACGCTTTTTGGCTCACTTTCTTCATTACTTCTGGTAATGTCAATGGCCATTTTATATGAAAATATGTTGTCGACAACAGTTTTATTTCTATCCAGAATTTCTCCAGTTTTCATGAAATGTATTGAGATCTCATTATTTTCAGGTACCTGTTCCTCTTCAGGAGAAAACATTTCATGACACACCTCTTCAGGAGGTCCCTTTTTAGGAGATTTATACTCTTCAGGAGTTTCCTCTTCAGGAGGTTCTGGAATAGAAGATTTGAACTCTTTAAGAGCACCAATTATATTTGTAGCCTGTATTGTGGGTACGTGTTCTTCAGGAACACCAAATTCATTTTGTATTCTTTTTCTTCTGGGAATTTTGTCTTTTGCCCCAATAGGTCTTCCACGCTTCAGGCGTATTTTAGATTCACCTATTGCTGTTTTGACAATTTGTCCTTCAGGGACTTCAATCCTTGCTGGAGCATTAACAGCAGGAATATAAGATTTTACTACACCTTTAGTGTCAGTAAATACATCCGGTAATTGATTTGCAACATTTTGCAAATGAATAATCCTCTGAACTTCCCTTTTACATTCATTTGTAGGAGGATCAAAATGAGACAGGGTCTTATTATCCCAAGTAATATCTTGTCGTGCTTCAGGCACCGACTTTTCTTTACCCATTAACGGAAAATTTGATTCGTCAAAATGACAATCTTCAAAACGTGCTTTAAACATATCCCCTGTAAGGGGTTCAAGGTATCTAATAATGGATGGAGAATCAAAACCAACATATATCCCAAGTCTACGTTGAGGACCCATTTTTGTACGTTGCGGAGGTGCAATTGGAACATATACAGCACATCCAAAAGTACGAAGATGAGAAATATTTGGTTGTTGACCAAATGCAAGCTGTAATGGAGAATATTTATGATATGCAGATGGTCTAATGCGAATTAGAGATGCTGCATGAAGTATAGCATGTCCCCAAACAGAAATAGGTAGTCTTGATTTCATAAGTAAAGGTCTAGCGATTAGTTGAAGCCTTTTGATCAAAGACTCAGCTAAACCGTTTTGTGTGTGTGTATGGGCAACAGGATGTTCAACATCTATTCCTATTGACATGCAATAATCATCAAAAACTTGAGATGAAAATTCACCTGCATTATCCAATCGAATGGTCTTAATTGGATGCTCAGGAAATTGTGCTCGTAGTTTAATTATCTGAGCAATAAGTCTAGCAAATGCAACATTTCTAGTGGAAAGAAGACAAACATGTGACCATCGACTAGATGCATCAATTAGAACCATAAAATATCTAAATGGTCCACTTGATGGATGAATAGGCCCACATATATCTCCGTGAATCCTTTGTAAAAAGGATGGAGATTCAACAATGATTTTTGAGGGAGATGGTCTAATAATTAACTTACCTTGAGAACATGCAGAGCACGGAGATTCATTGGGTAGAAATATCTTTTGATTCTTTAAGGGATGCCCATGCGAATTTTCAATAATTCGTCCATTATTTTCAGGTACCTGTTCCTCTTCAGGAGAAAACATTTCATGACACACCTCTTCAGGAGGTCCCTTTTTAGGAGATTTATACTCTTCAGGAGTTTCCTCTTCAGGAGGTTCTGGAATAGAAGATTTGAACTCTTTAAGAGCACCAATTATATTTATAGCCTGTATTGTGGGTACGTGTTCTTCAGGAACACCAAATTCATTTTGTATTCTTTTTCTTCTGGGAATTTTGTCTTTTGCCCCAATAGGTCTTCCACGCTTCAGGCGTATTTTAGATTCACCTATTGCTGTTTTGACAATTTGTCCTTCAGGGACTTCAATCCTTGCTGGAGTATTAACAGCAGGAATATAAGATTTTACTACACCTTTAGTGTCAGTAAATACATCCGGTAACTGATTTGCAACATTTTGCAAATGAATAATCCTTTGAACTTCCCGTTTACATTCATTTGTAGGAGGATCAAAATGAGACAGGGTCTTATTATCCCAAGTAATATCTTGTCGTGCTTCAGGCACCGACTTTTCTTTACCTATTAATGGAAAATTTGATTCGTCAAAATGACAATCCTCAAAACGTGCTTTAAATATATCCCCTGTGAGGGGTTCAAGGTATCTAATAATGGATGGAGAATCAAAACCAACATATATCCCAAGTCTACGTTGAGGGCCCATTTTTGTACGTTGTAGAGGTGCAATTGGAACATATACAGCACATCCAAAAGTACGAAGATGAGAAATATTTGGTTGTTGACCAAATGCAAGCTGTAATGGAGAATATTTATGATATGCAGATGGTCTAATGCGAATTAGAGATGCTGCATGAAGTATAGCATGTCCCCAAACAGAAATAGGTAGTCTTGATTTCATAAGTAAAGGTCTAGCGATTAGTTGAAGCCTTTTGATCAAAGACTCAGCTAAACCGTTTTGTGTGTGTGTATGGGCAACAGGATGTTCAACATCTATTCCTATTGACATGCAATAATCATCAAAAACTTGAGATGAAAATTCACCTGCATTATCCAATCGAATGATCTTAATTGGATACTCAGGAAATTGTGCTCGTAGTTTAATTATCTGAGCAAGAAGTCTAGCAAATGCAACATTTCTAGTAGAAAGAAGACAAACATGTGACCATCGACTAGATGCATCAATTAGAACCATAAAATATCTAAATGGTCCACTTGATGGATGAATAGGCCCACATATATCTCCGTGAATCCTTTGTAAAAAGGATGGAGATTCAACAATGACTTTTGAGGGAGATGGTCTAATAATTAACTTACCTTGAGAACATGCAGAGCACGGAGATTCATTGGGTAGAAATATCTTTTGATTCTTTAAGGGATGCCCATGCGAATTTTCAATAATTCGTCTCATCATTATAGAACCCGGATGTCCAAGGCAATCATGCCAAGTCATAAATACTTTAGGATCAATGCACTTCTGGTGCATTACCACATATGATTCAATTGTTCTCATTTTTGTATAATACAATCCAGAACATAGAGCAGGCAGTTTTTCTAATACGAGCTTCTGGCCCGATACTGTTTTAGTAATAAGAAGATGCTCTTTACTGCCTTCATTGGTCGTTTCAATATGGTAATCATTACGACGTATATCTTTGAAACTCAATAAATTTCTTCTGGATTGTGAAGAGAATAGAGCATCATCAATACAAAATTTGGTGCCATTAGGCAACACAATATAAGCTCTTCCGGAGCCTTCAATTAAATCCGATGAACCTGATATGGTATGGACATAGGCTTTACTTAGTGTTAGATTTTGAAAATATTTCTTTTCTTTGAGAATTGTGTGAGTTGTAGCACTGTCAGCCAGACATATATCTTTATCATTCAACTCAGAGATAAAAAGCTCATCAATGTGATCCATGATTCTACAAAATATACAAAACTTTTATTATTGATAGAAAGAAAATACATTAATTGAGTGGAACACTTCCATCTCCAATTAAGTGTTCAATACTACCATCAGGATGATTAAAGAAATCAGATACATCAAGATGAGTAACGTCTACATCTACTGAATCTAATAAATCATCTGATGGTTCTACTAAATTTGTTTCATGCACTTTATTCTTTCCTTTAACAGAAGCTTGATATAAATCAGCTAAGTGCCTGGCCGTACGACAGGTACGTGACCAATGTCCAGTCATTCCACATCTATGGCACACCTCTTCACTTTTCTTTGAAGAATTATTCTGGGGATTTTTACCCCTTTCTGAATTGTACCACTTCTGGTGATATGGTATATCCCTTTTAATGTTGTCATTTCTATGACCAACATTTCTATAATTTCTTCTACCACGTCCACGTCCACTCCCCCGATTTCTTCTAAAGGATGCACCATTCACTTCTGGGAATGATGCAAACCTATTACCATTCACTTCAGGGAATGATATTGAGCCAGTAGGGCGTGTATTGTGGCTTTCTAATAAGAGCTCATTATTCTGCTCAGCTACTAGAAGACATGATATAAGTTCAGAATATTTCTTGAACTTTCTCTCTCGATACTGCTGCTGCAGGAGCACATTCGAGGCATGAAATGTAGTAAAAGTCTTCTCTAGCATATCTTCATCGGTGATTTTCTCACCGCATAATTTTAATACTGAGCTTATTTTAAAAAGTGCGGAATTATACTCACTAACACTTTTATAATCTTGCAACCTCAGGTGCATCCATTCAGAGCGAGCTCTTGGGAGGATAACAGTCTTCTGGTGTTCATACCTCTCCCTTAAACTGTTCCACAAAATATAGGGATCTTTTACCGTGAGATATTCAGTTTTCAATTCTTCATGAAGATGGTGGCGAAGGAAAATCATTGCTTTAGCACGTTCCTGCAGGGATGCTTGATTTCCTTCTTTAATAGTTTCTCCCAGGTTCATTGCATCAAGATGTATTTCAGCATCAAGTATCCAGGATAAATAATTTTTCCCAGATATATCAAGAGCAACAAATTCCAATTTTGTAAGATTTGCCATTTTCTACACATATAAATAATAAATATGCGTATCTCAGAAAATATATTTATAAATTCACACAGATAATCATTAATAAAATATATCAAAGATTTCAAATAATATATTGAAAAACTTACAGAGGAATAAGGCCACTAGCTTCAGAATTGACAGAACCGTCGTGCTGATAACGTGTTATAAAACTTAAAGAAAGGAACTACTATTGTAAAAGAGAAATAAGAAACTCTCTCTGAAACTCTTAAGAACTGAAACTTTCTTTCTCTCTATATTTTCTTATGAATTTCATTACAATTAAAGCCCCTATTTATAGGCTTTGAAATTACTATGCAAGTTACTATGCAAGTTACTATGCAAATTTAATATAATAGTGGTGGAGTCATTCACATTATTTAGTGGTGGGACAGGGGGCGGCTGCCGTTCCTCCACTAAATTCATTACAATATATATTTATATATATTTTTTCAAAACAATTGTACGTGAAATTTATGTACTAAGTTTGCCCCCAAATATTTATTTATGATAATGACATTTAGCACATCGCAGATTAGAATGAGGGGAGACCACATCTGTCGAGAACCGATGGATAAATAAAGGACACATCTTTGGACTGATATATTGTGGCTGACTTAGCTCGGCTTGAATATTGAAAATATTTTATCTAGCTTGTTTTATTTTATTATATAAAATATCTTGTTTTATTATTATGATCTTTTTCATTTTTATAACATATAATAAATAATTTGAATTTTTAAAATCTTAAAATAATAATAATATTTTAAAAAATATAATAATATTTTATTTAACTTTTGACTTTCATTTCATTTTAACTTATCATTTAGACTCCATTTGAAACTGAAATGTAATACAAAGACAACCAAGATGCTATGACTTTCCCTATTTATGATAGAAGCCACGATCGAAGTCAACATTTTAGGTCTCATTTGATTTTGTAATTTAAATGAAATGTGATGTTTTATTGAAAGTTGAATAAAATATGATAAAAATATAAACTTTTTAAAAATATTTTTATTTTAAATTTTGAAAAACTGACTTTTTTATTATAATTTAAATGAAAGATTTAAAAAAATTATAATAATTATATAAAATGAAAGAAGATAGTTTAATTTTGTAGAACTAAACCCGCCCTTAATCAATTCAAGATCTTCTATGGGAGCAATTAATTAGGAGGTGAGCGGGCATTGGCCCGCACAAAAAATAAAGTTAAAAACGTAAGATCAAAGCCAATGACGAACCAATTATCAAGGATTTAACTTTGTTATAATAGTAATAATAATAGCGAACCAATTATTTAAAAAAATATTATAATACTAAGCGTTATTATTACTATTATTATTTTTAAAAAGAGATCAGTTAGTAGTCGACTTAATTAATTAGATTAATTAACAGATCTAGACTTCTAGTCACACCGATAATTATTTGGTTCGAGAAGATTTCAGGATTACTGGTTTTTGAACTGGAAGATTTAGTGCAGGATTTTTTATTTTTATTTTTTTTTACCTATAACTTCCTACCTTGAAAATACAAAGAAGAATGGTATAAAATTGGTAGGGCTAGCTGATTTTGGGTAACCTAGCTGGCCTCGCCATTCGCCAACGAATAATATTGTTTGGGAAATAAAAATAGAACAGAGGTGAAAAACATAAATACATTATTGATGACTCATAAAGGTCATAATTAAGGATAGTGACAGGATTATTATTCTCTTATTATTTATTTATTATTTATGATATATTTAGGATTTTTTTCTTTTATTTTTAAGTATTTTTTTAACATTTTTTTTTTTATCACGAACGAATTTTAAAAAAAGATCAATACAAATAGTTATTTTCTTAAGTATTATTAAGTATATAAAAATAAAATAATAATAATAAATGAATAGTAAGAAGAGGTGCTACAGTAAAAAAAAAGACGAAATTAATGTGAAACGGTACGTAACAAATAGATACTTAAAAGTCCTTGTTTAGTATTATTTTTCTTCTCCGGCGTTTTTTTATTTGCTCATTGTTCTTGTGTCCCGTCACTTTCTTTCCCTCCAAACGTCTCCAAAAATCATTTTCATCATCACCATCACCATCCTTTATTTCTTGCCAGTGACAATTTCTAGCTACTGGCATTGGAGATATACACTAGTAGGTACCATTTCTTCCAACTTTTTTTAACTATTCATATATATGTTTTTTTTTTCTATTTTTATTCATGCCCTAGAGATTTTAATATTTGAGTAAGAGGGCCTTGTTTATCGTTTGGATCACACGATCCCATTGAAGCAAGGCACTGGTTTTTTTTCCTGCTCCTAATAGGTCCATAAAATTGTTAAATTCGTCAAGGTTATTCTTGTGATTGAGCAACAGAGTTTATTCTTATATTTCTTTTTCCTTTAAAATGCATAAGAGTTGCAGAAGCACTATAACTCTTATTTGTTCCTATCTTCATATCACATTTGCTTCGGCATTTTAATGTTTGAGTAAGACTAGGGCCTTGTTTATCGTCTGGGTCGCACGATTCCATAGAAGCAAGACACCGATTATTTTTTCTGCTCTTTGAAAATTTGATTTGTCTTCCAATATTCATTTTTTATTTTTCTTCTAATAACCTTGACCAATTCAAGAACAACTTGAAAAAGATGTTGTGTTGTATAAGGAAATATTACAAAATAAAAGGTTTAGACCAGATAATTATACTTACACTTTATTTCTTAAATTTATCTTTGCAATTGATGAAAAGTCACATCATCAGTCATGTATTAAAGTTGGGTTTTGCTTTGGATATATATGTGCACAACTCGGTGATCCATATGTTAGTTTCATGTGGACAAATGGGTGCAGCACGTTAGATGTTTGATGAAGGTCGTGTTAGAGTTTTGTTTTTTTGAAATTCTTTAATTAATGGCTATGTTGTTAAATACATATTACGAGTACTCACTAACAAAATACTCACATGTTTTATTATATATTTTTTTATGCTTACCCAAAATACTCTCATTTGTAGTTATTATTTGGATTATGGATGCATCAACATTCGAGTATGAACGTGGGGATACTTATCAAGTTCCACAAATGACTTCTAACAATTCTTTAGCCCTCCAAGTTGATCCAATTGGTGAGTTATTAGGCTTATTATGTCATTTTTTAAAAATATTTTGAATGCATAGTTTTTGAGTGTTTGTTTTTTATATTTGACTAATGTAGATGAGACACCACCTACGTCAACACCATACCAAACTCCTAGTCCTCTCCCTTCAAGTGTTAAGGCTCTTCAACTTGTTACCATATATATGAGGTTGTCAGGTAAATGTAATACAATTTTATTGTATTTATTGCAACTTATTTGTAAGAAAAAAATATATGGTACAAGTAAGATTGTTAACTTCATTCTCATACAGTTTATCATATTAACTTATCAAAATTTAACACTCTGTAGCCCCCAATTATCGAACCATTTGGCTCATCTCACATGGATACATCAAGAGTTGTAGAAGATGTTACAGAAAGTGGCCATGGTGAAACTTCAAAATCAATAAATGATAATATGATTAGAGAGTTTCCAATAAATAAAGAGGGTTCTACTTTGCACTCAAACGAGCATCATATTAAGGAAGTTATGGATTGCACTATTCAAAATGGTTTGTCTAAATTTCCCCTATTTTAATCATTGAATTTTCGTAAGCATTGTATGCTTATAAACTTACATTCTTTAAATAACAGACGAAGATTTTGAACTAGATGCTGGGGTGGATATTGAATTAGTGGATGATAGTGCCATCAATTCTCGTGCAATGAAGCTTGTTGACAAACACAATTCCGAAATGGTTTTCAAAGATAATGATGCACTAATTGTATATTACAAACAATATGCAAAACAAGAGGGATTTGGAATGAGAATACAAAGGACTAAACGAAAGTCAGATGGGACAGTTAAATACTTGACACTTGGTTGTTCAAGGGGTGGAAAGCATATAAGTACAGGCAGTAATTATCAAAACCATGTCCAACAACAAAGATAGAATGTAAGGCAAAAATAAATGCCCGCTTGATGAATGGCGAGTGGCATTTGACTACGGTAGAACTTGTCCACAATCATGGATTGAGCCCGCGCAAATGTAGATATTTTAGATGCTATCGGAATATAGATCCAGTTGCTAAATGGAAGCTTGATTTGAATGACAAAGCTGGGATACATCCGAATAAAAGTATTAATTCATTGGTTGTTGAAGTTAGAGGTTTTGAAAATCTTACGTTCACAAAAAAAGATTTTCGAAACTACCTTGACACAAGGCAACTTCGTCTGGGTGAGAGAGGTGCTGAGGCACTTTTAGCTTATTTTGAGAGGATGCGTGATGTGGATGATGGTTTTTATGCCACTATGAATTTTGATGATGACTTGAGATTGAAAAATGTATTTGGGGCTGATGCACGGAGTAGAGCATCATACTTATACTTTGGAGACGTCGTAACATTTGATACAACTTATTTGACTAATAGGTACGGGATGCCATTTGCACCATTTGTTGGTGTAAATCATCATGGTCAATCCATACTTCTAAGTGCAGGGTTAATATCAAGTGAAGATACACAAACATTTGTATGATTGTTTCGATCGTGGTTTAAGTGTATGAATGGCAAAGCACTGGCTGCAATCATAACTGATCAAGATCGTGCAATGAAGAATGCCATTGCAATTGTCCTTCCAAACACTAGACATAGATACTGTTTATGGCACATCATGAAGAAACTCCCAAAAAAGCTTGATTCACTTGCAATGTACAATTGTGGTCTAAAATATTCTATCCAGGGATATCTGTATGATTCTCAAACTAGTGAAGACTTTGAAAAGAGTTGGAAAAGGCTACTAGATGCATATAAACTTCATGATAATGCATAGTTGAGTGGGTTATATGATGAGCGTACATTTTGGGTTCTAGTTTATTTGAAAGATGTGTTTTGTGCTGGGATGAGCACTACTCAACGAAGCGAAAGCATGAATGCTTTCTTTGATGGGTTCGTGCATTCAGGTACCATATTGAAAGGGTTTGTTATTCAATTCGACAATGCTCTTAGGAAAAAAGTTGAGAATGAGCAAATTGCCGACTTTAACTCATTCAATGCCATGATACCATGTGTCTCATTTTCCACAATCGAAAAGCAATTCCAAAGTGTATACACCAATGAAAAGTTTAAGGAGGTCCAACGTGAAATACTAAGAATGATCTATTGTAACTGCTCTCTTTTGAGGAGTAAAGGTGCAATTTTAACATATGAGGTAAAAACACTTTGCAAATTGATGATTTCACTAAAGATATAAAATTTTGTGTTTATTGCAATCGTGAAGAGTTCGAGTTGAAATGTACTTGTGAACTGTTTGAGACTAGAGGTATTCTATGTAGGCATTCCATTTCTATCTTTAGATTGCATGAGAGTAACGCATCATTACCATCTATGTACATTTTAAGTCGATGGAGAAAGGACTTAAAACGCAAGTACACTCTTATTAAGAGTAGTTATGATGATTTGCGTGAAAATCCCGATACACGGAGATATGATCATATTATGAGATTGTTTTGTGAGGTAGCACCGCTTGTATCGAGAAATGAGGAGCTATATAATAAATTGGTGGACCATTTAACCATGACCAAAGAAGAATGCAGTGACTTAATGGGCAAACCAAGTACTTCGAAACAAGAGCTACGATTGATGGTATCGCAGATAAGGGTAAAAAGGTGAAGAGTCCGAACGTGGTAAGAGGTAAAGGAAGATCGCCAACACGATGGAGAGTTTCCATAGTTGAGAAGTCTATAAAAAGTTGCCAATCAAAAAAGAAAAGAGATGGAGACTCTAATGATTCAAACGGAAAGAAACAAAAAGTTCAATCCTAATCTAAAGGTTTTTTACTTTATTAGTAGTGTGATTTGTTGTAATTTAATACCCATGTTTAATTTTTATCAGCCTCTCCTAGCAATTGAATCAAATGATACGTTACGAGACCCTCCAACTCAAGTTAACACACTTTCTATAGTATGCTTTTCATGTGTTTAAGTAAAAAGATTAGCAGCTATTTCCTTTTTAATTTTTCTCTCATTTCTACTGGAAGCATGTACAACACTCACTAGAGACTAATGGATGTTATATTTATGAGAAAATGAGTGATGTGAGCCATCTAGAGTCAAATATATTCGCCGTTTCTATAAGGAAGTTGGAACCAGCAAGTTATATTTAAGATAGTTGTTTTTTGAATTGATATTGAGTTGATAATTAGTTAATCTGCCTGATTATTCTTTCTAAGACCCAATATATTTGAGTTAAAGGAGGACGCCTATCAACAAGCAATTGGGTTAACAAGTCCTTAAAATCTACACGCATAGCAGGAGGACGCCTATCAACTACTTTCATTAATAGGTATTCTTCTAATACAAAGAGACACCAAAAAATAAATAAAGAAATGAATAAATTATGTCTAATATAAAAGAGGGCTAAATTTTTTAAAAGACGATAAAAAAATAATCTGACAAATTTTTTAAGTGTGCAGAGTGAGGGTACAATAAACCAGGCTTCTTTCTAAAATCTCTCTAACCGTTATTATCCCCCAAACAAAGCCAAACATAAAACAATCAAAGCAGCGTACAAGTCGAAATCAAAAGACAGAATGACCCAAGAGACGTTTCCTCTCCTCAAATTTCATAAAACAGCTTCTCGAACACTTTCATTTGTTCAGTTGGCAGAGAAACGGCTACCGACAAGCTACCATCATTAGTTGAGTTTGGTATTAAATACGACAACCCCTCGAACAGAATCCGACCGGGTCCCATGAAGACGGGTATACCCCACCCAAAATCAGCATCATAGATTGGCAGCCTCATCCAACTAGTTATAGCAAGATTTGGACATCTGAAAGTATGAGCCCCACGAACAAGGGCAGACGGATCATCAGGCTGCAGCTCTTGAAAGTCAATGGCTGACCTTAAATAATCATTGTCCATCCTTACCAATGCATCGTGAATCCTGCTAGCAGCGTACCAGGTTGGTTTAGATCGAAGATCGCCGGCTAAAGCAATTGGGGTAGCGACGAAGATCGCGTTGCCAAAGTAACCGGGCGGGAGTGGGGGACGTAATCGGGACCGACCGTCGGTTGCAATGTACAATTTGGTCTCTTGATCATCGGGAAGTGCGCGCGCTTTGGACACGCATCTCCATAGGTGGCCCGACAACATCTCATACGAGCTGTAGTTGATTATGTTGCCATCTTCCGTGGCCTTGGCTTTGAGTTTGTTCAGCTGGTCCCGGGTTATTTGGAATATCAAGACGGTCGTACTCTCTGTGTCGGGACCTGAAGTTGTAGATTGGAGAGAGGTTTTCATAGGAGGAGGGGGTTGGAATTCAAAGTGCTCGAATGCAGGTTTAGGCGGATCGCGGGCACGGAGAAGGGTTCGGTCGATAAATGGAGGAAGGGAAAGATGAAGACCCCGAGCCATATCTGACCATGTGTTAACAAAGTGGAGCCCAGAAAATCCATCTGCTAAAATGTAGTGAATCCCAATGCCAAGTGAGACACCACCACATTTGAAATAAGTCACCTGCATGTAGAGAAATGGTTAAATAATAATAAATTGGTTTGTCAGTGTCTTTGATTTTAGACGTTTTTGTGACTAGTTATTTTATGTGCAGTCTTGAAGATTATTTATATAAATTTATATAATTATGTTTTATTTTTTAAAAATTATAATAATATCTTTTTTTAAATAATATTCTTTTTTTTTATCAACATATATCAATAAAATTACAATCTCTCACTCAAAACTACAAATAACATTTATCTTATTACTAAATGTTTTTGAGATGGCTAATTTAAGAAGAAAAGCATTTTTCTTTTATTCACGTTTTGGTATGGAATGTGCTGCCGTGAAAATAAGATTTTTGTTTTAAGAATGGAAACATTTTTTTTGACAAAAAAAAGTAGCCAATACCTGCGCGTACAAGAGAGGATAAGAATCGATCCCTTCGGAATAGTTAACAGCTGGAATGAGCTGCCGGAGCTCCAATGTGGGTGCAAAATCGCCCAAATCATCGAGGACGGAGCTGACCTCGGCCTCCACAAAGAGCGCACCCTGGGCGTTACAATCAATCTCCATCCTACCATTGCCATCCCGTTTGAGGCGGCCGGCCATGGGGTAGAAGGGGACAAGGGCCTTGCTAAGGGCATTCTTGAGCACTCTTGCCTCGAAGAAGTTTGAACCCCCGCTTGTGGTTGGCCTGTAGAAGTAGATGCTTGGCAAATGGAAGCGCATCACCACCAGGTCCACGTTCGAGTTCCACACCGCCGACCGAGGGGTCTCCCCGTCTGGACACACCGTCGTCGACGACTTCACCTTCACAATCATACTGCAAATCTGTGGAAGTAGACAATACAAAGGATTCTGATATTAAATACCGCGAGTTTATTGAAAGTGAGTTATTATAATCCATTTTCGTCGAACTAAAAACAGAAGTTCATACAGTACTACCACTGGCTCAATGCTTAAAGATACAACCAATATTTTGGGGCATTAATTAATTTTTGGCTTCTGTATACAGAAAATTTTGCTCATAAATTATGCAAAAATAAGTTTAAAATCTCACGTCAATTATAATTAAAAAATTAAAAATAATCATTTATTCAATACAAACAAAATTAAAAATTAATAAAGTTGAAACATAAAAAATAATCAAAAATAAACTATAACTTATTTCTTACATAATTTTTGTGCAAAGTTTACTACAAATATCGTTTTTCTTAATTTTTAGTCATCATCATTAGACAAATCATAGTGCAGATAATAACTCAAAATTAAGAAAGTTGAAATGCAAAACATAATTAAAGATAAATTACAACTCATTTCTTATATAATTTTTGCAAAAAATTTATTGCAAATATTATTTTCCTTCATTTTTGGTCATCATCACTTGACAAATCATGCTGCAGATCTAAGAAGAAGAAGAGGGAAGAAGACTCGTTTTCAACAAGAAACTAATCAAAGAAATAAAAAGGCCGGGAACTGGAAAACAGGAAAAGGATTTACAAAAGGCAGAACCAGAAAATTAGAGCTAGTTTTGTGAGCTGAAGAAGAAACAACGTACCAAAGGGCTGACAGTGCTTGCAGTGGTAGTTCAACTATGCTAGCAGCCTTCGTAGAGAAATAGCTCGCGGACAGTACCATCACTTCCTTAACGGCCACTTATACTTTATTATTATCTTAACAATTACTTTCTTAATTATTAAATTTAAAAAATTAAAAAATTAGTAAGTTACGTTTACTGCCAGCTGTCTAAATATTTCAAGATCATTTTTTTTAACAAATGTTTCTTGGATACCAAACGAAAAATGGCCTAACGCGACATATTCCATTCAAAAATCAGAATTGAGTCAAAGAATATATTTACGGTTTTAAATTTTAAATTATGTTTATGGCCAGCTATCTAAATATTCCAAGATTTTTTTTTTAATAGCAATTTCTTGAAAAGTAAACAGAAAATGGCCTAACGTCACATCAAAAATCAGAAATGAGTCAAAAAAATTTCAAAGCTAGAGGCATGCGTGTGTTTTGAAAATTTTTTTCAAATTATTTCGTTTGATTTTATTTTAAATTTATTATTATATGAAATAAATAATTTTATATGAAATAAATAATTTTTTAATTTTTTAATCGTAAAATAATATTTTTAAATTTCAAAATAAAATTATTAATAATAAATAATTATAATAATATTTTTAATTAATTTTTATCTTAGTTTATTTATAAAAATAATAAAGCGATTCTTATCTTAAACGCGGTAAGAGTTGAAAACAAAATTATTTTAATTCTCATCACCAATTAGGTGTTCTTTGAAAGCTCGAAAAACTAAACTCCCAATGAAAAGCGAAAGATTTTTTTTTTTTTGTTAGTAAAAGTCAAAGAATCTTGAGATTACACAAATTTCAAAACAAACTAATCTAAACTATATTAATGACGGACTACATAAGTTGACTTGTCATTCCCAATATAAATTTAAATACAAAGCCATCGCATGTAATGATGTAAAGCACTTGCCTGCTTTTTCATCTAATTTTTTAAGGTTAGTGGGATAAATTAAAATAAATTAAATTTATTTTTTAATAATAATATTTTTATTTTTTTAATATTTTTATTATTTAAAAATTTAAAAAATTTAAATTAAAATTTAAAAAATAGATATTAAAATTTAAAAATTTATATTAAAACTTATATTTTATATAAAAATTTAAAATAATATAATAATAAATTTAAAATAAATTGAGATTAGCTTATAATCCAGACCGGCCCTAATAGTTATGAGTTGGAAGAAACATTTTAATAATTATCAATTGGTTTGAGAGATAATATTAAAAATTACATATTTTTTTTTAAATTTATCATTATATTTTTTTAAATTTTCAAATAAAATATAATATAAATTCAAAAATTTTAAATATCAAAATTATTTTTTTAAATTTCAAAACAAAATTAATATTAAATAAATATATTAAATAAAACTTTACCTTATATTATTTATCTCTAAAAACAAACCATGCGAGCTCAGAAATCAGAATGTATTCATTTTGCAACCATAGATTTTAAATTTCAAACGTATTCACGGTTTATATTTGCAAGAACACTTCACTTGCACCTGAAAAGGCCAAATTCAAGAAACCAATATAACATCAGATCAAGAACTTATGAGAGCCTCTACGCCCAAAAGAAAAGTCAGATTGCTTCCTTGCCTTTAGTTTATGGTGGGTGCCCTTAGGAAATCTTTCATTCCTAAAATGCACTAGCACAAGATCCCCTCCATCAAACTCTTTCAAACGCCGGTGTTGATTAGCTGTCTCCTCCTATATTTTATTGTTAGTTTCAATGGCAGCACGTACTTCAAGGGATATGGGTGCTGCAATAGAAAAGCAGAGTGCACACCAAGTGTATGTCAAATTGCTGTAGAAAGGAAAGTTCACTGTGAATTGCTACAGCCTACGGGAGTAACTTCAAGAGCTCCCAAACCTCCTTCCAGAAATTCAACTTCTACAATATTCCAGATTACTCACTACAATGCAATCATCCAAGAAACTATCACTGCCCTGAAAACAATAATAACTCCCACAAACTCGGTGACAATAATTTAAATGGAGAATAATACCAAAGAAATGGCATCAGATATACAGGGTAGAAAAAAAAAATATATATATATATATATGTTATTAGATTATTAACACCCTTGAACAATTCATCTTATAAAAGATGCTAAGCCAGCTTTGGCAAAACATGGGACTAAAGAAAAGAAAAAGGAAGAAAGGAGTGTGTTGCGGCTATGCTAGGTCTTAAATTAATTAAGGTGCACAAAAGGAGATATCATTAACATGAGCTGATCGCTAAAACGAAGGTGTGAAAATACTGAGTCATCAAACTTATCAAGATCCAACTTCAAAACAGTTTTTTGCTATAATATGAAATTTCAGTTTTAGAAGAGATACGTGGGTATATTGGTTGGTACACAAAGAAAATTTTGGGCTAAATCATATTTCGCCAATTTATCAAAAGAAATATCCTTTTACTCCTTTCTTCCCATATTTAAGGTTTATTGGCAGTGCTTTTATCATTACCATCCCTTTGAGTCTGGAACTGGAAGTAATCAAAGTTTACTCCAAAGCCAATCTAAAGTAGCTCTAAGCCACTTACTACCAAAAATTTAATGACATCACCTTCAGAGGTTTTTATTATCGTGTATATATATATACATATGAATTTGTTTTCTCCCATGTTCATGTTACAACCGAGATCTGTAAAAGCTTGAATCTGACTTACTTTCTTCAATAAGCACCACATCACTAATGGTAACATCTTTATCCTCATGTGATACACGTACAAATATATCCAGTGCAAATATCAACGAAAATCAATAGCAATATATATAGCATGCTTTTCGAGTTGC
Organism: Platycarya strobilacea; assembly: GCA_036898215.1. NCBI lineage: Eukaryota > Viridiplantae > Streptophyta > Magnoliopsida > Fagales > Juglandaceae > Platycarya > Platycarya strobilacea. Next base: position 55,137,174 of record CM072545.1, on the reverse strand, counting down.
CTGTAAAGGCAATGAAATAAAAAGAGAGAATTACCATTTACCTGTAAAGGAAATGAAATCATGCTTTTCGACCTGGAGCATTCTTTTGAGAAATTTAGTCGTACTCGTGTTGAGATCGGAGCAATATTGGAACTCAAGACTCCAACACGTCTCGGCATCGAGATATCATTCCATTGCCATAATGCGTATCTGCCACCTTAATTCCGACTCAAATTAAAATTCAAAACAAAATTAAAATTTAAAATTTGAAAAATAAAAAAAAATAAAAAGAGAGGAAAAAATCATAACCCTCTCGTTGTAAGAAATGTAGGTGAGGGAAAATGAAGAGGTATGAAGTTACCCTTTAAAAAATAAAAATCATAACCCTTTCTTCTCATTCATAAGTTAAAATTGGCCATTTTCTATAAACTTTCAAAAGTACCTTACTACGATTTTAGAACATTAGCAATAGATTCACAAAAACCTACGATTAATTAAAAGTCTTATTTATTTTTAGAGATAAAATGAGATGAAATGAGATAAAAATTAAAAAAAAATATTATTATAAAATATTTTTTTAATATTAATTTTATTTTGAAATTTAAAAAAGCTGTATTGAGATTTTAAAAAAATAAATTTTTTATTTTATTTTATATAAAAATTTTAAAATTAAAAAAATAAAGATAAATTAAAAAAAATAAACAAATCGCTCTAAGATTGTATCCACATTGAACTCGCTATACCATCAAGTTTGAACAGTAAGACTTCGCTTGGATTTAGAGATGAAATAAGTTGAGATGAGTTTAATTTATTTTTAATATTATTATTATTTTGGGATTTAAAAAAGATATATTGGAAATTGAAAAAAGTGTATTGAGAATTGAAAAAGTTGTATTAAAAATTAAAAAATATGTATAGAAATTTATGTTTTATATAAAAAATTATAAAAATATAATAATAAAATTAAAATAAATTAAAATAAGTTAAAATGGACTGAAGTCACGAACGGGCCTAAATCTACAACCCTCGCTAATGTTAGCGAGCTCCTATTCACAGTCCGTTCCTTTATTTTATTCTCTTTTATTCCACCAAAACGCGCGAATCTCCTCGACGTTTTCTCTCTTCCTTCGTCAGAAACGCGCGAATCCTTCGTCTTCTTCAGCTCTTTTCTTCCCTCCAAGCGCCCGTCTTCTGCTCTTCTCCCCCCTCTCTTCTCTCTATATTTTCTTTCTCCCTTCATCAGAAACCACAACTGATTTCGTTGCTGCTCATCTCCCCCTCTTCTCTCTGTAATTTTTCCCTTCGAACTCCATCTTCTCTCATTTTCTTTTCATGGAGCGAGTTCCAGGAGGTTGTGCGATTTCCACGAGAGTCAGCTTGAGGGAAACCCTACATTTCCCTACACTCTCTCGATTTCTTCCACGAATCAGCTTGAGGGAAATCCTACCTTTCAACATACTGACTCGATTTGGGTAAATGCTTCTCTCGATCTCCTCTCTGGTTTTTTTTTTTTTTTTACACTTTAATTGTTTAGCGTGTAATCTTCGAGTAATGTGAGAAATATTTTGGAAAATATTTGGTTACCATTGTGACGTCTTGGGAGAATTGAAGTAACATTTCCTGAGAGACAGAGAAGACTTCAGGCCTTTACCTAGATTTCCTCTCTCTTTCTCTGATAGCTTTCGCTTGTTTCTTGGGAGAGTTCTCTTCGCCTCTGTTTTCGTACTCTCTGCTTACCAAGAGTTAGTGCATGCAATCACTACTTTTATTTAACCTTGTATATGCTTCCAGTATTCATGGTCCTTTTTTATCTGTTATCGTAATTTCATTAGTTCTTCAGCCTATTTGTGGGATTTAAGCAAATATGAGTTCAGGGTTTAAGGAATTTCATTTCTGACATGAAAATTGCTGTTGGATCTATTATGTTAGGTTGCAACTCATTGTTTTACCATTTTATATTAAAACTTGATGTAGATCTGCATTTTCTTTATAGTATGTTGAAAAATAAATTATGGGTTTGACTAATTAAATGTTACTTACCAGCCCTTTTTAATTTACTTCATCAATGACTTTGAGTTTAGCTTGTTTTGGGTTATTGGTTACAAAAGGGTAAGGTATTGATGGATTTTCACTTATAAACAAATATTCATTCGTGCTAAGAATTGGGCCAAATGTGTTAACGTCGGGTGTTTTGAAAATCTCACATGTGAACATTAAGATATAGTTGGCACGTTTTGGGTACCATTTGGTGCAAATTATGGTTAGAATCCTAGGAATTCAGCAAGTCTTCGCACAATGCAACATCAACAATGGGTGTCACCGTCTAAAGGTTGGTTCTTGGATTTTGATTTCTGCATAAGCTGAAGTAACGAGATCAAAAAGAGGTGATTAGCGTTCCTAGTGATGAGAACAAATCTCAGAAGTGATTTTTGAGACAACCAGTACTCACAAATTCACAAATGAAGACTATTTAGACAGCCTGATGAATCATGTTGGAGAATTGGAACTAGATATTTCTCCAGATGAAGTAATAAATATTTCTCCAGATCAAGGAGTAAATGGTCATGCAAACTCTTCACATGTACAGAATGGTGTCTTTCCCTGTTGCCCCAAGGCACCAAAAAATCTACAGGAAGTAATTCATGTTGGGCATGATACTGATAATTATCAGGTGGATGCTATGTTTTCAAATCTTGCTTGTGTTGACGTTTTTGTGTGTGGGTATATGAGATTGTAGTGGTTTTTTTTTAATCATTTATCAAGTTGTTCTGAAATTTCTATTTCATGTTCAATATTTTCGTTTTCACACATTGTAAGTGTATGTCGTTCTTAGTTATAAGACTCATCTTTTCTCAATCAGGGGTGCTTTTTGTTCTTCGCTAAGTGGTTATGATATTTTTGCTTGCTTGTTATTTGTGATTTGTTTCTGGTCCTTTCATCTTCTTTCCTATGTCATAATCTTCATGCTGGTGGTGCTTTTCATTAATGGATTGCTTCTGCAACTAGGAGAGTTCTTTGTGAAACTTCATAGTGTCCCAATCCAGAGGTGCTCAATTTATGTCAAATACGCCCACATTTTGTATGGTTATTGTATTGTTGAAGTTGCTTATTCATCCTACGTTCTCTATTTTTGGTGTTTGGCAAGACTAGATGCTAATATCATTAATATTCCAGAGCCCATTTGGGCCGATGTCACCGACGATATATGATTAACGGAGGCCAATGAATGTGTTGGGTTTGTTTGTCTCCTCTGTTTTGTACATATACATATAGGGACATCACCAAAGTCAAGTGGATACCTTGATTATATTCCAAGGATAAAGTTTAAACTGAAGGGGTGTGTGTGTGTGTGTGTGTGTTAAAAAGTGTCCTGTTTCTGGAAAAGAAAATGTGGGATGCAGGGATATGATGCAGGGATGTGTTGGAATGCAGGGATATGTTGGAGACGGCTAAATAAATAAATAAATAAAATCTGACCTAATATATTGATATAGAAGAAGAGAAGTTGTGCATCTTGTCTGAAATTAGAAAATATGCATCTCGAAATTAAAAAACATGCATGTCGAAATTTAGTTTTGTAAGACCCTAGCCTACAAAACGCATTGTTCTTTTTCGCTTTTATTTTTGGTGTCCCCGAAGTAGCACCATCAATAGCGTCTCTACAAATTTGAACAAATTCGTTGGTCCTTGTTCTTAGTTAACTGTCTCTTCATCACTTGCGTCTCCGCAAATTTGAACAAACTGAAGAGATCCGGATGAACAAATTAGTTGTATGTTGGGATGGCAACGAGTTGCTTTAGAGCTGGAAAACATAAGACTATAGTAAATAAATAGGTACAAATCCGAGCTTACATTCAGGGGTGATTTGACACAGGGCATGTTCTGTTCTTTCATATACAGAGGATACAAATTCAACACAAAATAGTACTAAGGACTTACATTCAACCCAAATTCATCTAAGCATTGGCTGATGTACACAATTTTTGGTCAAATTAAAAAAATACAAATTATAGCACAAAGTCCAACAATACAAAATCTTGATAACCATAGTGCTTTATATTTTGCATATACAACCATCACACATTCTTGATTGGTTCTTTCATTTTCTTCTTTCAGCTAAATCCAATGTGGTCTCTCCAACCCCCCATCCTCCTGTGTTCTTGAAGTCCAAGATTGACAATTAGAAACGCTGTCAGATTGGATTTTCCTCATTAATTAATATTGAACATAACAATAAACAAAAACTTAATATTGAACATAACAATAAGCACAAACTTGATCTAGTTGATTAACTAGTAACGCTGTCAGACTTGATCTGGTTGATTGACTATATGATGGAAACATATATAAAAACAAATTTGAACCAAAAGCTAATGTGGGTTATGTGTGCATCAAATATATGGACATAAATTTCTCAATTATACCAAAGAGTTTACCACAAGTAGAATATCTTGTCTATGTCTATTTCGAAATTATCATAACATTCTCACAATACTGGAATTCAAAAGAGTTTACCACAAGCAGGGGTTGCCACTTTACTTTTTGCTACAAACATTGGAATTCTTAGCAGATGCAGCTTTAGGAATTTAGCCCAAATACTCAAAACAAGAATTTAGCTCGATTAAGGCGTATTATCCTTAGCTAATGAATAAAACAGCAATGAAAATTGGAAATCTATTATGATCATTTACATCAACCAACTGGAAATGTGCACAATCATCAAACCATAACAACTGAAAATCTATTTAAACAAAACTAAAATCAAAACATATTTTCTAGCCCCAAAATCTGACAACCACAAGAGGAGGAAAAAATACTTTCATTCTTCAAATGAAGAGTCGAGGGAGGAGGAAAAAACACCTACGGGTTAGGGTTTTTGTGGGAAATTGATTTGTAAAATACCTTACAAGAATAAACAACCAAACATTAGGGATTAGAAAAAATAAAACCCTAAAAATAAAAATGACCAAAACCCTAAAATCAACATCCAAATGATGAAGAATGGCACTACCTCGAGTTCTATTGTGTGGTAGTTCCTCAAGTTATTTCATGCGGTAGTTCGACAGAGTTCACAGGTTACTTGGGTTGATGGATGGTTCTCGATAGATCCTTTTGGATGGAGAGAGAGTGTTGGAATAAGTTGTAATATGTATTTAAAATGTTGAATGAAGAAAGCTTGTGAAAATGTTGAAAAAGTGTCAGGCCAAGATCTCGCTCGACGTGTCGCTTGAGCGAGATTCAAGCAGTGATCTCCCTCGATGTTCATTCAACGTGTAGCTCGAGCGAGATTCAAGTAGTGATCTCGCTTAAGTTTCGCTCAACGTTTCGCTCAAGCGCGAAACTATTTGCATGAATCTATGCAACGTGTGAAGGAAAGACAGGTCTCAACCGAAGTGATATGTGTTGTAACAATTGGTCGCTCGAGCGAGAGTCAGGCCGTGACTTCTCTCGATATTCGCTTGATGTGATGCTCAAGCGAGGGTCAGACAATAACTTCGCTCGACACCCCACTCGAGTGAGAAACGGTTAAATTCACAGTAACGTGTGTTTTCACAGATATCCTTTCAAGCTTGATAAATAATGTTGTGTCAGACTTGTTAAGACACGAAAAAATCTTTCATCTTCTTCTGTTTATGTCATTCTCAATAGTAACTCTAGAAACTCTCCAAAATTGTTATTTGTAGAATTCAAAAATTTTGTTGTATCTTGGAGACGATTTGCTAAGAACTTATTGGCAAATTTTTTGTGAGTAGGGGCAAATATCGTCTTAAAGACAGTATTTCCATACACCTCAAAATCTTGAATTATTTCTCAGATTCTCTTTTCCTTCTATAAATTTTTCAACCAGAGAGTGTGTCGTTCCATAAATAACCCCCGCCGGGGGGAGGGAAGGGGGTGTTCGTATGGGGCGAGAGATGAGTGGGGAGAAAGGGGGATTGAAGGTCGAAACTCATTCCCCTGCTACGCACACTATCCTTCATAAAATGGTATCTCTTAATTAATCCTACGTGGCAAGCATTGATTGGCTTTCATTATTTGCTATTTGCAGGGGACACCTGCTTGAAGGTTTTCTCTATTACTTATAGATACTCACATGCAAAAAATGTAAGAATTTGAGAGATTATCTTATAATAAAAAAATCGTTAGAACACTTATCTTTGACTATTGTTGATTAAGTATACGTAAGAATCGATTGCTTCTTGATTGTGAACCCTCACAGATTTCTTTATGGAGAGTATTTAGTAGGAATTTTCAGTTTTTTTTTTTTTTTTTACGTTAATGGATATGACTGATAAAGAATCACAGATCTTATTTATAGATAGATCAAAACTCATTTCCACTGAGTGTTGCTTCCTTAGATCAAGGAATGTAATTTTTGGTATTTAAATAAATAGTATCTTTATTTTTAATTATTTAAAGTTTTAATATAAATATAAAACTATTAAGATAAACAAATATATATAATATATTTGAAAAGGTGTGACATGTAAGCCACCTCTAAGTCTCCTATAAGGAAACATGTTCTTTCATTTTTCCATTTGGTTTACGTAACAGTCATTTAAAATCATCTGAGTAACCAAAATCGAATATGGTCACATATAAACTTACTCAAATCATAACCTTTAGAAGAAAAATATATACATGAATCATGGAAGTTATGTTATTATACCAACATTTTCTTATATGTATTACACCGTATTAATCTCTTTAAATAATTATTTATATATGGTACATCTCTTTATGAATGACTTCTTATAAGTCATTTTGGGTCTATTCTTTATAAAATGTGAGTAAATACTTTATGTGCACAAATAAAGATATTACTATTAATAACAAGTATTGTATATAATAAACAAATCAACCAAAAAATGAGCTCATCAACTCCATGCTATCTACATGTTTCAAAAACACTTTTATTGAGAGCCGTTTTGTCATAGGATCAACAATCATAAAATACGTACTTGTATGCTCTATTGAGACTTCATAATCATTAACTCTCTCTCTTTCTCTTTTACAGCAAGATATTTTATGTCAATACGTTTATTTTTGCCCTCACTCTTGTTATTCTTAGAAAATAAAATTGTTGTCATATTATCACAGTAAACTCTTAAAGGCTTAGATATTGAATCTACAACTCGAAATCCTGTGATAAAACTCATCAACCATTTTGCCTATGAAGTTGTTTCAAAACATGTTATAAATTCTGCCTCCATAATAGATGATACAATGATTGTCTATTTGGTGCTCTTTCATGATATGGCATCTCCAGCCAACATGAAAACATAATCTAAAGTAGACTTTTTGAAATCTTGACAACCAGTAAAATCTGAGTCTGAATATCTAACAACTTCTAGATAATCAACATGCTTATAAATAAGTATATAATTCTTTATTTCTTATAAATATCTCATAACCTTTTTAGCAGCCTTCCAATATTCTAATCCGCGATTGTTTTGGTATCTTCTCAACATTCTCATAGCATATACAATATCATGTCTTATACAAACATGTGCATTCATTAAACTACCAACAGCAGATGCATATGAAATGTTTTCTACTTTTTTCTTTTCCAAAGTAATTTTTGAATATTAATTTAAACTAAATTTATCACCCTTTAATGTGGGTGTTGCATTTGATGTATTTTCATCTATTTTGAATTTTTCAACAGTTTTTCAATGTAAGCTTTATGAGAAAGTCCTAAAATTCTTTTAGACCTATCTCAATAAATCTCTATGTCTAAAATATAAGAGGATTCACATAGATCCTTTATTTCAAAACTTTGGAATAAAAATTGTTTAGTATTATGTAATAAACAAAAATCATTAGTTGCAAGTAAAATATCATTAATATATAGGACTAAGAAAATAAACGCACTCATACTAAATTTTTGGTATATGCAGTTATCCACAATATTTTCTATAAAACTAAATGAGGTAATAACATCATGAAATTTCAAATACCATTAACATGATGCTTATTTTAGTCCATAAATTGATTTCTTTAATTTGCAAACTAAATGATCAACTTTATCAGAATAAAACATTTAGGTTGCTTCATGTATAACTCTTTTTCAAGAGTGCCATTCAAAAATGTCGTTTTCACATTTATTTGTTGTAACTCTAAATCAAAATAAACTATCAATGCCATGATCACTCTAAAATAATTCTTCTTTGAAATTGGAGAAAAAGTATTGTAGTAGTCAATACTTTTTCTTTGTGTAAATCATTTAGCTACAAGTATGATTTTATATCTATCAATGTTACCTTTTGAGTTTCTCTTGATTTTATAAATCCATTTATAGCTAATAGTTTTAACTCCTTTAAGCAACTCGACAATTTTCCAAATTTTATTTTTGGTCATGGATTCTATTTTTTTATTATAGCATCATGTCAAAATTTTGAATGTCATCCACTCATGGCACGTGAAAATGAGATGGAATTATCTTTTGGTCCCACATCAAAGGATTTTAATAAGTATACATAATAATCATCAGAAACAACAGGCTTCTTTGTTTTAGAAGATATTCTTAATTTTACAGTTTCATCCATATTATATGGATGTTAAACTGTAGAGTTAAAATTGATATGTTTCTCATGAAGTGGTAGTGGTTCTTGAATTAATTGAGTTTCAAAGGTATCAAATTGATTTTCTTAAATGATAATCATTTCATTTTCTGTTGAACCCAAGGTTTCAAGTCTCGTATTTACGTATAAATTTTGATGATAACAAATAATATTGAAAACTCAAGCTCAAGTTGTCTATGCATGAAGGGAGCTAAACACATCAAGAAATCAAGCATGAGCAAGAAAGATATCAAGTCTACAAATGAAGCTCATAGATTATTTTTGTACATCTCTTGATAAAATTAGAAATTGGATTAAGGCTCCAAATTACTCTTTTTTCTCATAAAACATCAAATTACTTTTTCCACATATGCAAGACATTTTTAAATGTCTTAGTTTTGAAAATTATGTTTTTCACATGTGCATAACACCATCAAACAAAATAATTTCGAAAATTATATTTTTTTATAAAAACTTGATTTTATAAGATGATTGATTATCATATTTGACATGTGCATATTTTGTTTGAAAGTCTTGAAGGGAGGTGGTGTGTTTTTTTGACTAATGCAAAAGGTAGATGATTTTGTTTGAGAATCTTAAAGGGTGGTTGTGTGTTTTTTTTTGACAAATATAAAAGATAGATGATTTGTTTGAAAATCTTAAAGGGTGGTTGTGTGTTTTTTTGACATATGCAAAAAGAAGATGATTTGGTTTGAAAAATAAATCATGCTCATTTTGTCTTGTATGAAAAGCAAAAGATTAGGTTTGATTTCTTTGAAAAATGAATGGAGTTGTCTTTGACAAATGCAAAAAGGAAATGTTTTTATTTGAATTTTTTGAAAAGTAAATAGTGCTCTTATTTGACATGGGAATCTTTTCAAATTTGAAATTGAAGAATCATTTGCCTATAAATAGCTCACTTGAGTTTTGCAAAATTCACAACAAGAGCTTACACATCTATTGCTAAATTTTGCATCATTCTTTCAAAGCTCTCATTCTCTCTTTTCTAAAGTTTTGAGCCTTAATTCTTGTTCTTGTTGAGAGAGATATAGTTTGTGCTGTATTGTTCTTATTTCACTCATTGAGGAGTGTTTTCTGATAGCCTACCCACTATCAATTCTTGTATCAGTAAGAGGGTGTGTATAACCCTTGTGTGTGTAGAAGGTGTTCTACACGGGGAATAGTTAAATCACCAAGTGTGAGGTGATTGGAAGTAAGAGGGTGTGTATAACCCTTGTGTGTGTAGAAGGTGTTCTACACAGGGAATAGTTGAATCACCAAGTGTGAGGTGATTGGAAGTGTAGAGGGTGTTCTACACGGAATCTTTGGAGCGGTGCTGCTCAAAGGTGTAATAGGTTTCTATCTCCACCTAAAGGAGATTGAATAGTGGATTTGGGAATCCTCAAGGGGTAGCTTGAGGCGAGGACGTAGGCAGTGGGGCTGAACCTCGTAAAAATACTGAGTTTGCTTTCTCTTACCCTACTCTTTATATTTCCTACTGCTTTATATTTTGGTTATATTTTATATTGTATATTTAGTTTATAAGTATTAATTTTTTAATATAACCCAATTCACCCCCCCTCTTGTGTTAGTCATCTGGGCAACAAGTGGTATCAGAGCTAGAGCTCTATTATAAGATTAACTATCTTTTGAGTTAAGATCTTATGGCTAACATTGCAGCTTCATTTGGTGAAGGTCAATCTAGCAGTCGGCCTCCACTCTTTTGTGGAGACAATTACTCATTCTGGAAAGTTAGAATGAGAATATTCCTTCAGGCTCAAGGTCGAGAAATCTGGAAATGTATTGTAAATGGACCTTATATTCCAACAAAAGTAGTTGATGGAGTAAAGGTCAAAAAGGAAGAAGAAGAGTTTAATCGTGAAGACGATCGACTTTATACTTTGAATTTAACTGCTATGAATTTATTATATAATGCTCTCAATGGTAATGAATTTAATAGAGTAATGACTTGTGCTACAGCAAAAGAAATTTGGGATAACTTGGAAGTTACTTATGAAGGAACTTCTCAAGTCAAGGAATCAAAAATTTATATTCTTACTCATGAATATGAAATGTTTAAAATGAATGATGATGAATCTATTTCTAGTATGTACACTCGTTTTACTAACATCATAAATAGCTTGACAGCTCTTGGCAAAGTTTATTCCAAAGTGGAGATAGTAAGAAAAATTCTCAACTCTCTACCAAAACGTTGGGAATCAAAAGTGACAGCGATTCTTGAAGCTAGAGACCTCAAGAAACTCGAAGTGAATGAACTCATCGGGTCACTTATCACCCATGAGTACACATTGAAAAGAGGAGAAGAAGAAGGAAAGTCAAAGAAGAGTTTGGCACTTAAAGCTGTTCCACATGAAAGTGAAAGTAATGAAGATGAGGAAAATGACGACAAAGATGAAGAAGTTGCGATGATAACAAGAAGAATTCAGAGGTTCTTAAAGAAAAATAAAACTCCTCCAAGGAAATCCTTCAATAAGTTTTCCAAGAAAGATTCAGGTAAAAATGACACTTTAATTTGTTATAAATGCAATAAACCCGGTCATATCAAGCCAGATTGTCCTCTGCTAAAGAAAGATCGAAACAAAGGCAAAAAAGCAATGAAAGCTACGTGGAATGATGATTCAAGTAGCTCAGATAGTGAAGCAAGCAATGGAGAATCAGGAAATCTTTGTCTTATGGCTAAAGATGACATTGAGGTAACAAATTTTGATAATATTGAAGATCCTTCATATGAAGAATTGCAAAATGTTTTAGAAGAAGTATATGAGGAATTTGAAAAATTGGGTATCAAGTATACTGTTTTGAAAAAGAAAAATTCTTCTTTAACAAACGAAATTGATATTTTAAGAAAAGAAAATATTGTTTTGAAAGATGAAAATTTTGAGTTGAAGAAAAAGAAAACTGATTTAGAAAATATTATTGAAAACTTTACGAATGGAAAAAGAAATTTTGAAAAACTTCTTGGTAGTCAAAGATGTGTTTTTGATAAGGCAGGCTTGGGATATATGCCAAAACAAAAATACAAACCTTATAAAAACTTCTTTGATAATCCTTCTACATCAAAGTCCAATATTCAAAATTCTTTTCATAAAAATAATTTTGTTAAAAAAAGATACTATTATAATCACTCAAGTTCTTCATATATGTCACATGCTATTTGCAATTTTTGTAATAGAAATGGTCATAATTATTTTGCTTGTCCTATTAGAAGAAAACATACAATGACTATTAGGGCCATATGGGTACCTAAAAATCTTATTTCTTCTAATACTAATAAATAAAGGACCCAAAGAACTTGGGTACCAGGAATTGTTTTTAATTGCTTTTGTAGGTATGCATGAAGTATTCTACAGGTAAAAATAAATGATTTTTAGATAATGGATGCTCAAGATACGTGACAGAAGACAAAACTAAATTCATTGACTTCACTTCTAAAGAAAAAGGATGTGTGATATTTGGAGACAATTCAAAAGGGAAGATCATGGAAATAGAAGGAAAGATCATCAAGACTTAGTACAAGATGCAACCAAATAGTGGAAACATGTGAAAGATCATCCAGCGGAATAAATTCTAGGAGAACCTTCACGAGATGTAAGTACTCGATCATCTTTTAGAAATATTTGCAATCATACTGCTTTTCTATCTTAGATTGAACCTAAAAATATTGATGAAGCACTTCTTGATGAATCTTAGATTCTAGCTATGTAAGAAGAGCTTAATCAATTTGAAAGAAATGATGTTTGAACACTTGTTCCTAAACCCAAAAATCATACTATTATTGGAACAAAATGGGTTTTTAGAAACAAGAAACATGAGTCTGGAGTCATTACTAGAAATGAGGCTCGACTAGTGGTCCAAGGTTTCAATCAAGAAGAATGAATCAATTATGATGAGACATATGCACCAGTCGCAAGATTAGAAGCTATTCGAATGCTACTTGCATATGCTTGTTATAAAGATATCAAATTTTTTTCAAATGGTTGTTAAAAGTGTTTTCTTAAATAGTTTTTTTTAAAAGGTTTTTCAAGAGGAAAAATCGATATAACTCTTTTAATCAAATATATTCTTCTAGTTCAAATTTATGTAGATGATATAATATTTGGTGCTACTAATGAAAATATGTGTCAAGATTTTGCTAAGAATATGCAGAAAGAATTTGAAATGAGCATAATGGGAGAACTTAATTTCTTTCTCGGATTGCAAATCAAGTAATTGGAACATCAATGAGTCCAACCACTAAACTTGATAAAGATGAAAGCGGTAAGCCAGTTGACTCAAAGGTATATTGAGGTATGATTGATAGTTTATTATATTTGATAACTAATAGACTTGATATTATGTTCAATGTATGTTTATGTGCACGTTTTCAATCATTTCCGAAACAATCTCATTTGATTGCAGTCAAGCGGATTTTTAGATATTTTGCCAGTACCATTGACTTAGAGTTATGGTATCCTAAACACACTTCTTTCGATCTTATTAGTTATTCAGGTACCGATTATACTAGTTGCAAAGATGATCGAAAAAGTTTTAGTAGAACATGTCATTTCTTAGGTCATGCACTAGTTTCCTGGTTTAGTAAAAAACAAAATTCTGTTGCACTATCTACTGCTGAGGCAGAATATGTTGCTGCGGGTAGTTGTTGTGTCCGAGTTCTTTACATGAAGCAACAACTTGAGGATTTTAAACGTATGTACAATCACATTCCAATCAAATGTGATAATACAAGTGCTATAAATCTTTCAAAGAATCTAATACAACAATCTCGGACTAAAGTGTAGAAGGGCGATATTGCATTAGAATTCACTAGTACACATGATCATTTGGCAGACATTTTTACAAAACCCCTACCAGAAGATAGACTACGCATGATTAGAAGAGAAATAGGAATTATGCATGCCATCAATATCTGCTAGATACTTTTATTCCATTAACTCAAATGACCTACAGAAACTTGAGACGTTTAGCCTCATCATTCAAATGCATTTGCTCCTCATAAATCATCATGCCATCCTTATCTAAAGGATTAGGCAATCGAAATGCAGAGGCAAGTAAGGATTTTAAATCCTTATTCTGTTGTTTTAAGTCTACTATTTTTTTATTAGACTCTTGAACAAGTCGTTGAAGAATATCGATCTTCTCATTAAGCTTCTCTATCTCGCGGGTTTTGGACTGCAACCGAGCGGAAAAAGAAACTATGGAAGATGAGTATCGAGTCCCGAGACCCACAAGCTCGTAAATGGCGTCATGATCTGATTTATTAGCTAAATCAGTCTCTTGTTGCTTCATGGCACCCACGACAGATGCAGAAATAGATTGAGACTGAGGTGAAGGATACCTCAAATCTTGATCAAGAGAATCACTGAAGGGAAATCTACGAGCCATTGAAAATTTGTAAAGTGAGAATGAAGATGAACTACAACAATGAGAAGAAGATTTGATGCGGATTAGATAAAGCTAAGGATTGCTTTTATAAAGATGGAAATAAGTAAAAGACAAACTGACATCTCTTCAAATCTTACTTAGTCAAGCTTACAAGATATGCCGGATGCATATTGTCAAAAGTTACCGAACTTAGCTAGCGAGATTAATTATAATTGTCCCCGTTTCTCTCGTGAAACGCTGCCATTATCTGCTGATGTTGACTCTGTGCTTGAACTCTTACTCGTTCCGATTCCTCTATTTGAAGTTTCAGAATACGAGCCAATTCCGTCAAATTTTTATTTTCTTGCTTTAACCTCTTATTCTTTCTGCCTTTATTTACAAGCTTTTGATGCAGAACAGATATTTGATTGTTAAGTCGATCAACCTCATTTGCCCTCGCTAGTAATCTCCGAGACATGGTCGTAACAGAGGCAGCATATTGAGCACTGAGAGTTCTTGATGCTGCAACAACCTCAGAATCAGTTCTATTTGAAAAATGCATCTCTGCTTCTATCATGGTATTGACAACCTCATGAGATAAAATGACTGGTTGAGACGGTTCCTGATTCAAATCCGGAAGATTATTAGATGAAATTTTCTCCGCCATTCTATCGTTTTGAATAAACAGAAACCGGATCAATGAGTGGGGTGAAAATTTATTTGAGTATCCAACAGGTGAAAACGGTCTTTTAAACGACAACTTTCAAATCTCGATAATATTTAATTTTTCAACAATATCACGCGGATTTGAATCTGCTTTCGCACCGACTGCTAGAGCTAGACCATCTTTGTAGGTTTTATCAGATACGCGTGGCTCCGCACCGAACTGTCAGAGTTAGACTTCTAACATTTGCAGGTTTTGTCGGACATGCATGGCTCTGCACCGCATTGCCAGAGCTAGGCTTGCAGCTTTTGCTGTCTTTGTCGGACACGGATAATTTTAATTATTCAACTTCAAATCTCTGGAATATCTAATTCGTCAATAACATCAAGCGGATTTAAATCTTCTTCCGCACCGAGATGATAAAATTCGACTTCAACCTTTGCAGGTTTTGTCGGGCACGGGTGGTTCCAACTTCTACTCTCTAACGTACCGTTTTATTTGATTATTGCTTATTACGAAAAAAAAAAAAAAATCTTATTGAAACCAATTACGGTTCCTTTTTAATGATGCCAAAAGGGGGAGAAGTCTTATACTAGTATTATACTACCCTGTTATATATGCTAGAATCATGTTTATATTTTTCTTGAAATACTAACGCATATTTTCAGGGGGAGCTTAAGTATTACTGCAGGTCGTAGATTTCTACTAAGTATTTGTCATCATCAAAAAGGGGGAGATTGTTGAACCCAAGGTTTCAAGTCTCGTATTTACGTATAAATTTTGATGATAACAAATAATATTGAAAACTCAAGCTCAAGTTGTCTATGCATGAAGGGAGCTAAACACATCAAGAAATCAAGCATGAGCAAGAAAGATATCAAGTCTACAAATGAAGCTCATAGATTATTTTTGTACATCTCTTGATAAAATTAGAAATTGGATTAAGGCTCCAAATTACTCTTTTTTCTCATAAAACATCAAATTACTTTTTCCACATATGCAAGACATTTTTAAATGTCTTAGTTTTGAAAATTATGTTTTTCACATGTGCATAACACCATCAAACAAAATAATTTCGAAAATTATATTTTTTTATAAAAACTTGATTTTATAAGATGATTGATTATCATATTTGACATGTGCATATTTTGTTTGAAAGTCTTGAAGGGAGGTGGTGTGTTTTTTTGACTAATGCAAAAGGTAGATGATTTTGTTTGAGAATCTTAAAGGGTGGTTGTGTGTTTTTTTTTGACAAATATAAAAGATAGATGATTTGTTTGAAAATCTTAAAGGGTGGTTGTGTGTTTTTTTGACATATGCAAAAAGAAGATGATTTGGTTTGAAAAATAAATCATGCTCATTTTGTCTTGTATGAAAAGCAAAAGATTAGGTTTGATTTCTTTGAAAAATGAATGGAGTTGTCTTTGACAAATGCAAAAAGGAAATGTTTTTATTTGAATTTTTTGAAAAGTAAATAGTGCTCTTATTTGACATGGGAATCTTTTCAAATTTGAAATTGAAGAATCATTTGCCTATAAATAGCTCACTTGAGTTTTGCAAAATTCACAACAAGAGCTTACACATCTATTGCTAAATTTTGCATCATTCTTTCAAAGCTCTCATTCTCTCTTTTCTAAAGTTTTGAGCCTTAATTCTTGTTCTTGTTGAGAGAGATATAGTTTGTGCTGTATTGTTCTTATTTCACTCATTGAGGAGTGTTTTCTGATAGCCTACCCACTATCAATTCTTGTATCAGTAAGAGGGTGTGTATAACCCTTGTGTGTGTAGAAGGTGTTCTACACGGGGAATAGTTAAATCACCAAGTGTGAGGTGATTGGAAGTAAGAGGGTGTGTATAACCCTTGTGTGTGTAGAAGGTGTTCTACACAGGGAATAGTTGAATCACCAAGTGTGAGGTGATTGGAAGTGTAGAGGGTGTTCTACACGGAATCTTTGGAGCGGTGCTGCTCAAAGGTGTAATAGGTTTCTATCTCCACCTAAAGGAGATTGAATAGTGGATTTGGGAATCCTCAAGGGGTAGCTTGAGGCGAGGACGTAGGCAGTGGGGCTGAACCTCGTAAAAATACTGAGTTTGCTTTCTCTTACCCTACTCTTTATATTTCCTACTGCTTTATATTTTGGTTATATTTTATATTGTATATTTAGTTTATAAGTATTAATTTTTTAATATAACCCAATTCACCCCCCCTCTTGTGTTAGTCATCTGGGCAACATTTTCATTCACGGAAGTAATATATGGATTCTGTGTTTCCTCCCACTCTATTTTTCGAGAAATATTACTCCT
This sequence comes from Platycarya strobilacea, assembly GCA_036898215.1. Taxonomy (NCBI): domain Eukaryota; kingdom Viridiplantae; phylum Streptophyta; class Magnoliopsida; order Fagales; family Juglandaceae; genus Platycarya; species Platycarya strobilacea. The sequence goes on along the minus strand of CM072545.1, from coordinate 55,120,281 downwards.
ACTTATTGTAAATTTCTCAATAAATTTTGCATTTCTAGCTTCCACAATTCTGGGTATATGTAAGGGACAATAGAATTTGTAATCTTTAGAATTTTCTATACAACTAATGAAATAAACACTGATTGTCCTCGGATCCAATTTCTTTAATTTTAGATTATAAACCCTAATTTCAACTTGATAATCTCATATGCGCATATGCCTTAAACTAAGTTTCTGTCATTTCCATAACTCAAATAGTGTTTTAGGAACAACGTTTAATGAAACTCTATTTAAGATATATACTGCAGTTTTTAAATCCTCACTCCACAAGTATAAATAAAGATTACAATTACTTAGCATACTTCTTATCATATCCATAAAGGTACGATTTCGCCTTTCAGTAATACTATTTTAGTGAGCTGAACTTGGCATTGTATATTGAGCAATATACTCGTTAAAAAAAAATTTGCAAATGGTCCTAGACGTTGTCCTGTTAGATCTTACGATTTTTTTTTTTCTAATTGTCTCTCAATTTCCTTTTTATATATTTTGAAAGAATCTAGTGCTTCAAATTTATCAAAAAGAATGTAAAGATACATAAATCGTGAATAGTCATCAATAAATGAGATAAAATATTTTTGACCATTCATACAAAGGATACTAAATGGTCCACAAATGTCATTATATATGATTCCAAGAATTTCCTCACTCCTCTTGACACATTTACTGGTTTTATTGGTTTGCTTACCCTTTATGAAATCCACACAAGTATCAAAATCTGAGAAGTCTAAAGTTTTTAAGATTCCATCATTAATTAATCTTTTAGTTCTCTATATGAAGATATGTCATAATCTTCTATGCCATAAAATAGAGGAGGACTTATCAATAATATTACGTTTCATGCCAATATCATCATGCAAAGTCAATAGGTTATTTTTAAAAACAAAATCTAAATTTAATTTGTACAAATCATTAATCAAGATCCCATAACCTACAAATGTGGAGTTTTTAAAAAACATAAACATTTGATTTTGCAACATTAAATTCAAATCTCAAAGGCATTAATCTAGATATAAAGACCAAGTTTTTAGAAAAAGAATGTACATAAAATGTGTTTTTAATATCCATAATATAACCATTACTCAAAATAAATCTAAAAGTTCCTATAAACTCAACGTGCGAACGCATCTTATTTTTTAAGTAAATACCTTATTTACTTCCCATTGGTGTCTTTAGACTAAAAAACCCATGCATGATATTGACAACATGAATTGAGGTATCCGAATCAATCCACTATGTATTATTATGAGAGTCTACAAAATTAGACTCATAGCATACAAGAGAATTGAAATTACTTTTTTCCTCAAGCCATGATTTATACTTTATGCAATCTTTCTTTTTGTGCTATTTCTTCTTGCAGAAGAAGCATGTATCACTGTCTTTATAGCGTTTGAATGTTGTTTTTCCATCCTTCCACTTATTGACACATTTGCATTTCTTCCATTGTCCATTCTTTTGAGTAACAAAAGGAGCACTCTCAATATTTTCATGTTTCAAAATCTTTTCTTCTTGTATATATATGATTAAAAGTTTATTTATATATTACTTTTTCTTACGTGTGTTGTATGCAATTTTAAATGGTTTATATTGGATGAACAGCCCTACGCGATACAACTTGAGCATAATAAGAGACAATCAAAGTGCCATGACTTTTCCTATTTATGGTAGAAGTCATGGACGAAGCTGACATTTTAGGTGTTGTTTAGTTATGCAATTCAAATAAGATGAGATGCTTTATTAAAAGTTGAATAAATTATTATAAAAAAATATATTTTTTAAAATTATTATTAATTATATAAAAGTTTTCAAATATTATAATAATTATATGAAATGTAATGAAATAATTTAGTTTTATTGAACTAAACCAGCCCTTAATCAATTCGAGATCATGTCTGGGAGCAATTAATTAGGAGGTGAGCGGGCATTGGTCGCACAAAAAATAAAGTTAAAAACGTACAAGATCAAAGCCAATGACGAACCAATTATCAAGGATTTAACTTTGTTATAATAATAATAATAATAGCGAACCAATTATTTAAAAAAATATTATAATACTAAGCGTTATTATTACTATTATTATCTTTAAAAAGAGATCAGTTAGTAGTCAACTTGATTAATTAGATTAATTAATAGATCTAGTCACACTGATAATTATTTGGTTCGAGAAGATTTCAGGATCACTGGAAAGATTGCAGGATGTTTTTTTAATTTTTGTGTCTCCTATAACTTCCTACCTTATTGTTTGTTTTTGTTTTTTTTTTTTTGTACTTGTAACTTCCTAAAGAAGAATGGTATAAAATTGGTAGGGCTAGCTGATTTTGGGTGATTTAGCTGACCTCGCCCACGAATAATTAAAAATAGAACAGAGCTGAAAAACAAAAATAAAAAACATTATTGATGACTCACGGCTGTCCGGGCCATAAAGGTCACAAAAATGATAGTGATAAGTTTACTACTCTCTTATTTCTTATTTATTATTTTATTTTATTTTATTTAATAGTATTTAAGAACAAAGCCAAACATGAAAACAATATTCAAAGCAGCGTACAAGTCGAAATCAAAAGACAGAATGACCCAAGAGTCTTAACTGAAACAAAAGTGTACGAGGCAACCAAAGCAAATTAAGTAGGGAAGTTCACCCGTATGGTCGGTCCCTTCTTGATCTGCATGCATGATAATGCCTCTTGATCTTCCGCATGAAAAGTCCAATTTCCTAATCCAAAAAATTCGTTTATTAGTATATAGAAACAAGCTGGTTTTAAACGGGGCGTCAATGCAAGTAATCAATTAAAATGTATTGAGCAGTAATTAACTATCACAAAAACCAAGCAGTAATTATTGCTGCTTATATATGTAATCAACCAAAAAGACGAGAAATAAGTACACAGCCCTAGTTATAAGCCATATCAATCAATCAAACTAGCTAGGCCTTCGTGATACAAATATATGCGTTTTCATACAGAAAAGTAAGAATATTTTTATAAATTATTTTTATAAAATTAATATTGTTTTATAAAATATATTTATTTTATAACATATATTATGTAAAATATTATAAAAAATGTTGTAAATTTCTCATTTCTCTTTCATGCAGGCCTGCCCTTCGCATATATAATGAACAAATTAATAAAGAGTAATGCTGGGGAGTAGCCACACTCAGGGCACTCTCCCTCACATGAACAGTGCTATCACTGTTTATGGCACTGTTCATGTGAGGGGAGTGGCCTGAGTGTGGCTTCTTCCCCTCATTTTTCATTAATAAAATGTCAAAAACACATGAATTACTATCCATAAGAAAAAAAAAAAACTTTGCATACCTGAAGAAGACATTTCCTGATCTCCTCAAACTTCATAAAACAGTTTTTCGAACACTTTCATCTGTTCAGTTGGCAGAGAAACGGCTACCGATAAGCTACCATCATTAGTTGGGTTTGGTATTAAATATGACAAACCCTCGAACACAATCCGACCGGGTCCCATAAAAACGGGCCTACCCCACCCAAAATCAGCATCATGGATTGGCAGCCTCAACCAACTAGTAATAGCAAGATTTGGACATCTAAAAGTATGCGCCCCACGAACAAGGGCAGACAGATCAGGCTGCAGCTCTTGAAAGTCAATGGCTGACCTTAAATAAGCATTGTCCATTCGTACCAATGCATCGTGAATCCTGCTAGCAGCGTACCAGGTTGGTTTAGATCGAAGATCTCCGACTAAAGCAATTGGGGTGGCGACGAAGATCGCGTTGCCAAAGTAACCGGACGGGAGTGGGGGACGTAATCGGGACCGACCGTCGGTGGCAATGTACAACTTGGTCTCTTGATCATCGGGAAGTGCGCGCGCTTTGGACACACATCTCCATAGATGGCCCGACAACATCTCATACGAGCTGTAGTTGATTATGTTGCCATCTTCTTTGGCCTTGGCTTTGAGCTTGTTCAGCTGGTGCCGGGTTATTTGGAATATCAAGACTGTTGTACTCTCGGGACCTGAAGTTGTAGATTGGAGAGGGGTTTTCAGAGGAGGAGGGGGCTGGAATTCAAAATGCTCGAATGCTGGTTTAGGCGGGTCGCGGGCACGGAGAAGGGTTCGGTCGATAAATGGAGGAAGGGAAAGATGAAGACCACGAGCAATATCTGACCATGTGTTAACAAAGTGAAGCCCAGAAAATCCATCTGCTACAATGTGGTGAATCCCAATGCCAAGTGAGACACCACCACATTTGAAATACGTCACCTGCATGGAGGAAAATTGTTAAATAATAATAAATTGGTTAACTTGTCATTGTCTTTGATCTTTCACGTTTTTTGTAATTAGCCATATGAGTGGCTCTACACTCTGCCGGTGATTGGTATACCGTCAATGTAAAAAAAGTTTTTTTTTAATATTTTTTTTTTCAAATGACAATATTATTAAAAAAATTCTTATTTAATCATTAAATAAAAAAATTAATTAATGAGTTGTGATTTTAAAATATGACTTTGAAAGAATACTTTAGCATTTCTCTTTATAACCATGTTGCTACACGTTTGTTAAATGGCAAATTTATGAGTGGGTGTCAAAACGTGTTAACGAGTCATATTTGTGTCATGTCAATGTGTGTATATAAAAGTTAAAAGGTTAACATAAATACGACCCGTTATGAGTTTCGTGTCAACTTCAATTCTAACACGAGCCGTTAAGATAACGGGTTGACACTTGACACGACACGATCCGTTAAGATTTGTTAAGACCTTTGATACTATATGACACGACATGATACAACACGATCTGACTCGTTCAACCCGCAAACTCATTAGTGATCCGTTTGAGTTTAACCTAATTGATTTTATACAAATATTAAAACTTAAATAATAGTTATAAAATATAAAAAATTAATTACAAATTACAATCTTAAAATTACAATTCAATAAATAGTAGATTATAAAATATGATAAACACACAAATATGATTTACACATTATAAAAATTAAAATTATAATCCAAACATATTAACTAATAATAGATTAACTCATTAATGACTTTTTAGTAAGTACTTAAATGTGATAACAAAATGTCTAAGAGTATAAAGTTAATTTTAAATTAAGATTTTTTGAAATTTAGTTCAAGGATATAAAAATAAATTCAAATTTATTAACGTGTCTTAACGGGTCATAACAGGGCCTGTTATGTTGACACGAATTGATCCGAAACCCGTTAAAACTAAATACTAACTTTTTTTTATCGTATCATGTTCATTCCGTATTAACGTGTCGTGTCACATATTAGTTATTACCACCCGCCCCCGTGATAAGCTACCAACATATTACAATTTATAGACGGCCTTAAATATAAAAAAACATTTTTTTATTTTATTGAAGCACATCAAATCAAAAGTAAAAGTCAAAATAAAGATTTCAAATAATATCATTTTCTTACGTAATTGTATACAAAATGTTATTTAGTAGTAAGTTTATCATTTTCTCTAATTTATTATAATAATAATGAGTAACAAAGTTAAATACTTGATAATTAAGTTATGATCTTACACGTTTTTTTGATGGCTAATTTATTATTATAATGAGTGTCTGTGAATAATTTTTTTTTTATTTTTGTTGATCAAAAGTTGTAGGATTATAGAAAAGTTATGGCAGAATTAGCTTGTGAAATATTATAGTTTTAAAACACATGAGTTTCATTCTTCACCATTTGTGTGGTACAGAAATTATATATAGTAACGTATATCTTTATATAATTAAAAAAGAATGCATATCGATTATCTATTATTTTATATAAAAATCGAACTTTAAAATCACATTACAAGTTTACAACCGTGAATTCTCTCGGCTTCGGACTACTTTGTGAATTCTCGCTGCTCAGGTTTTTTATTTTGTTTTTTTTTAATTTTATGATTAAGTATATGTTTTGTAATTTTTTTAATGTTTTAAAATATTAAAACAGTCATGTCAAAAAATAAAAACCTACAAATACACTAACAGGCCGACTTGAAAGTGGGGCTGGAGAGCGGGACCGCTAGCATCTCTTTTGTGAATTTTCGCTTTCATTGCCAATAAATAATAATATATCTTTTTAAGGGGAAATGCTATTTTCTTTATGAAATGGTTTCGATTAGATTTTATTTCATTTTATTTTAGTTTTTTTTTCTCTTTTTTTACATATTTTTTTAACATTTTAAAATATTTTTTAAAATTTAAAAAAAATCATAATATTACTTAAAAATACTTACTTAAAAATTATATAAAAAATAAAACGAAACCCAATCGAAACTATTTCACCCGGTGAGTAGCACCACCCCTTTTTAAATGTTGGTATTATTGGAAACGTAAGGCGCAGATATTTTTATGTTGGTGTTAAGAAAAAAAATGTCATTTTAGCCTTTGGGTGATATTTTTTCTTTTGTTAAGAACAAAAAAAATGCCATTTGATTAAGATTTTTTTAAAGTAAAATTAAATAAATTTATTTTTGTTTTAACTTTTATGTGAAATTTTTATTTAAAAATAATTTCTATAATTTGTCAAATATATTACTACTTAAAATTTTATACTACATTTTCTATTAATTTTTTTAATTAATAATAACATATATAATATCTATTTGAAAATTTTTATTTTTTCAATAAAGAGAACTTTTGATGTTCTGTTAATTAATATTCTTAATTAGAATTTTCTTCTTTTTTAAAAAATTCTCCCTTCAGATTTTTTTGGAGGATCTTATTCTATTAAGGGACTTTAGACAATTGTTTAAGAGCATTGATATTAGACGAAAAAATCTTCACAATTTTCTACTATTTACATAATTTTCATACTCTACATTTTTCTTATTTTATTTTTTTATTAAATATTTGATATATGGATAATAAATAAAAAAAGTTAGATTAATTTAAAAAGAACAAATTCAAAATAAAAATATTAAAAAATTAAAAAAATTAAAAAAAAATCAAAAAAATGATGATATGTAAAAATTGAAAAAGTTGTGTAAAACTTCTCGACATTAGACCCATCATTAAATTTATCAAATATAATTTTGATAATTTTATCTAAAATAATTCTACATCGAACTTTACAAAACTCATCAACTCAAACTTTAAAATATAGTTCTTAAATATTATATTTCATATGTGAAGAGTTATTATTTACACATTAAAATATTTATTTTTTATTTTTTAATATATTTGTTAGATAAATAAATTATATATTATATTATTATTTTAATAAATTTAATGATGAATTTAATATAAAATTATAAATGTGAAGATATTGATGTTGATTTTTTATTATTATTTTTTTTTTATTATCAAATTTTAAGAAGAATAGTAATATAATCGATATTAAGACTTTATGACCTGAAGAAAGAGTTGGCCCTGTGCAGCCCATCACTTTGGTGTCGGCAAGCTTTGCAGGAGAGCAGTGGTAGGGAAAGCAGAAGATCGGAGGGCTGCGATTAAAAAAGAAGAAGAAATCCTCTGGCAACTACAGGCCTGTCAATTATGTAGCTGAGAATGATTACGTTTGGATAGTAAGAAATAGTTGAGAGGGAAAAATACTACTCATCCCACTAATTATTTCTTATACAAAATCTGGATCTCGATAGATCTCTTTTTTTTTTTAACATAATTTTTAAATAATATTTTTTTAAAAAAATTTTAAAAAAATATTTTAAAATGTTAAAAAAAATATTTAAAAAGAAAAAATATCAGAATATTATTTAAAAATATTTATTTAAAAATCATGTATAAAAGATTTTTAGAAAAATCGAAAACGGGACCTATCGGGATGAAAGACAATGAAAAGAATAGTATTTTTTTTTTTTAGAAGTGTTATGGATAATAATAAAAAGTAAGAAAAAAATAATAAAAAAATAATAATCCAATAATAAAGAAAAATAATAAATAATAATAAATTTTCTGAAAATATTCGTTGCCAAATTTATCCTAAATATTGATGTCGTGGATCTCTAGAAATGCCGACACTAATGCTGGCACACTACAGGGAGAAGGAAGCGATCGGGAGCTGAGATCACACCAGCATATTCAGATACACTTATTAATAGATTATCACTTGTTTATTATTATTAATATTATTTATTTTATTAATATTATTTTCAATATTTTTTAACATCTTTAATTATTAAAAAACTAAAAAAATATATAATTTTTTTTAACTATTATGTAAAAAGAAGATTTAAAAAAAAAAGTAAAAGAATGATAGATGTGAATAATAAATGTGCCATTATTGTAATGCAGAACCCATGTGGTTAGGTGATCATATTCAGAAGGTTTCCGTGATGTATTGTACTGTCTTGGAAGAATTTTGGACTTTTTCTCTCACGAGGACAAACGCATCGATTCTTTGGGATCCTTCCTTTCTTCGATCGGAAAGAATAGAGATAGAATCAGACCAATTCTCTAAGGGATTGTTTGGATTTCAAAGTGGGTTGAGCTCGTCTCAACTCATTTTTATTTTATCATTATATTTTTATAATTTTTTATACAAAACATAAATCCCAATACACATTTTTCAAATTTCAATACACTTTTTCAAATCCCAATACACATTTTTCAAATTCTAACATACCTTTTTTAAATTTCAAAATAATAATAATATTAAAAAATAAACTAAACTTATCTCATTTCCAAATCCAAACGAAACCTAAATGCCTTTATGATATTTCCCAATGTCCCGACTATTTACGGAACGTGAGAAGCGGATGAATAATCATCTGCTTGTAGAAAGACAGAATGATTGGACTATATAATTATATATTCTTCTAAGTATTATGAGATAGATAAATCCTTATTATGTGGAGAACAAAACGCCGTTTATTTATCTTCTGTTCTAAGGGGCTATAGTGATAATAAATCCTTATTATGTGCAGTCATGCCTTGACTACTGGTTTCGAACCATTGAGCATGCATTAATTGTATGAAAAATGCTATTCTTACCTAAAATGAATATGGCATGCCTACATTTCAGTTAAATATGTAATCCAATGAACCAGCCCTATTTTTTTTTTTTTTTTAAGTCGAGGTAAAGATGTTGAAAGAATCCGTTTGGATAGTGATAAATGACATGAAATAAGATGATATTAAATAAATTTTAAATATTAAATAATATATTATTTGAATATTATTGTATGGTACTTAAGAATAAAAACATTTTTATTTTATTCACGTTTGGATATGGAATGAGCTGCCTTTAAACTAAGATTTTTATTTTAAGAATAAATACATTTTTCAAAGAGAAAAGGTGGCCAATACCTGAGCGTAGAAGAGAGGATAACAATCTATTCCTTTGGAATAGTCCACTGCTGGAATGAGCTGCCGGAGCTCCAGTGTGGGAGCAAAATCGCCCAAATCATCGAGGACGGAGCTGACCTCGGCCTCCACAAAGAGCACACCCTCGGCGTTACAATCAATCTCGATCCTCCCATCGCTATGCCGTTTGAGGCGGCCGGCCATGGGGTAGAAGGGGACAAGAGTCTTGCTAAGGGCATTCTCGAGCACTCTTGCGTCGAAGAAGTTGGAAGCACCGCTCGTGTTTGGCCTGTAGAAGTAGATGCTTGGGGTGTGGACTCTCATCACCACCAGGTCCACGTTCGAGTTCCACACCGCCGACCGAGGGGTTTCCCCGTCTGGACACACCGTCCTCGACGACTTCACCTTCACAATCATACTGCAAATCTGTGGAAGTCGATGATACGAAGGATTCTGATATTAAATACCATGAGTTTACTGAAAGTGAGTTGTTATAATCCATTTTCGTCGAATTAGAAACAGAAGTTCATACAATAATGGCTCAATGGTAAAAGATACAACCATTTTGAGGAATTAATTAATATTTGGTCATCACTTGACTAATCATGCTGATCTAAGAACAAAGAAGAAGATGGGACACTCGTTTTCAACAAGAAACTAATCAAAGAAATTAAAGGACCGGAATCTGGAAAAGGATTACCAGAACTAGAAGGCAGAAAATTAGAGCTAGTTTTGTGAGCTGAAGAAGAAACAACGACGTACCAAAGGGCTGACACTGCTTGCAGTAGTAGTTCACCTATGCCGGCAACCTTCGGGCTTCGTGGAGCTAGCGTACACTACATCGCCATGGTGTGAGAATCGAGGGTATTTATAAAGGGTTTTGCTACATAAAAAAGAATTTCGCACAAATTATGCAAACATAAATTTGAAATGTTATATTAATTAAAAAAAATTAAAAATAAAAATAATTATTTATCTGACACAAATTAAACTAAAAATTAAAAAAATTGAAATGCAAAACACAATAAAAAATTAGTTATAACTTATTTCTTGCATAAAATTTTTCGTATTATTTTTTATTTATAAATGAATATGATATACACACATTATAATTCTACAATATATTTTAAAATAAATATTAAATAAAAAATAACTTTATAAAATATTTTATATACACACAACATTCTAAAAAAAAAAATCTCTCATTTAACACTTTGTTATAAAATACAGCGTTTTATGTTCTACATATATCAGTTTCTATTTTAAAACGTAAATGCTAAAGCTATGTTTTGGAATTGGATTTTTTTTTAATTTAATAATTAAAGAAGTATTTTTTAATTAATATTATAGAAAATAATTTCTAAAATATTTATAAAATACAAATAAGAGAGCGATATTATCCTGCTAATTGAGAAGGATCGCTCACTTTATTATTTTTTTTTTGTTTTTTAATTTCTTTACTCATATTTTTTATTATTTTTAAAAATAAAATAATATATATAATATCAAAATAAGGTTTCAACTTAAATAGATATTTAAAAATTAAAAATAAAAATAAAATTGACGGGATCGTCAGTGATTCGTCACGGATTTATGACATTGAATGCAGAACTACACTTTAAAAGGACTGACTACTGGTCTTTTAATTAATATTGTAAGTATTTTTTTAAGCAGGTTAATAACACTAAATTAAGCAAATAATACATGAAAAAGGGTAGATTTTTCCATTAATTATCTCAAAATAAAAAATAATTATGCAAAGAAGTAGAAACAAAAATAAAGTTATTTTATCATTTTTTTAACTATTAAAAAAATAAAAAATTAAAACAAATAGTAAATGAATTGTAAATGAATGACAGGGCTATCATTATTCTAAATCGAGATTCCCTCTTCTTTAGCTCGCCTAAAACCCCGTCCCGTTCTTTTGTATTGGTCCTTTTCTTCCATTCTCCTCTCCAATTTCTTCAATTCCAAAACAGAATTGTCTCACATTTCAGTCAATTTCTTATCCGTATTTATATTGGATTTCCATGTTGCTTTCTTTAATATGGTCCTCCCATTAGGAATGGGAGCATAAATGTTTAGATTCCTATTTTCGGCATCATCAATAGAACTCAGTGAATGATCATGTGATCCTTTCGTTTTCAAGACTGTGACTCGAGAAAGTTTGTAGATGAAGATGAATTTATTTCTTTTTCTTTTGGCTTCACAGTTCTACTAAAAAGTAAATCTTGTAAAGAGAGTTAGCTTACTTAAATTTGTGCAAGAAATCTGTTAATTATTTTGTGCTTGATATGGTGAGACTCAAATTCTCAATATTATACTTCATTTTATTGAAAACCAAACAGTGGTTCACTGTTTGAATGATACCTCCAATTCTTATCCCATTAAAGGGAGGATTTCCAAAAAAGCAAAGGCTAAACAATAATTACTCCCAACAAGCGAAGAATCCAAACAAACGATTCTTCGCTCTCAAAAGGTTCATCCCCTACGTGTAGCTATAATCTTTAATGCATACAATGCGTATCTCACATCATCTATCAACATTTTCTTATCGAGCCCACCAAGCTTCACCCCCTTCTCCTTGTTCAACCCAGACTCTCTCAAAACCTCCGTGGCGTTCTCTCTCTCTCCTCCTTCAACCCACTCAGATATGGGCAATCTAAAGATGCTGGGATTTGTCGGAACAACGACAAACAGTTTCGCTACTTATTAGACAGGCCATTTCCAAATATTAGGTATTTCGATTTTCTAATAGAGGATGATAACAAAAGGGGGGTCGGGGGATCTCGATTAAGATCAGATGTTGTTCTCTTGTTGGGTCATGTAACCTCTATATAGCAACTTTCTGGTCTTCGATAATTAGTCTTGATAGAAGACAAATGTTAGAAGCGGTTCTCTTTTTATTAAAAAAGAAATAAGATTTATCTCTCAATATGGATTCCCTATTTGGTTGTAGCAAGAACGGTCCAAAACTTCGAACTCTCCAAACCCAGCAGATCTCATTCCCTCCCCTCCTTCAAACTTCATTTCCAACCATCCTACACTAGCTTCAAATCCGCGTGGCACAAGAGATCTATTTCTAATGCTATCTCTAGCTCTCTTCCATTCGACCTCCTATTGGAAAAGTAGGTTTATTTCATTTTTTCTCAAATTAGATAAAGTATTAATCTATAAATCTCATCTGCAAGTCGAGGACGAACTTATTTGGTGGGACTTGTTTGGATAGTGGGATATTAGTGCGTGGTAGGAAAAAGAATGGAAAGGCCGGCTAATGGTGCTCGAAGGTTGATGCCAAAAGAGGAACGTATTGTTGAACGAAGTATCATAAATAGAAACAATAAAATTATTAGTTATAATATTTTTGGTTGAATTATTGGTATTTTGTATTGAGAAATAAATCCCACATTGTCTTTATATAAAATATTGTACATGTTTATAAGTAATATGCAAACCTCATTTATTAAATCAGTTATATGAGATGAGTTAGATATACGAATTTTTTCATGATATCAGAGCCTACCACAATACGAATAAGGGCCTATACTACTTTTCCATGACAATGATTAGAAAAAATACTGAACTGCACATAAGAGAAGATATTAAGCAATAAATCTCACATTGCTTGTAGATAAGGTATTGAACACGTTTATAAATAATGTGTAAATTTCTCTTATTGAATCAATTTTATTATATGAATTAAACCCATAATTTTTTTTAAGTTTCTTTAGAATTTTTTCTACCAAATCTATTGTGTGATATCCCTTAATTTCTTCTCCATTGTGCCATTCATTAAGTACATGGGTTCCCAGCCCAATTCTATTATAAAAATTAGGATTTTAAGGAGGCAAAAGTATGTGTTCTTAATAAATGGGCTTCACTAAAAGTCAATGATTCTTTCATCTCCTTCATCCCAAATGACAAAAACTCAAATAAAGTTGGTGATTCCAGACACATCAGCCCATGCAACGTGCTATATAAGATGTTCTCAGAAATCTCGACAAAGAGAGCAAACCATCCTCCCTTAACTTATTTCTATAAACCAAAGTGTTTTCATACTGGCAATCTCATTTTTGATAACACATTAGTAGCATATGAGGTTGTACAATGTATGACAACAACAATGAAGGGGAGGAAGGGGTTCATGACACTGAAATTGGATATGAGCAAGACTTACGACATAGTTGAATAGGTGTTTGTTCAAGTTGTGATGGACAAAATTGGTTTTCCAAGTCAGTGGATTGAACTGGATCAGAGATGTATTGGATCTATAACATATTTTATCTCAGTCAATGATAACCCTCAACAACTTTATTTTTTGTACCATATCGTACCGGCCAATACGATCGATACATACCGTACTGGTCACTTGGGCGATACAGGTACACTGCCTGTACCGTACTAGCACAAATACCAATTGTACTGATCGTACCAGGTTTTATTTTTATTTTTTTAATTTCTTACTCTTTTTTTATCTCAATTTAAACTAAATTATTTATATATATGTGTATATATAATTTATTCATATATTGACTATTTTCTTGAAATATAATTTATATATGTATTTATATATATAATTTATATATATATAGATTATTTTGAAATGGTATATGAAACGGTACCAATATCAAAATTTTTATTTACAGTGTCTTGATCGGTACTATGTTCAAAATTTTGCTTAACAAGCTTTCATCCCCTCAAGAGGCATACAATAAGGGGATCTACTCTCCCATTACATTTTCATTATTGTTGTCGAGGCCCTTTCAACACACCTGTTTGAGGCAAAATCTAAAGGTAAGATCACTAGTGTCCTTATAGGCAAACTTCCAACTAACGTTAGCCACGTGTTATTCGCAAATGACAGCCTCATTTTTTCTCCAATCCTCACCTCTTAAGCTCCTCACTACCCTTTCTATTTCGAGCTTCTATGTACAAGCTTCAGGGCAGGTGTTAAACAAGGAAAAATATGATATTTTCTTCAACAAGAACACTCGAACAGATACCCAAACGCAACTCTTTCAAATTGCAAGCATTAACTCAATTGGCACAATGGAAAGATATTTAGGCATGTCAACAATGTTAAGAATGGGTAAAGTAGCTGCTTTCCACTCTTTAATTGATAGGACCTAGGCTAAAGCTATTAATTGGAACACTAAGCATCTCTCAATTGTTGGTAAAGAGATCCTTCTAAAGGCTGTTTTTAAGTTATACCTACCTACTCTGTAAGTATTTTCCTCCTTCTTCAATCCACTATTAATAAGCTCAACCAAGTACTCAATAAATTTTAGTGGGGATTCAATGAAGATTTTAAAAAATATATAATGGATCTTTTGGGATCAACTTAGCCTAGCTAAGGAATCACGGGGCCTCAGCTTTAGGGATTTTAAGTGTTTCAATTTGGCAATTCTGGCCAACAAATTAGTAGAATGCTTCAGTATCCCCCATCACCTGTCTCTAAAGTTATCAAGCAAAAATATTTTCCCTTAATAGACTTACTAGAGGCAAGGTGGGATCGAGTCCCTCATATGCATGGAGGAGTATACATGCATGAATCTCCCTCCTCAAGACAGGACTAATGTGGCAAGTAAGAGATGGAAGGAGCATAAATATTTGGTCTGAGAAATTGATACCAAGTCTACACTTTTTTCAAGTGTTCTCAATAAAAGACCCTAGCTGCTGGTGTGAAAATGTGTGACACAATCAACTCCCATATCAGAAAGTGGAATGAAAACCTTATGCAAGAGCTATTTTCAAACACATTGACCAAGGCTATTAAATTAATCCCTATTAGTCTTGGTGGTAAAGAGGATAAGTTGATTTAGAAACTCACAACAAATTGTTAGTACAAAATGATTATCATTGTCAGAGGCATCTAGAAAATGAGATTGAAAGAGAGTCTTTCAACATAAATGGGACACAACTACATGGAAGAGTATATGAAAAATAAAAGTGGCCCCTACTGTGATACTATTCCTATAGAGGACCTATAATGAAGCTCATCCAACTATTGTCAGCTTAAAGAGGAGGAAAATTCTGGAGGATAGTCAATGCACAATCTGTCACTCAAAAATCGAGACCTTAGGCCACATTTTACGGGATTGTGAAGCTACAAAAGATGTATGGAACTAGGGATGTGTTAAAATTCAGAAATGCACTTTTATAATGATTTTTTTTTTATCAATATTTGGTTTGTACTTGTCCAAAAACTAGAACAAAAAGACCTTGAGGAAGCAGGCATGATCATGAGAGGTATATGGATTCGAAGAAATGAGGTTATTTTATAACGAAGTGTTCTACCCCCTTTCTCTATTGCTACAAAAATGCAAAGTTGGCTTACAAGCTTATTAGAACGCCAACACAACTCCCCAGGCAATTCAGAGGAGACACTCGTGGAAGACACCCAAAGTTGGTTTATATAAAGCTAATTGGGATGCTGCAAGACAAGTAGAAAGGGGCAAGAAAGGAGTGAGAGTGCTTATCCGAAACCACCAAGACTTTGTCATTGGAGCACTGAGAGCCATCAGGGAGTTCATAGGTACTACATTCAATGTCGAGGCATATGGACTGTTGATAACAACCATTTTTTGTAACGAATTTGGCATTAAACATGTGGTGTTGAAGGGGATTCCAACCTTGTCATTGATCAATTAAATCGACAAGAATTAAATTAGGGTCTAGGATGTTTGTTAATTGAAAATGCAAAGGAATGCCTCATAAGTCACTGCAATTGGAAATCATTTCATACCTTTAGCGAGGTTAATCAAGTTGCCTACATATTTGCTAAGTCTGCACTTTCTATTTAAGAAGATGTATATGATATTGAATAATGCCTATTGTGTATTCAATCTACTTGCATATTGCTGAATGAATGAAATCAATTTTCATTTTTAACAAAAAAATATTAGCCCTCATTTTTATCCAAAAGAAATATTAGGCTTCATTTAGATTAAAAAATTATTTCAACTCATTTTATTTTATTTCATATAATTATTATATATTTTTTAAATTCTTACAAAAAAATATAATAAATAATTTATTTTTTTAATTATTATATATATTAATTTTAAAATAATAATACTATTAAAAAATAATATTTTATTTAATTTATAATTTTTTAAATGAGAAATGCTAGTCTTCCCGATTTTGAGATCTCGATAGGATTTTGATTTTGATTTTTTTTAGTTTTTTTAAATGTTTTTTAATTAAGTATTTTTAAGTAATATTGTAATATTTTATACTTTTAAAAAATATTTTAAAATGTCAAAAAAATTATAAAATTAAATAGATCTCATCGGGATCTAAAAATTGAAACATGTGACAACGTCTTTTTTAAATGAAAAATGCTATTAATTCTCACAATTTGGACTCCGATTAGGTCCTAATTTGGTTTTTTTTATAGTTTTTTTATATAATTTTTAAGTAAATGTGATATTTTTTATATGATTTTTTCATATTTTTAAAAAATAAAAAATTACAATATTATTTAAAAATATTTATTTAAAAATTATATAAAAAAAATTATATATATATTAAAATCGGAATTACTCAGGTCTCAATTATCGAGGTCGCCAACAGGGCCCTTCTTAAATTGCCTACCAACCCCTACCTGTCTGGACAAGTGCCAATTCCTCGGCCTGCATTTAATTCATGACAAATGGGTCCCCAAGTCAGACTTATAGACAGGCAATTCCGGATGTTCAGACGTATTGAGTGCGAAAGCTAGTTGTCACATGGTTGGAGACTACGAAAATCCGTAAAAGATAAAAATATAGAAATTGTTATGAAACTTAAAGAAAGGAAACTACTATTGCAAAAGAGAAATAAGAAATTCTCTCTAGAACTCTTAAGAACTGAAACTTTCTTTCTCTCTCTATATTTTCTTATGAATTTCATTACAACTGAAACCCCTATTTATAGGCTTTGAAGTTACTATGCAAGTTACTATGCAAGTCACTATGCAGAATTTAAAATAATAGTGTTAGGGTCATTCACATAATTTAGTAGTGGGACAGGGGGGCGGCTGTATTTCGTTCGTTCATTACACTCCCCCTTGAATGACCGCCAATAAGGAATCTGCTCGTTAAAACCTTGCCAAGTAAAAACCCAGTGGGAAGAAAAACCAATGGCGAAAGAAAAAGAATACAGTCTTCTTATTTATCCACAAGTGTTTTAAGATTGCCTCATTAAAACCTTGCAGAGGAAAACTCAGTGGGACAAAACCTCAGCGAAGGAAAAAGAGTACAATCAGCACATTTACTCCCCCTGAAAAGTGCATGACAAAAGATTTTTGAGTCTTCGCATTCCAATGTTATGCACAATCTTCTTGAATGTGAAAGTTGGTAACGCCTTTGTAAATAAATCTGCCAGATTATCACTAGATCGTATCTGCTTGACATCAATTGCACATTTTTCTTGAAGTTCATGAATATAAAAGAATTTCGGTGAAATATGTTTGGTTCTGTCACCTTTGATATATCCTCCTCTGATTTGAGTGATACAAGCAGTATTATTTTCATATAAGATTGTTGGGTTATTATCGATCATGGGAAGTCCACACTTTTCCTGGATATGTTGAATAACTGATCTCAACCAAATACACTCTCGACTTGCTTCATGAATAGCAATGATTTCTGAGTGATTTGAAGAAGTAGCAGATAGTGTTTGCTTAACAAATCTCCATGATATGGCAGTATCTCCATAAGTAAATAAATATCCAATTTGAGATCTACCTCTGTGTAGGTCTGAAAGATAACCTGCATCTGCATACCCAATCAATTCTGGACTTGAACCACGTTGATAAAATAATCCCATATCAACCGTACCATGAAGGTAACGAAGGACATGTTTAATGCCATTCCAATGCCTTCGAGTTGGTGCAGAACTATATCTTGCAAGCAGATTAACTGAGAATATAATATCTGATCGAGTGCAATTTACAAGATACATCAAAACTCCAATTGCACTGAGATATGGTATTTCAGGACCAAGAATTTCTTCATCGTCATCACAAGGACGGAATGGATCTTTCTTCACATCAAGTGTTTGAACAATCATTGGAGTACTCAGGGGATGAGATTTGTCCATATAAAAATGCTTTAGGACTTTCTCAGTATACATGGACTGATGAATAAAAATTTCATTTGGCAAGTGCTCAAGCTGCAGGCCGAGACAAAGTTTTGTTTTGCCAAGATCTTTCATTTCAAATTCATTCTTTAAATATATAGCGGTTTTTGAGATCTTTTCAGGAGTTCCCACAATATTTAAATCATCAACATAAACCGCAATAATGACAAATCCGGATTCTGATTTCTTAATAAAAACACATAGGCATATAAGATTATTTTCAAATCCTTCTTTCAATAGATATTCGCTTAAGCGATTATACCACATGCGTCCGGATTGCTTCAACCCATATAAAGATCTTTGTAGTCTGATTGAGTACATATTTCTAGATGTACTTGTAGATGCTTCAGGCATCTTATATCCTTCAGGGATTTTCATATATATGTCATGGTCTAAGGATCCATATAAATATGCAGTGACCACATCCATCAACCGCATTTCTAATCATTTTGTAACAACCAGACTAATCAAAAATCTAAATGTGATTGCATCCATAACGGGAGAGTATGTTTCTTCATAATCAATCCCGGGTTTCTGCAGGAAATCTTGTGCGACAAGCCGTGCTTTGTATCGCACAATTTCATTTTTCTCATTACGTTTTCGTACAAATACCCACTTATATCCAACAGGCATTACACCCTTTGGTGTTTGGACAACAGGTCCAAATACTTCTCGTTTTGCTAGCGAATTTAATTCAGCTTCAATAGCTGTTTTCCATTTTGGCCAATCATTTCTACGTCGACATTCTTCGACGCTTTTTTGGCTCACTTTTTTCATTACTTCTGGTAATATCAAGGGTCATTTTATATGAAAATATGTTGTCGACAACAGTTTTATTTCTATCCAGAATTTCTCCAGTTTTCATGAAATGTATTGAGATCTTATTATTTTTAGGTACCTGTTCCTCTTTAGGGGAAAACATTTCATGACACACCTCTTCAGGAGGTCCCTTTTTAGGAGATTTATACTCTTCAAGAGTTTCCTCTTCAAGAGGTTCTAGAATAGAAGATTTAAGCTCTTTAAGAGCACCAATTATATTTGTGGCCTGTATTGTGGGTACGTGTTCTTCAGGAACACCAAATTCATTTTGTATTCTTTTCCTTCTGGGAATTTTGTCTTTTGCACCAATAGGTCTTCCACGCTTCAGGCGTATTTTAGATTCACCTATTGCTGTTTTGACAATTTGTCCTTCAGGGACTTCAATCCTTGCTGGAGTATTAACAGCAGGAATATAAGATTTTACTACACCTTTAGTGCAGTAAATACATCCGGTAACTGATTTGCAACATTTTGCAAATGAATAATCCTTTGAACTTCCCGTTTACATTCATTTGTAAGAGGATCAAAATGAGACAGGGTCTTATTATTCCAAGTAATATCTTGTCGTGCTTCAGGGACCGACTTTTCTTTACCCATTAACGGAAAATTTGATTCGTCAAAATGACAATCCTCAAAATGTGCTTTAAACATATCCCCTGTAAGGGTTCAAGGTATCTAATAATGGATGGAGAATCAAAACTAACATATATCCCAAGTTTACGTTGAGGGCCCATTTTTGTACGTTGTGGAGGTGCAATTGGAACATATACAGCACATCTAAAAGTACGAAAATAAGAAATATTTGGTTGTTGACCAAATGCAAACTGTAATGGAGAATATTTATGATATGCAGATGGTCTAATGCGAATTAGAGATGCTGCATGAAGTATAGCATGTCCCCAAACAGAAATAGGTAGTCTTGATTTCATAAGTAAAGGTCTAGCGATTAGTTGAAGGCTTTTGATCAAAGACTCAGCTAAACCGCTTTGTGTGTGTGTATGGGCAACAGGATGTTCAACATCTATTCCTATTGACATGCAATAATCATAAAAAACTTGAGATGAAAATTCACCTGTATTATCTAATCGAATGGTCTTAATTGGATACTCAGGAAATTGTGCTCTTAGTTTAATTATCTGAGCAAGAAGTCTAGCAAATGCAACATTTCTAGTGGAAAGAAGACAAACATGTGACCATCGGCTAGATGCATCAATTAGAACCATAAAATATCTAAATGCAACATTGCTTGAGAGGATGGATTGCCGGCAGCTCATCGATTTCGAAGCGATGAAGCGTGCTCCATACACTAGTTACGCCCAGGCTTCGCATCTTTGTTCGACAACGCACCAATACATGCATAATCGCATTTCAATCTTTTTGATTTCACTGTCCAAGCTGCTGGAACTTCATTATCGACTGATCAAGAGAGGGTGGAAACGGGAGAGTCGGAGCAAATATCGGCACGCAAACGGCAAGCTTACCTCCGGCTCAAGCTCTATTTCTAAAGCCCTAGTTCTCGAAGGAACGGCGACCTTACCAGGCTCTATTTCGAACTCCGGCGAACCCTAGTTTGCGAATGCACTATTTGTTTGGTGCTCTATTTCTTGGGTAATAGAGGTCACCGAAGAGGTAAGCCCTATTACCTCCCTACTGCTTTGGTGCTCTGTTTGTAGCTTATTTTCTGTTCTATTGTAAGAAATTGATGCTTAAAGTTGGCTAGTTTGGCTATATTCATGGAAATGCTTGTGGATGTTATTTAGTGCAAATGACTCGAGGACAAGTTTCTAGCATTTTATTGACTAAGTAAATGCAAGCTGCGCTTCTGGAATAATAAATCCCACCTCCGGAAGTATGCCCTGTTGCTATGAAGCCATATAGGAATATATATATTGATATAGGAATAGAAAACAAAAAATGCCCATAGCCAGATTGCATCATTATTTGGGTGGTTGATTCTCCATAGTCAGACATACAATTTCCATGCCTATACGTATAGCTACATATCACTTTAACTTCATATCATGCTGCATATTGGGTTGGGGGCAGGGTGTGTGCACACTACTTTCATACACATGCATGTAGGCATGAAATGCTTGTGGATGTTATTTAGTGCAAATGACTCGGGTACAAGTTTCTAGCATTGTATTGACTAAGTAAATGCAAACTGTGCTTCTGGAATAATAAATGCCACCTCTGGAAGTATGCCCTATTGCTATGAAGCCATATAGGAACATATATATTTATATAGGAATAGAAAACATGACTCGGGCAGGGTGTGTGCACACTGCTTTCATATACAGGCATGGCAATCCTTATATCTATAAGCATGTATGATTGAGTATGACATTTCAGATAAAATTTGACAGTCACAAATATATAGCTTTACAATCACAAATGTTGAGCCCCAACCCTATTAAATTGGTATAATATGGAAAAGAGAAGTCCAATCAAATGAAAAAAATTCTGTCAATGATTTCTTTGCATTTTCCTGTATCTAGAGGACATGTCCAAATGCCAATGTAGGAGGAGAGACTCACTATAACTCATGTTTTTAGACCTCGGTCCAGGGGAGCCCATTTTTGTGTTTTTGGTGCCAATGGGTAAATTCTGCAACACCAGCATTTTGCATTCGCAGATTGGATAGTTTTCAGATAGTACCTTATGCACAAAAGTATATATATTTCAGACAGTACCTTATGCAGAAAAGTATATGTATATTTTTGCAACACCAGCATTTTGCATTCGCAAATTGGGTGCTCTCTGTTCTTTCTTTTACCCACCAAAAAATATATATTTATATGCAGAAAAGTACCTTATGCCCATGTGAGATTTCACATGTGAGTCAGGTATTTTTGGCTTTGCTGTTGTTTTGGTACATTGATACCCAACTCCCACTTGGTTTGTTCATATTTTCTTTTTAAATGAACGACTCTTTCGGGTCTTCCAAATTAAATCAAAATTTAATCAATTGATTAGCTGAATCTGCTTGAGCTTCAATTGTAAAAGTTAATATTATATATTCCTGCCCATCCAAACTTTACTTTTAAGTGGCATTTTCCTGTATTTAGAGGGATAACTTGAAAAATTTCAACCCCATTTTTTTGGTTTGAAAGAAATAGATCTACCAGATATTTTTTTGCTTATTGGAGATTTCAAGCATCATTTTGGAGCAGGTGATACAGATTTGGAGCTTGTATCATATTACAAGCATCATTTTGCACAAATTCAGGACTAAGAAAAATCATTATTGCTGTAGTTTTGCAGTCTATAAAGCTTAAAATTTGTAGGAGGCTGCTGGTTTTGCACATGGGACTGGATTTATACACAAAATTAATGTGATCATAACTTTAAATTGAAACCCTTTGATCTCTAAAAGTGCATTGGAAGTTCCCTCTGAGTTATCCTTACCTTTTTATAAACTCTCAAACTGCATTACCGATGTCTTTAAGCATCTCTTTTCAAATCAACTCATACTCTCTTAAAAAGTTGTTAATATTCTATGATACTTAATTGAAATGAATTGAAATAACCAGAAAATTTGAATTGAAAATGAAACAAAATCAAGCAGCCCCCATATCATCATCAACTAAGTAACAAAAATGGGTCATCGATAAGATCAAAATAATCAAGAAATCTAAATTGAATAACTCCTAGCTAATACCTTTACTTCGGATTAAATCAATTAATCTGAAATTGCATAACAGATCACTCCCAACTTCACAAAGACTAATTAACCTGAATAACTTGACATACATGAATGAAAGCAAATATCATATGATAGTTAGTGGCTAGTTTGGACGATTGCTCTTCGCTAAATATCATATGATATCATTAAAATCTAATTATTTTCTTAAGCATTTTGATGAGATCATATTTAATGATATAGTGGATCGAGATGCAAGAAATTGAGGGAGGAGTAATGATATTGTGATGTGTCATTTTGTAGGTGTTGCAAGGAATATACAACAGATCGGACTCACTTACGTCTCCCATAAAGATCTCATTGTCTTGGAAGGTAAGATAATTACTTTATTGTTAATAGGAAACATAATTCACTAACAAGTATCCATGATGCTCATCTAACATTGCCACTACTTGTCTAAATTTTTTTTTTAGACATGTCTAAACATGTACCAATTGTTGAATGCTCATTTACAAGTCCATTAGTGGAGACTGAAATTGATTGTATTATTGGTGGAGAAGAAATTGATGATATAGAGTGTGATAGTAATGATGGGAATCATGAGGTTGATGGTATTATTCGGGGAGAAGAAAATCCAAGTGCCCTTATGGATTCTCACAAATATGCATACCAAAGGAAGCCTAGGAAGAAAACTTCTACTATTTGAAAAGATTTTAAAATAGTGGAAAGGAATGGTGTTAAGAAAGCTGAGTGTAATTTTTGCAAAGATCTCTTATCTATTTCTTCATCAGGTTCTACAACTCAGTTCCATAGGCACTTGACTAGTTGTCTTCCACGCGTAGCTGCTTCTAAAAGGCAACAAGTTTTGACTATTGACATGAAAGGTCCTAAATGTGTGAACATAGTGAAGAATTTCTCATATGATATGAAAAAGATAAGAGAACTAGCTTCTCACATGATACTTTATCACGAGTATCCATTTGCCATGATGGAACATGTGGTGTTTAATAAATTTATGAGAGCTAATACTCCTTATTGGCAAAAGATAAGTCGTATTACAGCATGAAATGACTGCCAATCCACTTATGAGATTGAGAAAAAGAAACTGAAGACAATATTGAGAGGTGTGAATAAAGTCAGTATAACAACCGACATGTGGACTTCAGGTCAAAAGATCTCATATATGGTTGTTACCTGTCATTTTGTTGATCCTGATTGGCATTTACAAAAGAGAGTCTTAAATTTTTGTAATGTCCCACCACCACACACTGGGGTTATTGTTGCTGATACTCTTCAGAAGTGTTTTACTGATTGGGGAATTGAGAGCAAAGTGTCTACAATAACAGTGGACAATACTAGATATAATAATGTAGCTTTGAGGGTTCTCAAAGATGTTTTCAGTTTGAAAAATAAGTTATCTATAGGGGGCAGCTTTTTCATGTGCGTTGTTGCGCACATATAACGAACTTATTGGTCAAAGATGGACTTACTGAAATTGGTGACATTGTTGATTGTGTTCGAGAAGGGGTGAAGTATTTGGTTGCATCAGAAGCTCGTATCAAGCAGTTTAGTGATATTGCAAAACAGTTGCAATTATCAAGTAAAAAACTATTTTTGGATGTTCCTACTCGATGGAATAGCACTTACCTAATGCTAGCCGCAGCCTTAGAGTTTAGGGAAGTCTTTCCGAGATATGGAGATAGAGATCAAGGTTTTAATTATGTTCCAAGCCTTAGAGGTGACAAACATTATTTCAGGAACCGAGTATCCAACTGCTAACTTATTCCTTCCTGAGGTATGGAGAATAAAAGAGGTGTTGAACAAGAAGTCTCTTGACCAAAATGATTACATACGAGCAATGGTTGTGAAGATGACTACAAAATTTGATAAATATTGGGGGGAATGTAACTTGCTTATGGCAGTGGCTGCAGTTTTGGATCCAAGGTTCAAGATGATGCTTGTTCAATTTTGTTTTCCAGTAATTTATTCAGAACCCGAAGCCACTACAAACATAGATACCATATTAAGAATCTTAAATGAGCTATATGATGAGTATGCTGAAGATTATAATTTAGCTAATGTCGAGTCAAGTGGACATAAAAATGCTCGAGACATAGGTTCTTGTGGTGGTTCAATCAATGTTGTGGGGAAGAATGTGATGAGTGGCAAGTCTATGTTTGAATCATTTGTTAGACGGAATGATACCATTCGTCTAGTGAAATCTGATTTAGATGTTTACTTAGAGGAAGGTGTCTATATTTGTAATGAGGATTCAGATTCACATTTTGATGCCTTGGAATGGTGGAAAGTCAATGATCTAAAGTACCGCATTTTATCTAAGATGGCACGAGATATTTTGTCAATTCCAATTACTACAATGGCTTCAGAATCTACTTTTAGTGCCGGTGGTAGAGTGATTGATCCTTATCGTGCATCAATGTCTGTTGAAATGGCAAAAATGTTATTGTGTGGAGCTGATTGGGTTCGGGTACTTCATGGTTTGAAAAAATCATCGAATGTAAGTATGATTTTATTGAGTGATTCCTTATTGCCATCTAGAAATTGTCTTTACTTATTGAGAACTTATTTTTACTAATTGTTATCTTTCATTTTGTAGAGAGAATAACCAACTTATAAGGAGATTTTACTACCTTGATGGGAATCAAGTGACAGGTTGTGTATTTTTACTTTTGCCTTTTGGTATAATGCTACTTATTCTGAAATTGTTATTTTGTTATATCATGTTGTTGATTATAAGTGTTTTGTATCATAGGTTGATGGTGATTGGCATCTGGCTGGGTTTTAATCTTTTTTTTTTTTTGAATTGATCTACTAAAAGAAATGCTGAAAGAACATGTTGTTTAGGACAAAAGTTCTAATTATTTTGTGGACCAAAGTGGGAGTTGGAGCTGTCCAGCTAGACAAGATTACTAGAAATTTATATTTTTTGGAAGTTTGGCTATGTGAGTAATTTCTTTACTTGAATTTCAGAATCTACTTGAATTGGAACTATAGTTTTTTTGTAAAAGTCTTATTGTTATTGTGTTGAATGGAGAAATTAATATGTTTTGTAATGTTTTCTTTTTGGACAATGATTATTGGTGTATATTAGTACTCTAAAGTTTGTATTAAGACTCTGAGAGTTAATTTATATTAGTATTAGTATATTCCGTGTGCGGTGTGTATTCTTTTGGTGTAGGCAATGATGAAGCTAGATGAGGATTACAACCTGACATTGGGTGTTGAAAAGTAAAGTGTGATGTAATTTTATTTGTAAGCTATATTTGTTAGTTTGTAAGTTTGAATTGAGCTATTATGCTATATTTGTAATGGGCCTTGAAGCTACTAAGTTGTTATTTTTGTAAGTTTGCTGGAAATTCTTGTAACTATTATTATCTAGCTTAGAAGTTGGAATTAATGGAATTGTGAAGATTAGATAATTCATAATTGCTTTCTAACTTACAGGGAAGATATCCAGTGGTATAAAAGCTCTGATATTTATGGGGCTAAATAATGCCACACAAATAATACCAGAATTTTATTTTTTTGACAGAATTTTTCTAATGTTATGTTATTTGATTAATGTGTACTTATTTAGTTATTTTTCTACTCTTTCAGCTTTAAACCCTTTGTTATTCAAGTAATGCGTAATTATTTATTTTATTTTCTACCATTGAAGCTTATTTTGTAATTATTTATAAATTCTAATCATAGGTTTTCGTTTCTTAGTTGATTTTAGCTTGACAGCTCGTAATTACAACTTATTATTTGTAAATTCAACTAAATATGCTTATGGCACAATATTATTTTTGTTGAGATATTTTTGAACTTCTTCCAGATGATTCTATTTTTTTTTTTTCCATTTAAATGCTTTCATTTAAAGATTTAAGATGAGTTTTAGAGTTTCATTCATACTAAAATCTAATATATATTATCATAATTTTAGTTCAAATTAATTAGGAGAAATAATCTCTTGTGCTTCAACCAACCAAGAAAAATAAATTGGTGTATCTAGTTATCGAGCTCAATTCAAGCTACTCGAGCTCGTATTAGTTCGAGTATTTTTTATACTCGAGTTCGAGTCGAGTTCGATCATATTATATGTTTAACGAGTCGAGCTCGAGTATAAATTTTTAAAATTTTTTGAGCTCGAGTCGAGTTCGAGCAGTGAGATATGCTAAACGAGCTTTTGATCCCTTACTCGAATTCGACTTGATTCGGATCGTTTGCAACCTTAGACTAACACTTCATTAAAAATTAATTTAATTTTAAATAATCACCCTTCATTTTAAATAGAGTAATAAAATCGTTATAAACTAATTATAAGTTCATCATTTTTTTTCTTGATGGATTATCAAATTTTATTATTAAACAGTGGGTTGGTTGTAATTGAATTATTGCTAAATGGTAAAAATTGAACGCAAGACTCAGGGATTGATTGGGAAATTAAGATCAGATGAGAAATTTTTTCTAATTTCAAATTCTTTTCTAAACATCATTTAAATGTAAAATATTTTACAATTTCAAAATTTTAATATCTTTCTCTAATTATTAAAAAAGTTTCATTCATTCAAGTAAAATACAAAAATTAATACAATTTTGTAATTTAAAAAATATATATATGAACAAGTAATATTCTAATATTTTTTTAATTTTATAGTACTTTATTAAAATATTTCTCTTTCATGTTCCAAAATCTGATAAGACATTTTAACTTTAAATTTCACTTTTTTTCACATAATAGACCCAACTAAGTTTTAAATAAAAGAGAATGATATTCACAATCCCAACCGCGTAATTATCGTGTAAATATTTCAAAAAAATATGAAAAAATATGAAATTTATATGAACATAAATAATTTTTTAATAATGGATTACACTATTTTTCAAAACGGTTACATGACACTTACATACTGTACAACTATATATAGAATTACTCTAAATAAAATAATTTCAATGAACCTGGTGATAACATTGGTGCTTGGATTCAATTTTTGATAGATTATTAAAAATTTATTTACAAGAAAAATAAAATATAAGCATTGATATGTAATTTAAAGATATTTAAAGATTGTTTTAGACTATCAAATGTTATGAATAATAGTAAAATAATTTATGGATTGCAGTGTGAATTGTCTGTGAATAATAAAAAATTAATGTGATAATATTTTAGAATAATTGCATTTTCAAAGAGATTTTAACATGCTTCAAAAATAAAAACTAAACAAATTAGCTTTAAAATAATATTAAATACAAATTTAAAATACATAAATTCCACAAATTCTATTTAAAAAAGTGAAATCTGTTGTATAATAGGTAGATGACCACCAACTAACACACATAGTTTATTGTAAACTTAACCATTCAAAAATGTGAATTAGTTGTTGTACATGTGAGAGTTTGTTGTATTTGTCACTTAGTTGTTGAGTATGTGAATTCATTAGTACAACAAACCACCATATAAGTTGCCTATAAAAGAGGTCTCGAGGATCATTTGTAAGATTTAAGAAAAGAAGAGAAGTGAATGATATTGAACTCTTGAAGAATAAAGTATTTTACAATCTCTCAATCCTCCTTATTCTCTCTTGCAATCTTTCAATTATTTGTTATTCTTATTTAGTTTCATAACACGTTATCAGTACGATGGTTCTACCAATTCTAAAATCAGTAGTCTTATTTTTCAAAATTATAGATCATACGGATGAACTTTTTATCTATGATTTGAATGATAAAATGTATGTTTGACTGACAGTACTACAACTCATACAATTCTCGAAGATAAAAAAAAAATATTTTCAAAATTTAACACTGAGCAAAACTTATGTCCATATCATATCAGGTTCATCAAATATAATTGAAAGTTTCGAAAGAGCTTATATTGTGTTGCCTAATTGCACAAAATTTTATATTGATGATATTCTATTTTTTTCACAATCTATAAGAAATTTATTGAATTTTAAAGATATACGTCGTAATGACTATCATATTGATACTACCAAGAAAAGCAGTAAAGAGCATTTTCTCACTAATAAAATAATATCGGGTCAAAAACTCGTATTAGAAAAACTATCTGCTTTATCTTTTGAATTATATTATACAAGAATGAGAACAAGTAAATCATATATGCTAATGCACCAGAAGTGCAATGACTCAAAAATATTTATGACCTGACATGATCCCCTTGGACATCCAGGATCAATAATGATGAGATGAATCATTGATAATTTGTATGAGTATTCCTTAAAGAATCAAAAGATTTTTTTACTCAATGAATATTCGTACTCTGTATATTTTCAAGGTAAGTTAATTATCAGATCATCTCCCTCAAAAATTATCGTTGAATCTCCATCATTTTTACAAAGGATTCACGGAAATATATGTGGGCCTATTCATCCATCAAGTGGATCATTTAGATATTTTATGATTTTGATTGATGCATAAAGTCGGTAATTTTATGTTTGTCCGTCTTCCACTAAAAATGTTGCATTTTCTATACTTTTTGCTCAGATAATCAAACTACGAGCACAATTTCCTGAATATCTAATTAAAATCATTCGATTGGATAATGTAAGCGAATTTTCGTCTCAAGTTTTTAATAATTATTGTATGTCAATAGGAATAGATGTTGAAGATCTCGTTGTCCATATACACACTCAAAACAGTTTAACTGAATATTTGATCAAAGGGTTTCAGCTAATCGCTAGACCTTTACTTATGAAATCAAAACTACCGGTTTCTGTTTGGGGACATGCTATACTTCATGCAGCATCATTAATTCGAATTAGACCATCTTCACATCATAAATATTCTCTATTACAGCTTGTATTTGGTCAACAACTAAATATTTCTCATTTTCATACTTTTGAATGTGTTGTATATGTTCTAATTGCATTTCCACAATGTACAAAAATGGGCCATCAACGTTGATTTGTGATATATGTTGGATTTGATTCTCCATCTATTATTAGATACCTTGAGCCTCTTATAGTAAATATGTTTAAAGTACGTTTTAATTGTCACTTTGACGAATCTATTTTTTCCTTACTGGGTAACGAAAAATCAATACCTGAAGCACGACAAGAAATTACTTGAGATAATAAAACTCTGTCTCAATTTGATTTTCCTACAAATGAATGTAAACTATAAGTTCTGAAGATTATTCATTTGTAAAATGTTGTAAATAAATTATTAGATGTATTTACTGACATTAAAAGTGTTGTAAAATCATATATTCTTACTGTTAATGCTTTAGTAAAGATTAAAGTCCCTAAAGGACAAGTTGTCAAAACAGTAATAAGTGAGTCTAAGACACGCCTAAAGCGTGGAATACCTATTGGTGCAAAAGATAAAATTAAAAAAAAAAAAAGAATACAAAATGAATTTGGTATTTTTGAAAAACTCATACTCACAATACATGCTACAAGTATAGTTGATGTTCTTAAAAAGGTCAAATCTTCTATTCCAAAATCTCCTAAAAATGAATCTCATGAAAATGTGTTTTATAAAATGTTTTCCCCTGAAGAGGAACATGTAACTGAAAATAATGAAATTTCAATATATTTCATGAGTACTGGAGAAATTTTGGATAGAAATAAAACTGTTGTCGACAACATATTTTCATATAAGATGACCCTTGAAATTACCAGAAATAATGAAAAAAATGAGCAAAAAATCGTCGAAGAATGTCAACATATAAATAATTGGCCAAAATAGAAAGCAGTTATTGAAACTGAATTCAACTCGCTAGCAAAGATAGATGTATTTGGACCTATTATCTAAATACCAAAGTGTGTAATACCTATTGAATATAAGTGAGTATTTATAAGAAAATGTAATGAGAAAAATGCAATTGTGCGGTACAAAACACGACTTATTGTACAAGGTTTCTTGCAGAAACCTAGAATGATTGTGAGAAAACATATTCCCCTATTATGGATGTAATCACATTTAGAATTTTGATTAATTTGATTGTTACAAAATAATTATATACGCAGTTGATGTATATGGTCACTATATATATATGGATCTTTAAACCATGATATATATATATGAAAATTCCTGAAAGATATAAAATGTCTGAAGCATCTATAATTATATCTAGAAGTATGTACTCTATCAAACTTAAAAAATCTTTATATGGGTTAAAACAATCTGGATGCATGTGGTATAATTACCTAAGTGAATATCTATTGAAATAAATATTTGAGAATAATCCTATATGCCTATGTATTTTTATTAAGAAATTAGAATCTGGATTTTCCATTATTGCGGTTTATGTTGATGATTTAAATATTATGAGAACTCCGAAAGAAATCTCAAAAATCGCTATATATTTAAAGAATGAATTTGAAATGAAAGATTTTGACACAACAAAATTTTGTCTCGGCCTGCAACTCGAGCACTTGCCAAATGAAATTTTTATTCGTTAGTCTATATATACAAAGAAAGTCCTGAAGCACTTTTATATACATAAAGCTCATCCCCTGAGTACTCCAATGGTTGTTCGATCACTTGATGTGAAGAATGATCTACTCCGTTCTTGTGAAGACGATGAAGAAATTCTTGATTCTGAAATATCATATCTTAGTGCAATTAGAAATTTGATGTATTTTATAAATTGCACTCGGCTTGATATTATACTCTCAAGTAATCTCCTTGCAAGATATAGTTATGCGCCAATTCGAAGGCATTTGAATGATATTAATCATATATTTCGTTACTTTTATGGTACGGTTTGATATGAGATTATTTTATTAACATGGACCAAGTTCATAATTGATTGAGTATGTAGATGCAAGTTACCTTTCAGATCAGATTTCAAATTGGATATTTATTTACTTATGGAGATACTGCCATATCATGGAGATCTGTCAAGCAAACACTATCTGTTACATTTTTAAATCACTCAGAGATCATTGCAATTTATGAAATAAGTCGATAATGTATTTGACTGAAATCAGTGATTCAACATATCTAAGAAAAGTGTGGTCTTCCCATGATCAACGATAACTTAACAATTTTATACGAGAATAATACTACTTATATCACTCAAATCAAAGGAGAATATATCAAAAATGACAGAACTAAACATATTTCACCCAAATTCTTTTATACTCACGGACTTCAATAAAAATGTAAAATTGATATCAAGCAGATACGTTCAAGTGATAATCTGGCATATTTATTCACAAAGGCATTACTAACTGCGACATTCAAAAAAATTGTGTAAAACATTGGTATGCGAAAATTCAAAAATCTATCGTCATACACTTTTTAGAAGGGGTAAATGTTTTGAAAATTTGTGTTGATTGTACTATTTTTTTTTTGCTGAGATTTTGTTCCATTGAATTTTTCTTTACAAGATTTTAATGAGACAATCTTAAATCACCTTGACGTACATAAGAATACTATACTTTTTTTCTTTCGCAATTGATTTTTTTTTCTACTGAGTTTTTCTTTGATAAAGTTTTAACGAGACAGATTCTTTATAAATATTCATCTAAGAGAGAGTATTGTATAATAGGTGGATGACCACCAACTATCACACATATTTTGTTGTAAACTTAACCATTAAAAAATATGAATTAGTTGTTGTGCATGTGAGAATTTATTATATTTGTCACTTGGTTGTTGGACATGTAAATTAATTAGCATAACAAACCACCATAAAAGTTGCCTATTAAAAATGTCTTAATGATCATTTGCAAGATATAAAAAAAAAAGAGAAGTTAATGATATTGAGCTATTGAAAAACAAAGTATTTTACAATCTCTTAACTTTCCTTCTTCTCTTTTGCAATCTTTCAATCATTTACTATTGTTCTTTAATTTCGTAACAAAATCTAACGTTAAATCTTTTTATTGTATAAATAACAGATTTTTCCTTTTCTATGAGCGAGTTCACAGACTTTTTGCTGCGATGTCATTTCCCATTTACTTACCTGATTCAAACGATTACCACTACCGACAATATTGTACTCCCGCTTTTGATTAATTACGTGACATTCACGTAAATAATTTTCTTTAAGGGCATTGCTACGGGACCCTTTGGAGGGTTCCGTTTTGTGCGCTGTTAATGTAATTTTTTTTAGATAATTTTTTTAATATTGTTTAATATTTTTTTAAAAAGAAAAAATATCACAATATTATTAAATAATATTATCTTAATCTTTAAGAAAAAAATAAAATAAAAAACAAATCACAAATAAGAGACCCTCTAACGAATTTCTTATCAATTTCTTTTTTTAATAATAAAAAGTTTTTTTTAAGTAATTATTATCTGAGAACATTTATTATATATATAAAATGGCTTTAATAAATTAATCATTTTTTAAAATAGACCAATTTTTGTAGGACAAATTGCCCAATTTTGTTAGGTCAAATTGACCAATTTATTTAGAGACAAATTGACCAATTTGTTTAGAGATAAACAAATTGAGAGTACAACATGAGTATTTCCAAATA
The DNA here is from genome assembly GCA_036898215.1 of Platycarya strobilacea. Taxonomy (NCBI): domain Eukaryota; kingdom Viridiplantae; phylum Streptophyta; class Magnoliopsida; order Fagales; family Juglandaceae; genus Platycarya; species Platycarya strobilacea. The sequence continues at coordinate 55,086,941 of CM072545.1, read as the reverse complement.
GTAAATACTCTATAGTAAAATTTTAATAATAATATGCATAATTCTCATTCTTATTATATTTTCTCTTATAAGTATATCATCTAATATTATACTATATAAAAAAAATTTAATAAATAGATTTATTTATTGGGAGCTGTTACAACTCCCGTTATTTGAGTTCCGTTATATGCACCATTAGGTGCTTTTGTTTTCTTACATCATTATTTTAATATTCTTAAACATTTAAAAATGAAAAAAATATTAAAATATTATTAAATAATATTATATTTTAATGAATAAGTTTTTAAAAAAAAAAGTAAAAAAGTTGAGCACTGCACGCCAATGGAACTCAAATAACGGTCATTTTATCATTTTTCTTATTTATTTTCTTTTTGTTTTTATAAGAGCATTTCAATACGACTAATTTCCTAAATAACATATATTTTTTTTTCAAATTTTTTCATCATTTAAAAATCTCTTTTATAATTTTTTATCTTTTATTTATTCTGTTAAAATAATACTCATTATTTTTTCTTTATTACTTTTTTCTCTCGCTTTAATTTATAAACTTAATTATTTATATTTTATATTTTTTTCTTATGCTTTACTCTCTACTAAATATTTTAAACAAAATTTTAAATTATATTGTTTGGAGTACGATTATATGTTTAAAATTAACGTTTTTATTACTTAAATTATATTTAAAGTTATAATAAATATGAATATAAGGGAAAGTGTAGATGATTGGAATAGAGATTTATTTTATTTGTTAGAATAAAATATTTATAAAAAATAATTTTGATGAATAGTGACTTTATATATTTAATAAACCATTATTCACATCTCAAGACCTTTTTCTAAAATAAGAAACCGTTTTTCAAGAGGTTTTAAATGTAAACCCAAATTTGTTTTATTAAAATACAAAAATAAATAGTAGAAGATTTTGACTAAAATATCAGCTATTACTTGCCGATATTTGAGTTTTGATTGTACCAGATTTTGACATATCACTTTTTTTTTTCTTTGGATTTTTAAATTTTTTTTATTTCAATACAAACTAAAATAATTACATATATATAATTTATTTATAAGTTTATTATTTTGAAATATAATTTATATATATCTTATTTATGTATAAATTATTTCAAAAAAATACATGAAACAGTACCAGTACTGAAAATTTATTTTAGTACCTTAACCGATACATCTACAGATATGGTATTCAAAACATTAACTAAAATTGCTCTTAGTGCATGTCTAGTTTAATAAACATTTTTTTTAAGCAAGTAATTTTATAAAACAAAAAACGATACATGAGAAAGGGTGACATTTTCCAACAAACGCCCCAAAACAGTAAATAATAATGCAAAAAAAGTGAGAAATAAGTTTATTTGAGACTAATTTGTTAATCTCTACCCTTATTGTATAAAAGTATGCCATATTTTAAAAGGACGAATGTGATCTATTCGCTAAAAAACGAATATAAATTTCACCACTGGAGGTGATGGAATAGCCACTGGAAGCGGTGGTGGTGGTGGGTGCATTGTCACTCATTGCTTTGGAGTGATTTTTGAAGAGTTCCACGAATTCTCGATCAAGACCATGGTTTATGAAAAATGGTAATATAGGGTGACAACCATAAACGGAGTCGAGTTGCTGGTTAATCAACCTAGACGGTGACGATGCGTGCATTACATGCGTTGTTGAAAAATGTTGAATACTTTGAAATCTAATGGGCTGCGCGTGACCTCCCAAACTCCTTCAAAATGTAGCTATGCGTGAGCTACATGCGTGACAGAAGGGGCTGTGTGTGCCACACGCACAAATCAAAACGACAAAACTCCCCTTTGCACTTAAAGATCAGCGTTTGGCGAGACTGGAGAAGTGACGTGTGTTGGCAGGAGATTTGGCCAGAGCCAAAGCTCCAAGTCACCTTCTCTTAAGAAGAAAAATGAAATTCTTTTGAAGATTTGGCTGAAAATCACAAGAAGAAGGGAAATAATGGGAGAGAGACTTTTGGTTCAAGAAGCATTTATTACTTTATTAGTGAAGAGTAGAGCTCGAAAATAGCATTTCTAGGCTATTGAATGTTAATAGTTATGAATAATTTGTGAAATCCAAAGCCGTTTCGGCCTATGCAACTCATGAATTCTTTGACATGTCAAGACTTGTGTGTGTCATTTATAAAGCAAAACCCAAGTTTCTTAGATTTTTGTTTGCTTCATTATTTGTTGGATTTTTGCGAGATCGTGTGAGTGATAAAATCTCTCTCGAGTTAAGCCCTCTTTGGATAATGTAATTAAATAAGATGGTTTTAAAAAAAAAATTAAAATTGAATAAAATTTATTTTTAATAATAAAATTATTTTAATATCTGAAAATTTGAATTATTTATTATATTATATAAAAAAAATTATAAAAATAAAATAAAATGAAATAAAAAACAAGGTTGAAATTACTCGACTTAAAATAGAAAACTAGAACTACTGGGATTCACGTTATTTTTGCGGTTTGTCAACGTGTATCATCCCGACTTTTGACTCTGAAAATGAACCGACGTCGTCCACCGCCATTCGTCCTTCCATTCGTATCCTTATCATTGGTTTCTATATCACCTATTAGATACACCACTTATTTATATTATTATTAGGTTCTTATCAGTTATCGGAGTCCACATCAAGACTCAATTTCGGTGTGGTCGATCATCCAAAGAAAAATGATTAAAATCTATAATTATTTTGCAAATCTACTTAAAATAAAAGGGTCATATAAATTTTTATATTATTTTTTAAGAAAGTTGTACTTAATTGATTTAAAATCAAATTTAGAACAACTATAAAAAATTATCATACCGATAACTTCATCCAATTGTGCAAGCTCATTATAGTTTCTTAGTATTAATTATAGGGAACTTTAGACCATATTTGGAGCTATTAATATTGTCACATTAAAATGTTTAATTTGTATGTTTTAAGAGTTTAGAATTTCATTACTTACTAGTGAAAAAAGAAAATGCTTAAGCTGATCTTGTGAAAATGTACCCACATAAATTAATTTAATTTAATATAGTACGTTAGATTATAAATTATTTTTATTTTAAAGTAAATTAACATATTATATAAAATAATATTAATTTATAAATTTACTTTAATAGAATCTTTCTATTAGTGAGCAAAAAGTATTTGTGTTTTAGTTTTTTTTTTAAAAATATTTGTTTTTAATCATATGATATTTAGGCTTCATTTGAATAGTAAGTTCTTTTCATCTCATCTTAACATTTAAACACCACAAATATAAATATTGTTCAATACTTAATTTTTAACTTTTTTATCTAATCATTATATATCTAACATTATAATTTTCAAAACTTTCAAATAAAATACAAAAAATAATTTAAAATTCTCACATTCTAAAATAAAATAATATTATAAGTTATAAATGTATTTTAACTTTATAATATTTGCATTTCATTTTTTTATTCTTTTTCCAAAAGATTATAACATAGATAAACTCAAATTATCCATTATTAATTTATTATTTATCAATTATTTTATTACGAGAAAATCTATTGAGCATATATTTTTTAACACTTCCAAAAATTGGCTGATGTAAAAGTCTATCGCATTAATTATGCTAAAAAAAAAAATATAATAAATCTCACTATAAATAAATAATATCAACCATAACATTCTTCTTTATTGTTATTATTATTATTATTATTATTATTCACTTATGTAGTCTATCTCATCTAAACCCATTTTCCAAACGATGTCTCGTTGGGTCTAAACTCGATTTCGGGCGGCCAGTGGGTTTGTAATTGTTGGATTCGATTAAGGGACTCAAATCATTGCCTACGACGACACGACAAAAGCAACACAACGATATACGATCAAAGGCTGGTATATCGTTCTTCCCTCTTTCTCTATCGCTCCGCTGAAGCAGTGCACGGGCACCGACAATTAGCCTTCCAAGTGAGTCTGTATTTCAATCCCTAGAACCCTTTCATTCTTTGTGTTTTTATTTACTTTTTGTTGAGATTATCCAAAGGCTTTTGCGAGTATCTACTTTTTCTTTGTTTTCAATTTTAGTTTCTATTTTTTCTTTGTTGTTTAGTTTTCTGGTTAGACTGTACGTTTGATTGCCTATAAAAGGAAAAAGAAAACATCGAACAGAAATGAAGTCTTTCCAATTTGTACTTTATTAACAATTTATTGTCTGACTAAGCCCACTTCACTCAACAAGCTCGTCAGGGTTAGTGTCCGAGGCATGTTTGAGCCTTTAATTTTGGTTTCTTGATGTGGGTTTGGAATCGTGGCTTGATAAGGGTGTAGTGATTGGTTATGGAAAATTCGATTTGCCTGAGGCACAGCATGGAAGAGTAGCCGTGCTAAGAAACGTGAGATTTGTAATTTCTCTATTTTTTGGATCAATTACAAATGACCTGCCTAAACAACCGTGTTTTCTGCAAGCACACTATCGACAAAATCCAAGTTTCTGCTCTGAGATGTTCCTTCAAATCCAATCATTTTTTTGAACAGAAAACCGTCACGCATTCATTTTTAGAGACATAGATGCTCCTAATATGGGCCGCGAAGTATCATTTCTTTACATCCACCTTCTAAAAGCACTGTTCTGGCACTAAAGCCGAAAACGAAATGCCCAACTGTTATTTTTTCTCCTATTTGTAGTTGTCTTACTTACAGCTCGAAATGCGCCTCTGCTCAATGGTGGAGCAGGAAGGGAGACCACGGTCCCCCCTTGTCTGAAACCGCTTTGTAGGTCACACATCAATTAGCTTAATGAACAAAGATGAAGGAAGCCTATAATTGAATAAAATAATCTGTATAATGCTACTTGTAGACCGGACTAAGAGGATACAAATAATCTTTTATGCACATTATAAAGTCGTGTTCCACTCATAAAAAAAGTATACTTCCTACGTACTTGGCTATGTCTTTTGCATTTCCTTAATAAAATTCTCGATTGCTTATTCAAAAGCTTATAGAAAATGCCATGTTATTATCTTACCTATCAAAGGCCATCATGTGGGCACGTGCTTTTGCCCTAATGTAGATGTGGTGGCCTAGGCAAAGAGTTAATAGTCTGTGTCAACCTTTATGGGCAAGCATGCACGTAACTTTTGACAAACTGAGTGAACATTGATGCCAGATCAATTTTGGTGTAAAGAAAGGTAATTAGACTAAATGACTGATAGTTGGGATAAATTATTTGTTAGTATGAAACTTTTGTTGTCTCCCTCAGGGAAAAACCAAGGCTTCATCACTCTTGTTTGCTCCCGCACAATCATGTGCTATGGTGCCTACCAGCTAAACGATAGGTCATCAACCCCTAAACTACTGAACACTATGCTGTAGAAACACTTGCCTCACCAAAAGTCAAACAGATTACTGAAACAAGAACCCACCCCCAGAAGCAAAAATTTACACAAACTCAAAGGCTGTTCACAGGTGAAAGTGGCACGGAAGATGATCCTATTGAGTATTATGTGGTGCATTTGGTCAGAAAGGAATGTGCAGTGCTTTGAAGATCGAGAGTGAACGATGGAGGAGCTCCAGGAAATTTTTCTGCAAACTCTCTTATTATGGTTCCCGGCCATTGTACCTTATGGAAGTAATGAGTAGGATTTCTTGTCTCTAAGCTCGAGCTCTTAGAATATATTTATGCGTATTCTTTTGTATACCCTCCGTGTACTTGGTCTATGGTCTATGCCTATTCATATTCTCTTTTATAAAGATTTTTCATACTTATCAAAAAAAAAAAAAAACACTCTGCCACCTTTGCCGAATCAACACTCTAAACCCTCCATAACTCTGACCCATTGACAGTCCAACATATCCACTGAAAACACCCACCCATTCCTCAAAATAAGCACTCAATTGTTGAATTGAAAATTCACAATCACTATTAGGGTAACTCAGTCATTTACCCAAAATTATCAGGGGAAATCTAGTCGGTTTGCATAAAACTAATTTTATGATATTACTTGTTTATCCATAATTAATCAGAGGATAATATTATACTTTTTCACACATCCAGGCGTATTTTTGTCATTTCATGTCCCAAGGCTTCATCTAAGATAAATACTGGGTTTGATGATAGAAACGGACAACCCAAAATCTCCTTAGTGGTAAAGTGCTTGTGCACACTCATGTGTGCATGGATATATGTATATCTGTGTGTATGCATCGATATGCTTCTGCATATATTCTTGTTATCGGTAAACAAAACTATATGCTTCTGCATATATTTTTATCGGTAAACAAACGATATTTCTGCATATATAAATATACACTTATTTTTGTGTGTTTAATTTGATAATGCGGTCATTGAGCCTAATCATTGAGGGATGGGTTCGGTGATTGATGGTATTGTTCCAGTTGGAATGGGGATATATCTCAGTGCCCCCAAGACTGAAAAGGTATCAGAAGATGGTGAAAATGACAGACTTAGATATGGGTTCTCATCAATGCAAGGGTGGCGTGCTACCATGGAAGATGCTGTGAGTAGTCTTTGTATTCTTGTGATTTCTATTTGTTTTGGTTTCACCTGTGTGCACTGTGTATCCTTGTAAAATTCTGTCCTTGTCCAATCATTATGTCTAATGCTTCTTTACATGGTAGTAGCATTAGAGTTTTTTGTTTTTGGGCAAGAGTTGAGCTAAGAGATATCACGCCAACCCACTCTCATCCCACTCGTATGACAAGCTATCTAATATTTTCTTGACATGCACTTTCTATTACCTGGATTGAGAAATGTGCTGAAATAAATATTTGCATATATATATTGCTGGTGTTTTGATAAAAAAATCTTAATTTGTGCAAGGCAGCAACTGAAGCTGAAAAATAAATAATTGCCTGTGCAGGATAAAGCTGCATATAAATAAATAAGAGAACTGCATATATATATATAAAAAAAAAAAGAGAGAACTTGTATAAAATAGTAACTAGTTTGGCATATATTGGCATTGTATCTAAGTTAATCTATCTGGAGGAACAAACATTGAAGATCCATAAAAATTGTAATTTTTTACAATCAGTGGTGCTATCCTTTGGGAGGTTTCCAGTTAAGATGGGCTGGAGGTATTCTATTAGGAGTTGTGTACATAAATGTACTTGTCATTCTATGTTGTTTATATGATTTGGTGAACCACAATTACAAATATGTTCTTGTCCTTGTTTGCAAGAATGCGAGTTGGAGTTGGCACAGGTCTTAAGCTCAAGTCTAATTGACCCTGGGAGTAAATAAAATAAACAGTCTGTACTTGCCAAAACGGGCTGTATGATTGTCTGAAGTAGCAGTGTAGCACAAAAACTTTTGAAGTTTTGAATATCTAATGTTTGGAAAAAAAAAACTGCTTTCTTTATATCTAACAAATGTCCAATTGTTCAGAGGACAGTCAAGTATTTGACAGGGTTATGGCTTCTCTTCAGAGGGTTTCTTTGCCATGTTGTTTAGAGATGATATGGTTGTCTTTTTATTTGGTCTGTCTGATGGACTCGTTACGATTTTTGAGGGATTTTTCTATCTTCTTGATTATTTGCTAAATGTATATTGTTTACTATAGCATGCAGCTTATCCAGATTTGGACAGTTCCACGTCTTTTTTTGGTGTTTATGATGGCCATGGAGGTCAGCATTTGAAATTAATAAGTTTCATTTGTTTTATATATTTTATTCCTTCTCCATCAGAAACTTTTTTTAATTATAGTTTGTTTTAGTTCTTTAAAACACTAGCTAAGTTTTCTCAAGTATACCTCTGGCATACGTGGGCTTAGCCTTTTTCTATTAATGAAATCCTTTTGATTACCTATAAAAAAAAACTATAGTTTGTTTTAGTACTGAAAATACTTTTCACTCTTGGTTGCCATTTGCATCTACTAAAATTAAATTTTATGACTTGGTTTAGAAGATATTATTAGCCAGTTGATCCTTTTCATGTTAACATGACTTGGATTAATTAGCTGGATACTTTTAATTCATAAGAATTGCAGAAATTACATAGAAATGTTGCTGTACATACACCCCTTTTTAAAAGAAAACTCTTCAACTTCAGTCCAAACATATTTTTAGTCTCAATATATATATATATTTTCCCTCAAAAAAGAACTCACCTGATCATTTCTTTACGTTTCTGGGAAAACCACCACTAATTTAATTTTTACAAAAACCCAAACAAAAAAAAAATCTCGTGAATTTTCTCCAAACAAGTTTTCAAATCTGCCTGCCACTTTCGCAAACCCTGATATAAATATATTTCAAAAACTGTTTTTCCTATACACTTTCACCAAACCCATTGAGAAACGCATCACGAATTTTTTTTAAAAGTATTCTCAGGATTTTCATTATCCACACATGCTCTAGTTAGTTCATCTTTGAAATTACAGAAACTGAGCTTTGTTTTTATTGGCTGCATCAGTTGTGCTTAATGAAGTTCATTCATTTTCAGGTAAAGTAGTTGCTAAGTTCTGTGCCAAGTATCTTCACCAACAGGTGGTCAAGCATGACACATATGCAACTGGAGATTTAGGTACTGCATTACAGAAAGCATTTCTAAGGTAACTTCATTTTTTCATTCTCATTCATCACTTCATTGTTATCGGTGGATGCCTTGGCTATGCCTTTACATAATCATAGATCAAGCACAGGCTAGCTGGAAAGTGTCTTTTACCTGTCAGTAGGATGTTATGAACATCTCAGGAATTTGAAACAAAGCTGTTTGTTTTACCAGCTGCCTTTATTGCCGCATCATTTCAATGGCCTAGCTGCCTATACATATATTGTTACAAGCCATTGTTATATGATTTCTTTCCTTTGTGCTTAGTGTTGTTGTGGAATGTTTTGTTTTTTTGCTTATACTTCTGAGAGTACAAATTATTAAGCAGTATCCTTAATAGGAAATTGGACGAATTAAATATGAGGGAAGGGACAGTATATAGGTCTCGGGTGGCATGCTAATGTCCCATTTCATGGTTTAATTGGTGATTTAGACTGACGGGTTTCTCTATCCAATACTTGCTCACTATTATATTTCCATGCTGTGGGTTGGTGCAGAATGGATGAGATGATGAGTGGACAAAGAGGATGGAGAGAATTAGCAATACTTGGAGATAAAATGGAAAAGTTCTCTGGTATGATAGAAGGGTTGATATGGTCTCCTAGGGGTGGTGAAGTCAATAACCATAATGATAATTGGCTGTCAGAGGAGGTAATAATAACAGCAGAATGGCTTTTAGCCTTTTTTTTTTCTTTTATTTTATGTAGTAATTTTAAAAACGTAGCACTGGCACGGTAATTGTGCCTTTTTTTATTAATACCGATCACTGTCATCACATATGCTTATGAGAAGTATTTTGACTGGACATCTACGTGGCATTTCGTGCTTTAATGTCCATAACTAGGTTTAAATTTGACACGGGCTGTTAAGACCTTTTAGTGAATTAGACTCTACATGTTTTCCCATATTCCTTTTTTATTTTTCTTGAAACATCTTTGTGATTTATTATGATATGGTCTGGGTGAAATTTTGAATTGTGAGCATAACTTATTTCATCACAAGTCATTTAAAGTTTGTCACACAGTTTGTCTTATAAAAGAACTGTTATATTTGTGAACCATTATGCAAATTTATTTCTAACCCTGAAAATAGGTTTTTTTTTTTTTTTCCTGAAAATGGGTTTTTTTTGCTTAATACGTTTAGGTGTAGCATTTTGTAACTTGCAAGGAATATGAATCTGAATGAAGATAACAGAATGTAAAGCTGGAAAGCAGAACTCAATTAGAAACATACAGAAGACTATTACTGCCTTGGACTTTCATGGCATGGATCTGCATAATTTCCTTGTATCTAAGCGCCATCTTGAGAGGCTTTTGTTGTTTTGTTGTTTTTGTTTTTGTTACCTTTGTAATTTGCTTTTGCTGTTTTTGATTAATAAATTTTTACTTATCAAAAAAAAAAAAGAAGACTATTACTGCAGCATCTAAAACATTTCAGAGTTGTGAATTTGCTGGTAGAATTTGTGAATGCGTTTCATTTTGTCATAGAATCTTGCATTTGTAAAAAAAAAAAAAAATCATGGTTTTGACATGTTTGTAAGATACTCGATGATTACTGAATAGTCTGAATTAGGTTTTCAATCATGTTCTGATAGTCCAGTACTGATCGGCTTAGGCAATAGCTCAAGGTGCAAATTGAGTGCTATCTAATAGTTATTTCATGCACAAACTTATACAGCCCGATCCTATTCACTCCAAATGACGAGCAACAAGCATGTAATTGCTCGTGTATATAAACAAGGCTACTTGAATAAGTGAGGCCAAAGAATGGTCATAAAAGTCTTCGTGATTGTATTAAATGGTAATTGGAGGAAATTTGAAATATTCGTTTAATGGGATATTGGGATGAAGTCCCCCCACCCTCCTGCTCACAACATACGCAACAATGTTGTAAAGGCTCATTATCTGAACTAAGTGTAGGATTGTAAAAAGATAAAGATTCAACATATGGCAAAACTCATTCATTAGAAAATTTATGGAACTGAAATTTAATCTATGAAGTGTGTTTTTGTTGCAAACTAGGGGCCTCACTCTGACTTTGATGGACCAAATTGTGGAAGCACAGCTTGTGTGGCGATCATCCGAAAGAATCAACTTGTTGTTGCAAATGCTGGTGACTCGCGTTGTGTGATATCCAAGAAGGGTCAGGTATTGGTCCCTCCGTTTTGAGAAGTTTTAAAACACTTTTATGCTCTTCTTCAATTTTTGATCTGAAATGGTGAGGATTGTCGCGTGACATGCATGGCCAATCTGTGCTTACTTCTTATTGGTCTTTTGATTCCATTATGGAAATGCTAAGATATTCTAGTGGCTGTCCTTATATGTTAATGGGCATTATCTATGTACATTCTTTTGGAAAATTTTGCTTGATGTATTATTGAATGGGTAGCAGCTTAGTTGAATGGAAAATTCAAAGTGAATGAAGTATGACACGTATGACATGGAGGCGATGTGAGATATGTATCAGACACCCATCAGAGAATGTCTGCCAGCGGGAGGAACATTTTATTTTGTGAAGTTTTGTTACATGCATCTCTGTAGACAATTACACACACATGGAATCCGTTATTGTGAACAAACAACCTCAATGCTTGGGCTGGGTGCATTCCTTCCTGCATATCCATACAAGACAATTGTGGGTTGAGGTCCTATGGGATTCAGGAACCCTTTCCAATTGGTGCACATGCACATGGAACCTCAATGCTTGGCCAGGGTATTGAAGGAAAACAGGACACATGATTTTTGTGTGCCCTCATGTCCATAACTTTTGAAGGTTCAGGTGAATCTGACATCTTAATGCTTGTCCATTGCCCTAGTTAACTCTCTGCTTAAATTTTGTATAAGCCCATATAACGTGTGGTTAATTATCATTCAAAACGAATATTCTTTTTTCGGTGTGCCAGGAAACCCATGGTACCTAGAATCGTATAATCTTTATCAAAATGTGCTTGTACGATGCTCTATCAAAGCTTTCATGTGCAGGCATATAATTTGTCTAAAGATCACAAACCTGACCTTGAGATTGAGAAGGACAGGATTCTGAAAGCTGGTGGTTTTATCCAATATGGCCGGGTCAATGGGAGTTTGAACTTGGCAAGAGCCATAGGTACCTTAAGCTTTTTTAAATCTTAATCCCAATTTTAAAGGATAAAATGGTAAGATTTTAAGCTCTTGTACCATTTCTTGTGTTCACGATTGTGATGGTTGCAGGAGATGTGGAATTCAAGCAGAACAAACATATGCCAGCTGAAAAGCAGATTATTACTGCCTTTCCAGACATAACTACTGTATGAATTGTATTGACTACTGTAGTTACCTTATGGATTGGGGTTATAATTTATTTTTGTGCACTTTCTTGTTTATTTTTCTTTTTGTATGTTGCTTTTATACTACCATGCAGTATGTCATTCTTTATAATTTTCATGATTGAATGTAGTTACTGATTTTTTTATATATTTTTTTTCTAAGTAAACGATTGTATTAAAAAGAATAGGCATAGCCCAAATACACAAGAAATTATACAAGAGATGACACCTATCTTGGAAGGAGAAATAGAAACATGAAATCATGAAAATCAAGGTCGTCAAAATCAACGTCTTTGACCCATAGAAGTAAGGTTCTTACAAAAAGTAGTCTAAGCTCTTCCAATGAGCACTCCTTGTGTTGCCATGTGCACCATAGATTACAGATAGGAAACATCTTTCACACAGTTGTGATTTGTGGAATACCGCCTAGATTTGTCCAACTGGCTAGCTCAACCACAGTGTAGACATAACCAAGGCTAGCTTTAATTGTCTGAATATATCTTCCCATAACACATGGATGCAGATATTATTTTATTTTGTATCTTCCGTTACTTTGAGAAAATTGTTGGATTCCCATCTCTTTAATATTTCATTTTTTGAATAAGATAAAGTTACTTTGAGAGCGTCATGCTGCTCATTACTCATTAAAAAAGTAACATCAGACTGCTTATTGCTTGCCATGTAGTTTTGCAACACCATTATGGTGAGTTACTGGTGATAAGTATTCACTCGAAGAGATTCTTCTTTCCAAGCTCTAATTTGATATCTTTGTTTCTCCATGAAATAGGTTGAGCTTTGTGATGATGATGAATTTCTTGTTCTAGCTTGTGATGGAATTTGGTAAGTTTGTCTCTACATTAGTTTATATAATTGACTCTACATTTTAGAACTTGGATTCAGTTGCACTGATGTGGATATTCTTCAAAATATGCTGTCCCCTCTGAAATTTACTCTAATGCGGTAAGAATAATACCTAGAAAGTATTTTTTTTAGAACTCTGGTTTTTTTAATCCAAATGTTTGTGTATTTGGTGAAGATGTAGATGGTCTATGTGTCAGAGGATTAAGCCTTAGGTGTCTGGCACTACCTTACTACTTTTCTTGGCAGTTCTTACAAGTTTTAAGAGGCATATCCAATGCAACGGAGCATCGGACTTTGAAACCAAAGTTTTAAATTTTGTTCCAGGCACCATTCTAGTTTAGGTACTAAAACAGAATATTTTGGTACTTGTTTGTCCCGGTGTACCATTTCGGGATTGACATTTTCTAAAATAAATATGTATTTCATGCATACCTAATAATTGATAACTTATAGCCAAAGGCTTGCGACCTGATTGGCATAACCCCCAGCCTCCAAAATGGAGGTTTGGAGTTCGAAACCACCCTCTCTTATATGTATAAAATAAAAAATAAAAAATAATTGATAACTTGTAAAATGAATATTTGTTGAAATCCATAAAAAAGAAAGGTAGCGATATTATAAAAAAATCACAAACTTTGAGGTCAGATACACACTAAATAAGCAAAGAAAAAAAAAATGAGAGCTAAGAAAGTTTTTTTTTTTTGGGGGTCAGCAAACAAGAATTTTAAATAGAAAGGAATCTAGAAAAAAGAGAGGGGGCATATTTAAAGTTACAAACATGATTATGGAAATGTCATTAGATTAAGTACAGAAATGCAATCAGATTCAGAGTTACAAAAATGCTATCCAGGTTCAAAATTTACGTAAATGCTGTCCAGGATCAAGAAAATTACAAAACTGCCATGAACAAATTCTGGAATGTAATGCAAATTCTGGCTGTAATGGCCAGAACCGGCCGGAATTTGAAGCCTGATAAAAAAACAAACAATGGGATTTGAAGCGAAATAGAACAAGGAGGTATAGTTTCTGGTCCGAGCGGAACTGAATTCAAAACTATGGTTGAAACTTATTAATTTGGTTGAGCTCTATTTCTTGGATTGCATTTTCGGGGATCATTTTTTGATAACTTTAATTTACCATTTTTTAACATTTTATTATACGGTTAGTTATGATGTGTTGTTATAAAATTCAATTAGCCTTTGGTTATTCTTGTTTCCAATTTTGCTATGGATGGAAGGACTTCCTGGAATATATAAGTTTTGTTTTGACAAGTCAAATTTCCTCATTTACATGCCTATAAGACATAGGGATAGAGTGGAAAAAAATAAAATTTATGAGATCCTTCTCAACTTCCCCAACCGATAAGGTTAGGAATTATCTTTCCTGTCTCTCACTCAAGCTAAGAATCAGCCCATTACTTTAATCAATTTTGATTTATATGCCACTGAACCTTCTATGGGAGTATATTGTAGTGTTATTCCAACTAAATCTCTTCATACTTCTAGTGGTCCAATCCTACTGAGTTAATATCAATTATTTTTGTAGTCGAGTTTATTTTAACCTATATGAATTATCATCTAATTTCTAAAGTTATACGTCCAATTCTTGTATGAGGGGAAGGAACAGGGAAGATTAATTCAATGGACTGGTTAGAATCTTAGGTTATGGGTTGTGACGTCTGGCAAAGGGGAGATAGATAGAGGAAGATGAAGGTGAGTTATGGTTGGGCACTACATTTTTCAACGTTCCCCATACACGTCAGTTTCATTTATAGTATTGTTTTCCCCAAGCACTAGCCATACTTGGGGGGAAAATGATTACTAACAACTTTTGGATTTAAAATGCCCTCGTGCAAGTTTAAAGCTTCTATGAGGCGTCAACATCCTCAAATAACTATAGGGTACTGCAAGTTGGAGTGGCATTGCCTTGGCAAGGGTAACTTAGCATCTTCCCAAATGTCTGCAAGGGAAAATATAGTCTTGTTTTACTAATCAAAGAAATTATAGTCTTGTTTTAGTTTGCGTCATAATTAGGTTTGATCCCGGCCCTAATCAAAGAAATTATACTCTTCAAACTTTTGCAAGCATTTGGGTTTTCTGTTAGTTCACTGTTCTTTGATGAAAACATGTCTCTCTCTCTTGCACTAGGGATTGCTTGTCAAGCCAGCAACTAGTGGATTATGTGCGGGAACAGTTGAAAACCGTGAGTTTTTTTCCCCCCCATCTCAGATTACTGAAATACTTTGCGTTAGAAGTAACATCGATTTCTTTTAAATCATACAGGAAAGTAAACTTTCAGTCATTTGCGAGAGAGTGTTTGACAGGTGTTTGGCACCCTCGGCCGGTGGCGAGGGTTGCGACAATATGACCATGATTTTGGTTCAGTTCAAAAAGCCTGTTGATAATACTTCTGGTGGGAAGCAGATGGCAGGGGAGCAGCCTTCGTCATCTGATCAACCCCCATCTGAGACTGAGACTGATAGAAGTTTAACGGAGACTTGAATAAAGTAGCAGAACTCTGTACACTTGGCTACAAATTTTCGTGCAAGTTGAAGCTCTGCAGATCCTAGAATTCTGGATTGAATTCATTGAGAAAGTGAATTCTCACGATATGGCTGGTAAATTGTTTAGGATGTTTCAGTTAGCGGATCGGCTATTTGAGTTCTTGTATATGTTGATGGGGTCTCTAGATTTTTAAGAGACTTGCCTTTTACCACTTATGGATCAAGCACACCAATGGGCAGGTTACTATACTCCTAAGAAACAGCGTAAATGTTATAGTTTGAAAGTGGCAGTCATGCCGCTGTAATTGGGATAATGATAGATCTAGTATTCTGGAATCATCTGTTTCAACCAGATCTCGACGATGAAGTTTTATAATCAATTGCTTGTTCTGACTCACCAGTATAATTTTAAATTTCACGCTGAATCGGTCGGTACGGTTTAAATGTCATATTGGCAGTCGTCCAGTACAGAAAAATAGCAGTTTCATATTGGCCGATAATTTGGCATATGTTTTGGTCGTACTGGATTTCGGTCTTTCATTTTTTTTACCTCAATTCAAATTAGATTAATTATATAGATATATATATATTTATATATAATTTATTCATATATTGACTATTATTTTAAAATATAATTTATATATGTATTTGTATATATAATTTATTTATATATAGATTATTTTATACAAAACGATACCGGTATTGAAATATTTTATCTAAGTATTTTGATTAATACATTTACTGGTACGGTATTGAAAACATTTACTGATACGGTATTGAAAACATTACGGTTACTAGGCCTCAGAATTACGATCGAGATGAGTAATTCAGGTTGTGCACGTCTTGTGACGTTGATACTTGGTAAGTGCTGCATTCTCTTGATTGGATAGGTTTTGAACTTTTTATGGAATGTGTACTAACGTATTGGAAGAGCATACTTGATATTATTAAACCTAGGACTAATCTGGGTTTCGACTCATGTATGGCTGGAACTTGGGTTTCTAATTCGGGCCAAAATCCGGATTTCAAACCTAATTTTTTTATCAGGATGATGTATAACTAGATTATTGAACATTACTCTTGTTTTTTTAGAGAAATAGATTTAATTTCATTAAAAAAATTTGAGATTTTATAGATATGACCAATATGAATTGAGAAAATTCAGACTACTAATTGTAGTCAACTAATTGTAGTTAGGGCATAAACTTCTAATTGTCTTAGACTAACAAGTTGAGAGACTAAACATTACTTGAAGGTAGGTAACTAAAGTCTCTTTCTCCAAAAGGAAGAGAGAACTACAATTTTACTGACTACCGTCTAAGAGATTATTTCTCTTTATACAATTTTTTTTAATAAAAATTGAACAAAACACAACCAAATCGCAAAAACAAAAAATAACAATCCAAAGAAAGGTCATCTGTGGTGGTGTGTGGATATTACGCGCCACACTAGAAATGAGCAACCACAGGATAAAGAAGCACTAATACCCTAAATTCGCTCAAAACCGACATCGACGAGAAGGATCCACCAGAAAGGGAGGCACATTGAAACTCACATTCTAAATAGACCCCACACGTGATGAGCATGTGCTTCTCTGTTCAGCAAAAAGTTCCGGATGACACCACAATCGACCGACGGGGTGAATGGTGACATAGCGCATGGTGGGCGTAGGGCATCCTATTCCTTTGTATCTGCCAAACTAGCCTTCACAACCAAAAAAAGTCTGAAAACCACCATAAACTATGGTGGTCGGGAAAAGAACATTAAGAAGAAAAGAAAAAAAAAGAAAAAAACAAAAGGAACGAAGGAGGAAATGGAGCCGAAGCTCTGTCCCACTCACGGCCGCGATGAAAGTTTTTTTTTAAAACCCTAACTAGTGAATAACGTATTTCGCAAGAGAAAAAGAGAGAGTTTTTGCCAGCTTTGCTCGAACAGAGACCCCTACTTAACATTACTCTTTCATCCTTTATGTTGTTTAATCAATAGAAATAACTCTGATGAGATGAGGGCTGTGATGTAACTATGGCCATGTAACCTTGGGCGTAATTTCGAATTGGAACCGTTGGAATTAGAACACATTGCTTTTTAAAATGATAACAAAGGCACGTTTATCAATTATGATGGGTTCCAATTCCAATCCAAATCCAAGTTTGAGTGTGCTTTGCATATGCGAGAAAATAATCACCGAGTCCCTGGGAAGGGAAAAAAAATGAAAAAAGATAATTTATTTGCTTTTCTTCAATGGAAATTTTATTTTCTTAGAATGTATTCTAAGCTAATTTGTGTTGGCTTTTGATTTATGTATTAAAACATACATAAATTTCCTTATTCTGAAATACTAGTATTTTGCGAAAAGAAACATGTATCGTATCTCTTTTATAACTAAAAAATGACAATTCTGAATCTAAAGGACAATTGGGGATTCACAGCTAGAATGCTGGCTGCCAATGCAACACACATGACCGCTCTGAGAAACCGATGTTGTCCAATATGTTTATTTCACGACTAGGTTTCTTTCCTTCTTTTTTTTTTACTCAGTAATTTGGTTTCTTATCATAGAAATTTTTTGATTAATTCCCAAAAAAATAAGATTTCCCATCCCACAAGTTTTGTTGTGAAGGCTTACCCTCTCTTTTCCCAAATCCCTATCATCGATGCTCCTCCTTTGGGGACTATTGCATGTTAGATATATACCAAAAATACTTATGTACATGTATGTATATTGTTTTCCTGGTCGATTACTAGAAATGCTTGATTGCCAACAGGTTGAAGCACAGAACACTACCCTCAGAAACAATGGGTCAAATGCCGACATCTATTGTTTATTAACAATCTTTAAACTAACCTTTCATTAGAGAATTGGTTAATTATTTTCTTGAATTGTAAGTAAAGGTTTTTTTTAATCATATGAACAATCATATCAATTCTGTATATAATCTTACAAAAAGAAATTTGGAAAATAAAGATATGTAAGAGGTCCAAAAACTCAGTCAATATCCCCAAATAACTTCTTTCTATTGGGCTAAAAAATTATAAACAATTAAATGAAAATGAGAATATGTAAACCCAAAACAAGAGTCTTGATATCTATCTGCTGAATACGACCGATTAAAGAAAAGGAAAATAATAGATAAGCACGGACTCTCTCTCTCTTTCTCTCCACAAAATGCGACAACAAACGGCCGCACCACAAACCTGACCCCATTGGATAAGAACCCTCGAGGATTTTGTCCACCATAAACTTACTATTCTACGTGCGATTGATAGATTCTCGGTTTAAAATTTTATTCTTTCCATTATTATTAGACAGAACCTGGGGCAGACGGGCTGCCTCTTCCATGAAAATAGTCCCGTCGCTCCTGGTGGCGGTGGGTGATACCGCCTCCGCCATCGGGACCAGCGGACTCAGGCGAGCTCACTCCTACGACGGCGAGCTCCGGTGTACTCCCGGCAGCTTTCAACCCGTTTCGGACCCGTACTGCCGGTCCCGATGGCGTGGGCGGTGTCGCCCACCGGCGGCGGCGGCGGCTCCGTTTGTTCCATGGCCGAATCCCTCATAAATTCATCTTCATTTTATTTTTTTATTATATTTTTTATTATGTTTTTATTGTGTTTTTTATTATGTTTTTATTGTGTTTTTTTATTATGTTTTGTTCATTTTATTTTTTTAATATATTTTTTAATTTTTATTTTTTTTATTTAATTATATTTTTTATTTTATTTTCATGTATTTTTTATTATCAAGCAGTCCAATTAATATTGGGCTGCTTTGAACGCTAGTAACAGCCGGACCGGTCCAGCATCACCCTTACCGTTAATATATTCGCATCAACATCTTTCCTTCTCAAGAAAGCTTTTTTGTTTTAGTTCTAACTTCAAATTGCAAACCCTCCTCCCTGGAGGCCAGGCCTCTCTGTATATATTAATTCCAAATCGGTTTGCCTTGTCCATTGGATCGTCTTCAATCAACAACCTTTTTAATTCCTTTTGTATTTCGAAGACAACGTTTTTTCCTTCCTTTATTTAAAACCGGAGCTTTGAACGGGTGGTATTGAGTTTTTATATCAATGGCTGCAGCTGCTGCGACTGGGTTTATTGGTGGTAATGGGTCGTCTTCTTCTTCTTGGTTTCAGCTCAGAAATGGGCAGCGGAGGAAGAAGAACATGGTCAATAGGGTTATGTTTTGTTCTGCTTCTTCTTCATCTTCTTTGATGGACACCAATAATTATAAGACACTGAGGATCCAACCCGGTGCCTCTGAATCTGAGATCAAGAAGGCTTTCAGAAAGCTTGCTTTGCAGGTTTTATTTTTAGGAAAACTTTGGTCATTCGATTCTTCCTTTTCTGGATATTAATTATTGGTTTTGTATGAACGTAAAGTTCTATAATTCTATGTTTTTAGATATGGGTTTGTATTAATTATTATTGATTTAACTTGATATTTCAGTATCATCCAGACGTATGCAGAGGAAGCAATTGCGGTGTGCAGTTCCACCAAATCAATGAAGCTTACGATGTACGTACTAATCCTATCCTCTGGATTCGTCCGAATCTTTTATGTTTTCTGTTTTCGAGCCTGGAATTGTTGATTTGTTTTGAGTGGTGATTTTGATTAATTTTTGTGTTTGATAATTTTTTAGGGTTTAGTGTGATGAGTAATTTGAGAGGGGAATCGATGGCGTTGTCTGAGTCGTACGACGATGATATGGACGAGTCGATGAGAGGAATGAACGATCCTGATTGGGAGTTGTGGGAGGAGTGGATGGATGGCAAGGAGCAGGAATTCGTGACTACTCGTTTCACATTAATCCTTATACTTGAAAGCTGTAATTAATAATCATATGAGGGTTGGACCGACGCCTTTCTACCAAAAATGGCTGTTTATTTGTATATATAATCTCATTTCTCCCCCTCTTGTAAATAGTTTTTTTTTATAAGCCATTGTAAATAGTTTAAGCTATATAATTTAATGAAAAAGTGCAGACAGTTCTTACATATATTTTTCCTATTTTATAACGTGATATATTTTAGGCCATTTTAATAATAATTATTTAAAATATATTATATCAGTCTTTATATTTATATTTGAGTAATTATTATTTTTTTCTTCTCGTATATCCTTAGAACTCATAAGGTGGTTATTTAATTTATTAAAATAGGAAAGAAAAAGAAATTATGTATTTCGCCAACCCAAATTAAAGAAATCAAAAAATAGTATTATATATATTTACAGTTTTATCTACATTTTTACTTCTAAAATTTATTTTGTTATTTAAAAAAAATTAAAATTTATGATTTTCAATATAAAAAATATTTAAAGTAGCCAGTTCCACGTCGGCTAGGTTTGATAAACGAAAAATTTTCAAATATTTTTAAAATATATTATTATTATTATTATTATTATTTAAAACCTTATTATTAATTTTTTAGTTTTTATTATTATTCATCACTCTTCTTTAATACTTGTCAATCTCCAAACCTACCTGCATCTTTAGGCAACCGACTCCACGTCAGTAAATTAAACCACCGCCTTTCAATTAAAATACCCTTTTCATTTTCCTCTTTTTCCTTCCGATTATAATTTATCACACCACCATATTGATTTTACGAGATTCCAGCCCCGAATTCTATTGCTTCGAGCACACCCAACCTCAGCCAATTTATACTTCTTTTTATCATTGTCGCTGACTCGCTCTTCCTCAGCGAGGGTTTTCCTTCTGGTAAATCCAAGGCTTTTATTTTTTCCCGAATTTTTGTTTGCATTTACATTTTTCATATGATCTTTTCTTTTCTCTTCGTATTTTAGCTTTACGTTTTCGTATGACCGATCTGTACGATCAACGACAGTCTTTCAACCAAGATATCAGATCATCTGTCCGGGAAGAACGCCCTAATTTCTTTGTTGCAGGTAGTTACCGTTATTTCCTGGTACACAGCTTGAGTATGATTCTTCTTTGTTTTTAATCTTTTTAATAATCGATTTACTTTACGTAAAAGCACGTACATCTAATATGCATGTTCGCTTGTGCGTGTACACGCTGTTGAGTGCTTGAAATTCTTCTTCAAATCATGAAGAAAGATCCTCGTCCTTCCTCCTTTTGTTTGCGGATATATCGAGGGAAAGAATGAATATATGACGTACCATTTTGTTTTAGCTCTATTAGAATGCGCTACCTTCTAAGTTAGTTGAAGAAGTCAAATTCTGTGTTGTGCCTAGCCAAATGGAGTTTTAGTTTTTATGGGTCTCAATTTTTGGACGATTTGAGTTTAAACGAGCCATGAAATCCATAAGCATGCATAATCGTATTGCAATGCTCATTTTTTTTTCTTCTTATGTATCACAGCCAACATTCAAGAGTATTAAGGCATCTTGTTTGGCCAGTCCAAGTTATAGGCATAGTCTTTTTGAAGGTTTGATTTTTGCGCATCATGCAACATCTTTCAACTTATTACTTATAATAAAAACATCTTTCAACTTATTAAGTTAGATAATCCACTACAGGATTACATATACCGAAAACCTAAATACAAAGTGCTTACAGTGAATGAGTTCCATCATTGCATTTCACAGGTAAGGTTTCTTCAAAGCAAGCAAGTGCCTTATTGGTATGATTTTTCTCATCTTTTCAATTTGTAATTGTAACTATACCATTAAAACAATTGGTGCATTTGCTTTTTCAGCTGTTTAAGAAGTTGTGCTGGTTAAAAACTTTGTTAATGGCGGGTCTTAAAGAACCCCTGCTCCCTCAGAAACCTCATTCAGCTATAAACCTTAGGGATGCAGCTTATCGATCTCCAGCCAGTGGGCTGCAACCTTTCCAGGGTATGAATGTTTTGGGGCTGATGAAACGGGGCCAAGGCCTTCGATCTTGGATTCGTGTTGATTCATCTGGGAACTCCCAAGTCATTGAGGTTGACAAATTCACCATGATGCGGCGTTGTGATCTTCCTGCCCGTGATCTGCGACTGCTTGATCCCTTATTTGTTTACCCCTCAACGATCCTGGGTAGGGAGAAGGCTATTGTTGTAAACTTGGAGCAAATTCGTTGTATCATCACTGCAGATGAGGTTCTTTTATTAAATTCCCTAGATAGTTCTGTATTGCATTATGTGGTGGAGCTGCAACGTCGATTGACAACAAATGCTGCTAGTGAGGCCTGGCAGTCAGATGCCACTGACTTGAACCAAAGGAGGGGAAGTAGAAATTTGGAAAATGTTGTGTTTGGGAGCCCATCGCCAGATGATTTGCCGTTTGAGTTTAGGGCCCTTGAAGTTGCCTTGGAGGCTGCTTGTACATATCTTGATTCTCAGGTGCGTACAGGAACAACTTTAAATGTACAATTCACTCGTTGTTTGTCTTTCTCTCTCCCTCATCTGTCAGTGCATTTGTTAAGAGTTATATGAGGGGTGTTTAAACTTTTGGCCAAGATGAGTGCTTTCTACCGTTAGTAAAAGACTTATTTTCTGAAAATATTCACCCAAGTCATATATCCTTTCTATACCTGTTCATGGGATTGGCAGGCTTCATTGACTATTAATAAACCAACTGTAGAAGTGCAAGTAATCCCTTTCCTGGACTTCAATCTGCTGAGTTTGGTTCTTGTTCCTGTCTTCAGTTTTGTCCACATATGGGAGAGATGACACAAAAAATTACGGGTATGGACTGGGCCTTTTAGCATTCATGTGAAACAAAAAGAATTTGGTTCTCTCAATGTGAGTGGGGCTGGAGACTATAAATACAGGACAGAGAGATTTTTTTCTAGAAGCCTGAAGGAGTTGAAAGCTAACATTTCTGATGGAAATAAAAGTGTTGGCCCTTCTGTTGAACTTTGAACCATGGTTTTCTCCTATAATGGAGATATTTTTGACATCTTATTCTGACAGTTAGAAGGAAAAATAGTTCACCAGAGGCAACATTATTCGCACTGGTATCTTGGTTGTTGGGGAAAAAAAGAAAAAGAATACAGTCCATGGGTTTCCTTTATTGGAACTTTGTTTCTATTTATTTGCTTTGAATTGGCCAGGTGCTCTTTTAGCTTGGATCCTTCGTCATAAAACAGTTATAACTACAGAAAGATTCTGCAAAAGGAGGAGTGGGTCGGATGGGGAAGGTAAAGAGAGAGTCTATTGAGCCACTTGGCACGGGATTAGTTCTGTGGTAGAATCAGTGATATAATATATCAAATTATTTTATGTTTTTATACAAGTTAATTTATAAATTCAGTTAATCATACTTATAAAAGAAATTGAGTTAATCATGTTTCAAACAAACACAATATACATATGTTTTGTTTGTAATTCCTGTACATGACAGTACATAACCTTTGGTTATAATAAAGTTAATTTACATGAGTAAATATGTATATATGCATATTTACATATATAAGATAAAAAATACAATCTAAATAAAAAATGGCAAATAAAACATATGTATATTATGTTTGTATAAAACATGATTAACTAAATTTCTTTAATAAGTATGATTAACTGGTCTTGACCTTGACCCCAAGGCAAGACGGAGAGACTTCCCGTGCCGCGAATTGAATAAGTATTTACCTGGAGTCAGCTACTCCTGATTCAGCAGAGGAAAGAAGCCTTGATCCCAAGACTAGCTGCTGATTGGATTCTTCCTTTTATCCGGACTGACTCTAATAGAGATTTTGACTCTATTATGATACCTTCCATACCACCAGATGCACCTTGGTAGTTCCATCTGCCAATCGAGGCAAACAAACCAATGATCCCGCAAGGGACAAAACTGCTGCTATCTATCTGACCCCTTAGCTCATATGAGATTGTGGGTTCAAATTGTGCCACGAAAACAATTGAAAAAGGACCAAAATGATATATGGTTAATAATTTCTCTATTTCATCCTTAATTTATAAGCAGCAGTTTGAAGATTTTTTTACACTAGATTCTGATTAATGGATTTGGTGAAGGTCCATTTGTGTTTATGCATTTTGGAAGGCACCTTTGAAATTTTGATGGTGATACTTGTGTTCAAACAGTATTTACTTTGTGCAGAATTGTTCAGCTCCTGTTTAGATCTTCTCTTTCACAATGCTTCCAAGTCTATCTTCAAATCTGTAGGGGAAATCAGAGCTCTTATGGCTCTTTCCGTGATAACGTTTTATCTCTCCCCCACCCTCTCTCTGTGGGACTGCTTGTGCTCTTTGTTAATTTGAAGGTCACAGTAGCTTGTTTCATCATGTATTTATTGGTTTGGAGCATGTGTATCAACTGTTAACATGAATATCTCATAACTCATGTGATATTTGAATTTTTCAAAGGCAGCAGGATTAGAAATTGAAGCATATCCATTACTAGATGAACTTACATCAAAGATCAGTACACTCAATTTGGAACGAGCACGTAGATTGAAAAGCAGGCTTGTTGCGTTGACTCGAAGAGTGCAGAAGGTACTGTATAGTTGCTAGGGCTGTTGATGGCTTTGGTACTTGTCTGGCAAGATCACACTAAAAATTTGAAACCTAAGAACCTAAACACAGATTTATAGATAGATGAAATCAAATTTAAATTCAAATAAAAGTACCGAAAATCACATTAATTCGAGTGTGTATTTCTGTAATATATCTGTCATGTTTATTCATTCTTGGTTAAGAAGAACTTATCTTTAAAACAATTTATCGATGTGTGTATATATATATATATATGTTTCTCTATTTTGTATTATAATAAGAATCAGATCTTAATCCAATCAAATATCCAAGTTTATCTTTAATCTGATAATGACTAAATCTTAAGAAGTACCTACCATATTTGAATTTGAACGGTTATATCTTATTTGATGCCAATCAAATTTTGATCAGTTTAGTGACCGTATCCTGACTACACCTATTGACAGCCCCGTATCTTTCACTTTATTCTTTTTTTTTTTTGGTACTTATCCAAATAAAATTTTGCAAACGGTATCTTTTTCCTTTTTTTCCATCCTTTCCTACTGCTCTCATTTTTGAGTTGCATGTACTAGGTTAGAGATGAAATAGAGCAACTCATGGATGATGATGGAGATATGGCCGAAATGTATCTTACGGAGAAGAAAAAAAGGATGGAAACATCATTTTGCGGTGATCTTTCATTGATGGGATACAGAATAACAGATGGTACATCTGTTTCTGCTCCTGTTTCTCCTTTTTCTTCACCCCGCGAAGCCCGAAAACTTGAGAAAAGCTTGAGCATTGCAAGGAGCAGACACGAGAGCATGAGGAGTTCTGAGAGTGCCACAGAAAGTATAGAAGAGCTTGAGATGTTGTTGGAAGCATATTTTGTTGTCATTGATAGCACCCTAAACAAGTTGACATCGGTATTTACAGCATACATTATGTTACTATTTTTACTTCTTGTTCTTGGGCCATGCCTAGTAGTTATCTCATCAGTAAAATTCTTGTTTACTAATAAAAGAATAGTATTTTTACTTCTCATTTTCTTGTGTAGGATTAAGTGACTAAAATAATTTTCTTAAACTTGTTTCAGTTGAAGGAGTACATTGATGACACGGAAGATTTCATCAATATTCAGCTGGTATTTTTTTTTTTTCCTTTTAATTTCCCCTTTCTTGGTAATAGAAGCATGTAGTAAAATCCATGTGCACTCAATCCAAACAGAAAGAACATCACAGGATACCCTAGTGGCATTCATCTTTATGTCAAAAGGTTCCAATGCCACATTGAACGATCACCATTCATAAAGCATACCAGGAGGCGTCCTCTTAGAAAATTTCATGGCAATCTTATTATCTGTTGAAAATGTTTTGGTTGACTTCCATCGAGGGTGATGATATCTATTCAACCCAATAATTCCATTACAGTAAACGATCTCTATCAATAGTTTTTAGCACCCCTAAAAATACAATACAATATTTATCTAGAAGCCAATAGAAAATTCAAGGTGGTAATGAGATTAGTGAAACCCAAAAACCATAACAAGTCACAACAAACAGACCACACAGAATTATTTTGAAGATTTATGATGGGGTCATTGTCTGAGTCTTCAACTCCAATGACATCATTTATACTAAAACATGCATTTAAAAACGGAAATTGATATAATATTTATGCATGCAGGATAACGTTCGGAATCAGTTGATCCAATTTGAGCTGCTACTCACAACTGCTACATTTGTTGTTGCGATCTTTGGGGTGGTGGCAGGGATCTTTGGCATGAATTTTTCAATATCCTTATTCGATGACACTAGTGCATTTAAATGGGTACTTTTAATCACAGGAATTATTGGAATTGTGATATTCAGCGCATTCGTGTGGTTCTTCAAGCACAGAAGGCTAATGCAACTATAAATTTGTCACAAGACTGCAACTAGGAAAGTACAGAGGAGAAAGTCATTATTGTTTTACCTTTGTACTCTATAAGCTATTATAGTAGATATTGGCTCTATTTTAGAGCAATTCTTTTGAGTCAATATAGGTTCATTTGTTAGAAATTTTGTTAGAATGTCCATTAATTGTATATTTATGGCGCTATCTATTAAATGGGTATTAGAAGGGCGGGGCACCATGATTATAATTGGGATGGAGAAGTGATCCATTGAGTATATAGCCGGACAAGTAGCAGTGGATAGTAGATTTGAGAAGAATGTTCTCCAAGCCGAGTCACCCGTGGATGGCGGTGGCCTCTGCTTTCTGAATGTTGAAGAATTCAGCCTATAATCCATGATATCTCTCAATGCTTCTCCTGACCCTTAATATTATTATTATTTTGAGATTGGAAAAAGTTAATTGTTTATTATATTTTATATGGAAATATGAAAAAAATGTAATGATAATATGAAATGAGTTGAGATATCTCTCAATCCAAGTGGAGCCTAAAAGCCCGTCCGCACTTGAAGATCCGATTCCCGTATGTGGTCTCAGTCCCCCTGCTTGTGTGACTTTTGTAGTGGAAAAGGTCTGCAACAACATGCTTTCTTAGTAGACATGTTTTATGTTTTTTGGTAATGTGATGTGCAGCGTGCTTAGTAACACTCACATAATGGAAATAAATGGGGCAGTATGATGTGTCAATTTTTAGAACTGAGTAAAGTCAAATTTTCTTTATGACTCATGATTTTAATACATCTGATTTTATTTTGGAATATGTTGTACTAACTCCGTCTGGTTACAGCAACAACATGCTTTCTTAGTAGACATGTTTTATGTTTTTTGGTAATGTGATGTGCAGCGTGCTTAGTAACACTCACATAATGGAAATAAATGGGGCAGTATGATGTGTCAATTTTTAGAACTGAGTAAAGTCAAATTTTCTTTATGACTCATGATTTTAATACATCTGATTTTATTTTGGAATATGTTGTACTAACTCCGTCTGGTTACAGCAGACTTGAAGAAGTTGATGTTGTTTATAATCCAGCGTTGGTAAAGAGTATTGGTATTGGTTTCATCAATTTTTTTTTTAATTTGAAAAAAAAATATTAAGTTCGATAGAAATGGAATACCTAAATAAATTTTACATGGGATCATTCTAAAGGATGCTTGCAAAGAGGTTTCCTGAACTCTGTTAGCGAGTACTGGGAAGATGTCATTCCTTCTTGATTTGGTGGATGTGACAAATAAATGAAGCTCGGGCTATGATAAGTTACGAACATCCCGAAAACTTATTTATTTGTATTTTACACGGAAAATTCTATGTTTACGTGACAACTAGTAAAAAGCTTACCTAACATAAATCTTTTTTGATCTGGAAGATAATTCTGAATTTTGAACTTTATAAATTATATCTTATAATTTAAATGTAGGTGCTATGTTCTACACATAGATTAAAGAAGAGAATAGATTTACTTATAATCACTGATCTACTTACGTATTTTTTTCTTTTTTCTTTTGTTTTCCATACATAAATATTATATGTATTACATTAGTCGGTAACTTGCACGAGTCCAACCTGTTTTTACATGCAACACTCCAGGTAAAATAGGTATTAAAACCAAGATTTTGAATACTGTATTATACCGGCGGTACAGTTGAAATTTATGTGTTGGAACATTAACAAATACAGATAAAATGGTAATTTTACCAGATCAAATATCGAAATTTCGGTGCATTTTGTTTAATATTGATTGGTTTTTGGTCTACAGGTCAAAATTAATGTATTTTATAATTACCATAAGATTTATTTATTTATTTATTTTTGTAATTTTCATTTCAATTCTCATATCTGAAAATTATTTTTTAAAACTTTTTTTAATATTTTTTTTTTTGCTGAAAACCAAGTCCTAAGCTCTCCTTTTTATGGTGAAAATGAGTATTTTTTTTTAAATAATTAGATTAAGAATTTAAAAGTATTATTAAATTTTATAAATAGTGTTTTCACTTTTTTAGATTTACATTAATGTTATTTTAAAATCTAATTTATATATAATTTATTTTATTTAAATATAGACTATTTTAAACTGATATTCTTTTTTTTAGTCAATTTTTAAAACAATATTCAAAGATATAAATATCGAAATATTTTATTTCAAACTCTTAACTAAAATTATATTCAAGATTATGTTTTTTTTTATAGAATAGACTTCATTCATTTCAATAAAATCGAAATTACAATTGTGACTTGATACAAATTACAAGTCAAATTATTCAACTATTTGGAGTATTCTTGCGCTCAAGTTTCTTTATGACAGATATTGTCTTAACTTCTATACCATCTCAAGTGATAAAACTTATAAAAAATTCAATCTCAATTTATCTCAGAGTGTAAACAAAGATAATACAACGCTCACCTTCCAAAAAAAGAAGGAATCAACATCACTATCCTCCAAAAGATGAACGAGATAATCAAAAGAAATTATTTTTTCCTTTTCATTATTACTACCTGAAATAAACAATAACACAAACAAATATGAAACAAAAATGAAACAACAAAGCACAAAAATACTGAAACATTATACAAGGCATGGTTATAGTGGCGCTGTTGGCGCGTGTAGAAGACGACCACATTGGGAGAGGCCAGATAGAAGACCATGAAGTCATTGAAGTCGCAGAGCCTATAAACACAGTGCGTGGTGGCAGCAGAAGTATCTAGAAGGAGGCGTGTAGACACATGCGTTTTTTAACAATCTGTGCATGCGGATCACTCTCTGCTATTTATTGTATGTTCTTTAGTCAACTAGTAGATCGATGGCATATGAAATCTCTAATGGAGCGTGTGGTTGATGTCGGTCATCGGAAAACACCAAAACTCGACCCCCATGCCTAAAACGAAATTAAATATAGAAAAAAGAAACTAACAAACCATATGATAGGAAAATGAAAGGGAGGGAGGGAGGGTTGAAGGGAGAGAGGGCTCTTACCCCCTACAATAGAACCACCTGTGACGATTGGTTCGCTCGAAGAGGACGGTTACTTTTTTGCCCGAAATCACCCGAGCATATTAAAAAAAACAAAAAAACAAAAAATCAAACAAACAAATACGAGAGGAGGGCCCTTATAATATGAATCCAAAACTATGATTAAAACTGGTCGGTGAAGTATGTTAGATGCTATCTATATACGCGCATATAAACTTAACGGTTAGTACTCCAAAATGTCGCCCTGCTTTTGGTAGACCCGATGGCACATCTTCCCTCCCTCGCAAGGAGACTGCCACGAACGGATCCGCACTTCTTCCTTCCCTTCTCCATACTCCACCCTATCACTCGCTCACCCTCTCCTTCTCCGGCTCCAGCTATACTACAGCCATTTCTTAGTTGCTTCTTTCGCGCATTTCATCAAACACGTCATTTACCCTCTCCACAGACCCGGTGTTTCTCAACCTTCCAATCCTTCTCAGCTCAAAATTACCACTATCCATTTGACTTTGACAATTACAAATTCAAAACCACCCACGGCACGCTGGACTCGGGTCTTCCCCGATTCCTTGAGATGCTCAGAGGAGTCTCCCAGTGTCCCTCAGAAGCGAGGGCCATCGAGTCTCTCGACGAGTCAGGCGTCGAAGCAAATCGAGAAATTGTTTGCTCTGCGATTTGGGAATCGAGGGAAGAATGGAGACTGGCATTTTTGGCTTTCAAATGGGGTGAGAAATGGGGCTGCACTGATGAAAAAGCTTGCTATTTGATGATATGGGTTTTGGGCAATCATAGAAAGTTTAATATTGCTTGGTGTTTGATTCGGGACATGCACACACAGCGTTCTAAAATGGACACTCGTCGGGCAATGCTCATTATGATTGATAGGTGAGATTGTAACTGTAGTTTTTCCTCCATATAAAGCTTAAAGAGGGATTCTATTTGGTTGTCTAAGTGCTTGCTTTGGTGCATCCACGCAAGTTGATTTGAATAAAGTTATGAGATTTTCACACCAATTTCTCTTTTCATTCCTGAATAACGACTTTTTTCTTGTAAAATTCAAAGAGTTTTAGATCCATATATATTATGATAAGTTTCGTGATATAGTTAGAAGAATTCTGGATCATCTCTGATTGTATTTCTTTTGCTGAGTTCCCATTCACTTGCCAGGTACTACATTCGGACGTAGGTCAAACCGCATAAATATTATTTTTGTTTCTCTTAGTTACTTTGGTGTAGTTTCTTATTTGTATTGGGTGCTTGTAAGAAAATATTAAACACAAAATTATGAAAAGAAAATAATATCACGCGGTGTCAAAAGTAAAAAAATCAAAGCAATTAGTTTAAAACGTTCCTCGCAAAGTTTTATGATCTCCCTCTGTCTTGCTTTTCTCAATACGTTAACATGTCATACTTCATGAAGATGGATTTGCTGAAGCCTCTTATGAAGCTCTTATTTTAATGTTTGAGTGACAATTCTCAATAATTAAATGTGATGCAGGAGAGTACTGAATAAATTTTATGCTTTCTCTTAATTATACAAAAACGTTAATTCAAGTTATTGTTCTTTCTATGTTTCCATTTGGTAATAATCAGATATGCATCTGCAAATGATCCATGCAAGGCCATTCGGACATTCCACATAATGGAGACGTTCAGATTGGCCCCTGATCAGGAAGCATTTGACACCGTTCTGAAGGCACTCTGTAAATATGGAAACATTGAGGAGGCTGAAGAATTTATGTTTGTAAACAAGAAGTTATTCCCACTGGAGACTCAGGGCTTTAACATTATTCTCAATGCATGGTGTAATGTATCTCTAGATGTATTTGAAGCAAAGAGAATTTGGAGAGAAATGTCTAAATGCTGTATTACGCCAGATGCAACTTCATATACCCTCATGATTTCCTGTTTCTCAAAGGTTGGGAATCTCTTTGATTCACTTAGACTCTATGATGAAATGAAGAAACGAAGTTGGACCATAGGCCTTGAGGTTTACAATTCATTAATATACGTACTAACTCATGAGAATTGCTTTGAGGAAGCTCTCAAAATCCTGGACAAAATGAAAGGTTTAGGTCTGCAACCGGATTCTACCACTTACAACTCAATGATACTCCCTCTGTGTGAAGCAAAAAGGTTTGAGGAGGCAAGAAATATACTGACCACTATGATGCAGGAGAATCTCAGTCCAACCATGGAGACTTACCATGCATTTCTTAGGAGTGCAGGTTTTGAAGGAACATTGGAAGTTCTTAACCGAATGAAGAAAGCTGGTTTAAGTCCTACTGGGGATACCTTTCTAATAATTATTGGCAAGTTCTTCAAACTGGGGCAACCTGACCATGCATTGAAGGTATTTATGGAAATGAAACAGTATGAAATAGTGCCCAATTCCTTGCATTACTCGGTGCTGGTACTAGGGCTGGCAACGTGTGGGTGGTTGACCAAGGCCAGGGAGTTCTATGCCGAGATGAGATCAAATGGATTTTCAGAAGACCCAAAGCTTAAGAAGCTCTTGAAGGAATCAGTCCGATGCAGTGTACATGAAGGGAAACGACAGGTCCAACGGGTTAATAGAGATGAGAGGGCAAATCATAGGAAAGGCAGAAGTATGAGATGGACAAATCATACCCATCAATCAAGAACGAAGGAGAATTCAATCGAAAAGTCCAATTTGGAACTTTGAATGGACATAAACAGCATGAGTTATCTGTGCCATTTAGTATGATAAATGAGGTGCTTTTGCTGGTTGTAAATATTGAAAGAATGACTGAAGAACGTCCTGCTTCAAGAGGTTTGCTTGGGGAGGAGTCTTGTGAGGCCATCTGGTTCTCATTTCTCAATAACCTACCATTTGATTTGGCATGCCCAGAGAAAAGCAGTTTTGTAAATTTTCTCTTTACAAGAAATCTTCTTCCCCAGTGTTCAAACATCTGAGAGTCAACGCTTTCAAATTGTTGCCATATACTTCCGGCATGCTTTTTTATTCTTTTTTAATATCTTCATTTTATCATTGTGGTTCATGAGGCTCTGATGGCTGGAGGAGTAAAGCATCTAGCAATTGGTTCAGTAACATGATTTTCTAATTCATAGGTTTCACAATACTGATTTTCTAAAGAAACACGATTTTCCAATTCATAAGCCTCTTGTATTCTCTGATTGGACTGTAGATCTGTCTTCGGTAGCTGACGGTTAGGTTCATTGCCACCATTTTCTTTTCTTTTTCTTCAATTAAGTGCTTTGCCCCAACGTATGTTCGGGCTGTTTTGAGTCTTTACATTTCTTTTAACGTCTTCTGGATTGTTTAGACCTCACCCCCTCTCCTCTCCCTACCCAATATAATGGAAAGAAAGCACAAGTTGAATGTGGAGCAAACATGAGTTTCTGTTAATCCCGATATATTTGAATTTTATTATAATAGTGCCCTTCCCTCATGCTCTAGGAGATGAAAAAGGATACCCCTGTTCCCATTCTGAAAGGTTGGTTTCTCCACTTTAACTGATTTTAGTTATATTGACTCCCGTGTCCAACACTTGGGTTGCTTTGTTTTGAGAGGGTCTAATTTCACTTATAAAAAAAAAGGTCTAATTTCAACAGCTAATTCCCACCACCATTTGCATCACAGATTTAGAGTATGT
Source organism: Platycarya strobilacea (assembly GCA_036898215.1). Taxonomy (NCBI): domain Eukaryota; kingdom Viridiplantae; phylum Streptophyta; class Magnoliopsida; order Fagales; family Juglandaceae; genus Platycarya; species Platycarya strobilacea. Next base: position 55,053,762 of record CM072545.1, on the reverse strand, counting down.
GTACTTTTGGCCACTATGAAGTTTCATTGCTCTTGTGAAAACGGATCCAAGGGTCCTCTCAGTTTTTTTTCCCCCCTCTCTCTTTTTCCCCAATTAGTCAATTGCTATCGTCAATAGAGTTGGGTGCCCAAAAAAGTGGTGTTGATGTATTTTTAATGATGCATATTGACACATGGGATGCCTGACAATCCCAATGGCTAATGGCCTGAATTCAAGGTCAAACTAACAGGGGACCAGAGGTGCAAGGAAAAACTCATGAGTTAGTCCATGCTTGCAAGAAAAAAGCATTACCGTAAGGTCCACATAGGAGTGAAGTAATACTCTTTTCCAAAAAATATCAACGGTTATTTTCTGTTGGGATAGGTTTGTCCTTCCATACGCTGTGGTGCAGTTTGTACTTTGTATAATTAGATAACTGAGATAGTTTTAGATGAAATTAAAAATAATATTGTAATTTTTTATTCAAGTAATTTTGTGATTTAAAAATTTTAAATTTTTTATTATATTATGTTTGAATATTAAAACAATTTATAATAATAAGATGAGATGACACATATCCAAATGGTGCCTAATTATAAATAATCATTGTTAAGCTAGTTGGCTGTATGTTTCTATATTTTTTTGTAGCTATTTATTTTTTATTCAAATAATTTTACAACTCTCAGATCTTATTTGTAGAAAAAAGAATTCTATTAAAAAGGAGAGTTTCTTAATAAAATTTAAGACCTGGCCCCTCTCATTAATAACATTATATACAATTGTAGAGCTATAAAAGAAAAAATTGAAATTTATTGTTAAAAAAATTAATTTTTTTTTTATATAAATCTTATATATATTATTTTTAAGGGATTATACATCGCTTGCCTGTCGCATCTATTATTTTTTAGCATTGTTTTTTCATAAATGAAAGGGCGTGCCTTTGACAGTCTTAAGCATTATTAACTTTTACTTTATTGCTTTAATTAAAAAAAAAAGCCTTTCCGTTGTTTTCTTTTTTAATTTTTTTAATAAAAGTAATTCATGAAGTAAACATGTAAGAGCATATTTATTAATCTCATCAAAAAAATTATTAAAATTGGATGGAATTACAAGTTTAATAAGATAAACATATTATATTTATTATAATTCTATATTAGATTCATCATTAAATTTATCAAAATAATAATATAATAATATTATTAAAATTTATCCACTATTTTATAATTATATTAAATATATGTATATTAATAATTTAATTTAATACTTAAATTAATATTTTAACAAGTTTTAATAAAATTAGAATTAAAAAAATATAATAAACATATTTATTTTATAGAGAAAATAAAAAGAAAATAAGAGAAAGATATAAGAGAAATAAAATATATTAAAATAATAAGATGAAAGATAAATAATAATTTTTCAAATTTAAAAGATTTTTCAAACATTATTATAATTTAAAGTATAAAAAAAATATTTTGATTAGATTAATATTGGATAATTTTTAATGTAAATTATTAAATTTATGTTTAATAATTTTTTTGATGAGATAAATAAAGATGCCCTAATCTGGGTAGCAAGCAACTCCTGATGGATACGCATGTGACCTATCTGCAGAAGACCAGCCATTTTCAAATTTTCTTGGACCAAGTTAGTCAAAGACAATTATCCACAGCTCTCTCTCTCTCTCTTCTCTCTCTCTCTCTCCAACGGCTCTCACTCTCTTGTGTGTGTGTCTCTCTCTCTCTCGTCGTTAAAAGCGGCTGACAAATCTCAACCAATGCAGAAAGAAAAAGAAAGCAGCACCAAACCAGAGAAAAACATAATGATGTCCAGCTCAACCCACCTAATCTTCTCCCTCTTGCTCATCTCCGCCGCTGCTACTCTTTGTCCCATCCATGCCACCGACCACATTGTCGGTGCCAACCGCGGCTGGAACCCCGGCATGAACTACACCCTTTGGGCCAACAATCATACCTTCTATGTTGGCGACCTTATCTGTAACTCCTCTCTCTCTCTCTCTCTCTCTCTCTCTCTACGTATATATGTTAGATCTGTTCCAATATGCAGGTTCTAGGATACACATTCTGTATTTGTGGGTAAAGCCGCTCTCTTTTTTACTACTAAAGCAAAATCCCTACTCTTTCAAGAAAGGAAAATGAGAAATTTATTCTTATTAAGACCTAGTGATACAAATGACACTAGTTCTAGTTGTCCCAAAACCTTCAAATACTTGGAATTTGATTTTAAAACACATATCAAAGTGACATCTTTCTGTTACTCATCCAAAGAAACATAGTTCCATGTTTCCTAGTGTTTTAAAAACGAACTGAAATGTTGTTTCTATAATTTTCTCCCCGGGGGGTGGGGGGGGGGGGTGGATATAAATGAATTTCAAACACACGCAAGATTCACTTTCTTTTGTCGGCTCTTTACAATTTTTTTCCCCGCTTATTATGTGGCTAGGTTTGTATGTTTTTCTTTTTTTTATACGTGAAGGTTTGTATGTAATCATTGTCCAAGTGTGTTTTTGTTACGCGTTTGTTTACCATTTGTTTGTTAGAAGTCTCGAACGGGTTTTTGTTACAGCATTTAGGTACCAAAAGAACCAGTACAATGTGTTTGAGGTAAACCAGACTGGGTATGACAACTGCACCACTGAAGGTGCAGTTGGAAACTGGAGCAGTGGCAAAGATTTCATACCCCTCAACCATGCCAAGAGGTATTATTTCATTTGTGGCAATGGTCAATGCTTTAGTGGAATGAAGGTATCTGTTCTTGTCCATCCTCTGCCGCCGCCCCCATCGTCCTCCATCACTCATTCGAATTCCTCATCGGACTCTGCTGCCCGGGTGATTCTGCAGCAGAGAGGATTCGGGGTTCTCATCGTGTCTTTTGCTATCAGTTGGCTTGGATCTGGGTGGATGTAGTGCTAGCTGGATGTTTTGGCTTTGTTTTGATTCTTTGGACATGGTCTAGCTGAGGGCAGTGTATTATTTGTCTGTTTAATTTTTAAGTGATTGGTGTTTGTTTTTGGATTTTAGTGTTGGGTTTAAGTTATAATATTGGCAACGTCTTCAATTGTAAATTTCTATTAGCTTGGTTGCGGTGAACTGATATCTTAAATTATACTATGTTTTTATCTCACATTAATATGGTAATACTATCATTTCAAATTTCAATAATAATAATAATAATAATAAAAGAGCTGAGATGAGTGTATTATATGATATTTTTCATTCTTTAGAATATATTGAATTTCGTTTAAATGTTACGTTTAATTGAGATGAGTTGAGCGGTTTATGAATAATAATGAATTGAAATAGTAGAGTAAATTTTGTGAGCTTTTTTAAGATAAGTTTAGATGTATTTGACTGTTAACATGAGTTTAAATATATTTATGATAATTTCAAAAAGATTCCTGCACGTAAGAAGATGGTGAGTTAAAAAAATTGTAGGTCTTACGTGTAAAAAGATTTGAAGTTGATATGAATTTAGTGAATTGACAATTGGCTTCATTTAGATAGTGAGATGAAATAAAATGAGATGATTTTAAATGAAAACTAAAAATTGAGTAAATTAGTGATAGAATATTATCTTTTATTATTATTATTATTTTAGGATTTGAAAAAGTTGAGATGAATATAGTGATTTGACAATTGGCTTTGTTAGGATAGTGAAATGAAATAAGATGAGATAATTTTAGATGAAAATTGAGTAAATTATTGATAGAATATTATTTTTTAATATTATTATTGTTTTAAAATTTGAAAAAGTTGAGTTGTTTAGTGTTTTGTATAGATATTTGAAAAAATTATATTGATATGGTGAGGTGAGATGATGTATTTTTTAATATTATTAATATTTTAAGATTTGAAAAAGTTGAATTATTTATTATATTTTATATAAATATTTGAAAAAATTGTAATAGAGAGTTATATAAATTTCAAAGGGGGCCTTGAATTTCCATTCACTTTTTTTATGTGAGGTAGGAGGATAATATCAAACCTAGCCACCCTTCAGATGGATCTTGCAACACACTAGTTGCGTCATTCTACAGGCCTAAAGATGGTCTAAACAAGCTTTTATTTGTGTTTTGGAAAATGATAAATGCTAAAATACTAGTTGAAAGAAAAAATACCAAATAAAAAAGTGGGGTAGTTTCATTACCAACAGAGCCAAGAAGAACTCAAAAGGTTTTTGAAACCTCATTGTTGAGAACTTGAATCTGTTCATGTCTTGAAGCAGTATGACTACAATGATGGGCTGCAACACCAAATAAAGCTGTCAATCTTTTATGCTCGACAATTGAGTGCCGACCAAAGGTTGCCTCTTGATGAAGCAATATGCTTCATTCATACCACTTGTTTTTTTTTTCCCTTCTTTTTTAACAAGATGAAAGAAAGAATGGTCAACCGGCTAGATTGTTTATGTCAACTTGTTCCCAATCATTCAATTAGTCCCAGCCCCTCGTGGCCTGATGATGTGCATATTATACTGTTTTAAGTAACTTTATCCCGTGATTATGGTTTCTTTGCCTTTCTATCCAGTCAAAGAAGCAAAGAAACACCAAAGGGGAAGAAGGGGAGACAATCGCTTTAATTACTAAGGTTTTTATGGCGGACCTACTCTTTTCCAGGCACAGTTTAGACTACATCACGCCAGAAGCAACCTTTGAAAACAAGCTTAGAAAAAAAAAGCCCTTAGAAAACATGAACATATTACCCAACAAATATATAGCCATTTGTCATTCCATTAACATGGTAGGCATTTTGGACTGGATTTCAAGTTTTTATCTTTACCATTGTTAAAAAATAATTCGCAGCAGAAAGTACCTCAGGCTCAGCTTAAAGAAATGCTCCACAATTTTCTCCCGCACGACAAAAACAAGCGTTTTCTCTTAGTGGTGAAGTGTACTACGTAGTTATAAAATTAGAGTAACACTTAACAATCCACAGCCTAAAAACTATTTTAAGAGAGAACAAATGAGAGAGAGATTTTTACTTTTTCAGATTGGTAACTAAAACCAAACTAGTGGGGGACTATTTATAGTCAACCCACATATGACTGGTTTTAAAAACCAGCCATTACTTTGCAATTAAAATTGCAGTTACAAAATATTTATTTTGTAACGTATGGCATTTAAGCCAAACGTTACAAACTATGTAACGTATGGCATTAAATGCCATACGTTACTAGCAAGGGAGGGGGGCAGCCCACTTGGGCGCCCCACCAGCTTACATCTCCCACTCGCACACAGTGGGCATGACCCCAGGTCAGCATCTCTCTTATGTTCTCAATCTTGTTTACACAAGTAAATAGGCTGTGCGACCACCAAGCACATCTACAGAAAAATGGGAGTACATACACCAAATATCTCCCAGATAAGACCATCATAGTAACATCCCCGAAGTGTATGGTCATGTCCTAGATTTATTCGATCGCATCAAGTCAAGTATTTTCGAACCCTCTTGAGTTTAATAAACTCAGAACAATACTTGACTTTTTCCAAATCATTTCAATGTGTTCACAACCTTAGCCGCTACCAATATGCAGCGTCATAGCTTGACGTCAGCAAACACTATCGAAAATACGATATCGAAAAAATCTTCTTTTTGCACTCATATCATTCAACTTTGGTTAAACCGCTTTCATAGCAATACCTCTTTAGACCGAATCATTCATGGCCATAGACAGCATGCCAAAATAGCAGACGTTATAACCTCTATCTTGTAACATAGTCAAAAGTAAAGGACACCTAAAAAATAAGACTCACACAGTGAGAAAGAGGGAAACCATTTACTCACTTACTCATATGGTCGAATAAGCACATGTAGTATGAAGCACATGCTACGATGGATTTCTCTTTCTCAAAGAGCACATGTCTATATCAACACCGTACAGATCTTTAGTCTAGGCGCTCATTAAGCGTCTGACTCAAGTTTCTCTATTTGCATGCCTCCAAGGCGTCAAAGAGAATCTCGCATCTGGCTAATCTCAGGTTACATGGATGGTGGGTAATCCATTTACAGTCTTCTCAAAAGACCTCATCTTAGCTCCCACTAAGGCGACATATCTTTGTGTTAACTAACTTATCCCTTTGGACAAGTACTTAGGGACACAATGTCTCATCTCTTCTCGCTACTTAAGCGCTAGAGGCGATTGCTCGTGTGAGTGAGCCAATCTTAGCCTGTTGACATATCTTGTGTGTGTGTATTAGTAAAGACAATACGATAAAGACAAGAACTGAATCATATTGTATTAATATTCCAAAGGAAATGTTACATCTCAATGTTATTTGAAAATCAAATTACATTTACAATCTACGTAGTCCTAGATTCCTAACATGAGCCTCATATACATCTCGTGCAATAAGCTTTGTTAAGGGATCAGCAACCATGCGACTCGTAGAAAGATGTTTCAAAACCACTTCCTTTTGCGCTACCATATCTCTTATGTAGTAATATCTGATATCTATGTGTTTGGTTCTTCCATGATATTTTGAGTCCTTAGCATATGCAAGAGCTGCCATGCTATCACAGAATATTGTCACCGGATCTGAAGTATCCGTGCCAATGTCTAAATGCTTGAGGAACCTCCTTAACCAAACAGCTTCTTGAACCGCTGCAGAACATGCTATATATTCTGCCTCCATGGTCGATAGAGCTATGCAGGGTTGTTTCTTGCTGCTCCATGTAATGGCACAATTGTTGAGCATAAAGACATACCCAGTGGTTGATTTGCGCTCATCTAGGTCACTGCCCCAATCGGCATCACTATAGCCTCTTAGCTGCAAATCTGAACCCTGATAGCACAACATATAGTCTGTAGTTCCCTTGAGATATCGCATAATCCTCTTGACTGCTTTCCAATGAGCCAGTCCGGGGTTAAATTGAAATCTACTCACTAAGCCAACTGCATAGCATATGTCAAGTCGAGTACACATCATTGCGTACATCAAACTACCCACAGCATTAGTATAAGAGACACGGGCCATCTTTTCCTTTTCTTTTTGAGTCTTAGGACACAACTCTTTAGACAAATTCTCGCTTCTTACAATAGGGGTGTAAATGGGCTTACATTCACTCATTAGGAAACGCTCAAGAACTTTATTTATGTAAATCTGTTGGGACAAACACAAAAGTCTCTTAGAGGGATCTCTATAGATCTTAACTCCCAGAATGTATTCTGCCTCACCCATATCCTTCATCTCAAAATTGAAGGATAACCACTCTTTTGTGGCAACTATCAACCATTTATCATTTCCAGCTAGTAGTATGTCGTCAACATATAATGACAACATAATGAAACTCTTCTTAGATCTTTTGACATAGACACAATGATCCTCTGTGATCATCGTAAACCCATTCGTGAGAATGGCTCGATGGAATTTGAGATACCATTGTCTAGATGATTGTTTTAGGCCATATATAGATCATTTGAGCCTGCACACTTTGCGCTCTTGACCTTTGACCACAAAACCAGTGGGTTGATCCATATAGATCTCCTCATCTAGTTCTCCATTGAGAAATGCTGTCTTAACGTCCATCTGGTAGAGTTCCAAATCTATTTTTGCTACTATAGCTAGAATTAGGTGAATTGAGGCAAATCTCACTACTGGTGAAAATGTTTCCTCATAGTCTATACCCTCTTGTTGGGTATATCCTTTCGCCACTAAGCGAGCTTTGTACCTATCTATTGATCCGTCCGACTTGCGTTTGATCTTAAGAACCCATTTGTTCCCAATAGGTTTACGCCCTGTCAGTAGATCAACCAGATCCCAGACCTGGTTGGTTTTCATAGACTCAATTTCATCATTAAGTGCTTTCATCCATTCATCTTTAGTAGAAGATGAGAGAGCCTCATGAATTGTCCTAGGCTCATCATCATCATGTGGAGATAACATGAAAGCTTCTCTTTCAATCTCAAAATGACGACGAAGAATACTTTCATGTGTGCTTCTACGCGGCTGAGATTGTTGTGATTGATTGACAAGTGGTGTGCTCCTACTCGGATTCAAGTTATTTTTAAATTTTGTAGGAGTTTGAAGAATTTCTTCCTCATTCTCAACTAAATTTTTTGGAGCACTTTCCTCTTGTTCTATAATTTCATGGAGTTCTAAACTCCTATCAATCTCATCTCTACTTGGAAACTCATCTTCAATGAAATCCACATCTCGTGACTCAATCTCAGTCACACTTCCATCAGTTTGTTCACCTATTAACATATATCCTTTAGAGTGTTTTGAGTACCTTATAAAAATACACTTCTTCCCTCTAGGGCCTAACTTTCCATACTTATGAGAAAGATCGTGAACAAAACCCGTTGAACCCCATGGCCGAAAGTTACTCAAATTGGGTTTCTCGCCGGTCCATAGTTCATATGGGGTGGAAGTTACTGATTTGGAGGGAACTCGGTTAAGAATGTAGGCAGCAGTCAAAAGAGCATCCCCCCAAAAAGAAATTGGTAGGTTTGCTTGCGCCATCATTGACCTAACCATCTCAAGCAGTGTTCAATTTCTCATTTCCGCCACTCCATTTTGTTGTGGCGTACTTGGTATCGTCAACTGTCTTTTGATTCCTTTTTCATCGCAGAGCCTTTTAAATTGCTCAGAAAGATATTCTCGTCCTCGGTCAGTTCTCAAAGTTTTTAAACTCTTGTCTAACTGATTTTTAACCATTCTTAAATATCGCCTAAAACACTCCAATGCTTCAGACTTATGGGAGATTAAGTAGACATGACCATAACGTGAAAAATCATCTATAAATGTGATGAAATAAACACCTTCGTGTCTCGCCTTTATAGATATTGGACCACAGATGTTAGAATGGACTAATTGCAGTGGAAAAGATGCCCTATTGGCTTTTCCAAACGGTTTTCTCTTAACTTTTCCCATCAGACAATGTTCACATGTGGGCAAAATGACCTTAGCGAGATTGCCCATTAGGCCTTCTCTAGCTAACCGAGTCATTCTATCTTGCCCTATATGACCAAGCCTAGCATGCCATTTATATGAATCCAAATTATCATATGCAGAAAGAAAAGCAATAGATTCATTCATATTTGAATAATCCAAATTCATTATCATAAAACCGTCTTAAAGAAAAGCATTGCCATAAAACACATGGCCCAAATAAAAAGAAACGTGATTGTTTTCAAATTCAATCCGAAAACCAAGTCTTAAAAGAGTAACTACAGAAAGTAAATTTCGTCGAATTTTGGGAGCGTATAACACATTGTGGAGGAAAAGAGTGCGGCCACCCCGCAAGTCCAGCTTGTAGGTACCAAGTCCTAGCACCTCCACGCTAGCTCCATTCCCCATCTTGATATCACGACTCCCAGCTGGAATCCGGCTATATTCCACAAATCCGACTCTATCTCACGCTATGTGCTCGGTCGCTCCTGAATCAACAGTCTACACAGGATAGGAGTGAGCAACCATCACATGGCTAGTTACAAAAACAATACGAGAAAAGTTAAAGTATACATTCTTCGGCTCAGTGCAGTCACGAGCGAAGTGGCCTTTCTTTCCGCAGTTATAACACTCTAATTTTGACTTGTTCTTCCCACGCTTGCCCCTTTTGTTGCGCTGATAAGTTCCTGACACTTTCTTAACTTGTCCAACAGCTACCCCATTCTTGGACTTCCAACGCTTAGGCCTTGATGCCTTGCGTGAACCATAATTAGCCACATAGGCCGAATGATTGGGCTTAGCAGCCTCTAGGCGCTCAACCTCTAATTCTAAGTGACGCGAGACATCATCAAAATTTTTTATATTCTCATTATGCGTCAGATTCTGGCTCATGTTCTCCCAAGAACTTGGTAGTGATCTTATCACTGCCTGGACTTGTTGTTCATCAGTCAGGTCGTTTCCTACCGACTTAAGTTCGCAGATCATGGTTGACATAGCCCTAAGATGCTGCTTCATCGTACGGTCAGAACGCATCTTATAGGAGTCAAACCTCATGGTTAATCCACGTAACCTAGTGGCCGAAGTTCCACCAAACTTCAACTTCAAAACCTCCCACATGCTTTGGGCAGTATCATAGGTCTCGAACTCACACATTAGATCATTGTGCATGCTGCTTAACATTATTATGCGCGCGCACCGATTTTTCTTAGTCCATTCAGAATAGGCTAATTCATCTAATTTGTGTTGTTCTGAGTCCCCTTCCTTGGGCTTAGTCAGGGAGTGAGACAAGGCCTCTACGACTTCTTACTCATCTAAGACATACTAGATCTTGCGATGTCATATGTCATAATTCTCCCCATCCAATTTATCCCCTTTGTTTAAATCGACAACAATACTCTTGGATGCCATTTCACTACAAAACGCAAAGGAGGGATATTACACACACACCTAAGAAATCTGCCGCGTCCATTCATGCTAGAAAAAAAATAATTTAGACATGTCGCAAGATCGAAAAATCTTTAGGCTTCAGAATCATCTCTTGCACCACAATATCCAATTATTAAATTTCTAACCTAATTCCCACGCAAATTAAAAAAATATATGGGAGATTTAATCATAAATCTCAACCATACTCCCACTATCTAAAGTAGTCACCTAGTCCTAGTCACGCGTAGAGACAAATCCTACTAAAATCGCAGTAACCTGTTGGGCCAGTCTACAAAAACAGCTACAACAACCACATCAGCCTGTTGGGCCAGTCTACAAAGATGGTTCATATAAGACCATTACAGTCCATTTTTTTTATTCCATCAGTGCATTTACAGTTCTTACTGGGGCTACCATGGTATTGTCACTATACAGTACATTTACAGTTCTTACTGGGGTCACTGCAATTCTTTCAGCCTATCAATCTACACTGACAACTCTAACTAAGACTACTTAGTGGGAATTTCCTATTTTATCACTAGAATAAATAAAGGCGAATGTCTAATCATACAAGCCTAACATTTATACATGATAAAATAATAACACATACACATATTGTATACATACATGTTATCACATTTAATAAAAAATAAATAAACATAATATCACATGTAATTTATCCAAAAATGAATATCATCAAATATCCACATGTAATCATATTTAATCTAAAGTGTTAAATAAAATATCACATGTTATAACAGTAAATATATCTAAGCATATATTAAAACATACCCCCCTTTTTTTTAGTCATTATTAAAAAATATATATTTAAAAAAAATTATATATTAAGACTGGAAGATGCTCACGGTCCAGTGGTGGGGGGCGAAGCGTTTTCGCATCTGGCCTGGGTTCGAAACCCACGGCCAGACTTTCCTTTTTTTTTAAAAAAAAAAAAAAATTGGGGCTGGGCAGTATAAAAAACCAGCCCAACCCAAAAACCGGACCCCAAAAAGAACAAATGGGCTGTAAGGCCCAAGCCCGGCCCATCAACTGCCTTCTTCAACCTTCGGCCAGGGCACTGTTCACGTGAACGGTGCCCAATTTTCAGAAACCAAGAACAGCGCCGTAGAGAGTTTTCCGGGGTCTCTTCTCATCGGAAACAACCTCCGGAAGAGGCTGGGTGCTGCTGCAGCACCTTGGGAGGTGCTTGCAGCACCTGGGTGGCGCGCGCAGCACCTTGCTGGTGCGCGCAGCACCGAGGCGGTGCGCGCAGCACCGAGGCGGTGCTTGCAGCACTGCTTGGTGCCCCACGGTGCACCATGCACCGTGGGCTCCAGTCGGTGCATGCGGCACCGTGGTGCGCGCAACACCATTTCAGGGGTGCTGCGCAGTACCCTACGGTGCGCGCTGCACCACCGCGCTCAGGTGGTGCGCTCTGCACCACTGCACCGGCTTCGGCCATTTTTTTTTTTTTAATACAGCAGCATTCAGCGAAAAAAAAACACATTTATAATTTGCATGCATATGCAAAATAACAAATAACTGGAAGCAATTATGACTACTCTGATACCAATGTTAAAAAATAATTCGCAGTAGAAAGTACCTCAGGCTCAGCTTAAAGAAATGCTCCACAATTTTCTCTAGCAAGACAAAAACAAGCTTTTTCTTTTAGTGGTGAAGTGTACTACGTAGTTATAAAACTAGAGTAACACTTAACAATCCACAGCCTAAAAACTATTTCAAGAGAGAACAAATGAGAGAGAGATTTTCACTTTTTCAGATTGGTCACTAAAACCAAACTAGTGGAGGACTATTTATAGTCAACCCACATATAGCTGGCTTTAAAAACCAGTCATTACCCTGCAATTAAAATTGCAGTTACAAAATATTTATTTTGTAACGTATGGCATTTAAGCCAAACGTTACAAGTTTGGCTTAAATGCCATACGTTACTAGTAAGGGAGGGGGGCAGCCCACTTGGGCGCCCCACCAGCTTACAACCACTTCATTATCGTGTTAAATCAAACGCGCAACGGATCATGTGTAGAAATATTAATACAAAATATGCACCTGCTAACATCCTTGTTGCAGCATACTCTTGAAGCCTTTTTTATTCATGAATTCATTGCCAAATGTTGAAGCACTTTTGACGGTTTGAAGCGTATATTACAGTAATTACTAATTTATGCTGACTACGGTGATTTCCCTTTGCAATAAGATTAGTGTCTCAAAGCTGAGCATGAGGAAAAAAACATCACAGCTTGCTTTGGTTCTGCTTCCTGATGTTCCAAGGGTGCAGTTGACTGGGTAGTAAGATGACAATGAACTTAATGGAACAATTGCAGGAGAAGATCATCTACTATAATAATGTTTTTTGAAGATCTTAAAACCGAGGAAAGCAAGTTGGAGAAGACAAATAGAGGTTACTTCTGAATGGTAAAACCTTTAATCACACAGGCACTTGTGCTAAGCACCAAACAATTTCTAACTTTTGAAGAAAACTTTCTCCTCAAGCTTAACATGGAGAACCATTTGTCCAGAACCGATTATTAAAGAAAAGGAAGGAAAACCATTGATTTCTTGTGGCTCTTTTTTTTTTTTTTTTTATAAAGGAAAAGAACTTTGAAGCAACTTGTGGAACAGTCTACCCTGTAAACTTTGCTTGCATTGGCTGGATAAAAAATGATAAGTAAAAAAAAAGGCCTAATCTGCACTTTTAGGAGCTTGCAAAACAAACAGGCAAAGCAAGAACATGGGGTGCCATCAATATTTGCATTCATTAACTGGCCAAAAAAAGAAAAAATTATTTATCTAATGTACATATAAAAACAATTCTCACAGTACACACACCTTCAATTCCCTGAGACTGTTCTCTGATTACAGCTACAAATCATCACTCCTGTATATTACACTCAGCATCACCCCAACATGACATGGTAAAGAAAATTAAACGAACTTTCTGATCCAAATACTACTCTGCATTGGCTGTTTGTTTTCTTCTTGACCTGCTGTATAATTTGGAAGATGGGGAGGGAGAGAACTCAAGTGGAAGGGGTGGGAGATCCATCTCCCCTTTCAAAATCCTTACAATTTCCCCAATATCTGGCCGCAACTCCGGCAATTTCTGTAAGCAGGCGAGTGCCAGGTTAATACACAAGGTTACCTGGTCCTTATTATAATCATCTTTTAACCTCTCATCCACAAGTTCTAAAATGTTTCCAGCTTGAGCTAAGTGCCGACACCAGCTTATCAAGTTTGCTTGCTCAAGCTTCATAGGGGAGGCAAGAACATGTAATGGCCTTCGACCAGATACAACCACAAGTATCAAAACCCCTAGACTGTAGATGTCACCCTTCTCCATTAGGTACCCACAGCCACCATATTCTGGTGCAACATAGCACAAAGTCCCTCTCATACTTGTGGTACTGCTGAGCTCGCGGCTAAAAAGATCTCCACTCCACATGTCACTACCAATAGACCGGGTGCTCTTTTTCTTCCATCCCCTTCTAAAACTGAACTCCCCATTTTCACACTCATTCCTATTCTGCTCCCCGAAGTTCCTTCGTCTGCGAAAGCGAAAACGTCTTCCCAAACCAAAATGTGGGATTTTGAAGCCAGCCCTCCACTTCGTTTCAAGCCTTTTAAGCTTGCTACCTTTCTTGCTAATTTCAGCAAGATGCTCTTCTTTCCACCACTCTTGCATCTTTCTCTGTTTCTTCTTATGATTTTTCTTGCCCCTTGACTCTTTCTTCTCATGCCCTGTATTGAGGTTTTCATATCCAATTTCTTGAGGTTGGACTTCATTCAGGTCTTCTAATTTATCTAATGGTGTTGAATTATCCAAGGCATTTTGCTCAGGAGCACTCTTCTTTTCTTCATCCCAATCAGGATTTGAAGAGGGGCAAATCTGGCTCCCTATCCATTCCATCACATAATCCTTACTACACAATTCACCACTCTCATCCTGCTTCCACCACCAATTCTTTCCCCACTGTTTTGTATCCACATCCTCGTCAACAGCCGAAGATGCATTAAAATTCAACTCCTTACTGTGATCAATGCTGGAGAACTCATCATCATAAGGCACAAACCTATTATTCCAATCATCCCCACCCACGTCTACAACCGAAACCTCCTTCCCCTTTGCACTACTAGTCTTGGCATCATTCTCAATCCCCATGTTAGCATTATAATTCAAAGAATTCATGTTCAATGCTCTAACACTATAAGATATCCTACTATTTTTGGATGAAGTAGAGGCTTGTAAAGCAAGAGCAAAATCTACCTCATGAGCACTCTCCACCGGAGTACCGATTGCCGGAGTCTCCGCCGCCAAATTCCCTGAAAGCTCTTGACTTTTCCACAGCTCCTGACTCTTCCCCAAGTCCTGGCTAAACAAATCCACTCCAAACTCACCCTCCACCTTAATCCTTGACAACCCGAAATCGGAAACCCTTGCCCGGTACTCCGAATCGAGTAAAATATTGCTGGGTTTAATATCCCCGTGAATCACCGGCGGATCGCATCCAAGATGCAAGAATTCTAGAGCTTTAGTGACGTCCAAGATTATGTCAAACCTCCTTTCCCAACTCAAATTAAAAAACCCATCTCCAAAAAGCGATTCCTGCAGGCTGTTGTTGGGAATATACTCGTACACCAACACTCTCTTGCTCTTTTCAACACAGTAACCCAAAAGCGCGACCAAAAATGGCGACCGTAGGCCACCAAGAATCTGCAACTCATTTTGAAACTCTCTCTCCGTCTGCAGAGAAAGAGCGTCCAAACGCTTAATAGCAATGAGTTTTCCATCTCTTAGAATTCCTCTAAACACGGTACCTGACCCGCCTTTGCCAATGATATTGGCAGCGTCAAATCCATTGGTGGCCTGCTTTAGCTCTCTGTATGAGAATCTCTGGAGCTTAAGAGGAGCGCTGGAGTCAAAGGGAATGGTTTTCGCTCTGTGCACAATGGAGTGCCAGATATGATAAAGAAAGTAGAAAATTGAGGCCAATATAACTACAGAAGCTGAGATGGTGAGGGTCAAGAACAAGACCCTAGTTTTGGTGAAGAGACTTGGCCCTGGAGAGCTAGGAGTTGGAGCTAGGGGTCTCGAAGGCATGGCGGGTTGGTTTGTTTTTCTGGGTCTTTAGTGTGTTAGTGGCTTTGGATGCAGGAGGGGATCAGGAAGGAAAGCAAATAGGCCTGGATCTTCATCTGTGCATCAGTATCCAATGTTGGTTTGCTTTACGGTTGGGTTGGGATAATCATATTGGCATTGTTAATTCTCATTTACTAGTATAATCTTTTGTTTTTCCTTGGGGTTTTTTTATAGAAAAAATATTTGCTGCAACCGGGCTTTAGCTGCAGCAAATATTTTTATTTTTCTTTTCTCAAAAAATAAATAATTTGTACAAGTCTAAATCTCATATAAATTTTTGTCAAAAATAAAAAAATAATACTATATTTAATCGCATAGTTACAAACGACATTAGTCGCTTTAAAAAAAATTTAATTTTGTTTACGTGAATTATATATATATATATATTAAAGTGATTATATTTCACGATTATATTTATTATTCGTTAAAAAAAAAAGTATCATATATAAAAAAGAAAAAAGAAAAATTTGCATGAAGCTTATGATAACAAGCTTGTGATTGGGAAATGAAGATCGGAAAATGTGGGGAAGCGATGGTCCCAAGGTGCTTCAGAGTTCTTGACTAAAGATAAAGAAATGTGCAGAAAAAAGTCGCGAGTCAGAGCATTTACTAATGGATTTATTAATTTTTTTTTAAAAAAAATATAAACTTATATATATATTTAAAAAATTGATCATATTTAATTAAAAATAAAAATAATATTTAAATTTTAAATAATAATTCTTTAAAAATATACAACTTGTATTTTTTAAAAGAAAATTTAATAAATTCATTATTAATACTCTTATAACAATAGAAGAAAAAAAACGTAAGAGAAGTGATTCTCATAATATATTTTATAATATTTATATAATATATATTATAAACTAAAAATATTTTTATAAATTATTTTATAAAATTAAAATCACTTCATAAGTTTTTTTTATTAAATAACAATATTATATAAAATATTGTAAGTTAGTAAAGGATAACTGGTGGGGGTGTTGGGTGTTGGGTTACAGTTGTTGCGTGGAGAAAGTTGTTGTTTTGTCTTACGCGCCATGATGAGAGTGGGGCAACACACGTGGCCCCTGTTCAGACAGTGGACTGAAAGGGTGTCTCGATTTGTTTGTCTTTGACTGGAAAGAGCATAGCAAACTCAGCAAAGAGAGGTGCACATGTCAATAGAATCCATTCTCTTGAGTCTTGTTCCCTAAACATTATTGAATTAATTACAAGCCATTATCTCGTCGAATTCAGCTCTCCTATTTTTCACATTCATAATTTTACATTAAAATTATTATTAAATCTATTAAAATAATAATATAATTTATAATTTATAAAATTAACAAATATATTTATAATTTATTCATCTAACAAATAAATTTAAAAATAATAAAAATTTATTTTAATAGATAAATAGTAAACCTTCATATTTAAAAAATAAAATAATATTATTATACCTTAAAATTTTTCATAACTTTATTTGATAGATCAAATGCAAAAATATTTTAAATAAATATATCAAATTTATATATATATATATATTAATTTTTAATAGAGTCAATGCCATGCAATACTCTAACCTTTAATTAAATTCAACAACTTGACGTAACAACTGCTTTAGCCTTTAATTCCGGATTAATTTGGTGCGATTCTCTTTTTTCTTTTATTTCCATTCTTCGGAAGAAACTCAAAGCTATTTGATTAGTCGACTGATTCCTTGATATACGCAGTTCTGTTATCTTTAGACTGAGATAATAACTCACTAATTTTCTAATGGTTGATAAATGATTAGACAGGTGAATGTCGATCCTTGTATCTCTTTTAAGGTTCTCATAAGTATTGTACGTAAGAAGCATTAATAATTGTAGTTAAAAAGGTCCATACGTTAAACTTTTTCTTGTTTGCTTTGCACTACGGAATATACTGATGGATCTCGTAAGAAACCAATTAATATAATGATTTTAATTAGTATTTCCTAGCCAAAAAAGAAGAAAGGAGGGGGGGTTAGTAAATATATGTATTTCCGGTATTTGGATTTTACCATGACCACCTGGGAGTTTTTAAATAGAAAAAAAATTTAAAAAATCATATATATTTTATCTCCACATATTATTTTTGTAAAAGAGAAAAAAAAAAAAAAGTATAAAAAGAAATTTACATTAGGTAGTGCAGCAGGCAATTCCGCTAGGGGGGAGGGATGGCCCCCCTACCCCCTAGCCTAACCTATTTTATTAAAAAAATAAATTTAAAAAATAATATAAGTTAGTTTTTTTATAATTTAGTACAATAAATATTAATTTTATTTTATGTTGGCCCCTTCTCTAAAATTTATCTTGGCCTCCTCTACAAAATTTAATCTAATTTAAAAATAAAACACATCTCATATAAAATAAAATGATATAATAACACGATGCCATATTTTTATTATAGATAAAAATAAAAATAAAAAACAATTTGGATGATTTTTAACATATTTTAAATATTTTTTTATTATTATGACATGTTTTTAATATATTATATATATTTTTAATATATAAACTGTATTAAACGTAATTTATTTTTATTATAAATTTTAGTATTAGATTGTTCTCTATTGTATAAAAAAAAATATAAAAATAAAAAATAAAATATTTTATATATTTTATATTAATTTTATTTAGACCCTTAAAACAAATCCCTAATTCCATCATTGTCGGCGGAGATCTCCTCCCAGAGATCCCTAACACTAATTGGGAGATCAGCAGCTAACTAGCTTGTAATCTCGACAATGTTTATGACCAGATTAAATAATTGAGTAGATGGCTAATATGATTATAATTAATTGAATTAATTTCATTAAGGGTGTTTTATATATGTCCAGCCACGTATATACTGTCCAATTTCATATCGGTGATCTTTCTAACTAACAACAGGGACGTGGTTGCGCGCGTAGATGTGAGCGCGCACGGCCCGTGGCTAGGTAAACAGCCACGTACGACATGTATAGAGCTAGCTTTCGTTTGTTCTTCCTCAGTACGACATGTATAGAGCTACCTTAATTCCCATACTGCTGTGGTGTCACTGCATCCGTGGGGTTAATAATTAGAGTACTGCTTCATGTTTTAATAATTAGCGTAGTGTTAGATGTATTTAATAATTGAAAATTTTATTTATATTTTTATTTATAAGATTTATTTTAATAGTTTTTTTTAAAATCAAATTTTAAATTTTATAATTTTTAACATATTAATAAATAATATATCAAAAAATAAGTTTTTCATTGGTATTTATTAAGTACGTTTAGAATTTTCCTAATAATTAATCTTAGCAACTCCTAATTTTATCCCCATTTTTCGAGTTACTGTCACGTGGAGTTGCTGATCAATACAACATGCAGAAAGCTTATAATTATTCGTTTTGACGCACGATGCATGCCGTGCAATACAGCACTAATTAACGGCAAGTTTGTAGTACTCGGGATTGGATCTAAAATGAGATCCACGAAAGATCGAACAGACATAATACTATATATAATAACATATAATATGAATATATATATATATATATATAATAAAACATTTAGTTACAAAAATATTACATAAAAATATACTTACAAACTAATATAGCTTGATGGATACATTAATATGTTAAATTGTAAAAATTAATTTTATTATAAAGTAGATATAATAAATTACGTGAAGATATATAATTAATTTTTGAATAATTTATTTATGTATATTCTCAATATATGTATCACTTGTGTGTACATATATGTACATATATATATATATATATGTATTGATCATGGGTCATGATCATGGCCAGTAGTACCGATCTTGACACCAATCCTTTATATGTAGTTATATGCTGCCAAACGTGGAGCCCCAAAGGCACATTCTCTACGACACTTTTACCAACTTTACACGTGCAATGAGGGCATATTAATATTAATATATGCAGCTGTTTTTGAGGTATCCATATCCAATTGTTAAATAATGTACAAGCTAGGTTCAAAAGGAAAAAGAAAGAAAGAAATGATGAGGTTGCAACGTTGCTTGCTTTTGTGATAATAGTCCCGCCCAGTACTGCTCAAACTTTTGTTTTGTGCGCTCGACAGCTATATATTGAGCAGATAACATGGTTGCTGGTGGATTGTGGGGTCTCTCCACCAACGGGAAGGTGATAACTACTGTGCGCGCTGAAGTACTGATCAGGCCCGCCGTGATTTTTGCATTTATGCTCTTGGCCATGCAGCTGCCAGCATGAATATATAATACATGATCTTAACATGGGTACCCTTTTCCTTTTGATTTTAATTAATTAATTAATTAAGAGTACTTATATGCTCTGATTAGATATTGTGACGTTAAATTATTAATTAATTTACTTTCAGTTTTGAACTGATAGAAAGAGGTGGATCTAAATTATTTTGGTTTTTTATAATATTATTTATACGCATCAATATCAACATGTTATTTTCTCCTCTCATATGATAGTTACATAAAAATAATAATAATGGGAAAAAGAAGAAGAAATATCCGGCAGGTTGATTACGGGCCGGGTTTTAAAATAAAAAAAAAAAAAGGTCCTAATATCATGTTTAGTGTTATGAAACTTAAAGAAAGGAACTACTATTGTAAAAGAGAAATAAGAAACTCTCTTGAAACTCTTAAGAACTCAAGCTTTCTTTCTCTCTCTATTTTTTCTTATGAATTTCATTACAACTGAAGCCCCTATTTATAGGCTTTGAAATTACTATGCAAGTTACTATGCAAGTCACTATGCAAGTTACTATGCAAATTTAATATAATAGTGGTGGGGTCATTCACATTATTTAGTTGTGGGACAGGGGGCGGCTGCCGTCCCTCCACTAAATTCATTACACTCCCCCTTGAATGACCACTCATAAGGAATCTGCCTCGTTAAAACCTTGCCAAGTAAAAACCCAGTGGGAAGAAAAACCAATGGCGAAGGAAAAAGAGTACAGTCTTCTTATGTATCCACAAGTGCTTTAAGATTGCCTCATTAAAACCTTGCAGAGGAAAACCCAGTGGGACAAAACCTCAGCGAAGGAAAAAGAGTACAATCAGCACATTTACTCCCCCTGAAAAGTGCATGACAAAAGATTTTTGAGTCTTCGCATTCCAATGTTATGCACAATCTTCTTGAATGTGGAAGTTGGTAACGCCTTTGTGAATAAATCTGCCAGATTATCACTAGATCGTATCTGCTTGACATCAATTTCACCTTTTTCTTGAAGTTCATGAGTATAAAAGAATTTAGGTGAAATATGTTTAGTTCTATCACCTTTGATGTATCCTCCTCTGATTTGAGTGATACAAGCAGTATTATCTTCATATAAGATTGTTGGGCTATTATTGATCATGAGAAGTCCACACTTTTCCTGGATATGTTGAATAACTGATCTCAACCAAATACACTCTCGACTTGCTTCATGAATAGCAATGATTTCTGAGTGATTTGAAGAAGTAGCAGATAGTGTCTGCTTAACAGATCTCCATGATATGGCAGTATCTCCATAAGTAAATAAATATCCAGTTTGAGATCTACCTCTGTGTGGATCTGAAAGATAACCCGCATCTGCATACCCAATCAATTCTGGACTTGAACCACGTTGATAAAATAATCCCATATCAACCGTACCATGAAGGTAACGAAGGACATGTTTAATGCCATTCCAATGCCTTCGAGTTGGTGCAGAACTATATCTTGCAAGCAGATTAACTGAAAATGTAATATCTGGTCGAGTGCAATTTGCAAGATACATCAAAGCTCCAATTGCACTGAGATATGGTACTTCAGGACCAAGAATTTCTTCATCGTCATCACAAGGACGGAATGGATCTTTCTTCACATCAAGTGTTCGAACAATCATTGGAGTACTCAGGGGATGAGATTTGTCCATATAGAAATGCTTTAGGACTTTCTCAGTATACATGGACTGATGAATAAAAATTCCATTTGGCAAGTGCTCAAGCTGCAGGCCGAGACAAAGTTTTGTTTTGCCAAGATCTTTCATTTCAAATTCATTCTTTAAATATATAGCGGTTTTTGAGATCTCTTCAGGAGTTCCCACAATATTTAAATCATCAACATAAACCGCAATAATAACAAATCCGGATTCTGATTTCTTAATAAAAACACATGGGCATATAAGACTATTCTCAAATCCTTCTTTCAATAGATATTCGCTTAAGCGATTATACCACATGCGCCCGGATTGCTTCAACCCATATAAAGATCTTTGTAGTCTGATTGAGTACATATTTCTAGATGTACTTGTAGATGCTTCAGGCATCTTATATCCTTCAGGGATTTTCATATATATATCATGGTCTAAGGATCCATATAAATATGCAGTGACCACATCCATCAACCGCATTTTATTCTTTCCTTTAACAGAAGCTTGATATAAATCAGCTAAGTGCCTGGCCGTACGACAGGTACGTGACCAATGTCCAGTCATTCCACATCTATGGCACACCTCTTCACTTTTCTTTGAAGAATTATTCTGAGGATTTTTACCCCTCTCTGAATTGTACCACTTCTGGTGATATGGTATATTATAATCCCTTTTAATGTTGTCACTCCTGGGACCAACATTTCTATAATTTCTCCTACCACGTCCACGCCTCCGATTTCTTCTAAAGGATGCACCATTCACTTCTGGGAATGATGCAAACCTATTACCATTCACTTCAGGGAATGATATTGAGCCAGTAGGGCGTGTATTGTGGCTTTCTAATAAGAGCTCATTATTTTGCTCAGCTACTAGAAGACATGATATAAGTTCAGAATATTTCCTGAACTTTCTCTCTCGATACTGCTGCTGCAGGAGCACATTCGAGGCATGAAATGTAGTAAAAGTCTTCTCTAGCATATCTTCATCGGTGATTTTCTCACCGCATAATTTTAACACTGAGCTTATTTTAAAAAGTGCGGAATTATACTCACTAACACTTTTATAATCTTGTAACCTCAGGTGCATCCATTCAGAGCGAGCTCTTGGGAGGATAACAGTCTTCTGGTGTTCATACCTCTCCCTTAAATTATTCCACAAAATATAGGGATCTTTTACAGTGAGATATTCAGTTTTCAATTCTTCATGAAGATGGTGGCGAAGGAAAATCATTGCTTTAGCACGTTCCTGCAGGGATGCTTGATTTCCTTCTTTAATAGTTTCTCCCAGGTTCATTGCATCAAGATGTATTTCAGCATCAAGTATCCAGGATAAATAATTTTTCCCAGATATATCAAGAGCAACAAATTCCAATTTTGTAAGATTTGCCATTTTCTACACATATAAATAATAAATATGCGTATCTCAGAAAATATATTTATAAATTTACACAGATAATCATCAATAAAATATATCAAAGATTTCAAATAATATATTGAAAAACTTACAGAGGAATAAGGCCACTAGCTTCAGAATTGGTAGAACCTTCGTGCTGATAACGTGTTATGAAACTTAAAGAAAGGAACTACTATTGTAAAAGAGAAATAAGAAACTCTCTTGAAACTCTTAAGAACTCAAGCTTTCTTTCTCTCTCTATTTTTTCTTATGAATTTCATTACAACTGAAGCCCCTATTTATAGGCTTTGAAATTACTATGCAAGTTACTATGCAAGTCACTATGCAAGTTACTATGCAAATTTAATATAATAGTGGTGGGGTCATTCACATTATTTAGTGGTGGGACAGGGGGCGGCTGCCGTCCCTCCACTAAATTCATTACATTTAGAGTATTCCCAAATATTATTTTGGCAAAAGTTTCTCGAACTCCCGGCCATTTCTAGCCTATTTTCGTAAACCCAATTCAAAGAGTCACGAATTGACGTCATGTATAACTATGAATTTTACACCATTATACGTACATAATATAAATCTGTTAATAGAACACTGCTATTTTCAAAGTACCTTTGCGCGCATCACATGATATTGTTAATTACGTGACTTGATTTAGGTTTCGTTTGGATTCGGTCTTGAAATCACTTTCATTCTATTATTATATTTTTATAATTTTTTTATACAAAACATAAATTCTTATACTCATTTTTCAAATCTCAATATACATTTTTCAAATTCTAATACACCTTTTTCAAATATCAAAATAATAATAATATTAAAAAATAAATTAAATTCATCTCAATTCATCTCATCTTCGAATCTAAACGAGACCTTCATTTAACTTAAAGATAAATTATAAAATTTGAATATCATAAATTAAATATTATTATCTAAATGATTATTTATCTAGTGATTTAAAAATAAATAATTCATATCAATAATACACCCTAATTAATTAATATATAATAGCGCGCACGACACGTTATTTAGTGGATGGTTTAATTCAACTAACTCGAGGATATGCATGTCAAAGTGTCTTGCTCAGCTTACTTTTAGGGGAGATGCAAATCTTGCGCAGCTTCATGCAACGTCGGACATGTAGCTTATCTAGTTTTTTTTTTTTTTTCAACCAGAAAGATCTAATTGTTCTGTATCTAATAATTAATATACATTATGATTAATAATAACAGTACTAATCCTAATTGTTACGTCTAATATATATGATTTAAAAATAAAATATAAATTGTTGAGTAGAAGAGAGTGGGGTAGTTTTGACTTTGAATATGATTAATTTCAATTATTTATATATGTGTATATATATATATATATATATAACCTGTGATGCTGTTGCCTTTATATGGTTTAAAGTGATGAAATGGCACCCAAAAAAGTGACGAAATGACACTATAATGCATACCCACCACATCAAATCATATTAAAGAATCGATTAGATATGCTAAAAGCAAGATTGTGTTTTTATACAATGGAATCTCATCTAACACTATGTTATGGCATATATGAATACACATTTTTTTTTTATTTTTTATTTTTGTTCCCTCTTTTCTAGGTGTGCAGGCTAGAAAGCGTACGTACGTGGACTGAGCGTGCAGGTAGTGAACTTTTTTTTTTTTTTTGCCACTTTATTTTCATGCACAAATTAAAGTCGATCGTCATTCTAGTAGCTTTTATGAACATGTATATCATGGATCTAATCTTTCGGTGGAGTATTTTTTTAAAAAGAATAATGGGATATTGTGTAAGTTGTATTTGCAAATTTGTTTTTTTTTTTGAATAATGTGAAGTTTATTATTAAAAAAATTTTTTTTAAGTAGGTTTCAAGCTCACTCACTTTTTTTAAAGGAATGCACGGAATTTACAGATTCTAAAATTGTAATTATAATTTCTCTTTAAAAAATTACATTTAAAATAATCCCTCTTTGATCGTACATCCAGGCCAAAAAAGAAAGGAATATAATTACTTCAGAAAATTAGTTTGAGCCAAAGTAATTGTCTGCTTATATGTTAAAAGTTTATACATTATTATTATTATTTTTTTGGATATAGATGTCAATTTTTTTTAATTATATCTCTTGATAGACATCATTAAAAGGCTAATTGAGACCAAAAGGATACAATCCACTCATAAAAGGGTTAGGCACAGCTAAAGAGAAAAGGGTCGTCATATTTTGCAATAAAGTGATGTATCAATGTATCAATGTATCATATAGTTTTGTTCCCAGGAAGTGCAAAAGCAGATTCTTTATAACTAGGCCCATTATCAACAGGCCTGAGACCATTCTGCTACAGCCCAAGCCCACGGTATTTGGACTTGGAGTCGGGCCTTTTGTGGGCTTGACCTTTATCTCATCCATCATCTTCCACCACCTTCTGATTCTTTGAATCATTAGTAAGGCCCTATACTAGCTCTATTACTTGGGAGTTGGAGGAATTCCCAAATAGGGCAAAAGGTCGTTAAATTGCAAGTATTTGTAAGGTATAAGAGCATTTTTATTTGTCTTATTAAAATAAATTATCAAAATTTAATAAAAAATATAAATTTACATATATGTTAAAAAAATTTCATCAATAAAATTTAATAATTTATTATTCCAAAGTCAAACAAAAATTACTTTTATACTATTTTATATTTTTTTTTTGTCATTTTTGATCAAATATAACATTTTTTTTATGTGTGTAAGAATTTATTTTTTTTTATCAAATTTTAATAATTTATTTGATGAGACGCGATGTTCCAAGGTTGTTAGAAAATATAGACAATTGACGCCGGGTCCTGAGAAACCCGTCGGGTATGGCCCGCGCATCAAAACTCGTTTTTTGAACTTGTACTTCCGCATAACCGCAATAACGGTCTGGCTCTCCCCAATTCCCTCGAATCAAACCACCCCCCTCCTTCCCCTTTTTCTGAAACCTAGTAATAAATTATTGTGGAATCAACAACTGATGATGATCACTGTAAGTTTTTCCTTCCACATTTAATTTTTCGGTTCATATATGGATTAAATTATGTTCCGTTCTGTTTTTGGTTAAAACATGATTAATTATCGCTTAGAGACAGGATCGTACTTAATAAGACAGTATTTTGCTATATGCAATGATTTTAATGCCAGCATCTCAAATTCTTTTTGTTTGCAGAGCAGGAATTTCGATGATCAAATTCGATCTCTCGTTCTCCTTTTATATATCTATATATATCCCATTTTTTGATTTACTTGAAGCTTGCCCTGGAATTTTTCCATTCAAATCTGTTATCTATGTACTTGAATCCAAACGATGTTTGATTGCGGTTACAAGTCGCAGTACATTGGTGGTCAGAAGGAGAAATTTGTGAGGTACAGATTTGTAGGTCTTATGTGAGACTTGTGATTTGTATTAGTAATGAGCACATTCCTATTGTTTCTTTCGGTGTATTTCTATTGTACATTTTCTCAAGGAATTTGATTATCCTCGAACACATTATTTCTATTGCATTTCCCTTCAGATAATTTCAAGGAGATAATCCTTGAACCAATATCTCAGAATTGAATGGCCTTAGCAATATACCATCTTAGATGAAAGCAAGTTGAACAATACATTTGTTGATTAAACAATATGAGATCCCAATAGGTTTGCTCTGTCAAACTATTAGATACCATAGATTTGTAGCTTTGTGTGAGAAAAAGGTTTA
Organism: Platycarya strobilacea; assembly: GCA_036898215.1. Classification (NCBI taxonomy): domain Eukaryota; kingdom Viridiplantae; phylum Streptophyta; class Magnoliopsida; order Fagales; family Juglandaceae; genus Platycarya; species Platycarya strobilacea. The sequence continues at coordinate 55,027,268 of CM072545.1, read as the reverse complement.
AAATAGTGAACTGATTATTTTGATGATTATTTTATGTTATTTTTCTCGGCGGGAAAAAATGAGAAATTAAAGCGGTGATTGATTTCAAGGTTATTGGCACCTGTAGGTTGGATGAGTTGGATTCTACATTGTCTATGCCTTCTAATACAGTTGGAATGAAGCGATCTAAGTTTAACTTTGAGGGGTTAACTCTTCCCGGCCGTGCAAAGAAAAATGCCTCGAAATCTTTCAAGCACGGCATGAAAATGGGATCAGACGGACTGAGGACATTTGGGCGATCACTCAGATTTGGCGTTGGCCGGGCAGTGTTCCATGAAGATCTTAAAGTATCTGAGAAAAAGATATTTGACCCTCAAGATAAATCCCTCCTGTTATGGATTAGGCTTTTTGTCATATCTTGTATTCTTTCAGTATCTCTTGATCCTCTGTTTTTCTATCTTCCCATCTTCAATCATGCATCGTATTGCCTTGGCATGGATACAAAGTTAGCAGTCACAACTACGACTCTGCGGACAACTCTTGATGCTTTCTATGTTATTCGTATTGCTCTTCAATTTCGCACAGCTTATATTGCACCATCCTCTCGGGTTTTTGGACGAGGTGAACTTGTGATAGATCCTGCAAAGATAGCTAGGCGATATCTACGACGATATTTTATTGTTGATTTACTTTCTGTGCTGCCCCTACCACAGGTTCGAGAAGCCATGCAAACTTTGATGCAAACTTTGCTCCACTAGCTACAGTTTCCTGTCTCTCAAAATTGATTTTTTAGCTCTCTCAAAATTCATTGGCATTAGTTTTTTTTGTATTAAATTACAAAACTATGAAAGGTTCTAAACTTCTAATATGCCTAATGACTTCTTTTCATCCCCCATGTTCCATTATTTTATTTGCTGATATTTATAGAGTTCACTATTTTAGCTATGTTCATCTCTCATCTTTTCATGTTTTGGAACAGGCAGGAAAGCATTAGTTTATTTTATTTTGTTCACATTGTCTGCAGGTTGTGGTGTGGAAATTTCTTCAGAAGTCAAAGGGTTCGGAAGTATTAGCCACAAAACAGGCATTGCTACGTATTGTCTTATTTCAGTATATTCCAAGATTTGCCCGCTTTGTTCCTTTGAATGCAGAACTGAAGAAGACTGCAGGTGTTTTTGCTGAAAGTGCTTTGGTTGGTGCTGCATACTATTTGCTTTGGTATATGCTTTCTAGCCATGTAAGCGTTTCTTTCAGGTTATCTCTAGTTATTTTTTTACGTGTTTGTAAGCCACCTTGACATGTGAGTTGTAAATTTAATGTGAGGTAAAAGATATCATTAGCCCGAAACCTAATTAAAAATATCAAATAAAAAAAGTGTGATAAGATTTAGGAAGTAATGAATGAAGGAGGTCTGAAGAATGGAACTTGTGAACTGTTGATTAGTATCTCACCGTTTCGATTGAAATAATCCCCAGATATTGAGTCAATATTTTGTTTAATGCTCATTTTGAACACAATTTCACTTTGAATAAATATTATCTGGACTTTTAACAGATAGCCGGGGCTTTCTGGTACTTATTTGCCGTTGAGCGTAATGACACTTGCTGGCGGAGAGCCTGTAAAGAGAGCGGGAAATGTGACATAAATTACTTGTACTGCGGGAATAAACATATGGGAGGGTACAGTGAGTGGCAAAAGATCAGAGAGAGTGTTCTTGTTCGTCGGTGCTCTATTGTTGATGATTTTTCAGCGTTTAATTATGGAATTTACACGCAAGCTGTAGCATCAGGCATTGTTGCATCCAGGGCTTTCTTCTCTAAATTTTGCTACTGTTTGTGGTGGGGCCTGCAGAATTTGAGGTATCTTACTTTTCTGCTGTTTGATGTGGCAATAGTGTTCCTTTCTTAACCATTCCCAATGGCTGAAGTTTGAGTACAATTGAAAATGCTAATTTACGTGGTTTGTGAGCACCCAACGTTCTTAGTTTAAGTTGGTTTCAAATTCCACAGCACGCTTGGTCAGGGCCTTCAAACGAGTACCTATCCAGGAGAAGTTCTCTTTTCTATATTTATAGCAATTTCTGGGCTCCTTCTCTTTGCACTTCTGATTGGAAACATGCAGGTGAGTTTAATGCTTTACAGAATAAATTCGCTCTGGATGCCTAATATTCTATTGTAGATTCTGCTCATGTTAGTCGAGATTATGTATACTAAACGGGGAAAAGTAAATGGATATTATAAGCTTATTGTTTTTATTTTTGCCATGTGATTGCAACAGACCTACCTCCAGTCTCTCTCAGTTCGTGTTGAGGAGATGAGGATCAAAAGGCGCGATTCCGAGCAGTGGATGCATCACCGCTTGCTTCCACAGGATCTTAGGGAGCGAGTTAGGCGATATGACCAGTACAAGTGGTTGGAAACACGGGGAGTAGATGAAGAGAGCTTGGTCCAGAATTTACCAAAAGATCTCAGGAGGGATATCAAGCGTCATCTTTGTTTAAATTTAGTGAGAAGGGTAAGTGAAATAATGTATCAGTTTCCTTTGGGGCTGCAATATCAAAAGTATGCAGTTTTATATCCTGCTGGAGTTCGCTATCTTAAGATATTATAATCTGACAATCATATCGATGCATTAGTTTGTTAGATTGTTTGTGTAATTCATTTGTGGTTAGAACATTTCCCTTCTATAAAATCATTTGTGTGTGGGAGTGTGCAGGTTCCTTTGTTTGCCAATATGGACGAGCGGCTGCTTGATGCCATTTGTGAGAGACTAAAGCCAAGTTTGTACACAGAGAGCACCTACATTGTCCGAGAAGGAGACCCCGTGGACGAGATGCTCTTTATCATCCGTGGTCGGCTGGAGAGTGTCACCACAGATGGTGGGAGGAGTGGATTTTTCAATAGAGGTATACTGAAAGAAGGGGACTTTTGTGGAGAGGAGCTCTTGACTTGGGCACTGGATCCTAAAGCTGGCTCCAACTTACCCACATCTACTCGGACAGTGAAGGCTTTAACTGAAGTGGAAGCCTTTGCTTTGGAATCAGAAGAGACCAAGTTTGTTGCCTCTCAGTTTAGGCGCCTTCATAGCAGGCAAGTTCAGCACACCTTCCGTTTCTACTCACAGCAGTGGAGGACCTGGGCTGCCTGCTTCATCCAGGCTGCCTGGCGCCGTTATGCCAAGAGAAAATCTGCTGAACGCCGCCGTCAAGAAGAGGCAGAAGAAACGGGAAGTGGTAGTAGATCCAGGCTTGGTGCAACCATCTTGGCTTCCCGTTTTGCAGCTAATGCTCTTCGTGGTCATAGGCTTCGCAATCGCAACCCAAGTAGTGGGAACCTGGTGAAGCTGCAGAAGCCACCGGAACCTGACTTCACTGGTTATGACGCAGATAACTAGTGTGTTATTTATATATATATATAATATTAGATGTTAAAAACCAAAGGGCTGAATTCCTAGCTCATTCTGTACACTGTATATTGTATCTCTGCTGCAAAATGCGTTGATAGAATTTAACCATTTTTTCCCTGCTAGGTGCCAAAGGCTTTTTCTTTTCATTGGCGAATAGTTTCTTGTAAAGTCTGTTTAGCAATCTGACAGACTTGTAGTAAAAGCTCATTAAAGTCAATTAAGTGTATATTTGAGATTGTGGTGAAAAATATTACTTTTAGCTTAAGGTTTATAGTTTAAAACTTAATATAATAAGCTCTACTATTAAAAAGCCATTTACTGTTTGGGATCCATATGTTTAAAGTACTTTTAAAATTAGGTACGGTAGTTTTTTAAAAATATATAATTATCTGTAGGAGCTTTTTGATAAAAGTTCTAATTTTGTGCTTATTGAAAAAATTGATTTTTAGCTTTTTCAACCGACTAAAGCACTTTTAATAAAGTTATCCAAACAGCTCATTTTTCTTTAAAAGCACTTTTAACTACTTAAAAGCACTTCTAAAATTTTGAAACGCAATCCCAAACATGCTCTAAGTTATCCGATTTAAATCCCATAATATGAACTCGTGTTCCTTTTTTTTCTTACGACCCTACAATTTATTTTGGACGGTGCTCCTCGTCGCCTGAGTAGCACTGCTCCATTATACACTTAGGCTTGATTTATTTTATTTTATTTTAAATAATTTCATTTTAACTCATTATTATAATTTTTTTTAATTTTTGTATAAAATAAAATAAAAAATTTATTTTTTTAAATCTCAAAACAAAATTAATATTAAAAATATATTTTATAACAATATTTTATTTAATTTTTAACTTTTATCTCATCTTATTTCATCTTATTTATAAATACAGATCAGACTTCAATATTAAATTAGTTTTTATTCATATTTTTTTATCATTTTAAAAATATATCAATAAACTAATTATCATTTCCTTAATTATTAAGTAAAAAAACTTAATAAAAAAACGAAAATACAAGAGGTGTGTCAAAATTAGTAGACAAAATAGCATTATTCATTTATTTTTCTATCTTTTCTTACACACTCCAGAATTAAACAGGACACGGGAAAAAAAACAAAAAACAAAAAAGAAATCTCCGATTTTCAGCGGAGAAAGCCAATCATTTAAAGTCAAACAAATATACATTCCACAGACAAAATTTAAAGGGGGAAAAAAAAGGAACAGAAAGAAGAGAAGAATTTAAGAAATGATAGGGCAAGCCTTATGCCTGGATCTTCAGGAATATTGTAGTGTTGAGTGACCCTGATTAATTGGAACTTCAACATCTATCTGTTAACTGCGCCATGCAGATGATGCTTCCATTTCTACTTCCTCTTCCCACCAAGTGGAAACCTGCAAGATTAGAGATCATATAACTGAGAGATTTTCAAGTCACCATCTTTCATAATAAAGCTTCTTAGAACAACTAACAAAACTAAGTTCTAACTATTGGGAGAGACGGGGTGACGAAATTACTAAATAAAGAAAGAAATTGTCTGTATCATTGCTAAGCATTTACAACTAAGTACAAACTACAAATGAAAGAAACTACTTAGATAATCAGAGATTCAGAGGGACCTTGTAGCCTCTGCGGAGAAATTCTAGTGAGCTCCCTTCTTCCTCTTGCAGTCCCAGCACCCTCAACAATTCTTCTTTAGTCTAGGTCATATGAAATCATTAGTACAAAAGCATATCTAATTATTTTTAACAATTAAGAGAAAAAATGGGGCTTGGAGCTTAAAGAAGATATATACTTCACCCAGTGTAAAGCGTGTTGCACTCTCAGCTACACAAGCATAAGAACCATCTGCCTGTTTAAGCATCACCTGCCAAGGTCCTGCAATGATTCTAAAAAGGATAAGGGCTTGAAACTAACTCTGCAAAAGGATATGAAAATAAAGCATGGCATAGAAGGAGCTTCACTAAATTATCGAGAGCTAAAATAATGTTTTTGAAAGCATTGTTTCCACCATAAGTATTTCCTATGGTTTTTCTCTCTATCTTCCTGACACATTCGGGCACTTCCAAGTGGATGGAATCTAGGATTTTATATAGTTATCATGCTACCTTCAACCTTTCTCCTACCTCCATTTCAGTGTCACATAGTTATACAACTTAATGTTGCACCAAGATGGTGGTGCAGTCTTTCTTGTCAGGTCCTTTTTGATAAAAAAAAAAAAGAGGTCTGGAAATTATCAATCAAATAAATCAAGGACCTATGTAGACTTATGGCTTACCCCCTAACCCCTGCTGACAAAAATGTGAAAATGTGATTCACAAAAGATGCAAGACTTGGTCAGCATGATAAGAACAATATTTTCTCAAAACAATGCACGTAATTGGGAATAGACATAGTTTTAATTCTCAGGGAAATAATTTTAATACCTGGGTACTGGCGAAACAGTGCTCCACTGTAGTTCACAATGTAAGGTGCTACCGCTACTGTCTTCAAATTGAAGATCAAATAGACACACCAAACTCGGATTGAGAAAATAACTAATGAGTAAAGAAGGTTAAAAAAATAACAAGTACCTTTGAGTATTCTCTGATTCGGATATAAAACACGGGAGTGAATTGAGAAAGAAATCGGTAGTGCAAATCTCTTGTTGGAAATCCCAGAATACCCAAGTCAGCACTGCCAAGTTAACATCTTTTATTTGACAATGGAGAGTGTATTCAGTAGAACAATATTTTTTTTTTTAAAGAAGAGTATAACAAGAATTAAGTGTCAATCAAAGCTAAATAAAGGCACAAATCGAACCGCAATGTATCAAGTTCCAGATTGAAGAGAAGTGTAGGAGTTGATTGAGCAAAACTTTCCTGCACATGCCAAACAGAGTCATGAAGGAAACAGGAACTGACCTTCGACATTCTTTATGAGTAAAAAGATCTTTACTGATCAGTGCAAAGGCGCAACCCAAGTACACCACCTCCAAGATTGTTTTTGAAATGTGAAAAAGGGATGTGGTTACGATAGCAACATAACCATCAACAAAATTATTGTGATTATGATGTGCATTTTCAACTTACGAAAAAATCAATACAGATTAATCAGGTTGTGATTCCCAATAGTCTACGACCATCAAGGAACAGAACAATACAAATAACTATGTTAGCATATAAGGGAAATCCAATTTTTATGTCAGGGATCCGAGAGTAGGAGAGATAATACTCCAGTAAAGATGCCATACCACATACTTCTCTATGGAAGCAAGTTCTCGTGTGCTGCAGTTAATAAATATATAGATGGATGGAGGCTCATTAGACTGCCAACGGTCTGCATTTGTAAGGGAAGACAGAGAGTAGAAAGTTATCATAAGATGGTTGGTGTGCACAATTCAATTAACATGGCATAAAAAAGTAACATAAGAAGCTTAGGATCTTTAAACAACAAAACAAGCCCATATCGCTTCATAAACATTATGGTTCAGATGATCATAGGCTATAGCTAATGCATTTTTTAAATCTAAACTATATTTTCCCCCAAGAGTTCCGCATTTACTTTACAGATATTGTTTGACATATATTCCCAAAAAGACACAAATTCATGGGCACATATAGGTCCATTATCAGTCTACATCATTTGATTGTGTAGAACTAACCTTCGTTGTCATCTTCAAAATCAAAATCAAGAGTATTCCTTATAGACCTGAAGAATTTTGTGACAGGACCACTTGGGACGTCATCCAGGGAACCTAGGGTTACACCATCAATCTGAAAGGAATATTCCAGTATTAAACTTGGATAAAGCATCAAGGACTTCAACATTGAAGGTTCTCTAGTTACTAAAGGATTTCCATGGCAACAAGTCATCAATATTTGGCCAAAGTAAACAACCGGTAGGTTCTCGATGAGTTTCTTTATTACCGAGTCAAGGGCTGCTTTAAAAAACTGAGAGGCCCTGCGCCTCTCTGGCTTATCAGGAAACACCTAAAATTAGAAACAAAATATTAACATAGTTTCAAGTCAAAGATTGCGTGCTAGATGAAAAGAAGTTCCCTTCTTACAATGCAAGCTCTGGTTTCCTTCGTTTCCCGGAGCGTCCTCACAACAGCCAAGACTAGTTGAATGTTGGCATCAATGAACTCATCTGAAGATCCCTTTACATATTTAGGAATTTGAGAAAATCATGTATCGTGTATTCAGATCAATTTGTCATTAACAAGCAACTTCGAGTTCAATAATAAGATTGCATCAAAGAATAACACCGATTGTGCCATGTAATATGGAATATAACGAAAAACTGTTGATACGAGTTTTTCTCCAGCATTATAAAAAGTAATCACGAATGCTATATGAAGCGAGTGATTAAATGAACAGTGGGATTCACAACCAGCCAGGGGCTTAATCGCCTAAAGGGGCATGAGCGCAGAAGGATGTACCTTATAGGAAGAAATGTCGCTAGGCAAGGGCCTGACCACACAAGCAGCGAAGAAAAAAACGCAGGGATAAACCAAATATTAGCATACAAAACGGTCACAAATTATTGAAAAAATAAAAGAAATTTTCATGAAGTGTAATCTCGAAAGTTCAAACATCATAGCAAAAGATAGTGAAAGAGAACAAGTACGGGAAATCAATCTCCAGGCGGGTCTTGCCGTCCTCAATAGCACGAGCAAGAGAATTTGCTGCATCTGTAACTAAAACTTGGTAGGACTTGGGCTTGTAGACTGAGACTCCGGCCTTGGGATCGGAGGTGGAGGTTGGCCGGGCTTCGTCTTTGCTAATGCATTGGAATTTGGTAGTGAGTGGGAGTTTGGGGAGAGAATGAGAAGTAGAGAAGAGTGGGAATAATCGAAGATGGGGTTGAAAGGTGGGGGAAGCGAAGAGAAGTGGCGAGAGAGAAGGGCTGTAGGTTGGGCGGAGGAAAGTGAGAGTATAAGGCGGAGATGAGAAGGCCATGAATGCGAGCATGGCCGTCTCCAAGGTTGGCTTAGTGGGTCCGGTCTGTGTGCGAGTGGGACTGTGAGAGGGCGGAAGCAAAATGGACTAGTTTAGAAGATAACGAACACTTGGCTCGACGGATGGGAATACGTGTACAATTGCAGCAGTTGGATTGTCGGGTTTGATTCTTCTCAATAGATATGGCGGGTCGGGGAGTTGCTTTTTTTTTTTTTAACTGTTGTAATTTATATGATTGATTACAAAATCAATTATATAAATTAATATAAATTTATATGATTTATTATATCTACTTTATAATAAAATTAATTTTATAATTTAATAAACAATATAAAACCACATCAATTATAATATTTATTTTAAGAGATTTTTTTGTACTTCAAATATTTCTCTATTTTTCCTATAAAACGAGTCCAAAAGTCTTGAATATAAATAATTCTATTTATAATCTATATTTTTGAACTACATTGTAAACTTAGTTAAAATGCTTAGATTTCATAAGTAAATGAAATAAAAATTTTAGATTTTTAGAGTTTTTGATTTATAAATAAATATATTTTAATCAAAAAATTTTTTTGCTTGTCTATTACTTAGATTGTAAAAAAAATCCATGAAAATGAAATTTATGTAAGTTGTGACATTACCCCTTGAATATATATCAAATAAGTAATTTGTACTCGAGGCATGAGGATTATATTGAGACAAATGATATATCAAGCTATCCGCACTCATTTTGATAAAGGTGGGAAAAAAATAATATTTGCATAACAAAATAATTTTTTAATGACAAATTTCGCTCTTTTTAAAATTATTATTTATATACTTAATAAAAAAAATTATTTATCATCTTCTACATGATATATTGTATAATTTTTTATTTTATTAAATATTTGGTATATGATAATGAGTAGAATAATTTAATTAATTTAAGAAGATAAACAAAAAAAAATATATGATTATGATGTGAAAGATGATGAATAGCAAAATTTATATCTTATATTACTCTTATTGGACATGCAAAGCGGATCAAACAATCTTTACAAAAATAAAGGATTATTTCTTCTAGATTTATTATTATTCAAAAAATATACATAGGTAATAATAAATATGAAAAGAAAAATGATATATTGAGAAATCCTTGCAAGCTAACTTGCACATTATGAGATTGAGAAATCCTTTCAACCAGTTCATTTAACTATCTCCAAATTACAACTTCTAAATAAGAACATGGCAAGTATGAATTTTACCTTATTTCCCTTATATCGCATCCTACCATAGAACAATCTACTAGTATTTATCCCCAAAATCAAACCCCTACTAAATCGGCAAATCCTTCTCCCTTGCACTCGATGCAGACCTTTCTCCTGATAATTGACGGCAAATCCTCTTGCAATCAATGGCGCATCTAGGTTTGATAGATTCTGACATTCTTCTCTCTCTTGCGAATCACACAGCCGTACAGCCCCTCTTGCGAATCACACATCCCAGTGGCAACGACTGTGGAAAACCTAGCGAGAGATTCAACGAAGAAATCCTATAGAGATTCGTGACAGATCAAAGCTATAACATTTTTTAGATAACATTTCCTAGTTTCTTCGATTTTTCCTTATTGCGTTATTCAAAATTTTGACTGTAATCCTTCCCATTTGAACATATTCATTGATAAATATGTTTTTGTGGATTAATATATGGATTAATGTTTGGGTTTGTGAAGAACCCTAGAAAAAATTTAAGGAAGACAAAAATCGAAAATTAGAGAAAATTGAAATTATGAGTCATTTTTAACATTAAGCTTTACTGAATTCTAGCATGTGTGTAATTTGTGCAATTTAATAGTTTATCGAAATCAAAGCATAACAAGGTTTGTTGTGGGATGAAGGGAAAGAACTCGGCGGTTGTAGGTTAAAAGTTCAAACTCTTGTTGTGGAATGCTTGGAGGTAGTGGTCAAAGATTTGAGATTTTTGATTTGAATTCGAGGTTGGTTCTTCCTCGGCCGAAAGCATGATTGTATTGGTCAAATTTTTCCATTTCATAGTAGTGAAGCAAAAGGAGCTCGCCGAAGAAGAATTGCGATGGTGGGCAATTGTCGCATGGCATCAAACTGGAGGCGCAGACTTCCAGCGTTTTTCACGATTGCCGGAGCTGTGATCGCCCCGGGGGGGGAGGGAGACCACTGAAAGCCTCAATTCGTGTGGGTGCTAGAATTGTTACTGTTTAATGAAGTCTATTTCTTTTAGAGAATATATTTTATTCAGTCTATCTACAAATCTCTTAAGTGCAGCCCTCTAATCATTTCATGCCACTTTGGCCTCCCATTTGCACTATTGTGATTGAACACCATCTGAAATCCAGCCCCCCTTTTAAACCCAACTCCTTTTTATAATCCCCTTCCCCCCACCCCACCGATCTATTTCTCCCCTTGGTACCCTTCATCTCTCCTCATTGCAAGCTTCTCCCCCCATCCCCCATCCCTTGTTCCTATCGCACTGTTCTCTTTGTTCCCCTTCGCATAGCACCATTCTCCCCTATCCCTTCGTGGCACAATTGAAAATTGCAAAAATAGGAAAATCTCGTCAATGAATCAGGAAAAGGCACGGGTTGGTGGGTGGCGCCTGATCGGCACTTTTTGTGGTAGCCGAGTAGTTCGATGAGGTGAGGTCTTGCGTTGGTGTTTGTTTCTCGGAAAAATGAAGGAAAAATTTAGCATTTGTGTTTGTTTCTCAAAAAATAATATTTGTTTCTCGAGAAAATGAATGATTTTTCTATGGATTTCACTTCTCTTATTTCTCTTTAATTCATTTTCTCAAACCTAACAAGCAATTAGAAATTTTGATATAACATTCCATTTTTGGCAAAGATTGTTCTAGATTTCCAGCAACATTTCACTTTCATGTGGAGTCTCTTCGCCGCATTTTCATATTGCAAGTGACCAGAAATAGTATTTATAATTCCATTTGTGATTCCATTTCTTCATTCCATTTATTCTGTATTTCTATTGTAATTTTTGAAACTCATGATTTCCATTTCTATTTTCATTTACTTTGTATTTCTATTGTAAGAAAGCTGGTTTGGTAAGAAAAATGTAATTGGTAATTTCATCTCATGCACTCGAGTTTACTATTATTTTAGTAAAATATATGACTTGTTCCAATGTTATTGGGTGGCTGCACTCTCCCTTAGTGCAACCGGACTGTATAAAAGAGGGACGCTTTTTCTTATGATGTTTTTTCTTATGTATCAAGCACTTAATAGAAGGTTGCTTATCTCTAATAAATAGCCAGATCACTTAGAAGCATTCTTCTATGAGATTTGCAAATCATGAAATTGTATTTAATATCATTTAATAAATACTATAGATTTATCTATAATATTTTTTTTCCTTTCATTTTAAACTCTATAGTTTCAACATGAAATTTAACTGACCTTGGTTTAGAGGCATGAAATGGATTTTGTAACACCTATTTTTCTTATAAAATTAATTCTGAATGTATTAAATGATACTTATTTCTCATTTTAGATGTTAGAATGTACTAACCCCATTTAGACTGAGAAGCTGCCTCAATTTATCTAATTTAATCTTATTTTATTATTTTAATTTTTTCAAATATCTATACGAAATATAATAAATAATATAAATAATTCAACTTTTTCAAATTTTAAAACAATAATAATTCTAATAAGATAATATATTAACAAAGTCTTATATATTTAACTTTTATATTTCATTTAAATTATATTATCTCATTTTACTATCAAAACGGGATAATCTTTTAAGTTCAAGACCAAATATTCTAAAGTGCGTGCAAGATTAGAGCGTCATCCCACTCAAGTTCATGATTTCATGCTTTTATTGAGTTCCATCCACATGATCTAGCAAACATCCATGGCTGAAAACTGTTGATCACAGAAACTGTTGAAATTGAATTTATTAATTGAACTAGGAAATGACCAAGTTTAATAAGTTTAGATTAAATCAAGACATTCCATCTTTCATATTTCTTCAATTTCAACAGAAATATTTCTACCTATCTCTTCATATCTCCTAATAAGATTTAATCTAATAATTTATGATTCCAGGTATTTTAAGAAAACATAAATATATAATTTATTTTTACAACAACCAAAAAAAAAAAAACGAAATTGGAAATAAGATAAATTTTTCTTGAATTGTAAATATCTTCTTACTATATAGTACCAAGCCAATCTGATCCAAAGTATCTCTTCATCCCTCCTAAAAGAATTCAAACTAATAATTTATGATTTCAACATATCCACAAGTTATAAATTATAAAATATAAAAATCAAAATTTATTTTTACGAAAAAAGAAATCGGTAATAGTAGTATACAGATAAATTTGTTTAAAATGCAAATATCTTGTTTCCATCTAGTACAAAACCAATCTGACTCATTGGGTCTGATATGAGCCCAAATCCATCCTATGTTAAATGAGCAGTAGGGGACAAGAGCAGGCAGCCCAACCCATAGATAAATAGACTCAGGAGTTCGAACCAATATTTTAAATAGCGTATTGGTAGGCGTATTAGTTAGATATTAGAATAAAATATTTTGATATCAGTATCATTTTATGTACTATTTTAGAAGAGTCTATACATAAATAAATTATATATATATCAATATATATAAATTATATTTCAAAATAATAATCAATATATGAATAAATTATATATATAAATATATATAATTAATCTAATCTGAATTGAGATAAAAAATTAGCAAAAAATAAAAAAAAAGTGAAAGATTTAAATTCGATACAGTCGAAATATCAACTGACATGAAATTATTATATGTTATATACTAGATAACTAGTTGATGCGACATATTTTGACTCTATTGACTTATATAGTATAAAATTTAAAACTATGATTAGGATGGTTTCGAGTACAAAAAAATTTGAATGAGTAATGTTAAGTATAAATAAAAAACTTGTGCCCAAATGCAACAAATAACCTCACTTTATCGGAGATCACTTAGAAGAGGAGATATCAACTAAGTACATAAAATACCATTAAAATTGACCACATTGAAACACCTTAGAATATCATCTCTCTCTCTCATTCATTCCTGCTATGGTTTAAGAAAAAGAAAAAGAAAAAGAAAAAGAAGGAGAGAGAGAGGATTTTTTTACAGCACATTCTATTATCTAAAATATATATATTCCCTACATATTTTATCGGTCTTTATTATTCTACACTTAATAAAATGCACCATTTTGAAGTTAATCTCTAAGTATATATCTCAAATAAACAAGTTTCGTACAATTTTTTTTTTATTTTTTTTTTATAAAAAATGAGTCTTAATATTAAATTGGGTAGACCGTAGAGCATGTTGCTTATCCAAGATATCCATCACGTGCCTTTGTTTTTACTATGGATTAGATACAGTTTTAAAATGTATAAATTTTGAATATTTTATTAAAAAAACTTTTTTTTTTAATGTAAATTGTAGATTTATCTATTAAAAAAAAACAGCACTCTATACTAGATAAATTTTCTACTGAAAATATAAATTTTCTTTTATAATTTGTCTCATGACCTTCCAACTTGAGCAGTTGAGCTGCTGCGCAGCATGCGTCACCTTTTTCTTTTATTTTTTCTAAGATAGAGAATAAAATAAAGGAGATTTAATATGATTTGACCCATCCTATATAGTATGTACACAGTACATTTGTGCAGCCTTATTCCAAAATCCGAGTAGATGGCGTCGTGGATCGCACACTCATAAAGTATATTTTGCAAATGCATGAATTCAGGAATGGAATCTCTCTAATTTTCTTGTAAGCTTATATCCTCTCTCCTCGCATGTCTTACTAAACTGCACGAATATCATGAGAAAATGTATTGGGCATTTATGTAATGATGTAATATTATCCTTGAACTAACTTGATATTTTTCAAAATTAAAATAACCTCTCCCAAAAATCTTTTTCCTCTTCTTGTCAATTTTCAAAATGTTCTCTAAAGCTAATAAAAATACTTTTCAAACATTTTAAAACTCTCAATATATTAGAGTTCTGCTCATAAATCTATCTGTAAACATACCTTATAACAAAAGTTCATTATAACTTTAAGAAAACTACAATATTAATAATTTTTTTTATATAATTAATGTAAAAATCAATAATATATTAGGCGCTTAAAAAAATAGGATGTATAATTATATTTCTCGCATAGTAAACCAAGGGATGCTAAGCCGCTCAGCATTTATTGCTCGGCCTCTTGTTAGTTGATTTTTTTTTTTTAAATATTTTCTTGTGAAAAAAAAAAAGAAAAAATCTATTTTAAACTGATGTGATTATACAAAAAGATTATATAATTTTTTTTATTATAAATTAATGTGATTTATAGTATCATTAGATCTATTTTAAAATAAAAAATAATTTTATAATTTGATGTATTATATTAAATTATATTAATTTATAAATTTATTTTTCTATAATTATTTGATGATTAAAATATTTTCCAACTTTTTTTATTTTCTCAAAATTAGGAAGGCTTTTATTAAAATATTTTCTACTTTAAAATAAAAATCGTTGTTGTTAAAAGCTGCCACGTCGGCTCAGCTCCATGACTTTCCGCGCAAGTCTGGTCTAGTTACTGTTCAAGAATAAATGTTAACGGGTGCATGAAAAGGGCACGCTCGGTTGCTCTCTCAATCTGGCGAATTGGCACTCTGCATTGACTGCGAGCGCTCGCTTCAGACGGCCAATGGACGCCTTCATGGCCCTAATTTGCCCTAATTCTCCTTCCGTGAGCTCTCTCTCGACCTATTTTGCCCAGACTCTTGTCTTTTCAGTAAATATATTAACATCTTGTCTATTAAGGACTCGAATTTGCCCTCTGTTTGGCAGCCGGGAAAAGTTTGACGAAATGAAGGGAGAATCGAACTACAAGTTGACGAAATATTTTGATTCTCTTGATATCTTTTGTTTTTCTCCGTTGTCTTGGGCTGCCAAACAGAAAATTCTTGTGCTTTATTTATCCTGAAGCCTCTGCCGCCACCGAGACCGCCCCGCTCCCGCTTTCTCTCTGTCACCTTTACCCTCCATCAACTTCTCCCATCTCTGCAGCTAGAGCCATTACTGCTACCAGTTCTTTACGTGGTTCTGTTGGTCTTAACATAGATTTTCTTGATGTAATCAAACCTTTGAAAATTATTGTCAGTCAACCCAATAATAGAAAACGAAGACCAATTTTCTTGGCATTATCTGTTGACAAAAATTGGGGTCGAGACAAATTGAGGTCCAGACCCCAAGAAAAAGAAGTCGTTTCATCGAGTTCATTGCAAATGGTTTTGCCGGGGGTGAAAATATTTCTTTTCTATTTTCAGTTCCAGTTCTACTGAAACCCCTTTTCCCCGGTTCTCTCAGTGACCAGATAGATAGCATGTACTGGACTCTGTTTCGACATAGATTTGCTAATCTGTTTGGTTGCAGAAAAAACTGAAAAAACTCGGGTTAAGCAAGACTAAAGCTAATGCTGTTGGTTTAGTTCGGTTTTTTATTTTTTCCCGATTTCAAGTGGAATTAATTGAGTAATTTAACTTAGAATTGAAAAGAGAAGGTAATTGAATCTGACTATGAATTGGCATTTTCCTTTCTGGTTTTCAGGTATGGGATGGAAATCGAACGTCCGAGTGCTTCGATAACATATATCCTTATGATCAAAGTTATTCGTGGTGCTAATTTACACGTTAGTATAAGACGATAGTTAATGTTTTGGAAAATTGCATTTTCTTGACAATGCATACGGTTTTAGGTTTCGGAGTGAATGCTGCAACTCTTGTTATGATTTTTGTGGTTGGAATTACTCAGAGGAGTGCCGGACGAAGTTGGACGGTAGGTTCCGATTCCTGACTCCTGAGTTCTCAACGTTCATCTGGGCTTTGGCCATTTTGAGTTGAAGTTTCCAAGACTTGTTACATTCCTTTGTCTCTCTCATCTATGCTTTTGCTAGTTGCTTTTAGAATTTAAGATAAAGTAAATAGGGTAGCGAGGTCACATTGGTTACGCTACTTTATACCCCTTCGATTAAGATCTCGAGGGTTACGGTTTAACTGATTTATCTTGGGAACTTCTGCGCATATAATTACTCACATGCGCACACAGAGATAGACCAGAAATACATATTATATATGTCCCCGGTAATATTTCCTCCTTGAAACTGCATTCATATTGAGTATGCATTTATTGCTAAACCTTCGTCATAATGATAAATATTATGATTAACGAGAAATATCATATTGAATTTGATAGTTTCATCTGTCGGTTTAATCACATAAAGATATAAGCACAAACTTGATAATGATGACACCTACGAAACATTTCCACATCTTCTACTAATCTTTGATATCGTCCATTTTGCATTTAGTTTATTCTCTCTGAAGGACTTAAAGCTGTTGGTTCTTTCGGTTTAAGCAGACAACATTATTACTAAACTTTTCTTTTTTCCCTCAGGCCTTGTTTGTTTTTCTAAACACTCTCATCTCATCTTTTTCAAGAATAATTCTTCTTGCAGTCCATATTTTGTAGACTGCATTGCAGTTCTCATTAAACGCTCCTGTTTTATGAGTAAATGAAATAAAATTTTCAGATTTTTAGAGTTTTTGATTTGTAAATGAGGATATTTTAATCAATTTTATTTTAAAATGAAAACTTCTCTATTTGTTTACTGCATGGACTGCAAAGTAGTCCAATTTTTTGGACTGTATGTAGCATTGTCCATTTTTCAATCCCAAAACAATTCAACATTTTTAATTCCAAAACAAAAATAATATTAAAAAAAGTATATTTTAACTATATTTTATTTAACTTTTAATTTTTATTTGAACTTATCTCATTTCATCTCTTATCTAAAAACAAACGAGACCTTAATTTTCTCGGACAATACTTGTAAAAAGAATGTGATCAGTTGCTTATATGGAACTAATGGTAGAATGCATGAGATGTAATTCACTAATTATTTTATGTATAACTTATTCATTGAATTACACTATCATGAATCCGATAACCTGTATATGTCTTAACTAGGGTCCTATTATCTCTAGTATCTGTAGTATTTTTGGCTAGTCGTTAGTACCCGAAAACAAGTTATTTGCCATATATGTCTATACCTAAACAGTGTAATAACTTTAAAGCTTTTTTTTTTTTTTTCTGAATTGTGTATTAAGTACATATTTTGGCTTCTTCAACGATTCTGATGTAAAGCAGGAAGGCTTTGTCGTGTGTTTGTGTGTTTTTTTTTTCCTTTCTAAGTTTCACTAGAAGATATGGTTAGGCACACTAATTCTTTTGGAGGATTGCTCAGGTAAACATGCAAGAAAAAATTTTCTTGCATTATTTTCCTGCCATTGGAGCTTGTTTGTCATTTTTGGATCTGGCTTTACTTTTAAACAAAGCACTGCATGGAGACTTTATTGTTCATCACAAGTTGTTTCTCAGATGCTCTCAGTTTGCTGTCTGGGTAAGCCTTTCTGACTTCTTGCTGTTGGCTAGCTTGTTTTAGCTTAGTTTCTCATGCATCTATATGTGGATTTTCTTAGTGTTTGCTTTTACAAATATGTAGACAACTATCTTATTTTTCTCGAAGTCTGCCAACTATCGGTACATATTTTGCAACTTGATCCTATGCTTCTGGTGGATAATGAGGCCACTATTGGGCATCTTCAATCTACTAGCAACGTGTTCTTCATTCGAGGTACTATTTCTCTGGTGGACTTTTCTAAGTACTGTTGTATGCCTTTTTTCTGCTTGCAAATTTTTCCATTACTGACTACAGATTACATGCCTATTCCTATTTAAGATATTTGTGCATGTTTTATGTGCTTTGCACCACATAATGCAGGCATCAATAGTTGCATAGCAAAGTCACTTTCACAAAGAATTACCATTGTTTAATTTGTTTGTAAATTTTCACAAAGAAACGCATCTGGATGATCAGGTGTGGACAGTTGCAGCAAGAGTTCATACTTTCCATGTCCTTCACACACTTTTTTTTTTTCATTCTTTTCGAGTTATTGTTAGCACGAAGGGGTTAACAATATCATCAACCTATGAGAAACCTGAAAACGGGCTAGATGAAGTAGACATCTAGCCTAATAATAACTAAAAAGGTAGCTTGACTGCGGGCGTAGGCAGTTAAATATGCTCTAATCCCCCACAACCCCTTCAAACTAGATAGTCTTCATAAGGTCAATACAACGGCTCCAGAAAACTAAAACACTACATTGCCTTTCAAATCTCCCTTTTTAACTAGCTAATATATTGATCGCTCGACTCCTAATAGGGTGATGAAATCAGACCAACGCTCACAATATATTTCTTCTTAATAAGAGTTTCAGTTGCAACAACAATCTTATCCAAAGAAAGCTACCTATGGATGCAGAGAATAACACCCAAAGTTTCTCCATGGATACATTGTCTCTGGTCATCCACTCAAGATATGTAGAAGAAATAAGACTTTGAAATTTGGACTTTTTTTTGCCTCCTTGTTTTATTATTGACACCCCAAAAGTTAGGTTTATACAGGTTTGCAAAAGGGTGACATTATCGTTAACTCCCATAAATTCTTAAATGCTTAGGGAGCATAAAATCATTTGGTGTCATATTTTTTTGGTAGATGGAGTCGCTATTTATTTCATGTTACCTTTGACAGACTTTGAGATGTCTTAAAGAGAGCAGTATCGTTTTGTTGGATATTGTCTTTGGCATATCCATTAACATTATCAGAATAAAACGGCCGCCTTCCAAGAGCAGGTATTAAATGCTTAATCATTCTATCCTTAACCCACTTCTTTCTGGATTATAGTCACATCCAGAACATTAGTCTGTAGAATTTAGGTGGCATTGTGCTTGGTATTGCCTTAAGAAAAAATCGTGTGTATGGATACTTTTTGTAAAAACCATTATATGAATGCAAGAGAGATTACAAGATAGAACAGTATTAAAAAAAGAGGACAGTGGATTTTGCAATTTTATTTCCAATGTTGAGAATACAGTTGCCTTTTCTCCATCCCTTTCCCCTAAAAGAAAGAGGCAACATTCTTTTATTGGACAGAGTTTCAATCTTTCCTCATAATTATTGCCTGTTAGCCAAATAATGAGATAAAAACAGTTGGACTAGAGAGATGTCAAAAAGACCTTTTGGGGATTCAGTTCAACCAAATATATTGGACATTGCTTGTCTCCTATGCCCTTGTTTTTGGTTCTTTAAGTTGAAGAACTGAAAAAGCATACACACACACACACACATTACTTTTCCAATTCTCCCTTCTAATCCATACAGTGGCAATGTTGTTATTCTTTATAAGTAAAAATTTATTAATATCAATAGGCGTAGCCAAGTATGCTGAATACCTAGCTAGGGAGCAGAAGCTAGCATCATTTACCCGTTGGATGGTTAATTGTAATTTATGTGGAGAGTATGTAACACTTCCCTCTAATCAGTTATTATTATTAGTCAGATCCACTAACAATTTTGTCTTCCCCAAATTGTAGTTCATTGGAAGAGTCGCTGCTTTCCACTGACATGGACCTTGAGGAAGGTTGTCTAACGAATTCTGTAAGTATTATGCCAACATCTTGTTTTACCTTCGAGGAATTTCTTTTATTTTTTGTTTGAATTATTATTTTATATTCATGTTTTTGAAGATGGTTGATGATAAATTCCCTCCACAATAAGAAGTTCAATTATTCAAAAAATTATATTACAAAGAAACTATTATGTATACCCATTTCTGAAGTTTATATTTCAGTTTTAACCTTTTATGCTTCATTTTTGGCATTGCTTACCCAAAACTAATAAACTTGTTCCAAAATGGACATGGATGTATATTGGAAATTACCTAGCCAAACATTTGGAACTGCTTAATGACATATGGGAAACTTTATTAGTTTGATTAAAATCATTACTGGATCTCTTGCGGAACTTGTTTTCACTGTCCTTATATGTTTCCTCAAGGAATGTCTGGAGGTTAGAAGTTTATTACAATTCCTGAATTTCAAGAAAACTTTTTCTTTTTTCAATAAGTTGTTGGAACGTTTTTATGGGGGTTTGTAAAAAATGTGGGAATGTTTGGATTGAGAAAGCTTTTTAGAGATGTTTTTATTTAGTTGGAAAAAGTGGTGGGACACACTGAGAATATCTTTGGGAAGAATATTTTTGTGAGAGGGTTTTTTTTTTTTTAAAGTTTTGCGAAAGTTGTTTTTTGCCATGATTGGCTAATATGATTTTTAAGAAGTCTCGAACAAAAAAAGTTTTTGAGAAGTGTTTTTATTCGGTTGTTGAAAGTGGGCAGGTTGTTTTGGTAAAATTTTAGTGAGAATTGTCTTTTTGGGTTTTTGTATTTTTGGTTGATTTCTTTCTTTTCATGGAAACCAAGGGAAATGATTAAGTGAAGATTTTTATTTTCTTAATTTAAAGATCGTTGGGTTTAAGTTGGATTTTTTGGGAATTGAGGCAAGAAGCTTTGATGAAAATCATTTTTTGAGATTTTTTTGGTGTAAGGACTTTTGGATTGAGAGTGAGAAAATCTTCGAAATTTCTATGTGGTCAACATTATCTAGTCATAAGGCGATTCTCAATTTTTATTATATGTTTTTTCTGTTTTTCCTTGAAAGTTCTTTCCGTTGGGATGTGGCCTTACATGTCATGCCTAGTCCAAGCATTTTGACCAACATTGCAGTTATAATGAAGAGTACAATGTCAATTGTTACCTTCAAGGGGAGCCTCTACCAAAAAATGAGAACCCTTTCTGGATGCTGCTTATTATGTATTGTCTTTCCTTTTCCCAAAATTTGAAAATTTATACTAATTTTTGTGTTTAATTTGTTTGTCAAGGGAAACACACAGAGCTATTGGGATCTTATGACATTCAAATCTATCACTTCTGTGATGAATTCCGGTGCAAAAAAGCAGCTGGACTTTGAAGATTTGCTTCAGTTCCCTGCTGATATGGACCCATCTTCCTGTCATGTTGCATTGTTAAGCTGTTGGCAAGATCAGCAGATTAGTAATATATCTAATCCGTCCTTGTTTAGAGCTATCTGTTGTGCATATGGGTGGCCATATGTACGCCTGGGTTTTTTAAAGGTATTTCTACATTGTGAGGCACATTTTCTTCCCATTTGATTAGCTTTATGATGCGGCCTCTAACTGCTGTAGTATTTTCTTAAGTTAGATAAGATCATGTAGCATATAGGGTTGTTCTTTTCTGTTTGTTTACTTGTTAAAATTGCTATAATTATCATGCTTTTAATATTATTATTTTTATTAATAATGCTGATATCATATTGGCATACTGCTAGGTGCTGAATGATTGTATTGGTTTTGCTGGACCGTTGCTTCTCAATAAGCTGATTCGATTTCTTCAAAAAGGTTTTGCTGAAATGATTACTTAGTTCTGATTCTTGAAACTATCTGCAAACACTTCTATGGTATTAAAAATTGGGGGACACCATGGTCCGGTCGGGCTTGTAAAGCCCAAAAAACAGCCCTCCAATGAGCTATTGTCACGTCATCTATATAACAAACAAAAATTTATCTTTGAGAACGCCACAGCTTATCCTTCTCTACCCAACTGAGTAATATGCTTCCTAGAGGATCAGGAAGAAGAGTCACGGTCATAGTGATCCCTGAAGCTTGACCTTTCTCTTTCCTTGTTGCGATGATTTCTATTAAAACAACTGTATGCATGCTTTGCAGAACCATTAGTAGAACTCCTTCGTGAATTTGATGAAGATGCTTGGTCCAGAAAAGCAGAACGTGGGGCATCAAAATCACTCATGCCCTCAAGCACAAATACTCCCCCAGCTTGAGATCTCCCGCATCCTCATATTGTCCATTCTCTCTCTCTTCCTCTCTCTCTCTAGGATTTTTATGATATATCCTATCCATTTATTCCCGAATGAATTGAAAAAATAATTCCCTGGAAGAGCGTAAAGCCACCATCATGTACTTGGGCTATGCCTATATAATCCTTCATCACTAAAATGCTTCTTTAGCGACAAAAAAAGAGTGCATATCTCTCTTCATAAGATCCTTTTTCATGAATTCTTTATGAAGTTTTTTAATTGGTTTTATGCTAATGTTGATCGAATTTATCACTATATTCTTTATTCAGGTTCTGGGAATTTGGATGGCTATGTTCTTGCTATGTCCTTGGGGCTTACATCTGTCCTTAAGTAACTCTTATTCTTCAACTTTCAATTATAGTTTTAGATATATATATATATATATATTTTTTTCTCTCGTGCATTGCATTTGCAAGAACTTCTGTCAATTGTATTCTTATATGAACTTGTTCTTAATTCTTACTTATATAAGAAAAGAATTTGTCTGTAACTTTTAATTTTAATTGTACAAACAACTTTGAAAAGAAACAAGACTAATCTGATTCTACTAAAATTAAAAAAAAAAAAAAGAACACGTTCATTAAAGTTTTGGTCAAGTAATAATTCAGAAGTCAGATTACCTATAAAAAAATAATAATTCAGAAATCAGATTCAAGTTAATAGTTATATCAACATCCACCTGGGATACTTATAAAGAACATCCACCAGGGACCTAGTTATTATTACGTCCATGTCAAATGGTCTGAATACCATTTATGTAGGATTTCCTTTTATTTATATAGAATAATTGTTCATAATTGTTGTCATAATTAGTGGCGCCTAAAATGCTATCATTGAAATATTTACACCTACTTATACCTAATTTACACCTAATTGACTAATTGTTTCAACATTTGCGTCTAGCTATTTTCACATATTTACACTTATATGAACGTATTATACTGACATCCCCCCTTAAATTGATGCGGGTTGATCAATGAACATCAATTTGCTTTTTAAAAAACAATGTTGATGATGAGTAAGAGCCATGGTGAAAATATCAGCAATTTGTAGTTCAGTAGATTCATGCAGAAGAGTGATAACACGAGCTTCAAAGGCCTCACGGATAGAGTGACAATCAATTTCAATATGTTTAGTATGCTCATGATAGACAAGATTAGCCGTGATTTGAATAGCACTTGTATTATCGGTATGTAAAGGTGTAGGATTGTTTTGAGAGAAATTTAATTCAGCAAGTAATTCTCGAAGCCAAATGATCTCAGAACAAGTAAGGGACATTACCCTGTACTCAGATTCCGTAGAAGACTTAGAAACTCTGTCTTGCTTCTTCCTTTTCTAGGAGATCAACGCATCACCTAAGAACACGCACCAACAAGTGATGGAGCGACGTGTATTAGCACAACTAGCCCAATCAGTATCGCTATAAGCAGCAAGGTTAGGAGAATTTCCTGCAAGAAAGAATAAGCCATGGGAAGAAGTTCCCTGAACATATCGTATAATTGTACGGACAGCGACCAAATGAAGATGACGAGAAGTCTGAAGAAACTGGCTGACTTGTTGTACGGCAAAAGAAATGTCAGGTCTAGTAATAGTGAGATAAACCAGACTGCCCATCAATTTCTTATATAAACTGGGATTAGGAAGTAAGTTACCCTTCTCTTTGCGAAGTTTGACATTTAATTCCATGGGAGTGTCAACAGAGGTAGCTTCCTGTAGGCCAGCTGTAGCCATCAAGTCTCACATATACTTATATTGATGAAGTGAAATGCCGGAGGAACTTTGATGCACCTTAAGACCAAGAAAATATGTGAGAGACCCAAAATCTTTCATATGAAAGAATTCGGAGAGATGAGTCTTAAGTTGACCAAGTAAAACATAATTGGAACTAGTGATCATAATATCATCAATATAAACCAAAAGAATAACAAGACTCATGTTGGTTTGCCGAAAAAATAACGAAGTGTCATGTTTGCTCTGCTTGAAGGAAAATTGTAATAAAGTGGTTCGAAATTTCTCAAACCAAGCTCTCAGAGCTTGTTTGAGACCTAAAGAGAGCGATGAAGCTTACACACTTGTGAAGTCGGAGAGAAAAACAACCTCAGGGGTGGTTTCATATAAATACACTCTTTAAGATCCCCATGAAGAAAAACATTCTTGACATCCATCTGATGAAGTATCCAATCTTGAGAAGTAGCAAGAGCTAGAATAGTACGAACGGTAGTCATCTTAGCCATAGGGGCAAATGTTTCTTCATAATTGACACCATATTCTTGATTATTCCCAAGTGCCACAAGCTGAGTTTTGTAATGATCCAAACTTCCATCAGAGCGGATCTTGATGGAATAAACCCATTTGCAACCCAGAGGAACAATAGTGGGAGGACATGACTCACTGTCCCAGGTGTAATTGGCCGCTAGAGCAGCAATTTCTTCCTGCATGGTTTGTTGCCAACAATCATACTTGACAGCGTGTGAGTAGCATGTGGGAATATCAAAGTTGGACAGTGCAGTAGTAAGAGCTGAAATAGAATTGCCAGAGCTGGAGGAGGGAAATCCATATCTATCAGGAGTTACAGACGCTCGAGAAGAACGATGTACCAAAGATGCTGGAGATGCTCCAACTAACTGAATCTGGAGTGTGGTAGGATCAGATATCAGGTCAACTACAGGAAGAGACTGTAGGCGAGGACGTCGTGTATACACAATACTCGGTTTAAAACGTGAACTGACAGGAGGAAGATCTGAGGGCTGCTGCTCAAAAGGGGAAAAAACCACAGTAGAAGAGGATGGCACAGAGGACACATGAAATAAATGTTGATTTTCAAAAAAAATAACATTCCTAGAAATATGTGTACGATGTAACGTTGGATCATAAAAAATAAATCCCTTCTGACACACATTATATCCTAAGAAAGCACATCGGACAGTTTGAGCAGATAATTTATGTCGCTCATGAGGAGATAAGTGAACAAAACATACACAACCAAAGGTTTTAAGGTTATCATAATAACGTTGCTTAGCAAATAAGCGAAAATAGGGAGACTCTATATGTAGGACTTGAGAAGGTAATCGATTAATCAAGTAAGTAGCAGTTTTTAGAGCCTCTATTCAAAACATAGATGGAACAGAAGATTCTAACAAGAGAGTACGTACCATCATATCTAGGAGATGATGATTTTTTCGTTGGCTATTACATTTTGTTGAGGAGTAAAGGGACATGAATGTTGATGAATAATTCCATTAGAATTCAAGAATGCTTGAAACTCAGTAGATAAATATTCACCACCGGAATCAGTGTGTAATGTTTTAATAGTAGCATAAAATTGATTGTCAACATACGCTAAAAACTCAATGAAAATACGAAAGACCTCAGATTTAGAACGAAGGATGTAGACCCAAGTAAATCTACTATGATCATCAATGAAAGTCACATAGTATCTAAATTTTTCATGTGAACTAACTGGGGAAGGTCCCCAAACATCACTATGTATAAGATCAAAGCAATGAAATACTCTACTAGCATGCAAAGGGAAGGGAAGAGTTTTGCTTTTACCAAGTTTACAAGAAGCACACTCAAGAGATAAGAAATAATGATCTTTATTATTAGGTAAACCAGAATTTAAGACATGAGATAAGACTTGAGTATTGGGATGGCCTAAACGACGATGCCACACCAGAGTAAAATCTGAAGTTTTCTTACAAGTAAAAGACTTAATAGGAGAAACTGGAGAAAATTTTGGAACAGATAAAAATAGTGGAAACAAGCACCCCACTTTAGGTCCCTTTGCGATCGGCTCCCCCGTGACCTGGTCCTGTACAACATAACCATTACCAGAAAAATTGACAGCACAATTGTTATCAACTAATTGGCCAACAAAAATAAGATTTGTTGAAAGCTGAAGAGCAATAAACATATTAGTGAACTTAGAAGATGCATTTTCGACAGTGGCTATTGGCAAAGAACTGCCATTGGCAGTCTAAATAGCGGAATGACCAGCGTAGGGCCGAACATGACATAAAGCGGTAGAATTATTAGTCATGTGATTCGAGGCCCCTGAGTCCACATACCAGAGTTTAGTAGAATTGTTACCTGGGAACCCCATTGCTGATAATGCCGAAACGAGCATCTATTGCACCATTTTGGGTGTGCAGTAATTTGTTGTAGAAGCAAAGGTGATACCTAGATAAGAGCCATGTCCAGCAGACGCCAACGCTGGAGAGTCATGAACAGAAGTTTGAAATGCTTGCACTTGGTGATTCTGAGGACGAATACGATATTTATTGATAATATGACCCTTTTTCTTGTAGTAGGAGCATCATTTCTTGGGACAATTTGTAGCAATATGTCCATATGCTTTGCAGCAATAGCATTGCAAGTTTTTAGAATCCTTGGGCGGTTTTTGGCCTTGGGCAGTATAAGCCGTAGTTGCTGACCTTGAACTGTCATGAGATTGCTCTAAAATAGCTTGAGTATTAAGACATTGTTCCTCACGAAGTAATTCTCCAAAACAAATATCTAGAGAAGGAACTGGAGATCGATTCAGCAGAGAGGAACGAATAGATTCAAATTCAAAACGTAGTTTCATAAGAAACTGATTATGTCGACTAGTCTCATGAAGATTTTGAATAGTGAAAATGGTGTTAATAAGAACATTTGTCGTAATCAGTTCAGAATATTCGTTCCAAAGTGTTAGAAATGCTGAGTAGTAGTCTTGGATCGAAAGACTACCATGTTGAAATGTGGCAATTACATGTTCTAACTGAAAGCGACGAGCACTATTCTCTTGATAAACCGTCTTTAAATAATTCCACATAGATTGAGCAGAGCGATGAGGTCATAAGTTTGTAACAATATGTGATTCCATTGAATTAAGAAGCCAAGACATGATCTCTACATCCAGCACAGCCAATGAAGGAGAAGATCTGAGATCCTTAGATTTGTCAGAAGTAGATGATGGCGCGACATCCGTGCCATCAATATGGCCCTAAAGATTTTTTCCTTTCAGAAATAGTTCAAATTGAAAAACCCATGTAGAATAATTATTCCCCGTAAACTTGGAACACATAGGTGCAGAGTCCATCGCAATAAAACTCAAGATAAAACAATATCAATTTATATATATATTTTATTTTAAAATAAATGTAAAGACAAATCAAATGAAATGAAATAAGCTAAAATAAAATAAAATGTTCTGTACCGAGAGAGCACTATCGTAAACTTGATGACTGAAGTTGTCAAAAAACTCCAAGATCAGACGATTGCGTGTTCGATCCACGTCGGGTTCACCAAGAATCTGCACAGAAGTTGCCGATAACGCCAACTCACTGTTCCGAGAGCCACACGACAATAGTAATGCCGAATGGAACCAGATAGTTCAAACTACAGAACCACGAACTAGATCAATAGAAGTCCAGAACCACCGTACCAAGAATCTGCACAGACCTCACCGAAATGAAGAGTCCTTTGTTCCGAGACCAATACGACTAAAGAAATGCCGAAAAGAAGAAGATAAGGCTGCGTCGGCAGCCTTCAAGTTACAGAGGAACCTCAAATAACGGGAATTTCTTGCCGAAACTTGCTAATATATGGACAGAAGTTACCAGCAGCACCAATCCAGAAACACCCAATCGAGAAGTTCAAACTCACACAATTTGACACAACACAAGGTAGCAACACCTACTCAGAGTAAGAAATAACTTGCTAAATACAAAAAAATCTCCTAAGAATTGCGATTAAATATCACACCGAGTGATTCAGAAATCAGAGAGGCTCTGATACTATGTCAAATGGTTTGAATACCATTTATGTAGGATTTTCTTTTATTTATATAGAATAATTGTACATAATTGTTGCCATAATTAGTGGCGCCTAAAATGCTATCATTGAAATATTTACACCTATTTACACATAATTTACACCTAATTGACTAATTGTTTAAACATTTGCGTCTAGTTATTTTCACATATTTACACTCATATGAACGTATTATGCTGACAGTCCAAAGGGGACCTTGTTTGTTTTGTCAATTCTTGATGTCCTGGATATCTGTCTGAAGTAGGGCTTTTATTAAATGCATTATTTATTCTTCTTTGTTTTTGTGATAAGTAAAGTTATATTAATATCAATAGGCGTAAACAAGTACATTGGGTGTATACAAGAGAGAACACTTAAGTCCATGATAGAGAGTCCCTAATGAACATCATCCAAGAGGGAGAAATAAGAAACCTATCAATATTCACCAAGCCATATTGGGACAAAACACACCTCCCCAAAGCAAAGCAAGTCCTTGTAACTACCCCAACCCTTTGTTTCCCCCACAATTAATACTCCCCCCGAATGATCCTACAAGGACTAAGGAAGGCCTTATGCCTTCCCTCTAGTCCTTCGTTGACTTGTATTATCTCCCTTTGCATTGTAGTTGATTGCTCAAGTAAGACGCTTTAACTCCCTTCTCTTGTTGAATCTTATTTTTGTTTCAAGTGAGTGATCCACACCTCAACTACAGTGAGTAGAGCTGTGAATTGGTCGTTAGATACTCCACATGTAATCCCCACACACTGTTGTATCTTCCCCAGACACAGTTCCGAACTAAACACTAGGCCCTAAACAGTAAACATGCATCCTTGCAAGGCACTAACGACAAATCCATATTTTCCCTACTCTCCTTTACAACTCCATTAGTTCTCTCCTACGGTGAGGTCATTTTCACCGTTGGAGATTCTGGATTAACAGCTAGTCTAGGTAGTACATCAAGTTCCTTCACCTCCGGTAACCCCTTATTGCAATTTTGATTGACTTTGCATCTCTTCCAGACCTCGGCGTTGCACCATTTTCCTTCAACTCTCATGTGGGAGCCATAGTTTCTTCCGAGAGAACACTTACTAAGGGTGTAACATCAACTATCAGCCTTTCCTCTGTCACCTGTGATGAAGGGCATTCAATTACAGATGTCTCTACATCGTTACCCGGCGTAGAACCCACTTCAAATTACTCGGTTTTCCTTTTAACCCACCACACTCTCTTAGATCAAGTTATAGGGACATGCCTAATCCGATTTTTTGTTTTCCTTTATCTGATTTTAAAGGATTTGGACCCATCTTGGACTTGTTTTTTAGTTGTCTCCTACTAAAAGAAAGTCTATTTTTGTAGACAAGAAAGCGATCGTTGCCTTCGACTCGACAAGCTGGGTTTCCATCTCCTTTAATGTATTGTGCATCTCTTTTTCAGCCATTCAGCCATTCTCCTTTTTTCTAAGGAGTCGTAATCGTGCTGCTGGTTCCGAGCAGGCCACTTCCACAGTTCTCCTTACTTTGAGTCACCAAACCATGACCCTTCTTCAGCATACAATGGCCTTGCCATTGTGGTTGTGCTTGGGTTTTGTTGTTTCAACTTGAAGTTGATGTTCTCATGATCGAGTCCTCTTCTAGCACAATATCGGATATTGTTCTTAGCACAATATGGACAATGTGAAAAGTACTTATTCTTAATAAGTTGCAATGTGAGAAGTACTATATTGTTTTCATTTGAGATTTAGTTTTACGTTTCTATGTAGGTTTGTGGCAGACATCATATGCGTGCATGGGACAAGCATATAGCTCCTTTCACCTTCACTACTGCATACTAGAATAATATCATGCTCTCTCTCTCTCTCTCTCTCTCATAAATACATAACTTACGCTGTAAAATGTAGGGCTCTCAATGCTATTTACTATTGACAGTGATATGGGTAGAATTCTTGTCCCAATTGTGCAGATCCTTTTTTGATACACAATACACATTCCATCTTTCCAATCTGAAGCTAAAGATGAGATCCAGTATTATGGTTGTTATCTACCGAAAGGTATTTATTCTCTTAAGCGTTTTGACTTTTATCACTCTTGTAAAGATGGGGTTCATTCTAACACAGAATATTTTCATTAAAATTTTTTGGTTGGAAAGCATTGACTGATGATA
Source organism: Platycarya strobilacea (assembly GCA_036898215.1). Classification (NCBI taxonomy): domain Eukaryota; kingdom Viridiplantae; phylum Streptophyta; class Magnoliopsida; order Fagales; family Juglandaceae; genus Platycarya; species Platycarya strobilacea. The sequence goes on along the minus strand of CM072545.1, from coordinate 54,997,119 downwards.
TCTATTTTGACATGCAATTATGAGTAGGTTTTGGACCAGATTTTTTGAGTATCAGTGACACTTAGATTCATTAGAGTTATAAAAACCTATGGATTATGGAAGCTTCTGCACTTTGATAGCATGTTCGTAGGCTTGCTGAAAAGAGTTCTGTTTGGAACATAAAACCAACTAGATGAAGGTCAACTGATGGTGAAGCTTGACTGGAAATAGTTGAATAGGAAAATGTGTTGTACATATCTCAGGGATTAGATTATGAATATTGATTTCTAATGGTTGTTAATCATGCCGGAGGGGAGAGGGTGCAATTGGAAAGATTGACTGGTATGGCCTGCTATATATATATATATATACATATTTCCAAAATATAGGAATGTTTAACCTTGAGAAAATCCAAAAGCTATGGATTCATTTCTTACATCTCTTTTAATGATACGAGTTCTAATATGACTTCACTTGTTATGTCAGTTATAAACATTGGACTTAACATATAGTTCGACATTTCTTCCGCTTTAGAAGCAGCAGGTGTTTCTTACATTATAATTGCTTAGGCTTTGCAGAAACCGTTCTCTATTCAAAGCCTGTAATTCCTATATGGCCCTGTGTTCAAATAGTGGTAAATTTTGTTGGAATCCATGTTATTCCATACATGCCATCTCACCTCATGGGAGTCTGTTAGGGTCTTTTTGTTCTAGACGTGCAATTCGCCAAAAGACCTTTCCCAAAAGGTTTTAGCATGTTTGAGAATCCCACATCTCGTGGGTTTGGAGTTTGATAATGATTTATTTATTAGTTTTTGCCTCTCCATCTAAAAGCATACGCTCTTGGGTTGGATGCTTTACATGGCACTTTAGTTCAGTTTCAATCCAGTTTCCATATGTTCATGGTCTCCATGTAGGTTTATGTATTGAAAGTAAGATGAGAAGAACTAGTTAAAATGTCTGGCTAATGAAGACCTATAATTCCACTGGACCTACCCAAATGTAGATCGGGTAAATAGCATTGTGTTTGAAACTTAAATTCTTTTTATCTCCACGATATAAACTTTTTTGTACTCTTTCCTGGTCAACAATTGAGTTACAATGTTTAATAATAACTTGATTGCCATTTTAATACTACCGGATCTTGTGAAAAGAAAAAAAAATGATTCATTTCCATGCTCAGCCCATTCTCTTTTATGTGGTAATGGATTGCTTGCTGTCAAATCAAATCCATGATAATGCTTTTCATTTAGTTATCATTGCTGTTGTCTCTTTGCCCCACTCTTTGTTCTTTCACTTAAGTTTAATATAGATGCGTGCATGTTGCTAGTGTTGATTTCTGGTTGTTTCATGATTTATTTATTTTTTGTTCCTGTCCCCCCATCCTCCCCTCCTATTTCTGGGTCTGCAGTTTACTAGGTAAAACTCGCATGATTGCTTTATTTGAAGTTTTATACTTTCTTACAGTGTCTATGCATCAGCCTAGCAGAGCGATCAAAATTTTCTGAGGGGGAAATTCAGACATTCATGTCAATAGATGCCGATAGAACTGTCAACTTGTGTAACAGTTTCCATGACATGTGGAGGTAATGTCCCTTGTTTTTTTTTTCCTCTGTCAAAAGTATTTATTGTTGCAGCTTTCCTCTTTTTACAAAATCTGATAATCTTTGAGCATAAAGTAGAGATATCAAGTTAAACATTGTGTGCTGGCCTGTCACCATCATGGCCGTTTTCCGTTCCCCTGGGGAAAAGGAAAGGGCCAGCCAAGAGTGTCCATGTTCCTTTTCAAACAAGTAATCAAAGATCTTTTAAAAGAGCAAAAGGCATAGCGTGACACAAGAAGTATACAAGAGGAATAGCTAATTGGAAACAGAAAATGATGCCAGAAAATCATGAAAACTCAGCTCAAGTCTCTAGCAGCTGCGGAGAGTATTGAAAAAGAGGTTTTATGCTTTTTCATCGTGTGTCCATATTCACAGCCAAGGAAAGAAAGAACATGAGTTCATTTTAGCTGTATTCAATATATATATATATATATATATATCTAAACACTGGTTTAGGAAACCTCTAGTGACTTGATAGTTGATGTTAGCATTGACTGCAAAATTGGGCTGAGACACTTGCGTTTGTCCAATAGACCTGTAATGCACCCAATTTATTAGCAAAGGTGCTCAAAAGTTCCAATAATATATCTGTGGCCTCCAATACCATGCTACAAGCTAAAAACGAAAATGTTAAAAAGGCTTGTTACACTTGAGACACAGCTAAGAATATCTGTGAAATGATAATAGGCAATAAGTGCTATTGGCTACCTGCAGCAAGAATGGAGTATATTTAATTTTTTTATTCTTGCTTGCAGATTTACATCTCTCAATGTCTATTTTTATTTTATCTTTCTTTTGCAGTGAAATTTTTTAGGTGGAGAATAACTACAAAACCATATCAGAGAGTATTATTAGATATGATTGTACCGTCTATTTAAACCATGCCAATGCAGCATAGATCCATTTAGTGCTTTTGTTTTTCTGGACTTCTTTTTATTTCATTATGTCATTGCTTTTGTTTTTGTTATCTATCAATGCAGCTTGTGATCCCATTTTCCTTATGCTTATAATTGTGCCTGTCTCATATAATCAAGATTTTAAGCTCATTTAATTTTTGGAACAACTCTACTTTGATGACTGTTTCAGCTTGCCTTTGCAAATAGGAGTGGCTTTGTGTCTTTTGTATACACAAGTGAGATTCGCTTTTGTCTCAGGAATTGCAATAACCATCTTATTGATACCAGGTTTGTATATGCAGCGTCCAAATTCTCAAATGGCATTGTTTTATTCTCGTGTGTTGTCAACTACACATTCAGTGCAAGTTTGAATAACTTACTTTATGCCACCTCTTTGTTTTTTTAATAAGAGCACAAAGGGTGCAATCCAAGCACAAAGGATGTACTCTTATCCTGTGAACAGCCTCTACAGACTTCAATGTTCTCAAATTCATGATTTTCTTGCTTCACTTTTAATTTCTAGATGGGTGTTTTCTTGTATACATTATTTAAATTTCTTATTACTTATAAAATAAGTGTCAAGTCAAATATTGATTTCTACCTTGGTGGAATTGAGCTATATAGTGGTTCAAATTTAGTTTTGATTAGTTCTTGACTTTTACTTTGGACTATAATCCAGATATGATGTGTTTTTTTTTTGGGTTGTTTCATAACCTTTTGAGCTGCTGGTTTTATAAGTATTCTTTTTCTTTTTCAATCAGTAATATGGGTTCTTAGAGTATTTTTTTTTCTTCCACTTTAATGGTACACTTCATTAAATTTTATTTATTTATTTATATTTATAAGTAATAACCTTTATTTATTGAATGCAACTTGGCAAAATGCATGTACACAGGAAGTATACAAAAGAGATACCTAATTACACTCTAGCAAGCTGAAAAGAACTCAAAAACTCATGAACATTCCCTCCCTTTAGTACAATAACCGAAAACCATTGAACCAAGAAAATACAAACATCTTAATGAATCCATGTTTGATAATAGAGACTAGAGAGTACTTAAGATTTATCAACATAGCTCCAAACATCTCAATGAATCCTTGTTTTTGTGATTGTCAATAAAGAGCTCAATGCTGTGGGATTAACGTTGCAACCCTAGCCTGTTCAATATGTAGATGGAAATTTGGAGCTTCATACATTTTTCTACGTCAACTTTGTCCATTCAAATCTGCTGCTTCTTGTTGCATCATTATGCTTACGCTTCTCTCTTAACAAGATTAATATTCTGATTGCTTTGTGCTATCATGTGGCCTGTTAAGTGGAAATTATTGTATTACACCAGTTTATGTTGGTTAATTTTGTGACCATTTTATGGTTTTGTTTCATTGTGGTGAAGTCTCCTTTCCCAGTGGCCTGTTGAAAACATTGCATGAACGATTGAACTCTGTGGTGTTCATATGCTGCTATTATGATCCTGTGCACTAGTATCTTGCTGCTTACATCTCTTCATGTTGTGCAGTCAATAAATGGATCTCTAAATTGATTGCGAGTGCAACTGAAAAGATGATGAAGCAAAAGGATGAGAGGTAGATATATCTTTTATCTCTGATTCTCTATAGCTCTATAAATATATCCTTAAAAGTTGCTTGATGGAATTAGAGCTAAGGTGGCTTACATTTGATCAGAATTAGACATAGTATATCTATAGAGATTTGGAAATAATGAGGTGAAGGCTTGCTTTTGGCTTTGTTTTCTGTTTTAGCTATATCTTTATCATTATTATTTTTTTATTTTTCTTTGTTATAATGGTTTTTCTCTCCATGTGATTGTATTTATTGCACGATGTTGTGCATTTTTCCTCTTTAAAAATTCCTCCTTTGAAGTCAATTCATATACCTATTTTTTCTGTATTTCTCCTAGAGGTGCCTTGTTTTTTCATTAGAGATTTGTTATCCATAAATAGATGTCATACCAACGACATTTGGCTGTTCAAAATGTCATCTTACTTTTTAGTAGTCAAATATTCTCTCCCGTTTGTTCGTAACTCTTACTTAATGACATAGTATAGGAGCAGGCTAATCATACAACTGGATTTATTTTATTTTGTTTCTAACTATTTTTTTAATTCTTCTTTTCTGGTTCACTCTGTCCTATTAGCTACAAGAAAAGGCCAGCATGTGACCTTATGGCTACTTTAGCAAAACCTAGTTTATCTTCTTCTTTTCCTGCAACATTATGGTTAATCTTGAATGGTTCAATCATTGTCCAGCCTTGGTCTTTTATGCTCATACTCAACAGAAAGCTGGTGCTTGACTAATAACATAAGCTATAATCAGACATTGATTTATAGCTTGATTTGGGTTGTCAGCCTCAAGTAGCTGGGTTGAGCTGGCAGTAACAATGAGAACATGAAAAATTACAACCATTAGCATTTGTAGTTGTGATTTAATAACTGAATTCAGTCTGTTTTGCAGTAATTCTCACTATTAAAAAAATATCTCAATTCAGTTATTTTGATCCTCATAGGATAAGGAAGACGGGTGAAGTTTTGACATATATTCGCACATTGAAGATGTATGGCTGGGAGCTGCTTTTTTCTAGCTGGTTGATGGATACAAGATCTTCAGAAGTGAAACACCTAACTGTATGACTTGTGTTCTTTGAGTACCCAAAATTTATGCATTTGATTAGTCTACTTCATTGCCAATATCTAGAGTATTTTAGAATTTTAATATGTTGTTCCTTCTTTAATTAGACACGGAAGTACTTGGATGCATGGTGCGTATTCTTTTGGGCCACAACACCCACTCTTTTCTCACTGTTCACATTCGGACTCTTTACACTCACGGGGCATCCACTTGATGCTGCAACGGTATACTAACTGTTTCTCAAGTATCTGTGCTTTTTTTTTCTCTCTCTCTCTTCATTTGCTGCACATTTCATTTGATCAATGTTGTTATTGCCATTAAAGTTGTTTCACTGACAACCTTAAAATGCAGGTCTTCACTTGTCTTGCTCTGTTTAACACATTGATCTCTCCTCTAAATTCATTCCCATGGGTTATTAATGGACTCATTGATGTGAGCTCTCCAAATACCATGAGTTTCGAAGCAGACACCTTTTTAAACTCAGTAATTATTTATTGACTCTTATTTTTGTTATGCCAGGCAATTATATCTACCAGGCGGTTGAGCAGGTTCCTCTCTTGCTCTGAGTTCAAACCTGGGTTGGAACAGACAGCAGATTCACCTTCACCAAGTTTTCCGAATGAACAGTCTGAAGCTACTTCTAAAGATGCGGCTATTGCTATGCGTGATGCATGTTGCGCTTGGTCAAGTAGTGATGAAAAAGAATGGAATATGGTCTTGAATCATGTGACTCTAAACCTCCCAAAGGGTTGCTTTGTTGCAGTTATTGGAGAGGTCAGAGCTGTGCTTAAAGTTTTTCAAAATTTCTATTTTTCCATTATTACTTCATATCTAGTCATATTTTAGTGACACCTGTGTCCGTGTGTTTGTGGATGCCATCTCTGAGTAACAACAATTTTCTTCAAAATCTGTCGCGCTACTGGATCTGCATATGATTCCATATGCCTGTCACCATAATGCTGAATCCAACGTCTCTGAATGTTTTGCAGCATCTGTCAATTGTTTGCAATCCATAACCTTTTTCCTCAGCTTGTGACATATTGTTCAATCTTCAACTACAAAAAATCTGGAGTAGCATAATACTTTCAGGCAATTTTTACATTTCATTTTGTGACCTGGGGGCTGCTGCTAATAGTGCTGGAAAATGATGGTTTTGAAAAACTCAAGAAGTTGCTTTACAACTACTTGTCTGAAATTTCTTGCTCATGATCTTCCAGTGCAGCATATGGATAGTAAATTATTAATATAAACATAATGCTTTTCTACATGTTGCATATGCAGATAATGAGATGGAGATTGGCACTTTGCTTTCTATCATGATTTTCTTATTTCTATTTCTTCCTCCTAAATAGGTGTTACCTCTTGTATATCCCTTGTGTACTTGGGCTGTGTCTATTCATATTAATATAATTTTACCGTTCACTTAAAAAAAAAAATCTATAATGAGATTTAGTGTATCATTCTTCGCCCAGCTAAGATCATGTAATCAGGTTGGTTCAGGTAAATCGTCCTTATTAAATTCGATTTTGGGAGAGATGCGTCTTCTCCATGGATCAATACACACAAGTGGATCTATAGCATATGTACCACAGGTTCAAAGCTTCTCTGCATGATGGTTTTCCCTACTTACTGTCGAAGTGAAAGTTTCTTATGTTGGCCTTTGCTGTTTGAAACTGTAGGTACCATGGATTCTATCTGGAACTATCCGTGATAATATTTTGTTTGGAGAGAATTATGATCCCAGAAGGTATAATATATCGACAATAAAAAGTCTGATTCATCTTTTCCTGACATTTTGACTTAATTGACTCTATTATGATTTTATAATTCTATCTGCAGTAAAGAGTTTCTGGTCATCTACAATTTATGGCATGTTTGGGTAATGAGATGAGATGAGAATTCTGTAAATAGTAGTGAAATGGTTTGAGTTAAGAATTTTATTGGGTTTTAATATTATTTTTGTTTTGAAATTTGAAAATTTTGTATTGTTTTTTGTGTTTTGTTTGGGACAGTTTTAATGATTGGGTTATGATTATACGAAAAAGTTGAATATTTGAAATTGAAACCAATCAAAAGTATTTTGTGTTTGAGGGAAGGAAATTATGAGAAGTTTTGGGATGAGATGATCTTAGTTAACTTCCCAAACAACCCTTTCATCTCAAGGTTGTTATTTACAAATTTTATTTATCCTTGACTGTTCTAAGTCCTCAAGGATTAGAAATATTTTTTTGATAAGTGAAAAAAGTAGAAGTCTTGAAAGGTGTAGTTCCCCAAATGAACAATCTTTTACTATCCTTGGGCAGATACTCAGATACTTTACAGGCATGCACGCTGGATGTTGATGTTTCATTAATGGTTGGAGGTGACATGGCTTATATTGGAGAAAAAGGAGTCAACATATCAGGTGGACAGAGAGCTCGTCTTGCTTTGGCCAGGTTCTATCATCTTTAAAAATTACCATGTTTTTCTTGCCCCTTCATATTTTTGAAGGGATTCATATCAAACTGACTTGTAACTTTGGGCTATGAACAGGGCTATTTATCATGGCTCCGATATTTTTATGCTTGATGACATCCTCAGTGCTGTCGATGCTCAGGTTGCTCAATGGATTTTACATAATGCTATCTTGGGTCCTCTTATGAAGCAACATACACGTGTACTTTGTACCCATAATGTTCAGGTGATTCCCTCAAATTCTTACGTCTTTTTAGGTTTTACATGAGTTGAGTAAACATTTGACTTAAATTGACACTGTGGCCACTGGATCATTTGGATCAAGGGAATATTTGCCATCACTGTGGTTAGATAGCAACTGATTGAATGGAGTGATTATCTACCGAAGGCAATGATAAAGAGCTAAACTAACCGATGGTATAAAAAATTAATGCATCTCAGGTCCCACTGGGCCTTGATCCAAAGTTGTGGGGTTCAGTTGAACTGGTTCTTTGACTCATTCTGCTTTATGTTATCATATGTTGGCATTTATTTCCAGACCATCTGTACCCATGTGATGAAAGTATCACTTTTTGGTAGCTTCAGGGTTTCGATCTCATCGTATTTAATGTCTATTTCTATATTCCTAACATACTTTACCTTTGTAGACTTACTTCTTTTTCTCTTGGTAAATCTGGTCTTAGTCCACCCAATCTGAAACTTTAAGTTCTGACTTTCTTCCTCCCTAACTGAAGTTGGAAACAACACTTACTGTCAGTGTCATCAATTGAAGTTCTCTTATTAGCAGACTGCATACACAATTGAATTCATTTTTGTATCTCTGGTTATTAAACTTCTATTTGTCCTAAAAGTTTGAGCTAATGGGAATAGGTGAAAATAATCACTAATTTACTTTACATCACTCTCTCTTGAATGTAGGCCAAACTCTCGCTTAATAAGTAGTTCTCATTCAATATTTCTGCTTTGATATTATGTAAGTCATCAATTATACCCAAAGTTAAGCTAATGAAAAAAGTGAGTTTAATCATTTAATATACATTCTCAGAGTCATCTTAATAAAACTAACCTTTGCTAAATTATATGTGCAAGGAAATGAAGAAAGATTAGGTCCTTGTGTACTTGGATGCACTTTTTTTGCAGTTACTGAAGGTCGTCGATTTTATAATTTTAAGTTGTGAGCATGGAATTCATAAATTTGGTTGAATTCGACCTTTGGAAAATAATCTTCATTGTCACTTACTTCAGCGATCAGTGTTGAGTTTCTCTTATTTTAGTTTTTTAGGAAATAACCCAGTTGAGTATTATTTGTATGTGAAATTCATCATAGCAATGCATGACTCCACTCAACATTGCATATCAGCATAAGAAAACAGTTTAATATATACTTTAGCTTCCATTAACAAGTTTATGTTATTGAGGATTTTTTTCCCCCTCTGTACACACTCTTTTTTCTCTCCGTTTGCTGATGTTTCATCTTTCTCCTATGAGTTGGGGTGGGTTGTGAGGGAGGGAAGTTGGTTGTTTTCAAGGAAATTGTTATAGAATTCAAGTTGTTCTCACTTTCCAATGATGGGGGCCTACTGGCCATATATGAGAAAAGCATGAGGGTGAAGTAAAATGGTGCTGGGCCTTTCAACAGTACGCTGGTTGGCACAGGCCATGGCAGATTGCTCTAAGGTGGAAAAATGTGACTTTTTCACCACTATTAGGGAGGGTAGCCGTTATTTCATTGCCCAACTTTGTGAGAATGTTCATGGCCATTATATGGTGATGATGGAATACACGGGTGGCAGCTGCAAAAATTTTATTTTTGTCCTAGAGGAAAGGGAAGGTAGAGGGTGGAAAAAGTTGGAGGAGGCTCTTTGGGAGTTTCTACAGACAGGGAGGTCCTCAGCTAGAGAGGTTTCTCCAAGACTACCTGCTAAAATATCGCCACCTTTCTCCTACAAGGAGGTGGTAATGGTGGAGGCTGGAGCATCCTTGCCAACCTTGGTCATGGAAAAGGGGCAGTGAGAAGGTACAACAGAGTAGCTTGGATGTTGACAAGAGCTTTTGGCGTGACTAGGGCTAGGTGGGAGCAGTACGATAGGTGGTGTGCAAAAGGAGGATGTCCACTGTGCTTTGCTGGACATGCAGGAGTAGCTACGTGTGTTGCAGAATTAAGTGGGATGGCTTCTCCAAGTTGTCGAGCCTAAAGGGGTAATGAATTTGAATGTGAGGGCTGGATCTGAGGGGGAGAGGGCTACGGTGTTTAGGGGTGTCCTTGGCCCTAGGAAGGAAGCATAGGCCTAGAAACAAGTTAGAGGGATAGAAGGGCTCGGTGTAGGCCCTTCTAATCCACCCGTAAATGGGCCAAAGACTTAGGGTCCCAAGCCCGTTGGCTCTAGGAGGCCCTTGCTAGTTCCTCTGGGAGGTGGAGTCGAGTCTAAGCCCGCTGGACCTCCTCCAGTCTGGAGGATTCGCGAATCAGAAGCTCAGCAGTCCTTGGCCTACGACAATCTAGCTACCGGACCATTGACGACTTCGACAGAGTCGCAACCTCTTGTGGGTCTACTGGAGATGTCCTAGATGGCGCCAACGACAGTATATCCCTTTGAAGGAGCTGCGTGAAGAACTCTCCGATCAAATCCCACCGCCGTGTACCTTAGTTTCACCCCCTGGTGGCCAGAAAACGCTGATGAGCACGTTGGAAACTTCACCTCCTCGATTGTGAGCACCGACTCTTTTGGAGGATCATTTTGAGTCAATTTCGGATAGTGATATTCTCTCTGAAGCTTGCGAAGGGGTGGCAAGTCTGGGGCTGCCCCAGAACCTTCCGATGATAGCTTCCTCCCCCCAAAATTCTCAACTTGTGGACCACCTGGAGCTTATCTCGGCAGGAGGAGCCCTTTCCAGTGCTTAGGGTGAGGTGGCAAGGGTGGAGGTGGTCGATTTTGGTCTTCCACAGAGGCAAGCCTCGAACTTGGTTGTTCCTAATACCCAGCTTCCCACTAACAATGCTGTGGTTGAATGGGTGGGCAGAAGCCATCTTGGTGAGGAGGAGAGGAGGATGACTCCTTGTATGCAGTGGGGTTCCAAAGTTGGGGAGCTTATCCCTTTGGACTGTTTGCTGCCTAAGGAATATACTGTGTCGGATTGGGTGTTGGGTGTTCTGTAAGGTGAAGGGTATTCAACACTATATGGAGATGGAGCGTGAGGGAAATGAAGAGCAATTTATGGCCTTATTCACCGCCATCAAAGCGGGTCAGTCACATTCAAAGAAAGCAGGGTCTAAAAGGAAACGGGAGCTTAACCGCCTAACTTGGTAGATGAATTCCGTTGGAAGCTCAAGCCGTGCTAGATCGAAGGGGAAGGGGTCTGCCATTTTGTCATGAAGCCAAAGATTGTTACTTGGAACATCAGCGGGTTGAACGAGGTAAATAAGCAAGTCGCTATAAAAAGTTGCTTTGGGAATGGAGGGCGGCATAGTTTTCTTACAAGAGACTAAGTTGAGTTTTGTATCTCAGCGGATAGCACGAAGTGTTTGGAGTTGTACGTATGCAGATGGAATTTATCTTGCTTCTAATGGGGCATCGGGTGGAATATTAGTGATGTGGGACAAAAGGTTTGTGGAGAAATTGGAGGAGTTCGTGGGGGAGTTCATTGTGGCATTCTCCTTTAAGAGTGTGGCAGATAATTTTGTGTGGGCTTTTGCATGTTTATACGGACCAAATCTAGACATCAATAGAAGACGCTTATGGGAGGAACTTGCTGGTTTGCATAGCTGGTGGGAGCTTGCTTGGTGCATTGGAGGAGACTTCAATGTCACAAGATTCACTAGTGAAAGGTTGGGGGATAGTAGGATGCGGCATCAATGATTGACTTCTCAGATTGTGTTTTTGACTTAAATCTGCCAGACGTTCCTCTCATGGAGGGCACTTTCAGTTGGTCAAATAACCACTCATGGTCCTGGCTGGATAGATTCTTGATCTCACCGGAATGGAAGGCTTATATGTAGAGGTGTGCCAAAAGAGGTTTGACTCGTCTTTGCTTGGATCACTTTCCCATTTTGTTGGCTTGTGGTGGTATTCAAAGTGAGCATCGATACTTAAAATTTGAAAATATGTAGTTGAAAAGTGAAGGCTTTGTGGATAAGGTTAGGCGATGGTGGTCTTTATATCGCATTCATGGTACCCCCTCCTATATCCTACTCGGCAAACTGAAAGCTTTGAAGCATGATCTTAAGCTTTGGAATTCTCAATCCGTTGGTGATTTAAGGGAGCAAAAGAAATCCATGGCGGAGGAGTTGCAACGGTTTGAGAGATTACTCGAGACTAGACCCCTCTCACTAGAAAAGTTATTGTGGAAGACGGAGGTGCTCTCAGAATTGGAAAGAGTCTTATTTTTAGAGGAGATTTCTTGGCGCCAGAATTTAAGAGTTTTGTGGTTGAAATAAAAGGACTGGTGCACAAAGTTCTTCCATAGCGTGGCCAACTCACATAGAAGAACTAATACTATTGAAATGTTGAATATTTATGGTATTAAATCCAAGGAAGCCCCTCAAATTCGGGATCATGTGGTAGATTTCTAGAATAGCTACTTACAGAACAAGAGGAATGGAGACCATGTTTGGATGGTCTCAGTTTTGATTCTATTGAACTCCATGTTGCAGCTTGGTTGGAGCGGCCTTTTGATGAAAAGGAAGTCTACAACGTAGTGAGATGCATGGTTAAAGATAAAGTACTGGGCCCAGATGGTTTCTCTATGGGATTCTTCCAAACATGTTGGAATGTGTTGAAAGAGGACATTATAAATGTCTTTTAGGAATTTCCAACTGATTAAGAGAGGTGTTGGGAAAGATTATCTCAAAACTCCAAAATGCTTTTGTTAGGGGTCGGCAAATTTTGGATTCAGTCCTTATTGCAAATGAGGGCTTGGATAGTAGATTAAAGGTAGGCTCTACAGGGGTCATTTACAAATTAGATATAGAGAAAGTCTACGATCATATTAACAGGGACTTTATTTGCTGGAGAGATGTGGCTTTGCGGTTATAGATGGCGTGAGTGGATTCGTTGGTGCATCTCAACGGCAAGATTCTTAGTTTTGATTAATGGCTGCCCTACCGACTTCTTTAGCAGCTCTTGAGGTCTTAGGTAAGGAGACCCTTTGTCCCCACTCCTCTTTGTTATCATTATGGAGGCCTTGAGCAGGATGATCTCGGCGTTGGTTGCGCATGATTTTGTGGCTGGATTCCTGGTTGGTGACCCCTTTAGGGGAAGTATTATTTTGTCTCATTTACTTTTTGCAGATGATACACTCTTATTCTGTGAGGCAGATAGTAATTAGTTGAAGGCTCTTTTATTATGTTTCAAAGTAGCTTCTGGCCTGAAAGTGAATTTTGACAAGTCAGAGTAGTGCCGGTGGGGAATATTAGGAATTCTCGGAAGCTTTCTAGCATCCTTGGGTGTAAAGTAGCCTATCTTCCCATGACTTAATTGGGATTTCCTCTGGAGGTAGCCTCTTGGGCCTCATCCATATGGGATTCAGTTATTGTGAAGATAAGCAGAAAATTGCTAGGATGGAAGCGGTTGTATTTGTCGAAAGGTGGCCGTATGACTCTTATTAAGAGTACCCTTTCTAACCTACCTAATTATTTCTTGTCTTTGTTTCCCATCCTCACAAGTGTGGTGGCTGAGATTGAAAAACTTTATCGTAATTTCTTATGGAGTGGTATGGGGGAGGAGTTTAGATTTCACCTAGTGAGTTGGGATAAGGTGTGCAGATCACGATCATCAGGTAGCCTGGGGATAAGAAACTTGAAAACATTTAGCTCTTCTTAGGAAGTGGCTTTGGAGGTGTAATATGGAACTAGAAGCCCTTTAAAAACAAATGGTCGATTGCAAGTACGGAAGTTTGTGGGGTGGTTGGTGCACTGAAGAGGCATGTGGGCCAATGGTGCGGGGGTTTGGAAGTACATTAGGCGTGGGTGGGGAAATTTTCATAGGAATTCTAAATTGGTGTTAGGGGGGTCCCGTATTAAGACTTGGTTTGTTTTCACAAACAATCTCATCTCATCTCATCTCATCATTACTACTTTTCCAAATTTTCATACAAAATAAAATAAACCACTCAACTTTTTCAAATCTCAAAATAAAGTTAATATTAAAAATATATATTATAACAATATTTTATTCAATTTTTTACTTGTATTTCGTCTCGTCTCATCTCATCTCTGAAAACAAATCAAACCTAAGTTTTGGAAGGATATATGGTGTGGGAATGAAGCCTTAAAGAATTCTTTTCCAGCAGTTTTCCGAGTGGCTTGCAATAAAGAAGCTTCAGTTGCTGATCTCATGATTTGTACAGGGGACCAGGTACAGTGGAATGTTATCTTAGTAGAACGGCACAAGGCTGAGAAGTTGACAGTTTTGAGGCTCTCTTCAACTTACTTTACTCTGTGAAGCTGAATAGGCAGGAAGCTGATAGGTTGTGGTGGTGCTCCACAGACAAGGGCACCTTCTCAATTCGCTTATTTTACAAGGGCACCTGGTAGCAAACACTCAGATCCCATGGAAGAAAATTTGTAGGAATAAGGTGTCTCTAAAAGTGGTCTTTTTTGCATGGATAGTAGCCTTCCGAATAGGGGTGGGCTCCGATTCCGATGGAGTCGGAATTCGGAGTTTCCGACTTCGACTCCATTCGGAGTCGAAATTCACTTCCGACTCCGAAATGGAATCGGAGTTCGACTCCGATCGGAGTTCGGGACTCCGAACTCCAGTTGGAGTTTGATCGGATGTCGAAATTCCGAACAGAAGTCGGAATGCCGATTTTCGTTCCAATTCCGATGAAATTTTTGGCCCATTTCGAAATGAAATGGGCCCAATTGGGCTATTGTGATTGTAAATGGGCCCAATTCATGTACTTTATCTGTTTCACATCGTAAGTAATAAATTAGTAAATTAGTCTTAAAAAGTTAAACCGTTAAAGTTGATAAACAAATCATACAAATTATATTATTATAATATACAATATTAATTGCTAATGTTAACTACTAAAGCTAATACAAAAATAGTCCAAATTGAATAATACAAATAATAGTACAAACTACAAAATAAACTATTCATAAATTAGAGACAAAATATACGCAACCGCAGCACTGCTCTAGCCTCCAGTCTCCATCGTAATGTCAAATGTAGTTCATTATGTCAGGGTTGATATGTAGATCTGTGAAATTATAGAGAATATAAGTTAGATAGATTTATGAATCATAAAAATATTCATTGAAATAATTAAATAATTATATACACTTTGTTACTTTAATCATAAGAAAACAAGTAAACAAATTAATTTAATTTCACCTGACTCAAGCTTATAGCTAACAGAATCGATGCCATAGGAATATCATTAATCCAATTCTGCGTGCAAATGAGGGCCTTCATAGTTGACGGTGCCAATGAACTCCGATAGGCATCCAACACTTGACTTCCGGTATTAAATGCTGACTCAGATGCAACTGTAGTGATAGGAACGACTAGTACATCTCGAACAATACGGAAGATGATTGGGTACTTGGTGGAATTAACCCTCCACCATATCAAGATCTGAAACTCATCACTAGGCTCCTCAACTTCTGCCAATAAATACTGCTCAACCTCATTCGTACACTACAGTGAATTTCTTGCCGACCGTGCGTGAAACGACGTCATAAAGTTGAAGCCTCGAGATCGACGAACACTGTCTGCGTTGGCTTGACAGGTAAGTAGGGGTGTCAAAATGTGTTAACGGGTTGTGTTTGTGTCGTGTCAGGGCGTGTATATAATATTTAAAGGGTCAACACGAACACGATCCGTTAAGATAATGGGTGAGTGACCCGTTAAGGGTTTTGTGTCAAAAACTTCAACCCTAATACGACCCGTTAAGATAACGGGTTGACACGATACGACCCGTTAAGACTCTTGACACTATATGATACGACACAACATGACACGACACGATACAACACAACTTGACCCGTTTCAACCCGCAAACACGTTAGTGACCCGTTTGAGTTTAAATTAATTGATTTTATACAAATATCAAAACTTAAATAATAATTATAAAATATAAAAAATTAATTATAAATTACAATTTTAAAATTATAATTCAATAAATAAGATATTATAAAATATGATAAACATACAAATATGATCTACACATTGTAAAATATTAAAATTATAACCAAAACATATTAAATAACAATGAGTTAACTTGTTAAAGACTTTTTAATAAGTACTTAAATGGGATAGTTAATAAGAATATAAAACTAATTTTAAATTATGATTTTTTGAAATTTAGGTTAGGGGTATAAAAGTAAATTAAAACTCCTTAACGTGTCTTAACGGGTCATAACGAGTTTGGCCCGTTATAACCCGTTATCAAATCGTATCTTAACGGGTTGACACGATTTGACCCGAAATCCGTTAAGGTTAAACACTAACTTGCTTTTTCCGTATCGTGTTCGTTTCGTGTTAACGTGTCGCGTCACGTATTGCCACCCCTACGGGTAAAGGCACTAAAGAAGGTCCTGACCTCGAGTTCGAATGTGAGCTACGTGCGGTTTCTAAGGATGAAGGTTGGCTATTGATGTTGTAGTGGGTGTATAAGTCGTTTAGATCTGTCTTAAGCGCTGTGATAAATGTAGCTGCCTTCACTACTCCGAGAACTTTAGTTGCCCACTATTCTATCACCGCCAACTTCAATCGGGGGTCGAGGATTGAAGCTATGAATAATAATCGATTTATTTTCTCAACTTGCCCCCAATATTTATCATATTTTGACTACATCTGTAATGTCATATAAGATAATAGTCCGTTTAGATCAGCGCAAACTTCTTTCAAGTGGTGGTGTACCGTTGAAATCTCGTTGAACCACATGTTTGCTGTCGCATATGCGGATCCAGATACCCGCATAGTAATATCATAGAAAACCTGTAGAAAGTTGATAAACTTGGATATATGTTGCCAATCCATACTGTCCAGCGGACCGAGCCCCGTTCCATTAGGCTCTAGCAAAGCATATCTCAGACCTCTATCCTCAACCTTCAACCGCTCAAATGCCTTCTAATACTTCAGTGCCACATCCAACATCATATATGTGGAGTTCCATCTAGTGGGAACATCTAGGCACAACATTTTTGAAGACTCAACCCCAACTTGTTGTGCTACTACCATGAACTTTCGCTTCCTTTGGAGAGAAGCCTTCGCATACCGCACAATGTTGCGGACTTTTTTGATAGAGTTATCTACATTTTCCAATCCTTTAACTGTTTTATCATTGAAAAATACTTAATTATTATAACACTATAAAAAATATCTTAGTTTTTGAACCTTTAATCATAAAAATATTAAAATATAAAATGCAAAATAAAAACAAAAAATATTCACCAACAATAAGGTTTAGTATGTGAGCAGTGCATCAAATGTGGATATACTGATGATCTTTAATCACATCGTATCTTGCCCTCGTATTCCGAGAGAACCACTCGATGGCAGTCTCATTGGCACCGGCATTATCAATAGTAATGCATAGCAGTTTTTGAATGCCCCAGTCCATCAGACAATCATCCAACTCTGCCCTTATCGATGCACCCTTATGGTCAACTATTTCTTTAAATCCAATAATCCTTTTTTTAAGATTTCACTCACTGTCAATGTAGTGTGCTGTGATACACATGTACGAGGTATTCTGTATAGATGTCCATATATCGGTCGTAATTGACACTCTCTGGCCATTGGTGATGAACATTTTCTTCATCTCTGCCTTCTCCCTCATATGCCTCTTCATGCAATCGTGCATCACGATATAACGGGATGGCAATAGAAATCTTGGCTCAAACAACTTCACAAACTTGCAGAACCCTTTCTTGTCAACAATGTTAAATGGCATCCCATCCTCTATAACCATTTCTGCAAGTGCCTCACAATACACCTTCTTACTGTATTGAGGGACCACCAGATTCCTCCACTGGTATTCTGTGCTATCAGTGGCTGTAGAGGTCTCATAGCTTAGATTAGTCTGAGACCCACCTGCGGCTGTGTTTAATAATTTATTATTTATGTAAGTTTTAAACTTTTAACTTAAAATTAAATGGGATTAAATGAACAAATCAATTAGCATACATAATACAAATAGGATTAATAAAACACTAACCTCTTGACGCATCCCCTTCGCTATTTTGTATTGGTGGCAATCGTTGAGATGTGATGATAGACAAACGGTGCCTTGCTTTTTTGAATGACACCCAACTTGAGTGCCACAATAGTTGCATTCATGCTGTGGCTTCTTAGGATCCCCACCCTCAACTTTCGTGAAATGTTCCCATGTCCACGATTTATTTTTATTTGATCGTAGACGGAGTGGCCTCATAGCTGCAGGGTGTACTGGTACATCTGTACATCTGGATCTTAATCCGGATCGTCCCCAAGACCCATCTTCTTCTCCTCCATTAACTTATAAAGATCTTGCGCTTCTAATTTTATATTGACTGGAAGTGGAAATCCATTGTTAAGGAGATAATTAGGTGTAAACTGTGTAAATATTTGACTAAACTAAAGTAAACAATTAAGGCACCGAAATTAGATAGTTGTAGGCACCGAAAGTATCAGTTGAGGTGGCAGAAATACTTGACTATGTGATGTATAGATTTTCTATATAATTGAAAGGAAATACAAGGAAAGGGAATTCAGACCAATTAACATCCACTACTAGCACACGAGGTCTATGCTTGAGTGGAGCTACGTAGTCGACTCCGAGTCCGACTCGGTACTACTATTTGGGATGCTGACAGAGTTCTAGCATCCAGAGTCTCATATGGAGTAGGAGTCTCACTAGCACTATGTGAGGGATCCATCTGGCATCTGTTATGTAGACCTGACTCATATAAATTTATAATGGGTATAACATATCATTAATCATAATCATATCATTTCAAAACAATAGTTGAGATTTGAGAATTGATATTTATTAGGAAATCTTGGTATAACCTATGGTCCTATAAGAATGATTGATTAAGTTGACTTCGACCAACCGGAAAGTGTATTATTCATCAACAATCACTTATTCTTTGATATCAATCACAACAAATGACCCCGGATTTTTTTTTTAAGCAATTGGTAATTTACCTTCTAACTCATGCATGAACAAAAGAACAACGCTGTTTTTTATTTTTGATATTTGTTGTCTTTGTTTGTTTTGGAAAGATTGTTGGGAATTTTCACTTCTCTGAAATCAATATCTTGTAATCTGCGTAGTTTTATCGATATAAAATGCTTGATTTAAAAAAAAAACAAAAACAAAAACAAAAAAACAAAAGAACAGCACCTGCTCAAAATTACCTAAAAATTACATTTTCAGCAAAACGAAGATAACCAGGAAAAATTCCATGGAAACCAGTATACTTTTCAACTTTAGTTATAGAAAAGGAAATAAAATTCCCAGTTACCCCTAACTTGAGAACCATACTTTTTTTTTTCTTTTCTTTTTTGGCAATGAAATCAGCATGTGCATGATTGTTGTATTTCAATTGCACATCTTCTTGGCCCCAATTCAACGATAAACAAGTCCGAACTAATTGAATACTTGTGCCATAAATTCCCCGAATGGAATCCGATCCGGGAATAGGGATTCTTAGTAAAACTGAATATTCTCGAAAAATAAAGAATCTTGCATCTTTCTATACTTTTATATTTTCTATATGTGAATTATATATACATAAGAAAGGAACGTGAAATTCTCCCCACAACCCCGTTTTCACGGTTTAGGCTGCTCCCATTTCGCTCGCCGCTACTACGGGAATCGCTTTTGCTTTCTTTTCCTCTGGCTACTAAGATGTTTCGTTCGCCGGAACCAGAAGTAAAAATTTTGGTGGTTGTCCAACGATATACTACACATAATAAAAATTTTGGAATAACCACATTAATAGTTGTATTGACAGTTATTTTCGTTATCAAATTTTTATTGATAGTTACATTTTAAGTGGTATTGTCACCACGCCCCCTTGAGACCCCGAAAAATGAAAAATGAGAGAATTTAGAAATCAAATATTCATTTCAGAGTATACCCATGTGACAATTAAAAAGATACCAAAAATAAAATAAAAAAGGAACTCCACTGGCTCCCATCACCCATGTGAGTTGTGACACTAACAAACACACTCTGAAGTATCAACTTTCCAAGTCTCCCACTCTTGAATAAATTATTCATAAAGTTCCTGCTTTTATGCTGCCTATGCCTATCAATCACATCATTTTCATTATAAATTATTCTTTGATATCAAACATCAGTCACTTATTTCCATTACAAACAGGATGCAACAGAATCCTGGAAGCTGTATCAAGTCATCCTAATATTTTTTTGCCATTTCACATCCCTTTTCTTTTTCTTTCTGATGAGTAATACACTTTCCGGTTGGTCGAAGTCATTGGACCATTCTTGGTATAATCTTGGTATAAATCAAACAATGGAACAAATAAATTCACAAGCCAAATCGATTAACAATTTAACACAACAGAAAGCCCTAAGCAAAGAAATTAAACACTAAAACTCTTGAATTTTCGATTACCTTATAAAATTAACACAACAGACAACAATTAATACAATCCAAACTCAATTTCACAAATTAAAATTAAAAATAAAATTCCTATTCGGAAACCCTAAAAAATACCAATTAGAAAGGGGCCAAGGGCAGTGGCTAGCCGCGACGCAGAGCGAAACCTGTGGTGACTCGAAGACGGTGGCATCGCGGAAAAGTGGTTGCTCGAGCCTCGAAGACGGGAGAAGATGAAGCTGAGGCCTAGGCTGCCGGCTGCTGGTTCTCTGGAGTAGGAGAACAGAGAAGTGAGAACCGAATCGGCAAAGAAGGAAGAAAGAAGAAAGAAGAAAGAAGAAAGAGAAATAAGGGATCGAGGTGGGGAGGCCAAGTAATAACAAAACGGCGTCGTTTCTCATTAATTGGAACGGTGTCGTTTCAATCCTTTAAAAAAACCATCGTATCGCAAAACGACGTCGTTTGGATTTTATTTATTTATTTATTTATTTATTTATTTAAAGATTGGAGTTCGGAATCGGAAATCGGAGCAATCTTGTGCTCCGACTCCGAACTCCGACTTCGATTCCGATTTCAATCGGAGCTGAAGTCATTCGGAAATCGGAAGTCGATATTTTTGCCCACCCCTACTTCCGAAGATCCTGATTATCGATAATCTAAGAAAGCATTAGATAGTAATTCTACACTGGTGTTGCCTATGTAAGAGATCCGGTGAGATAGTGGACCACGTAGTGCTACATTGCGAGATAACTAGAGTTTTGTGGAAGGAAGTGTTTGGCCGAGTTGAGTTATCTTGCGTAATGCCTACAACTGTGGTGGATTTATTGGCTAGCTGCACACTTCCAAGAGGAGTCCCA
The DNA here is from genome assembly GCA_036898215.1 of Platycarya strobilacea. Lineage (NCBI taxonomy): Eukaryota > Viridiplantae > Streptophyta > Magnoliopsida > Fagales > Juglandaceae > Platycarya > Platycarya strobilacea. Next base: position 54,976,122 of record CM072545.1, on the reverse strand, counting down.
CAAATCAAGACTATGTGCAAGATGATCCTGATTTGTATTATATGGTGCATATGGCAAGAGCGCAATGATCGGACTTTTGAGAACAAGGAGTGGCCACTAGAGGAACTTTGTACCTTATTTTTCCGTACTTCATTACTATGGGCCATGGCTTTAGATTGTAATGGCCTAGATTTTCATGACTTTTTAGTTTCTAATACTTCGACCTAGATAGGTCTTACCTCTTATATACCATCTTGTGTACTTGGGTTTTACCTATCTTTATTAATAATATTTATTGTTTACCTTAAAAAAAAAACAAGTTTCATGTGTATTGACACTCCCAGGCAATATCATCTGCGGATTTGGTTGTTGAAATGGAAAAAGGGCATGTGAAGTGGGTGGGAAGTTCAGCTGACTTGTCTGTCTCGTCATATTCAGCATTCTCTTCGCTAAATGAATGTGACACAAATTTGCACATTCAAAGACAAGAAGGCAGCGTGGCTACAAACAATGAAATTGAACAAGATCTCCTTGAAAAAGACGCCACCTGTGTTCCTGAGGAAGCACAAAAGATCATTGAAACTGAGCTACGAAAAGAGGGCAGTGTTGAACTTGATGTATACAAGTGAGAGAAAATATTTACTGTTCTATTCTTGCTGCATATATGAAATGACAATATATTGAAACCGTAGTTGTTTAGGGATATTTATCAGTAACATTCAGTTTGGTATTATTATCTTTTGCAGGAATTATGCTGCGTTTTCTGGTTGGTTTATTACTGTTGTAATATGCTTGTCAGCAATTTTAATGCAAGCTTCTCGTAATGGAAATGATCTATGGCTGTCATTTTGGGTTGATACAACGACAGGAAGTAGTCAGACAGAATACTCAACCTCGTTTTATCTGGTATTCAGCTTCTCCTCTTTTCAATAGAAACAGCAAGTGGTCTTAGGATCAATCTGTCTGCTGTCTATGTGGATGTATTTCATGGATGTTGAGACAATTTGTAGATCCTAAGTCAAAATTATGTTAGAATGAAAGGGTAACTACTAAAAATAATTATATTTCTATTTCTATGTGTATATAACATTACTATGAGCACTAGCACTAGAGTTATGTGAATCGTGGCAAAGATATATATTCTCTCTCATAAACACATTCCAAATCACAAGCACACATGAGATTTCCATAGTTTTCTTCAGGTCCGTATATGCATGACTTAGTTCTTCTGCAAGTATGATGTACAATCATGTCCGTTATTGTAGAAGGGCTAGTGAATGAAGAAGTTAATGGGAGACAGCCTTTTTTGAAAGCAATACAATCCATGGGTGAGAATAGAAATATTTTTAAGCCTAGCCAATATAGACTATGAACTGCAAGGGGGGAAACAAGTTCTTTAAGTGCATAATAATTAATATCTCCCCTAGCTGCCAAACAGACAAGATTTTGAATCACCTTCTTTAAACAAAGTAGTTGTATATTGTGTGTAAAATTTTTAAACTTGGCGTTCTTTTACGTAACTGTTGAAATTATAAATGATGCTAACTTATATTCTACAAGTAAATGTCAGAACTGGAGCATGAATAGAGTTTAGGGAGAAAACTATGAAGTAATTAATGTGACAAATTTTCCAGAAATAATGCATTATATGGCTGAAGATGCTGAGCTCAGCCAACCTGTGTACTTGGGTTATGCCTATTCTTGCTTACCAGTAGAATTTTTGCTCACCTGTCAAGAGAAAAAAAGGATGCTAAACTCAGCCAGCAAAGCCTTAAGTTGTGGTAACTTAACCGACAATGAAGTTGCTGAGATAACAGTCAGTACAATTTTGGCAATATAGTTATATTGCTACACAACATTTCTGATTTTTCTTTCAGTACATTTCATTTTTGAAGAGGGGAAGCATGAGAGAATCCTGGGGTACTTGTTCTTGACATGTTTTTAATTGATTGTGCAGGTCATACTCTTCATCTTTTGTATGATAAATTCCTTTCTTACATTGGTGAGGGCATTCTCATTTGCATTTGGGGGCTTACAAGCTGCTGTGAAGGTGCATGACACACTGCTTTATAAGCTTATCAATGCGCCTGTCCAATTCTTTGATCAGACACCAGGCGGAAGGATACTCAACAGGTTAGAATAACATACCTTCAGGAGATTGTTTTAGTATTTTTATATATACCCCCAGGCTTTTTATTTCTATTTTTGTAGGTTCTCTTCTGATCTCTACACAATTGATGACTCCCTTCCATTCATTCTCAACATTCTCCTAGCCAATTTTGTTGGCCTGCTGGGAATTGCTATAATTTTGTCATATGTACAGGTATCCAACAAGTTTGTCCACTTTGCATGGATGCTCTTCCAGAAATCCACTTTAACTATTTTAAAAACTGTTATTGAACGGTTTTTGTATATATGTAGGTTCTCTTCTTGCTCTTGCTGTTGCCATTTTGGTATATCTACAGCAAGCTTCAGGTACTTCTCTATATCATTAAGTAGGTTGATATTGGAAAAATCACTACTTGTCCTAAAAGCTCATGTTGATGGAAAAAAAAATTTTGTGTAGTAACTAACGGGAAGAGGTCAATTTATCATTTAATTTATAATCGAACACTTCCCTCACATATTAGCTGGGCCCCTCCTTAATAAATGGGTTTAACACATGAATATTCAATTGAAACGGGGTTATATTGTTAAGTTAGGGTTCGAATTAAAGACCTTTGCTCTGATATTGTATTAAATCACCAGTTAGGTTATATACATCCGTAGTGGATTTAAGTTTTACAAGAATGTATTTGGGACTGCTTAGAATTAATGATGAAGATTTAGCCCACATATTGTTGAATGGGCATTGAAGTATATTAGATAGGGCAGAAAAGGAAGCTTAATTAAGTTTTGGAAACTAGAATTTATTGGTAGTTCACTCTGTGTAATGCTAATTAAGTAGCAACTTTTCGATGTATGAGATTAAGAAACTAGGTGCTGCATTCTAAAGTTGCTTTATTATGTAAATACGGCAGTTGCTTTTTCAAGGATGAGAAGTAATTGGGGATGCGAATTATTTGTATCATATTTTTAATTCATGGTAATGATGTTCAGGGTTCAAATATACTTTATTTGTAGAACTGACTGGATTTAGCACTATAGAAAAAAGAAATTTAATGTGATGAATGACTGTAGTGACTTTTCTGGTACAACTCATTCTGTACAAGGACAAGGAAAGAATTAGTCCTAGACTACCAAGCTGTCTGCTTATTAGAAGTTATTCAGTTTTTCTACAGGTCAACATCACGGGAATTGCGAAGGCTGGACAGTGTTTCTCGATCTCCCATATATGCATCCTTCACTGAGACACTTGATGGATCGTCAACTATAAGGGGATTCAAGTCTGAGGTAGATATGTATATGTTGTTTTCATAGTCTAATTATTATTTGGTAGACAAACAGTCACCTGGAATGACAAGAAGGGGAAAAAGGATTTGAAGAAGGAAGACCCAAACACACATACATGTTAGATGCCTACAAACATTTTCACAGAATTGCTTTAACTCTGGATTCTTTTGAGGTTCAGTAGAAGATCTTGGACTACATATATGCGTTTGAGACACATATAAACAATTGCAATATCTATATGTTTTAATAAATTCCACTTTAATTCTTTTTTATAATTCATCTGTACAAAGTTCTGTAAGCTTTTTATTTGTTAAATCTAATGATGGTACCCTAGCTTTATAAAATATAGTAATTTAAGCAACAAATTCTAAAATATAAAGGTTTTGGAGGAGCTTCTCAAAGAACATGTGAAGAAATACTGACCATCCTGGCCTTAAGACTACAATATTAGGTGCAACCTTACCTTGGGAAAACCACGGTATATGATGCCTCGTGTAAATAAAATATTGTTGTGTCTTCTCCCTGTGTACACGGGCAATGCCTATTTTTTTCATATCAATAATATTTATCTCTTACTTATCAAGAAAAAAAAAATTACTGTTGTGTCTTGGTGTGAGGGAGCTATACTGTAAAGACCTAAGGAAAGCTCAAGCAACATCTGGATTTATACTAAAAAGGGACAAGCCAATCTCCCTCCTTAAAACCATGATATCTTTATCAGGCTATTCCATTGCAAATAACATGACTCAAGCCCCACACTCTAGCTGAGATTGGCTTTCATGCAATTTGTAACAACTTGAGGAAAACACAAGTCACATCTAAGTTTATATTGCAAAAGGATGGTCAATGCTACAATTTGAATCTCTTTGAATCATCGTAATTGAAGTTTCTTAGCATTTGGAAGAGAGACTAATGAGAAAGGTGAAGAGAAATGGAAAGAGCAAAAGATGAAAAAAATTATGAACCGAGGGTTGGTTTTGCATCAGTTCTTTGATACCAAGTCATTGATAACTAAAGAGAGATGTGAAAAGATTGTGAGAACTCAGCCCTTGAGTAGTTTTCTTCTCCATACATATGTTATTTATTTAAGGAGGCAGTGGTCCTGTTTAATTGATTTACTCTGCCAATCTTGTTTTCACATTCATTTGTATTGAGATGTACAGTTCTTGTTGACAGTCACAATGGATAAAAAATTTGGAAGTCACATTATCAGTTGTCCTAAAAAGTTAATCTTATTAAAAAAGATAAAATAATCATAATCAATCTTCTTACATTTCTCTCACGAGTGAATCACACTCTCTTAATAAGTCTGTCTAACATATGGAATATTTAAATGAAATGAGGATTATAGTGGAACCAAGGTTCAAAGTCAAGATCACTACTTTTATACCATGCTAAATTATCATTTTTTTTTCGAAAGTCTGAATTCATGGAAAGAGTTGGCTTTAGTTATTGTATTGATATCCTAACAAAATCAATCAACGCTGGTTTTGAGTAGGACTTTTTCTTGGCCACCTTCACTCGACATGTTGCCTTGTATCAGCAAACTTCTTACACAGAATTGACAGCAAGTTTGTGGCTTTCCTTACGGCTTCAGGTACATCACTAGAGTTGAAATGACTTAAGGACAGTTTGTTCACTGACATCTGATATTGTGAAGTTAAAAGCTAGTTACTCTGATGTTCTATTAATTAGGCTGCATCCAGGATCTGAAACACCCATGTCCCACATCGATCATCCTCTTGAGAAAGTCAATAATTAACTGATTGTAATCAATGTATTGAAACTGGCTAATCCTTCCACCTTTTTTAAATATTAGCCTTTCAGTGCTTGGCTTAAGGGTGGTTAAACATTATAGTGAGGAATACTTGAGACAGGAATCCAAATCTTCCGAATCAATAATGTTATGAAAATTTATGTTTGTGGTGTAGAATGACCAGTTATAATTTGATATTAATTTTTCAAAATGGAGAAATGACGGAATATTTAAAATGGAAAGCACGCATTTTATACCTGTATGCTTATTGTTGTAAGATAATATCTGTAACCTGTTGTGACGATTATGGTAACCAGTCATATTCTTCCAGTTGTTAGCAGCACTTATCATCTCATTTATTGCCCTGATGGCTATTATTGGATCTCATGGTGGTTTACCTGTTAGTTTTGGCACCCCAGGGCTGGTATGTTCTGCTCCTCATATGTCTTCAAACCATCCTTTTACATTCCAATTCTGTCTACCTATAACATTCCAACGACTACATGCTTTAAGTGTTGTACTGAGTACTTCGTACATTGTGAAAACCTGAAGAGAATGGAAAGTGATGTGTTCTTCAGGTAGGATTGGCTCTCTCCTATGCCGCTCCAATAGTGTCTTTGTTGGGGAGCTTTTTAACAAGTTTTACTGAAACAGAGAAGGAAATGGTTTCTGTTGAAAGAACTCTTCAGGTACTACAATATACCTCCTTCCATTGATATTTTCCTTCTGATGACATATACCTCCTTCCATAGATACTTTCCTTCTGATGACATACTTTGATTATATTCTCCAGTATATGGACATTCCTCAAGAAGAACTGCATGGATCCCAATCTCTCAATCCCAATTGGCCGTGTCGAGGACTGATTGAATTTAAAAAGGTTACTTTGAGATACATGCCATCTTTGCCTGCTGCACTTTGTGATATTACTTTTACAATTGGGGAAGGGACGCAGGTCAGTTCATTTGCTCTGCTGTGTAGATTATTCAATCTTGTACTGTATTTAAAGTCCTTTGATTGAACATTTCTACTACATCATTGTCGTTTTCCCCTTGATCCTCAGAATTTAGTTGATTTATTCTTACCATATCATGGACATTTGCCCTTGATCCTTTTTCAGGTTGGAATCATTGGCAGAACAGGTGCTGGAAAATCCAGTATCTTGAATGCCCTTTTCCGCCTTACTCCAATATGTGGTGGATGTATTCTGGTGGACGGAATAAACATAGCTGATGTTCCTGTTAGAGACCTCCGTTCACATTTCTCTGTTGTTCCTCAGAGTCCATTCTTATTTGAAGGATCAATAAGGTAACGTATGGAAATGCTATATGTTCCATGCAATTTTATGTCTTATATTCATAAGATATTTGCTGTTGTGTTTTCTTTCAGATACATGTATTATCTATGTTCTGGTTTCAATATCATTTGGTCACACCAACTAATGTTTTTCTATCTCTAGGGATAATCTAGATCCATTCCGGATGAATGAAGACTTCAAAATTTGGACAGTTTTGGAGAAATGCCATGTCAAGGATGAAGTAGAAACAGCGGGAGGGCTAGATGCTTGCATAAAGGAAGCTGGGATGTCCTTTTCTGTTGGGCAACGGCAGCTGCTTTGCCTTGCTCGTGCACTTCTCAAGTCTACAAAGGTCATATTTTCCTGATTGAAAAACAACACCAAGTACTTCAGTTACAAGCAGAAAGTCCTAGGGTGACTTAATTTAAGCATGAAAGGCACTTATAATGATTTAGGGAAATAAATCTCTTATAAATCTTCCAAGCAATTACATTTGCTTTTTCATGATTTAAATTAATATAAAGAACCAAATTCCTTTCCATGGATCTTAGATGTCTAATCGTACTCCTTAGGTTTGCAACAGAAATCCAGCATGTCCATCTAGCGTGGGAACAATGATAGCTTGAGTTGAATCCTTATATTCCAGAGATTTTGGCTCTTTCTTCTTTTGAAAACATTCTGCTCAGAGAAGTTTCTGTTTCCTTGAGAGTCATGTTAAACTTACATGAGTTTTCATCATTAGTACTTCCTATCAGTTCTCCTACTGTGTTGCGTTTTGAGTTCACAGACTGCATTACTTTCGCATCATCTATGATTCTTACAAATCAACATCTGTACCATGAACTTAAGCTAATGGTAAGATGTGAATTTAAATATTTACGTATGTTATAAAAATTCCCCTCACGTCAGCTAAATCATCCCTTAGCACGTGGGCCCAACACATGAAATATTTATTTAAAATGGATGCAAAATATGGAATCAAAACTCAGGAACTGTGTTGTGATACCATGCCAAATTACCACTTGTTCCAAAAGCCTAAACTGATAAGAAAAAGTTAATTTAATTATCTATTTTATAATTCGACATGTTCATTCTCTCTCTGATCCGTGAGAAATTGGACAGAAAAGTTTTTTTTATTTTTTTTCTAGCAAAACAAAAGACGGAAATAGAAGAGTGGGAAACATACGAAATAGAGCCCATAATGTTTTTTGCACGCTTGAAGTAGCCTTTATATATGTTTGTGGGTGGATGGGTGGTTGATTGTTTTTAATTTTCTTAGTATGGGGAAGGGACTATCATGTGTAGGGAAAAGGGAAGGGGAGATCATTCATAGAGGAATACGTAAATTACTGACACTGTCAAGATTTTCAGGTATTGTGTTTGGATGAGTGCACGGCTAATGTTGACACCCAAACAGCATCAGCAATACAAAATGCGATCTCCACTGAGTGCAGAGGCCTGACAGTGATTACAATTGCTCACCGCATTTCAATGGTTGTGAACGTGGACAACGTTCTGATTCTTGACAATGGGATCCTGGTAATGCTTTATCTAGGTGTGCCTTAGCATGCATCAATGTGCAACTTGCTTCTGTGCATTTATTATTATTGCTGCTGTCGGTGTTGTTGATTCATTTGTTTTACCCCAGCCATTAGATTTCCCAAATGAGAAGAAATCTCTTCGAATTTTAGCTAACATCAATTATCTTGTTAAGTGAGAGCAGCTACCAAATGCTCTGAGGATGAGCCTAATAAATGATAATAACTTAGGGATGAATTTAATGAATATAATTGTTTCTACATTTGATGTTGGTATTCATATATCGTGCTGTTCTTCCATTGATTACACTCTCTTAAAGCGTTGATATTTAACAATTTTGACCTTCAACATATTGGGTAGTCTCTTGATGCACAATGCGGGACTACCACTGCTATCCAGCTTTATTTGATAAGAATAAACTGGGGCCTGAATTGAATGTCAATTGCTCTTCCAACCAAATTGGTGATCGAGTTTATGAACAGGGCCCTTTGTTCCTCCACAGGCCACACATTTGAGGGCTGATTTATCCAGTTTTAGTATGCTCGTTTACGTTAGTAAAATGAGTACAAAAAAAGGGGCACGTCTCAATCATTTGTGAATTTGATGAAATGTCATCAGATGCTTTAGTCTAATTGGTAGCATTGGCGAAACACCTCCTTGCCAATTTTATATCGCATAAACCGCCTTGTTCTCTGCCCTTGAACAGGTCGAACAGGGTAACCCCCAGGCTCTACTACAAGACGAGTTCTCCAGATTTTCAGCTTTTGCTAAGGCTTCTACAATGTGAGTAATACAGCAAGCACTACTGCACTCGGTGTTGACAATATGCACCTTGAGACATACAACGCAGATCAGATCTATAATCATAACTTAGGTAAATTATCAAGGGATTTCCAATCTCTTTTTATTTGTAACCTGGAAATAGGCAAACACCATTGTTGAAATGTAGGATATGGTGTCTTAAGCTGCTCTGCTTCTTTTGTACCTGAAACCAAGCGTAACTTGTTGACAATTATATCAAATTTCTATAACGTGCTAATATCATTTCAATTTTCAATTGTGACCGTTAGAAGCTTATATCATCAGATTCATCACCGCCTGATCATGAGCTCATTCTGGTAAATAAAACAGGTTTGTTCGTTCCAAAACTCTGATTACTTGCACGGTACTGGGTTTGCTTTTTTCTCGCTAATATGCATATCTGTAAAGCAATGAAAGCATAATATGGAAGGATGAACCCATAACATGGTTGCATCGTAATAATTGTTGCCCCCCGCATGTGGAATTCAGATTTCAGGGGGAAAATTTACTATTATTCATCTCTTTTGAATCCAAGGGTTTTAGAGTTCGTCCTATCTGACGAACCCATTGACTTGCGTAGAGTTTTTAGATAAAGCGGCTTTTAACGGGCTTTTATTCGCTTTGGCCCCATTTTGAGAGAATTTAGAATTTTCGTAAAAATCAGTGGCCCGTTTCATGTATGAATACCCAATTTCTTAGTAATGAATTCTCATTCGGAAAAGTTAAGTGAATGCACATCCTCGAATTGCGTCAAAATTGCCGCCTTTTTTTCTCATTACATCATTTCTTGTTCCAATTTCCCCTACCATTTTCTATGAAACAAACAAAAATAAATTGGAAGTGGTGCATTAAAATTAGTGCGTGAAACTGGCTCCTCTTATAGAAGTGATCGTAACATATTAACAGGGTACTACGTATGCAGCCTCTCCTTTTCCCCCTGCAGTAATAAAAGTGAATGTAAAGGCTACGTAGAGCATCTCCTGAGTCCTGATCTCCCTCGCAAGACTTCCCCTCTCCTTCCCCTTACTTGATGGTTTCTCCTTCCCTCTCCTTTAATTTATTTTCTCCTCCTGTTCTCAATCCTCCCATTGCCCCCAGCAACTCGTTACCACCTCTGGCGTGTGCCTACGTCTCACCCCATCGGTATCCTCTCTTTTTAACTGCAGCAAATCTGATGCCTTGAAGGGGGGGAATGCAGTGTCGTTCATCATTAATGTAGAAAGGTGTAAGCTTTGAAATGAATTGAATATTGATATTGAGATTCCGAGTTTAACCTATTAACGGTTTTTTTTTTTTCCCTATGAAGGTTGGAGCTGAAGTCAAATAATTTTTGTGAATTAATCAGTCATCCAGATGGTAGTCATCTTTTTACTATTATGTTATAAAAGACCTAACGAAACCTTGTGGCTGAATGCAAGGAACGTCAATTTTTAAGTTACATTGTAAAATCTGATGTTGAGGCCTGAGGGGACTAACGAGAAACACAAAAAATGGTAGCTTAAAAATCAATCAACCTAAAACAAGAACATGAAAAATTAAAAATGCATCCCTGACGTGTCTTCCACTGAAGTCCGACTATGTTGATCTCATCGATTTTATTTGAGCCGAATGAACAGAATGTTCTTAAAGAACAATTTGTCTTCCCATGATTGCTTACCCCCAAAAGAAGAATCGAACATCCATTAGAGATTAAGATTGGCAAAATCAAGAGCATAAATAATATAGTATTTTTGATGATGAAATTCCGGCTTTTTAACCCGTATCTTAGCATAACTTGGTAAATAGGAGTTTTTAGGTAACATTCTCTCTATTATAGAGTGGTCCTTAAACCTTAGCTAGAGTATTTATGCGATACTTCACTAGCATCAACAAGAAAACCACACTACCTCTGCTTTCGTGGGAGTAGTTATTAGTTAATGAAATTTAGAAAATGCATGGATTCAGATTAACAGTTAAAAAACAAAAACAAAACGCTATATATTGTTTTATGTTATGAATCATCTATATTGCTCCAATTAATAACTCTTTATAAAGATGGTAAGGAATCAGAATCGCAATTTGTTTACCTATCATCATTACTTCTGCTATGTTCTTCAAAGCGGAAACTTAACCAACATGCATCTTTTGTGTACGTACTGTCATGATCATCTTAGTTCTCATACACATTAATTCTCACAAGAATATGTCGAGGTCATTTCCTTCTCTATTTCTTAATTTCTAACTATTTTCATTTTATTCATCAAACTATCTTGAAATGTATGCTATTGCTACTCCACTTGATCTCAAAGCATTTTGATCATCTCATCTCATCTTATTTCCTTATTTAATATCACTCAAATACAAATATTTTTCTATTTCAGGTATATAATTTTTTCATCTAATCATAATTACCTAATTATTATAACTTCTTCAAATTTCAAAACAAATTACAAAAAACAACTCAACTTTAGTAAAGCTCAAAAAAAATATATATATTTTTAAAAAAATATATATTCTAACAATATTTGAACTTTATATTATTTTTATTCAATTTTTTTCTCTAATTTCTCAAAACTCAAAACATCTTAAATCCAAACAATTTCACTAATATTCAAACAAGTTCTCCATGCATTCGGTACGTTTTACTCCTTTCTTTCCTCTCATGATCTCTATCCATTATCTTTTTCTACTAAATATTACCTTCGTAAAAGGAGATATAAGTAAAATAAACCTTGGCCTGGGGGCTAGAATGCTACATATTATATAATGTATGCCAATAAGTAAATAATATCAAGATATTATTCACCCCAAAGCAGCTAATTAATTCCCTTTGGCCAATGGGAATTAAAGCAGCATTTTTGCTAACTCAGCTGTTGTTCCGGACGCAACTATATTTCAGAAACCCGGCCAATATTCTCGGCCAACTTCAACTAATTTACTCGATGGTGCAAGCGAATTTGCCAGTTTTTGCGGTGCATTAGTAATTTGCATGGATGAAAAGAAAGAAACTCATCATAGATCAGATCATCAACGCCTAAAATAAGCAGGAATGAGGGAAAAATGCGTTGCCTTTTCCAGCTGGCTGGACCTACTTGCATACCTTAGTGCAAGCTTGGTCCCAGTTTCTCGGGTGACATTTTGACACTTGTTTGGTTCTAGGCCTAGGGCATTCCTAGTGGAGTTTAAAGTTGACACCTAGCTCGCCAGCCAGCTACGATAGTAATATTATTCTGGGTATTATTCTTCGTAAAAAAATAAATAATATATAAATTGTTTTAGAATATTGATTTTATTAGTAATCTTTGTACTTAATTGGTTTATTAATTTGATTCTAATTCATCCCAATTGGCCGGCTTCGTATTGATCTTCTCTTTTGCCGAAAGCTAGGGTTTTAATTTGTTCAGTATGGGCGCCGTGGGGACCTAAAGACTGAATGATTCTTATCATGACACGTACGTTTATGATATATTTAAGCTGGCTTTACTACTACTTAATATAGTATTAATTCTAGTTAGTAATCTGGTTTAGAATATTCTATTAGTACTTTAGCTAGTGGAGCTACATATATATATATATATATATGTGTGTGTGTGTGTGTGTCTATAGCTAGCACGGTGTATCTGCATAGTGATATTATTATGGAATTCAAAAAATCAGCTTTTAACCTGATCTATAGCTTAGTAGCCAACACGTGCATGATATTTCTCCTCGTGGATTTCTCTTCTTAATTCTCTCCTTTAATGTTTTTTTTTTTATAAGTAATATAAATATAAAAAGATTGTATAAAAATAAACACATAAATTAATTGATATGATTTACATCATACGTTCATTTATTTTATAATAAAATTAATTTTATAATTTAATATATATTATCAAATTAATTATGTCAGTTTATAAATTTAATTTTATATAATCTCTTTATAGCTAAAACTAATTTTCTCTTCCTAAATATGAATGTGATTATAATTTTGTGTGTAGGCCTGCAAGACGTTGGCCATATTAACGCCAGAAAATGTCTTTATATAATTATATACTAGTTGACTCCAGAAATTACTTTTCCTAACTAGTACATGATATATACTTAATCAAGCTATAGATATATATATATATACATTCACATATTAACTGCACTACCATCAACTATATATATGAGTATTAAAATTAACAACCCGTTAATTTGTAAAGGTGTTCGCAAATATTTAATCACATCGGCCACAATTCACTAAAATAAATAAAATTTTTTACTGCATTTTATCTAGCTGAGAGTTAAATTTTGTCACAAATAACAGCATTTTCTTTTTTTTTTTAGCTACAAGTAGTCGATTTGTTGCGAGAAATTAGACATTTACTGTGAGAAATTAGGCTTATAGTCATGTCCAAATAGCCGCAGTTAACTCGCAATTTTCAAAACTTGACAAATGACTTTTTGCCACGATTTTGAGGCTTTTGTGACGATTTTGAGACTTTTTACAACGATTATAAATTTTTTTGCGGTAATTTATCAAACGCTGTAAAATTTTTTATGTGTTATAGTGATTTTTGTGTTAACATGATCAGTACTTTTGTTGGCTACTCTCTCTCTCACTCTGTGTGTGTGTGTGTGTGTTTGTGTGTGTGTGTGTGTGATCGGAACCCATGAAACCGAAAAAAAAAGTATTTGAACCAATAATATTAATCCCATGCGCTGGCCACCATAAATATTCCCATAATTATTAATTGGTACGGTTACATGTTATTTGGATATTCTACTCATTAATTAATTAGAAGATTTGGGGAGATATATGGTATCTTAATTATTATACTCATCGATCGGTTTATATATACCATATTCTTTTCACAAAAGGGCGAGGGCTGAAATTAAACTGAAAGGCCTGATGATCAAGGAATCATTGATATAATATTAATTCTCACAAAAATTAATATCAAACCATTTGAACCATTAATTATAATTAGCAATATCGGGAACCTGTTTTTGTTAATCTTTGATTAAATGCTTGCACCTTACAACTGGACAACATAATATATAATCACAAGTACGTAATTTAGAATGTTAATCTTTAATTTGATTAGATGCTTCCACCATACAACTGGAAAACATGTTCCAACAGTTACTACGTACGGACATTCTTTTTCTCTTTTGAGGAAACATATATGCAAGATACAGGAGGAGTACTAGTCAATGATCAAGCCAAAAAAAAAAAGTTTTTTTGTCAAAAGTCACGTGGATCAACGAAAATCACTGATGAAGACGATTGAGATCTGATCCAATTGTCAGATGGCTCACAGTTTTCATGATCATGACTAGCATCTTGCTTCGCATCTACAAGCTTCTTAATGCACCACATATCTTCAGCCCAAGAAAATCTCTTCCAATGAGGGATTGCCACCTGAACTGGGTCCCTCTGGCCCACCTCGGCCACCACGGCCCCACATCCAACATCATCCATAGCCATGTTATGTGCAAATGCACATAGGGACTTCATGAGACATGATGCATATTGACCTCCCATGTGTAGTCCGTACAAAAAGTAGACCCCAAATTGTCTGAAAACGTCAGGAAATGAAGGTAACTTTAGCCATGGCAGACATGCATCCAACAACCTAGTCCCCATGCAGCATATGTACGTTAAAGCCGACACGCCCTTCACTTGCAGCTTGAACACTTCCTTGGTGTTCCACACACTTAGGATTGCGAAACTTGGGGGAAGAGTGCCTGTTTTAGGATCCCATTTAGGAAGGGACTTCTTGGAAAGAGCCATGAATGTGCCCAGATTGAGCTTGTTCCGTAATATGTCGTCTATATCTTTAGGAAAGAACTCTGAATTCGCAAAGATGGCACGATAAATTGATTCAGCAACTTGTTGTGTGAGTTTAACTATTGTATGGCCTGACCCAATTGCTTTCTTGTGAGCATGAACGGGCTGCACTAGCATGGTGGGCGTGCGAAATTTCATGTATGAACATTTTTTGGTAAATAGATTAATAGAGGCCTCGTTGGTGCAGTCGGTGGCCATATATGCATACTCTGCGCCATTTAGCTTGCACCATTCTTCTAATTTTCGAACCAGTTTTGTGCCAATTCCTAGCTTCCTGTAAGCAAATAAGTTGCAAATCATGAGTTATAAGTATTGTGGTACTTTAGTTTTTAGATAAACTAGTGTTTGCAGAGAGAACTGAATAATGTCGGGGATCATGAGGATCTCAAGATTCCTTCTAATGTGGAATTTGATTAAAAAATAGTTGCCATTATCTGGAGCATGTCGAGAAAAACATATTTAAATGACTAAAACGTGAGGCATTTTCGAGGTGCTTTTTACTTTAGAGAAACATAAAACATTTTCTATAAAATAACATTTGCAGACTATGGAAAAAACAATATTTCATGATTCAATGGAGAGTTTTAAGAAAGTCCAATTATTTAGGACACACCCCACTAGAGGCGGGGTTTTAAATCATTTGTTGTATCCTGTGCTTGATAAAGGCTTCTTTTTTCTTTTCTTTTTTTTTTTTTCTTTTTTCCTTCAAAAGATGATGACTTTGATAATATTACTACAATTACATAATAACAAAGATCAAAGAATAAGATATTGTATTGTCTCTGTCTTCTTGTTCGTACTCGTGTTAAATCGGTTCGCCAGGGCCATGGTCCCCCAAAGAGGGAGATCAAAGACACGGTACGGTCTACCAATATTTTGTTTTGTTTCGGGTTTTCTTTTGATCTATTTTATCATTTTTTTTTTCCAATTCTGGGATTCTTGTTTTATGAATAATGACAAGCTAGCCAGCTGCATTTTCTCTGCTTTCGTTTCCTTGATACTAGGAATTAAGATTACGCTGATCTCTTTATTGTCGAATCTAATCTTTTCCCTTATTTCCGTCTTTTTATTATGGGATCGATGGCAATGCCATTAGAATCTAGAAAGCACAGCAGATGAGAGAGCGAGAGAAAGAGAGAACCTGTGAGTGGGGGAGACCCGTAGCCCCAGAATATAAGCCAACTTTACGTAAACTGAATTCCCTCTTGTCACGGTTTTTACACACCCTCTTATCACCCCCACAATCTCTGCTTCTCCATACTCCGCCACCTGCATGCAGTTCATATCACACAACAGAAAACAATAATTATATCTTAAATAACTTAACTACAAAATAGTCAAAAAGATACATGAGTACTATATAACATATATCCAGCTCTGCAATTAACTTTCTTGTCCGTTTTAGAATTCAAAATAAACGGTAACTTTCTTCCATATATATTATACATGACAACAGACTACTGTATTACGTTTCCAAGCTTGGGTAAAGACAGCTTTTTGGATCGACAAATGTAAACGGCACAACAAAATATCAACGATCAGTCACGTCTACATCACAGAGTTTTTTTCATTTTTTTTTGTCCCCAATATAGAAGTTCATATAATATAATCAATGTTGGGTCAAAATTAATGATGAAATGATGAGAAAATACCAGCATGATGTGTAATGGCAAATTGCGGGCTCGGCATAAGGGGTCGCCCATTAGGTCAGTGACAAGCGAAGCCTTGCCCTTCTCCTGCTGCCCCACTTCACACTGTCTTTCCAACTCTTCCACCGCCACCTTGTCTCTCTCTTCATACTCTCTTACCGCCACCAACTTCCCCACTGTCAGCTCAGGCAAGAACTCGGACGCTATCTTCACCGACATGATATCACCAAAAAAAATGATGGAGAAATTATATGTAGTAGATAGAGGCAGGCCGGGGATGAATATCTATAATTTGTTTGTGCTCTCTGAGCTAGCTATAGCTAGCTGCAATGATCTCTATCTCCTTATATATAACAGGTGGGATGCTTTCAGTGGACTTGTTTATTAAAATGTACTGGTCATGTATATTATTTTATATATATATATATATATATGTATAAACATTCTCTCCATGCATTTCATGAATAGTCGATGAAAGGCTGAATATAGTAATCTTATCACTGGCCAGAAGCAGATATTCTTTCAATTATTGCTTGATTTTATCAGTAGTCATGGTCCATATGTATCTAGACAATGTTAAAAAAAAAACAAAGTTGTATATAGTTTTAACATGTGTAGTGTCGAGGTGATTTTTATGCGTATATAATGATGATAATGATGACATTAATTTATAAATCACAGCACTCTTTCATGTAGTGCCAAATACTTAGGGGAAGTAATGCTTAATTAATTGCGTTCTATTATATATATCCATCTTGTGGTTGGGATCATCAGTGTTGGACACAACGTGTCTTTTCTTTTGTTCCTTTTTGTACTGACAATTCATGTTTATCAACAAACCGGGCATCATGCATGACATCTGTGAAAAACTCCATCGATCGCTCAAATATGAATATATATATATATATATATATATATCATGAACCAAATATATGATGGTGAGATGCTGCTAGTTGTACAAAATTGCTTTAGATTGATAATTTAATCATAAAATTTCCGACCTTTTGAGGTCCTTAATTATTAATTAAAAGTATCAAAAATAAAGTTGTGAACTAAAATAAGATATTGACTTAAATATTAGAGGCTCTCTGGTTACATCAAGGCTTCCACTCTTTTTGTCTTCTTCATGTGCTGGTTCAAGTCTAAAAAACCTGAATTGCTGAAACTTGATTCAAAGATATACAAAACATGCACGACTTTAACAAGGTGTAGAAAATTGCTTTAGATTGATGATTTAATCATAAAATTTCTGAGCTTTTGAGGTACTTAATTATTAAAAAAAAAAAAGTGAACTAAAACACAAGCATTATAAATATTGTTATTAAATGGAGCTGAAGTTTTATTTCCTCCTCCTAGCTCCAGCGGTCCCCAGTGGGTTCGATCTTAGTACTTCATGTGGATGGTATTGGGTCCGACACCCACAATCATGATGCCATGTGTGCAAAATGACACCCAGTGTATGTAGCCGAAATCCTTAATATTATCAGAAAACCTATAATATCATATTACTTTCTCTTCACCAATTATTGAGGTATCTAGATCATGGTGGTGTACTGGTACGCTACGTGTTTTTTATGAGCATGTGAATGGTCTAAGGATGATGATGATTACTATCATCGTCTGCATATGAGTGTTTGTACCATCTGTTTGTTTGTTTATCATGCTTAAAAAAAAAAAATAGCATTAATGTGCTCTTTAATGAAAGAACATGAACAGCATAATGTTTAAGTTCCTAAAATCTTCGATTCCCTCCATTAAATCATTTCTAAGCTGATGTGCTTGCTTTCCTTTATGGGAATGACCTTTGCTTTTAAAATTCTGAACATGATCAATGCAAAAATACATGTACTACCTATTTTGGGAAAACGGAAATTATTCGGGGAATTTTATCTGATATTACTTACATGTTCTACGTACCTTTATGGGCTTAAGAGCTACACGCTAGTTAGTTACAATATTTATAAACAATTTATAAATATTTTGTACACGTCTTACATAGACAAATTTCATAAATAAAGTCTAGTTTATAAAAAATATATATATTAGAGAAAATATATATAAAAAATCATAATAATAATTTTTTTTGGTCATGAGACTCACTTTTTTTTTATAAAAAAATCTATACAAAACTTAATTATCTATTTAAAATTTCTACCCGTTAGTTTTTAAAAACCCAAAAAACCACTATCAATATTACGTGTACCTACATACAATAGAAATGAGTACGAAGAGGCCGGGCCACATTGTCAAACATGAGAACAACATAATGATCCATCAGGAAAAAAAGAAAATTGAGACAATTTGTAAGGATGTTTTGGGTCAAGTAATTTATCCATTAAGGTACAGTATGATGTGCATGAATTGTCCTCATTGCAATGGGTATCATGATTCATAGTCGATCGTCAATGTACCAATTAGGCTAAATATTATAATTTGATTCTTAATAATTATATTGGTATTTTAAGGTTAATAGGGGGCCGATTGGCAGGGTGTAGTACTAGTGGAACCTTGGGAACTTGGACCGTTTTGAAGAATTGTGGATGAAGTTAATTCTAACTTTTTTCTTAAAATGAATGGTGCATACAGTTAAAAAAAAAATTACCTACTTATTATCAGTTATTTTATACTAAAATAAATATTTTGATCGTAAATAATCATTTTTATCACAAATAATTCATCTTAAATACTCATTTTTCTTATAATGATATATGGTACATTGATAGGCAAATATTATTTAATATATTATGTTTAATATATATATATATATATGGTCAAGCATCTGATTTAGCTATTTCTATAATATATTGTTTTGGTGAGAAAGATGATCTTTTAGATCTTGGGAAAATACGATTCGATGATCATCCTCTTCTTTTTCTTCTCACTTTTAAGATTTCTTCTTGAAATCATGTGTATATTTATTTATTGCTTGCATTCATAATGGTATAAAGTTCGACATAGATAGAACCTACATGGTATTATCTTCATTCCTATTGCAGTGCCACTACTGGATCGTTTTAATGACTTTTTGTCCCTGCAATTTGCATGGGCCATTGCTTCAAAAACAAGTAATTCTTAATATTCGGTCTCAAATTTATTAGCAGATCAGATTATTTTGACTATATTCCATGACGTCCATATTCCAAATTAGAAGCAAACAGAAAAGATATGGATCGAATGATACGTACACAAGATAATATATCATATATAAATTATACGATCTTTCATAAATATATATATATATATATATATATAATTCATTAGCGAATGAATTAAGTTTGGTGTGGGGGGACTATTATTATTTTGGAAAAAGGAAAAGGATAGAAGAACTGGAATTTATGCAAGTTTCCTTACAAATCCAACTTTAATTACATTATTATACAATTAGATGGTCTAAATGCTTAGTTCAATCATTGTCAAGCAGTAGTATCACTAGTCTACTACTACTAGTTGTTTTTTTTGTAAATAATAATTATTAGAAGCTCAAATATATCTTTTAATGCACACACATATGTGTGTATATATGCGACATATAGCATTAGCATTATACAGTTAAATACATTATCCTTTTTCTCTCTGGACTGGATATCCGACAAAGATCATGTGTACTTCACAATCTCAGGTTGTTTATCTTTTCATGATCAGTACTATAGTTTTTCTCACTTGCAAATATTGCACATGCAACAATCAAAATTGGTAGAAAAATATTAATCATCTTGATCGTCCCATAAATTGATGCTGAAAAGGCCCTGTTTGGATATAGATATAGTTTTATCTCATCTCATCTTATTATTATAATTTTTTCAAATTCTCATTACAATATAATAATTAATATAATTTTTTCTTATCTCAAAATAATAATATTAAAAAAAATATTCTAATAATATTCTATTTAATTTTATATTTTTAATCTAAAATCATCTCATTTATCTCACTGTCTTAACTAGACTTAAAAGTTTATTAAATCGGTGATATTATAAAGATATAAAATTAAGAAAGAAAAATAACATCGCTCAAATTTATGTATTGGGCCCGATGTGTAGCCACTTCTAAGATCTGGCCCAATATATGGCCAGGCCAGGAAGCTCACTCAATTATGGGTCACATTAGTTATCTTAAGCCACTCTATTGGGGCCCAACATCTGAAGCACAACACTCTTCTCTGCCTCGCCCTTCCCGGACGCAAACGCACGTACGAGAAACTAGTGAAAGGGAAGAGAGGGCGGCGAAGGAAATGGGGATGGCGGCAGCGGTAGGGGTTTTGGTGCCGTTCCCATTTTACTACTGGCTATGGACAAAGCCACAATCATGGGTGGACCTGTGTGGGAAGGGGCGGGACCCATCGAAGGTGATGGCCCACGTCTCGCATCTCCTGAAGCTGATTCAGTTGTTAGCACTCTTCTCCGTTTCGTCCCTCTCTTGGCCACCCCCTCTCTACTTCTGGCCCCTACTGGCCTTTGGCCAGTTCCTCAACTTTAGGTCTGTCTATTTCTCTCTTTATCGATAATACATCATATGCGTGTTTGTTTATGATTCGGTAGTTTGTTGATGTGTTCTGAGTGTGAGTGATCCCTGTGAATGTGAAGTTTAAAGCTTTAAAATATTTTGTTGAGAGAGAGAGAGAGAGAGATTATCATTATTCGATGATGGGAGATTAACTTTTGTTCAATGTAAGATTATCAACTTTTTTCGTTTAAGTTGTAAATTTACTATGATATTTTAGGGTAAAGTAATCCCTTTCAAGATTGCAAAAGGAAATTGACAACATACAAATAACTGTTGAATATTGGTATTTCCTATCTTCTTACCTTGGAGCATTTAGGGGATGTTTGGTATGTAAGAATTTATGTAATTTTTTGGAATTCTGAAAAAAAAAAAACAACCTTGAGATATGTTTTGTATTAGATGTTGTGAAAGTGGGGTAGAATGAGATATGTTTTGGATAGAAATTTTCTGATGTGTGTTTTGTACAAGTTTTATGCGTTGTGGTTTTAGGAACTTGCAGAATGAGTTGTTTAATTGGTAGCATATCAAAATAGTCTTGTTATTTGAGAAACTATGTGGAATTAATCTTTACAGAAATGACTAATAAGTCTACCTGAACTTTGTAGACTCCACAATTTCTGGGCTACTGTTGTTGTTTGTTAATCTGTATCTCTGATGCTTAATTCGTCTCAACCAAAATCAGAACTAGCCAAGAAACCATGAGAGCTGTTATATCGAGCTTGTAAGTCAACTAAGGATATTAAGAGTAGAAATTGCACTTTTTATCTGCAAACTACCACACAATTTTCATTTTGCATCCTAAACTACAAAATGTTTCCATTTGCACCATAAACTACCAATTGATTTCACTTTTCACCCTTGATTCAAATTTGATCATTAAGATTGTGTAGCAAGTTTTTCATTCATCTTAATGTTTAGGTCTTAATTAAGGGTGCCAATTGAAACTTCTCGTAGTTTAGAGTGCAAAATGAAAAATAGGTAGCAGTTTGGGGGGAAAAGTATAAATACCCTTTAAAAATAACAAGAAGAAACAAGAAACAAATGATGCTTAATTTTATAGCCATAACAAAGCGATGCATACCATGGAATGGCCAGAGCATGCATGATGACTATGTCCTAGAAACTCATACCTACAAATAGAATGGGCAAGTGAATGTTATCTTCATCTTGGAGGATTTACTGTTGATGTTCAAGATAAAATCTCAATTGCTTTTCCTCCAATGGTTGTCTTACATTTTTAAAATTCCATAGGTGCCACAGATTTAGCTGGCAACACATGAGCATTCCATGAACACATTTTGGTTGGTCTGTATTTCCAAAGTTTGGATTGAGCAGATGTTGTGGTGCTATGTGTGTGTCATTTTCTCTCTTGTTTGTCATACTTAAACTGCCGAATCACAGGGTGTATCAGTTGCTTGGGGAATCTGGCACTTATTATGGAGTACGCTTTGGAAAGAACATTCCCTGGGTGACCAAATTTCCTTTTGGGTATATCAAAGATCCTCAGTATGTAGGAAGCATTATGAGTCTTCTTGCATGTCTTTCTTTCGTGCCCTTTCATTACATTCTCCTCTGGTCACTGGGCTACATCTTCATGATTTATCTGGAATCGAAGGAAGATGTATCTACTCGTGCAAAGATAGTCTTGTGATCACACCAACTGCTAAGATAGTCCTAGGATCCATCTACTTGTATGCGCACAACCTGCTTTGCATGATTCTACTGATCACATTACTTTCATAGGAGGAAATTTATTTTGGCTTGATCTAACACCAACATAATATCCTCGTAGTATTAGGCTACTTGCCCCTAGATTTTGCTTCTAGAATTAACTCGCGTTGTGAGGATTTTCACAATTTTCTGTCTTCTTGTTCGAGTGGAAATGGTGGATCTGTTCTATTACACTATTGTGGCTAGATTTCTTAAATCCTCATTCCATGCTATTATTGGAGAATAATCAGCTGATTCATGAACCAGCATTTTTTTCTTGACCGAAGGCGTCAAAGTTAATTCATACTCAACCTCCCCAACATCCACACACCACATTTTTTTAATTGTTTTAATTTTTTAATAATTTTTTTAAATAAAAATTAGTTTATTCTTATTAAACTAATTGAATTCTTCTATTCATTATCCATATATCAAATATTTCATAAAAGAAAAAAAAATGTGGGGTGTGGAGATTATGTGAATAGTAGAAGGTTGTGTAGCTTTTATCTTTCTTTTAAACCAGACTTTTTCTGTTCAATTGAATGGTGGAAGTTTGGAACCCAGCGTACATGAAACAAAGTATCGTAAATAATAAAATATTCCTCTTTCGGTTTCTGCCATAGTTTTGGCTTCAAATTTGGAGAAGAAATGGAGAGATTTAAAAAATAATAAAGGAAAAGAATAAACATAGTTTTGCTGAATTTATAAATCTCATTTTTTTAAGAAAACAGTTATAGACAGAGAGATTTCATGAAGAAAAAATTATAAATTAATATGACTTTATAGTATTTGTTAGATTTATCTTATAATAAAAATAATTTTACAATTTGATGTATTACATCAACTTACATCAGATTGTAAGTTTTTTTTTTTTTTTTTTGTGTAATCCTTTTATAATAAAAGTATTTTCCATTTTAAACAAGCGACTTGAGGATCGACTCTTTACCAATACAAACGCTTTATTTCACCAGCGGTGCTATTGTCTTTATATGTGTATGGAATGATCCAAACCTGGAAGCCTGGAATATGGTTAAATGAAACATTAACACACATGTTGACAGTTGAGAATTCTATATAACAATAGCAATCATTCTACACACTTGTTTTGATGTTCACACTTCACCCTCAAGAATACCAATTGGTAAGTGATAATTCATTTCCTTAAAGAGGAGAAATGTTACATACAGTAGTTACTTTTGCGTACTTTTTGTGCACTCAATTAATATGAATAATTATTTTTTTATTAAAAAAAAGATAACGTAGCTAATTATATTAGTAGAATACGTAAAAAGCACGCAAAAGTGAATGCTCATAAAATTTTTGTCATTTGAAATAATGTTCACATCATCAGATAGCTTTATCGGTTCCCATATATATTCTTGACAATAGCTGGAGACTTTGTCTCAATTGCTCAGCGTATCAGGTGCTTTGGCTAAACTTACATGGCCTGAAAGTCCTAATAAAGTGAATATGTTTAATTAGGTATTAGTCGTACTCTTCAGTCATGATCTGTCCTATGTAGGATGTAGTATGTTTCTTGTCAGCATAATTTTCCGTGGAATCTCCTTGGCTTTGAGTTGATAGTCAAAAGAATATATATTCTCCTGCCGGCCATGCTACCTTTGAAAATCTACAACCATTATTCTTCAAAGTTCAAATGGTTTTTAGCGTTTTCTGGGTTTTAACTTTGGCTTGTTTGGCATTCCCTGTATCTGTGCAGAGAGGTGTTGGCCACTGTACTGTAGAAAAACTTTCTCCTTGACCTGATAAGCAATAAGAAGAGAGAAAGTCTTGGGTGATTTTAGGTATCTTTTAATCTTAAAATTAAAAATTACTATCAATCCCATCCAAAATAGATGTGAGGCAATCCCAACAAGAGCAACACATAAATTCACCGTTTGTGTATGACCTGACAACATTCTTGTTGCTTTTTCATGCAGATAATAGAAGAGTATTTTGGGTCCTAAGCAATTTCTTATGGAACTTCGTGAAACACGAGCATATAGTTTGTCAATTCCGGTACCCTCGCTTGGTGCATTTGAAGACACCTAAAGCAGAACGAGTTATTAATCTACAAAAAAATATTGCACCACATACCTTTATTAAACTAAAATGTGATTTGTTATTTTTATTATTTTATTTAAATATACATATCTTTGAATATTAAGATGAAATGATAAATCCCATATTAATTAGATAAAAATTTGGAGGGTGATTTATAATTCCTCAAAGCAAAATTGATAACCGAGGACCTCAAGGAGGAGGTCTGCAATGTGGGGCCCACAGTTATCTAGACCTTCGTCTGGGTAGCTGGACTGATAAATGGCATCTCATTATGTTAGTTGGTATGACAAATTTTATACCTCAAATGTTAATTTAGGCCAGGTTTATGGAGATGAAATTAAAAATTAAAAAATTATTTTAAATTTTTTATTATATTATTTTAAATTTTTATACAAAATTTAATAAAAAAATTTAATTTTTTTAAATTTTAAAACACATTTTTAAAATTTTAAAATAAAATTAATATTAAAAAAATATTTTACAATAATATTTTATTTTTTTTATTTTTATTTTATCTCAACTTATCTCTAAAAATAAACTATGCCTTGAACCAATAAATGGAAAACTCTCCCTCCTCTTCTGCGAAAACTCTCCATTTTAGATATTTCATTAGAGTTTCAGCGTTTATGAGGGCGGAACTTTGGCTGCTCCGTCCCACCTTGATTTACTCGTTTTTCTCCTTTTCCTTATTTATTCTTTCCAGCCGTAGGGATTTGTGTTGGAATCTGGATTATTGATGGTTTTCAAATTGTTTAGATTTTTTTATGGTTGTTATAGGTTTGGAGAGAGTTTCGCAATGTGGGGCTCACAGTTATCTTTTTTTTTTTTTTTTTTTTTGACAGAAAAACTCAAGAATCCATAATAATTAAAGCAAAGTACTAATATAAAGATATATGATTCTATCAAAATGCATTTCTCAATAATGTTCAAAGCCCAAAATGACAAAATATGGGGCCCACAGTTACCTAGACCTTCGTCATGGTGGCTGGACTAATAAATAACATCTCATTATCTTAGCTGATATGACAAACTTTCTACCTCAAATGTTAACTTAAATTCGGTTTGGATTGCAAACTTATTTTATTTTAATTTATTTTATTTTAAATTTATTTTTATATTGTTTTAAATTTATATATAAAATATAATTTTTTAAAATTTCAATTCAAATTTTTTTAATTCTAAAGTAATATTAATGATATTTTATTTAATTTTTAAAATTCATCTCAATTTATTTTATCTTAATTTTAAATCCAAACAGACCTTAATATACCAATAAACGAGTTTATAAGTAAATTTGTTTAAATAAAACTTGTAGTGCGATTAAGAAACGGATGTAGAATAAAATTACACAAGGACACAATTCACTCGGGACTAGCGAGAGCTATGGATTATTCGAGTTTCACCAAGAAATAATAATCAAGGTTATTTGAGACTTGAACATTATGCCTCCTTTCGTGGTGGTTATTATTATAAAACACTGAAAAATAAAGCGTTTGGTTGCCAACTTTCTTTTTTTTTTCTCCAATTTTCACCATAAGAAGTTATTATTATTATTATTATTATTATTATTATTATTATTGCATTCAAAAAGTAGAGGGATAAAAAAAAAATCAGAACAGTGACGGCCAGAAGTTTCCATTTGCTCTAAAGATTTTAATGCTCAAAACAGGAAACTGCGAAAACCTATGCCTCTGGCTCAATTTAAGGCTTGCTTAGCATTTAACCTTCCCAGATAAAAGTGCAGTTTGCAAGATACAATATTCCTCCCTGTTGAGGAAGTTCAAAAGCTAGCATAGGTTCCAAACTCAGCTTCTTTCCTACTTTCCAACGTTATATTCACACAAGCATCCTAAACCTCAAATTAGGTTCCCGAAGAATAAAACACTTGGGTATATATTCATTTCCTATGTTGGAATTCACCATTTTTCGGTTGGATTCTGGGGTAAAATTCTTCCTGAAATGGCCGCGGCAACTGCTGCTGTGAAATTGGGATCTTTGGTCAAGGAAGAAGCCATCTGTTCCACCAAAAATTGTCTGACTTCCGGCGAATCAATTCTGGGCTTTGATTGCTTTGTATCAATACTATTTGACTTGGATTTAGCCAAGCCAAGAGCCACGGTTGGTCCAGACAAGCTGAGAGAGGCTGAGCCGGGGTGCGAACCAAGGGTCACGCACCGAGACGAGCCTGATGTTGCCTCCAGTTGAGAAGAATGGGGATGGTTGTGCTCGCCTTCATATGTTGCAACCAAAACAGATTGGTCTTCCACACTTCTTTGTACCTGAAACATCCAAAATATATATGAGCATAATTTATGACCTTACTAAAACACTACATTAATGGATGGTGGGATTAAGTTGATCAGTCAAAACAGATTTTGTTCGCCGTATTTGTATGTCACAGAGAAATTGAACCAGCCGGTGAAAGACTAGATGCAGAACTTACTTTTGGCAGATTCAATTCAGAAAGACTTTCAAGTATTATAATAATTATTATTATTATTCTTATTCTCTGATATTAATTGGATGAAATATGTTAACTCTATGGGGTAATTGGAAATATATATAATTAATATATAACCGTGTTTGACGCCTCACCTTCTTCTTAACAGGGCAGCTTGGAGCAAATGAGCATTTGAAGTAAGCTCTAGGACAGGGATTGTCTCTGGTGACCTTCTGTCCATACTTCCTCCAATGATATCCGTCCTTTACAGTCTGCAAATTATGCAAAATCATGTGAATTTTTGCCCAATATAATATATAATATATATAGTAAAGAAAACAGTCAGGAAAACATTATCTGTATATATATATATATATATGTATGTATAAGAGTTGTTAGAGTTCATGACGTAAGTACTTACAAGGCTTGTATCGGATGCTTCAGTCCTGACATAAACTCTTGAGATTTTTGCCTTGATGACTTCCTCTCTGGGTTTCTTACACGATTCCTCGTCAGTTGAGCTGCTCTCGGAATTTCCATGAATTCCGGTGACATTATTGCTGCTTTCCGACTTTCTTTTCCTTGTTGGGCTGGCCTCCTTTTCGACGACGCTCTTGCTCATATAATCAGTCAATTGGCCTCGCAAAGCATTGTAGTTCTCGCACATCATCGTCAACATTTCGGTTAGCTTCTTGTTTTCAGCGCTCACACGGTTCATTTCCTCCATTAAATTAGCACCAGTCTGAACAAATTAATACACAATAAACTTTAGCACCGTGGTTATATAAGAACATGCATTTATCCTGGTAATCACTCTAACTTCACTTTCTTCTTTTTGTTTGGCTTAAAACATCAATACGCAATCATGAATATAAAGAGAGAGAAATTAGGAACCGACCTCTTCATGTTTTACTGAAAGCTTGCTTTCGAAGTCTATAAAATTGCTTTCCATCTCTTTGTTCTGAAACCAAAAACAGAAAACAAAAAGAAAAACCTCTAAGTTCATCGATTAAAGTGAATAATACCATGAAGAACTTCTGGGCATTATTCCATATTAGTTTTCACGTACCGAAGCCTCGTGATCAAGATCAACATGGCCTGTAGGATTAGAATTAAGATCCAAACGTGTACTTGTCCATGAAGAATAATCCATAGCCGTCAAATTACGTCCTGTGTATAATCTTGATCTCCTTTTGGATCGAGCTTCAACCTTCTTCCAGAGAAACCCAAAACCAAAATTTCCAGAACCAGCGAAGCTAGCTAGCTAGATAGCAGTCTCCGCCGTTTGACCAATCAAAAAGCTGCAATCGATCCCAAGGTTTCAATTTTTTGCCAAGTTAACCAAATTTGGAACACATATATAGGACTTAAAAAAGGATGAACCAAGTTGCAAAGGAAGGGAAGGTTGGTGGAAACTGGAAAGATCAGATCCAGTGAAGATAGACAAAGAAAAGAGCTGTCATGAGCTTTAAGTTCAATAAACAAACATATATTTATATAAGTAGTGTGTAAGAGTGCATGGGGTTATTTGGTTTGATTTGGATTTTGGGTTTGGTGTGATTTAAATAGTGAATATTGGTAAATAAGAAAGAATGCGATAGGTTGAAGGTGGCGGTTGCGTTGAAATTCTTCCAGCAAAGATTCAAAGTCAAGCACACCATGGAATAAAGAGAAATAAACTATGGGTTGTGTATGGTATTTTGGCGCACTGTATAAATAGGAGTTGGAAGACACAAAAGAAGTTCTATGTTGACCCGTTACGTTGATGTAACTTTCCAACTTATCTACTTTTTTTAACGGGGGGCATGCCCCTATATAGTGGTCCTTTACTAATTTGTTAATTTGTTTCCAGCATTTTCCACGTTCCATTGCATTATTTTATTTATTTTTTTATATTTAAGAATTAATTTTGGGTAACCTTTTCTTTTTCTAATTTTTGCACGGGGCTTCTCATTTGTCTGCAGTTCAACGCGTTTCTTTCACAGACAGATTGCCTGCTTCCTTTTTGTTTTCTATTCTTTTATATTTTGTAAGTAATTTCCTGATCTCTGAGCACGAGAATGTTTGAAATTGTTATTATATTTTCATCCAAGTGCTTTTTTTCCCATAATTTCCTTATATGGCTCCTTAATTAAACACGTGCCATCTCCTTTATATCATGCGAATTTAAGTGCTAATGTTGATCACTTATAAATGCTTTTTGGGTTTGTAGACATTATTTAATAATAAGTTTCCATAATTTAGATACCTATAATTAACATTTAGGCCTGATTTTTTTTTTTTTTATAAATAAGATGAGATAAAAGTTAAAATTGAATAAAATATTATTATAATATTAATTTTATTTTTAAATTTGAAAAAATTATTATAAAATTTGAAAAAAAGTACTAATTTAAGACTATATAAAAATAATTGAGTACTCTTTAATTACACGTGACTGGGAGCCCAATGAAATATATTAATGAGAATATTTAGTTATGTGCATCTGAGCTTCTTGCATATTTCTTTAAGCACTTATATATACAAGCTGGTTTGTACAGTTCACTCTCACATGAACAGTATATTTACTGTTCATAATACTGTTCATGTGAGAGTGGACTATAAAAGCCAGGCTTGCAACAATATTTATTCTATTTCTTTTGTATGCCGATCGAGGAAGGATAATATATGAATATTGTTCAATCCCATTAATATCACATGTTTCAATTAGGACCTTCAATTATAGAACTGAATATTTTCTGATGTCCAGTTTTGTTAATATATTATATATACTTACACTTTTGTTAATTTTTTTTAATTAAAATTATATATTTTAAAATTTTTAACATATCATGATCAATAACTAATACATGGAAAATTAAATTTTTTTTATAAATATATTTAATATTTTCCTTTTATTTCTCAAGGATGCCGCCGCCTGATGTATGTGACCTTAGGATTAGAAAGATCATGAACGCTGAACGGAACACAATCTAGCTCTACAATCTTTGATGAATTGGGCACATTTAATAAACTCATTTGGTTTTACTTTGTTGATAATTATTAAACCTTGGAATATAAATATATATATATATATAAAGAGTCATTAGGGTGTGACTCTTTGGACTTTCAACTTATATTAAATTGGAGATAACTAGCATTAAATATCATCAGCATGATCACTAATGTTTCCTACGAATTTATATATAAGTACAATACGCGTATATTGGGGCATGAAGTTAATACCTCGTCACAGGTCGTCGCAGAGGACTTGGGAAACTTTTTTCTCTTTTTCAAACGTGTAGTATTTTTTTTGCCTTGACTAGGCAAATCACTGGTCCTCCCTCAAATTTAATTAAAGATTTGTTTATTTTGAGAGATTAAATTAATTTTTTTTTTTAATTTATTATTATATATGTAAAATTTTATATAAAATATATTAAAAGTTTTTATTTTTTTAATTTTAAAATAAAATTAATATTAAAAAAATATATTATAATAATTTTTTTCAACTTTTATCTTATTTCATCTATCTCATTTTTTAAATTAAAAAAACTTTAAAGTTCCTTGAAATATCTCACGCGACTGTAGCCGGGTCTCCATGTACAATAATCATCACGAAGATGGAAACATTTGCTCGATCGTTTTGATATCACGTTAATTGCTTTCCTGAAGGAGCTTTACGTAGCTCTAGCACATGTTTGGCATGGAAGAAAATCGAAGACATGCCAAGCACAAAAGTGGTTCCACCTTCAAGCATTAATAGATTGGCAACAGACATGTTTTAAAAATGCATTTTAAGGGGCACTCAAAGATTTGCAAGCTGGTAGTTTCTTTTCTATTTTTTTATGGGAATACTTTATTGCATTTAATAAGTCAAAATTATTAAAATAAAGAAAAAAAAATAGAGATTACCACCACGCACAAATGAAATTTGTGACGGATATTATTTTAACTTTTGTTCACTCTCTCGTGACAAAATCATTTTGCGATTTCAATTTCGATTTATCTGAGAGGAAGACACTCTGTTAAAATAAAGGTAACCAATATCTTGTTCTTCCAAAAGAGGAGAGGAACAAAAATATTTTTCCTCAATAAAAAATGAGACAATAAATAAAGTAATTTTCTTTTTTTATTAATACCAAACAATAATACCAACACAGACCCAAAACAAACATACAAAATATAAATAAAATGGAAAAATATACTATAAAAAAGGTAGAGAATGCGACTATAGTGACGCGTGTAGGACATACGCTACTCTGGGATTAACTGAACCATCAATCTTGTAGTCTTCATCAATGTTGTGCTCGGAAGCATCTTGCGTGGTGGTCAGAGACTCCTCTCGATGGGAGCACGTGGAAGTCACACAAAGGAACCACTCCAGTGTGTGGAGCATACTTCGCTCCTTCTAACAAACTCTTCGATAGATTAGTAGATCGGCATATGAGGAGCCTCCTAGTGAGACCTATGGTAGTATGAGACTACTGGAAAATCACGCACCACTATCCTTTGCTCGAACTTGAAATTGAGAAAAAAAATTGAAAGAAATCGAGAAGAAATCTAACCTTAGAACCACCCTGGGGCAATGCTAAAGATGAGTTGGGTGTTTCTAGAATTTAAGAGGGATCGAAAGAGGAAGTCGAAAAAGAGTCAAGTTAGTAGTTAAAAAGCTTTTAGACATATAATGAAATTATCTTATTAATAATATTATATATAATTCTAAATGTACAATTTTATATAAATTTTTCGTAAAAATATATTGGTCCATCAAACAAAAAAAAAAGTGAGTTTTTATACTTTCTATAGTAAGATTTGCGTTCTATAGAAATACGAGATTTGTATATTTAAAATTTATTTAAAATCTGGACGGTGCCCCCGTGCGTCACATTATTGAGGCCACGTAAACCAAAAGCGTCAAATACCTAACCGTTCATGTTAAAAAAAAAAAAAAATTATATTATTATAAGAAACCAAAACACAAAAAGAAAAGCAAGACTCAACCATGTAGACCATTACCAAAATTTTAACGTTAAGTACTACTAGTCTTTGAGTCCATTGAATTGGAACCATAAAAAAAAAAATGTCCGCGCGCGCATGTTTACATTCATGGATGAGTTTTATTTGTGCCCAATTAATTAATTAAATTGCATGACCCATTACGAAAAAGTTGTAATGGATATCTTTTTCTCGTCGTCTTATTTCTCAGCACGTGTGCTTAGAACGTTTGTCCAGTTCAACTAATTAAAAGGTTGTTTGGGCAGCTGATCAACTAGCTGAACTGCAATGACTTTTACGTAAAATTAAATTAAACAAGGAAAAGAAAAAAAAGAAAAAGATTTCAGTACTTACAACAATTTAACAACAGCGACCAAACGTGAACTATGATGGTCTATGGGCCGGGATTCTTTGTCATCTTATGTCGGCCTGATCAAATTGTCGTCTAAAGAATTTGGATGCTTTTTTTTTTGGTGTTATACTTTATGTAGTATTCCTTTCCGTTTCAAGTTACGAACAGTATAGATTTCTAAGATTCCTTCCATATTGACTATGAAGGCTCATGCTTCGGCGCAAATGAATCTTGGAGATTAAGTTAGGATGCGATATTTCACATGTCAACAATCTGTCATGACAACGTGCGGTTCTATTTTCAAGATCATAATTTTGTAATTTTGTAATTTTATAGTGAGTCGTTTGAACTTTTAAACATATACAAAATTAGAATTTGAATATCTTTGTAAATCATGAAAATGAAGAACTATAAGCTGTCAGCTTTCAAATGTTACCAAATTGTCTTCATCTTATATCATAATTAATAAATACTTTATTCTAGTTTGGCTTGCGAACTACGTCTTAAGAAGGTACGGTTTGAATAGTGAAATAAGATTACATGATTTTATATAAAAATTAAAAGTTGAATAAAATATTATTTTTTAATATTATTATTATTTAAATATTTAAAAATAATGAATTATTTATTATATTTTATGTTAGAATTAAAAAAAAATTATAATGATAAAATGAGATAAAATAAAACACTTTCAATATCTAACTAGAGCCTAAGTCCAATATCTAAGTTGGTCCATATATATATATATATGCTATGATCAAATAAATCATTTAAGTTCGTTCCTTGATCATAAAATATTGATCTCTTATTTCATCAAGAAAAATGATAGACACACATTATTTTTTATAACAACTTGTACAGCATATATATAAAAGTAAGAGTATTTGTAAGAAAAACTCTAAATGCAAATATCATTGGACACTCATATGTACATCAATATTGAGATGAAAATATAGATTTAATAAAGAAAATGTTAGAGATAAACTACACTCAAGTACACACACTCATGTTATTGTTCATGTGAGTGTGTATACTTGAGTGTGGTTACTCTCCATCATTTTTGTTTAATAAAATACTTAAATTTAAAATAAAAAATATGAAGTAAATAATTAGAATGTACATGTGCACATATGAATACATAATGTTGCTTGTATATAATATTATTCTTTTTGTAAACTTGTTATTTTAACAACAATTTATAAAAAAAAACCCTTATCTTTATGCATGTGTTGTGTAAGAGCATCCATACCCGAATCTTCAAAATTTTCCTCAAAATTTAATTAAAAACCTCAATTCCTATCATTTTTCTTAAATTTTCTCATTTTCAAAAAATCTTTTATATCTCATTTTCTATATTTCTTTTCATCTATAAAAATAATATTATTCTATTATTTCTCTATTAATTTTATACTATTTTATTTCACATTATAATATTGTTCCTAATAAAATATAATAAATAAATAAGTGAATAATGGTTTAGGAATAAATAATAATTTCTCAAATATAAAGAATTACTGTAGTACATATCAATCGATCTTCTCAAAATATGTGATCAGATGTGAGAGTATTTTGGAGTAAAAGCTTAAATGGGCATTCCTCCTAATATGAGCATTGAGTACATTGATGCATTCAATACGAATGCTCTAAGTTATTGTGCATGTATCATCTCTGTTTCATCAAACCCAAGATTTGCCGCCTCGTCCCCTCATTACCTAATCACGACAGGATGTGGAATAAAAAAGGAGCAGGTTAAGAATAATGTCTTTTATAAAAAAACTCCAAAGGTCCCATATTACTATGATGATTTAGTATGTATTAGTTTAGGACATCAGAAGGAATAATATAGTGGGGACCAAATTAAGTTTGACAAAGTTCCTATGTCCACTAGACAACATTGAAAAAACAAAAAGATAAAATAATGATAGTAATTATGGTAATTATAATAATATAGAATCAATGGCGTAAATGGATGAGTAATTTGTAATTATCTCAAATTTTATGAAATTTCGTTTAAGATCTCGTATGAATTTGGACAGAGCTTCATTTTAAATTTATTCTTATATTTTTTAAAAATTTTATATAATACAAATTTTAATATAATATTTTTAAGTCTTAATACAATTTTTAAAATTTTTAAAATAATAATAATATTTTATTTAATTTTTAAAATCTATCTCAATTTATATAATCTTAACTTCGAATTCAAATAAATACTAAATGATGTCCGATCAAATCACACACGACGGGAAAGCTAGCTAGTTAGTTTTCAAATCAAACAAGTTTAGGATCGTGAGAACAATCATGACAAAGGTTATTCACGATGCGCTTGAAGATCATTTCCAATCAAATTTTAATTCTTTATAATATGATAAGAGGGAAGTCAATTCAAAATCTGGCTATAACAGTGAAAGAAATCTTGCTGAAATATATAAAGTATAGGCGCTTAACTTTTCTAACGTTAACTGAATATCTTTTCTTTTCATTTTTCCTATTCCTTTCTCGATTACCGGCCACCCACTTTCGGCCCTCCTTACATTTTTAGATTGAAAGTCATTTTAACAGTTAAATAATATTAATTTAACTGCATTATAATTTGAAAATGTTAAATAGAACTAAATCAAATTCGGCAAATTTTTGTATAGAAAATTTCCTAAGAATTAATATTTTTCTCGTGTTTCACGCCATATGTATGTTTAAATGTAAATTCATGATATTTATACAATATTTTATAAATAATATATAGGAATAATAATATATTACACAACATGTTAATTTAACATAAATACAATATGATAATAGCAAGTTAGGACTTAATTTTAACGAATTTCTAATCAAAACGAGTTGATTCGTTACGATACGATTGTTTAACAGGTTGATAGTGGATCAATCTATTTTAATTCGTTAAGACACGTTATGATACGTTAAGAAAGTTAATATTACAATATACTCTTCTGCCTTAAAGTAAAATTATTAAAATTTTAATTCCAATATTTTTATTGATGGATTATAATGTTAGATTTGTTGTTAGTATTATAATTTTTATAAATATTGTGTTTTTAACATTTATATAAAATTACGCTAAATTTAATCAAGTTAAACGAATTAATTTTGAGCGTCTTCAACCTATTTACACAAAACAAGTTGAAACAGATTATATTGTGTTTTTTTAATCTATTTTGTAATATTCATTAATAGGTCTTAATGGATTGACGCGATACATTATGTTAACGAGTCGTGTTAGAATTTGAGATTTTGATACGATAAATTTAACGAGTAGGGTTATGGTTGACCTATATAGTATATAATATATATATATATATCTTAACACCATATGAACACAATCCGTTGACATAATTTGACATTTCTAAGATTCATATGTTATAAATAGGGATATTTCTGTAAGGTGATATTAATTATATAACACAGTTTATAAAAATATTATTATTTTATAATATGTATTGTATAAATATTATAAATTATATTGTGTGTATCACTTCTCATCTAAAATTTGTCAAAATGTGAACATGATCAAGTCTAATAAGAGACCGTCGAGCGAGTTATATATCTTTGCATTTTCATTCAATTGGACATGGAAGCAAAAGTTATTCCTTTTATTTTGAGATTATCTCGCTATTCAAACACAAACTAAGTAACCTCTTTATTGATATCTTCTTTTACACTTTTCTTTATTTTTGAACCTTTATTGCCACACTAAAACCCATATATACATACACTGGACAACAATGTAATGATCTTCATCACCCCCGCTCGCTAACCCATATTTCTTTTTTCATTTGAAATTAATAGGAAATGACACACATGGAGGTTGCTATATATATCATGTATGAGTAATGTTATCCATCACATTTTCATCATATTGTCAATTATAATATAAGATGTATCATATTTATTACTATTAGATGATAAATAATTATCTAATTGTAAAAAATTTACCAAATCTCGTAAAATAGAAAGCGAGATAGCAATATGGTATCAGTATGGAATATAGAATTTTTCACCAGGAATAACATTCATGCAAGACATATACACTTGCGTACAAAACTGGTCTTCCATATGTGTAGGGGCGGAACTAAACTAGTGGTAGCCCCTCCAAAAATTTCAAAAAATCTATTTACTATATAATTATTTACTATATAATTATATATAAATTTTTTATATAATTAAAATTGCCCTCATATTAAAAATAAAAATTACCCCCCTCAAAATTTTTATTTAAATTATTTCCTAAATCCAAATATTCATCTCATTCTATTATAATGTTTAACTTCATTAATACCCAAATATTTAACTCATAACCTAGTCTCACAATCACTTTAATTCTAATTAAAATTTGTTGTTGCAACTTACTATGATAGAAACAAGATCTCGTAATAATCTCTAACAAACTATGAAAATTTTAAAGAAAATTATTTTATAAGATAATTTATATACATGTATTTTTTATATATAATTTTATAACGTATGATTATATTTTTATATATAATCATATGTAAAAAATACACATTATTTATATCCATGCGTACCATATATTTTATTAATCATTCTCTCAAATATTAAATTATCATTTTGCCCCTGCATATATGATAGGTTGTAATGGTTTTCTTTTTCTGATGAAGATGGCCAAGAGAGTTAAACGGTCAAATATTAGTTGAATTTAAGCAAATAAGCAAGATCCCCTCCCATCTAGAAGCCAACTCTTACCCATTCAGGACGTGTGGTACAACTTGCACGAGATAAAGCATAAGAAGCCGGCCAATACCCAAAAATCCCAATTGCCCGGCCCCTCCCTTCGATTTATTACGCACTTGCATTCTTCACCTAATTAAGAATAGCACTTTTTAGGCACAAATGCAGATCACATCCCTCTGCTTGACGCCATGCATGAGATCAGTGGCGGGTTAATATATTTTGTGGTCTTAGACATTGGTTAAATATTTTATATTTTAATTTAAAAACATAATAGTATTATTTAAATATTAAATAATAAAATATTACTTAAAATTTTTTAGATGCAAATATAATATACTTTTTTATAAATTAAATACTTACTTCTATTTTAAGTAATATATATTTCTTTTAATACTTAATTTTGAAAATAAATAAGATCATCATCATCAAAATACACATCATTTTATTATTTTTATTTTATTTTTACTATTATTTAAAAATTTTGTACATTTTAAATAAAATCTTTTTCAATAAAAATTTTATATTTATTTTTTTAATCAAAATTTTCATCATTTAGACAAAATTTGAAAATTTATTTAAAATAAAGGCCTTAAACAATAATTTAATTCGCTACCTCCTTGAACCGCCCTCCCTCCATGAGATAAGCGGCACAAACTTAACGCATCACGTTTGTGATGGCTCGTGTTGTACAAACATCCAGATCATCAACTTCTTGTGCTTTTCATGTTCTTTTGGAATTATATGACTGGCATCATACTCTTTGATCATTATCTCTTCTCTTCTACTCTTAGAATATTTTGGTTAGATTGTCTAAAATTATCGTTTAAAAGATATAAATTTATATATTTATATAAAAAAAAAAACATATTTGATCAAAAGTAAGAATATAAAAATAAAAAAATAGAATAAAAGTACTTTTATAAATAGTAAAACTAAAACTTTATTTAATTTTTGTTAAACAAAGTTTTAGTACATATTTAGAATTATAGTAGAAAATATTATTTTTAATTTAAGACTTATAGTTTAATGTAATAAGCTCTACTATTAAAAAGTTATTTACTGTTTGAGATCTATATATCTAAAATACTTTTTAGAATTAGTTATGATAGTTTTTTAAAATATATAGTTATTTACAAGAATTTCTTGATAAAAATTTTAATTTTATGCTTTTTAAAAAAGTTGGTTTTTAAATTTTCTAACAGCCTAAAATAGTTTTTATAAAATTACCAAACATGTCATAATTTCTTTAAAAAATATTTTAAGTAAAATATTTTTAACTACTTAAAATATTTTTTAAGTCTCAAAACGCAATCTAAATAGGCTCTTAACTTTACTATTTACAAAAAATACTTTTATTCATTTTTTTCCTTGTTATCTCCTCACTTTTGATTAAA
The DNA here is from genome assembly GCA_036898215.1 of Platycarya strobilacea. Lineage (NCBI taxonomy): Eukaryota > Viridiplantae > Streptophyta > Magnoliopsida > Fagales > Juglandaceae > Platycarya > Platycarya strobilacea. The sequence continues at coordinate 54,937,761 of CM072545.1, read as the reverse complement.
TATGATTAATTTTTTTTATAAATATATAAATTTATATTTTTTGAAGGATAACTTTAAACAATCTAATGAAAATATTCTTTTATAGCCTGTTTGAGATTGTATTTTAAGATTTTAAAAATAATTTTAAGTAATTAAAAGTATTTTTAAAGAAAAAATGATGTATTTGATAATTTTATAAAATATACTTCAGACAATTAGAAAAGTTAAAAATTAACTTATTCAAAAAGTAATAAATTGGAGCTTTTGTCAAAAAATTATTACAGATAATTATATATTTTAAAAAAATTATCATAATTAACTCTAAAAAATATTTTAGTAAATAATTTTTAATAATAAAATTTATTACATTAAATTTTAAATTAAAAATAATATTTTTTACCTTAATTCCAACCCAGTCTTATTACAATCTAACAAATAATCATTGTTTTTTTTTTTTTGATAGAGATTTAAACAAAAAAAAAAAATAGGAACATCCCAAAACGTTTGAATTGCTTAAAATATGTTGGATAAATACCAACTATAATTCAGCCGATATCAGAACAGTGGCACTAGTACAGTTGTCTGGTTTGGATTTACTTTAAAATAATAATAATAATAATTATTATTATTATTAATTTGACATCGTGAAAAGAGTGTCACACGTGGTGTGTTTATGTCTGGATAAGAGCACAAGTGGTCACGTTCACGTCCTGGTTTGACTTGACAACACTTTCCTTTCGTTTCGTCTTCGTCACGCGTTTTCTACTCGTATAGCTATTGAAGAATGCTATATTGTTTAAAGCACTAGCAATGTTTTAATTAAAACTTTCTTTTAAAATATATAAGTTTATATATTTTCTAAAAAAAAGTTATCTTATTTACTTAATAATAAAAAGAAAAAATAGTAGAAAAGAAAAAAAATTCCACTTATAAATAATAACTCTCCAAATTACAAACTTATATCTTTTAAAATGAAATTTTAACTAAAATCATTGTTAGTACTCTTATTCTCCATTATATATTTTACACATTTTAATGTTATTTTTTATTTTATTTTATTTTATTTAAATTAATTAAATTATTCTACTTATAATTCATATATTATATATCATATATTATATATAAAAAAATAAAATAAATATATAATATGTGAAGATAAATAGAATTAGTCAATATACATACTACTATATTAGTATATAAAATTTATATGAGTCCCATTTAGATAGTGAAATGATATTAATAAAAATGAAAAAGTTAAATAAAATATTTTTTAATATTTTTTTAATATAATTGTTGTTTTAAATTTTTAAAAAATAAATTATTTATCATATTTTATATTTTATATAAAAATTTAAAAAAATTATAATAATAAAATAAGATAAAACTATTTCTATAACTGAACCTAATTAAATACATATAGAATCAGGTTTAGAGGTATGTTAATGTGGTCATCACTAGTTCCTTTTCAACTTCAATTCCAAATTAGTTTTTTCCTTTTTGTATTTCAACTTTTATCTAACCATTTATTTATGTTTCAATAAAACATAAAAGAAATAAAATTAGCTTTACAAAAAATAATAATAATATTTAACCTACAAGATTTATATTCAAATAAAAATTAAAAAATCTAAAAAAATTTCCGAGCACATCTCAAGATTTTTCTTAACCAAACAGGCTATAATATATTTACTTCTATTTTAGGCAAAATTATATTGTCACGATATTAACCGCCAACATCAATAATGAGAAAATATAATGAGTATCCAATACTTATAGTATACACTCACTTTAATAGTATTTAAATGTGAGTGTGTGTTATGAGTGTTGGATATTTTCTAATATTATTCGTTAATAATATATCTTTTTTGAATAAATAATATTTTCTTTATTATATCATGAATTGAGATGCTTTATTTTTTGTAATAATTAAATTACAGATAGTATACTTTCTTAAGGTTTGCATCATGCATTCTTTATTCCTTTCAATATCCCTTGTAAATTAAATTTATTTATTTTTATTAATTTAAAAATTTTAAAGTAAGTGATAATTTCACACTCCAACCCGAACAAATAAGAGAGAGAGAGAGAGAGAGAGAGAGAGAAGTATAAGCACTATTAGATGTTGCCATTGTTCGTTAATTATATAATGATTGGGAATCAGTCTAATTATATGCAAATTAACTCAATCCTCCGTGATTCGTGAATGATTTAAAAGAGATGGCTCAAATTAAACTGGATGGGGGGTGGTGCTTAGGTCACGGACGACATCACATAAGCATTTAAAAGTCAACATGACAACAACCTAATCCAAAATTGAAGTAAAAACAATAGTAATATTTTTTGCATACCGGCCATGGACCTTGACCGACTTTAATAATTAGTACACGTCTGCGAGTCAGTCCGGCGAACCTGTCAGGGAGATAAGAGTCTCTGCATGTTCACATTCATGAACTGGTTTTTTTTTAATGTCCACATCCATTTAATTACAGGACCAGATTTACGAAATATTATAATATTCCAAGACAAAACCTTGGAATTCTGATACTGCGTTCTTACTTCTCAGCACGTGTTTGAAGAAAAATCATTCTTCCAGCTTGCTTGATTTGGCGATCGACAACCTTGTTTTTAAAGCTTAATGGTTGGCCTGAAACAAGACTTTCAAATACAAAAATTCAACTCATCATTTTCACACTTTATATACCATATTTATTTTAATTTTTAATTTTTCTATAACAAATTTATAATATATGTATGATAAGTAGAACAATGCAATTAATTTATTAAGAATAAAAATTTAAAAAAATTAAAAATTAGAAAAAATAATTTAAATATATAAAATGTATGTTATATAATTAATAAGTTGTTATGAATTATATGCCGACGGCAGTCGCCCCTGTCCTACCACTAAAATTATGTGAATGACTCTACCACTATTATTTTAAAATCTATATAGTAACTTGCATAGTAAATTGCATAGTAATTTCAACACCTATAAATATGGGTTTCAGTTGTAATGAAATTCATAAGAAAATATAGAAAGAGAAATAAAATTTCAGTTCTCAAAAGTTTCTTTTACATTTCTTTTATAATAGTAGTAGTTTTCTTTTTAGTTTTATAACACGTTATCAGCACGAGGTTCTACCGATACTGAAACTAGTGGTCTTCTACTTCAAGTAAGTTTTTCAATATATTATTTGCAGTCCTTGAGATAAATATTAAAGGTAATATTGCTGAATATTACTTGATAAAATTTTATTTTTATTCTCATGATAATGTGAATATATTTATTAAATTTACAGATTTATTTTTGTAATATAATGTTAAATATTGAGATTTATTACTATTGACATTTCTAAAAATATTATTTATCCAGATCCTTGATGAGATCTATTTGGATATGATGATGAACTTGAAAGATACAATCATAGAAGAAAACCATGTGTCCCTGAAGGACCGTGCTGTGTATCTCATGATGAAAAATCATCTTACTGTGTGAAATGAATTAAGAGAGTGATATAAGCACCAGAAGATGTAATCCTCTCAAAAGATCATTATGATTTATTGCACTTGAAGTTGCAAGATTTTAAGAGTAGTATTGAATATTCTGCACTCTTTAAAATCAGCTCAATATTAAAATTATACAGTGAAAATGTCACTGATGATGATATATAAAAGAAGACATTATTTTTCATACTTCGAATGTGCTCCTGCAGTAGCAATATCGAGAGTGAAAGTTCAATAAATATTCTGAATTTTTGTTTTGTCTTCCAGTGATTGAGTTAAATAATGAGTTTTTGTTACACCAGTTACGTCCTATTAATAATATCGAATTTACACAATTCCCAGAAGTGAACAGAGCATCCTTTCAAAAGAATTAAGGGCGTAGATGTGGTAGAAAAACTATAGAAGTGTTGGTCCCAAAAGCGACAACACTAAAGATGATAAAAATATATCGTATCACCAGAAGTGATCAAACTCAGAGAAGGGTAAAGGCCATCAGAATAATTTTTCATAAAAAGATGAAGATGTTTATCATAAATGTAATATGACTAAATAGTAGTCACGTACCTGTTGTACGGCCAAGTACTTGATTTACTTATACTAAGTTTTTATATATAGGTTTATTAATATTTCATCATGTTTTGAAATAATGAAATATCGGTACCTGAAGTACGACAAGAAATTACTTGGGATAATAAAACCCTGTTTAATTTTGATCCTCTTACAAATAAATGTGAACCAGAAGTTCAGAAGATTATCTATCTGCAAAGTGTTGCAAATCAATTACATGATATATTTACTGACACTAAAGGTATTGTAAAATTATATATTACTGCTGTTAATGCTTAAGCAAGAATTGAAATCCCTGAAGGACGAGTTGTTAAAACAGTAATAAATGAATCTAAGATACACCTAAAGCGTTGAAGACCTATTGGTGCACAAGAAAAATAAAAATCGGTACTCATGAAGAGACCATATTTTCTGTATAAAATATAATTCTCCTGAAGAGGAAACCTCCTGAAAAGGTAACTCCTGAAGAGTGTAACTCCTGAAAAGTATAACTCCTGAAGAGAAAACTCCTGAAGAGTATAAACCTCCTGAAGAGGAACCTCCTGTAGAGGTGTTTCATAAAATGTTTTCGCCTGGAGAGGAACAATGAGATTTCAATACATTTCATGAGTACTAGAAAATTTATGAATAGATATAAAACTATTGTCGACAACATATATGATAACACTTGATATTACCAGAAGTAATGAAAAAAGTGAGCCAAAAATCGTCGAAAAATGTCGACGTAGAAATGATTGGCCAAAATGGAAAGCAGTTATTAAAACTGAATTAAACTCGCTAGTGAATCGAGATGCATTTGGACCTGTTGTCCAAACACCAAAGGGTGTAATATTTGTCAGATATAAGTGAGTATTTATACGAAAGCGTAATGCGAAATGAAATTATGCGGTATAATTTATCGCACAAGGTTTCCAGTAGAAACCCGAGCAATTATGAGGAAACATATTTCCATGGTATGAATACAATCACATTCATATTTTTAATTGATTTGGTTATTACAAAAGGATTAGATATACAGTTAATGAATGTGAGAAATAGTAAAAGGAAATTGATGAGCCATTGAAAATTTGTAGAATAAGAATACAAATACAGATGAATTATAGATATGAGAAGAAGATTTGATGCGTACTAAATGAAACTAAAGACGATTCTTATAGAAATGGAAATAAGAATAAGATAAACCATCATCTCTTCAAATCTCACTTTACAAGATATGCTGGATGCATAATTTCAAAAGCCAGCAAGATCAATTACAGCTATCCCTATTTTCTTGTAAACGCTGAACCTCTGCCGTTAGCTGCTGTTGTTGACTTTGTATCTGAGCTCTTTCTCGTTCCAACTCTTCTACTCGTGTTTTCAGGTCACGAGAATACCAATCTATAAGTTTTTTCAGCTCCTTGTTTTCTTGTCTTAAATCTTTATTCTTACTATCTTTAGTTGCAAGCGTTTGATGCAATTCAGATATTTGATTTTTAAGATGATCAACCTCACTCGTTCTCGCCAATAGCCTCTGAGACATAGTTGTAAGAGAGTCAGCATATTGAGCACTGAGGGTTCTTGATACTGCAACAATTTCAGGATCAGATTTATTAGAAAGATATATCTCTGCTCCTATCATGGTATTTACAGCCTCAGGAGAAAATATAAGTGGTTGAGGTATAAAAGTTTCATGGTTTAAATCTAGGGCATTAGAATTTCTATCAGACATAATATTGTTCTGGGTGAACAACAACTGAATCTATGAGAAATGCGAAATCTTTTTGCTGGAGTAAACCAATGATAAAATTGGTTATATTTAAACAACAACCCGAAACCTTCAAATCTCTTCAAGATCTCGTTTGTCCACAATGTTAAGCGGATTTGATTTTCCGCCGAACCGATAATATTAAATCTCAAAGCTTTTATAGCTTTTATCATACATAGATGGTTTCCAATGTTATTTCTGCCGTATATAAACAAGTTCTTCCTAATAACGCCGAATGAGTGGGAGAAAATTTTAGATGAAAATATTATCATACTCTCTCTAATGCATTATTTAGTTGGAGATCGTATTTGAATTCTTAACTTGTTATATATACTGAAATCATATTTGCTTATTACTTGAAACACTAACGCATATTATCAGGGAGAGTTTAAGTATTATTGCAGGTATCAGATTTCTATTAAGTTTGTCAACCAGATATTATTTTTCATCTTCAAATCACTCAGAAATTATTGCAATTCATGAAACAAGTCGAGAGTATATTTGGCTGAGATCAATGACTCAACATATCCAAGAAAAGTGTGGTATTTTGATAGCTCAACAATTTTATACGAAGATAATGCTGCTTGTATCACTCAAATCAAAGGAGGATATATCAAATATACGATCAAGTGATAATCTAGCAGATTTATTCACGAAGACATCACCAACTGCGACATTCAAGAAAATTGTGCAGAATATTAAAATGTGAAGACTCAAAAACTATTGTCATGCACTTTCCAGAGGGAGTAAAAGTTCTGAAAACTTGTGCTAATTGTACTCTTTTTCCTTCGCTAAGGTTTTATCCCATTGGGTTTTCTTTTGCAAGGTTTTAATGAGGCAATCTTAAAACACTTGTGGATACATAAAGAGACTGTACTCTTTTTCCTTCGCCATTGGTTTTTCTTCCCACTGGGTTTTTCCTTGGCAAAGTTTTAACGAGGCAAATTCTTTATGGATGGTCATTCAAGGGGAAGTGTTATGAATTATATGCCGACGGCAGCCGCCCCTATCCCACCACTAAAATTATGTGAATGACTCCACCACTATTATTTTAAAATCTGCATAGTGACTTGCATAGTAACTTGCATAGTAATTTCAACGCTTATAAATATGAGTTTCAGTTGTAATGAAATTCATAAGAAAATATAGAGAGAGAAAGAAAGTTTCAGTTCTCAAAAGTTTTTTTTTACATTTATCTTGCAATAGTAGTAGTTTTCTTTTTAGTTTTATAACATAAGTAACATTTTTCTTCCAAATATGGCTGAACCTAGCTAGCTAATGGGGTCCTTACCGTGAGATAGAAGTTGAGGGATTGGACCAGAAATGGATCTGTATACGTACGGTATCAATCTAACGTATACAGTATCAATCTAAGAGCAGGACTAACAAAACCTACGTTTGACTTGGCTCGTGTTGTCCAGGCGTGATTTAATTTTTTAAAATATCTTATCTCATTTTTTTTCAAATTAATTATTATATTTTTTAAAATTTTTATACAAAATAATATTTTTAATTTTTTTTAAATTTTAAAACAAATTTTTTAAATTCCAAAAAATAATTAATATTAAAAATATTTTATAACAATTTTTTTAAAACTTTTATCTCATCTCATATTTAAAATAAAATAGACTTATAGTTTGATCGATGCAATTCTAATTCTAGAGTTGGTTTGGATATAAAAAAATATTTCATCTTAATATTTTATCTAATTATTATAATTTTTTAAATCTTCAAAGAATAATAATTTAAAAAAAATATTCTAACAATATTTATTTAATTTTCAACTTTTATCTAAACTTATTTCATCTCAATTCATCGTCCAAACCTCTCCATCACTTATAATTTATGTGCAAGGCATAAATCTTGAAAGGGCTATCTGATATTTCTCAATAAGATTAGTTGGTATCTTCTCTGACCCTAAAATGTATAGTAAATTTATATTGATGAAAGAATACAATTGTATTGATACGTACATTCTGTCTATATAAAGAGTACATCAACTTAAATAAGGAAAGACTTTAAATACAAATGATTATAATTAACTCTAAATCGTAACTCAAATAATAATGTAAAGATTTTCCTAGAATCAAGCTTGTAACAGCTAAGCTGTTGTTCGTGAGCTGTCATGACTGTTATCTGTAATATGTTCCCCCAAGATGTGTGTTCCATCGACAACACCAATCTTGGTTAATAACTTATGAAATCTTTGACGTGATAAACTTTTTGAGAGCAGGTCAACAAGTTGATCTTTAGTACTAACATGCGAAACATTTAAGATTCCTTTCCCAACTAAGTCCCGAACAAAATGTAGATAAATTGCAATATGTTTCATGCAGGAGAGGAAAATTGGATTGAGGCTGAGTTAAGTGGCACCAATGTTGTCACAATAAATTGTAGGAGCTTTTGGATTTGAAATATGAAACTCACTAAACAAAGAAGTGATCCAAACGAGTTCCAATGCTGTTGTTGCTAAGGCTCTGTATTCAGCTTCTGTTGATGATCTTGCAACTGCACATTGTTTCCGAGTGGACCATGATATAGGTGTTGCTCCAAGAAAAATGAGATAGGCAGACGTTGATGTGCGATCCGTTTTATTTCCTCCCCAATCGGCGTCGGAGTAGTCATGTAAAATTAATTTGTCTGTGCTTCTAATTAAAATCCCATGACTTACAGTAAGCTTGAGGTACCTTAGCAATCTTTTTGTAGCTTGCCAATGAAGTGTAGTTGGTTTTTGCATGAACTGAGCAAGCTTGTTGATAGGGTAGGCTATATCTAGTCATGTAAGTGCTAAATATTGCAATACTCTAATGACTTTTCAATGCTCAGTTGTATCCACTAATGTTGAGCCATCATTACTTTGTAAATTATCTTTTGAGGCAAGTGGTGTTTGCATTTTTTTAGCACCCTCCATCCTTGTTCTAGTGAGTATATCTCTGATATACTTGTGCTAGATTAAAAACAGCCCCAATTTGCAAGGACTGACTTCCACACCTAGGAAGTAATGAAGATGGCCAAGATCTTTAAGAGAAAATCTGGTGCCTAATTTTTTGATCATCTTATTTACAACAACCGAGTCATTTCATATGATGATAAGATCATCCACATACACAAGCAAGTATATAGTTAATGTGTTTTGCCAAAGAATAAATAAAAATGGATCGATTCTTGAGTTTATGAAACTCAATTGAAGTAGATACTGCTGCAACTCCTTGTACCAAACTCTTGGAACTTGATTTAGTCCATAAATGGACTTCTTTAGCTTGCAAACATAATTAGGGAAATTAAAATCAACAAAACCATGTGGCTAAAACATGTAAACATCCTCATGTAGCGTTCCTTGTAGAAAGACATTGTTTATGTCAAGTTGCCGTAAGGACCAATCACAACTAACTACAATAGTAAGTATTGAACGAACAATAACTGGTTTTATTACAGGACTAAAAGTTTCTGTATAATCGATTCCTAGTTTTTGATGAAAATCTTTTGCCACCATCGAGCTTTGTAGTGCTCAATACTTCCATCAAGATTTCTTCTAATCTGGAATACCCATTTGCAATCTACCAGATTTGTTGCATATGTTTTAGGAACAAGATCTCAAGTTCCATGCTTCACAAGCGCAGTAAATTCATCCGACATTGCTTGTCGCCACTTTGGTTCCTTCATGGCCTGCGTGACACATGTTAACTCAACAAGTTGGGATAAAGGATACTTTGTAACCATGTATAGCTGCTTTGGTTTGTAAATGTTATTCATTGATATGGTTGTCATTGAATGATTTCTTGATGGTAATGCAAATGATGGCAATGATGAGTTATTTGTTGGTGCAAGTGGTTCTGTAAAAGAGCTCGGATTTGAAGAGATTGATGCATCAGAAGCAACATTTTGCACAGGCAGAGCCGTATTTGATGTATTTCTTGTTCTATGCACCAGTTGCAACAATTTTGCTTCAGTACTTGCATTAGCAGATGTGACACTTGATTGATATTGATGAGTGTTGGAGTCAAGAAATGGAAAAATATTTTCATCAAATTCAACATGTCTAGACAGAAAGATTTTTTATGACTGAAGATCAAGACATTTATAAGCACTTTGTGAAGTGCGATAGCCGATGAACAAGCATGGTCGAGACCTCGGGTGAATTTTGGTGACACTGTATGGTCTTAACCAAGGAAAGCATTGACAGCCAAAGGTTCTTAGTTTCAAATAATTTGGTTGTCTTGGAAAGAAAGCTCCAAATGGACATTTGTTTTTAAGAACTTTGTTTATTAAATAAACAGTCGTTTGAAAAGCGTATGACCGATAAGACAACAGGAGGGAGGCTTGATGGAGCAAAGTAAGAACGGTTTCTACAATATATATATATATTCTAATGGATGAGAACTTATAAGAGATGTGTTTCCAAAAGGGAGCCAATGACTCTTATTGCATTTGCAAGAATTACAAAGACTTGTGAAAGTAAAGTCCTTAGCTAAAACAGGTAAGGAATTTTGATTGACTATTTGGGACACAATATAAGAGGTAAGATGGCCTAGTCTCCAATGCCAGTTTTTCATGGATACACGTTCACCTACTAATGCAAAAGGACGAGTAGAGCTTGTGGCAGTTGGTATTGGAAACGAATATACACCATTTTGACATTTACCCCGAAGGAGTGTCGTTCTCTGATCCTTTACAAAAAATTCAAATGGGTGAAACTCAAGAAAGACATTGTTAGCTTTGGTGAAGTTGTGCAAAAATATTAAATTTTTGTGAATTGATGGAACACATAAAGTTTCAAGTAATGTAAATGTACAATTATTTGAAGGAATGGAAATAGAGCCAACATGAGTAACACACAAACCTGAGCCATCACCTATAATGATTTCATCTGATCCATCATATTCAAAGTGAATAGATAGATTAGATAAGTCAGAAGTGATTGGATGAGATGCTGTAGAATTTACAAGCCACTTTTTGTTTGAGGCATTAGAACTGGTAGCATAGTTTGCCAAGGGTGTAGGTTTGGTGAATGATGGGCATTGTTTTGCTGTGTGTCCTTGTTCAGCACAAAGTTGACATGTAATTGATGATTTCCCACATTTATCTCGTTTGTTATAACGTTTATCACAACTGGAGAAATGTCCCTGTTTTTTTGTTGTTGTTAAACTTATTTTGATTGGTGTGACATTGAGTAGAGTTTGTTGTTGCAATCAGAGTAGCATTTGCAAATTCTAGCCGTTTGAGATAATTTTCAAGGCCAACTAGTAGATCATGAAGTTCCTCAAAACTGAGTGGATTTTCTCTAGCTAGAATAGGTGTAACATTGTCCTTGAAATATGTCCCTAGTCCATTCAGGACATATAGCATGATGTCGTCTGTCGAAAGTGGTGTATCAATCATAGCTAATTCATCTACCAGTACTTTCACAAATTGAAGAAATTCACTAACAGATGTATTTCTACGATGCATTAGCGTGAGATCCTCCTTAAGCTGTATAACATGAGTGCGAGATTTGTTAGCATATAAACGCTTAAGTCTCTCCCATGCCGAGTAAGATGTTGCCACAGATGCAATGGGGGATATCACTGCTTCAAAAATTGAGGCAAAAATGGCATGAAGCAAGGGTTGATCTTGCCTACACCATAGTGTGTAGGCAGCAGATGGTGGCTGAGTAGGGTCACCAAGAGATGGACATTGAAGTGTGCCATCTATAAAGCCCATAAGATCGTATCCTATGAGAAGAGTGACAAATTGAGCCCTCCATGAAAGATAGTTGGTAGGAGTAAGTTTCACGGGTAATTGAGTGCTAGCATTGATAGAAACCAATGGTTGTTGTTTTGTTGAGTTGATTGGATGGGTTGATACTGGGATATTCGAGTTGTTGGAAGCCATAGGATCAAATTTTTTATAATCTTATTAGAGAATAGAATTGGTTGATACCATATAGAAATTTTAGATTGATGAAAGATTACAATTGTATTCATATATACATTTTGTTTATATACAAAGTACATTAACTCAAATAAGGAAAGACTTTAAATACAAATAATTACAATTAACTCTAAATCGTAACTAAAATAATAATACAAAGATTTTCCTAGAATCAAGCTTGTAACAACTAAGTTGTTGTTTGTGAGCTGTCATGACTGTCATCTGTAATAAAGTGGAATGTTCATTACCACCTTTGCGCAAAATATCAGTACATTCCCCTCAAAGAGGAAACTTTTCCTATAGGCTATAAATGTTATGCCTTATTGTTTAGCACAGTACTTCTAGAAGAACAAGATATTGGAACAAGTTTCATAGATGTTGCTCCATTGGTCATTCAGTACCGTACTCAATTCCAAATGCTAGGCCATTTTCTTCTTGGGAAATTATATATAGCATGTTATCATCTCATTTTTATTATATTATATAAAATATATGACATTTATCATTATCAAATGATAAATAATCATTTAATAATGAAATGAAAGTAAGATGATAATGTAAATGTATAACATTACCCATATTATATGATCTACATAAATTTGAATGTTGTAAACATCAAGGCTCGTTTTCACATCCCTCTTGCGGTGACATATTATTAGATGAATGATACGAGGCAGCTAGTTCAATTATTTCACCAAACTTGGGTAGACTTTTAGAAAAAAGGTAATACACAGGTAAAAGATTCACTTTTTTGTGATATGCCTTGTTGAGGCCATAAAAATCGGTCAAGAGGTCGAGGTGAGAGAAAGAATCATTTCCAACTCACTGGTGTAAATTGAGTTTCATTTGGGGTCATTTGGAGCTCCCAACAAGGTTCCGACGTGATGGTACGTGCTTAAATAGCAAATGAAATAAATGGAGATGGATACATAATTTTACGTGGTTCGGCAAGTACCTACGTCTACGGATATTTGGGGATGAGAATCCATTATAATTGGAGTTTTCACAGTCTCTCATAGCTCACTTTGTACAAGGAAAATATACAGATAAATATGCAGATAAATTCGCCAGTCAAAACTCTCAGAAAAGATTGAAGAAGATTATGTTGGAGAAATAAAAGCTGTCCAAATTATTCTAGTGGGAGAGAGTCCAGGATCCATTCTTTCATCTGTTCGAATCCTTTTATAGTCAAGTTTTTGTTAATACGGTCAGATATTTCTCTTGTATGTGCTGGTCAAATTCTTCTTTTCCTTCACAGCCTTACTTTTCACTGACAACTCCCATTAATTCTTGCACCTCTTTAAACCCTACAGACCTAGTCTCTACTAACTTTCCTTTTAGTCTCATCACCTCATTTCTTGTTCCCTAGTGCCATAAATACTTGGCAGGTGTAATAAATATCTAGTTGAGTTGTTCACGCTGATTTCATCCCTTTCATGTCTCATTTTAAAAATAGAGCATGCAAAACTTGTACATTGTTAACTTATATATTTATGAAAAATTTTGATTGTAAACGATTTTATACATTAATATGTGCATTCATCCAATAAAATTGGTCGGACAGTTAGACTTTAATGAACATAATAAATATTTAAATTTTAGATATGAATGCAGTGAGAGTGCTAAACAGATCGGTTCGCAAATTCACTTGTACCTAATAAGTTTCATATTTCATTGCTAACTAAGATGAAATCTCCATCATCCTAATCTGCCATTGGATTAGACTAACTCGGGTTGCCTGCCCGGGCCCTTTCCCTTAGTCATAGCTTAAATCAACTCTCGTAAAGTGCCGAAACAAGTATATTCGGATTTTCAAGAACAATGACATCATTTCATATAATTTAATCTTTTCCTATATATAGAATTTTAACAAACTTTATTGTGAAGTAGTATACTAGTATTAATTGTAAACAGATTTTAATACAGTAGTATTATTTCAGACCTATGTAATACAGTTTTTAATCTATACATTTTGAAGCTTGCTAAAAAAAGAATGTAAACGAGGTTATTGTAATTATACGAATTGAATGGATCTGTAGATTCTCCACTACGCGATTGAGTCAGGAGTTAAAAATAAATTAAAAAAGGAAACCTTACAAAAAGAGAGGCCCAGAAACCTTCATAAGCCTAGTCCATGATTGAATAGTAGTTGTGCATCCTCTCTCAATAGAAACGAAAACCAGCCGATAGAAAAGAACCATAAAACCAGCCCGCAAGCCTGGTATCTGCCCATGGGCCACGTGCTCAATTACAACTGCTTCCGTTTTAAGACGAGTCTACTTTATATGTACTTATTTAACAACTAAGAGAGTCTAATCCCAGAGTATGTGTGGGTTTATATTGTCTGAAAATTAATATAGACATAATATTCTTATTATTTTGTATATTTTCCTATTTAAAATCGATTCATTCGACCTAAAAGAGAGTTATAATTCTTAGTTTGAGAAATAATCTTTATAATTTTAGGACATATAAATCAAGAATATTATTTTTAACAAAGGTGGATAAATGTGAAACTTATGTAAAACAAATTTTTTTAATAACAAACCTCAGTTTCTTTTAAAAAGAGAATACAAGAATTACACAAATAGACATTGTTTGGATAACATCTCATCTCATCTCGTCTCAACTCAATTCAAATCACTGTATAAATCTTTTCTAAGAACATTAGCATTAGAGTAATCAAATATCCTTAAAACAAAACAAATAGCTCATTTTAATAAAAAAAATGAGCTAAAAGTATGAGCTACAATAAATCTATTGCAAAAGTTATATTCGATGAGTTATTGTTCACCAAATAAACACATGTTTTTATCGAAAAATAATAATGGAAAGTGATCTAATTTTAAATGCAAACCGAGGAGTTTGATATTCTTCATTGTTTTAAATTAATTACTGTAAGCAACCTTTTAGTTTTTGACTACTTCGAGGTTGGATTTTAAGTTTTATTGTGTTTGTTATTTGACATATACGTATATATATATATATATATATATATTTTTTTTTTTTTTTAATTTGACTACAGAATCTATTAAAATAATGTTCAAATTTATCAGTATCAAAGTATCAGTATCAAAGTTGGCAAAATGAATATGTTGAATAATTAAGTTAAAAAAGAAAGTTTCAAACAATAGTTTAATTAAGAATTATATAATTAATTAACATATGGTTAATATAATTACAAATTCGAAAAAAAATATATATAAAAAAATTATTACTCTTAAAAAATTATTTTAGCTAATAGATGAATAATCTAACGTGGAGTTATATCTTAGATGATAAAGGCAAAAGAAATATTATGTAATTTTAGATAATTAATTAACAACGGCCTCGTTTCTTCTCACAATTATTCTTAACTCATCTTATTTTATTTAATTATTGTAACTTTTCTGAATTTTTTAAAAAAAAAATTTAAAATTTCAAATCTTAAAACAAAAATAATATTTTAAAAAAATTATTTAATAATAATTTATTTAACTTTTAATTTTACTCATATCATTTTATTTTATCTTATTTCATCTAAAAAGAGTATTGAGCGTTATTCACTCGGTTTTCTTTCCAAACTTTGGCTTGTTAAAGCATTTCCAATGGCTCATGTATGATATAGAAAATATAAATTATTTAAAAAATTGATCATAAAATGAGTTTCATCGAACATGTAAAATATAAACTGGTATAGTAACTCACTATATGGAACTAGTTACTATTCATCCTTCAAATAATTTTGTAGTCCTTTATGCTTTATTTACTTTTAATTTTTATTTACTTTTACATTTCAATACAAGTTCTCATTATTGCTCGTATAAACTATCTCTATTTTATTTTTTTTAAGAATATTATGAAGTATATTCTGATTTTTTTTTATTTGACTTATATATTTTTTATTTCATATGTATAGTATTGAATTATATTATATTATATATAAAAATATATTGCAAATATAAAAAGATATATATATCTTTATATATATATAAATTGATTATCTAACGAAAAATCTTGTTTTAATGAAAAATTTTATTTTTTTTTGATAAAATTAACATTTTCCATCCATTTTTATTAAAACAAATACTGCATTTAATGAGAAATATTATTTTAAATACAATCTATTAATTCCATTAATCACCGAAATAATATTATTGATATTAAATTTAATTACACCACTTCAATTTTCTATAACGATAAACTTTTCATTTAAAACTTTTTTTTATGTAAAATAAATATAAAATAATAATAATAGTATAGAATGACATAATAAAAGTATGAAATATATAATAATATATATAAATAAACCATTCAATTGAAAAATTAATAATAGTATAGAATGTTAATTTATAAATTAGAGAGTTTAATTTTATTCATGAAAATTTATTCCTATTATATGATAAATAACTTCATTCTTTAAAAATTATTTTATAATTTTAAAATAAATGTATTATTTATTTGTTTTTTGAGATGATAAATATACGATATATACAATTAACTATAATTATATTAAATTGGTAATAATAGACAATAAATATAATTAATATATTATATATGTTTGATATTTAATTGAAATATATATGATCTAATAAATTTACATATTTAAGATTAAAACTTCATATTATAAATTATAATATAACATTCTTTTATATAAATTATAAACTACATAATTTTTTTTAAATTATATTATTTCTTGAAAATAATCACATAACTAAAAAAATTGTGGATAATTCAAGTTTATGTAAATTTAGAAAAATTCAAAAACTAAAAACATAGGTATTTTTAATATCCTCTCTTTTGAGACTGTGCAAAATGATGCACATATTAGATCATTGTTTTAAAATTATAAAAATATAATATTTTGAACGAATCTTTTATTAAAGTTTCAATCAAAATTACCTCAAACAAATTTGATAAAACTATAGGTTATGTTTATTTATGAGACTATCTTATAATTTTTATTAATTTTTTTTATAATATATAAAAATATGTAATTATTTATCATATATTTAATTATAAATAATCTTTTAATTTTTATTAGAAATTAAATTAGATAAAAATACAAACGTTACTTTTATCTAGTGTATATATATTACAAATTTATTGATAGAAAATACATGTTTAAAAAGAATATAAAAATGTTATTTAAATGATATAAAAAATAGATGATCTTATGTAGGATATATTATAAAAATTTATATTTAAATTAAAAATAAAATAAAATTTAAAGATATCTTTTAAAAAATAAGATAAAAGAACTATGATGAATGTTCTTACCATCCCTATATGCCGACGGGGATCTAAGCCAATGTTTTGAATACCGTACCGGTAAGCGTACCGGTTAAGGCACTGGAACGAAATATTTCGATACCGGTACCGTTTCGTGTACCGTTTCGGAATAGTCTATACATAAAAAAAATTTAAATATATAAAAATATATAAAAATTATATTTCAAAATAATAGTCCCAATTATATATATTAATATATATGTAAATAATCTAATCTAAATTAGGATAAAAAAATAGGAACAAATGAAAAAAAAAATTCTCAAATCCGGTACCGGCTGGTACACATGGCCGGTACGGTCGAAATACTGGCCGGTACGGCCGATACGGTCGAAATCTGAGCTGATACGAAACAGACCCCATTTCTGTACCGGTCACTGCTCCGGTACGGTACGAAATTAAAAACATTGATCTAAGCAACACTAAAATCAGCCTTACGACAACCACGTGAAACGGTGACAGCGACAACACCCGGTTGCTATGAGTAGAGAATCTAGAGACAAGAGGGCAGGCACAAAAGGCGTTGGGGAAATGCACGATTTCGGAAGTATTTAGTTCCACATAAATCTCAAGGGAGACGTTGGGGTTAGTCGGACGCTTCTTATAAAATATAATATAAAAATATAAAAAAAAAATAATAATAATAAAAAAAAAAACACAAGAAAAAACAATAAAATAAAGATGATTTTTAAAGAGCATTCGGCCTTCAACTCAATGGAGTCGCCGCCGACTACCAATGGCGTCACTGCCCATGTCATTGAAACTATCTCCCTCCGACAAGCTCACCAAATGGACTTATTTCGAATTTAAAGTTACCGAGAGAATGTGGGAGGTCGTCAGGAATCGTCGTCGTAAAGGTGAGGTCGCCGAAGAGAGGCGACTTTAAAGATATGGGCGGCGACGCCAGTAATGACCGGAGCCAACCAATCTCCATATCTTTTCAAATCGGAATCTGCGTGTTTGTGTCTAATGACTACTTTGTTATTTCTTAAAAAAAAAACTACTTTTTTATTATTTACTATTATTTATGACAAAAAATAATTTAAAAAAATAATTTTTAATAACTTTACAATTTTTAAAATATTAAAAAGATATAAAAAAAATTACTCTTATAAGAGACTTTTCTCAAATAGTAGTGCCTTGGTTATAAACAATTTACTTTTTTTTTACCATTATTTTTTATTTTGTTAATATTATTTATAAATTATGTTAAATCAACTCAACATCTAAATATAATTTATAAATAAATGCTAAGTAAATTAAGAACATGCACAATAGTCTAGCTATTATTTAGCCAAATTTTGATTAGAAATTTCATTTTTATAAATTTTGACTATCCATTTTTTAATACATCAAATAACAGACTCAACAAATCAATAGTTATTTTATTAAAATATTAATTTTTAACTTTTCATTTATTTTCATTCAAATTATAATTTGAATATTAATTTATTATTTTAAA